>OY728152.1:737063561-739563561 GCA_963277665.1 Viscum album | reverse complement strand
CTAGTCTTGAAGAACATCAAACCTATCACATTAAGGAATAAAATTGGGTCCCTCAAACCTATATAAGTTTCTACTAATTGATAAAATCTCATACCCACCACGCATTGGTAACAAAACTACCTGAAGGTTACTCCAATTCATTCCTCAAGGCATGGTCCAAACTCACCAAAACCCTCATCACTCATAGCCCCATATCCTAGGAAACATCTCAATCCAATGTGTTCTAAACTACCCTATCCTCCATAGGTTATATCCAATTTCTATGAAAAAACACCCTTAGAATCCCAGTTAAATATTCTTATAAAATTACCATGACGTGAACCTAGGTGTTTTCTTGTATCATTTAAGTGAGATATCTAAACTCTCCACCCATAGGAAACCCCTCATTATAAAACACATAAAGTATTATAGGACCGGAATTATTTATGTCACACCCCAAGACACTTATTTGACATTATAAGGGAGTTTTTATCACTAGTGAGATTTGAACCCTTCTCACCCATACTCACCCTACCCAATACTCTCATGCCTAGCCAGTAGCCTTGGAAACCCAACCTAAGTTATTCTATAATACCACCCATGATATGATACATACATAATTTCACACTTAAACAAAAAAAATACCTACACCCCTCATATAGATAGTTTTTATGAAATACCAAGTCAATAATATTTTATAGAGAAGTTAGTCAAAGAATAAAAGGCCTAACAACTTCCAATAACCTCTACTACGAAAACCCTTGGTCACTAGTCTCCATTTCTGAAATCCATAAAATATGAATGAATGAAAACACATTTATAAAAATAAAATAAAAATGTATTAATGGGGCCACCTTCATCGATACCAGTGTTAAACCCTTGATGAGCTTCTCCTAATATTATCTACTCTCTAGAGAACATTTCTCACATAAAATGAAACCAACAATTATTCATATAAATTATAATTAATTATCTAAAAAATAGTTATTACCATAAAAAAACTCACCATACATTTTTTCCTCATTGAAACAACATCCAATATTATGTGATAAAAATTCGAGGTCCTCTTATAGATACCACACATGAAATTGCAAACTATTATAATAATTCCACCATGATTTAGTGGAAATAATCAATGATACCTAACTAAAATTGAGAAAAATTTAGAGTTAGTGAATAAGAAATAAAAGAATGTTTTTAGAGTGGAAAAATCCCCAAAATAAACCGAAATATATCCCCAAATATTGAATATTGAAGGGAGGAATATTGATGGGAGAGGAAGCTAGTTATCCATCTGACAATTCTTCTCTCAAGCAAAAAATTCAAGGGGGTTGACCCCAAAAGGATGTGATTTCTTCCCACTTAAGAAAAAATTTCAATCCTCATTAATGGAATAACCAGAATGGTTATGGAATGAATGTTTTATTCCTAAAAATATCCCTGGCATGACTAGTTGTTATGGTGAGAATCTGTCCAGGATATAGCCCCTTTTATGGACCTTTGGGATTTCATGATACGAAACCTCATGGTCATCACCCTTCACAACATAAAGGCCACTAGGTAGGGGGACCTTAGTAATCTAGGTTCATTATAGTGAAACATTCATATGTCATGGTAAAAACTGTTTCTATGTATAGAAAATTACGATTAAGGAACCTTGGCCTTGCTTTAACACCCACTCGATAAACCAAACCACTAACATGGCCTCATTACTCATTAAAAACATATTCCAAAGATGTTTCAATGTTTGAATATAAAATATAAATTTCAACTCATGGATCATTCCTTGATAAAAATTTATAATTCCAACTTCTCCCAAAATACAAGGGTCATTAAATTCATTGGCCATTATAATGGTGTTATGGGTTGTGTTGGAAGTCTTGTTGTATGTTTTTCTCTTATGGTTTTGGTGGTCAAATGTATTTTTGTGTTCTTAAACATCAATACAATTATTTTCTAACAAATATTCAATACATCAACACTTACTTCCTAACCTAGTGTGAAAAAACCAATCTTTTCTATGCATCATGGTGTTTTAGGGTGTATTGAGACTATAACAATGAATGGGATGAAAGACATACTTTTTTTGTGTTATATATCTTCATTTACTTTTCAATGTTTTTTTCTATATGGTGTTGTATGAATAATTAATTTTACTTATTCGATTAGGGATTTCATTAACATAAGGTTAATGAACATTGATCCTAAAAATTCTAGGCCAATCAATGAAGGATCTTATGTGTGATTCTAGCTATTCGACATCTGACATAAGAAATTGTTTTATTGATATTAATTTTTATATATGTGAATTAAATATATATTTGTTTACATTAAATTATCTTGTTCCTAGTGATTGTTACCTAGGTTTGGCCTCTTATGTTCATTTTAATGTGGTGATTATCCTGGTTACTGATAGAGGGTACTTACATATTTATTTGAGATTGTTATGGCACATTTTTTCCCTTATGTGATGGTGTCTCTCATAAAAATGATGTATTAGATAAGTAGTGATGGTGCTGTTCATATGGTGGGAATTTTGAGACATGTTGTTGTGTTCAATGTGTGTGATCCATGACACTATGTGTCATTAAAATACATCATGTCATCCTCTTGATTTGTGACCTAATCCCCTACTAACTCAACCTCATTTTTTAATTTTAATTTTATTTGGGATTATAAGTGGGGTTGTTTCAATTAGATTAGATAGAAATTTTGGTGTAGTTTGGTTTAGTTTTGGTTAAATTCATATTATGATTGCAAATTTTAACCTAAATATTTGATGATTTTATTGGAATCATTGTTAGTGTTAGTGATATTTGATATCTTATCAATGATTTAAATTTGGATATAGAAAATTAAATTTCTAGGTTATTTGGTATCAAATGTAACACCTTGATATTTTAGAAAGAAAACTATGTTTGATTTTGTATACAAATCACAACACCATGCCTAAAAAAACTCTAAAATATTACTATTTGAATATGACAATTATAACATATCCGTTGAATTGTAATGCAGGGATAGTAACAACCAAATTATGAAATGTATATAAATATCATAGTAAATAAAAATATACTGATTAATTAATAGGAAATAATAACTCAATTTACATTTTGGTTATTTTTTCAATCAAATTATGTTTCCATCAAAAAATGATTTTTTAAATTTTAATAAGAGAATAATATAATTTATTTCTAGAAATTATAAAAAATTATTTAATAAAAATATATATTTTATAAAATAATTATGTTAAAAATAAATTAGAATTAATTTTTTGGTTTTTTTGAAAGGTTTGATTTTCCCATAAATATTGAAAAATGTTTATTTTTATTGAAAAATGTATTTCATTTACACGCCCCCACAAAGATAAATTTTATTTTAAAATGGTTTGATTGTTTAATTAGTAATATTATATTATTAATAATCATACTATGTTCAATATAATAAATTTTCTTATTGAATTTGTAATAAAAACATTTTTGTATTTAAAAGTCATTTTTCTAAAAAAACTATTTTTCATTTTGTATTTTATATTAACATTAAATTTATTTCTAACACTTATATAAATTGAATCATGAAAAATTGATTACATATTTAGAATCATAATTTAAAAATGAAATTAATATTTCCCCTTTATTTTTCAGACATTTTAAATAGTAATGTTATTAAATAATTGTCGTCACTATAATTATAAATCATATAATTATGCTTATAAATAATATAATAAAGACTAAAAATGCTCCTAACACTTTAATTTATCTTATTTTATGACTGTTATTTTTCAATTTATGTAAAATATTCAAAAATATATAATCTTGGGGCCATATGTTTTTTATTTTAATCTATATAATTTTTATGTAAAAGATAAAGTCAAAAAATATCATTATCTTAGTTGTAAATCTATAATAATTTATGATGGGGGTGGAAAAAATTAATGTTAAATTATATAGAGTTATATAAAATATAAATTTTTTCATGTTATTTTATTTCTAGTATTTAGTAATGATAAATTTACCTTAAATTTATATGCAATACTATCACATTCTGTATTCAATTAATAGAAAATATAAGTAAATGATTTTAAAAATATTAAAAGAAGTAAATTTTATTGATTTGTATTTTCATAATAATTGTTTTGATAAGTTTATCATATTTTGGTTATGTTAATGTTTTTTATTAAGATTAAATTTTTTCCTGATGTTTTTCAATTCAAATTGATCGAATAGTGTAAAAATGAGATTAATGAAATTTTATATTAAATTATATATAATTAAAAGATTTAAATTTTTAAAAAACTACTATATTTGGAAAATATAAAGGTATATGGTTTAAAATACTAAATAGGGTCTATTTTTGGTTCAATTTTCCTTTTATAGTAACTTTATTGACCCCTAATGTGTAAAGAAATTATTATCAATATAATTGTCAAATCGGTTACCTAGAGGTCAAACTGAAATAATATGGTTAAAACAGCGTCTAAACATATAAGATTTTTTTAGATTATTTCAACCCATAATTATCCTATACTTTAAATAAATCATTTTTTAGCAATTTATCTACAAAAATTAAATTTATATAAATTTAATAGTTTTTGAAATTCTAAGAGTTCCCTCACACCTCTCATGAAAGGGGACCTTCTATTCTTTTCTATTCAAATATAAAAATCCTATTGGATCATCCCAGACCTGACCAAATCATTTCATTTTATCATAATCCATTTATTAAGGATATTTTTTAGATCATAAATCCATCCTAGGAAATATTTTCTTGATAACCTTAACAGGTTTTCTGAAGAAGTGGTATAGACATTAACAGAATATTTGATTTATTTTTGGATTATATATTAATAAAATATTATTAAATCATGATGAAATAATTAAAATATAATATTAAATATACTGATATTTTATAATTTTAATTAATCACCTACATTTATCACCTTTTCTATCAAATGACAAAAGGAATCGTTGTTTGTGTGTATGGTGGACTACCGCCTCAAGAAATTTTATATATAATTTTCATCACTTCCTAAAATGGATGGTTATAACAATGGAGTTAATGATTTTATATTACATTAATGAAATATATATAATTCTACCTATATTGTATATTCTTAAATTTATTACCTTTTGTAAATTGAAAAATGATGACACCATTCATGTGTACGTGTGGACTAACTTCTACATGAATTTATGTGATTTGTTTCTTTATTAACAAATCACATGTATAATATTTAAAAAATATTATTTGATGAAAAAATATTTCATTTATGACAAATTTTTAATTAATAAATAATACATAACTTCTTTCCATCATTATCATTGGAAAATGGAAATGTTGCTCACACATATATACAATCCATTGTCTCTATGATATTAAAGTAGTTCATTTATCATACCAATATTTAATGAATTTTTATAAATGTGTAATTGGTATATAAAAATTAATATTATTCCCTAGTTATTGTTTTTTATATGATATAATAATTACCACTTTTTCTATATCCAAACAACAATTTTTTAGATAGACGAGGTGAATATCATCAAAACATCCAACGTGAACTTAATTGATTAAGTAATTGAACATAACATGGTAATAAATGAAATAAATGGAATTATAAACTTAAAAAAGGATAATACAGATATAAATATTTAACATAATTTTATTATTCATGATTATATAAAATATAAATAGAGATTTTGATCGAGGTAAGAAACACTTTAATTTAAAAAACATGTTTTATAATTTTTAATGATTTACTTTATAAATATTTCACATCCATGTCCATATTATTAAAATTATCATATGGATGTATTTATGAATTCTAATGTATATTTTATTCAAAATTTTAATTTCATTAATAGGTTTTGGAAATGAATATTTTTACATACTTTATATCAAATGATTTTAATTTCATTTCTGAATATAAAAGGAAATTTTTATTTTAACATATATAGAATCAATGGATTTAAGAACCACTAAATATTAGTATGTTTTCAATAGTAGTTACCATAATATTTATGGATACAATAATGTGTTTATATTTTTATATTAGATCACATGTTCAAAGGCATGTACATCCCTGTTTTTTTGTTTTAGTAGATAGATGCTTAAGATGATTAAGTGTATTTTGGGAGACAATTATTGTAATATAACCCTTATTTTTAGTGTGGGGTTTTGTGAAAAATTAATTTTTGTTAGAATGTATTTAATTTTTTTGGGAATTAGTTTAAAGTTATTGATAAACATTAGGGTATTTATTATCATTAATGTTCAGATAATAAGAGGTTATTACAAATTCCTTTTTAATTATAATGTTTTAATACCAAATTCAAAAATAAAAGTGATTTCAATGAAAAAATTTGTATTGTTAATAATATAAGATAAATAATGACAATTTTAAACAATTATAAAACAAACTATAACTTTTTAAATACTTAAAACAAAAATATTTTTTTCAATACAAATCCATTGTTTCTCTATTAACTAGAAAACCAATCATTTTAGAAAAATCCTAAAATTTCACTCTATGATATCATTTAAATTATGATTTTAAAATTGATATACATTTCAATAATTAATATTTTTAAAAAAAAATTTCAATAAAAAAAATATTCTCATTTTCTATATAAATTACAAAAGGAATGTTCTATTTTATCTTTTACAAAATCAACAGATTTTCCCACCACCACAAAAATTAAATTATTTTTGTATTCCTTTATATACATCATGTTTTGATTCATATAAAAACTCTATTTCCCTTTGTTTAATGTAATTTAAAAAAAGGTTATTACATGTAAAGGATATTTTAATATTTAGAAATTTTTTCTTCGGATTACAAAGGTTATTTTATAAAATATTTAACATTTTATTATTATGTTATTTTTCATGTGAATTGTTTATCACGAATGGTGGTAATGTTATTAAGAAATTATGGGTAGTTCTCTTATAAGAATATGATTATTGGTTCTTGTATAAACCAATGATAATTGGTTCCATTATAAGCCAAGGACGAGTGTCTCGATTATATCCATCTAAGGAATTTGTTAATGATTATATATCATGAGAAATTAAGTGTTTGAAAAGAGAGTAAACCTAATACATTATGAGACTAATTATACCATGTGATGTTATCATGGAAATTACATTGGAATTATTTTTATATAATTTTTGGGGAAGCATCCACATTTCCATTACGATTGTAATTTTTCCATCAAATTTATCATGAAATTTTTATGAAAAAACGTTGAAAGAATGTTTTAAATATAAGGAAATAAAATTTATATTTTGAGCCTAATTTTAAATTTTTAAAATGTGTTTCTTATGTTTTTATTAATTAATAGGTTTCTTTATTTATTTTTATGTACCGTACCTATATTGTTTTTGTCATACCATGTTTTAAAATGTTTTTCATAGGGGTTTAAGGATTATTGGAGCCAATGATGTGGTTAATATGAAAATTATAGAAATATATATCATGAAAACAAGTATTTTAGTTCATATAATTTTGTTTTTTGGAAACAATGGACACTATATTGAAGTTCCTACATTTTAATGTAATATATTATCATGTAATGATGAAGTCTTAATCCCCTAAAAATTTAAGTCTTAATGATCCTAAAATTTATGATAATTAATTATTGAATTAAAACTACATATTATATAAATATTAAGGTTGGGAAATTATATATATGGTTGGTATCTAAGTGTATCCTAAGAAGGTATCAGGTTTCATGTCTAGGGGTGAACTTATGATTGTGTTCAGGATCAGAATCTTATTTGGAATCATGAGATATTATCAAATTTTCATTAAAGAATTATCTTAGTAGTAAATATCAATAACGTCTCTTACTAACAAGGGAGTTAATTTTATATTGAATGGAAAATGTGATGTTTTATTAAATTAATTTAAAAAGTGGCTCACATAATATCCAATCCTAATCATACCCTTGAATGCTATGAATATTGTATTTTATGGTGATTCATAGGGAATAGGGTTGGGATATTCATTGGTGTTGAATGATTTAATTATGGATTATTTCTCAATAAGTTATCCCACAAGATTATTATTAACCAACACATGATCTTGAGTAGTAAATGGTAGTGAATGAGCTAAATTATTGTGTCATTAATTAAATTTATATTGATTTTTTTATTATACTAATAAAACATTTTTGATGTAAATATTCTCTCTATTGGACATTAATATATTTTTGAAATAGTGGGTAAATTATCACCAATTTTTTTATTTTAAGATGGCTTAAATTTAAGGGATAAATTATTTTATTTCAAACACACATATTTGGATGTGATCTTCACATGTTGTAAAATATTTAAAAAATGAGATGAAAATTATATGCCATTTTTTAGAAATGTACATTGAATTCATTTAACAATAGGTTTAGGTGGTTTTATCACACTTGAGTATCAAATATTCCTTAGTAGAGAGTGTTATAAACCACTCCTCCAAAAGGTACTCCTCTTAGGCTCGCAGTGAGAAAAGGGAAATAATAATGCCCAAGCATCACCTCTAATTGGACATGGGTAGGTGAAAATCACTAATGGTAATTCTAATGTACAAATGGGAGGATTTACCAACTAAATGATCATGAGGAACAATAGATAAGACATGTAAACCAAATTACCCAAACTCATAAATTTAAAAGAAAACCCATGTACATGCATGTAATTTCAAAAAAAACATTCAAAATTGAACAGGAACTAAATGTATTAAAAGATAAAAATAGTATTGAACAAAAATTCCAAATATCTCCTAAAAACAAATTATATTTTAATATCTAACATAATCTCCAACCTACTCTATAACACCCCTAAATTCTAAGGTATGAACATTCTATTCGATTGCAGGCATAAAACACAACACCAAGCACATAAAGGGATATAATACTATAATACATTAAAATATAATTTTTATTTTATGCATATTTGATATATTACATATTTTTTCAATTCACGAAACCCCATGTTATCATGTGTTACTCTCAAGAGCAACCTTTTTTGATGTCTTGCGCTACAGGCATGACCAATTTTTGTTGAACAATAATATATAATTATATTAATATTATTTAATATAATAAGTTATAATATATTCATTATTAAAAAACTTATGAAAATGAATACTTTATATAAATATAAAATTAATTCATGGGTTACCAGTTAATGAGAAAGGAAATAAGAACCAACTGGATATAAAAAAAAATTTATTCTACCAAAAAAGTTTTATATTAGTAAAAATAATTAATAAAAATTGACTAGTAATTTTAATTAACTATATATGTCATATATTCAATAAAATATTTATGATATTCATCCACTAGGTTTAAAATTCCTTAGATAAGAACAAACCACTTTTTACACATTAAATACCAATATTTTTATGAAGGCAATTTTTCCTCCTTTTAATGAAGAAGCAATTTTAAATATAAATTTTTATTGTTTAAATTATTTAATATTTCAAAATGAACTTCATATTTTGAAGAGAAACGTGAGAATTATTTTATAGTTAATTTTTCATATTTTTTGGAAACATAACTATTTTTAATGAGTAGTTAAAAATACTAATTCTTATGAGGATAGTTTATGTTCTTTATATACAATAATTAGACCATAATTATATATATAACTATAAATTTAAAGGAATATATAACCCTTTAGAGGTTTTATGTGATGGAAGTATCTTGGAGAAAATTATTGATTTCTAATAAATATTTGAGGTTTATGTGACATATATGTATAACTTGTATTTTTTTAGATAGGGTAATTGGAGAAATAATTCTATTATTGTTATAGAAATAAAATTAATTTTATTGATAATATTTATGGTTAATATGATCATTTATGTTATGGAAATAATAGCCAACTATAATTATTTGATTCTGTGAAAAAATATTTCATTTAGAAAACAGTTAATTTTAAAAAGTGATTTGATGAGTAATTCTATTTTTTGAGGATTACAATTATTTTTTTAAGAATGTTATAGGAATTATAATAATGTATTTTTAGAAAAATGAAAACACAAATATTGGATGTGAACCTATCACATCTGACTAGGTTGCGGAGCGTGAACCCACAACTGAAGGGGAGACTAATGTGTGACACCTACCATTGGCCTACATGAAGGACTAGTGCGCAATACATTGTTTTTATATAAAATATTTTAAGGATAAATATTATGCTAATTTTCTGAAACATATTATATGACAATTTTTTTAAAAAATTTATAAATTTTTGGTGATTAATGTTATTTCAAGAGACATTTTATTTTCTTGAGGTATATATAACCTTTATGTTACATGTAAATGATCATTTGGGGATAATTATATTAAATTTTTTAAGATGTATGATTAATTGTATGAGATAATATTTGGTTATAACAACTCAGTTCATGTTGATGTTATTAAGGATATTCAGAAAATATGGTTATTTATTTATGGAATGGTCTATGTTAAACATTCGGTTTTATTGTAGAATTTTGGAGATTAATGTATATATTTTTCCTCTGAAGGTTAATTTATTTTTGTTACTTTTCATACATTGTGCTATGTATTTGGTTCTATTAAATATATGAAGAATATATTATTTTTATTTTATAGATCTTATGAAGAATTAAATGTTAATATTAGTTCCTCAATTATAAAAAATTAATATTGGATATTTGTTTCATGGAGTAATAGATGAAGTGTAAATTTATTGAATCACAACCAAATGATGAAATTGTGCATATGAAATAAAAATATATCAGGTAAGAATATTTTATAGCATTTTATATATAGATCGTAAAATAATCCCTCAACTATAGGGAAATAATCTTAAAAAAGTTTATCATATTACCACCAATTCTGAAAATTTTTGGTCATTTATCCCATCATAGATTTATTGTTTTCTAGTTGTTAATATTCTCCTTACCATGTTATTTATCACACTATATTAGTCCTTGGGAATTAGTTCCCTCCCCCATGCCCATATTGTAACATCCCATTAATTATATCCCGTTTTTAAACATATATTGTTTTTTATTCTAGATGACTTTTTTATTTACTTTTTCCTCTTTTAAGAGGAAATTTTATTAACCCATTTATGATGTGACTATTCCATAAAAGAATTATTAAATTCAATATTGTTGACTTCTAGGAACATGTTCAAATTGAGAGGATAAATTTTATTGAATTTTTAGTGAATGTAACACCCAATTATTTTAAAACAATAATGTTATGTTAGGTGTTATATATAGAATACAACACTAAGCCTAAAAAAACTGTGATATACTATTTAAACATGAGTATTATAACCTAGATTTTAAAATTTATTGTATGAATAAGAATAACTAACTGTTTTAAAATTATTTATAACTATTTCACATGAATAATATATATTGGTAAATTAAGAAACATTTTTTACTATATTCTTTACTTTTCTCAAAAATATATTTTATTCATTAAAAATGTTTTTATTGCATTTTGTGAGACAATAATAGGAATTTTTTGGAATTTCTTAAAAAAAATATAATTCAATAAATTTAATTTTTTTAAATAATAATTCCAAAATTAACATAGGGTGACTCTTTACTATTTACTCGAAAGAAATTAGTGAATAGTAAATATTAACATTTTTTTGATTAAACTGTCATTTATTTTTAATAAATTAAGTAATTTAAGAAGGGAAATTATAATTTGAATTTTATTTAAAATAAAAATAATAATTATTTATTTATAATAAATATAATTAATTAAATTTTATTAATATTTATACTAGATTTTGGTGTCTATAATTTTTTTTTCAAAAATTGTATTTTTTTTCTAAAAACTGTTATTAAGTGCATAATGTTTCTCTATTTTAATTAATTGAGACAACCCATAATGAGTAATTATTTTACAGATTTTATATGTTATATATCTATATATGTGAATTTCAATTATTATAATGATAATTACTAGTAAATGAGTTAATGAACGATTACATTTTGCTTGAAAAATACATACCCGAAAAATAGTATTTTGACACATTTTGCGGGTTCATTTCTAAATTAAATTTTACCAATTATGTGAAGTGAATTTGATAATATTTATTATATATTTTTTAATCATAAATATTATATATTATGTAAACCATTGAACATAATTTTTTTTTCATAATGAATAATGAAAATGATAAAATAATTTCACCACTGTAAAAGGGTAAATTTGGTTAACCTAGGATAAAACATAGTGAAAAGGATCCCATTTTCATTATAGTTATTATTTTATGAATTTATTTCTAAACTTATCACCTTTTATAATGATTAAATTATTTATAGGACACTATTGTATGAAAGTGAATTAAATAATAGTTTATGTAAAGAAACCCCAAAATGAAACTCTCTTTCATATAGATATCTCTCATATTTCCAAATAGGAATAAACAAAATTCAATATTGAATTTAATTTTTTATTTTGATAACAATCAAATTATCTTCATTATTTCAATTTATTTTAGGTTTTTAGTGATTATTTCGTCACCTTAAACGTTTATAAAATGCTGACACGAAGATATTGAAAGCAGTAGAAAACTCTGAGGAAAATGATTTTAAAAACCATAAAAGTAATATATTCAGGAATATGTATGGTTAAAAATAATTTTATAGTCAATAATTATGTGTTATTTATGTTTAAATATTTTATACATAGAATTAATCATTTGGTTCTTATCATTAATGTCTTGTTAAATGAACAATTTCAAAACTGGAATTAATAATATTTTATGTTAAATAGTATTTTATTAAAATAATTAAAAGTAATAAAGAAATATAAGACGAAAATTAGGATGATAAATGGTATAAAATTACATACTGTTTTCATTTATGATGAAATTTGTATCTTAAGAGTAATATTAAACCCCTTTCAATTTAAAAAAGTTATTTCCGCCATTATGGTTAAAACTGGTTTGCTAGGGTTTAAAATAATATATAATGGTTAATTTATAATTAAAATTGTATAAATCATGTTTTTTCTATATTTAGATATTATACTATCCAAAATTCAAATATCTTTCCATTTTCGTTATTTTAATTGAATATAACCTTATTATAATTTATTATTTTTAAAATTCTAAAAGTTCCCCTCGCCTCACTCAAAAAAGGAAACCTCCTTTACTATTTTATTCATACAAAAAAAAACAAATGTTTTTAACAAATACCATCACATATCACTTAATTACATCCCTTAACACATCGTAGATTCATTTTTTATTATAAAACACACATAGGAATGATTTTGGTTTAAATTAAAAGAGGGTTTCAAAAGAAGACGTAACGTACATAACCAAGCATTTTGGTGTCATTTCCTTTTACACATCCCAAAATAATAATCCATTATGATATAATCACATCAATATATCACATATAATTATATTTTTTTGAGTTAATTTCAATCCCATTACACATATATTCTTCCATAAAATTGGAAATGAAACTATTGTTCATTGGTACGACAGATAGTCACCTCACAATCCTTTGTAATTCCTTTTTCCATCAACACCACTCATGAGTGGTTATAATAATCGATTTAGTATACATATATATATATATATATAAATATATGTATGTGTGTGTGTGTTTGTGTTTGTGTGTGTGTGTGTGTGTGTTAATCATGAAATATTTATCCTTATATAAAGGTGATATATAATATAATTTCTTACATTTTCAATCATTTAAAAATGATGATGTCTGTCGTGCATACGTGTTGATTACAACATCCATGAAGTGATGTGATTTGTTCTTCAAAACCACATACAATTTATAATATATATAAGTATGTTGATGAAAATAATATGGTATTTATGATATTATTTTCATTTTTAATGTTAAAACAATACATACTATCTTTTCATAATGATCTTTGAAAAATGTAAATGTTACTCATGTGTATGTACGACTTACCATCTCAATAATTTTAATGTAGTTCATTTTTAATACCATATATAACGGCTGGTTTTATAATAATAATTAATATCTAGAATTGTTAATTATGTCATTATTATAATTCTATAGATGATATAATGATGACCAATTTCACCATGGTGAACATATCAAAGTCATTTTTGACATATGAACTGAATATTGTTAAAACATCTAACATGAATGTCATAACACCTTCCCTCCAAAGGTTCCCCTTATATTATAGAAATGGAGAATGAGAGATAATGATCCCCTAAATCCCTCCACCAGTAGTCCCCGAAGAGGCAACTATCACCAAGGAAATATAATCACATAAAAATGGAAGGCATTACCCTATTTTTTTATTACCAAGCTCATGAGATAAGATGTATCAACATCAGAACAACTCAATATATATATATATATATTAAATCCAAAAAACATCCCAAATCCATGTTTAAAATGAATCTTCTACCAATACAATGAATATATCCAAATTAAATACCCAAATGTAAATCTATACAACGACACATCATCTATCCCAAAATCTTAGAACATAATTCCCAGCACTGTCCATGTAGTCCTCTAGGAAACCTAAAAGTAGTTTTATAAAAATTGGTGAGAATACAATTATACTCAGTAGAACAATCCAAAAAGTCTCTTTTTCACAAGTGAGAGAAGTATACTAATGCTCCTGTGAGAAAACAACAAGACGAACACCACATAATATGGTATTTTAACAAATCCCATGCTCACGAAGTAACAAAATTCAATTAAATTAATATATAAAGAACATAGATGAATGGTTACCCCACACCACTGTCCCATAGAAAATATGCTCTCACAACATAACAAAAAAATGTCTTGTTTCTCCCACCTCTTCTGAAATAATAACGTCACAACCCTATCACACAAACCTTGTCCTCACAACCATGTCTCACCCCCAGTCACCTAGGCCACATAACACACCACATCCCACCGAAACACACATATAACTAAAAACAATGTCCTACCTACTGATATCTGGTCCATATTTCATATCACATCCCAAACCAATGACACATGGGAACCACAACCCATCTCATCTCATCTCGAAAATACCCGGGAAGCACAAAATGTATCATCTCGAAGACTCCTTATAGCAACCATTCCTTTTCATAAAATATGATTAAATTATTTTAATATAAAAAAATAATATTATTACACATAGAGGATGCAATGGTTTAGTGTCATCGAAAAACTAGGACCATACATAGGAATTACAATATCAAGAATAAACATTTATTTAATTTCTTATTCTCTAGCTTCTTATTGGAACTTTTCCCCTCCGTAGGACATGTAGCTACCTGAGTATATACATAAAAATGGGTGAGATAAAATCCCAATAAGAGGATAGATAAGAATAATATATCATTGGGTGAGCATAATCATAACATGGGAAAAAGATCATGAACATGAGAGGAAGCATAAATATAAGACTTGAAATGTGGCAATCCATAAAAATGAAACATCATGTCTTAGTGGTTAACTACCACTCATATTTTTGAACCAAGCTAGAATATTGTTCACACATCATTTCACATTTACTCCTGAGATTTATCACTTTAACCAATGCATTAGAGCATTTTATAATTCTGGTCCCACCTGTCACATTCAAACATTCATATTGCGCTATATAATTCCGGGAATACCCATCACATCATAACATTATTATGATAATTATTTCCACATGGAACATATATCCAAAGTAAACATAACTAACCCATGTAAATTAATGGGTTACATCTCATAAGAACACATTCATAAACTTTTGGTTTCCAAAAGAAAGAGGGAATACCATATATGTTACAAGAACCGTCCACTTTGAGAGAGAAGTAAAAGGTGGGTTCTTAAAAAAAGAGTTCTTTTGGAAAATATTTTTTTTGACATATAAACTAGTGAAAAAGATGTATATCCTTGAAAAGGAAGGAAAATTATGAAAAAATTTTCTTTAAGGAGTAACCATATAAAAATTGGACTGAAAGAGGGAGAACCCAAAGGGTGAAAGTTGGGTTCGAGAATTTCCCCTTACCCTGTATCTAAATGCTTCCTTCTCTTTAATGTCCTGTATAATGACATTATATTCATTAATTAAAAACCCAGAACCTTTTGTACATTAATATGGTTCATTATGGTTTCATTAAGTTATTTTATGTTCCTTTGGATGAGTTATAGAGTTTCAAAACATTATTCTAGAATGTTTGTTTTTATGGTTTTCTTGAGTGGTTCACTTGTATTATTAAATTGAAGTGTGGGTAGAACATGGGTAAATATATAGAAATGATATTATAAGTTATTAATTATATTATAGGAGTTTTTATGATCTTATAATGAATCCTATTACATCCATGTGGATGAATCATTAGATCATAAATAAATGGTGATTGTTTGGGTTAATTTGGGAGGTTTTTCGATCATAACGAACTTGTTTTAATTAATCACTTAGTAATATGGACATAATTTATTTAAAGATGTTTAAATAGGACATTATAAATATAAAATATTCTGTTTAAACCATAAAAATGGTATCATGACCATATATGATGGTATAAATGTAAAAGAAAATATGTCGTTCTTGAAGGTGATAAATTAACACCTCATGAACAACGTTCTCTTTAATAAAATAAATGGAAGAGGGAAAAGAGGTTGGATGATATAATATCTCATTAGCATCATAAAAATATATTAAATGTATAATAATGGAGTTACAATACCATTTGGATGAAGATAGGTTGGGAGAGATCAAGAAATAAACGTGAACTTGAAAGGAAATTAAAGGAGTAGAGGGACAGAAATTACCTCTTAAATCCTCCTCTTGAGATCCTCCTTAAGGAAGCTAGGTTTTGTCTTTTGATTAGACCAAAATATCATTAACGTGGGAGAGGGGATAAAGAGGTTTTTTGGGCAGTGTTTAGAGAAGTCTTGTATCTTGAGAGGTGTGAGAAAATGAGGGTGTGAAGGGTGGTTTTTATAGTAGAGGGGAAAGGGGTTTCATTAATATAAAATTCATTAGTTTATTAATTTCCCCTAAGAAAAGGAATAGTGAGTCTTGAATAACCGAGAATAGTAATTTTATCATGTGATACTGAACCAAGTGGGATTACATCAACAGAAAATCACACATGACTCTATAATATGCTTATTTAGCTTATTTTTGTAAATTACGGTATTTCACTATTCATAAAATATTCAAGTATTTCTGAAAAATACCAAAAAATTACCCCAAACATTTTTCAACGTTTAGAATCCAAAAATTAATTCCATTTTTCAAAAATAATTTTTTAATTTTTATTAATTTAATATTTAATTTAAATCATAAATTACCTAAAAAAATAGTTTTTAAAAATTAAAACTGATTTTATTGTGCTTTCAAAAATTATGTAGGGTCTTATAAAATTATCTAAAAACTATAAGACATTGATTTAATAATTTATGAATAAATTTTCGGAATATAAATTTTCTTTTAAATTAATTAATTTATTATAATTAATTATTTATGACTTACAAAATAGAAAAACGTTTACTAAGGTCAAATTGTCACTTTCTAAGATGTCTAAATTTTAGTTAATTATTCATGGGTAAGGTTACTCTTATTTTGGATGATTTAATATTCATAAGGGTCATAATACTAGTCATAAGGGAATGTTACTATTCAAAAGGGTACGTTACTATTCACAAAAAATTATTTTTGTTTCATTAGACTCCAAAAAATATCTTGAACACTATCATGTATGTCAGATTTTTGACATTCAGAACATAGAAGTGACAAAATTTTGATTAAAGGTCACATAGAACCTAGTAGTTCATTATGTTTTGTTTTCAAGTGGTTTTATGAAATATTTATAAGAAGGTAATTTCCAAGGAAAAACTTTGGGTTGTTACATTATTCCCCCCTTAAGAAATTTCGCCCCTGAAATGTTACTTTACACAAACAGGTGAGGGTGTTTCTCCTTAATTTCCTCTTCTGGTTCCCAAGTTTCTTCCTCAAACATATGGTTCCTCTACAATACTTTGACAATACGGGTTGTCTTATTGAGTATAACCTTATATCATCGATCTAGAATCATTTTTGGCTGCTTCTCAACGGAGAGATCATCTTCCTGCTGCACCACCTCTGAGTTTAGTACATGTGAGGGGTTTGGAATGTACTTCATCAGTAGTGATACATGAAACACATCATAAACTTGAGCCATATTCTGTGTAAGTGCAAGACGATAGGCCATGAATCCTATACATTCAAGGATCTCAAAGGGGCTAATATACCATTGGATTAGCTTCCCTATCTTCCCAAATTGCATGAATTTCTTCCATGGAGATATTCGAAGGAATAATTTATCTCCAATGTCAAAATCCAAGTCCATTCCACGGTTGTCAGCAAAGCTCTTTTTCTGATATTGAGATGCTTTTATGTGTCTCTGGATGACTTGAACCTTCTCTGTCATCTCTTGAACAAGATCAGGTCAAATTAGCTTTCTTTTTCCCACTTCATCCCAACAGGTTGGAGTTCTATATCACTTTCCATATAGAGCTTCATATGGATCCATTTGAATACTGGAGTGGAAGCTATTGTTGTATGAGAACTCAACCAATGGTAGATGCTAATCCCAACCACCATTTTATTCTTGAGAGCAGGCTCATAGCATATCATCAAGCATCTGAACAGTCCTTTCAGACTGGCCATTAGTTTGGGGGTGATAGGCTGTGCTAAAATTTAATTCAGTACTTAAAGCATGTTGAAGGCTCTTCCATAATTTAGATGTGAACCAAGGATCATGGTCAGAGACAATTGAGAGTGGAACACCATGCAGTCTCACCACTTCTTTCACATATATCATTGCACGTTGGTCAAGCGAGAGATCTTACCGAATAGTGATAAAATGGGTAGTCTTGGTGAGTCTGTCAACCACAAACCATATCGCATTATTTTCCTTCGACGTGTTAGGGAGACCTGTGACAATGTCTATAGTAACATTTTCCCATTTCCACATGGGTATATGAAATGGTTGCATCATACTTTTGGACTGTTGTCACTCAACATTAACTTGTGGACAAACCAAGCTCCTTGATATATATTCTGCAATATCCTTCTTCATTTTATCCCACCAGAAGTGTTTTTGGGGATCACAGAACATCTTGGTACTCCTAGGATGGATAGTGAAATTTGAGATATGTGGATTGTCCAGTAGCTCCTTCTTTATCCAGGGTGATGAAGGCACACAAAGCCGCATTCCGAACCAAATCACACCATCATCGTCGATATGGAACTCTGGAAACTTCCATTCCTTTACATCATTCACCCTCTTTTGTATCTCCACATCATCCCTTTGTGCTTCTTTAATCATCTCCTGGATGGATGGTTGCGAATTTTTTTTGGCAAGGTAGGATGTATCCCCTGCCCTTATGATTTCCAAATCCATAATTGTAATATCTAAGAATATAGGGTCTTTCTCCATCCCTAACATATATAGAGTAGTGGGTTCTTTTCTGCTTAGAGCATCAACTACCTTGTTTGCCTTTCTAAGATGATAGTGAATAGAGAAATCGTAATACTTTACTAGCTATAAACCTATCCTTTGATACGTGTTGATCTCCTTTTGATTGAATATATACTTTAGGCTCTTGTAGTCGGTGTATATTTCACACTTCTCACCATAAAGGTAGTGATTCTAGATTTTCACGGCCAAAATCATGGTTGTCAGCTCTAGAACATGCGTTGATTAGTTTTTCCCCTGGATCTTCAACTGTCATGAGGCGCAGGCTATCACATTACCATTTTGGATGAGTACGCAACCCAAGAATTTCATTGAAGTGTCCCTATATATCAAAAAATATTCTCCACTTTTCAGTAGTGTGAATACAGGTTTAGTGATCAGCCTTATCATTAGCTCCTTGAAGCTTCCCTCACATTCCTCCTTCCAGACATACTTTACCCCTTTCCTTGTTAACATAGTTAGCGGTCTTTTCAATTGTGATAATTTTCTCACAAAACATTGGTAGTACCTAGCTAATCGAAGAAAACTATGGATTTCTATGACACTAGAGGGCCTGGGCCATTCCACAATCACATTTGTCTTTGAAGGATCCATATAAATTCCTTCACTTGTGATCTCATGTCCCAAGAATGTGACTTGCTTCATCCAATAGTCACACTTATTGAACATGGGGTGTTACTTATCCTTTCTCAATGTCACCAACATAAGTCTTAGATGTTCATCATGTTCCTCCTTTATCATTGAGTAGATGAGAATATCATCAGTAAACACTACTAATTTTTTTTTGAGGTAATGTCTAAAGAATATATTCGTAAAATCTATAAATATTGCAGGGGCATTAGTAAGTCCTAAGTTCATCACCAAAAAACTCATAGTGCCCATACCTTGTACGGAAGGTAGTCTTCTGAATATCTTCCTTATTCACCTTTACCTGATGATATCTGAACGATGATCCCCCTTTCATATGTATTGAGCACCTCTTAATTGATCGAACATATCTTCAATCCTTGGAAGAGGACACTTTTTTGTTATGGTGATCCTGTTGAGTTCCTGATAATCGATACATATCCGCATTTTTCCAGCCTTCTACTTCACAAAAAGTACTGGTTCACCCCAGGTTGATGCACTATGGTGTATGAACCCTTTGTCTAGATGCTCTTGAAAATGATTCTTTAACTCCTCCAATTCGATAGGACCCATCCTATAGGGACACTTCGAGATAGGAGTATCTCCAGGTACGAGTTCAATTGAGAACTCTACCTCAAGATCCGGGGAAATTCTGGGTAACTCTTCATGAAATACATCAATGTACTTCCTCACGATGGGCATTTCCTCAATGTTGGATGTTTCCTTTGACTCAACCATTTGGGTGAGGTATTCTTCTTCATAGGGAATCAAAACCCACACCATTGAAGGATTTTTAAAAGGAGATTCATGATCTATCTTACATTTGTAGAGAAGTATGGTATGGTTCTGAATATGAAAATATATTTCCTTTTCCAGGTAGTTGATATGTGCTCTATATATCGAGAGCCAATCCATTCCCATTATCACGTCGAATTCCTCCAAGGGAAGTATTACGAGTTTTTTCAGAAGAATGTTCCCACATACGCTAATAGGAGAATAGTCAAACACTTGGTTTGCAATGATTTCACCACATGGTGTTTTTCCAGATATTTCTACTTCAAGGTTTCGGGGCTTCGATTCTATAGTTCTAGAAAACTTGCAAGATATAAAGGAATGTGTAGAACTAGAATCAAATAAGACTTTTTACATTCTTGAGTGAATAGGAAGTGTACCTTGTATGACTTCATTATCTTCCTCCACTTCTATAGTAGTAATGGCATAAGTGGTCCCTTGTTCCTTTGGCTTTGGTGGTTGTTGACACTGATTACCCTTGAGAACTGAAGGTTTTGTGCACTGAATTACATAGTTACCAAGCTCTCTACAGTTGTTGCATTGAACCATGAGTGGTTCTCTCCTTTCTTCTGCCATATTCTCCTTTGCTTTCTTGTATTTTCGACACTCTTGAGCATAGTGTCCTTTCTCACACTTAAAGCACTTCACTTTCCCTTTGAGGCAGTTCCCAGGGTACAACTTCCCACATTTTTGGCATATGGGTTGTTGAGTTTTCTTCCAACCATTATCATTAGATCCACCGGCATGAAACTCCATCTTTCTTTTCATTTCCCCATAGCAATGGGACCATTCTCCAAACTCCATATCTACTTTGAGAGCACATCAAACAACATCATCATAACTCCACAAGTCTTGAATTGCAATATCCTTTCGAAGGTGTGGTATTAATCCACTAATGAATCTATAAAATTTTCTATCATTGTTGATAAAAATACCTGAAGAATACCTTGAATGCTGTGTGAAATTCAATTCATAGGTTGTGACAGATTCTCCTTCTTTTTTCTTGAGCTCTATGAATTCCCTCTCCATATTCGTATGAAGAGTTCGTGGGAAATAATTATTATGAAACATTATCTTAAAGTCTTCCCATTCCATCTATTCAATTTCTTCCATTGGCTTGGTGTTCTTAATCGAAGCCCACCGTTGATAGGCTTCTACATCTAGATGATAAACGACTAGAGTCACCTTCTCCATCTCAGAATAGCGATGAACAGAAAAGATCTTCTCCATGGAGTTGACCAACTATTACACAACTAGTGGATCATAAGATCCACTAAACGTCGGTGGTCGTTGGTGTATAAAACATTTGATAACCATATTCTCCCTCTTTGGTGAAGGAGGTCGTTCTCCATTATTATAGTTATTGATAATAACATGAGATAATTGGGTATGTATCGCCGTCATGTTTTTAACACCACCTCCCAAATAATTGGGGATGTCGTTGAGGAATTCATTGCATTGCCCCTTGCACAAGTTGTTGGCCTGATTTCTCATGGTTCCCACCATTTTCTAAAATAGTAAATGTTAGAACAAAACATAAGTATTCAAGTCATGAATAACTTATTCATTTAAATAATTTTTTCCAAAAACATAATATATGGGATCCCTATGTAAATATTCTTGTGTACATATTTGTACTTAGACTCCTACTAGAGGTTTTATCTAGGGTTCACTAATCCTAATTGCCAAATTAATTAATCCTTTCCCCTGATACAAACTATAGAAACTGTGCATTTTCATACATTACTAAAAAATTATTTTAAGATAAACAACATAATAGTATTAAAAATAGTGGATCCAATGGTTTTGTGTCTTGGGAAAACTTGGAACATACATAGAAATCACAACAACAAGCATAAACATTTATTTAATTTATTCATCTCTTGCTCCTTATTGGAACTTGTCCCCTCCTTAGTACATGTAACCACCTTCGGATATACATAAAAAGGGATGAGATAAAATCCCAGTAAGAGGATAGATAAGGACAATATATCATGGGGTGAGCATAATCACAACATGGGAAAAAGATTATGAACTTGATAGGAAGCATTAATATATGACTTGAAATGTGGCAATGCATAAAAATGAAACATCATGTCTTAGTGGTTAACTACAACACATAATTATGAACCAAGATAGAATATTGTTCACAAATAATTTAACATTTACTCATGATATTCATAACTTTACCCAATGAATTAAATCACTGTATAATTCCAGACGCTCTCATCACATTCAAATATTCATATTGCACTATATAATTCCGGGAACACCCATTACATCATAACATTATCATTATCATGCTTTCTGGATGGAAAATATTTCAAAAGTGAACATAACTAACCCATGTAAAGGAATGGGTTACATCTCATAAGAACAAATTCGTAAAAATTGGGTTCCCAAAAGAAAGAGGGAATAACATACATGTTAAAAGAACCGTCCACTTTGAGTGAGAAGTAAAAGGTGGGTTCTTAAAAGAAAAGATCTTTTGGAAAACATTTTGATCAACATAAAAACCACTCACAAGGATTTATAACCTAGAAAAGGAAAGAAAATGATGATAAAATGATCTTTAAGGAGTAAAAATATAAAAATTGTAGTGAATGATGGAGAACCCAATGGTTGAAGGTTGGGTTTGATAATTTCCCCTTACCTTGTATCTGAATGCTTCCTTCTCATTAATGTACTGTATAATGACATTTTATTAATTAATTAGAAATCCAAAACCTTGTGTACATTAATATGGTTTATTATGGTTTCTTGAAGTGATTTTATGTGCCTTTGGATGAGTTATATAGTTTAAAAACATTATTCAGGAATGTTTGTTTTTATGGTTTTCTTGAGTGGTTCACCTGTATTCTTAAATTGAAGTTCAGGTAGAACATGGGTAAACATCCAGAAATGATATTACATATTATTAATGATATTACCGGATTTTTAATAGTCATATAATGAATCATATTATATCCACGTGGATGAATCATTAGATAAGAATTAAATGTTGATTGTTTGGGTTAATTTGGGAGGTTTTTCGATCACAATGAACTTGTTTTAATTTATCACATAGTAATATGGACATAAGTTATTTACAAAACTTTAAAAAGGACATAATACATATAAAATATTATTTTTCAACCATAAAAATGGTTTCATGACCAGATCTGATGTTATAAATGGAAGAATAAAACATGTCGTTCTTGAAGGTAATAAATTAACACCTCACGGACAACGTTCTCTCTAATAAAATAAAAGGAAGGGGGAAAATGGGTTGGATGATATAATATCCCATTAGCATTATAAAATTATAGTAAATGTATAATAATGGAGTTAAAATACCAATTGGATGAAGATCTATGGGGAGAGATCATGAAATGGAATTGAACTAGAAAAGAAATTAAAGGAGAAGAGGGAGAGAAATTACCTCTTATATCCTCCTCTTGAGATCCTCTTTATGGAAGCTAGGTTTGGACTTTTGATGAGACCAGATGCTCTTGAATGTGGGATAGGGGCTATGGAGGATGTTTGGGCAGAGTTTAGAGATGTTTTGGAGCTTGAGAGGTGTGAGGAAATGAGGGTGTGAACGGTGGTTTTTATAATGGAGGGGAGTGGGGTTTCCTTAATATAAAATTCATTAGTTTTTTAATTTCCCATAAAACAAGGAATAGTGAGTCGTGAAAGACCAAGAATAGTAATTTTATCATGTGATAAAAAAGTGGGCTTAAATCATTAGAACATCACACATGACTCTATAATTAGCTTATTTAACTTATTTTTGTAAATTACAGTATTTCCCTATTAATCAAAAATTCAAATATTTCTGAAAAACCCTATAAAATTTACCACAACCATTTTTTAACTTGTAGAATCAAAAAATGAAGTCCATTTTTCAAAATAAAATTCTAAATATTATTAATTTAATATTTAATTAAAATAATAATTTACTTAAAAAACAGTTTTTAAAAATTAAAACTGATTTTATAGTGCTTTCAAAAATTATGTAGGGTCTTATAAAATTATCTAAAAACAATAAGACAATGATTCAATAATTTATGAATAAATTTTAGTAAAATAATTTTTTTAAATTAATTAATTATTTATAATTAATTATTTATGAAATACAAAATACCAAAATGTTTACTAAGGTCAAATTGTCACTTTCTAAGATGTCTGAATTTTATTTACTTATTTTTGGGTAAGGTTACTCTTATGTTGGATGATTTACTATTCATAAGGGTCATAATACTATTCATAAGGGTATGTCTCTATTCCCTAGGTTATGTTACTATTCACTGAAAATTATTTTTGTTTCGTTAGACTCCAAAAATCATCTTAAACACAACCGTGTATGTCAAATTTTCGAAATTCAAAACACAAAAGTGACAAACATATGTTTAAAGGTCACATATAACTTAGTAGTTCTTTATGTTGTGTTTTCATGTGATTTTATGACATATTTATAAGAAGGGAATTTCCATTGAAAAACATTGTGTTGTTACACTCCTAGGAAACACTACTCACTTACACACACCTGCGCCTCATGAACCACAACCTACCTAAATAATTTTGGGTTAACCTTGCCTAGAAAAGGGAGAAAGGAAGAGGGGTGGGAAGTTATCCATATTTTCACTGGGATGTTTTGAAATGAAACCCTCCACTATGACAATGGGGGTATTCAACACATGGTTTTCAAGTAGGATGTGGTTTATATTGAAATATCAATGTATGTACATGTATATATATTTAATACCAACACTCAATCCTAGCCTATGGGTTTTGAAATATCAAGAAACACATGAAACCACCTATGTTGATACTTTTTAATGCACAACCACAAAACATGGTATTACTCAAAACATAGCAACATCAAATTCATTTAACAAATTATCATTCATTATTAACTTTTCATTAATTCATTCCATTAGTACCAAGGAAACTACTAAGCACAACTGGTATCATGAAACACTAGAAAATGATCAACCCTACAATAGTCATTTCAGAGGTCAAAGGGACTTCTAGTTTAACACACTTCACATTTATTCGCTGTTTAATACCCATTCATGATATAAATGAGGACCCATCCTAATACATATATCTAATATTTCTTCATGTTACTCATGGTGAAATGTTGGGTAAATTACCCATTCCAACTACCTCCATAATTATTTTTTAAATTCATTCCTCCCAATCCATCATCTGAACCATGAAATACCCCTAACTCGTAGCCGCAAAAATCAAAACTCACCAACACCACACTCTGCATCCCAACTTCATAAATATACCACACCCATCACATCCACTAACATAAAGATAACACAACATGATGGAAGGCCCAATGTAGCATAGTACCCATAAAATCAATAATCAATCACCCAACATGAGATTCCATTTCACCAACCAAACAACCCCACACATAGCTTTACCCTCAATAGAATCACCAAACAACCATATAAGGCACAATTTCCAGATCAATCAAGGCTCCCATTATTTAATTCCTCATTTTAAATGAGGGGTGATCAGAGTACATGTTCGATCCTAGGGAATCCATTTATTTAGAAAAATATATGAGGTTAATAAATTCCATATATTAAGCCATTCATCACATGATTATCCAAAATCTATCATAGGTGTAGAAACAAAGAACACCAACATCTGTGATTTTCAGTAAGCATATAGCCCATAAAATTTAAAATATTGATCAAAATACGTGTAAAAAAATACATTCATCATCACCTTCCCCATCCCATTTTAATATATTGAAACTGATTAAATTATTATTATTAAATTTGGATACAAATGCATTAATATGGAAAAACATTCATACACCCACCTCACATGACACATAATCAAGATAGGTGAGGGGATCCCCTCTTGGAAGAACAAACAATCATTAATTCTTCTTTTCACTAAAGAAGGGTGTGTGTGTAGAGGATGGAAAAGCTTATTGGGAAATGATATCCGAATCTACAACACAAGCGCATGATCTCTCAGGGAAGAAATGTTTTGGTTGCCTCATTCAAAGTGAAATAAGAAATAAATAACTGGGGAAGGTCTCCAACATTGAAGGATTAGATCCGAAGCTAGTGGGATATGAAACTATTTTGAATTCCCCATTAATGTTGGATGTTGACTAATACCACGTGCTTTGACTATTTAAAACCCTCTCGATCATTAAGAATTTATAGATATATTTCATATCCCTTGAAATGGAATTGAAAGCACTTAAATATAGAATTAAATTAATTTTACATCAATTAAAATGTTAATGGGGAGAAAATAGAAAAACTGGGAAGATTCCAAAAATTTAACAAACTATAACAAATGACTCACCATTGGGTGAGTCACCAATTCATGTCTTTGGTGGATGAATCACAATTGGGTGACTCACTTTTGGAAGAATAATCGGGGGATGTTTCACAATTTTGTGAGTCATCATTGGATTAGCTACCTATGGATGAATCACCGTTGGACGAGCTACTGGTGGATGAGTCACCATTGGGTGACTCGCCGTCGAATGAGTCACTATTGGATGAGTCACTATCCTGAGTCACCACTGGAGACCTACCAGTTTGAGTCACTATTGTGAATCAGCGTAATGGCCTACAATTTTGACATACCATTCAAGACTCACTGGTCTTGACACACCATTGGGGTCACCATCACAACTCCCAATTCAGATAACCTACTATTACAACAAATTAAAATTTGGTAAACTCCTAAAATGAGTCATTTTTACCTTCCAGAACACCTTAAAGACCATATTTTTACAATATAATGGACCAGAGAGGTTTGTCCCATTACATCAGATACCTATTGAACAATTATCACCCTAACGAATTCAAACCAAACCCATATGAAATAGGGGTCCGAACATCCACCTCGTGAGATACCTCTCATGGATCTCACTACACTTGAAAAGCCACTGTTGATATCAAGGTTCAACAATATATATTGTTGCAAAGTTGAATTTATATCCTCCACATTCACTAACACCTCCTCCGATATCTACTAACCTAATAAACCAGAATTCACACCATACATTCAAAAGAAAACACATTATCAGAACATGTGAATTTGGGAATTCCATCCCCCATATGAAGATATTATTCCTTCTAGGCATCCCTGAATCGCTTACACCAGATTAATTGCATCACAATTAACACATCTTGATTAGGAAGAAGTTCCTCCCATTTTTACATGTCCAGACATTATCACACATCAAAAAATTTGTAAACAACTATTCTCATAAAAATAGATTCAAACAATACATTTCAATGAAAAACACAATATGGAAAAACTCAAAAAAACTCTTGGTATGGGACATGCATCAATACTTCTCAATCCCATGTAATCTCTTCCAGGAAACCATGCCCCCACAACACACAAACCAATGGAATGGTCTATCCATATAGAACCTTCTCGTGATGTTACTATATCTCTACAAGCTTCTCAACATACATCACATCAACATTGATATCCAAAAATCCCCAGTCGATGATATATGATTTCTTGTGAAGATACCGATGAAGCTGAGAGACATGAAAGATTTATTGGTTCATCTCCAACTACAGTGGTAGTTCTAACTAGAATTCCACCTTTCCCACTCACCCCAATACCTAGAAAGCCCCAATGAACATGGGAGAATGATTTCTCCCTCTTACAAACCACCACTACCCACATTTTGGGGAAAACATCAAGAAAATGTGATCTCCAAACAAAAAATCCAATGGGATTCTCCTATGACTGGCATACAAATTCTTCCAATCATACACTGCCTTCATCCTCTCATGATCAAGATGAACCTTCTCTTTCATTCTTTTCACCATTTCTAGACTATGAATAGTTGACTTCCCATCCTCTTTCCAGCACAAAGGTGAATGAAAAGGACTTCTATACAAAGATTCAAACTGAGCCATGCCAATGGAAAAGTGATATCTATTAATATAATAATACTCAACCAAGGGTAAGTGTCACTCCAAATATTTGCTAAAGTCCAAGATAGATGCCAGTAAAATATCTTATAGCGACTCAATTGTCCGTTCTATTGTCCCATTTGTCTGAGGGTGGAAGGAAGTGTTGAGGCATAACTGAGTGCCAAAAGCATGTTACAATCCACTATAGACTCATGGTATAAAACATGTATCTTGATCTGAGACAATAGATCTCGTAACAAAATGAAATTGTACCACCTCATCCACATACCTCTTAAAAAAGACATCCACTACTCTAGAATACTTGATCACTAAGAAGTGACCTGATTTCATCAATCAGTCTACTACTACCGAGATAGAATCATAGGCTCCCTAAACCATTGGTAACCCTATGATGAAATCCATTTAGGTTTCATCCCACTTCTACTCGGGGAAATCTATGGGACACAACAAACCATCTGGAACATGGTGTTAATCTTTTAACTACTGCCACTAAGCACATCACTGAAAACACCACCACTACTCGTTTTGTCTCATGCCACCAAAAAAGCATCCTCAAGCCATGGTACATCTATGAAAATATCAGGTGTACCGCAAAGGATGATCTATGAAACTCATGGAGGATTCCCTCATGCATTTCCCCTAGATCAAAAATCCTTCATCAAAATAGAATCTAACTATGACCATCCTCAGATCATCCCTCCAGATAATCACCACAGTCAATGTGATCATGAGTCACCTTTGCCTTTGAGTCTCCCCACTAAGACTCCTCTAACTACTACATTATAGAATACTTCACTATCATATGAAACAAATAGCATGTACTTCTGTCCATTCTTCCATCTATGTACAAGGCTTCAAACTCCTCCATTTCTTTCTTAGCGTCTACAGATTCTTGAATGATGTCCTTCAGTGACTTCTTTCTCAAAACATAGACCATGACATTAACCTTTACAGAGGTGTATATTATCTTAAAATCATAATCCAGAATAAACTCCATCCACCTCAACTATAGCAAGTTTAGATCTCACTGGGATGAGATAAATCTCAAGCTCTTATGATCCATAAAGACCACAAAGAACTCCCCAATTAGGTAATGTCCCCATAGATTTATCGAAAACAAAACTAATGCCAAATAAAGGATGTAGTTGAAATATTTATGTTCATGGTGACATAAATTTTCTGACCCATTAGTGATCACTCCTAATTTTTTCAATGACATGCATCCCAAGCCCAGATGGGAAGAATCACAAACCACCTCAAACATCACCACTTCCCCTATAATCCATAACACTGGAGAACTAACCAATTTTCACATCAGACAGCCTAACACTACCTGTCACCGCTCACTCCAAACAAAATCATTGACTTTCCTAGTTAGATATGTCAATAGAGATACACGTTGAGGGAAATCATGTAAAACCTTTGTAATTTCACTAAATTACAAGAAAAATGTGATCTAATGCCACCTTCATGGGTGCTTCTTAAGAAAAAAACTGCTTCAACCATTAAATGATCCAATACTAAACATTTTTGGGATATCACATGCCTATTGAAATACACCTTTCGTGACTAGAACATGCCCTTGGAAGACATTTCGTACATCTAGTCATGTCGAAGGAATTAAATGGTGGTTCTAAGATGATCAGTATGATCCTCCATTTACATTGAGTAATTTAATATGTCAAGGATGAATAAGATCATGAATAGATCCAAGAATTCCCGAAAGGTGGAGTTCATAATCCCCCTAAACACAACTTGTGACCTCATAGCACTGAATGGAATGACTATGAAATCAAAGTTCCCAAACCATCATCTGAAAATTGTCTTCAAGATATCACCATCCTTCACACTCAACTTGTGATATCCTTACCGGATATGAATCTTAGGAAATAAAATTTACCCTCACATCTGGTGGAAATGATCATCTATCCTTAGGATATGATAATGTTTCTTGATTGTTACCTGATCCAACCTTGGGTAGTCTATGAAAAAAATCAAAACACTGTCTTCCTTGTTTGAAAACAATAGGGGAGAACCCCAAGATAACACACTAGGCCAGATAATTCCCTTCTTCATCAGATCATAGATCTCAGTCCACAACTATTGTGACCCCGAATATTTCATCTGATATGGAGCCATCGAAATTGGAGAGGCAGTAGGCTGTATTTTCATTCCGAACATAGCATCACGTCGAGAGGGTATAGTCACAACCTCCTTAGAAAAAACATCCATGAAGTCCCGTAAATCCCTAGGTAATATAGTTTCCACTAATTCTACTAATATATAACCAACAATGAAGAAGAATCTCCCTACACTGATTGACCTCTTGATAACTCCACTCACCGGCAAAAGCAACACATTGACCATCGACGTCCAAAATAGAAAATATTCTCTAGAAGAAGTTGGTAATGGAATTCCTGGAATACAAATGGTCTATGTAAATAATGACATTGTATGACTCAATATATATGAAGCAAAGATCCCCATGTGACTCATGTTGTTTTATCATCAGTCTATATCTCTGAAACCCATCAAATAAGATGGTCTAGACTACTACAGGTGTAATAAAAAATAAGGGCACAAAAATCCACATTATGACTATTCCCAGAGCATGGGCTAGATCGTGTGAAATAATGGAGTTCTAGGATCTTGAATCAAACAAAGAGGAAGAAAGAATACTAAAAAATATGATTGTACCTCAATTGATATCAAGACACATTGGAACTGTTTCCAATGATACATGTATCTAACCACAACTAGATCCTCTTCCCCTATACTGATGACTACCACCAAAACCACACCCAGATCAAAGTCCCTGAGGAACACCCTGAGGTTAGCCTCTACCTGGTCCATCTCCCCTTGGTATAGAATGTGTGTACTATCCCTACTGTTGAAATGTCCTAGCCGACAACTGCTCCTGAGGATGGAATGAAACCTGAACTCCTCCACCATGCAGAGCTTGAACAGCCATTGGACACTAGTTTGGAAGATTCCAATGGACTCCATAGAAGAAAAAAATTGTCCCCAAGCCCACAGGAAGGTAATGAGGACCAAAATGTCAAAACAGAATCTTATGAGGTCCACTCTCCACCGGTTGAAAACTCGAAGGCATGGATCCTGAGACCTACTACTGGTATCATTGCCTCCCAAAGAACCATGTTGTCTCCCCTCTCAGAGTTGAACACCTTGAAAGTGTATCTTCCCAATCACTTTAATCATTTTCAGAACCTCCATGTACATCGACAATGTAAATGTGGTAACCACATAGTAGATAAAAGGTCTAAGTTCCTCCTCTAGTTATCTCGCTTGAGACTCCTCATCCAAAAAGAGATTTGGGGAAAATTAAGAGATCCATGAACTTAATACCAAGAACTCTTATATACATACTAACATGCTAGAGGGAGAGTAACTCCTACCACTTCTCATCCTTCATAGTCAATGAGATGGATTTCTTTTAGAACTCTATCTAGAAATCATCCCACAAAATGTAAGCCTCTTTCCTATCCCCTAGGTATAGTGTCCACCAATAATGTCCAAATCCCCGCATCTAGATCACTATCAAAGAAAACCATTACTCTATTGCAGACCAGATCAAACTGAAGATGACCTCAAGCTCCTTGATCCAGCTTTCTGTCTCAACATATGAAACACTACCCTTGTACTTTTTTGAGGCATTCTACTGGAAATCAAAAACCATTCTCTACCACTGGTCGTCCTCCTACATCAGATCAACCCCTTATCAGTCAACCAGATTAGCCTACTGATCCTCTACTTCTTGAATCACATGTGGATGACAACTAGGTGCCATAGAGAAATTGTAAACAATGAATTCATATGAACGGTTATCAAGTAGTTTTATTTTAGATTCATTTTAACTATTTAGTTATCCATTTCAAATTCCCAAAACATCATAATTCAGAAAAGAACACAATTAATTATTGTGAATGTATCATTCCTAAGGTCTCTACACTAAGAATGATGTATCATTACATGTTCTATTGGTAATATCAGATTCCTTGCATTGGATCATGGGGGTCCGTAAAATCTCGTGTCCTAAACGGTTTCCACAAGACTATGTCATGCACCAAGATCACATAACACTTTTTCCCTACTAATGTATGAAATCCTCACTATGTATAACTCTATACTCCATCCTATCCCACAACCATCATCCTTGATATCATTCTATCAAGACCCCTTCCTTCCAAAGATGAACCACCTGAGCTAGAAATGGAGAAATATAGATAATTAATGCCTAAGTCCCTCCTCCAATAGGGCCTCACAGTGGTGACCAACAACAAGGGAATACAATATCAAAAAATGGGAAGCATTGAAATATTTCATAGTAACCATGATCTAGAGATAAGATGTATCAATTTGAAAACAAATCCAAGAAATATATATATATATAATAAATCCAAAAACCATCCCACATTAATGTTTAAAACAAACCAGCTATAAATACAATGAAAATATCCAAATAAAAAACCCCAAAAAAGATAATAACTGACACAAAAATTATCCTAGAATCTAAGTTACTAATGCATAGTGTGATCCCTCTAGTCCTATTAGATACTTGATAGTATTTTTATAACATTGGGTGATCATAGAAGTATACTTTGTAGGAAAAAAAGTGTCTCTTTCACAGAAGTGAGAGAAGCATACTACTTCTCTCGTGAGAAACTAAAAGAACTAATAACACTTAATAATGCATTTTAATCATCCCCACATCACCAAGGAACTCTCACCAAGTAACAAAAGTCAATTTCAGTAATATATCATGAACATCGATGATAAGGTAAACTACTCCACTTTCCCACTGATTAGCCACTCCAACACATTAATAGAAAACCTCATGCTGCTCCCACCTATTCGAAAAGAACATTATCGCGACCTACTAACACACACCTGGGCATCGCAACAAAATCTCATCCATAGACACCTAGGCCACATACCACATCACACCTTTCCCGCACACACCTAGGACATAAAAATACATATTGAATATAGACACATGGGCCATTTGCCACATCACATTCCACACCGAAGACACCTGGGAAGCCCATCACAACTCATCTCATCCCGAAGAAACATGGATAAGATCACCAAATCTCATCCTAAAGGAACATGGGAAGTAAAACTCACCAACAAACTCTTGGAAATCATGAACCACTACCTTCCCAAAGAATCTTGGGCGATGGCCATTTAGAAGAGGAAGTAGGTATAACGCCCCGACCCCAGCTACCCAGAGTCGGTGCATTACTTCGTAACATTGGCATGATCACAAAAGATCAAGTCTTGAAAGACCGATTAGTTTAGTAGCCTTGGAAACACTAGATACATTCATAAGTCTTTCATTACATAAAAAAGTAAACAATCTACAATTACATGGTCTTCATCGTCCACACTCATATCCCTTTCTTACTACCCCTGCAGGTCATTCATAAAACACTTCTTCACATCCAGGAAAAATATTAAAACATTGAAAGGGGTGAGCTCAGATGCTCAGTAAGGTTAACAATATAGCGGATGCTTTCATAAATAAACATTAACATTTAAGGCAATGTATAACTAAAACAAAAGCCTTTTAAACATGAACTTCAACATAATATGGCAAAATTAAAATGAGATAATGCCATCCACTTCTTCACATGGATATTCTACTGGTCGAATAATCACATGCAATATCAATAACCACTTTCATAATGATGGAATGCATAATGCCAGACTATCATAACCACGTAGTCAAGGCCTCGTGCCAAGACCACAAATAAGATTTTGTCAAGGCCTCGTGCCAAGACACTAGTTTGTCTCATGAGACCTGCCGATGCATCGAGGAGCTATAGCGGGCTCCACCCATCACTTATTAAGTCCAATGCATTCCTCATATGAATAGGTTTAAACATATCATAAACCATAACATAATCGTATCACATAAAACATGCGTAAAGGAAACATAAAATTTCCACATTTCAATCACAATATTGTCAATACAACACATTGATATAATAAAAACGCTTTCAAAACCATTTTCAATACCAAAATAAAAGAAAGATAAAATTTGTATTTATTATTCATTAAAAAAAGTGATGGCTTGTAGAGGAAGCCGAAACTAAAATAATGGTCACGACGGCGGAGAAGTCGTTGTCGACACATAAGTACGGAAAGGAAAACATTCACTTTTTGTCATTTAGTAAAATGCTTCGTATAAAAAAGATTCCAGTCAAAGGGGTTTATACACCGTATAAAAGAAAGTTGTGTATAAAATGAAATATGCCTCAATGAAAGGAGATTGAGATGAAGTCCCATACAAAGATCATTTTTAAAATAAAATAGATATAATATGTGTATTCACTATAAGTACACATAAATAATGTACAAATACAAGATATGACATAATAATATAATGTCATAATTTGAAAGTAGGAGATTAACCCAAAGAATGGAAATTGGGTTAAGAAATTCCCTTACCTTGCGTCTTGTCCTGACTCGACCATTCTTTAACCTCCTGAATAATAAACTACAGTTAATTTATATTTACTTAAGAACCTTTTTTATGTTCATTATTCCTTTTATATCACTTATTACCATGTTATGAACATTATGTAATTATTTAAGTTAATAACGGTCGTTTTATCGATCTTTGGTACTTGAGTCAACAATAAACTTCTTATAATTACAAGTTGTTTATGTGGTAGAATATCCATTATCTCCAGAATTATATTCATGATTTAGATGTCATATATATCTTATATATCCTGTATATACATTCATTTATAATATTACGTAACATTTAGAGGTAAGAAATGAAATGCATCGTTCATGGAGACGGTAAGCCGTACGTACGCATGAATGCTACTTTCATTTCAATTTCATATTTAATGGAACAAAATCATAATGATATAAATGTATAATATAATTCCAGTATAATATAGTGTATAATACCATTTAATCCATCCTTTATACATCCCACATATGGCATTAACGATTCAAATCACTTTGAGGGGGCGGTAGTCCGCACTTCCTAAAATGAAATTATCAAGTTTTACCTATAATGGAAATCATAAAGTATGACATAAATGAGAAATACAGAAGCATAATTAAAACAAAAACATATTATATATCATATATAAAAATAGTGACATCTTAATGGCCACCTTTGAAGGTGTTATATGAGTGTTGAACAATCATCGTTTCGTGAGGCAGAAATTCGCCATCCACAGAAACTGTATGTTCTTTAATCATTAGATGTAGGTGTGTGTAAGTGTAGCTCGAATCCTTCTTCTAAAAACATCCTAGTATATTGAGGATACTGGTGTTGTTACAAAATAAATGAATAAAAATAGTTTAAGGGGTTGGAGAAGAAAAATAAAACAAAACAACATTAAAGAAGACATTACCTCAAAATCGGGTAACTCTTTTTGATTTGAGCCAAAGGCTTCCTTGGGAAGAGTTCTGCCCAAAGTGAGGCTTCTAGGAGTAATAGGGGGAAGTTGGGAGAGTATTTGGGCAGAGTTTGGCCGATCCAAATGGCTTGAAGGTGTGAATAAGGTGGGAGTGGTGGGGGCCTTTTATAAGTGGAGAGGATGGGCTCTTTTGGAAAGATTGAAATGTTATTCTATTATACAATGCTTTTCGGGTTCTAAAGGTCCCACAATTGTATAATTCGAAGATAAGGTGATAAGGGTTCTAAATTTCCTCATCCAATAGGCTTTGGACAAGTGCAGGCCTTGGATTTTACATTATCTTCTCATTTTATTTAAATCGTTAAATAATGAGGTCATCGATGCATCATCATGATGTCATAAATAATTTAATTTATTTAATGTCGAAAAATTATAAAAAAAATAATATGATGTAGGAAATGTTTTTAGATTTCTAATGAATATTTATAGTCAAAATTTGTACTTGTGTAACCCCACTTAAAAACTGTTTTAGTAAAACAACTCATGTTTGTGTCAATTTAATTTTAACATTAAATAAATATATATTAATGTCATTTTCCAACTAAAGTGGCTCCATGGGGTCCCCAAGTTGACCCATGGGTTTTCTTGGTCGGCCATGACTCATCCAATAGGAGTAGGACAAGTGTCATTCTCATCTCATATTATTAAAACATTATTTGTACCTTAAACTACAGTAATTACCTCTAATCGCGATTAAGAACTTAAAAGTTACTATTCAAAAAAATATTATTTTAATTTCATTGAACCACATTTTACTTCTTAATGACAACCATGTATGTCCGATTTTTGACAATCAAATCACAGAAGTGGTAATATTTCATTTAAACGAAAAATCAGTTATTTAACTACCACTTAGTGGTTTCACTATTAATCAAAAATTGAAGTTTTTCAGAACAATGACAAAATTTCACCCAAAGCTATAATTGATATTCCGATTTCAAAAATGATGTCTATTTTACAAAATTCCAAACATATAAGTTTCATTAATTAATTTTATAATTAATTCCCACTGTCACAACAAATAGCGTGTTTTTAAGAAACAATTTATATCAAAAGATTGGCAATTGTTTATGTCCAATTTCAATGTTAAAATAATTTTAATGACCACCATTGGATAAAATGGTAAAAATATATTCTAATTATACTTTAAAACCACTAAATAGTATAATTTATCACAATAAATTATTTTGATTAAAAAAAGTTGTTTTAAGTATTTATCACTATTCATAAAAAATTGGAAGTTCTCAGAAAATTACAAAAAATTAAACGTAGGATAATTTTGATATTACGAATACAAAAATGAAGTCCATTTTGAAATATAAAATTTCTATAATTTTAAAAAGTGGTTATTACTATTCATAATGGCTACTTTGATTAGTCGCGGTGTGTTAGAACTCGAACTTGCGTACCATGCAAGCTATTGCATTATTAAATGAGAAGCGTATCATGGAAGCTCGGGGTGTTACATTCTCCCCTCCTTCAATAAATTTCGTCCTCGCAATTTGAAAATTTTCTTTGAAAATAAAAGGTTGAAAGTAGAAAATACCTTTGTGGAAAACCCACATCGGAAATAAGGTTAATAAAATTTAGCCTTAATAAGAGGGAAAGGGAAATGAAAAAGTCACCACCCAATTATGATCTCGATTAGGAGAACATTGGTGGCAATTAAAGACATATAATTGGAGGAAGAACGTAAATATTTGTAGGGAGTGATTGAGGTCATCAATCACAATCAACTGTCAAATTGAGGGCCTCAAAGACTTCAATCTATGTTGATTTAAAATATCATCAGTTCAACAAGACATAAGGTATTAGGATAACACAATTTTTTGTTTTAATATCCCTTTAATAAAGTTTAAGAATTAATTTATTCATTGAATAAGAGATAGGTATATATATATTTATGCTTGACAATTAAAGTTTCAACCTTCAACTCATCATTCACTCAAAAAGATAATAGAACTCAAAAATATTATACTTATCCTAATTGTATAAGGTTCCAAATGTTAACACATACAATTTAGATTAGTAAAATTATTTTGTAATAACCAGGGACTTCATGTAGGATAGTTGTAGGAAATAAAGGCCTGTCGCACTATGATTGTGGGTTCGATTCCTGCAGCTTTGTCCGACGCGATGGGTTATGCCCCACCCTACAGGTTGTCCTTTTCCTAAAACTATAGTATCCTAATATTCCAAAAATAATCTTCATAAATTTTTTAAACTTAAACAATACTATCCAAAGATCAACTTAATCCACTCCAACCTTTATAATTATCCAAAATACCTCTGTCCAAACTTTCTCTAAAAGGTCTCTTAATTCCAAAATCAATTTATCAGATTCCCCCAAACAAAGTAAAGTTTCTCTTATTGTCACATACTAAAAATATAATTACCTTCATCATATTAAAACCTTACCAAAACAACAAGTACTGCAGTTCAATCCTTATATATATATCACATTATTCTAATAACCAGAATATAATCCATTAGTCCAAAAACACCAATACATTAATTATTCCGCTTCAACTGTAGTAACAGCATAAGATTGTCCTTGATCCCTTGGCCTTTTCTGAGGTATGTTTCCCTGATGCTTAGGACATTCATTTGCATAATGACCCATTTCTCTACAATTATAGCATTCAACATTGATAGCCTCTTTCTTTCCCTTGCAATCACGAGCCTGGTGACCCTTTTCTCCACATTTATAACAAACTCCCATTCCTTTTAGACAAGTACCAGGGTGATTCTTCCCACAATTATCACATAATTGAAAATCCTTCTTTCCCTTTTTCCCTTTATCTGTCTCTTGTTCCACCATTCTCTTCTTCTCTTGCTTTACTTTGTTGTCATAAGACTTAGAGAATTTCTTTTCTGTCTTGATAGCACACGAGACAATATCTTCGTATGATGAGAAGGATTATGATACTAAAGCTCGACGGAGAAATGGTTTTAACCCATCAAAGAAATGATCAATCTTACTCCTTGGGTTACGTATATAATCGGCACCATGCCTCACTAACCTTGTAAAGTTAGCCAACTACTTTGCGACATTCTCATCCTCCTTCTGCCTCAAACTCAGAAATTGTCTTTCCATATCTGCTCGATGGTCAAGAGGAAAGTATTTTTCTAAGAAAAGATCTTTGAACTCCCTCCATTCCATATTCGATACATCATCATATTCCTTTGTGTTTTGAATCAGCGACCACCACTGATCGGCATCTCCAGTGAGGCGGTAGACTGCCATGACAACCTTCTCCCTTTCGCTACTCCCCAAGGCATGGAATATTTTCTCTAAGGAGTTTATCCATTGCTCAGCTAGTAACGGATTTGTACCCCCATTAAAGGTTGGTAATTTTTGCCTCATGAAACGGTCTAGCATTAATACTCCACGTTGCGGATCAGGGTGCTCCATACGAGTAAGGTTATTATTCATAACCTGAGTAAGTTGTCCCAGTATGGTGATTAGCTGATCGGCACCAGTTGCATCACCAGCCCCACTATAATTATCTTGAGTAGGGGGGAAATCCCTACATGGAGTGCGTGCATTGATACAGTTTCCATTTCTTCCACTAGGCACCATTTCTAAACAATGGCATAAACTAGATCTGTTTATGAATCAAAATACATAATCCCATACTTATAAAACACTTAACATAAATTGAACTATTTATGGATATAATCCATAATCATGAAAATATTTTCTTTGAGGAAGTATATACTCATAAACCCTTCATAATGATTTGTAAATAAAATGAGAGTTATCCAAAACATATCCCCCGGGAGTGTCGTAACCAAGAGTGCAGCAAGGCCCGTTGTCGTGCACCAGTTCCTGTTCGAGTCTAGCTCAAAGTGGTGTTTTCGGGTTTTACCCCTAGGAACATCTGTGCCAGAGCCACCTCTACCTGCTCGTATCCAGACAGGGATGTATTGATCAGAAAACTCACAAAATATCTACAATAACAAAATTCTAGGAAGTTCTTCTATACTAATCCTCAAAGTCTATCTTCGGGTTATGTGATCTAAACAGAGTTTATCTAAATCTAGCTTCCAAGGTTAGTACTAATCTGCCTCTGATACCAACTGTAACGCCCCGACCCTAGCTACCCAGAGTCGGTGCATTACTTCGTAACATTGGCATGATCACAAAAGATCAAGTCTCGAAAGACCGATTAGTTTAGTAGCCTTGGAACCACTAGATACATTCATAAGTCTTTCATTACATCAAAAAGTAAACAAACTACAATAACATGGTCTTCATAGTCCACACTCATATCCCTTTCTGACTACCCCTACAGGTCATTCATAAAACACTTCTTCACATCCTGGAAAAATATTAAAACATTGAAAGGGGTGAGCTCAGATTCTCAGTAAGGTTAACAATATAGAGGAAGCTTTCATAAATAAACATTAACATTTAAGGCAATGTATAACTAAAACAAAAGCCTTTTAAACATGAACTTCAACATAATATGGAAAAAGTAAAATGAGAGAATGCCATTCACTTCTTCACATGGATATTATACTGGTCGAATAATCACATGCAATATCAATAACCACTTTCATAATGATGGAATGCATAATGCCAGACTATCATAACCACGTAGTCAAGGCCTTGTGCCAAGACCACAAATAAGATTTTGTCAAGGCCTCGTGCCAAGACACTAGTTTGTCTCATGAGACCTGCCGATGCATCGAGGAGCTATAGCGGGCTCCACCCGTCACTTATTAAGTCCAATGCATTCCTCATATGAATAGGTTTAAACATATCATAAACCATAACATAATCGTATCACATAAAACATGCGTAAAGGAAACATAAAATTTCCACATTTCAATCACAAGATTGTCAATAAAACACATTGATATAACAAAAACGCTTTTAAAACCATTTTCAATACCAAAATAAAAGCAAGTTAAAACTTTGTATTTATTATTCATTAAAAAAAGTGATGGCTTGTAGAGGAAGCTAAAACTCAAATAATGGTCACGGTGTTGGAGAAGTCGTTGTTGCCGCATAAGTACAGAAAGGAAAACATTCCCTTTTTGTCGTTTAGTAAAATGCTTCGTATAAAAAAGATTCCAGTCAGAGGGGTTTATACACCGTATAAAAGAAAGTTGTGTATAAAATAAAATATGCCTCAATGAAAGGAGATTGAGACGAAGTCCCATACAAAGATCATTTTTAAAATAAAATAGATATACTATGTGTATTAAATATAAGTACACATAAATAAAGTACAAATACAAGATATGACATAATAATATAATGACATAATTTGAAAGTAGGAGATTAACCCAAAGAATGGAAATTGGGTTAAAAAATTCCGTTACCTTGCATCTTGTCCTGACTCGACCGTTCTTTAACCTCGAGAATAATAAACTAGAGTTAATTTCTATTTACTTAAGAACTTTTTTATGTTCATTATTCCGTTTATATCACTTATTACCATGTTATGAACATTATGTAATTATTTAAGTTAATACCAGTCGTTTTGTCGATCTTTGGTACTTGAGTCAACAATAAACTTCTTATAATTACAAGTTGTTTATGTGGTAGAATATACATTATCTCCAGAATTATATTCATGATTTAGATGTAATATATATCTTATATATCTAGTATATACATTCATTTATAATATTACGTAAGATTTAGAGGTAAGAAATGAAATGCACCGTTCATGGAGACGGTAAGCCGTACGTATGCATGAACGCTATTTTCATTTCAATTTCATATTTAATGGAACAAAATCATAATGATATAAATGTATAATATAATTCCAGTATAATATAGAGTATAATACCATTTACTCCAACCTTTATACATCCCACATATGGCATTAACGATTCAAATCACTTTGAGGGGGCGGTAGTCCGCACTTCCTAAAATGAAATTATCGCATTTTACCCATAATGGAAATCATAAAGTACGCCATAAATGAGAAATACAGAAGCATAAGTAAAACGTAAACATATTATATATCATATATAAGAATAGTGACATCTTAATGGACACCTTTGAAGGTGTTATATGAGTGTTGAACAATCATCGTTTCGTGAGGCAGAAATTCGCCATCCATAGAAACTGTATGTTCTTTAACCATTAGATGTAGGTGTGTGTAAGTTTAGCTTGAATCCTTCTTATAACAACATCCTAGTATATTGAGTATACTTGTGTTGTTACAAAAGAAATGAATAAAAAGAGTTTAAGGGGTTGGAGAAGAAAAATAAAACAAAACAACATTAAAGAAGACATTACCTCAAAATCGGGTAACTCTTTTTGATTTGAGCCAAAGGATTCCTTGGGAAGCGTTCTACCCAAAGTGAGGCTTCTAGGAGTAAGAGGGGGAAGTTGGGAGAGTATTTGGGCAGAGGTTGGCCGAGCCAAATGGCTTGAAGGTGGGAATAAGGTGGGAGTGGTGGGGGCCTTTTATAAGTGGAGAGGAGGGGCTCTTTTGGAAAGATTAAAATGTTATTCTATTATACAATTCTTTTCAGATTCTAAAGGTCCCACACTTGTATAATTCGAAGCTAAGGTGATAAGGGTTCGAAATCTCCTCATCCAATAGGCTTTGGACAAGTGTACGCCTTGGATTTTACATTATCTTCTCATTTTATTTAAATCATTAAATAATGAGGTCATCGCTGCATCATCATGATGTTATAAATAATTTAATTTATTTAATGTCTAAAAATTATAAAAAAATACTATGATGTAGGAAATTTTTTTAGATTTCTAATGAATATTTATAGGCAAAATGCAGACTTGTTTAACCCCACTTAAAAACTATTTTAGTAAAACAACTCATGTTTGTGTCAATTTAATTTTAACATTAAATAAAAATATATTAATGTCATTTTCCAACTAAAGTGGCTCCATGGGGTCCCCAAGTTGACCCATGAGTTTTCTTGGTCGGCCATGACTCATAAAATAGGAGTAGGACAAGTGTCATGCTCATCTCATATTATTAAAACATTATTTGTACCTTAAACTACACTAATTACCTCTAATCGAGATTAAGAACTTAAAAGTTACTATTCACCAAAAAATTATTTTAATCTCATTGAACCACATTTTACTTCTTAATGACAACCATGTATGTCGGATTTTTGAAAATCAAATCACAGAAGTGGTAATATTTCATTTAAACGAAAAATCAGTTATTTAACTACCACTTAGTGGTTTCACTATTCATCAAAAATTGACGTTTTTCAGAACAATTCCAAAATTTCACCCTAAGCTATAATTGATATTCCAATTTCAAAAATGATGTCTATTTTACAAAATTCCAAACATATAAGTTTCATTAATATATTTTATAATTAATTCCCGCTGTCACAACAAATAGCGTGTTTTTAAGAAACAATTTATATCAAAAGATTGGCAATTGTTTATGTCCAATTTCAATGTTAAAATAATTCTAATGACCACCATTGGATAAAATGGTAAAAATATATTCTAATTATACTTTAAAACCAATAAATATTATAATTTATCACAATAAATTATTTTGATTAAAAAAAGTTGTTTTAAGTATTTATCACTATTCATAAAAAATTGGAAGTTCTCAGAAAATTACAAAAAATTAAACTTAGGATAATTTCGATATTACGAATACAAAAATGAAGTCAATTTTGAAATATAAAATTTCTATAATTTTAAAAAGTGGTTATTACTATTCATAACGACTACTTTGATTAGTCGCGGTGTGTTAGAACTCGAACTTGCGTACCATGCAAGCTATTGCATTATTAAATGAGAAGCGTATCATAGAAGCTCGGGGTGTTACAGTAGGGAAGAGTTGTTTTCCAGTCATCCATCCGCCCATTGGGATGTTTCAGAAAGACACCCTCTCCCATGAAAAATGAGGGTATTTGGCACATGGATCTCAATTACGATGGGGTTCATATAGAAACAACAAATGAAATACATATATATACATATGTAATTCCATAAATCAAGCCTAACCTCTAGGTTTTGAACCAACAACTAACTCATGATACCACCTCTACTACTAATTCTAAATTCACAACCATGCAATAAATTATTACTCAAATCATACACCCATCAAATTAATTTAACCAAATCTAGATATTTATTAACTATTAATTTATTCATTATATCACGAATTGGGAAACTACTAATAAAAATTGGAAATATGAGCCATAAAAAATGGTTAGTAGCACTATAGTCATTTTTGAAGGAAAAGTGTCTACTAGTTTAACACAATTCTCATTTACTCTCTATTTAACACCAATTCAGGATATACGAGTGTATCAATCCTGAGACATGTATTAAAGATTTCTTCATGTTAATCATAGAGAAACATTAGTTAAATTACCCAAACCAACAACTAAATCATCATTATTCAATGTCATTCTACCCAATCCATCATCTCAAACATGAAAAACGACCAACTCATAGCTGCACACATCACAACTCACCACAACCAATAATAGGTTCCCTATTATGTAACCACACCACACCCATCATATCCATTAATATAAACATATCACAACTCAATGGTATCCCCACTACACAACACATCCCATTATTTACACAATCAATCTCTCATCCTGAGATTCAATTTCACATCTTGAACCACCCTACTCACAACCGTACCCTTAATAGTAGCACCATACAACCATACAATGCACAATTTCTATATTTATCAAGGCTCTAATTCTTTTGTTCCAGATTTTAATTCAAGGGTTATCATAGAACACGTTTGATCTTAGGGAATCTATTTATTTAAAGAAATATATGTGGTTAATTAATTGTATACATACCTTCATTCAACACATGATAAAAAATCTCTCAAAGGTGTGAAATATAGACCACCAAAGACCATTGTTTTTAGCAGGCATATAGCCCATACAATTCCAAATATAGATCAAAGTATTAGAAAACAATACAATCATCATCACATTCCCTATCCCCTATTATTGGTTTGAAATCGATTCAATTATCTTTATGAAATTTGGATTCAACTTCCATTACATGGAAAGTATTTGTACCCCCACCCCACATGAAACATAATTAATAGAGATAATGTTATACCTACATTGAAGAACATATGATCAAAAATTCTATATTGTGCTAATTCATGGGGTGTGCATGTAGAAGAAAAAATATTCCAAGGAAACACTATCTGAATTCCATAGCACAATCTCATGATGACTCTAGGAAGAACGTTTGTGGGATCCTAGTTCCAAGATAATGGGGAAGGAAAGATCTGGGGAAGTTCTCTGGTTTTGAATGATTAGATCCAAAGCTAGTAGGATATGAAACTGTATTGAATTTATCCATTAATGGTGGATCTTGTCCAAGGACACATGATTTATCTATTTTAATTCCTCTTGGGCATTAGGAATTTAATGATAAATTTCATATCCCTTTAAGTGACTTAGAAACCACTTAAATATGGAATTAAAATAATTTTATATCAATTAAAATGTTAGAGGTTCCGAAATGGAAAACATTTGTGACTATGAAATTTTGACAAACTGTAAAAAATAAATCATTGTTGGATGAGTCGTCATCGTGAGTCACCAGTGGATGAGTCCCCATTGGGTGACACACTGTTGGATAAGTTACCAGTGGTTGAGTTACCATTAGGTGACTCATAGTTGGACAAACAACCAGTGGATGAGTCACTGTTGGGTGACTCACCATTGGATGAGGTACTGATGGATGAGTCACTATTAGGTGACTCACCGTCGAACGAGTCACCATTGGATGAGTCCCCATCAAAAGTCACCATTGGGGACCTAATTGTGCGAGTAACCTTTTTAACTCACCATTACGACCTACCATTGTGAAATACCATTCTTTAATCATAGGTCCTGAAAAACTATTGCAAGTCACCATCACAACTCACCATTGGGATGACTTGCTATTGGAAAAACATGAATTTTGGATAACTCCTAAAATGAGTCATTGTTACCTCCCAGAAAAAACATAAATACCAACTTTTCACAATTTATTGTACCAAAGGAGTACTAGACATTATAGTGAACATAATTGATTAATTATTAAAATATATTATGTTAATAAATAGAATAAAAAAATTAATTAACATACATTTATTATATATGATGATGAAGAATATATGTTATGAGTATGACCTATGTGAATGAATTTTTCCTTAATTTCTTTTCATTGAGGTATTTTTTAATTTTGTGAACCAATTTTTTTTATATGGTGTATATAATTATGATTTAATTTTTTTTCATGAATAAATAATGTTTTTTTGGTATATTATGATTTAATTTAAAATTTTTTATCAAAGGGGATTACATTCAACTGTTACCGAGTGATAACTGATTTCAAAACTAAATTTCATTTCACTGGGTTATATTATTTCTTCTTTTTAATTGATATTCTCATATTATGTGTGTAATGTATTTTTTATTATTTTATTTTTTATTTCCACTTTTTTTGTTTATTTACCATTGATGCACATAATCAATTCAACGATTAATCCACAGAAAAATGGTATGATCTTTTTTTTGAGATTTCATCTCAATTTCCACTCCATTGATATATATTTGATATTATGAACCTATTTATTTTATGATGTGTATTTAATTCTTCTTTGATATGTTATATTTTTAATTACATTAAAATTCATGTTATTTAATTTTTAATTTTTTGATATTTCTTTCATGCGGTTCATGATTCAAAAGTTAACAATGTGGTAAGTGTTTAATTCACAATATCATAATTATTCAAGAATATTAATGTTTAAGTCTAAAATGGGGGAATTATTTGATATTTCTATTTTAATCCCAAAATATTTTAATTCTATATGTTTATTTATATTAATTATAAAATTTACATTCATTTTCTACTCTTTAAGAATTCAATATAACATAATATGTTCTTAAGGAAAAATTACTTTATTATTGTAGTCATTCCAAAATAATTGAATTCCATAACTATATTTATCTTAAAATGTTTTAATGAATATTTTTTACTTTATAAAATTATTAATTTAAAATTTTTTCCATGTTTTACATTTAACCAAATGTGTAGAAGTAATCTTTTCATTCTCTATAAAAGGTATTTTTTGAATTTTTTCAAAAAATAATATGAAAGGAATATTTTCTTTAGAGTACTCAATAAAAACAAAATTTCACCCAATCACCAGAACTAATTTATTTTCATTGTAATTTATAAATTTATATGGTTCATCTAAAATAGATTTTTATCCATATACTTTTGAAATTTTTATTTTTAAGGGTTATTTTAAAAGAGAAAGGGGAATTTTACTCATGAATGATTATAAATATAATTTTATGGTATTTCTATTTATAAATGACAATAAAACATTATTTTATTTTTACTCTACTTAGTATATTTTTTTATACCATCCATATTTTTTATTTGGATGTTTAATTATTATTTTCCCCATGAATGTACTGATATTAACTTATTCAATTATTTTTTTGGTCATTAACATTCTATTTAAATAATCCCATTATTATGACCATTACACATTATATTCTATTAAATATTTATATACATTTTATTATCGATATGATTATTTCCTAAACCATACATCATTTATACGTATGGTGTTTTAATTTGAATGTTATTTTATTAACTGGGAAATATTTATATTGTGTATTATTTATTGAATATGGATATTTATTGATAAGGCCTATTTTTTCTAAGATGAATTGATCATTAAATATATGAGAAATTCATTGGAATTTATGTGATCACTGAGCCTAGTATGGATTGTACCTTGATTCATCGACAGGTCTCATGAGAATAATTAGTAAGACATCCTTAAATAGTGTATTTGTGTATACCTACCCATCGATTAAATCATCCTAGCACAAGGATTTGACAATATAAATATATTGATTTATTATATCATTATATCCAATGTTATGAATTTATTTAATTACTAATTAAATTAGTTTTATCAATGAGATTACTATATGGATATTATCCATGGATTTATTTTATTCTCATGTTATTGAATTAATGGAAATTTTTCAATTATTTTCCCTATCATATTTATTATACATTAATTAGTCATTATAGATTTCATTGTATATATTCCTTACTAGGAATTTTATCTCACCACTTATTTTCCCCCTTTAATCAATATTTGAAATGGAAATTTTTGAATTGGTTTAAGGACGTAAAATATTTACTTGAACATTATTTTATTTTTATGTTTTCAAATTTAAATGTGAAACTCAAGAATATATCTAGTATTCCATGACTACTAAGCTATTTGTTCATCTAAGATGTGATCGCTTGTATCTTATAGCAACGTAAATATTTGACCCCATGATCTGGGATACTGGGGTATGGGTCATTACAAGTACCTATATTGATGTGGGTGGGGTAGCATAGGATATCATAAAACACATAGTATATAATATATATCATAACCACACTATTGGTATTAAGCTAGCCTTAGGATAAAATATTTTTTTCATCTCTCAGATTCTCAACCTCCACATTGAATAACAAGATATCCTATAACCAAAAAATCATTTATAAATACATTAATTAATTTCATTATTTTATCATTTATATTTATATTAATTAATTCATTTAACATTAAATAACCTCATTCCAAACAAAATTTAATAATCATTAAAGGTAATTTCCATTCCATTTAGTCATAATCCAAATGATTTTATGGTATCTGAAGATTAAAATCATTTCAATATTCTAAATACCAACCCTGATGGTTTAATTTTTTATTAATTTTTTTTAATATAATTCAATAATTCTAGGTACTTTGGGAAACATCCCATTCTACCAAAAAAAAGATACATAATCAAGCAAATGAATATGCTTCAAAACAGTGGTGAAATAAATTCTAATGAACAAGATACATAGTCATCTGACCCTTAAATAGAACATTAACAAGAAGGAATCCAGACACTATATAGAACAACCATAAATCCCAACTTCAACCAAATATATCAAACATGGTTCCAACCCCAACACCATCATGATATCACTATGTATATCACCATTATTGGAAAAATAAACTTCCATAAACCTTGTAAATCCCACCATTATTAATTCATCCAATATACATGTTATGATAACATCACACGCTATAGAACCTCTCAATTTTAGATCAAATATAAAGTAGAAAACAAAAAATGAGGGTTTATTGGGCATCCACTCCCTAAAATAGGCATCCACAATTTATACGAAAGCATTCTATGATGTCCCCAATTATATATCTTTATCAATCAACTATTTTTGTTCTAGATTGAAATGATCAAAAATTTATTTCTGGTTACGACTATTGGTAACCTAAGGCAAATACTATAAAAAATTAAATTATTTAAACATGCAATTTATCATAAATAACCATTCCACCAAACTGTGAGAAAAAACCCTATTTAATATACCTTTTATTATCCATAATAGTAATTACAGCTTCAGGTTTTATCACTATTTCCACTTAAATACGAAATAAAAATTTAATTAATTATATTACCTGAGTAATTTGAATTAAATTAAATTACAATAAAAAATGGTTTCATTCAAAATGTGCCATTGCATTTACTTATCTGACCAGAAATTACCAACATTAAATTTTATAACTATTTTTCAAAAAAATATTATGATTACAAGTATAAACTTAGATAGTAAACTATCTAAAAAAATTATTATCATGGTAGAAGACTTGAGATCACTACTAACATAAAAAAATTCATAATTTATTCTGATTCAATATTTATTTATGTTAATTCCCCCACCACCAATGAAGAGAAAAAAGATTAAGTTATAATTTCACATAACATAAAATGTAAAATCAATGAATATCCTACCTCAAGTTTTCACTATTACTTGAATGAAAATTTGAAAATATTAGGGATCTTTATCCACCTCCCCTGTAAAAAACTAAAATTCTCCAAGAATTCTATTGAAAAACATCACAAATAACAATATCGTGAAATACATAAGAAACATGGAGAGAAACATCCATTACATGGAATGAAATAAGAAGGGTGAAAAAGAAAAAACCTAAAAGAAACTGTAATAAAAGAGGTATAACTAACCTAAGATCACAAAATATCAAACATTGAAATCCAAAAACCAAATCCAATCATAGGGCTTCCAAAATTCCAAGGTAAATTTTTTTCCCACATGGTGTTGGGAGATAAAACCATAGGGTTTAATGAATCAAGGGTACTATATGTTTGACAGCTGAACTACCCATCAAATATTTACCATATTAATGTGTTGTTCACATAGTGAATTTCAAATGTATAATCTCCCAAAAAAAACATAATCCCATTTCATGAAACTGAAAATTATCTCAAATTGTTAATCCCATGTTCTTGACATGTTTTTTTGTTGTTTTCTAATTCATTGAGTGAAAAAATATTCTATTCAAACCCAAAATGACTTAAAAATACTTACTACATACTTCAAAACAACATCATAGAAGCTGAAAACATGAATTCATGTTGCGAATAAAGCTCTTTCCCGAGCCATAAATGACAAATTCACGGTGTGAACCTCCTTTCACGTCTTAAAATCCCCCTAATTATAGATTACCACTAATAAACACCAGAAAAACTTTTGTTCACCTCTTTGAGTTCCTCCTGATACATAAACATGAATTTTGATTGATTATAAGGGTCTAGGAAATTACATAGATGGTATAATAAAACATTTGTATAAATTTATAGTTTCTGGTTATTAATGGAAGGATTTAAGGATTTGAGTATATACATTACTAAAATTAGTACTAGAATTACATCAATTATGGGAATCCATAAATAATAGTTTCTATGCATCTGTAATAAAATGTGATAAGTTATTCTTCTACTTATTTTATTGATACTCATCCTAAATTGACTAATATATACCAAGATAATCGATGATAATTTTGGTTGTCATGATGATTAGGGATATTAAGGGGTATAATTTTCATTTTCTTGCATACCACATACAAAGGACAATGAATTATAGACATATTGGTTTATTAAAAACACTTTTTATTTCATATTCTGAATAGGATGAGGTTATGATTGATTGTTTGAGGGATATTATAATATTTATCAATGGTTTGAGATACTATATGAGTGAATGTGGATGTACTAATGAATGGGCTATATTTTTTTAACTAATTCGATTGATATTTTTTATATATGAATTATAAAAGCTATATGTTTGAGATATGGTGAAATTTTATCGAGTGTGTAACACCCCAATACTTTAACATATTTTCCTTTTAGAATAAATTATATTTTGTAGATATCTTTTCAGTACACACAACACCAAATTTTTAAAAAACATATTTATTCATGTTTTACATATTAATTAAAATTATAACACTTTTAGAGAGTTTATATAGTAAATTTATATATACTATATATTCATTAAAATATTTTTTTATATTCATTCATTGGATTTTATATTCAAAATATTAGAACAAACCCAATATTTCGCATAAAATCAATATTTCTCTAAAGGCACTATAACATCCTTTTAATAAAGAACCTATTTAAAATAGAATTATTTAATTTTTTTTAAATTTTATAATTTAAAACAAACATCATTTTTGAAATAATTAAGTCAAAATTAGGTTACTATAAATTTTTTGAAATTTTATGTGATGCTTCATTTCATAATGAATAGTAAAAAATATTGAATTTTAACTCAAAAATACTTCTTCATAAAATTTATTTTTAAGGATAAATTTTGTTTAAAATTGGTGTTTAAAAAATATATATTATAAATTATATAATATAATTTATTCTATTGCAATAAATTTCACAGTGAAATTGGATATAAAAAAGTGGCACACTTTTGATCATTTTTACATTAAAACCCTACATTATCATCTTGTCTAAGAGATTAATTTTAAATTAATTTGTACCACTCCATTGATTTAAATTTGAAAAAATGGATTACATATTTGGTGTCACCATAATTTATAATGTATAATTTATTCGAAATAGATTTTGAAAAAAAAAAGTTAATTTGATTAAAATTAATTATAATTAATAATAATCAAATTAGCTTAATAAGGGACTAAACCTTAAACATAAGATACCAAATGACTTAAAACATGTCACAAATTAATTGGGTGACCATATTTCCCCCCTATAATCCTTTTTCTAAACACTGGAAAATTATTGGATCCACTTTTAGTAGGAAAATCATGGGTTCAATTATTATTCAAAAATATTACTAGAATGACACTCCTCCTCCACTATAAAAAGGCACTCACCCCTCTAACTTCTTTACACCTCTCAAGTCACTTATAATTGACACAGATCTTCTATAATATCTCATAAAAATCATTCCCCTATTCCCATAAGCATCAAATTTGGAATAAATCCATCTATGGAACACCTTTGGTGAAGAGCAATAGGAATTACCTGAATATTAGGTAACACCCTTTTTCAAGAAATTCATTTATATTTTCATTCACCACCCGATTAATATTATTATTATAGAATTAAATAATAAAATATGTATCATAATTATACTGATATATTTTTATTATATTTTTTTGACCCACACTAACTCAAACTTCCGTCTAATCGAAAATGAACATACTATTTATGTGTACGACGAACTACTGCCTCGCAAAACGAAGTCATTAGTTTTTTCTTTTACTAACTCTCATGTGAAGGAATTATAAAGAATCACTATTTATATTTGATATATAAGATATTTATAGTTTCATTTTACTTATATAAATTTTATCTAACACATACCCATATGTTTTCCATTTTTTGTAAATACGATAACACTGTTTGGGGAAGAATGGACTTTCTCCCCCTCCAAGCAATGTGATTCGTTCACACTATACACGAAACATATAATGAATAGTGTTAATAAAAATATGTTCCTTATATTACATAGATATGATAATGTAATTATTATATACCTATATATCTTTTATATTTCATTTTTAGAATATAAAAAATAAATTAAAGTAATGTTCTTGTGTGCATACATCCTATTATCTCCATGAATATTGTATTTCACTTCCTATCTCCAATTGATATGGATTATTATAAATACATATATAATAAATATATATGATATATAAATTCTGGTTTATATTCTTTAAATTATTAATCCCTGATATAATTAATATAGATAACAACAATCATGTCAAAACATACTTGAGAAACATGGAAATTGACACCTAAAATAGTGAAAATAATGAAAGATTACATAAAAATGGGTAATTAGATATTTTAATAAGATCATATTTGATATATTAAAAATGATAATGATTCCACTATAAGATTGTAACATGTTTTTACCCATTATAAAGTTGGTTAAAGACCAAACAACAAAAGGAAATAATAAGGTAAGGTATTTTCATATCACATTTTACATATTAGGGATAAATTTCATATTCACCACTTACTTATTTTGTATGTTTTATCTACTACCCATTATGATATATTATATCATGATCCTTTTTGTCATCATTTTATAAAGAACATTCATTTAATTTTATTCTTTCTTGGTGATTATGATTCAAATATTTCAATGCGGTATAGGGCACTTTGTAATATTTAAATATTATTTTCCTTAAGAATATGTTTAATGATAAGGTAAGGGATTTCCATTTCACATTTTACATCTTAGAGATAAATTTAATTTTCACCAATTAATTATTTTGTGTGGTGTATCTACTTCCGCTTTTGATATATCTACTTCCGCTATGTGGTATGTGACACTTTGTAATTTTTAAAGATTATTTTTCTCAAGAATCTATTTAATGATTACCTTTGAAATATCATTTAATTTTTTTGATTGTTAACATTTTCTTGAAACAATAACTTTCTTATGATCACTTTTATATTATATTACACATGTATTAAATATCAATATTATCAGGGAATGAATATTATTATTTCCTAAACTATATAACAATTTATATATTGTGTTCCCTTAATTTATTTTTTTAACATTTGAATTATTGATAAATTCATATATTTTATTCTATATGGATATTTTATGATGCACATTGTTCATGAGTTAAATCAATTATTTTATATATGAGGAATTACATGGATAGGTATGATATGGGTTTTCCTGGTTATAGATAGCTCCTTGACACATCAATAGTCTCACGAGATGAATTAGTTGGCTTAATTATATGGGTTTTTACCTGATATGAAAAAATGGCTTATAAAAAGTCTTGACGATAAAGGTACCATGTAACAAGGAAATAAGTTGTCGAATAATTAATAATTCACCTAATTTAAATTAATATATTATTTATCCATGATATTTTTACGTTGAAATATCTTTGTATTCATAATATTTGAGGTAAATTTATTAAATGGAATGTGCTTCAGTTTCTTAACATCCCATATTGATTATGACATATTTAGTTATTTGAAATCGCATATATTATCATTTATTTACCTTCCCATATTAATTATTTTCATAAATTCATTATTTCATCCATTTTACTTACCCATACATAGCATTTTATCTCACCTTTATTATGTTTCCATTACCAAAATTATGAAGTATAAGACTTTGAATGCGAATTAAAGGTTGCATTTTATTTCATTTTATTATGTATCATGTTTTATTTTATTTTCAAATGTATTATGGGTATCATGAATTTAATATGTCATTCAAAAATATCTAAGTTGATCAATCCTATGAAATTTGATTCCTTTTAATCATGATAATGAAATAAGATAATGCACCAGATCAAGGTTTTTGGGTTTTGGGTGTTACAGTTGGTATCAATGGATGTTTAGAATGAATTTTGGAATCTAGATATGAAGAACATATATGAGGAGAAATAACCCTATGATAGACCTTAATGATAATTATAGACTAATGTCCTATAATTGTTTAAGGTAAATATTACGTGGGTCTTCCTAGTAATGCATCCTTTTCCAGATACTAAAAGTGGATGTGGTTCTTCCACAAATATATCTATGAGTAACAACTCTAATATGGTGTGTTGGGCCTGACTCAGTGTAACCTGGTATAAGAAAATGGGCCATACTATGCACATGGATTGACACTCTCATGGGGGATAGTCTTAGAAAAATTCAAATTTTCTTTACAATCCACTGTGAAGGATCTAAATGTAACGATTCCCCCAAAGTAACCAAAGTTTATGATTCTACAATTTACGATGAATAAATTTTATGTTCTATAACATATTTGGGATCATATATTATGGTTTTATGCATTAATAAAGTGTATCCCATTTTTTATAAATGGATCACGGAATGATAAGGTATATCAATACTTGTGGACTATATATATACTAACCCACTGAATAGACCAATACATATGGTATTGTGATGATGATAATTATGGCTATTCTATGGGTGATTAATTATGTTATGAAAAATAACCTTACTTTAATGGAGAAACCTATTCCATGTATATAATAACTTTTAATGGATTTCATTATGTGAAAAAATCCAACCTTATTTAGTGGTAATACTAATCCAATTATAGATAGGCATTGGATTAAGACTCTGGATATGGTATTTATGGTCGACCGATGTAGGGAAATAAAAAAGGTTACACTTTAAGAATATTTATTCCTAGGTGATGTCGATCAATAGTGGTCCCTCATCTATAATACTAGGGTCAAAGAAGAAATAGAAATCATGGAATGGAAGAATTTTAATGATACGATCTTTAATAAATACTTCCATCATGATCAACTAATTGAGATGAACAGGAAGTTACCGAAATTAAATAATATAGAAGAATAATGTGTTTTATGTTATGAAGATAATATTAAATTTTTATACATGTAAGGTAAAAATTATATACGCAACATGAATTTTATAATTTAACACTTCATTGATGTTATTGATCCAAATCATTGAAGGTAACTGGTTTCTTATGAATTTTCTCATATGAAGAAGTATTTTAATGTTCCTTGAAGATAGAGAATGAATTATCAAGATTCAATGTATTAAAAGGAAACCAAGATAATAATAGGTGTTATATGCCCGAAGAAAATGCGAATGCATCAATGAATAGTAAGAAGTTTAAGTAATTTCACTCTTGTAAATAATATTTAGAGATTCACCATGGGAAATACCGAAAGGTAATTAGTGTTTTATTTATGTGTGGAGAAATGGGTCTCCATGATAAAGAATTTAATGGGAAGTGGGAAAACACTACTATTCAGTTCTATAACCACAAGGAGGTAGGGTACTATGCAAATTAATTCCCTAAGCCTCAAGAGATTATTCCATAGGAAAGGCTTAGGGGAGTTGGCCAAGTTTATATGATATGTACAATGGAGGTAGAAGTACCAAATGATGTGGTGGTAGGTACATAAAACATATCATCACATTTATCCAATAAATTATTTGATTTTAGACTATCACACTATTTTATAACAACAAAATTTTCAAAGGAAACTAGAAATTTAATTTTTTATTTAATAAGAGATTTTTCGGTAAAAATTAAAAATGGAAGTATCATTACATGAAAGATGTGTCAGGAAGTCCCAATTATGACACATAGATGTGCCTTAATTGATGAACTTGTTATCATACCAATGGATGAAATAGATATAATCCAAGATATGGACTATCCATCAAAATATGATGTAAAAAATTATGGTTAGATGTACCAAATTTCAATTTTTGAGAGAAATATAGAATCCATCATCTTTAGATAAGAATTTTATTCACCTTATTATCATTTAAATCCACCCTATGAATCTCTAGTGAATTAAATTCAATGGGATGAAGATAAAACAACATAAATAGATAAATAATATTGACTTTAAATTGATGATTTTCCTATTGTGTGGGAATACATTGATGTATCTCTTGAGGAATTACCTAGACATCTCCCAATGTGTGATGTTGAATTACCAATTGATTTAATCCCAAATTCACAGAAAATATCTAAGACACCCTATAGAATGGCCCTTGTGGAAATAATGGAGTAGGAGAACAACTAGATTATTTATGTAATAAGTGATTAATTAACCCTAATGTTTCTCCAAGGGGATCCCCTTAACTATTTTTTAAAAAGAAAGAAGGATCCCTGAGGGTGTGAATTTATTATAGGGAAATCAATGGTGTTATAATAAAGAACAAGTATCATATTACTCTCATTGAAGACATGTTGGGTGGACTACATGGATCCCAATACTTTTCAAATACTTATCTTAATTTTTGATATCAACAATTTTATTTAAAGAAGGAATGCATTCTGATGATAGCTTTTAATATGATGTATGAACATTATGCATTTTTTGTCATTCTATTTGAGTTGACTAATGAACCCTATGTTTTTGTGGAACTAATAAATAGAGTATTTAATGAATATATTAATGATTTTATTGTGGAATTTATTGATGATATTCTGGTGTATTTAAAAAGCTATAAGTACTAGGAGAATCACATTCATATCAATCATAAGACTCGTAAATGGAAAGAGTAATATGGGAAATTTATTAAGTGATATTTTTGGTTTTAAGATGTTTTTCACGCAGCCATATTGTCTCAAATGTCGGAATTTTAGTTGATCCTATAAAGACAAAGGCATTCCTATAATGGCCTAAAAAACATAACTGATGTACATAGTTTCATTGGTTTAGAACTATACTATTTTTGATTAGTTATAAAATTTACCTCATTGGAATACCCATTAAACATGATTACATGTAAAGGGTTATGTTTGTTTTGGAAAAGGAATATGAATAATGTTCAGATGAACTAAAGATAAGATTAATAAATTCTTTGGTTTTGACTATAACATCTAGGAGTGGTGGGTTTTTCATATATATCGATGCATAGAAGAAGAGACTTGGTAGTTTCCTAATGAATAGTGTTAAATTTATTATATATGTATTAAGAAAACTAATGACCCATGATTAGAACTATGTAACCCAAGATCTTGAGTTAGTGGATTTGATCTTCACTTTGAAAATATAGAGAAATTATCTATACGGAGAAAGATGTTACATATACACAAATCATAAAATCTTAAAATACATCTTCTCATAGAAGAGATCAACATGAGAGAAAGTACATGAATCAAGCTACTCATGGATTATGACTCTTTAATATCCAACCACCTAGTTAAATAAAATAAGGTATACGATACATTTATTATGAAGTATAATGGAGCACTAACCCAAATAAGGACTGAGAAGGATACTATGTTTATGTACTTAGTGAATATGGACATGGGAATTTACACAGAATGGGAGACTTCAATAATTTTTCAAAAGATTGAAAATCCATATTTATTAGAGAGGATAAAGAATTATAAATATAATGATGGTGAATTTCATAAGAAAATCATATATATGCATGATGGAGAATTAGAGTAATCTCTTTGTGATGATGGTGTTATTAAATTTGGAAAGAGGATATGTGTTCAATCTATACCTGTGATGAAAAGGTAATTGTTGGATGATTCCCATAACTCAAATTTAATTATACACCCCAGTAAAAGATATATGTAAAGGGAAATTAAGGGGAATTTTTGTTGGGATAACATGAAGATGGAATTTTTTTTATTATGTGTCCTGATGTTTGGTTTGTCAACAAGTGAATTCTATGGGGAAGAATCCTAAAGGAATATGGTAACCTCTTCCTATTCATATGTGTAAATGGTATAAAATTACTATGTAGTTTTTCAGAGGACTACCATTGAATCCTAAAAATAAAAATATGATGTGGGTAACAATTGATCACCTAATCAAATCTACATATTTCCTTGATATAAGAGAGGATCTGTATCTTGAACATATTGTAAGGTACTATATTAATGATGTTTTAGGACATCATGGAACACATTTGTTAGTTGTTTCTGATTGAGACCAACATTTTACATCAAAATTTTCAAAAAGTATTTTAAAGGATCCTGACACTGAGCTTCATTTGAGCACTACACACCATCCTCAAATGGATGGAAAATCTAAATGAAAATTTCAAAAACAGAGGATATGATGAGGTCATTCTCACATGAATTTCAAGGTATGCGAGATCAGTACAAACCTTTTTTAGAGTTTTCCAATAATATTCATTTCAATTAAAGTATTCAAATGGATTACTATGAACCATTATATAGAAATAGATTTCACCACCAAACTTGATGGGGTGAAGTTGGTGAAAGGAAACTCATATACCCAAAACATGTAAAAGAAATAACCAAAAAGGTAAAGGCTATTCAAGATCATAACAAGAGATCTCAATGTAGACAAAAAAGTTATCTGGAAAATCGAAAGAAATATTTAGAATTACAGGCGGGATATCTGGTTTTTTTTGAAATTATTTCCATGGAAGAGTGTTATATGGTTTGGTAATAAATATAAAATAAGTCCCATGTACATCAGACCCTTCCATATTACTGAAAGATTTGGAGTTTTCTCTTATCATTTAGAAATGCCTCCAAATCTTTCAGAGTTACCCGATGTGTCCCATATATCAATAGTACCGAAGTACCTTCCTGACCAAAATCATTTTATCTTCTTTGAAGAGATAGATTCAGAACCTAAAATTTTGTACTATGAACAATCCATCAATATTATCGATACCATTGAGTAGGTATTGTGGAATCTTATGACTTGTCTAGTAAAGGTACTCTGGAGAAATAAAAAACTGGAAGAAACCACCTGGGAAATAGAGGATTCAAGGAAAAAAACTACACACATATTTTTAGAAGGTAATTCTAATAAACATTAACCTATTTTTTATAGATAATATTAAATTATCACCCCTTGAATTTATCAAATTTTACTTTTATTATAAATTTAATTTTTTTTGATAGCTTTTCAAAACACACAACACCCGATTTAAACAAAAAATATATATTTAGTCCCATTTTTCATAGACTATAAAAATAAAAAAATATTAGAGATTTTATATTTTAAATTTATATGTTATATATTCAATTAAATAATTTTTACTTTCATCTTGTAGATTCAATAGTCATAATATTAGAACAAATCTAATATTTCACAAAAAATTGTTTTTTCTAAAGGATTTGTTGATTCCTTTAAATGGAAAATCTATTTAAAATATTTATTTTTTATTTTTTATAAATTTTATATGTTAAACTAAACATCAATTTTGAAATATAAACATAAAAATTATGTTAGGGTGATTTTTTTGTATTTTTCTTTGAAGTTTTATTTTCTTATGAATATTAAAAAATAATTAATTTTAAATTAAAAATTCTTCTTCATATAATTTATTTATAGAGATAAATTAAATTCTAAATTGGGAGTAAATTAAAATTATATCAATTATAAATAAATTAATCCAATTTATTCCATTTGAACCAATTTTACATTGAAATTGGACATAAAAACCATAAAAATGTTTGATAATTTTTACTTCAAAAACCTGCATTATCGTCCCATCTACGAGATTAATTTTAAATTAATTTCTACTAATTCTGTGATTGGAATTTAGAAAACATGATTCCATATTTGGAATAATGAAAATTTCTAATTTCTCATAATATTAACTAATTTTTTGTCAAAAAATATTAGTGAATGAGATTAAAACTAATTATGAGAATTAAGAGGAAAATTAGATTAACAAGGGAAAATACCTTAATCTTAAGAGGAAAAATGACCTATAAAATTGTCCAAACTAACTTATATGGACATATTTCAACCTATAATCCCATTTAATTTTTTTAACATGATTTTAGACACTTTTCATAAAAAACAATGGTGTAATTCCCTTAAAAAAATTTATATGAATAACACACCTCCTCCACTATAAAAGGCACTCACAACTCCCACTTCCTCGCACCACTCAAACCACTTTGTGTTGAACAAGATCTACATAAATATTTATTTTACATATATCCCAAAAACCTATAATACATACATTGGTAATAAATAAATCCAAATTATCCCTTTGGTGCAAACCAAAAGTAGTTATCCGAATAAGATGTAATAAACTTCCTCAATCTCCTTTATTTTATTTTCATTATCCACCACATAAAATATTCTTGTTCCATGATTAAATTATAAATTCATTATCCTAAATATAATTGGAGTTATTAGTTTATTTTTTGTACATACACTTACACACATTCATATAATGGGTTACAAACATAACATTTATATCTACGACGAACTACCACCTCGCAAAAAGATGTGGTTCATTTTTCCCTTTATGGTTGGTAATTATGAGGTACATTCTATTTAAATGTGATATATATTATATTGATATTATATTTATTTTTATAATATTTATATATCACATACCTTTTTTTCATTTTTTTAATACAATAACATCATTTGTGGAAGTGTGGATGATCTCCCCCTCAAAGAAATGTGATTCCTTCACAGTATACATAGAATGTATAAAGGATGGTTTTAATAAATATATGTGACATATATTAAAATGTAATAGTATTTTAATTATATAATAAATATATCTCATTTATTTTTAATTCTTTTAATATAACAAAGAAATGAAAGTAGCATTCTTCCGTATGTATGACTTATCGCCTCTATGAACATTGCATTTCATTTCTTATCTCAAAATATTTTGGATTATTATAAATTAATATATCATGAATATATATGTTTTTTAAATAAATTTTTAAATTCTTGATATGATGAAACCATTATATAATTAATATAAAAAACATGTAACAAGTCAAAACTTACACAAAAAAGTAGGAAATTAACACCAGAAATATTGAAAATAATGAATGATTATTAAAAAACGGGTAATATGATATTATATGAAGATCATATATGCTATAATGAATATTATTATTGTCAGTAAATACGTTATTACCATGTTTTCAACCACTATAAAAGATTTTAAATACCACACAACAAAAATTAAGGATAAGTTAAAGAGTTTTCATCTCACTTTTTATGTCTATGAGATTAATTTCATATTAACCACTAACTTATTTTGTATGGTGTACCTACTTTTATTTTTCATATATTATGTCAGGAAGACTTTTATATTAATTTCATACAAATCATTAATTTAATTTAATTCATTCATGGGGATTATTATTTAAATTTTTTAAACTGGTGTGGGACACTTTGGAATGACTAAATATTATTTTCCTCAGAAAAATGATTAATAGTGACCTTTTCATTCGTATTTTGTTATTATTATTATATTTATATTGGAATAATAAATTTCATAGGATCATTTTTGTGGTTCATTATATCTATCATAAATTTCCATATTTTCATTCAGTTAATATTATTATTTCATAAAATGAATACCATTTTATATACAATATTCATTTAGAGAGTTATTTTATAAAATACGGAATTATGGATAAATATGTTTCTTCTATTTAAGATGGATTATTGATAAGGCACATTTTTCATGATTTGAATATATTATTCAATATATCAAAAATTATTTGGATAGGGAAGACACTGGTTAGGGCTAGTTATAGACATCCCCTCGATGCATTGGTTGTCTCATGATATGAATTAGTTGGCCAAATTAGAAATATTTATACCCGATATGATAAACCATTATTTGAAAGGACTTGAAGGTTAATGTACCATGTACCAAGGAAACATGTCAACCAATAATTAATCAATTCCTGCATTTAGATTCAGTTATTACTTATACATGAGATTTTTTCATTTCAATATCTATGGATCAATTCTATTATAATTTTATTTATTTAAGGGCATGTGTCTCAGTATATTACCTTGGAATATTTATTATACCTTGTCTAATAAAATTAAATTGAATTGGTTATTAGTAATTTACCTTAATAAATTGATTATTCTCATAAATTTATTATTTATTCTATTTTACTTACCTCTATTGAACATTTGATACCCTCTTTATTATTTGTCCCATCTCTGTGTTTTGATGAAGAAAAACATGAATAAGACTTCATGGATATGTTTTATTTAATTTTATTGTGTATCATGTTTTATTTTTTTCCAATGTATTGTGGGTATTATGTCTGTAATCTAGCTTTCTGAGACTAAATAACTGATCGTTCCTTTGGGATTTTATTTCATCTAATCATGCTAATCTAATAAAATAATGCATCTGATTTGGGATTCTATGATATTGCTTAATAGTGTGCATTTGAGAATTATTTCTAACATGTATATTACATTCACCTCACATTTATGGTATAAAATTCAATGTTAATTAGTTACACTGGCAATATTGAGTATTTATTACCATCCATAGACTAATTTTTAGTTTGAACTCACCACCAAGATACATAGGGATATTCTTAGGTTTGGTATTGTTTATCTTAATGATGTTTTGAATGATATTTAATCCTTGGAAGAATTTTTTATAATAAAAACATTGAAAAATATATTTATCTATATCAATTTAATGGAATATTAGGTAGACCATTACAATCAACTCTGTGATGGATAAATATTAGGGAGTCATATTTGATTGGTCATATCTTTATTCAAGGTAACACTAATGATATTAAAATAATCATGAAATTCTTATTAATTACATATAGAGAAATATAATGTAATGTGAATATAATATATCAATCATTAAAGTTAAACCTGAGTGATAATGTTATCCTTTAGGTTTTATCGTAACGGGAGCATTGTTGATTAGTTTTTATGGGGAATATATAACAACAATTTTTGAGGATTTAATAAATTGAACTCACACCTATAGAGATGAAAATAAGATCGAAAGTGAACCATAAATCACACCTATAAATTGAATTAGGGTGGGGACTAACAAGGTTATTAAAGTTTATAATGTTTGTAATTTACTATATATTTATTTTAAAAATAATTTATTTTATTATATCATAAACCATAATCCATCTAAAAAACATTAAATTAGCACAATCATGTGTGTATCAGATGCATAATTATACACATAAAATCAAAATAATAATCCATCAATATAAAAATATGTGGTTATGTTACTCTTCTTTCTCCATGTTATATCACCTCATATAGAAAAATAGCATTTCATAAAACTACATTCAACATGTCCGAATAACTCCAAAAAAATGTGTAAAATTTGTTTTTGAACAAAAATATAATTTATAGATTCATCCCCAGAAACACTCATGATTATATCATAGTAAAGAATAATAATACATCCTTGAAATATTTGAATTATTAATCAATTATTCACAACCCAAATCAATAAAAATATTTTTTTCATGAAAAATCTACCACATTTCATTGACTATATCCATTATAAAAACTATTCACTTTTCTCCACATTAACTTGATAAGCATTCAATCATTGGAATTCTATTTTCTACATCACCACAACCACATTATTTCATTAATCTCAACTAATTTAGACATATATAAAAATGTTATAACTATAATCTTAATAAATATACATCATTGTGACTAAAAACTATTGCATACAAGAACTATATAATAACAATAAAAATATTATATAGTGGTATCAAAATAAAAATAAAAACTATTCCTTTTTATATGTACAGTATTCCAAATGGAATATAATACCACTAAATTTTACATTTTACCCTATAAAAATGGTATACCTTTTCAAAAAATCATAATCATCTCAACGCCTCAATATCACAATTCACAAAAGAACACATTAATAACATATCAAATAAATCATTGCTAAATAATATCATCAATTAAAAAATCATACCTCATTAAACAATGAAAAAATTTTCATAATCATTTTTTCTACATAGGTTTCTATTATTTCGACCATGGTAATTTATGTTCCCAACTAAAAACATTCCTTATATCCTAGGAATCTAAAAATTTCAAAATCACTTCAATAAAAATGTCACATTTGCAATATTATTTTAAAATATTCTATGTGCCCCGTAACAAGTATTCACATATATATAATCATTTAAGAGTGATTTATCCAAGACCATAAGATATTTTAAAATTTATCATAGATATTTTCATCTTGGTCCTCACAAGTAATATTCTTTATTCCCCACAATGTGATAAAAAATTAATGGTTAACTCCTAGGAATATTTATCATTATATTTCCTAATAAATTTTTATATTCTAGAAATATTTCTTATTATACGATCCACATACATGGATTTAATTGAGGAATATTCCAAATAATATTTATACATAGATCACTTATAACTAGAATAATAGGGGTTAATGTTCAATTTATATAGAAGGTATGGTGTTTTATGGAATCAATGAAATTGAAATGAAAAAAAATAACAGAAAAAAGAAATAAGGGTAATGTTTCTATAAAGGTGAGTGTGTGTCACATAAAATAAATGAAATAGTTATAAGAGTTTGGTTATGATTTTGTTTATAATAAATGGTGGTTGTGAGATTCAAAAATTGATGATAAAATATAAATTAGATAGAAAGGGTTTAAGATTAATGTTTCTCTATTTATAAATTTTTTAATTTTTAAAATAATAATTCTTTACCAATACATAACTCCACACTTTAAAAAATTCAATAATTTTATAAACATTATTTACCAAACCCTTCATAAAATTATAATTCAAACTTTATTTTGATAAATAAATCATTAGTCTCGGGAGAATTATTCTATGTTTGTTGAGTAACATGCAATTTCATCCATTATCATGTATACATGAGTCTATTCTATTATTACAAACTACAATTATTATTATTTTTTCTTTCCATAGGAACTGAAATAAAATAATCCCAAATAAAAATTATAGAATGAGTCTTCTATTTTTAGTAATTTGATACTATCCCTAAAATCAAAACATAATTGAACTAATGGAAGAATTAATGAAAGTAAAACAAACAAAGAACAAATCCATGTGTTTGAATTCTGGAATGCAATTTTGAATTTAGAACATTAAACCACAAAAAAACATATTCCCTTGATAGGATTAGCTAGAAAACGTGTTGAGAATATATCTCAATATTATTCTAAACATTAGGTATTATAACAAATTAAAATTAATTAAAAGGAAAAAATAGAGCATCCCATCAATCAACTGATCATATCTTGGAAATTTTCTTATCACCCAAGATGGTCTTATTAAAGATTGATTAACCCCTGTGAATCTTCAATGTTATTTTATATGATTACTTCATGTTTATTAAAATGTTACAGACTATAGGATCTTGTTATGTGCATATCATGCCACTTTTTCAATCTGATAGTTTGTGATTGTATAGAATATCATTAATTTTTAAATCATTTACATGTAACCCCCCACTATGGACAAGGATTTCCTTACATTTTCTTGTTTCAAAAAATTATAAAATGAACTAATAATAGAATTAAATAAGTAGTATACCTAGAAAATATTTTCATATACAAAGTCTAAAAATTAAAATTAATTTTTTAAAAAACATATCATAGTAGTAACTATTTACCAATCTATATTTTTTCTATTAAATTTATTTCCATTAAAATTTATAATATAAATAAATTCTTCCTCTCTCACCATAAATGCCATTCAAAATATCACCATTATTGTTTTTTATTTAAAAATCTTGTGAAAATCATCTTGAATGTGATATATCATTTGTAAGAAACATTTATCTCTTTAATAATTCAAATTATTCATGTGGATTTAAATACTTAAGAACATCAATCACTTCACTTTCCTTGGGCCTTATTATATTTTATACCATCTCATTTTCTACAATGGTATGTGAAACCATTGGTTATTATGTATTCTTATTATTTAATCATATATTAATATTCTATATTTTAAGTCCTTATTTTAAATTAGACCATGAATATCCATCATAAACTACTCTTTCATTTAGTGTGTCATTATTTCTTCATTTATGACCAAGAGATTATGCTTTGATTTGAAATCCTATCTATTAATGTGTTTCCATTGTGATAAATAGAAACTATGAATCCCAATATTATAATAAAATCTCCCATTTTCAGCACTAAAAAAGGACTTCTCAACACTGAAAACATTTTAAGATTTCTAGCACTGAAAATGGATGGCGCATTTTGGGTGATAAAATGTTATTGAGAAAGTATACATTTCTCATTACGTTTTATCACTCTGAAAGACCATCATAGAATAATATATCCAATATTTAATGTTAAAAAATTCTAATAAATATTTATATATATATAATAATTCGTCCCTAAAATCAAATTATTCATGCCGGAAAAAACACAAAAAAACAAATAAATTAGATTTTTTAATAAAATATTTTTATAGTAAATCGATTAGTTATTTTTATAAGATTTATATATAATTAACATTAATATAATAATAATTTGTTCAAATCAGAGCGTTAATGAATCATAAATAATTCTATTTTTAACCTAATAATAAAAGTTGTGTTCCATTAAAATTAGTAATATATATGTAATAATAAACTATATGGGTTTTATTAGTAATAATTAATTGATTAAAATAAAATATGATAGGAAAAAATACACTTATGTCATTCTAACCCCACCAAATATCGAAATGATGTTTAATTCACTTCGTAGATGTCATGAATGAATCAAAAATCATTATTTTCATGTTTCCTAACAATTAATGAATCTTTGATTTGTTTTGAGTATCTGACATGTTTTTTGAACATCATTAATGCTAAAAATTAATAAATAAACTTTAGATAATTTAGATAAAACTATGATTTAATCTAATATGTTGTTTTTTCTTATATGTAACAAATGAATTAGTGATTATTGTTTGAGATTTTTCAAGAAATATGAGATCTTTTTCCTGGTTTTAATAATGTGATGGATGATTTGAACTGAAATACAACTTTTTATTTGAAAACACACACTTTAAATAATTTTTACCACACCAAGGATTAAAATTATTTGAAAATTTTTATTACATGTCATAAATTAATCATAAATAATTATCTTAGAGTTTCAAAAACGTTTGAGTTTTTATCATTTTTGAGCATGTAACAAATGTTTTAAACTAACATGTCACTTTGAAATTGAAAAAACACACTTTTACCCACACATTCCACATCATCCATCAAATTGATAATTATATTAGTCAAATATTTCACACATGAATTTATACTCATTTTAATATAGTTTAATGACAATATTTCTTCATTTTATTTGTCTTTAGTATATGATATTCATATTTTACTTCTTCGACACCTAAAAAAAATTTACATTGGATCCCTCCTATTATGATGCATGTTTGATGGACACATTGTTCATTATTATAGGATCAAAATGAATCAAATATATTTTTCTAAAAGTTCCATGGAAATATGATATTTTTCTCGGTTATGATCTATAATGTGTGATTTGAACTGAAATATTTAATTTAATTTATAACCATTCATTTTCAATCATAATTACTACACCGTGAATTCAAATTTTTTAAGGTTTCTTCATATATTCCCAAAATTAAAAAAAAATAATTTCATTAGTTTTTTATAATAATTAGAAAATGTTTTCCAGGTTTTCAGAATCTAACAAATGTTTTGAATTAAAATATAATGTTTCAATTTAAAAAAAACCCCTTTATGTCAATCTATCCACACCATGCATGAAAATGAATAAGTATAATTCTTACAATTCATAAATTAATATTCAATAATTTTCACAGAGTTCCAAGATAATACTAACTTGTTTTCATCATTTTGAGCGCATGATGCGAATTTGAACTTCTTTATCACTTATAATGTAAAAAAATACAAATTAGTTCATTATGAGCATAACACACATAATAATGGCATATAATTTATTTTTATAAGTGAAAAATTAATCAAGGATAACTTTTCTAAGGTTTCATGATAATCTGAGCATATTTTCTTCTCTTTAAGTATGAGATGCGCATTTGAACTAAAATATAACTTTTACATTGGATACATGCACTTATTTCACATTAATTAAACAAAATTCCACTAAATATGTTATTTAAAAAGATAAAAGAGAAATTTTTTTATTATAGTTAATGATATATTTATCCTTTACATTTTTTCACTAATAAAATATTATAATTAACATCCCATGTAAATCAAAAAAAATCAAGGGATAAGAAAACACATTAATTTTTAATATGTAAATAATGTCTTGGTTAATTAATAAACATTGAATATATTATTTTGTGATATTTACTTTTAAAAATTTGTTTATTAATAATCTTTGAAACACATTTTTAGATCATAAAATTTAATAAATAATATACTGATAGAATGTTTTTGAAGAAATTTCAGAATTTGTGACACAACATAACCTATCAATTCATCCACAAATAAATAAAGTTAATCATCTATCGATGAAATAAAACAACTGTAAAAATAATAATAATGAAATATAAATAAATAAATGGTAAATAAATATTTTAACTAAAAATGTATAAATTCAATAACAGTCACATATAATAGATACCTTAATCGGGATTTGTGTTGTTCTTGGGGATATTAAATATTTTATAGATTTAAAACACATAAACAGAAAGCATAGCAATTTTTCTATCTATGAAACATTGAGAACATTGATAAATATATGATTTTTAGGAAATATATTTCAATATTAATCCTCTGGTATATATGGAAAAAATTCATCATTTATAGAAATCCATCAATTTCTTCTTTATGTTCATTTTTTAAAACCCATTTCTGATCTATACATTAACACCACACTACAAAATTTGACATTAATGTTTATAAATATTAGAAAACATAAGAAAAAAGACTATAAAATATTAAAAAAAATTACGAGTTAAAATGGATATACTGTGTGGATTATTTACTTGATATCTTAGTATTAGATCCAAAAAATAGCATTCGATTAACATGAATTTTGAGAATTGTCATCCGTTTCATCATAAAAAAATGAAAAAAATTAGTTTGTACTTAAAATTAGGAAAAATAAATTTCTCTAATTGTAATTAGTGTGTATATTTTTATCCTTATGTGGAATGTATTAAGAATAGCTTGTCATCTATTACCATTACTTCAAAACTTCTTTTACTTTTTCTTACTCTACTTATAATTGATATTCATCCATGATTATTTCTTTTAAAAATGGAGATAGAGAGTAAAACAAACAAAAAATTGATCATGTTGTCCAATGAATACATAACTATAATTTAAATACCTAGAATAAAATTTTTACCCATATAAATATAATATATTTTTTCAATGAATAATTTGAAATATTTGTTTAACATTATGCCTCATATATAAATCTATGATAGAGGACCCGAACAAATTGTGTCATATAATTTCCTTTACACAGGGAAGGCTGATAAAATTCAATAGACTATTTGGTGGGTATTTATTCTAAAAATTAAAATCGATAATAATGATCTTAATTAAAATAAGATTTTGAATGTCCATTTAACTTAATAAGCTATGTTAGGGCCATAAATTGAAACAATTGGAGTTCATAGTCTGCATTCATGATAGAAAAACTAATCCATCTGATATACTTTGCACATTTTTTATCTCCCTTTTTTCATTATATATATTAGTTTAAAAATTTATTATTTGTGGTAAAATATACTCAGTATCATGCAAGATTTAAATGATATACCATTTTATTGTCACATGTGATAATAATATTGATCAAATATGATATGAATGTTTTAATAACTTGTTTGGAGAACCATAAAAATCATCAACTAGAATAGGTAGATAAACTCATGTTTTATGATGTACTTGAATCTTTAATCTCACATAGAATGTTGATAATAATAAATTATAAAGTGTATCACTATGAATATTTCCCACAAATACTTATTTAATTTCATAATGGTAATTTTAATAAATATATGTCATAAATAATTTAAAACTAATATATTTAGAATAAAAAAATATATTCAATTTTTGTTTACAAATTTCTTTTATAAAACATTCTGGAAAATGATTACATATATTTTTTTTTGGATTTCTGAGAGAGAAATATACCAGCAATACTTTATTTTTATATATCTCACAATAGAGGTGGATTCAGAAATTACAATTTATGTATTAGTATCCCAATCCATTTCATGATTTGTGAGTTATTTTATAAAAACACATAATTTTATATTAATATTTATTTTAACAATTGGTATTCTTGATCAGAATGATTTTTTGATTTTCCTTTATTAAGTTACTCACTCAGTGAGACTCCAATATCCACCCCTCTTACCCATCCATACTACTTTGGAAGGAGCATAACAAAAAAACAGTTCATTTCTTATTTGGAAGATGAATCATCTTATGTATAAACAACATATTTTTTTTCATATTATATTAATTAAACAAATATAAAATAAAAATAAATTTCAGTTATTTCACACTTTTATATTAATCACTTACATTTTATTTTTTTCTTCATGAAGATATAAATTTTAATTAACATGGTCATTCATTCAAACCACATGACATGATTTTAAATTAGTTGGGGTATTTGATTGATAAATTTTTATCCCAAGAAAATTAGAACAATCATTTTATGTATTAACTATTTTTTTATAAACTCAATGTATGTAACAATTATTTTTCATGTGCAATACAATCCATTGTAATTCATAAAATGGGTATTCTAACTTTTTTCATTTTTTATTGTCTATACTCAATAATATTTTTTTATAATATAATATATATTTATATAAATTATTACATCATAAATATCATGTTAAATAAATAAAGATCACATATAATTTACCTTGAAATAAACCTCTTCACATAATTTAATAAATTAATTCAATGTTTCTTACGATATGAAGCTTGTGTATAACATTTACGGGTGAAGATGGACATTTGTCTTAGAATGAATCATTTACCTAGAAATAAATATTATTAAGAAAGGTCTATAAACATTTATATAAATTTTTTAAAAATATTTCTAATCATTTTTAGTATAAATAGTCTCTTTAAAAACAATCATCTTTTATAGAGTTGAGATGGGAATGGAATAATTTTTTTGTGGTCAATTAGTTGTTACTGCAATTTACTCTAAATGAATGGTCTTAATTATATAAATGAAACAATTATAACTGTAAATATTTATTATCATGAAAAATATAGTTTCTAAATGAATATAAATAATTGATATTATTTTTTGTGGTTAATTGGCCGACCATGATCATTCCTTCCAGACTATAATTTTTAAGCTTTTTTATTTATTTTACAATATTTTCTCATACCATCATATAATGGAACATTAATTTTTTTGATTTCTTGTCTACAATAATTTGTCCACAATAATGAGATTATTAGAATATTTTTCATGAGGGTGAATAACATTTTGTGGTAGATAAAACAATATCTATATCAAAAGTTATAAAATAGAGTTCGATATGTGAGATTCATATTATAAACATATCATATTAATAGAATACAAATCATATATTTATAACCCTAGTAAAAAACCATGAATTTTATAATATTTTAATTTTTTTAAGGGTTTAAGTTTTATTCCACTCTATAAATTATCCAAATTACTTTAATATGGTATCCTTTAACATACATCACATCATATCCATTAGGCCAAATAATAAACACCATATACATCCCAAGGAAATAATCATCCTCCAATAAATTGACAATCGGTTAATTTAGTTTCATTACTGTTGGAATAATGGAATAGTTTTATTTTATAGTATCATGTCTATAAAACATCAACACATTTTTAATACCATTATAAAGGACCCATCTTTATAATATTATTAAAATTCACTTTTAAAAATTATAATTAATAACTTGTTACTATTTTTTTATAAACCCATCAACCTTAAAAAACAGGTTCAAAAATTTATTTATAGTCCTACTCATAAATTTTATCAATGAAAATAAATTAATAAATACACATGTAAATTTTATTTCCATACTTGACACATGAAACATGTATTGCTTCATCCACAACAATGACTCCACTATTTTTCATTGTATTACGATCATAATGTTTTATTGTATAGAATGTATAATAATTAATTAATTAGGAATTTTTATATAATACAATAACACATGGTCCCTTGGATAAACATAAAAATTTTATATATATAGGTTTTTTTGTATAAATAATTATAAATGTCTTTATGAAATTTACTAATAAGCTATTAGTAATTTGTATATTATGCCAAACCTTCATCCCGTATTAGATTCAAATTCCTACGATGTTGTTATCATTTTGAACATATGAAAGAACCTCTATACTATTAAAAAATAATATATTCATATTAATTCCCAATATATTATGAATATTGAAACAATATCTCTTCTAAAAATTCCTTTAACATTGATTCAAATATTTCAGTGGGATTTTTTGAAACTAATTCAATCCATGTTTGATACATATTCAATGATGAAATAAAATAACAATTATATAATATACTACTTTTAGAGGTATGTTTTTCTTTTTGTCCTCTAATTTTGTGTGTTTATTTGATGGATATGTTCGAATATGTTTAGAGGTGAATGCAAGAAGAGAATTTATGTTATGGTAACATTTTCGACTATCTATAAAATTACACCATGATAATTTATGAATTCACTATGATTTATTTGTTAGTGAAGATAGATGATAAGAGATTCATGAGTTCATTGTTCCCTAGTAGTTTCATTATGGTTTTTTAGATTATTATTTAATGAGTTATATTATTCCATATTCATTTAACCCATGATATTTTTTTGACCCACTAGCTGTTATGGGTGGTAGGTTGTGCTATAATGTTAGCCTATGGAATTGAAAGAGAAGTTTGTTTCACCAATTCGGCCATTATAAGGTCGTGATGGGATTTTAAAATATAATGTTTTTATTGGGGTATCAATTATGTAATTGAGATAAGTGTGGAGGTACCACTATGATGTATTAATTGTTATTATTTGGAGTGTAATTAATCCCATACACTAGACATTATTTAGTGACCTTGGGGATCTCTATTTTAATTATATATTTTTTTTATTTTGTCAAATTGACATTGATTCTTTTCACGGCATGATTACCATTTTTGAATATTGGTTTTTCTATAATTCCATAGAATTCAATCATTTGGGGGGATTAAAATTTCGTTTTCCATCAAGTTGAGTTTCAGTAAATATTTTTATTATTCCTTGACATTCTACTTCCTCTCCAAACACACTCCTTTTTTATTTTGGGAAGTTTTGTTTGTTTTTGTGGTGTATTATAGATAGTGAAATATGTTTTTTAGTGTTAGTATATTTTTAATGTGGGTTTATTGATATTTTATTTAATTCCCATTTCAAATTGTTTAATTAAATCTTCTCATAAGGTATTGGATTTTGAATCGTAATATTAAATTTATGTATTAATACGAAATGATCAATTTTTTGTTTATTTTTGTATAGATTTAGTAGTATCCTAAATAAATTAATAATCAGTTTAATAAATTTCAATGTGATAAGATGTGCATGATTTATTTTTTTTCCCTACTATTTTTATTGAATGTTTTATTAACATCCTACTGTATGTTATGTTATTTTCAATATGTTGATTTATTTTTATGTTTCTTTAATAATTTAATGTAATTAATAAAGAGTGTAATCATAAATTTTGAATTTAATATTAATTTTGTTAGTATAAACTCTTAAATATATATTGAATCATGAGAATAGGGACTGGTTATTACTTTAAAAGTTTAACTCTGCTGTAGCTATTATAGTTTTTGTGATTCTGGTTGGTTTATTATTGTTTGGGTATATGAAATGACATTTTTATAGTTTATTATTACAGTGTTCTATGAATTATTTTACTACTTCTATAGTTTCCTGAGAATATATATGTAATTTCGAATAAATGAATTTATTATATATAAGAGGAATGGGAATGGGTTATGATAAATTTATTAATATTTATGACAAATAAATTTTTGTGGTAAAATCAATTTTGTGGTAAATATATTATAATAATTTATGGGAATCATGAACCCCTGATCATTGGAATCTAACCCCTAAAAGATCTAAATGCAGAATAAAGATCTATAGCATCTCATTTTGGAAGAATCCCCACAAACTATTGTACCAAAACAATGGAATACAGGATTCAATATAAATCAACTAACTAGAATGATACTTTTTCCATGACCATTAAAAAAATTCTCTCAAAGACCAAAAACCCCATATGGTTTGTAGTTTAGGACTTATGACCAGAGGAGAATAATGTAGTTTTAATTTCAATGGATGAAAATATATTATAATCACTATTAAAAAATAATCCAATATTACATCACTAATCCAATTATTTTTGTACAAATGATGCTACCCCATCATAATAGTGTGGTACAACTAGTTACCAGATTCTGCTGCATTCAAGGATTCAGGGGGGCACTATTTTAGAGGTTCCCCAGACCTGAACTCACTGACATGATGTTAAATTGTAAACAATACATATATAATTTGATACCATGTGAGAAGACCTAAAAATAATAAAAAACATATTTTTACATGATATATATAATTTAAACATTACATCTCATAATCTCACACAATAAAAAATCCCAAAGGTTTTTGGTCATTGTACATTAGATATAAAAACAACTTATTTTACAACACCATCAATATTTATCCATATTCATGCCATAATAGAACCCTTTCTGAACAAATCATACATAATAATCTTCATTATAACATAGGGAATTGATATATAATATAGGGTAAGATCAGATTACTTGTAAGTTTAAAAATAAAAGATATTAATAAAATATCATGAGTGTTCATAATATGAGCATAGTGGTATGGTAACACAATCCTTGAACATGGAAGAACATAAGATATTCATTAATAATAAAAAATAAATTATAAAACCTGATTCTTGTAAAAATAAATTTAGAAAAAATTTATAATGAGATATATTAATGTAGAAACATGATGAAAATATCATGACCATGAAAAGTGTAGGCATTAGAATGTTTCATATGAGTAAGAATAGAAAATAATCCAACATTTTATATATCAACACCAATTAAATTATATCATATTTTACATATTCACTTAATGAATAAGTTCTACTCCCCAATCCTTTATGTTTCATCTCATGAGATATATGGATTTACCCAAGGCATTAGGAGAAAAAAAGACACACCATCCACTTATTGAACATAGCCCCTTGATAATTTATGTTCACTTCACATTAAAAATAATATAGAGAGATATAAAAATTATCTGATTAATTACAGGGATATAAGAGGCTCATGATTCACATAATAATATACCATACATATTTTTTACACATAATCATAGAAACATTCATAATGCTATCATAGCATAGTAAACATGTAAGAATCAAATGAGTTCTATGAAAATATCCATAATACACTATCATAATCCATTATCATAATCAATTAAGAGGAATTTGGTAGAAGTTATCCTTAGATAATATCCCTTGTGATTCTTAAAAAACATTAATGGATGTTGAAATATATGAAAAATAACCTTATAAGATGTTTATAAAATATATTGGAAACATAAGAAGAAATAGTCCTTACTGTTGATAATGTTTATTTCATATGAATATAATTTTAATAATGGTTATAGTATTATCTTTGTAAAATGAAGAAAACATATAGGTGAATTTTATAAGTTAATAAAATAAGGTAGTGATACCAATGTAAAATTTAATAAATGTTTTAAAATGATATTCATTTTAAATTTTTATAACGAAGGTCCAAGATAATATAAGATGACTTTTATAGAAAAAGTTAAATAAAATATTCGTCTCATTATTTTTAATTCATGTTTTGAATAATATATAATTATATTAATAAATAACTGAAGTATAGATAAGTATATTCATAATAACTATAATCTATATAGACATGGAGGATAAATATTTCTGGCATAATGAAGAGATATGTTTGGTTCCTATTAGGTGCATCCTTTTTGTTGAGTTGTGAACCAATGGTATGTGAAATAGTATGATGACAAGGAAACCCAAAAAATAAATATATTTTAATAAATATAGATGGGATTTTATATAAAAATAATATAAAATTTCCATTAATGTAAATTTAGCAATCAATAATCTTTATTTTTTCATGATTTTGGAAAGAAACAAATACTTCTTTGGAAAATTTCTAAACAAAACCTCAAAAAAGTGAAAACATAATATAGGGTTTTAAATACCATGAATATCCTGAAAATTATGATGAAACACATCTATTGGGAAATATATAAAAAAAGAAAAATAATGAATATATGTTTTAAATATTGAACATATCTCAATGAATTGAAAATTGAGATGATAATATCCTTACATTTTTGGAACATTTATTTTAAAAATAAATAATTTATTAAAAAAATTAGAAATTACAATGTAATAACATTAGTATTTACTTACTAATAAACTTGTATAAAACTTCTATATATGTAAGTAAATTTAAATCTGGTGGAAAGTGATTAAAAGGATTATAAGACAATTAAATAAGAGTTGAGATAACAAAAATCCCTTACAAAATTGGTAATTAACAAATCAAAAGAATATAAAAGATGGAAAATGAAATTTACTAGTAAATAACATCAAATAGTCTAGAATTAGGAAAATATAATTCATTGGTCGTAGTAATTACAAAATAGAAAAGAAAATTGGGTGCATGATATGAAACATGTCTAAAAGAAGGAAAATTTGAGATGAAAAACCCTCACATTAACTCATAAAATCCTCAAAATTGATTTGACATCATATATAATAAAAATAACCATATTAAAAAGTTATGTAAAATCTTTATTAATATATATTAAATTTTAATCTCTTTATTTATATTCATTTATTACACATATATTTTTTAGATGTTTTTTATTTTCATAATTTTATATTTTTAATTTCGATCGTTTCATATGAGTTTCACAATGGAAATGCCTTTTTATTATTATTTGATACCACGTTAATCTTTCCAAGATTATTAAATGTAATATAATCATTTTATTTAAATTTTTTATGTTTTCCCAAGTTTACATGATTGGTGTTATGTTAATTGTTTGTGATAATATAATCCCTAACATGCATGGTTTAGGTAATTTACTAATAAGAGGTTACATTATAAAGAACATTCACTTTTATTTCATCCTTATATAACCTTATTATTGACTTCAATTAATCTTTAATATCATATATGAACATTTTTAATTTATTAATTCTTATTAATGATGAAAATTATTATGTGGGTATAACATCACTCATGTATATGGTCAAATCAACCAAAACAAGAACATGTTATACTAGTGAATGGGTAATATTTTATAGTTATATGATTGTAGAATTATTATCATTGAATAATAATGAACTTAATATAACAAAATTTTAGTGGTTAATGATACATAAAAATATTTTACATTATAATCTAATTGAAAAATATTGTGATTAACTAAGTACTTATTTTGGTTAATTGTCTGCTTCTACATAAGAGTCCTTAAGAATGAAGAATTTAGGATTTTTTATTGGCCCTAGAGGCTGAAAATTGTTAATAAGGGTTTTTATATGAGAATTATCAATGAATCAAGAGTGTTTTAAATGAAAATTGTGCTTGGGTGTAGATTATGGGTCCGTTATAGGGTTTTTTTAGTGTCATTTCTACAAGTATTCATTCTTTAATATACAAGGTTGTAATTTTAAAAAAAAGATGATAAAAAGTAAAAAATATTAGAATTAGTCTGTAAATAACATCATTAAAAAAAATATATATAATTATATATATAATATGAGTTTCCCACTTGGTTATACCCTTTTACCTCATTTTACTTTTATCACGGTAACTCAATTTTTACATTAGTTCTTCTTTTTACGCTCACAACTATATTTAGACTCCTTAGACAATTCAAACATGAAGATTTATAAAAAATATTAATTAAATATAATTTAATCTATATATATTATAATTTTATCTTTAACAATGAAAAAATATAAAAAATTATTTTTTCTTAAAAACTATTTTTTAAACATTAAGTGTTCTTATTCATATTTCTAGTCAATTATTAACATTTAAATGAAAGAAGAATTTTTTTATAATTATAAATATAAAATTTTAATATAATCCTTCCTAAAACATGGTATATTTAGTTTTTTAGGATAAAATTCCATGTCTCATAAAAAATAATTTTTTGAAACGAGTATTTTTAATCATAAAAAATAATTTAATAATAATAAATACAAATAGATAATCATTGGACATAAGTGAAATTATTTTTTTATTTATATGATTCTTAACATTATTTGCAATCCTACATTAAAAGTTGGATTTTTAATTTTTTAAATGAAATTATAAAACACATAAATAACAATTCATTGAAAAAGGATATTTTTAATATTAAATTATTTTATCATTTGTAATGATTAATTGAAATAAAGTGAATAAATGTTTAATAATTTTCTAATTTAAAAATACATTTTATTAAATTTGATACTCCATATGAGTGATATTTAACTCTTAAATAAAAATATATATTATATAATATTGAAGAATTTACCAAAATATTTTTGTTTCACCATAAATAATAAAATCAGTGTTCTTTATTGATCATTAATGCAATGACCCGTAAATTTAAAGGAATTTTTTTAAATACCTTGGAATTTTACGAGTCTGTGGCTTGTGAAGACACTTGATTCTGAGGCACGGTGTGCATGAAATTAATTTTAGAAGTTTTTCTCAGGTACATTTAGTAAACGTACGTGCGGTTTTTTCTATCATTTGAACCGGTGCTCGAAATTGAAATCTGAGGGAACCGATGAACTCGCAGTAATGGTAATTTCTTAAGGGGATATTTACTGTAGTTGCGTTTTATGCGGGTTGAATGTTAAAATTTGGGGATTAGTTTAAAAGTTATATAAAATTTTTTAGAACAATTTTATACACAATTAAGGTTAAATCCTACTTTGGGAAGTTAATGGTGGGGTCCACCCCCACATAACTTTGCATGTGTGGATATTTGTAAGGTGGGGCCCATACAAGCCCCAAGCTCTCATCTCCCTTGAAACCCCCCTTAAACTCCCTTGCATTTATTGTGACAACCATTCTATTTATTAATTTTGATAAACTCTCCACCTTCCTCCCAATTAAATTTCCAACACATTATAATTAATTAAGGGGAATCTCCAATTAATTAATTATAGTGTTTGATTCTTAAATCAATTGTTGTGAGAATAAAATAATTGGAAGAGCTATTATTTTATTTGGGAAATTTTGGTGTTGGATAAAACCTGGGAAAGCTCTGGAGATATAGATAAAGAAAGTGGTCTTCTCTTCGATGAAGAACACCTCTAACGAAGAACGACGTGCCTTCCTGTATCATCTCCGCAACGCCGTTCTTCGTGACGCCATCTACCGCGACATTTGTCTTCCACAGATCGACGACCTGAGATGCCTTTGCAAGGTAGGTGAATATTGTTTATTTCTTATTTATGTGGTTTATACCCTCGATCTTGAGAGTTTATTTGTAGGGTTAATCTTTGTGGATTCCTTACCCGAATTGAATTTTCCTGACGAACGTGAATTAATTGAAATAATTCGCGGATCGAAAAACTAGGGGTTGTATAAATTTCATATTGTTTTTCATGAAAATATTGAAGTATGATGAATATCATTTTGTCAATTCCACATGTTATTGATTCCCAAAAATGATGTCCAAACTAAACACGGTCATCGATCCGCACACAATTGATGCCCTTTTCAGTTTCATTTCTCCATGCGTTCATTGCTTGCCCTTCATCGTCAAATAATTAAGCGCATTGGAAACTCAATGTTTCATTGAGTGTGATAAATGGATGAGAAGGTCTCAACCCAAGGATCACAGATCCACTTTCGTCTTTTTTTAAGGTAAATAGTACACGGAATGGCGTGCAGAATTATCTCGTGGCACGGGTCCGACAAGGGTTTCGGCTGGTGCGGGTTAGGCATGGTGGCCAGTAGCGGTACGAGTGATCAGCCCGGCAGTGTGCAGTTCAGGCTGGGCAGGCCGAGGAGTCATTTGATAGTGCAGCTGTGTAGAGGCGCGATAGTACTATCCGGGGTTGGTGGCGACTGTTTTGGCCATGCAGAAGAAGGATGGGTGTTTGGGTTTGCAAAGGCGTTAAATTTGGAGGAGAATGAATCGTGATTTGGGGAAGGAAAATGAAGATTGGAGAGAGAAATATAAGTGATGAAATAATAAAGAAAATAATAATAATGACCATAAAGGCATGGAGGATTGGGAATTCCTCCTGGAGGAGGCGCCAATGTTTGTGCGTGGAGGTTTTGGATGATATAATTTAGTGAATTAAAATTAAAATTATAATTAAAATAATAATTTTATTATTATTTTCGTTGGAAAAACCGTATTTTAACGGTATCATCTTCTTGCGACCTTGATTTCAAGAACAGTCTACGGCAGTGCAACCCAGATTCCAAGATGGACATTCCGAGTCCAATATTGGATGTCTTTTTTGGGTTTTTGGATCAGGTACCCGAAGCACTCGGAAAATAATAGATTTAATATTATTATTTAATCTCCGACCCACCATAACTCTTGCATGCGACATTCTATTAACTCATCGTCAGCGGCAACATAACCCTTCCTTTAATAAGGTCGATTCAAGTCTAATGTTGGTTACTAAATTCTGGTTCATGGCTTGGGTCCACAAAACACCGAATAATAATATTATTATTATTATTACGGGATCTTGTATCTGACATATCTCTCTCATACAGTGTCGTAATGATGAACCATCTACAACATTGCAACCCTGGAATTAAGATAGATGTTTTAAGAAAATTTTTGGATATTTAAGTCAAGGTCGATATGCGGGCCCCATGAGGCCCGATTCACACGTGTTGCGGTGAAATGAAACTTTTTCACCAGATATCCGTTTTTGACCAATGGGTAGTCAATATCATGTGTTTTTTGGTATGGATCGCAAAGGTGTGACCAGTTTGGTTAACCACTGTCATTTGATGTATGACCGGGTTGGATCAAACATGAATCCAACTAGGCCCTCGGTAATAAAACGCTTATAACTTAAGGATTGGGCGTCTGATTGACGTGCCGTCAATTATGTTGGATTCCTCTTGATGAGACAGCTCATTGGGAATACTCTCTGTGGGATTCGAATGATATTGAAATATGGTATGGTTGGTTTTAGCTTAAAAATCAACCGGGCCCCGGGAATATAAAAGATTATAACTCACAGACCGGGTGTCCGATTGACGCGTCGTCTGTTGCTTTGAGACCCCTATGATGAGGCGGTCCTTTATGTTACTTCTACATGAGACTTTGTGACACAAGGAAGAAATGACCAGTAGCTCATGGAGCGGACCCTCCCAGAGATAAGCACAAATAGTGCAGAGACCTAGTAGCTGTAGACCTGACGACTGCTTGACCAATTTGAATCAGAGTGATTCAATTAGCCTAGTGGATGGAGCGCCTGGTATTTGGTGGCAAACCCATAACGGATGGAGCTCCTGGTAGTTGGAAGCAGAACCATAGTACTTGATAGGAGGAGTAACTCTGTAGGCTATTAGGGGGAGCGCCTGGTATTTGGCGGTAGACCCACTGTGGATAGAGCACCCGGTATTTGGCAGTAGACTCGCGGTACTAGATAGGAGGAGTACCTCAGCAGTCTATGGTTAGTGAGTAGCACCTCAGAGTCGGGATATGTCAATTGCATTTGATAGAGGAGGAGTTCTCCAGCAATTCTGGTTTCGATAATGAAAATTCTGGTTTGAGCTGAGTCAATGACCTTTGTGTTTTCCTCATGATTGAGATGGCTTACTTGATAACATAAGAATATGTATGGGAATATACCTAAGTAAAGTTTATCTGTTGAGATATTTCTTTGTGGTTTATCCTTGTTTGATTTTGTGAGACCTTGAATGTCTCGGGGTTTCTACTGAGTATCGTTATACTCACCCCTGCACGGGAAATGCTCGCACCTCATTGTGTTAGATACATAAGAAGGACAGCGCTGACCCAGGTAGAATGTATGAGGACTAGATGGTACCCGAAGGTGGAAACTCGGTGTGATGACACATGGAGCAGACCTAAAGATGCAGATTACTAAGGAGGACATCTGTACCTACCCTTCAGGTTGGAACCCAAAAGAAGATCCAGGAGTGTTATCACCATTCAGCTATTGTCTTTTCAGTTGTACTTTTCTTTTAGTTGTAGTTGTACCTTTCTGTTTGGCTTGTATTTCTGGCCCCTTTGTACTTTCAGTACTTTTGTTATACTACTTTACTTTGTGTTTTCTTCTGCTTGATCTCTTATTGTGTGTGTGTTTACATTTTATAAATGCAATTACTTCCAATTTTATAGGGAGTTATGCCTTTGGTGCTAGTCACCATCCCCTAGCCAATGGAAGGCGGGCTTGGGGTAGTCATAGCACGGGCCCCGAGGATGGGTCGTGACAAATTGGTATCAGAGGAGTCACTTGTATCGCAGAACATAGGACTCTGATATTTTATTTCGGTGAAGTAATAGTTTTAAGCATACCGAGTGTCGTTTTTAGTTCAGGGAGTCCAGTGTTGGTGCCGCGGCCGACATATCCATACACTAGGACCCTGACTACTGATTTCCGACCTAGTGCACAAAAACACTGATTGCGTCTGTGTTTCCAAAAGTTTTCTTTAAGTCAGCTCAAATCAGGTCAGCTCACCAGGTTTAAATTGTTTTCCCGTGTCGCATATGTTCAGGATGCCTCCATGCTGATAGTCAGTTGGAGTTCTGAGAGAGTACCTGATGACGAACTATCGAGCTATGAGGTCTGGTGCAGAGACCTCTGGCTATGTTGGAACCTTCATGTGGTGTACCAGCAACACCACCACCCGTTGGGCAGCAGATGCCACCAGCTGTACTAGCGGATGTTGCACGCAGACTGAGCGTGTTGCACGAGTTCCAGCAGTAGAGGCCACTGAGGTTATGAGGCGAGATAGATTCCCAGGTAACAGTGGACTGGCTGGAGGAGATATCTAGAGTTCTACACCTAGTTTAGACACTAATAGAGAAGATAATGATGTTAATTACTACTGTTTCCTTGTGAGTTACCATGAGGATGGTTGGCATTGTGATGGTACTTCAGTATGTGGACCGATTCCTGAGATAGTACCTTCGAGTAGTGTACCAGCTATATCACTACCTGTTGGTCAGCAGTTTCAACCGGCGGTACCGGTAGATGACATATGTAGGGTTAGTGCCTTACACATGTTTCAGCATCAGATACCCCTCAGGTTCTAAGGTGATCACGACTCACAAGTGGCTGAGGACTGGCTTGATGAGGTGGCTGAGAGTTTTCTCTAGCTTATACATATTCGGCAGGATGACATGTCGGTAGCTGAGTAATCATCAAGGCATACCGATTGTTCCTAGTACATGATGACTGTGATAAGATCAGTGCTCCAGGGCTCTGACATCCGAGCTAGGTGTGTTTAAGGACATCCGAGCCAGCACCTTTCCTCTATAAATTCCTACTTATGTTAGGGTTCTAGAGAGAACCTTTGTGGTTGAGAATTATTTGGATGAGTGGATAAAACCAGTGAAGGTTAACAGTGGAAAAGCAGGAAACTGGCGCTAGTATCAGAGAGTCGGGCATGACAAATTCTTTATGAAGAGAAAGTGTTAAGGACAGATGAATCTGAAGAGCAGCAGACGTGGAAGTAGAGCTATGAGAGCAGCATGAGGTGGTGTACATTTTCACATGTTACAACCACCCGCCTTTGTTTTCCCCACCAGGCTCAGCGAGCTGGAGGGAAGGGGAAGAGAGTAGCTGCATGCAGTCAAGGAGTGAGAGCCAAAGGCTCTAGGAATGATTCGAGGTACGGTCTGTGTCTACTACTAGCTTCCACAACAACAGACATTGACACAAATCCTTCTACCCTTCCACGAATCTTGTCATAGACCTAGAGTTTCTAGTTAAGCTATTTAATTGACCCTCGCGTCTGGAGATACCATTGGGAGGAGACTTCATAATCACACATACGCCGATGGTGTGATCTGACCCTTGAGGCGATAGCTTCGGTAGGAACCACTTGGTGGCAGCGTCGAGGCCTTACGATGTTAGTTTGGGTATGGACTGGGAAACCACAGTTCATACAAAGATTGACTATATTAGGCAAAAAGGTTGTGGTTTACCTACAATGTTGGGATGGGTTTTTCCTTGGTCGACGAAAAGGAATCCCCAAGAAGCACAGGATGGAATCAAGCATAAGTGGGTGCAGTCGATCACTCATGAGTCGGCCAGACCTAGATTTGTGCCAGACTTCTCAATAGTTGACGCACCGATTTTATCATTGATGAAAAGGGAAAACTCTTCGTGTGGTTAGAGATATTCCAGCAGAACTTTACAAGAACTGACATATAGGTTGACCAGTGAACCCATCTTGAGGCTATATGAGAAGGTGCAGATAATCCAGGAGCAGATGAGGACTGTACAGAGTAGAAAAGAGTTCTATGCTGATAAGAGATGGAGACCACTGGAGTCCGAGGATGGGAACCACGTCTTCCAACGGGTCACACCTTGATGAGGTCTATAGAGATTTGACCGAGGTGGAAAGTAATCTCCAAGGTTCATCAGACCTTTACAGGTCCTCAGTAGTGCAGGCGAGGTGGATTATATCTTGAATCTTTCACCTCAGTTGCAATGGGTGCATGACATCATTCAAATATCTCAGCTGAGGAGATACATGAACGACCCTTCACACATCATCGACCTTGGGGAGATGGATATAGATGAAGGGGCAACATTCAAGGAGGTTCCAGTAGAGATTTATAATCGATAGGAGCGGGTCCTACGAGAATGGTCGATTCCTCCAGTGCACATTCAATGATAGTACGGAAACCTCCAGTAGAGCACATGGGAGAGGGAGGCTCAAATGTGTGATCATTAACCCTTTTGTTTCCCTAGTATGTGTTGTATATTTATGGGGATGTAAATCCCTGAGGTGGGAGTAATGTAAAGACCCAAAAATTTCAATGGAATTTTCTTTAAAAAAATTACCTTGGAATTTTACGAGCCTATGGATTCTGACGACACTTGATTCCGAGGCCCGATGTGCTCAGAATCAAATTCCAAAGTTATTTTTCAGGTATATTCAATAAACGTATGTCCGTGTTTTTCTATATTTTGAACCGGTGGTTGGAATTGAAATCTGAGGGCACCGATTAACTCACAACATGGGTACTTTTTAAGGGTACCTTTAGCACAGTTTTTTATGCGGGTTGAAAGTTAAAATTTGGGGATTAGTTAAAAAGTTAAATAAAAATGTTTAGAACAATTTTATACACCATGGCGGTTAAATCCTACATGGGGAAGTTAATGGTGGGGCCCACCCCCACATAACTTCCCATGTGTGGATATTAGTAAGGTGGGGCCCACACAAGCCCCAACCTTTCATCTCCCTTGAAACCCCCCTTAAACTCCCTTTCATTTATTGTGACAACCATTCTCTTTATTAAGTTTGTTAAACTCTTCACCTTCCTCCCAATTAAATTACCAACACATTTTAATTAATTAAGGAGAATCTAAAATTAATTAATTATAGTGTTTGATTATTAAATCAATTGTTGTGAGAATAAAATAATTGGAAGATCTATTATTTTAGTTGGGAAATTGTGGTGTCGGAGAAATCCTGGGAAATCTCTAGAGATATAGATAAAGAAATTGTTCTTCTCTTTGATGAAGAATGCCTCCAATGAAGAACGATGTGCCTTCCTTTCTCTTCTCTGCAAAGCCATTCTTCGCAACTCTATCTACTTTGACGTTCATCTTCCACGGATCAACAATGTGTGATGCCTTTGCGGGGTAGGGGAATATAGTATATTTCTCATTTATGAGGTTTATACCCTCATGCTTGAGCATTTATTTGTAAGATTAATCTTTATGGATTCCTTACCCTAATTGAATTTTCATGATGAATAAAAATTAAATGAATTAATTCGCAGATTGAAAACCCATGGGTTGAATCAATTTCTTATTGTTTTTCATGAAAATATCAAACTATGATAAATATATTTTTGTCAATTCCACATGTTATTGATTCTCAAAAATGACTGCCAAACCAAACACGACCATCGATCCGCACACAAACCATGACCTTTTAAATTTCATTTCTCTACGCGTTCATTGCGTGTCCTTCATCATAAAAAAATTATGCATGCTGGAAACTCAATGTTTTGTTGAGCACGACATACGGATACGAAGGTCTTGACCCAAGGATCACAAATCCACTTTAGCCTTTTTTTTCTGAGTTAAATTGAACCCAAAATGGCATGCAAAATGTAACACCCCAGGTAAATAAGGAATATGACATCTTTATGTTTATCCATATTTGTGAATCAAATATTAATATTACGTTAAAGGGGATTCTATGCTCGATGTCGTACCCAAAACGCAATAACGAGTTTATTGGGAATCATACGTTGCACTCTAATAATAAAATAATATTATTTTAAATGGTAGTTTACGCCTAGCCGTTGTAATGGCGGGAATGAACAGAACTAACTACCAAATTATTATATATGTTTTTCAAATATTTTTACTTTTTACAATAAATGTTAGAGGATTAAAAATGCGAATGAATGCAATTTTAAGCGTAAACATTATAATATTCTTTAAAAGGTCGATTAACCGCCTTTTGATGGAGAACCTCTTTTAAATCCACATTTTGAAAATTTTATGTGTTATATTTGACAAAATAAAATTCTTATTTAGAATCAGGACATCAAAATTTACTTTGTGTAAATTTTTGGAATTTTTCCAAAAAAGTTCAATTTTTAATGAATAGTGAAAAATGTTGTTTTTTAATTCAAATCTTCTTTTTAATCTAATTTATTTATATGATTATATTATATTTGGAATTGGTTTTAAAGTGAAATTAGAATATATTTTTACCATTTAATCCAATAGTGGTCGATGGAATTAATTTCACTTTGAAATCGGACTTAAACTAGTGTCAATATTTTGAAACATTTTGTTTCATAAAAACACATATTTGTTTTGACAGTGGAAATTAATTATTAAATTAATTAATGCAACATATTTGTTTTTAATTTTTTAAAATAGACATCATTTTTGAATTTGGAAAATCAAATATAGCTTAGGGTGAATGTTTTGTAATTTTCTGAAAAACTTCAATTTTTGATGAATAGTGAAACCACTAAGTGGTACTTATAAAAACTGATTTTCCGTTTAAATGAAATTTTTCCACCATTGTGTTTGAATTTCAAAAATCCGACATACATGGTTGTCATTAAGAAGTAAAATGTGGTTCAATGAGATTAAAATAATTTTTTGGTGAATAGTATCTTAATAAGTTTTTAATCGCGATTAGAGGTAATTAGTGTAGTTTAAGGTAAGAATAATGTTTTAATAAAATGAAATGAACTAGACACATGTCCTACCATCATTGGATGTGTCATGGCAGACCAAGAAAATCCATGGGTCAACTTGGGGACCCCATGGAGCCACTTTGGTTGGAAAATGACATAAATACCTTTTTATTTAATGATAAAGTAAAAAATGACACAAACATGAGACGTTTTACTAAAAAAATTGTTACATGGGGTTATACAAGTTATATTTGTGACTATAAATGGTCATTGGAAGGCTAAAAAGATTTCCTACATCATAGTATTTTTTATAATTTTTATACATTAAATAAATTACATTATTTATGACATCATGATGATGCAGCGATGACCGCATTATTTAACGATTTAAATAAAATGGAAAGATAATGTAATATCTAAGACCTACACATGTCCAAAACCTATTAGATGGGTGGATTTCAAACCCTTATCACCTTATATATGAATTATATCAATGTGGGACCTTTTAAATCCGAAACTCATTTTCAAATAAAGAAACATTTTCTTACATTCCAAGAGTGCCCCTCCTCTCCCCTTATAAAAGGCTCCCACCTCTACCTCCTTACCCAAACATCCAAAGTCTTTGGCTCGGCCAAACTCTTCCCATTTCATCTCTACGCATCCCTATCTAACTCCTTGAAGCCTCAATTTGGGCAGAATCCTATCCAAGGAAGCCTTTGAGCTCAAATCAAAGGAAGTTACCTGATTTAAAGGTAATTTCTTCACTTGTGTCCTTTTGTTTTATTATGCTTCTCCAACCACCTAAACTCTTTTTATTCATTTATTTTGTAACAAATACAGTATCTTCAATATACTAGGATGTTTTTATAAGATTTATTCGAGCTACACTTACACACACCTACATCTAATGGTTAAAGAACATACTGTTTCCGTGGATGGCAAATTTCTGCCTCCCAAAACGATGATTGTTCAACATTCTTCTAACACCATCAAAGGTGGACATTAAGATGACACTATATTTATATATGATATCTAATATTTTTATGTTTTACTTAAGCTTCTGTATTTTTCATTTATGGCATACCTTTATGGTTTCCATTATGTGTAAACGCGATATCTTCATTTAAGGAAGTGTGGACTACAACCACCCCAAAGTGATTTGATTCCTTAATACCATATGTGGTACGTATAAAGGATATATTTAATGATATTATATATGATTCCATACTGGAATTAAAATACTATTATGTATCATTATGTTTTAATTCCCTTAAATATGAAATAGAAATAGAAGTAGCGTTCATGCGTACGTACGGCTTACCGTCTCCATGAACGGTGCATTTCATTTCTTAACTCTAAATGTTATGTAATATTATAAATGCATGAATATACTAGATATATATGATATATATGATATCTACATCATGAATACAAATCTGTATATAATGAACCTTTGAACACACAAACAACATGTAATTGTAAGAAGTCCACTTTCGACTTAAGAACCAAATATCAACAAAACAAACATTATTAACTTAAATGATTACATAATGTTTATGACATGGTAATAAGTGATATAAAAGGAATAATGAAATTGAAAAAGGTTCTTATGGAAGTATAAATTAACCAAAGTTTATTATTCAGGATATTAAAGAATGATCGAGTCATGTCGGACCCGAGGTAAGGGATCATACTCCTCTCTTTCTTTTTAAGTACACTCTTTTATGCCATTCCTTATAAGCTCATCTTTATTGTGATTGGGATGTTATTTTATATTACTATTACTGTACGTTTTATGTTAATATGATGAGAGACCATATTCTCTCTCATCAATCCATTTTGGATGTTTTAAGTGGCGCTGTTAGGCTGCTGAGTTTTCGTAAGGGATTTTTCACCTCACTTTTATTCCTGTGAGATTTATGCTACATTTGCCACAATTTCCTTTGAGTGGTTTATTTACTGACCATTATTAAACACTTTGTGTAGTATAATTTCATTTATGGGTTTTCACATCTTCATTTTATGACCCTTCTTCCATGGGGTGTACGTTTCGAAAGATACCCAACTCGGTAAGGGGACCTTTCACCCTCCTTTTTTTAAAAGACTTCATTTGTTATGTCTTTCAATTCACAAACTATTATGTTGGGATATGTTCTTCTATATCTTTATTTATGTAAATTTTATGTCCAAGTGATGAGATCCCCTTTATCTCTCTCATCAACCATTTTTGTAAAATTTTATGTGACGTCGATAGGCTGTCGAGTTTTACCAAGGGAACTTCTTAACCCAATTTCGATTTCTTTGGGTTCAAAAAGTAGTTATTGAATATGTCATACATGGAATATGTGTTAATAACCATTTATTGTTTTAAACTTAATATCCAATTATATTGGGTGTATTTATATTTGTCACACATAATTATTAGATTGATTTATCCTTAATTTAAGGATACCTTCTTTATAATGGATTTCCTCTCATTTTACATTTCTTTTGAGACTTCATTGTTGTTATGCACCAATTCACTCTTATATGGTGTGTATACTGTCCTTTTACATATTATATCATGAATCAATTTATTCTCATGATATTATAAAGTTCGGATTAAATGTTATTCTGCTATTATTTCTATTCAATAGTTTCTCATTTTGTTAAAAACTATTTAACAAAAATATCGTTTTAAATGTTTTAAAGATTTATTATTATAAATCATTATCTTTAATGTCCGTGTTTTCAAAATGGTTTTTAGTATTAATTTATCTGGATATTAATGTTTTAAAATTAAAATTCAATTAAAATCTTCAAAGTGGTATGGGACCGTTTGATTCAAAAATCTCTTTTAAATGGTTTTTGAAAATGGATTGATTAATTCAATATCTGTGAATTACTTATTGTGATTGAAAATGAAATGTAGTTATTGAAATGTTTATATTTTCAATATTTTATGTGTAATGATGGTACTTGGACATTTTACGGGTGGTTAAGTGATAAACCATATGACGGGTGGTGCCGTGAATACCAGGACGGGTGGTTACGTTATAACCTCCAATTCATTGGGTATGAAAGTCAGACATATGGCTATTCTATTAAGTATGAATGGATGTTGGCCGAATGGCTATTACATTAAGTGATATGTGTGGAAGTCGACCATATGGTTATTCCACTTAAGTATGTTTATGTACCAAGTTAACATTATATGTTATGTGATCTTTATATGGGTTCTATGGTAATCTTTTGGTTACAAAAGGGTAAGTAATGATCTTTTATTCAGTGAAGAGTTTTTACTACTTCATAAAGGTGGAAAGTATTACTTTGATAAAGTATACATGGTTTACTTTTTGTTTTGATAAACTAAAAGTTTTCATTCTTTGTGTATCCCTTACTGAGATTTTTATGCTCACCCCAAGTTTTTTTTCGAAATGTTTTTCACAGGACTTAATGTGGAATAGGGTCAGGGATGGGATCAAGGGAAAGTCATGCTATCTAAAACATGGAAGTAGACATGTTACTTTTTAAGAGTTTTTTTATTTTATGGAAACTTAGTAGAAGTGTATACTTTTTAATCTTTTTAGATGTAATAGTTATGTTCTAATTCTCCAAAACTCTAAACCTGAAAAGATCCTCAATGTGAATTATTCATTTAATTAAATATTAAGTAAGGTTTAAGGCCGAGGCCTTATAGTTGGTATCAAAGGTCGGTTTAGACAACTTTAGGGATTAGGAGTTCTTGTGAGACCCATGATTAGTCCCTATATCAATTATTTCAGTTAAATCCTTGTTTTATAACATTTTTTCAGGTCAAGTAATGTCGGTTACAAATGGAAGGAGAAGGATCTCAAACGACATTCCTATCTCTTCCGGATGATATGCTTGCAATAATTATTGCAAAGTCATCTTCGGATGATTGTGAAACTTTTTCTAGCATACAACTCACTTGCAAGAAGTTGTTTGAGATATCAAACACCTCCACTATACCTCGTTATCATCATGGATCATGGGTTGTTTTTAGACAAATACTATTTTCACAATATTCTCATATTTTCAAGAAAGGTAAATATTATCAAGGTATTTTCAAATATTTTACCTTACCACAAGAATTTGAAGCATATTATGATTTTAAAAATGGTGCTAAGGAAGGAGACCCTTGCACAACCTATTTATAATTGCTTTTAAAATATAGTCTCACATCACATACTTATGGTATTTTAAAAGGACCAATAATATAAAGTTTCAACTCAGTTTCGGCCCGACTATTTTATAGAAATCACGTTCTATCAGATGTTTTGGAATTATATGTCATACATGATTATTTTCTAAAACTGTTTTTCTGTGAACACCCATATGACCCATGTTGTATGAGGTGTATTTGGATGGAGGAAGCAAATTATTTTGAAGGATCTCTAAATCATTGTTGTAATGCATGGGACTTCTACCTACGTGAGCAAGATGACGATGTAACCGAGTGGATGCCATGATCAAGGTATGATGTTATTCATTTTGGGAATCGTTTTATTTTATCTTATAGTGGTGAAATAAGACTTCAAGAATTATGATGTTGAGATCGTAACGAATTCGAATGAAAATTAAAGGTGTAAGGAAACTATTGAGGTTAAAACATGTTAGGGTTATTTTTGGAGTTTTATAAAAAGGACAACACACAGACCGTGTGACAACCCGTCGCATCGGACAAAGCTGCAGGAATCAAACCCACAACCAAAGTGCGACTGGTATTTATCCCCTACCACTAGACTACGTGAAGTCCCTGGTTAGTTTGACTGATTATTTTTTTAGTTAGATGATTTTATGAATTAAGATTAAGTTGATTTTGGGTTATCTATGGATATTTATTAACCTATCACGGAGGATATGTGATTAGGTTAATTACTTTTCAATATGAGACATTAAGAGCAACTGATGTTGTTTGGAGATAAATGTTACAATTTAACTTGGAAGACTATGTAACTAAATCCTTCAAATATTTGGGTTTCCATCTTAGTTTGGTTTACTTTCAATAATTTTATGGAAAAATTGATTATCGAATGGTCCTCGTTGAACTTTGGGTTTTGTTGGACAAATTTTTGAGGTTAAGAATAGATTTTATTTTTATTAATGGTTATCCTTTTCTGGATTATCTGATCTTGTACTAACCTTTTTGGTTTTGGTTTTGGGTAATGTCTATAGACATGTGAAGTATATAGTTCTCTTTTGTGGATTAGGTGATTCTCTAGAAGTTGATTATAGTAATCTTAATGTGAACAAGTCTTCCTAAATACTCGTCTTTTGGAGAAAATATGAGCTTGTGTAAGGAATCTAATAAAAGTTGAAAGTCAACATGATATGTGATTATGTTTCCTTATGAATAAATTCTTCAATAAAAAGTAACTTAAAACAAAAATGTTGTCTTTTAACTTTTCCTACTGGGGAATCAAATAACGTTTAACCCATCACAAGTTTCTGATTTTCTTGTGGTTAACTTTCTCCTAAACATGTATTCTATCACTCTCCATCAGAACATGACCCTTTGTTTTTTTCCTCCATGTCAATATTTTCATACTTGGAATCCTAGTATGGGTTAACTCGGGTGACCTTTGTACTTATCTTTCTTTATTTTAAAGTGATTTTTTTACCAACTCTTGTTCCGATGTGGGACTTTCAAGGATGTTACCAAGCCCAATTTTAAAATTGTGAGGACGCAATTCCCAAAAGGGGGGAAGGATGTAACCCCCCAGGTAAATAAGGAATATGACATCTTTATATTTATCCATATTTGTGAATCAAATATTAATATTACCTTAATGGGGATGCTATGCTCGATGGCATACCCAATACGCAACAACGAGTTTCTTGGGAATCTTACGTTGCACTCTAATAATAAAATAATATTATTTTAAATGGTAGTTAACGCCTAGCCGTTGTAATAGAGGGAATGAACAGAACTAACTACAAAATGATTATATATGTTTGTAAAATATTTTTAATTTTTATAATAAATTTTAGAGGATAAAAAATGCGAATAAATCCAATTTTAAGCGTAAACATTCTAATATTATTTAAAAGGTCGATTAACCGCCTTTTGATGGAGAACCTCTTTTAAATCCAATTTTTGACAATTTTATTTGTTATATTTGACAAAATAAAATCCTTCTTTAGAATCAGGACATCAAAATTTACTTTTTGTAAATTTTTGTTATTTTCCCGAAAAAGTTCAATTTTTAATGAATAGTGAAAAATGTTGTATTTTAATTCAAAACCTATTTTTAATCTAATTTATTTATATGATTAGATTATATTTAGAATTGGTTTTAAAGTGAAATTAGAATATATTTTTACCATTTAATCCCATAGTGGTCGATGGAATTAATTTCACTTTGAAATCAGGCTTAAACTAGTGTCAATCTTTTGATACATTTTGTTTCACAAAAACACGCTATTTGTTTTGACAGTGGGAATTAATTATTAAATTAATTAATGCAACTTATATGTTTTGAATTTTGTAAAATAGACATAATTTTTTTAATTCGGAATATCAAATATAGCTTACAGTGAATTTTTGGTAATTTTCTGAAAAACATCATTTTTTGATGAATAGTGAAACCACTAAGTGGTACTTATAAAAACTGATTTTCCATTTAAATGAAATTTTCCACCTTTGTGTTTTAAATTTCAAAAATCCGACATACATGGTTGTCATTAAGAAGTAAAATATGGTTCAATGGGATTAAAATAATTTTTTGGTGAATATAAACTTATTATGTTTTTAATCGCGATTAGAGGTAATTATTGTAGTTTAAGGTAAGAATAATATTTTAATAAAATTAAATGACCTAGAAACATGTCCTACCCTCATTGGATGTGTCATGGGCGACCAAGACAATCCATGGGTCAACTTGGGGACCCCATGGAGCCACTTTGGTTGGAAAATGACATAAATACCTTTTTATTTAATGATAATGTAAAAATGACACAAACATGAGATGTTTTACTAAAATAAATTTTACATGGGGTTATACAATTTATATTTTTTACTATAAAAGTTCATTGAAAAGATAAAAATATTTCCTACATCATAGTATTTTTTTATAATTTTTAGACATTAAATAAATTAAATTATTTATGACATCATGATGATGCAGCGATGACCTCATTATTTAACGATTTAAATAAAATGGAAAGATAATGTAATATCTAAGACCTAAACATGTCCAAAACCTATTGGATTGGTGGATTTAGAACCCTTATCACCTTATCCACGAATTATATCGATGTGGGACCTTCAAAATCCGAAAATCATTTCCACTAAATTAACATTTGCTTACTTTCCAAGAGTGCCCCTCCTCTGCTCTTATAAAAGGCCCCCACCTCTACCTCCATACCCACACTTCCTAAGCCTTTGGCTCAGCTAAACTATTCCCATTTCATCTCTCCAAATCCCTCTATAACTCCTTGAAGACTCACTTTGGGCAGAATCTTTTCCAAGGAATCCTTTGAGCTCAAATCAAAGGAAGTTACCCGATTTAAAGGTAATGTCTTCACTTGTGTCCTTTTGTTTTATTATGCTTATACAACCCCCTAAACTCTTTTTATCCATTTATTTTGTACAAAATACAGTATCTTAAATATACTAGGATGTTTTTATAAGAAGGATTCGAGCTACACTTACACACACCTACATCTAATGGTTAAAGAACATATTGTTTCTGTGGATGGCGAATTTCTGCCTCCGGAAACGATGATTGTTCAACATTATTCTAACACCTTCAAAGGTGGCCATTAAGATGACAATATATTTATATATGATATCTAATATGTTTATGTTTTACTTAATATTATGTATTTTTAATTTATGGCATACCTTTATGGTTTCCATTATGGGTAAACGCGATATCTTCATTTAAGGAAGTGCGGACTACCGCCCCCTCAAAGTGATTTGATTCGTTAATACCATATGTGGTATGTATAAATGATATATTTAATGATATTATATATGATAACATACTTGAATTAAAATAATATTATGTATCATTATGTTTTAATTCCATTAAATATGAAATAGAAATGGATGTAGCATTCATGTGTACATACGGCTTACTGTCTCCATGAACGGTGCATTTCATTTCTTAACTCTAAATGTTGTGTAATATTATAAATGAATGAATATACTGGATATATATGATATATATGATATCTTCATCAAGAATACAACTCTGTATATAATAAACCTTTGACCACACAAACAACATGTAATTGTAAGAAGTCCACTTTCGACTTAAGAACCAAATATCGACAGAACAAACATTATCAACTTAAATGATTACATAATGTTTATGACATGGTAATATGTGGTATAAAAGGAATAATGAACTTTAAAAAGGTTCTTAAGGAAGTATAAAATAACTCAAGTTTATTATTCAGGAGATTAAAGAATGATTGAGTCATGTCAGACCCAAGGTAAGGGATCCTACTCCTCTCTTTCTTTTTAAGTACACTCTTTTATGTAATTCCTTCTAATCTCATCTTTATTGTGATTGGGATGTTCTTTTATATTACTATTAATGTAATTTTTATGTTCATATGATGAGAGCCCCTATTCTCTCTCATAAATCCATTTTGGAAGTTTTAAGTGGCGTCGTTAGGCTGTCGAGTTTTTGTAAGGTATTTTTCACCTCACTTTTATTCCCGTGAGATTTATGCTACATTTGACACCATTTCCTTTGATGGGTGTATGTACTGAACATTATTATACACTTTGTGTAGTATAATATCATTTATGGGTATTCAAATCTTCATTGTATGAACCTACTTCCATGGGGTGTATGTTTCGAAAGTTACCCAACTTGGTAAGGTGACCATTCACCCTCCTTTTTTTAAAAGACTTCTTTTGCCATGTCTTTTAATTGACATAATATTATGTTGGGATATATTATTCTATATCCTTATTTATGTAAATTTCATGTCCAAGTGATGAGATCCCCTTTATCTTTCTCATCATCCATTTTTGTAAAATTTTATGTGATGCCGATAGGCTGTCGAGTTTTACCAAGGGAACTTCTTAACCCAATTTCGATTTCTTTGGGTTCAACATGTAGTTATTGAATATGTCATACTTTGAATATGTGTGAATAATCTTTGATTGTTTTACAATTAATATCCAATTATATTGGGTGTATCTATATTTTTCACACATAATTATGAGATTTATTTATCCTTAATTTAAGGATACCTTCTTTATAATGGATTTCATCTCATTTTACATTTCTTTTGAGACTTCATTGTTGTTATGCACCAATTCACTCTTATATGCTGTATATACTATCCTTTGAAATATTATATCATGAATCCCTTTATTCTCATGATATTATAAAGTTCATATTAAATTTTATTCTACTATTATTTGTATTCAAGAGTCTCTCATTTTGTTAAAAACTATTTAACAAAAATATCATTTTAAATGTTTTAAAGATTTATTATTCTAAATCATTATATTTAATGTCCATGTTTTTGAAATGGTTTTCAGTATTTATTTATATGGATATTAATGTTTTAAAATTATAATTCCATTGAAAGCTTCAAAGTGTTATGAGACACTTTGATTCAAAAATCACTTTTAAATTGTTTTTGAAAACTGATTGATTAATTCACTAGTGCAGAAAACGTTTTTTACGTCGGTTATTTTTTATTATTTACGTCGGTTATTAGGCGACGTTAATACGGACGACGTTATAAATAACGTTTTTTACGTCAGTTATTTAAAACCGACGTAATATCCCTAACATCACGGTGGTTATCACGTCGGTTCATATAATAACCGACGTGATAAATATGCGCTGGGGGCTTTATCACGTCGGTTATTACCTAAACCGACGTGATAAAACGCCTGGGATATCGTTTATCACGTCGGTTATGTCATAACCGACGTGATAAACCCTTCCCCTGGCCTATTATAACGTCGGTTATTTAGGAAACCGACGTGATAAAAAGGCCTGGGAAACGTTTTAGCACGTCGGTTATTCAATAACCGACGTGGTAAATCGATTCCCAGGCCTTTTATCACGTCGGTTATATTAAGAACCGACGTGATAAAATCCCCCGGGAACGGTTTATCACGTCGGTTCTAGAAAAAACCGACGTGATAAACCCCTACCGATTTATTTACCACGTCGGTTATAAAATAACCGACGTGAAAGAAATTATTATTTTTTTAAATAATTGCACTGCTCTCACCAAAAAGCAACCAGAAACCAAACAAAAATAGCCATGCCAGCCCTCCCCCAAGCCCCAACTGAACCCCACCCTCATCTATACCCACCTAACAACCTGGCCAGCCCTCCCCCACCACAACCCTTGGACACCCCTCCCATATCCCTTGGACAACCTCCACCCCTTGGACACCCCCCACCCTCATTTACACCCCCAAGACCCCTAGTACAGCCTCAAACACCCATTGGACACCCCCCCACACCTTGACAGCCCTCCCAGACCCCTTGGACACCCCCCCCCCCCTCATTTACACCCAACCTGCCCCTTGGACACCCCCCCACCCCTTCGACAGCCCCCCACCCAAATTTACACCCCCCGAACACTAGGACAGCCCCAAACACCCCTTGGACACCCCTCCCATATCTCTTGGACACCCCCCCCCCCCCACCCCTTGGACACCCCCCACCCCTTGGACAGCCCCCCACCCCCTGGACACCCCCCCCCCCGACCCCTTGGAAACCCCCCTACCCCTTGGAAACCACCCCATCCCCTTGGACAGCCCCAAACACCCCTTGGACACCCCTCCTATATCCCTTGGACACCCCCCCCCCCACCACTTGGACACCCCCACCCCTTGGACAGCCCCCCCCCCCACCCTCATTTACACCCAACCGACTCCTTGGACAGCCCCAAACACACCTTGGACACCCCTCCCATATCCCTTGGACACCCCCCGCCCCTTGGACACCCCCACCCTCATTTACACCCCCCCCCCCCCCCCCCGACCCCTAGGACAGCCCCAAACACACCTTGGACACCCCTCCCATATCCCTTGGACACCCCCCAAACACCCACCCACCCCCTTGGAACCTCTCCCCCCATACCAAAATCCAGACCAGAAAAACCATCAACAGTAGACCAAAATAAGAAGTAGAGAAAAATTAAACATTCACTTATATAACATTCAAAACTTACAATGTCAACTTAAAAAAAACTAAATCCAACCTAAACGACTACGAAATACACAATTACATTGACAATATTCAAAATTACATTTTACATTACAAACAACTAAAAGTCAATCAAACCTGTAAAATAATTTGACCACTCCACTTGTAAGTGTTTGATATCTTCAGCAGTAAAGGGTTGAGGGTCATCAAAAAGCTACAAAGGAAAAGGATAGTAGTCAACGTGTATAATGAATAAATCAAATTGAAATATTATTAGAAAAAGGAAATCTTACCAGGTCAAAACTCAGAACTGTCCCAGTTGTTATTATTTCATACATAAATCTTAACATGTAATATCCGCATTCGATGATGCCTTGTTGCTCATGAAATTTCTGTTTGAATGAGTGTAAATTCAATATATTATTTTTATGTAATAAATCAAAATGTACAAATTATAAATGGATATTTACCTTCGCATGTACATATTTGATCTTGTAATTCCTTTTCTTTGCGCTTTTTCGAAAGTGGACCCATGCCCTGTTAGAAAATAATACGAATGGGGTAAATTTAAAATTCATTATAATATATAAAACTATTGTGAAATTGAAACTTACGTTTCCAATATATTCTTAAAACATTCTCGCACATCATCATGGAGAGAGCATATCCAATAAAGTGTTTTCTCCCTAGGGCAAAAAACCCCTAACATCCAATGATCCCTGAGAAAAGGAAATTTAACGTTAGTGGTTTTTTATGTTAAAAGATAATTAACTCTTTGAGACGGATGTGTTTCATACCTCTCACAAAAAGGCATCATCCAACACTGTGTGATTACATTCTTTTCAAATCTATCAGCAATATAAAGCATTCTTTGTTCCTCATCCAATGCACATGCTTCAGGGGAAATCAATTGTGGGTCCACGAATCCATATACATCTGTCAGCTCATTCCTCTCACAAATTTTATACATATACCTAATACAAAGCAGACATAAGTATACATTTTTAATAAATATAACGCAAGGAAAAGGAGTTAAGACTTACATGATAAAAATTTGCACCACGTTGATGCCCAACTTATCTCCAGTGACAAACTCCATGATATCAGTTTTCATAATCCCCACACATAGTTCACGTCCACAGACATGAGCTTCCATTGTAAAGTCATAATGATCCGCCAACAAATTTGAATATCTTGACAATTTGTCAAGACTGCTAGTATCTGCATCTGATGTCATAGCTATCTGTCTTTGTTGTTGTCTATACAGTATTTCTTTACCTTTGAAGTATTCCTGTAAAAATAAATTGAAAAATATATTAGTTTTCAAATGATAAAACATTAATAAAAATATAAAATAAAAGATATAACATCCATACCTCTATGGTAATGAGTCGAAGAAGTCTGGATGGCCAAAGTAAAAAATGGCCGATACTATGTCCAACTGTCGTCACCTCATCTGTAGGTAATGGTATCCGAGCTGATCTATCTATAATATCCTGTACAGTGACCCTCTGATTCTCTACCTCTAACTGTTGATGATGAACTGTATCTCCTATACAATATACCATCCCATATGCAACTATATGATGTTGAGGATCATCAACATACAACTCACAATAAGTAGGTAGCTGCGGCGGAGGAGGAGGATCAAAAATGGGGTCCGCAGGCTGAGGTGGGGGAGTGGGAGCTATTGGGAGAGGTGGAGTGGGAGCTGCACCCTGAAATTGTCTTTGCAAGTCTGCAAACATTAACTGCACCGATGCTCTAATCTTGTCCTCCATTGTCGCATTAATATTATGGACTTCAGCCTCCAACGATTCTATTTTTTTTTATAAACTCCTTCAACGTTAGAAGTTGAGGAACGTGGCAACACTTTTCTTACCGATACACCAGCCAGATATCCTCTTACACGGCCAGGATGTTCGGGCTTTCCCAATGCCACAGATAAAATATCTTCCCTCCCAGATGGTGTAAATGTCCCCTGTGAACTCTGCTCCTCAAGAGAGTCCTGTAATAAGTAATTGAACTTTTCTATAATGATTGGAAATATATGATGAAAATAGTAAACATAAATAAATAAAATAGATATCTTACAATCCTCTCAACTACGAGTCTCGATTCTTCCGAAAGATATTGTCCTTTTTTGCCCTTCCGAGCTCTTTTCCATTTCTCATGTCTAGATGGAGGGGATGGAGGGGCCACCTCTCCAGAGCTTGAAGACTCAGCTCTTAGTTGTTGAAATTTTTCTGCCATCATTTGTTCTTCCAATAATGCATACCCTCCCCGAGATAAACTATGAGGGTATACATTTTTAGATTGGATCTCTTGATGAGCTTTCCTTGTTTGCTGTAAATTAAGAATAAGTAATCATTAACAAAACAATAATAAGATCATTTATATAAGAAAGCTTATAAAAGTTTACATTGCCCTTACCAAAAATGATTCTTTTCTTCTACTTTCAAAAAATTCTCTCCATGTGTCTTCATCTATAAAAGGATATATACGACATGGATTCTCACGACTCCTATGACCATAAATGAAATCAGATGAGAGGGTAGATTTGAAATCCCTCCATCTCCTAGCAGCCAATGATAAGCATTTCTTCCTGACTCCTCCAGTGTCAGGAATATAAAATGTCATCTGATAAAAAAGAGGTTAAAAATATTATATATACTAGAAACATTTAAAGAACAGTCAAACAATAGCAAAAGATCTTACCAAGATGGTCTCCCACAGCTGAGAAATTATCGCCTTATCCACACTTCTCCAATCATCATAGAGAATGCTTACTTTGCTCTTAGCCTGAGTTGCTACAAAACCCTTAAAATCTTTAGCATTTGGACCTCTAGGAAGATCATCCTCATCAAACTCCACGACTATCCTCTCCTCCTTCGTACGGGCAAGTGATAATTTTGCTAAACGTGTGCACCCACGCTTACCAACCTTTGAACTCTTTTTCGTAATAGGAGCATGTGAATGTTCCTCCCCAGATGTATGACCAATATGCTCATCTCCAGAATCATGTGGCTGATCAACTGATTGATCTGTCATTTTCCTTCAAATCAAAAAAACAAACATTAGTTCACAAATAGAAAAGTGTACTAAATTACATAATAGTAAACATCGGTAATATGGTAAGCATGTTAAACAATGATAAACATGGTAAACACAGGCAAAATGTTGCCAAGGAGTTGGCATAAGACAGCTGAAAAGTGGAATCACTGATGCCACCGGCCGGCCGCTGGCTCACCACCGGCCGGCCGGTGGACCAGACAGAGAGCCTTCCTCTGTCTAAACCACCGTCCGGCCGCTGGCTCCTCACCGGCCGGCCGCTGGCTCCTCACCGGTCGGCCGCTGGTGATCCAGACAGAGAGGAAGGCTCTCTGTCTGGTCCACCGGGCGGCCGGTGGTGATCCAGCGGCCGGCCGGTGGACCAGACAGAGAACCTTCCTCTGTCTGAACCACCGGCCGGCCGCTGGCTCAACACCGGTCGGCCGCTGGTGATCCAGACAGAGAGGCTCGGTCTCTGTCTGGACCACCGGCCGGCCGCTGGCTCAGCACCGGCCGGCCGGTGGACCAGACAGAGAGCCTTCCTCTCTGTCTGAACCACCGGCCGGCCGCTGGCTCAACACCGGCCGGCCGCTGGTGATCCAGACAGAGAGGAAGGCTCTGTCTGGTCCACCGGCCGGCCGGTGGTGAGCCAGCGGCCGGCCGGTGGTTCAGACAGAGAGGACCGGTTGCCGGTGCGCCCAGGACTTCTCTTCTTTACGGTTTTTATTGTTATATCATTTTGGTTTGATACATATTTTAATAAGTAAAAAATTTACAGTATCTAACATTATATGAAAAAACTAAATGTAAACAAGAAATAAACTTGTGTTACCTGTAATTTTAGGAATGTACAGTTGGATTGTTTTCCCAAATTCCTTCGTCGTGATCGTTCCTTATGGCACAAACCATGTCTTCAACATACTCATCATTATGTTCTGTTAATCTTTCCATGGAAGTAGGGATCTCACATAAATCAGCATCTTCATCAAATTCATCCTCACCAACATATTGGTTTTCCCCTTGTAAAACAACAGCCCACTGCATATCTGATTGATCTACTACATTGAAAATTTGTTTGGCATGTGTTTCCATTATAAAAGAATCAGCTGTGTCTTCCAATCTATTCAGATTAACAAGTGTCATTCCAAATTCATCGTGTCTGACACTGTTGTTACCGATAAACCATTTACAGTTAAAAACGGGAACTTTAATTTTAAAGTAATCAGCCTCCCATATGTCTTCAATCACTCCATAATATGCACTTGATGCCGAAATTGGGTTTCTGTCCTTAGCACTCGAAAAATGCATTGCTTCTGCAAACACCAATACACCACTATTCTGAACTGCACTTCTGTTGTCCTGAGCTTTCGTATGAAATGTATAGCCATTAATGTCATAAGCGGACCATGTTATCACATTTAAAGATGGACCACCCACTATCCATTTTAATGTCTCTGATACATCTGATCTACCAAGCAAGGTCTTCTTAAACCATGGCAAAAAAGTTTTGTTGTGCTCATTCAAAATCCACATTTCTTTCTTCTTTGGATGACATTGTTTCAACTCATTAATATGCAATGTGATATACGGTTGAACATCAGCTATGTTATTCAAGATGTATGATTCTAACTTCTTCATATGTTCAGCTGACAGTGATTTGACTTTCAAGCCACGAATCCCCTTTCCCTCATTATTAACCCGTTCATGGCGAGATGGAGGCAAACCTATATGTTGCGTCGTAGCCAAGTAACTCGTACAAAACTCTGCTACCTCCTCAGAAATATACTTTTCAATAATGGAGGCTTCAGGTCGATATGGATTTTTAACATATCCCTTTAATATTTTCATATACCTTTCAAAAGGATACATCCAACGAAGATATACAGGTCCACAAAGCCTTATTTCTCGAACCAGATGAATCAGTAAATGCACCATCATATCAAAAAAAGTTGGAGGAAAATACATTTCCAAATGACAAAGTATAATAATTGCATCCTTTTCCAAAATGTTCAAAGCATTCACATCAATCGCCTTGTTGCAAATTGAATTGAAAAAATAACACAACCTCATTATAGTCTTTCTGACACGGATGGGCAATATTCCACGCAGTGCAACTGGTAGAATTTGTTGCATCATGACATGACAATCATGTGATTTCATACCTATCAACTTCAAGTCTTTCAATGAGACAAAATTTTTTACATTTGAAGAATAACCTTGAGGCACTTTGATATCATGAAGACACTGACAGAAGCTACTTTTCTCCCTCTTCGATAATGTATGACAAGCCGGGGGAAGAAATGTTCGTCTTCCTTTAGGAGTGGGAGCTAACTCCAAACGTATTCCCATTGACAGTAGGTCTAACCTTGCATTCAACCCATCTTTTGTCTTTCCTTTAATATCTAGCAATGTTCCGATCAAAGAATCACAGATATTCTTCTCCACGTGCATGACATCAATATTATGTTTGACTTCATGATACCTCCAATATGGTAGCTCAAAAAATATTGACCTTTTCTTCCAAATATGTCTATCATTACCAGATTTCTGTGTCTTTCCCAATGTCACATCAAGGTTTTTCACCCTCTCAAAATACAATTCTGGGGATAAAGGTTGAGGAGCAGTATCAAATTCTTGTGAGCCATTGAATTCCTTTTTTAGTCTTCTATAAGGGTGATCCATAGGCAAAAACTTTCGATGACCCATGTACACTGTTTTCCTCCCATGATGCAATTGACAATATGACGTCTGTTGTTCGCAAATTGGACATGCTTTATGCCCTTTAACACTGTATCCAGACAAATTTCCATATGCTGGGAAGTCATTTATAGTGAATAGAAGCACTGCATGCAGTTGAAAATATTCCATTTTATAAGAATCATACACCCTAATACCATCAGCCCATAAAAGTTTCAAATCATCAATCAGCGGTGACAAGTATACATCAATATCATTGCCGGGTTGCTTTGGACCAGAGATCATGATACTCAACATGACATATTTGCGCTTCATACAAACTTCAGGAGAGAGGTTGTAAATTACCAATAAAACAGGCCATGAACTATGTGTGCTACTGAGGGTTCGGTATGGATTCATTCCATCTGTGCACAAGCCTAGTCTCAGATTTCTAATTTCATTTCCAAATGTAGGGTACTGGGCATCAATTTTCTTCCATTGTGGACAATCAGCTGGATGACGTATTTTTCCATCACATACCCGCTCATCAGCATGCCATCTTAACCTTTTTGCATCATGTGAATTAGCAAATAAACGTTTGAAACGAGGAATTATAGAAAGATACCAAAATACCTTTGAAGGGAGCTTTGTAATCTCTACATCAGCTTGTGATTTTTCTTTCACCTTATACCGTGATGTCCCACATTTGGGACACTCTTTCAGAAATTCATATTCCTTCCTATATATAATGCAGTCATTCGGACATGCATGTATTTTCTTGTATCCCAATCCCATCGGGCATAATATTTTTTTGGCCTTATAATGTGAATCTGGAAGATCGTTATCTTTTGGAAGAATGTCTTTCATCAATTGTAGCAGCTCTGTAAAACTTCTGTCACTCCATCCATGTTTCGCCTTCAGGTTAATCAATCTTAACACCGCCGACAAAACCGTAAAATCTGTACAACCAGGATATAATGGTTTTTCGGCATCACCATATAGACGTGCAACTCTCGGTTCTATCTCAATTTGTTCTGCTACAATATCGCGAATCATTTCTTCAATTCCATCGGAGTTACCATCTTGCGATTCATTATCATCAGTGACATTCTGTCCAGTTTCGCCATGCCAAATCCAAGGGTTGTAACTCGGATTGAAACCATGACAAATGAGATGATCTTTTATCTCTCTACTTTTCAACTTCTTCATATTCAGACATTTCAGGCATGGACAGAAAAAAATGTCACTACTTGGAACATTTCGTTTAGCAAATTCCAAAAAGGCATCAACACCTTCCTCATATTCATTGCTCATTCGATGTGCCGTAATCCAACTTCGACTCATTATTACCTATAACAAATAGAAAAAATATATATATATTTTAGATAAGACAAATATATGTTTATATGAAAAAAATCATAATTTGAATATAACAATTTTGAAATATAAAACAAATCGATGTGTAAACCCCCCTGGACACCCCCCGACCCCTCTGGACAGCCCCCCACCCCTCCTGGACACAACCCCCCACCCCCGACCTGCTTGGACACCCCCCTGGACACCCCCCAACCCTCTGGACAGCCCCCCCACCCCTCCTAAACACCACCACCCACCCCCTACCCCCTTGGACACCCCCCTGGACACCCCCCAACACCCACCCACGCCCTTGGACAGCCCCCCACACCCACCCACCCCCTTGTAAACCCCCCTGGACACCCCCGACCCCTCTGGACAGCCCCCCGCCCCTCCTGGACACCACCCCCCACCCCCTACCCCCTAGGACACCCCCTGGACATCCCCCAACCCTCTGGACAGCCCCCCCACCCACCCGGACAACCCCAAATACCCTCTGGAGTGGCCGCCACCCACGTGGACAGCCCCCCACACCCATCCACCCCCTTGGACACCCCCCTGGACACCCCACCGACCCCTCTGGACAGGCCGCCACCCCCTTGGACAGCCCCCACACCCACCCATCCCCTTGGACACCACCCTGGACACCCCCCGACCCCTCTGGACAGCCCCCGACCCCTCTAGAAAGCACCCCCACCCCTCCTGGACACAACCCCCCACCCCCGACCTGCTTGGACACCCCCCTGGACACCCCCAACCCTCTGGACAGCCCCCCCACCCCTCCTGGACACCACCCCCCACCCCCTACCCCCTTGGACACCCCCCTGGACACCCCCCAACACCCACCCACACCCTTGGACAGCCCCCCACACCCACCCACCCCCTTGTAAACCCCCCTGGACACCCCCGACCCCAAATCCATGCACCTATGCCATGGTTGTGTGTGAATAAAGTAGTAACAACTGTAAAAGGGCAACCCATCCAAATGGACACGCCCCAACCCTCTCGGGGATTTATAGAAAACGATGAAAAATTAGTGAAATCATAAAATTACTCAATATTGCAAGTCGAACAAATAGATCTAGGGATGATAAATAAGATTATGGTGCCAAAACGAGTTAAAAGGGTTCGCAATCGAAGAATCTTAGCTAGTTTCAACAAAAAAATCACAACACATATATATTTACTATCCGCGAAAAAAAACGAACGAGTGGGAGGATTACCTGAGTGCTGCGAGTTTAGATGATTGATCCGAGGAGATTAAATATGAGAAACGATGATCGCAAAACAAATCTAAACCAACGAAATGGACGAGCCGATTCGGGTTTACGCGCGAGAGAGACGAGTCGCGACTGTCGAAGGTAAACTCGCGAATGACAATCCACGGGTCTGGGTAAATTTTTAAATGAGTTATCACGTCGGTTATTCAATAACCGACATGATAATTGTTTTAAAAACATGTATAACGTCGGTTATTTCAATAACCGACGTAAAAACCTTCCTCCGATTCATTTTTTACGTCGGTTATTACATAACCGACGTAACAAATGGCTCAAAATCTGCGTTTTTTTACGTCGGTTATGTAATAACCGACGTCAAAAACATCTGCGGATTCTTTTTTTACGTCGGTTATTTTAGAACCGACGTAAAAAAGCCTTCAAAAACCGCGTTTGTTACGTCGGTTATTCAATAACCGACGTCAAAGGGCCTTCGAAAACCGCGTTTGTTACGTCGGTTATAAAAATAACCGACGTAAAAAACGAAGCCGCGCGATTAATAACGTCGGTTATAAAAATAACCGACGTTAAATGTGTACCGAACATAGGTTTTTACGTCGGTTAAGAAATAACCGACGTAAAAAACCTCGTTTTACATATTATGACGTCGGTTTTATATAACCGACGTAAAAAATGGTGACATAAAAAACGTTTTCTGCACTAGTGATTTAATATCTTGGAATTACTTATTGTGATTGAAAATGAAATGTTGTTATTGAAAAGTTTATATTTTCAATATTTTATGTGTAATGATGGTACTTGGACATTTTACGGGTGGTTACATGATAAACCATATGACGGGTGGTGCCGTGAATACCAGGACGTGTGGTTACGTTATAACCTCCAATGCATTAGGTATGGAAGTCAGCCGTATGGCTATTCCATTAAGTATGAATGGAAGTTGGCGGAATGGCTATTCCATTAAGTGATATGTGTGGAAGTCGACCGTATGTTTATTCCACTTAATTATGTTTATGTCCCAAGTCACCTCTATATGTTATGTGATCATTATATGGGTTCTATGGTAATATTTTGGTTACAAAAGGGTAAGTAATGATCTTTTATTTAGTGAAGTGTTTTTACTACTTCATAAATGTGGAAAGTATTAATTTGATAAAGTAAACATGTTTTACTTGTTGTTTTGATAAACTAACAGTTTTCATTCTTTGTGTATCCCTTACTGAGCTTTTTATGCTCACCCCAAGTTTTTTTTGAAATTTTTTTCATAGGACTTAATGCGGAATAGGGTCAAGGAAGGGATCAAGGAAAATTCATGCTATCTAAAACATGGAACTAGACATGTTTCTTTTTAAGAGTTTTTTTATTTTATGGAAACTTAGTAGAAGTGTCTACTTTGTAATCTTTTGAGATGTAATAGCTATGTTCTAATTCTCCAAAACTCTAAACCCGAAAAGATCCTCAATGTGAATTATTCATTTAATTCAATATTAAGTAAGGTTTAAGGTCGGGGCCTTATACAAAAGGATCCCATGGTGTGGGTGCGACGAGGGTTTCGGCTGGTGTGGGTTAGGCATGGTGGTCAGCAGCGGTGAGGGTGATCAGCCTGGCGGAGTGCGTTTCAGGGTGGGCAGGCTGAGGCGGCATCTGACAGTGTAGCTGGGTGGAGGCACGATGACACTAGCCGGGGGCGATGGTGACTATTTTGGCCGTGCAGAATAAGGATGGGTGTTTCAGTTTGCAAAGGTGTTAAATTTTGAGGAGAATAAAATGTTATTTGGAGAAGGAAAATGATGATTGGAGAGAGAAATTGAAGTGATGAAATAATAAAGAAAATAATAATAATAAACTTAATGGCATGGAGGATTGGGCATGCCGCATGGAGGAGGCACCAATGTGGGTGCGTGGAAGTTTTGGATGATATAATTTACTGAATTAAAATTAATAATAATAATAATAATATAATGATGTTATTATTATTTTCGTTGGGAAAATTGTATTTTTATGGTATCTTCTTCATGCGACCTTGGTTTTAAGAACTGTTTGTGGTAGTGTGACCCAAATTCTGAGACAGATATTTTGAGTCCAATATTGGATGTATTTTTCAGGTTTTTGGATTGGGTACCCGATGTTCTTGGAAAATAATAGATTTAATATTATTATTTAATCTATGACCCACCCTAACTCCTGTATACGATGTCCGATTAACTTGTCGTCATTGGCGATGTGACTCTGTCTTTAATTTAGTCGATTCAAGTCAAGTGTTGGATACAAAATTCTAGTTCATGGCTCAGGTCCACGAAACACAGAATAATAATAATATTATTATTATTACATGATCTTGTATCTGACATATCTCTCTCATATGGTGTCAGAATGACGAAGCGTCTACGAATTTGAAACCCTAGAATCAAGATATATGTTTCAAGACCAATTTTGGGTATTTAAGTCGAGGTTGAGGCACGGGCCCCATGAGGCTCGATTCGCACGTGTTGCGGTGAAATGCAACCTTTTCACCAGCTATACATTTTGGACCAATGGGAAGTCCATATCATGTTTTTTTCGGTATGGATTGAAATGGTGTGACCGGTTTGGTTAACCGGTGTCATTTTAAGTATGATCAGGTTGGATCGAACAAGAATCTAACGAGGCCCTCAGTAATAAAACACTTATAACTTAAGGATCAGACGTCTGATTGATGTGCCATAAATTACGTTGCATTACTATTGATGAGATGGTTCTTTTGGCATAATATATGTTGTATTCAGATTATATTGGTGTATGGCCGGGTTGGTTTTAGCTTAAAAACCAACCTGGCCCCTGGAACGGAAAAAATAATAACTCACAGACATGCGTCTGATTGATGTGCCGTCAGTTGCGTTGAGACCTATATGTCGAGGTGGTCCTTTGTGTTACATCTACGTGAGACATCGTGACACTTGGATGTAACGACTAGTAGCACTTGGAGAGAACCCTCCCAGAGACAAGCGTACGGAGTGCAGAGACCTAGTAGCTGTAGACCTGACGACTGCTTGACCGATTCGACTCGGAGTGATTCGATTAGCCTAGTGGATGGAGCGCTCGGTATTTGGAAGAAGACCCACGATGGACGGAGAACCTGGTAGATGGAAGTATACCCACGGTACTTGACAGGAGGAGTACCTTTGTAGGCTATTAGGGGGAGCGCCCGATATTTGGCGGCAGACCCACAACAGATGGAGCACCAGGTATTTGGAAGCAGACCCGCGGTACTCAATAAGAGGAGTACCTCAGTAGTCTATGATTAGTTATTAGCACCTCGGAGTCATGACATGGCCACTGTACTCGATATAGGAGTAGTTCTCTAGAAGTTGTGGTTTCGACAATGAAAATCCTGGTTTGAGCTGAGTCAATGACATTTGTGTTTTCCTCCTGATTGAGATGGGTTACCTGATAACTTAGGTATAAGTATGGGCATATACATAAGTAAACTTTATCTATTGAGAACTTTTTTGGTGGTTTATCCTTGTAGAATTTTGTGAGACCATAAGGGTCTCGGGGTCCCTATTGAGTATCGTTTTACTCACCCTTGCACGTGCTATGCCCGCACCTCATTGTGTTGGATGCAGATGATGCAAAACACTGCACAAGGTAGAGTGTACGAAGACTAGACGGTACCTGAAGGTGGAAACTCGGTGTGACAGCACATGGAGTAGACTGAAAGACGCGGATTGCTGAGGAGGACGTCTGTACTTACCCTTCAGCTAGGAAACTGAAGGACGATCCAGGAGTGGCTTCACCATTCAGCTGTTGTATTTTTAGTTGTACTTTTCCTTTCGTTGTAGTTGTACCTTTCTGTTGGGATTGAATTTCTAGCCCCATTGTACATTAAGAACTTTTTTTGTACTACTTTACTTAGTGTTTGTTTCCAATTGATCTCTGGTTGCATGTGTGTTTGCATTTTATAAATTCAATTCCATCCCAGTTTATAGGGAGTTACACCTTTGGTGCTAGTCTCCAGCCCCTGGCCTATGGAAGGCGGGTTTGGGGTAGTCACAGAATGGGCCCCAAGGACGGGTCGTGGCAATTAATTATTTCTTAGATATTATTTATTTATTTAAATTATCCTAAATGAATTTTATCATTTAAGATTTTTTTTAAAAATAAATTTATCAAAAATAATTAATTCATAAAAATATATTCTTTTGAATTAATGCTATTTTTCAAAGTCATTTTATCATCTAATTCTATTGAAATAATTGTTTGTTATTCAAAATCAAAAAAACTATTAATGAATATATATATATTTCCCCTATATAAAAAAACTTTTATTTGGTATGAATATACAAATAATTCATAATTTTATGTTATTGATTGATATTATACTTGACCGCTATATACCCTTTATTAATAATCATATAAAAATTATATTACCATAATTACATCCTATAAATTCAACCCATTATATATTTACAGTGAACAATTCCCATTCTCATAGTTTCAATTTTTTACATTCAACATAATTTATCATTTTAGGGTTTTTTTTATCATTATAGGTATTTTTCTACAAATGATGATTATAATGGGTGAAGAAGATCCATAATATTTCCTAGCTATAAATTTTTTATCCCTTTCTAATAAATATCGTATTTTAATTTACCTATTTTTATAGGATGTCGTCATAAATGGTTTGTAATACATAGTTTCATGTAATTTTATTGTAACTCTCCATTATGTGTGAAATAAATGTTATTATTTTGATTCATATCATATATGACTCACTTCATACGTAAGTTCAAATTTATTAATACAATAGAAAAAAATAATTATGAATGATACAAATATATTTTAAGAACATAAAACATTTCCTAAAATTTAGTGTATTTTGGTTTTCTACGGCCATATCTGATTACCTATAGATAACTCTTCTTTAGCCACTAAATTCGATTCAACTAAAAAAATTCATTAACACATAGCTAACTGTGAAACCTTTTTTATCCCCTTAATGATATTTTAATAACCCTTACATATATTATTTTTAAACCATTAGAAACACATATGTAACCCAATTTATTATATCCCATAACACATAAGTATCATCATTATGGATCCTTACAGAAGTCCAAAATTCTACATATCAAACAACCAGACAATGGCCACCTCCATAAATGGATCAAGAAAATAACATATGAACCATATTTTATTCTATCATGCTTCATCATCTATCAGTATTTATCGGTTTGAAATATATATTTTAGTGCTTCTCCTTCCAAGCATAGTGAATCAAAACTTTAAAGTAGACATCACATTTTGTAAAAATCTCTCACTTGAAAACATATTCACATGATTTGATCTCTATATGACACTTAATAATATAACAGATCATCTCAAACATACACTACAACAAAAACATCTTAATTTAACCATTTGATGACCCTAGTATCAATAAAGTTCTGTGTTTCCTCCGACATTACTGTACTAAATCCTTTGTAAACATGTGATCCATATTTTCACTTACCTCTATCTTCCATAGCTTAAGTACTCTATATTCTTTAATATTCCTAATGAATACATATACCATCACAATGTTATTTATTCATTTGTAAAAAAACACAGTGTTAGCTAATTAGATTTCACTCTTACTATTATAGAATAAAAATACATTTTCATGTCTCCTTTTGAGTTACCGAAGAAAATGATTCATTTATATCAATTCACTAGATGCTTCCACCATGACAACATATTTTAATTTCAATGAGGATAATTCTAAAACGTTTTGAATCCTTAATAAATAACATACCATTATACCTTTTATATTAATCGAAAATCATGTGGTACTCATCCATGAATCGATATGTCCTCTAAATACTACATCAACACAACCCCTAAATTTGTCATCTATTCCAAAACAAAAGGAATTAACTTCTATTCCATTGACATATAAAATATTCCAATTCACTTATTTCATGTTATCCTTTACCATATTATCTATAAATTGATAGGAATCATGCCTTATAAATTAAATAACCTCCCATATACAAAACATGTCATAAATCAACCAACCTACTACTGATGAACACAAAACATTCTTCATGTACTTTTCCTCATCTTCAATTTTGGTTCTATATCTATGGATAATATGAAGTTTCCAACTAGTGGGGTTACAATAATTTTATATCTAGTCATTATGAATCACTTTATGACCTTCTAGATGTATTCCTTTTGAGAATAAACAAATCGTCTAGTATTATAATCACTCTTAATCTACATTCCCAATAAATTGATAGCTTCATAGATATCTGTCATCTAAAATACTATTAACAATTCAGCAGAAAACCCAAGATAAATAAACATACTTATTAAATCATTTCAAATTAATAGTTATTTCATCTCACACATACTCACACAACCTTAAGAATCAGTGGATTAGTGTCTTTAGAAAATTGATATATAGATAACATTTTTTACAAAACTTGTAAAGCTTCCTCTATAATCATAACCCTTAGTTGACCTTTATATAATTATCATAATTTATAGTCATTTTCATAACATTGGGAGAGGAAATATGTGAAATGGTTGAGCTCATATGCTTAGTAAGGGTAAATAATGATGATCATAACATAGTATAAGATAAACATGTTGGTATGAAAACATAATCAAAGACCGAGAACATAACATTAGAAGATCATTTCAAAAAAACACGGTTAATAATACATAAATAAAGAATCTGATCGTAACATAATACATAATAAATCATACCATGAGTAATATGAAAGGAATATAAATATTCCAAGAAAAGTGTAAAATTCCGATCAATGTGGATCATGATTTGGGTTCCTTCCCACCATAACATAGTGGATCAAGAATCATGTTTCATCCACCAATCATAAAGTCGATTAAGAATAACATCCCTATATCCTATTATTATCTCATGATTTATCATACTTTTCCAAATATAATTAAGGGATTTATAAGTTCAGTCCCACTCATCAGAGAATAAAAATGATACATATGTGTTCTATGAGAACATTAAAACATTTATAATTAAACACCACTTAATTAACTAGTTAAAAAGAGACGAGGTTTATGAAAAATATATAGAACATTTTACAATCCATCCAGATAAATAAGATTCATGTTAGTATAAATAAATTTTAAAAGATTAATATATGAAACATTAATGGTTTTTTGACATAAATGAAAAACATCTATTTATGATTATTGAATAAATCTCTTTCAAATGTAACAATAAACACATTTTTTCTATTCAAAATAATATAAAATTAATAATAATATAAAACCATTTTAAAACATAAAAATGAATATTTTTCATGAATAATGGTCATAAAGAATGTTTTCACAAAAAATATATAAAAATAGTTTCTTTTCAGACTTTTGATAAAACTAATCACGTTTAAAATCTTAAAATAATACTTTAAAACATTTATAGAGATAGTTAATGTAATGACCCAGTTATTTTAAATAATATTTTTTTCATGAGAAATTGTGTGCTATATTATATTATACACAAAAACCAATATCTATTTAAATATAATCAATAAATTTGTCACAAAAATGGGAAAAAATTCATCACTAAAATATATTAGAATCATCACCCCATCACTATATAAATAAAAGAATATTTTTAAACTAATAAAAAACATAAAAAATAATTTTAGAGAATGTTGAACAAAATAATACAGTGGTATTTATAGAGTATAATAGGAAATGTGACCATTGATATTTTTATTTTATAGTACAACTAGTCAAATATTCCAATTAGTCAACGTAACCATTGGAAAATTTTACAATTAATAATTACACCCATTGGTAATATTTCTAAAATTTAAATTATTTTTTAAGTAGTAATGAAAAAGGATAATTAATTCACAAAGGAGAAGAGATGGCCTCAACCAGTAGAGTCATGTTATATGAATCTCATTTTTCAGAACCTGGGAGGTAGGTATCATCACATGGGTTCACCCTTGACCAAGCCCAAGCCAAGCTTCAATAAGCTAATCTCGAACAAAATCACTTATAGAATAATTTCATTTCAGTATAAATTACCACTCTATCAATGTTAGTCGAGCCACCCAATGACTTTATCTACATCATAAACCTTACCTTTAGGTCATATGTGGGTGTTATAAAGGGTTATGTGTCTAGGATTTAGTTACATAAAGTGTAATTACTTTCCAATAATATAATTTTTATTCCATCAGTTTCATATCAAAAATAATTTTTCTAAATAATAAATATGTTTATTTATAAAAAATTTGATAAATTGATTTTTTTAAAAATAACTAATCTTTTAAAAAAAGACATAAATATTTATAGGAAAATAAGGAACTCTTGATAATAATTAAATTAATTAAATTTTAATTTAAAAATTCTATTATATAAGTAGAAATGATACTACAATTTTATTATGTCCAATGAAAATTTTATGTGCTATAAATTTTATAGTTCTTCGTAACCTAATTTTTTAATAAATAAGGATTTTTATATTTAAATGTCAAAAAATTATCAAATTGTTTTCATTATTCTAATAAAATGAATATTATTTTTAAAATTATCTTGTCAAAATTATTTTACGATAAATTTATTGGAATTTTCTAAAATACTTAATTTTCCCATGAATTGTACTAATACAGTTTAGGGTTCTTGGTATGTTTATTGACTACATAATTATATTATAATGATGTAATAATTAATCAACCACAATAAATGAATAAAAATATGTTATTTTATTAGTATCATGTATTTTAGTATATTTAAATTAAATTCCCTATATTTAAGTGACTTTCCAAAGTCTAAAAAAGGAAACATTGACTTTAAAAACATTACATTGTGAAACATTTAATTTTACGTCCCAAAAGAAGTAATAATAAATTATGTTAAGTTCAGGTGTTTTAAAATAATATAAAATTTATTTGAAATATCTAAAACCATGGGAAAACACTAGATTAATCCAGTTGATTTTCATTTTCCACAACCATGATTTCCATGGCCTATATTTTGGAATTATTAAATAAATCCTCCAATTTATAAATAACTAACCTTTAATTTGTCCATTTAATATCACTACAAATCTATCCTCCATGAAGTAATTGTCGGTTTCCATCCCATCAAGTCCCTCCAAGGTGTCCTTAATACCTCAATGTTTCATTACACAAGATTTATGAGAAACACTTCAAGGTAACAGAATTATCCTTCTTTTCTCTTAAATTCAAGAACCTATTTTTATGGATGCCTTATAATTGTCATGAATAATATCATTTATTACCATTTTTATCACACCATTACATCTGTATAATGTTTTAACAATGGGATACATTTTCCCCACTCATTTTACTCATTTCTATAACAATGTTTTACACCCATCTTGTTTTCAAATTTACTTTCAAAAATTTCTCTATTCTCCTTAAGAAGTAATCTTTTATATTATTTTTGTGGATATCCAGGAATATTTCATTTCTATGTGTATACACCTAGATGTAAAAAATATTTATTTGTTTGCAGTATTTACACATAAGAAACTTGCATTCCCTTTTCATGGGAAAAATTGGGGTATTCATCATGTCTTTAAACGGTTCAGTACCCCATGATTTTGTCAAGAAAACCATTACTTACTCTCCATAGATTATTAGTAAAATTGTTACACATAAGAAACTCTCATTCCCTTTTCATTGGATAAAATGGGATATTGATTAAGTCTTTAAACAGTTTTGTACGCCATTATTTTGACAATATATACATTACTTTCTCTCCATGGGTTATTAGTAAAATTGTTTATTATAATATATGTAGATCACACTAATTAATAAATATGAAGGGTACACCGTAATATCACTCCGGTGAACTGGGTAATGAATTTAATCACAATAGATAACATGTTTTACAGTACCTTGGAGAATAACTTTATTAGTTTTCATTATTGAAACAATAGTGACAAACCATGGTGAAATTATTATGATTTTCATGATTAAATGTTGTAACCAAATTTTTAGGTTATGATTCTTTTTGTTTTTTATTATAATCCTCAATTTCTCTTTCACATTCCATAATTATATTCCTCATGTTCTTATTGATATTCCTTGTGATCACATGTAAACTATTTCCCTTACTTATTCAATTACTAGACCTTATGCTCACCAATTTCCTTTGATGTATGTCCCAAGTATATAAGATATAGTTAATGTACTTAGGATGATCCCATGACGATGTTTTTAAGTGGTTATAGGCTAATTTTTTTTATTTTCCTATATTATATTCCTTATTTCCGAGAAACTAATCATTAAAATAACCTCTTGATGTACCATGTAATTAAAGGATATGTCATAAAAATAATGGATTCCATATTTGGTATCACAGAAGAGTTTAGTAATTATTTGGAATTGGAAATATAAATAATTAATATCAATCCTTAAAAAATTAAATATCAGAAAACTTTCTGGTATTTCGATGAATTATTATGTACGTGATTTATGTGAAAATAAATCACTGTTTGGATACAAACAATAGGATTTGGCTCTGACACTGATATATCTAGGTGTAACTCACACACTAAATTCATTGAGATATACCCAATCTGGAAGTAGGGTACCAAAATGACCCTTGTTGAACATCTAGTTTCACACTCTTGGGGGACATGTTTTGTTAATAACATGATTTTTATGAACCACTATGAAGGATATAATGAAAATTTAATTATTCTTGAGGAATAACATATTTTTGAATAATGTTTTAAGAAATAAAATTCATTTTTAGTTATAAGATTCTTAAATAAACAAGTTTCTCACAAATTTTTTCTTATTTTAGAAAAAAGGAATAAAATAGGAGGAAATTCATAAATTATGAGCATAATAGATGATGAACTAATGGCCATCTGATGGAATCTATAATGGAAAACATCAAGAGAATTAAGAATTTATTATATCATGTTTTTAATAAAAACATGAATCAATTATAGAGGATATATTCACCTCAAAGGTAGAAACTTAATGTTGAGTCCTTCATATGTCATTAAACACTTTACATTAGTGTATATATTAAGCCATTGATTAATAAACAATAGATATGATCTATATAAAATATTTATTTTAAACTCCTCTAATCATATTAATAGAATGTGACCCCTATAGTATACCTTATAGAAGGAGAATCTGATCAATGATGGATATTGATTAAAAACACAAATCCAATAAATGATATTGATTCGAAGAAGTGGGAAGAGGTCATGGGAATCTTTTTCAAGATATTAGAGGATCTTTACAAGACATTCTCAACACACCTCTAGATTTCCTATGAATCCCGGTGTGCTGAGACCTCACCTATAGAGTAATTTGGAAAATTGAGACTCTTAAAGCTTTAATAATATAGTTTGGAGTTATATGAAGGTCTAATTAAAGTTTATATGAAAGTAGTGGTCACATAGATTGAATGAAAAGAAGAGAGATATTGATCCAAACTCATGGATGAACCTTGATCATGAAAAAGGACACAATCATGTGAAACTTCCATCCTACAAAAAATTTGGGATGAATAAATCAGGGAACTTCGTTTTTGGGATTAGAAAATGCTACAAGTGTGGAGAGATGGATATATATATTGGAACTTCCATGGTGAGGTGAATCCTAAACTTAGAAATACTAAAAAAAATTGAATGACGGTGCATTCCAAACCAAAATTTCAATGCTTAAAGTATAGAAAGGTTGGAACAATTCCTATCAATGTCCAAACTAAAAGATAATGGAGGGGAATCACCTTTAAACTCATCATAAGACTAGGGAGAAAGGTTAGGAATTTTCATTCATGAAGGATAAAGTATAATCTCCAAATATTGTTGTGGTAGGTACTCTCATTTTTTTCTCCATTATAGCGAGTACTTTGTTTAATTCAATTTCAAAGAATTTCATTATTTATTCTATATTTGCAAAAAATATTGAATCTATAACAGAGCTTAAAGAGGTAAATTCTTCAGCCAAGACCCCAAGAGATATTATCTTAGCATCATTAGTGTATATAAACTCTATTATTAAATTTGGAGAGCCCAATCTCATAGAAAAAGTTGAAGTCATACCCATGGTGGAATTCGACACAGTAAAAAATATGTAATGGATACCAAAGAATAATTCCGAGACAAACTTTAGATTAAAGGAACTTTTAGTAGTAATTAATGGAAAACAAAATGTCATTTTCAAGGGAGAGATCTACAGGCCAAATATTTGTCTAAAATCACATCCCCTATACTTATTTATGGAGATGGTAAATGAAGAGAAAGAAGAAGATGAATGCATAAAAATAGAAAATGACTCCGTATTTTATGAATAAATTGAAATATTTCCTATGGAGCTACATGGAGCTCGTTAGAAATAGATTTAGAGATCTCTATTGAACTGATACCGGGATCCAAGCTGATATCAAACACCCCATATAAAATGTAAAATGAGGATTAATAGGAAATAATTAAACAATATAACTATCATTTGGAGAAGTTTATTATCATAGCTATTGTGTATCATTGGGGATAACAAGTTATCTTTGTTAGAAGAATGGTGGATCAATGTGGTAGTACATTGATTATAGATAACATAATGATATCACACAAAATAATAAGTACCCTCTCCAAATGATTGAGGATTTGTTTGACTAGCTTCATGGAGACCAATACATCTCCTAGATTAATCATCAATCTAGGTATCATCAATTTAGTGTAAATAAAGAAGATATTCTATATATTGTCATCCAATATGTATATGGGAATTATGAATTTTTTTTATTCTCATCAGATTGATTAATGGTCCTTCTCTATTTATGGATTTATGGAAAAGATTCTTTAAGTAAATCCTTGATAAATTTTTTGATGTTTTTATTGATGATATTATGATATATTCAAAAATTTGTGAGGATCACGAGGATTATATAAGTGTTATATTGAAAACATTAGGGAAGGATAGGCTATTAGAAAAATTTAGAAAATACCAATTTTGGATACCAAAAATAATAATTTTGTGGGGAACATTGTAACCAATGAATGAATCTCAGTTGACCCTACCAAGATAATAGTTATAGTGGGGTGGAATCATAATACTATAGTAACTCAGATTCTTAGTTTCCCTAGTTTATTAGGACATTATAAGAGGTTTTGGAAAAATCATTGATTTATATTCCATTAATTATGTTAACTCAAAAATTAGTTAAGTTCATCTGGAAGTAGAGTGTGAGTAAAATTTCAATGAACTGAATGAGGGATTTCATACTATACATATGTTTACTCTACCCTCTATTGGAGAAGGATTTTTTATTTCTAGCAATGAATCTTCTAAAGGGATTCGATATGTCCTAATGAAAAACGACATGGTGATTTCTTATACATCTCAATAGTTAAATCCTTATGGGTATAATTATCGTACACATGACCTAGAGCTAACTATAATAATTTTTATCTAAACATATGGTGGAACTTTATTTATTGGTATAAATTTTATATATACATAGACCACTAATGATTGAAGTATATAATCATACAAAATTAATTTAATCTGAGACATAGAATAAGTTTGGAACCTCCCAAAGACTTTGAGAGTTTAATTCATTGTCACCAAAGAGGAGAAAACAACGTATTTGATGCACTAATTTGGAAAGAACCTATTATGATAGAAATTATTTGGATTTAAGGAGATGCATTGAACAAGTACCTGGTAAGGTTAGACATGGGAATCATAAGGGAATATATATCATTAATCCTATCCCAAATTATTTCATGATACATCATTATATCAGAAGATCATGAAACAAGAATGAGTAGACACTTTATTACATTATTTATAAATAATGGATGCACTAAAATATATAGGGACCATAATGAACATTATTGGTGGAATAACATGAATATAGATACTTTTCATTACACTATATGTTTCTTGGTATCTTAGAAAGTAGATTCAGTGTGAAAACATCCTAAAAAGTTATTGTAACCACTTCCCATAACAACATGGAAGTTAGATAACATAACTATGTAACTCATCACTAGTCACCCAATAATATCCAATGGAAACAATGTGATATGGGTTATAGTGGATCAACTCACCAAGACTGCCCATGTTATCTCTGTTCATGAAGATTTATCATTTGAACAACATGCCATGATATAAGTAATGGAATTGGTGAGGCTACATGGGGCGCCACATAATATCAAATATAATCATGATCTGAGGATCATATCTAAATTATATGGAAGTGTTCAAAAATTTTAGATTACTGAATTGAATTTCAGTATATCCTATATCCCCTAAACTGATGGCCAATATAAAATAACTACACAAACACTCAAGGACATGATGAGAAAATTCTCAATATAATTTAATAGCGGAAATGATCAACTCTTCCTATTAGTTGATTACTCATAAAAAACATAATCTACTTGACTAATCAAATAGAACCCTATAATGCTATTTATGTGAATCAATGTTGAAATCTCACAAGATTAGATGATATTGGTGAGAAAACATTTTTTGGGTATGATATTATGAAACATATGACATCTTTCCATCCAAAAAATTATAATATCTACCAAGAGTTGGAAGATGATCTGTGATAACAACCATTAATGGGAGTTGGAGTTAGATGTCGCGAAAATTATTTTCCTTCAAATATCACCATGGGATAGAGTCATGTAGTCTTGGAAGATAGTGAATATTATCCCCAAGATCATTAAACACTATGTAATCCTTTATGTTGTAGGATCATCAACTTATAAGGTATAACTTCCACACAATCTAACTCATGTTAATGATGTTTTCCACATATGTTTCTTTGTTAAATACATACCTGATCCCCAAAATTTACCGAATCAGTAGGTGGTATAACTAGAACATGACCTCTCTAATGAGGAGAATCCAGTGGGGATCTTGGACCATGAAGAGAATGTTCAAATAAACAAGGATACTAACATTGCCAAAGTGTTTTGGAGAAACAATTTGTTTGACTATGCATCATGGGAAAAAGAGGAAAAATTGAAGAATAAGTACCCCCCAACTTTTCTCAAAAAACGTATATGAGATGCAATTTCAGGATAAAATTTCTAAAGGGGTGAATAATGTAAAAACCAGGTTTTTTTAAATGGAATTTGTTCCTGATCAAATGTGTGTTATATTATATTATACAGAAAAAAATATCTTTAAAATTAAAAAATACATTACTCACAAAAATGGGAAAATATGGATCAAACCAATATATTATAATTATTTAACCAACACTACATACATAAAAAAATATTAGTAAAGTAGAAAATATATTATAAAATTATTATTTTGAATATTGAATGAAAAAATTAATTGGTATTTATAGAGTATAAATGGAAATGTAACCATTGGGATTTGACCATTATAAGACTATTAGAAAAATATAACTGTTAGCCAATATAACTGTGTGAAAATTTGAAAATTAAAAACTATTTCTCTTGATAATAATTTATATATTTTAATTAGTGTTTATAAATAGTAAAGACAAAGAATAATTAATGAAAAAAGGATAAGTGATGGCATCAAACAATAGATTCATGTAATATGAATCCCATTTTTTCAGAAAATGGATAGGAGGTAGCACCACTAGGGATCTCACATGTCCAAGACTAAGACGAGTTTCTACAACTGAATATTGACCAAAATTGCATAGGGTAGAAGTTCTAGTTAGTTTAAATTACCACATAGTTGATCTTATCTGACCCACACCATGAATTTAACTTCAGAACACACCATAGAATTATGTTATACGCATGTGTTATACGTGGTTATGTGTCCAGGACATATTTATTTAATGTGTAATTCATTTGTATAAATAAATTTTTTTATTCGGTCAATTTCATTTTAAGATTATGTTTTCTTAATAAACTATATGTTTAGTTGATATATATTATTTAAATTGATATATTATAAACAAATTTTACTTTTTAGAAAATATATAATTTTTTATAATAAAATCTTGTATTCTAAAATATATTTTTTTTAAATTAATATTATGTTAAAACACACAAATTTAAATATAAATGACAAAATAATTTTATTATGTCCTAAGAAAATTTTATGTATCGGAAATTTTTTAGTGCCTTAGGAACTGCTAATTTTTAAATAAATGTAGTTTTTTATATTTAAATGTTTAAATTATCATATTTAGAGAATTATTATGAGTTAATAGTCATCATTTTTGAAATTATAACTTTTAATTAATGTTTGGGTGAATTTATTAGAATTTTATAAAAGGATTTATTTTTTCTTGAGTAGTAAAAATACAGATTGGGTTTCATGGTATATATAATGAAATCATCATTATATAATAATGATTTCATAATTAATTTACCAAAATAAAATAGTTATTTTTTTTAAATTTGATTAACATCAAGTATTTTAATATGTTTTAATCAATTTCCAAACCTAAAAAAGACATTCCAAAGTCTAAAAGGGAAACATTGTCTTCAAAAACATTACATTTTGAAAACGTTAATTTTCCATGCCCAAATATGTAAGAACAAATTATTTTTGGTTCTCATGGATTAATATAATATAAAATGTCTCCCTAACTTCCAAAATAATGTGAAATCCCCATTGCTAAGCCAATTGTTTTTCATTTTCCATAACATTAATTTCCAATCCCAATGTTTGCAAATAATTAAACAGATCATCAAATTATGCGATAAATACCCACCCATTTATCCATTTACTTTCACTTCTAATAAATCCTTCCAAAATTTGTGCGATTTTTTCCTCAAAAGGAGTACAACCATTTTGTACTAAATCCTCCAAGGTTCCATTCCTCAAGATTTAGGAGTAACTATTTAAGGTAAGAGAGTTATCCTTCTTTTCACTTCAATTTAAGAATAAATTAATGAATATGTCTTCTAATTGTTATGATTACTAATGTTATTACCCTTTTGATCATATCATTACTTCCAAATTATTTTTTATCAATGGGAGACCATTTCCCCATCTTATTTTACCCTTTTCTAACACCATGTTTTATACCAGTCATCCTACCGAATTTACATAACAAAATATGCCTCATATCCTTAAGAAATTATCTTTTATTTTCTTTGTGTAGATAACCAAACCTTTTTATTTTTCATGGTTATTCAACTAGATTTAAAATTGGATTATTGTATTCAGTTATTTACACACAGTGAACCCAAATTATTATTATTTTGGTTAAAATTAAGATAATAATCATGTCTTTATGAACTTTTGTACGCTATGATTTTGATAAGAAGCCCATTCATTATTCTCCACAATTATTAATGAAATTATAGATTATGATTTATTTTGATCACATAAATTAATAAAAATGAATGTTTCACCCGAATGGTGCTTTAATTCATTAGGTAAAGAATTTAATCTCGAGAGATGACTTGTTTTACGATACATTGGTGAATAAACATGGTAATTTTCAATTATGACACCTCAGGGAAAAAATATTGTGATATTATTTTAAATGTCTAATTTAAATGTTGTAGACATATTTTAATTTTATGATTCATGTAATTTTTATTATTATATTTCTTATGTTTTTTTTCTCATTCCATAATGATGATCCTCGTGTTCTTATTAAAATTCTTTATGATCACATGTAAACATTTTCTGTTTCTTATTCCCCTACGTGACCTCATGCTCACCCCTTTCCTTTGATTAGTGTACCCATGATATGAGATATATTAAATTTACTTATTATTTACCCGTGAATATTTTTTCAAGTGGATGTAGATGAATTTTTTATGTTTTCATGTATTATGTACATTATTTCCATGAAATTAAACATTAAAATGTCCATTGTTTGTACAATGTAATGAAAACATTTCTAAGGAAGTTTTTTGTAATAAAGGCAGTTTTCCATTGAAAAAGTATTATAGGATGACCTTAATAATTTATTTATTAATATATATGGATTACTACAAATGAATCCATTGAATATGGGTATAGATGAGGGAAATTACTAGCCGAAAAGAAGTGGTGGTGTCAGTTTCTATTAAAAATAAAACATCAGTAAAAATAATTACCAAGGGATGTTTAATTGAGAGAGGAAATGTAAAACCCAAAAATTATACATAATAGAATAAAATGGTTGGGGATTTATGGATAAAGATCAAAGAAATTTTCACCATATGTAAATTTAATCCTAATAATCTTGATTTGAATATGTGATTATAAAGGAACCTCTATGACTTTGGTAACATTTGTTTCCAATAAAATTGAAAGAGGGAACATGAGAATGATTGGTAAATTCATTTAATTTCATTCATGTTATTATAAATGGAATCTATAGGGTATTATATACACTACACAAAAATAAAAAATTGTTCAAAATAAAATATGTTTCAAAGGATGAAATCTGAGATGAGAAACCCTTACCTTATTACACATGATTTAAATGAAATATATTTATCCTCAAATATAATAAACCTAAGAATAATAATAAATGATTTAAATAATTTATTCAATTATATATTCTAATATATTTTATAATTATAATAATTTATTATATATTCCTTAGTTAATTTTCATTTATTTTCATCTTTGGTTTTTGGTTGTTTTTATTATTTCCTAAATGTTTCTAAATGGTGATGAAAAACTACAATTTTTATACTAATATAATAATTAATATATAATGAATGATATTAAAATTAATTTTAAAAATCATTTTTAAATCCTAATTTTCATTCCGTGTAATCTATGGGAATTATTTGAGATAACGGGACCCATGATCTTATTTCAAGTGTTTTACCAATATCAATGTATTACTATATAATGATCCTAAATTTGTATATAATTCATTAAGAAACATATTAATGATATATATTTATCCTTCATATCAGATATATTTCAAAAATATATTTTATAATTGTCCATGTAATTTTGAGAACATAATGAAACTCATCATCTATATAGGTGGTACTCTACATGTAAAAAGGACAAATAATTTCATTTTAAAATGAGTGATAAGGAAGGAATGTAGATAATGAATCAAATTTATAAAATTTTAATTATGTCATAAATATAATATTTAGTCATTAAATGTATTATTATAACCATTCAAGTGAGGTGGTGATGGGTAATGAATTATGTCATTTATAGAGTCCGTACTATGCAGGTACACACAAAAAACATTATCATCATTAATATTCTTTGAAGGTGTGTCGAAAATGATTATTTAATTATCATGATAACATTTAAATATACAAATTATATACATATAATTATAGATTCATGGTTAGAATATTTATAAGAAGTATAAGACAAAAATAAATACAAATAAAAAAAGAAGTAATTAGGAATTTTTCCTTTCTTTTTTGAATAATTACATTAAAAAGAGGATTAATCCATTAAAGGGGGTATTTTAATTAGTAGAGGACCTCAAGTAAATTTTTAAGAGTTTTTAGGAGGAAGTTTTCTACGTTTTGTAACAAAAAAGGATTAATTTTTACAGATTATTGGGGGGGGGGGGTGAAGGGCTCTTTTTATAAGTGGTAGGGGTGTCAAATTGGTAAATACTCATAACATTACATTAAAGGAATTTCACTTTAAAATAAAAGTGGATAAAATATTTAAAAAAATGTAAATTATATCAGTATTTTTTGATTCACATGTCATCCAAAAAATTAAGTGATAATGCCTACGATGTTTTTGACCTTTTTCACTTAATTTTTATTTTTTAAAATAATTTACTTTTACCGTGGTGACATATTATTTACCTCAATAAGATGTTTTTATACTTAAAAATAATATTGAACTTATCAGATATTATGACTATGATAATTAAAAATTAACAAAAATAATATAAAAATTTTGAGGCTGATAAAAATTATTTTCAAAATAATAAATGTATAACACAAAAAAAAAATTTTGGACAGAACATAGCTTATGATAAATAATATATATAATATATTTTTGAAATATTAAATAAATATTTTAAAATTATACATTTACTTCTTAATGTAAAATTAGTTTGTGAAGTAGTTATTATTAAAAAATGTGATTATTATATCCCAATAATGTCATAAAATTCCTAGTATTTGTAAACTTTTTACATCATACAATTCATCTAAAATCAATATTTCTAGAAAAATCCTAAAAAATTTCCCTAATATAATTTTTATATGATGAATTTTAATATTATTTCCATTTTATGAATATAATAATACATAATATAAATATTACTTTTAAATAAAAAAATAATTTATATAAAAAAATTGTTTTTATAAAAAATTGAAATATAAAAATCATTAAGTATTATTAATATTATTCAATTTTAATATAAAAATTTAAATGAGTGTTTATATATATATATATATATTTATAAATTTAATATTTATATTAATCCTTTAAAATTGATTAATTCAGTTTATAGAAATCTGAATACACAATATATATATATAAATACAGTTCATTGGAAAATAAATCTTAAATGATTCTATTCCAAAATTCTTTTTGATTGACAAACAAATTTAATAACTATTTATTAAATTTCATAAATAAATTTCTATTAAATAAAACATCAATTATTTAGTTAAATTCATTATTTAAAGTTAAATATTATGGAAATACAAAAAGTATAAAATATATGTATTAATATATGATTTTTTACATTATATGTTTATATCATCCTAACATATACATAAAAATACCCTTAAAACATTCAAATAATATATATGGGTAGTATATGTGGTGGTGGTTTTTGTTGTTGGAGAAACAACTAGCATTGTTCTCTTAGTGATTTTTATGATCTTGAACAACTCTCATAGAAAATTTCACATAAAATGAACTTTATGGAGTTCAGATTGGACATAGTCTAAGGAATCCCCTCGTGATGTTCTCTAAATTCAATGATAATATAACTAATATTTTAATGGAATACTTCAAAAACTTTTTATTTTTCATATTATTTATATATAGATTTCATAATTTCGTTACTTCATCATACACCCTATAATTTAACAACTATATTATAATTGCCATTTTTAATGACTAATATTTCATCTTAATAAAATTTGTCATCTTTTATAATATTTATGAGTTTCATATAAAATAATATATTAAAAGTAATATTTATTTAATGGGGAATTAATACTAAAATCATGAGGTGTCACATTATCCCCCTAAATTTCTTTCTGAAAAATATTTTTTATAACTCAATAATGAAAATAACTAATGTTTTTTGTTAGATGACTCAAGATAAAATTTATAATGAGATGGAAACCATACTAACTTAGTGTATAATATTGAACATATTATTCGTATCCCTAATATCAATTTTTTCTACAATTTTTTGTTATAAAACCCCTTATTATTGGGTTTTAAGATTCATTTAATTGAATTAATTTTCCAAGGTGAGTTCACTATCATGAGAAAACTAATATATAGTTAGTGTTTGATTTGAAAAATATAATTTTCTTCTCTATTTTGGTAAAAAAATGTGATGTTTGGGTGGAGATATCCAATCCACATACAAAATTTCATGAAGTTAATCTAAATGAATGTAATATGATTTTCATGAAGAACATTCCCAAAAACATAAACATGGCATATAATAATCACACAACCACAAACATTCACCTATAATTCAATATCAAATATTTGGGTGGTTAATTCATTATCTGGGAAAAATTACTATATATATTAGAGTGTCTAGAAAAATTATCTAATATTATATCCATAAATCTATATTTGATAATATGTGTACCTTAATAATCATTATCCACTTTAGTGGTATTCATTTAATTGGTTATTCTCTATTCCCATGGATGTTTTTTATACCTATTATCCACATTATCCCTTGGGTTAGGGCATGCATTTTTTTAATTCCTAAATTCCTATAATTTTAGGCAATGAAGTGTGGTCGACTAAGACTTTGGGACATTAGTACCTTGCATTATATTAGAATACCTCTTTATATATGTTCTACAATCATGAGCATAATTAAAAATACTTCTACACTTAAAGAATTTAATTGTTCCAATTATATATTCCATTTGGTATTTTCATAAAAAAAAATTTATATGTAGGATGTTGAATCTTCATAACTCTATGAATATTTTCTCTACACCTATATGAAACTCTATCATTGTCTTATTTGGTAAATTTGTGAGTTTTTTAATGTTCATGTTTCTAATCAAAACTTTTGATATATGGGTTATTGTAATCATAATATTTTCAATACCAGCTTCCATCCCATTTGGTTAATCATTGGGAGAGTCCCGACATTTCCAATCATATCCCTTTTCAAGTCAATTTCACCATTCTCCATACATTACATAATTAAATAAAAATTTTGGTATCATAAATGTTAAATTAAGAAATGTATAAATGAAAACTAGGAATATTGAAGAAGAAAGTAATAAATTTTTTGTATAACATAAATTGTAAATCTCTATGTTTCAATATTAGTTATTCCGGTACATTTTCTTAATAGCTTCTATGACATTACTTGTTATATGATAAATCATTAACTACTATGTAAACCCTTTCTAATTCCTCATAAAATATCTGAATCTACCTATATAATATTCCCCTGGAATGGAAAAAACAAGACTGTAGTTAGGCCACATTGGCATACACCAAGTGAAGATCTAGTTAAAACCCTATCATCTTTTTAGGGGTATTAATCTTAATATAACATGTTCTAGTTTCTATATCAACATGTTTATTTATATACTTGTGCATAATTTTTAGGAAACCACAGAATATCTTCTTCAAAAAAACATTATGATTTTATCATAGATTTATCCCAACAGTTTTAACTATTACCATCTCATCCTAATCCTCTAAAATTATTGAAATAATTACTAAAAATTTCAAAAATATTATTTAAAAATATATGATGTATCCCAAGATAAATAAACAACATATTCCATACTTTGACATGAATAAAATGTTCACCCCACACATAGTCTCATGACCACCAAAAACTGATGGCTTGTTGAATTTGTAAATTATCTACATAAACAATTAATTTCGTAACTTTTATGAACAATCCTCATTAATCACACTCCTCAAGGCCCCATTATAGACTTATCGAAATTTATAATAATATTCATAATATAGTTAATAGATACATAAGTCATTTGTGAACATAAATTCTTGGTATGGGATGATAATGAATATCATATGTTAATATAATATAAGTATATGTTAATGAGAACATAATTAAAGTCTAAGAGCATAAAATTAATAGATCATTACCAAATAAAAATTTATCATAAGGCATAAATCTATGATATATGAATAAAATAATAAATAAGAGATAATTACACGAGTATGATTAAATTTGTATCAATGAAAAAATCATAGGAGTGGAAATCATAAACTAGGGGATATTGAATCATGTTCCTACATCCCATAATATAGTAGATCATGAATAATGTTCTTGCATCCCAACATATTGTAGATCATAAATAATTTCCCTCCATCCAATAATTATCTTATGATCTATTTTACCTTTTCAAATTCATTAGTCGTATATATAATTTTTATCCCACCCACCACATAATGAAATCTATACATATGTGTGACATGGTAATATAAAAAAAAGCGTATTTCAATATAACATAATTTAATGATGTAAAAGTGATTTATTTCATGAAAAAATATATTAACCATTTCATAATATATTTAGATAAATTATATGGATGGTGAAATAAGAACAAATCATATTTTTAATATAAGGAACATCAATGATGGTTCACAAAGATGAAAAATATAATATCAAGATTATTGAACTAACCACTTTGAAAATAACATGAAGTACTTATTTTCTTTTAAATCCCATTAATAATTTTGATTATTTATAAAAATATTTTAAAACCTTAATAGTAAGCATCATAAATAATAAAGGTTATAACAAAAGTGCTAACATGAAAAATGTTAAAAAAATGTGTTTTTTCAAACATGAAAAATACAATGTGGAAAATCATAAAATATCCTTTTAAATAAATTAATTATAGTTAAAATATTATTAAATTATTTTAATAAATTATTGAATCATATATAATAATGTCTTTAAAATAATTTAATTAATATCAACACAGAGAGGAATATTCCTAGATGAAAAGAAGAGGTCGGATTGGTTTATCTTACAGACGTCACATTATGTAGATTTTTTAACAAGGGAAAGGAAATCAAGGGATGGAAATAAATTTAAAACAATAAGTATTTGATATGTAAATTATTGTGTATTTAGATATAATGGTAACAAAAATGCTTCATTATATGTATATTCACTCTTAATAATCTAAATTTGTAATTGGTATTGGTAAAGATCCCTTATGGATTTAAAAAAGTATGAGTAAAACACACTAGAAAGAGAATACAGTATATGGATTTATAAATCCATTAAATTTAATTAAATATATGCTAAATGGAATCCATAACTTGGTATATACATTTCATAAAAACAAACAAGTGGTGAATATAACATATGTCTCAAAGGAAGAATGTAGAGATGATAAACCTTTTCCTTATTAATCCAAACAAAAAAGAAATATATCTAACATACTATAAAATAAACAAAAATATATTGATAAACTATTTCAAAACCTTATTCATATATATATCCTTATATATATTTTATTTATTTTTATTCCTTTCATATTCATTAGTTAGTTTTCATTTATTTTCCTCATCTGATGTTGGTAATTTGGATTATTTCAAACATGTTTCCTAATGGTGACATTGAATATCATTATTTGATACAATGTTCTCCATTATAAGTATATAAAATTACTTTAAATTATAATACTATAATTATTTATCAAATCCCAAATTTATTTTATGGAAACTAAGGGTATATTTTATGAATATGGGACCCAAGATGAGCTTCTTTTGAGTAATTTATTGATATCACTAGATTAATTTATAATGATCATATTTTTTATTTCATCCATTAAGAAAAATATTTATAAAGATTTTATCTTATAAATATTATATATATTCATCAAATATATTTTAGAACCATTCATATGAGGTGATGACGAAAATTAAGCATATTATCTTTGTGGGCGGTAGTCGATACATATACATGAGGAACCTTATCATTTTATAATGAATGGGATTGAATGAAAGTATATAGTGATTTAACATTCTAGATGAATATTTATGTCATAAAAATAATATTTATATATTAGATAAAATCTTATAAACATCCATGTGAGGATGTGATGAAAAATGAAATATGTTATTTAAAGAGGTAGTAGTTTGCATGAACACACATGCGATGTTTTTATTTTTCATACAATATAGAGAAATGTAAAAAATAATTATCCCATTAACATAACAATGTTTTAATGCACTTATTATGATTACTTAATTATGATTTCATGGTATATATATATTTTTATTATGTATAATAAATAAGGAATATAAATTATAAAAGAGTGATTTTTAATTCTTACCTTACTCTATGGAACAATTCCTTTAAAAATTGAACTAATACATTGAATGAGGACAATTTAAGGAGATTAATACCTCTAAGGTGTGGCTAGGATTGTTGGGGATTTATTTGGGAAATTTTTTGTTATTCCAAGTAGCTTATGATTTTAGGATATGTGGGGGGTGGTAAATGAATCCATTTATAATCTAAAAGGGTATCAATTGAGTTAATATAAAAATATTTATATTAAATGCGTGTCACATTAATGTTAAAGTGTCAAAAAATGTGGAAAAAATATGTAGAAAATGAGGCTTGGTCAATCCACCTTACATATAACCAGAAAATAGTTCAGGTTTTTATAATCGCCTAATCAATTAATATTTAAATATTGCATCATTTTAGATGAATATTCAATATATTATATCATGATGCACAACAGAACTATGAGGGTTTATTGTTTTTGGAGAATAAATACCCAAACATTTTATTAAGGGAAATTTTTCATCATCTCCCATAAATTTCAATTCACTTTCTTATCTTTCTTAAATAACATACTGAATCTTTTCATTATACCATTGGGAAAATAAATATAATAAAGAATGAGCTCAGATGCATAGTAAGGTAAAACATGAGAGATATCAATAAATGATCATATTTAAGAAAAATATAATAATAGTGGTATAACCATAAATTAAAAATTTCATACCCACTCTATCAAAGATCATTACCATAAATAATTACATAAAGCATTGTCATTTCAAAAGACATGAATTATAAAATTGAGAAGTGTTCATAAATTAATAATGAAACAGAAGTTCATATCATTAAATTATGGAAGCATCATAAGTATAGAAACCATTTCATATGTCTTGTTTAAATACAAAAAACATAAAATAGTAGTGGATCAGAAATCAACACCTATTTACCATAGTGCAACAAGCAATTACCCTGTTTCCAATAGAGGATCCAACTCATCGGCTTGTTTCCCATTGGGGATCAAGCACATCAACATGTTTCCCATAATTATCTCTTGCGATATAATACAGAAATAAATAAATTAGATGAATATATAATTCAAATAACACTAATAATAAATTTAATAAAATACATATATGGAAAAAAGTATCATAAAACATTCATCATATCATCATTTCTAACTCATGCAAAGAAAATGATTTTCATTATAATTTCATAATTTCATCATAGAATAACCTATAGAAAATAATGGGGTCTCGTAAAAATATCATCATTATATCCATAAACGAAATATATAAAGAATGAAATTGTTATAATTGTATCATTTCTTGAGTCAAATTTAATTAAAATCAAATGATTTCATAATAGTTGAAAATTCCATCAAAATAATCAGAAGAATATTTCAAGAGGAAAATACTCATTTCTCATTGAACTAAGATATTTATGTCTAAAAAATATACCAAATATCAAGGGAAAATTATTTGAAAATAAACATGGAATCATGTGATAAAATCATTAAATCATATATATTTTAATATGGTAGAAAATTTCATTCATGTTGTATAAGTTAAAAGAAAAAAAAATTTCACACCTTTGTAAATAGTGACAAACGCCTTACTCCAAAAGAGATATGAATATTCCATTAAACCCATTTTTACATATTTAAATTAAGGGTAAAAATTAATTTCAAAAAATCAAAGGTAAATTTTAAATGATCTTGGAAATCATTTTTAGAAAAAAAAATATGGAAGTAAAAATATTTTTTGATCGAAGATAGAAATAAAGTAGGTTTTAATGAAATAAAATTCATCCAAAAATTGAGTTTATAAATAAAGAAACATTAATGTAAAACAAAAAACCTCAAGAAAAAACTATAGAAGACAAAAAAATTACTATATTTATCAAATAAGTTTCATATAATTTCCAAAATGAAATTTTAATCATAAACAATCCTGATAATATTGGATTGAAACATAAATCCCTTCCATAAAATATCATCCTTCTTCATATGCATTTGGAAAACATGTATAATAAATATATGTGTATTTTAATTTAATTATATATCCATAATCATGTATATAAAACCATTAATGATTTAAATATGACATATTTTCACTTGTTTATTTACTATTTATTAATAATAATTACATTTTTGGGTGATAGTTGCTTTATTTTTCATACATTTTTCAATACAGTAGTCCTAGTCCTTGTACTTGGAGAATTGTTACACCAAATCCAATAATTAATAAAGATGTATATATATATTATGAATTATATATATAAGTATTTATATTTATCCACAAATTATATAGATAGAATATTTAATACCACCATTCATGGAGATTCCAGTTCATATGTATGCATGTACGATGTTTTCAATATTCGGTGGATTGAACCAAAGAAAATTATATAATAATTCATCTTTCTAGAATCATTATTATATAATATATATCATATATTTATTAAATATATCATTATTACCATCCATGTAAAATGTAAATTTAATAAATCACATCACTTTGTGGAAATGGTTGTCTACATGTACACATGAGAGACATTATCTTTTTCAAACGAATAAGATGGTAAGAATATTGGTGTGATATTATAATTCAAAAATCATAATGATTATATATATATAATTTAGAAACATTAAAACCATCATAAAGCTAATTTGAAGCCTATCAGGTCACTATAATGTGTTCTTTTGAGGTTTTCTTATCCTCAAACATGTTGTTAGAGTTCCTATGTCCTGGGGGTAAAAACTAAGAATTTTCTAAGAGACATTCTAGGTGGAATAGTTAGTTCATTATTTACATAAAACATGAAGAAATTTTGTAAGTGGTACTACTATTTTGTAATGTGTTGCTTCACAATGGTTGTTCATTTTTTTCAAACTATGTGACACCCAAGATCAAATTGTGTAGAATATTTTTGTTTGATAGTGAAACCCTCATGGTTTTTGCATGGTATTCCGAACTGTATGGCCAAACTATGTGTAAATGTTTTGATCATTAAAAATTATGAATTTATCATTTTTCTCATGTCGATTACTTATGTTTTGGGGATCTTTTGTCTTCACCAACATGTGGAACCCCTCCTCCTTATTTTTATAGATTTTCCCCTCATTATCTGGTGGGTTTCCTATTACATTATTCTTGGTTTTTCTTCATGTATATTTATTAATCCTTTATTTTTCTTTCTATTCCAATCCGTAAGACCTATTCAAAATTTATATTAGATGGGGGGAACCCTAGGGTTTTTGGTTTCTTAATTGGGGATTTTGATGGGTAGTTTTGGTTTTACTTATAATGAATTAGCTATCTGAGTCTTAATTCCACCTATTTCGGGTGGCCTTCATCAATTGATATGAGTTATGGATCGAAGGTAAGGTGGTTGTCTATATTTAAAGATGTTTTCTGTGGAATAACTCTAAATATCAATTCACCTTTGGTTTTTATTGTTTAAATTTCCATTTCAATGATTTATTATTTGGGTGTATTACAATTATGATGTTTTTCATAGACTCTTATACATATTTGTGAATTTAAATTGTGTTTTACATTTGGCGGTGGAACATTTTCACCCAAGATGTTTGATAAATTTGTTTAAATAATTTTTATGATTTTGATTGGATTTCTAATGTGGTTTTACATATGATTTTAAATGCTAATGATTTCCTTGATAAATTGGTCATTCCAATTTAAGAAATGGATTGTGTTATGGTTTGTTTTATATTGAATTTTTTTATTATATCAACCTTGAGTAGCACATGGGTTAACCTTGGTGTGACCGAGATATTTTTTTTGAGGGGACACATCATTCTTTAGAGGGAGGAATACGTGATCCTACATTTTTTTCAAATTAATGAGTGATACATTGGGTAGGAAGACTGTCTCAGAATCTATGTTGGTTGTTGAGTGACCATGTCAGATCTTGGAGTTGGATTCAAGGAAAATTTTTGACAACATATATTTCTTATCTAGAGTATTTTTTTACTCACTCACAATAGGATAAATAGTTAGAGCCAGTAGGTTCACATTAATCCTTTTGGATTGGTTATTATTCTTTGTGAAATTTACTATTTATATATTTATGTAATGATATGTGTCATCCCCATTTTCTAACCTTACAGTTATTTTGATATATAATGAATTTTTTATGAAAAATGTGATTATTAATTTTTTTAGCATGTTATATCTTGACATTTTTTCGTTATTAGATATATGTTTGTAATTTCTTTTGGAAAACCATACTTCTCTATGAAAATGTGAAGCCAATGTGATTTTGATGTCTTACTTGGAAATTGTATATTTTCAATGTGGTTTTAGTTTTGAATTTTTTCCGACAATTTTATTAGGTCCATGGAAAAATGAATTAAATTTTACTATGGTAGTATCCTTATCACCGTTTTTCCTCACACCCTTCTTGGTCCCTCTGGGGAATTTTCATATTTATTTCCTTTAAGTAAAATGTAAATGAAAGGGAACCCTATTACAGGGTGTCACTTTAGTATTATCTTTGCTGAATGTTTTTGGGAAGTGATTTGGTCTCACAGGGATGGAATTTTTGGGAATTCATTTGGTATTGTGTACTTGTTTGGTTATATGTGGTCCTTGTTTGTGTTTCCAACCTTTAATTTGTGTATTGGTTGATTATTTTGAGATACCATGTACATGTTCTGTTATGGAATGCTTTATATTTAATTTATTTCATTGTTTATGGTATGTACTTATCCTATATTGTTTAATATGATTATATAATTATGTACATCGCATTTTATAGATGTTTCATGCCCATTTTTTGTGGTAAAAACCATTATTATGTTCTATTTGGTTATTATGGATACCTGTCACTAGCCCATGGTGATTGGGAACACATATTGGGTTGTGTTCCCTGATGACATGGGTAATGTTTTAGATTATCCTGTGTTGGTTCATTACAAAATGGTTTTAATGAATTTTTATTTTGGATTTAGAGTTCATTTGGATCTAGTTCTTTTCGGGATCGAGATGTACGAATGAGGGAGTGCATGGCCATGTTCTCCTCATGTCAGACCTCGGGTTTACATGGGTGGTTGAGAATTGTGTTTATATTTTGAACCTAGTTATGGGTTGTTTTTATAATTTTTTTTCAATACAACATAGTTTAGGTTTCCTGTGATTCCCATGTTGGTCATTATCTTTTCATTCTTTTAATGAGGTTTTTTGATAGATATTTCTTTATGATCATTTTTCTTTGGGTCTTGTTGACAATTCCTCCCAAAAGGATATCTTTTATAAATAGAGAGGGTGTAGCTATGAGTACACTATAAGGAAAAACATCTGATTGATCCATCTTTGTTGGAGTCAATAATTATTATGATCAAACCCTTGGGTAAAGTGGGTGGTCGAGAGAAAACAAGAACTACAGGCCATGATCAAGAGTTTTTTAGGCAGAATCAACATGCGTTCTATGGAGATTAGGGTCCCAGTAAGCCAAATGATTGTTTAGTTCCTATTTAGTGGATCTCTAAACTCTTAAAGACCCCTAAGACCTCTAAATTATCTTCTACATGTATGTTATAGATGTATTGGATAGGTTTTGGTGGTAGTTAAGGGTTCATTTTGAGAAATCACAATGATCTCACGTGGACCACCTTCAAAGTAGGGCTAATCAAATAGTTCTATCTAGAGACCATGAGATCAGTGAAGGACTACTAGTTTCTAAAGTTATAAAAGGGTTATTTTTAAATTTTGGAGTATGTTTTGAGATTTATTGTGTAGGTCCTTGTGTCTCCGTATATTTTCATGGATAATTACCTCAATGATCGTAATTTTGAGATGGGTTGAGTACAAAAAATAAAATCTATACATGTTATGATGTCTCTACTAACCTATTTAGAGGTGGTTGAAATTTTAATGATTTTAGAGAAGGATTTGATTTGTATCATAGGTTTTAGTGGTATTACTTATTTTGGAAGGAGCTCAAGTAATTCTTCAGGATACAATTTGATGTGAGATGAGTCTTAGAGAGGTAGTGGAAAGAGTGTCTAAAAGTAACCAGGATCAGCTTCTATGGATACTATGTGTAATATTCTAGTTTTTTATTATAATTATGATATGGAAGGACAAACTATAAAAAATTACCCATATACATCATTGAAGCTCCACTGGTGTGTGTAGTCAGGGAATATCTAGCACTTTTATTAGGTGGATTTATGAGGGAGTGGTGTAGTCTTCAATTTCCTTAAGGGATTTTAGGTTTAGTCAGATTCTTCTAAGGGTTAATGATATCTTCCTCATGGAAAGGAGGAGTATCACAATAGAACTTATAATTGGAGTGGGTTTTATCTAGGGTTACTCAATGTGGTAGAGGATATATCAGAAGGATCGGATTCTAGGACAATCGTTTTTAGATATAAAATTCTGGTTTATTCTTAAATAGATTCTATTTTATTTGACACAGGTTCATACCATTATTTCATCTCACATAATCTCACTTTTTCCATGATTATATGTGATAATTTGATGAATTATGTCACATATTTTCTAACCTCATTGGGTAGGAAGTAGGAGAAAGGTTTTATGTTCCCAGAGTGCCATGTTTGGGTCTCTAGTGTTGAGGTTATTTGGGAATTATTTATTCTAGGCATGGATGTGTTACTCCTCATTAATGATATGTGTTAGTTGATTAAAATCAGGGAACAAGTTGAATTTCTTCATATCATGGGTCAGTTACTTACTCATGATTGGAGAACTCATGTCTTTCAGGGTGAATGGGATATGCGATCAAGGATGGTCAGAATAGTTGCATCAAAGTCAGTGTTCATATCATGCCGGTTTTAAAGGATGTTTTTAATGGTGTTGTGTAGTGTTCTTCATGTGAAATTATAGTGTTCATTCATATATACCCAAATGTGTTTCAATAGGATTTATTTGGTTTTTCCCCAGCAATATGATTACATTATCATAGATCTACAACCTAGGATGAGACCAATTTTCATTTTGTATTATCTGAGGGCTCTGGTATAGCAAATGGAGATGAAATTTTATCTAGATGATCCTGATGGAAAGGGTCTTATCTTCTCTATTATGTCACCATGGTCTTCTCAAATGCATTTTTTATATATATTTTTTTTGGTATTATCCAACTTTTCATAGAATAATATAAAAATAACGTAGATAAAGTAAATAATAAATACTAATTTCCTAGAATTTATGACCTATAAAAAACGTATAGGGGCCCATTTTTTCTAATATTAATCCTAGATTGGGGTACGACTGCATTTGGGTCAAGTATGAGGTGTTTTGAAGTCCTCTTTTGAATTTGGTATGGACATTTCAAGTATATGGTTAAGTAATATGTCCTTAATAATTCTCTAGATATTTTGATGAAATTAATTAAAAATATCATTCGTCGATTATTAGACTCCATAGTAATCATGTTTTCTGATGAATTATTGGTTTATTCTAAGAATATAGAGGAATAAACAGACCATATTGATATTATTGTGTTTATTTTGAGAGAGCATCATCTAAATTTTAAATTTCCAAAGTTCAATTTTTGGATTTAGGAAGTGAAGTTTCTTGGTCACAAGACTTACGATTCATAAGCATTAATGAATCTAGAGATTATTTGAGCAGTCATGTCTTGTGAGTAACCAAAGAAGTTTTTAATGATCCATACATTTCTTGTTTCGGATGGGTATTATATATGCTTTTTTAAGACTTCTCTAGAATATAATCTTCCCTGACTGCTTTGACTAGGAATGTGGTGAAGTTTCAATGGGATGAGAATTTCTATAATGATTTCAAACTCTTAATGACTTATTTTAAAACCTCTAAATTTATTATTCTATTGATGACTTAGATATCTTATGTAGTGTATTTTGATGATTCCACTGTGGTTTTACAGTGTGTAAAGATTTAGAATGGCCATGTGATGGCCTATAGATCATGTCATCTAAACATACATGAGTGGTATTATCAAACCCAAAATAAGGAATTGGAAGATTACATGCATGCTCTAATGATTTGGAGATGATACCTCTTCGGTGAACATTTCATAGTATATTCAAATCATAAGTTCATAAAGATTATTTCTTCTCAATGGGACCAGAACCTCACATAGATGTTCTGGGTGGAATACCTTCAAACATTGGATTTTGATATTCGATATATTATTGGGATGGAAAACATTGTTTCCAACACCATGAGAAGGAAGATTCTAATATGGTCTTTTTGAAAATATACAGATGAGTGAGGTCTTATGAGATTGTTTTCTAATATGAGGTTATATGTTCATGAGGATGGAGAGAAGGGGTTCTTAACCAATATATATATTAGATCCTCTCTCATTTATTGGGTGAGGACTGAGAATATAACCGACCCCATGTGCCAGTAGATTAGCAGTGCCTTCAATGATGGGTGTACCTTGGGTGATTGGTCTCAATCTATCGAAGGATATATTCATTTTGAGAAGAGGCTTCTAGTTCAATTATTCCTGAGGGAGGAGGTGATGCAGAGGGGGAATCATTCTAGTTGGGCCAGTCACCTCCATGAAACTATGTTTCTCTATTCGTTGAGATGCTGGTATTGGTGGCCTGGGATGAGAATTTGTGTAGTGGACCTTTTTTAGATGTTTTACCTACTAGAGTTTGAAAGTAGGGCAACAGAGGCCATAACTGTTCCTAATGTAACATCCCAAGCTATTGTTTATGTTGGAAAAGATATCTATGAATTTTTTGATTGGGATACTTCATTCCCTTAGTGGGAAAGAGTCATATCAGTTATTATTTATCATCTAAAATATCATCCCACTTTCATTGGATTAATTAGTTGATGAAGGAAAATGATCTTGGAATCAAGTATGTTTGATTAGTTTTTTATATTTATGTATTTACCTTAATGATAGTTCTAGATATTGATTGTTTTTTTATTCTCAATTTTAGATGGTAAATTACAATGCATTGGAAACCCAATTAAGGTTGAGCACTGCATATCACCCATAGATGGATGTCCATTCTTAATGGACCATCCAAACTCTCAGGGATATATCATGGGTTTGTGTGATTTATTTTGGTGGTTTCTAGGAAAGGAAACTACTATTGACTGAGTTTACATACAATAATAGATATCAATACTTGATTAGGGTGGCCACATTTGAGGCATGGTAGGGGTGGCCATACCAATCCTTCTTGAGCTAGGCCACGGTCGGTGTTCTTTCATTCATTGGATTGATCCTTGTTTAAGTGATGAATGAGATAGTGTTTTTCATTAATAAATGGGTATTGACATCTCAAAGTCTCTATAAATTTTATTCTAATCAAATTTTTTGTTATTTAAAGTTTCAGTTTGATTAACAAGTCTTTTTCCATGTATCAGTTCAGTTGGGTGTCATTTCTAAGGAAATTTGGAGAAGTTGGTGCCATAATATGTCGAGTCATTTCAAGTTTTGAAGAATATGGGTTAGGTATCCATTATTTTTGAGCTCCCTCCATTGGTGAACTAGATCCATGAAATCTTTCACATTTCCTAGCAGAAGAGATTATATTTTTACCCAACTCTTATATTAGAGTGGGAATAATTGGATTTAACACCCGATTCCACCATTATAGAGAAACCTATTAATGTGTTGGATATTCAGAATAAGGTGATCTATGGGAATGTGATTTCACTGGTCCATGTTCCTTCGATGTGTGGTGCCTATATCCAAGATATGTTGGAGTGGGAAGGTTGGGTGAGGGAGTAATGGCCCCACACATTTTCTTCTTACAAATACTAAGGATAGGATAAAGGTATAATTTGGCATGGTGGGGAGTTTGTGACACCCTTCATATTACAAGTATTTGTTCTTTTGAGTTTTACATATCTGTGAAAGCATTTTTTAGAGTTCCTAGGTGATAGTTTTTGAAACAATATGCTTTGGGGGAGGCAGACTAGGGCATATAGTTAACAAATAGTTTTTCTAAACAATGAATCAACTAGGAAAGTGGTAATGAAATTTAAGATATTATGGTTTTTCATGTTTTATTGTACGTTATGACAACCTAGAGTAAACCATGTGGCCTATTATTAGTGGAAAATTTTACCCATATGATTGGAAAAAATATTTCATAACTGGGAGTCCAAACCGTGTGACCCTTTCAAGTTCATTAAAAATTGTGAATTTACCCTTTTCCCTATCTATTTCGTAAGTTTTAGAGTCTATTTTTCATCCCCTACAGTTGTAGCCCATACTCCGTGGTTGTGGATCTCTCCCCTAATTCTTTATTATCTTTATTCTTGAAATAATGTGGGGTTTTTTTTAATGTAAGTGGATTTATCCATGATTTATCATTTCATTCCCCTCTTTAAGCCGTATTCTTCATATTTCGTTGAACAGTTGAACCCTAGAGGTGGTGGATGAATATAGGGGTTTTATGGGGGTTATTAGTTTTATATCTGGGGTTTTAGGTTTATAATGTTTTATTCTACCTCATCTAGGTGGAATTAATCAAAGGTGATGTGTTTTGAACTAAATATTACCTATGTGTCTCTATTTAAGTGTGTTTTCCAGGGAATACCAATAAATTTGAATTCTCATATATTTTATATTATTTAAATTTCCATTAAAATGATTTATTCCGGGTTTTTATTTCATATTTGATGTGTTTCAATGATTTTTCTTATAATTTGGGTATATAAAGAGGGTTTTCAAAAAGGGATGACATGTTTTCACCTTAAGTATCACATAAAAATGATCAAAGATATTTTTTATTTTAAATGGCTTTCTAAACTATTTCTTGGAATTAATTTACCTTGGAAATTATTCTTTGATAAGTATTTAATTATTGTTTGTGAAATGTATTGTTTTATGGATTGTTTCATATGGGTGCCTATTTTTTATTTTGTGGGCATTGAGTATCACATGTGATAGCGAGGTAATGTGTGGGAGATTTTTTTGAGGGACCATGTGAACCATCGGAAGGAGGAAAATGTGAAGCACCATTTATTTACAAGGGACCGAGTGGCCCTTTGTGTTGGAATACCATGTGAGATTCTATTTTGGTTGTCAAGAGGCCATGTAAGAACTTGGAGTTGGTCTTGAGGAGGATCGTGAGAGCTTCCATTGGTTAGCTAGCATATTTTTTACGCATATATGGTAGGCAAGATGCTTAGAGCCCCTATGTTTACAATACATATCCTTCATTGGTTGTTATGATTTATGTATATTATTAGTTCTATTATTATGTGATGATATGTGTTATTCCCATTTATATATCTTACATTTATATGTCTATATGATATTGTTGATATACTCAACATTTTTATGCCTTTTTTGAAATGTTTGAGCATGTTTTTTCATATGAATTTGATTATTTATCTGATCCATGTCTGTAAATTTTATTGGAATACCGTGTTTTTCTTAGGAAAAGGGAAACAAAAGGGATTTTGATGGTTTAATTCCGAATTGTACAATTTTTATTTTATTTTAATTTTTTTAATCTAGTTTGTAGGATGCATCAGTATAAGTCTTAAATAGATTCATGGTGGTATCCAACCGGTCACTGTTACTCACACCCTTCTTGGGTCCTATGTGGAATTTGTAGATTTTGTTTTTTGAAGATAGGTAAAGGCAAGGTCACCATTTTTTTGGACGATCTTGATTACCACCATCCAATGTTTTTGGAGGAGACATGGTCTCATACGTATGGAATAATGTGGAGTCACTTTGGTAATGTGTACCCATTGGGTTGTACCTGGGACTTGTTTGGATTTTCATACTTTCTTTTCAGTTTGGGTAGTTTATTTTGAGATACCTTTTACATGTTCAATTATGGAAAGATTTTTATTTATTTATTTCATTATTTATGGTTTTTATTTATCCTATATTATTTTTTACAACGATGATATCATTATGAGTATCACATTTAATGGATTGTTCATTCAGTTTTACCAGTGGTGTAGCCATTCCTAGGTGTTATTTGGTTATGCCTGATACTTTTAGGCAGCAAGTGGTGACTAGAAATGTGCCTCATGTAGTATAACAGGCTAACATAGGTGATAGTTTTGGTCAACCTGGGGTGTTTTGATACAAACCATAAATGAAATATGCTGATGAAAAATGAATTATATTTATTTGTAGACATGGGAAGTCGTACATACACAAGAGTTGTACATTCCCTTAACATTTGATTGAAAAGAAGGAGAATAGTGGTTGTTTCAAAATCATAATGATATTTTGGTATATTAAATATACTAATGTTATTATTTTAGGAATAATATAATATATTTTGAAAAAGTATTAGAAGAAGAAAATTAAATTATATCAGGTTAAATGGTTATCTACTATTTGGTATAACTCCTTTATATACCTTCATAATGATTATTGGAATAGTATTTTAAGAAAAACATAAACTCTTCATCATGGTTATGTTTGTTTAAATGAGTAATGTGTATGTTTTTGTCAATCTATAAGGCTCAAATTTGTAATGATCAATAATTTTATCAATTGAATTTTCCTTCCCAAAATTATGTCATGTGGTATAAATCACATACATCACATGAAGAGACCAGGAAAACATTGTTCACATAAATGAATAATAATAAATTATATTGAAACTAAACAAAAAATTATTCAAAATATTACAATGGAATGAAAAAATAGAAAAAAAGATAAGTAATATATGAAAATTTGGATATGTTTGATCCACCAGAATGACCACACTCTCAAACCAAGCTGTTGTAATAAAACATAATTTTATTAAAATAATATTCATTTTGAATATGAAATTATATATTACTATTATATAAAATATAATTTATTAAATAATGAATTAAATAAGATAGATTTATATCAATTAAGGAACCTTTGTGCCCATTTTAAAAAATTTCTTTGGAATATAACATAGATATTGGAATAGTAATTTTACCGTTAAGAATAGTAAACTAACTATTATAATAGTAACCTCAACTCTGGAAGTGTAAAATAATATGTTGTTGTCTCATATTATTAAAATATGATATATTTATATTTGGGTACAACTAAATTAATTTTTGAAAAATGATAAATTAAGTGTTGGTATTTATTTAAAGTATAAACGTTTTAATTACAATTTTATAAGGAATATTACTATATAAAATATAGTTTATCATCATAAAAATGATTCATAAAATAATTTTAATTTTTATTATAATTATATTATAGTGTGATTTTACTAAAATAAACCATCCAATGACATAGACAATTTAATGAAATTTTATAATTGTTATTTGTCAATTAAATAGATAATTTATTTATAAATATAATTTATAATATATAAGAAATTATTTTCATAAAATTGATTTTCATATTTATATAGAGATATTGAAAAATAGTTAGGTTCAATTATTTGTTTTTTTCAAAAATAGTTGAACATTTTGTGAATAGTGAAATATAATAATTTATGTTATATAACATTATAATTCAAATAAATGATTTTTTTAGTCTTGGATGATGTCATTCCCCATTTTTTGAAACTCAAATACACAATTGAAAATATATAGAAAAAATAATAAATACTATTAATAGTCTTGATCCAAAATATTAAACCAATAAATTTAATAATGAAAACAACCCTCTCCTCCTGTTATAAATAAACTCATTCTCCTCACACCTTCTATGCCCTGAAGATTCCAAAATCTCTATAAAACCTTCTCATTCTCTCATGACCCATCCCCCGGGGCCTGTATAGTGACTACCCCAAGCCCGCCTTCTTTAGGCCAGGGGCTGGCGACCAGCACCAAAGTTGTAAATCCCTAAACTGGGAAGGCATAGCCTTTATAAATGTAAAAAAACATATCATAGTACACAACTGGATACAAAGAACTAAGTAAAACTATATACAAAAGAAGTGATGGAAAGTAAAAGGGAATATAAATACAAGCCCAACTGGAAAGTACAAGTGAATTGAATGCAATTACAACTGAAGAAATGTAAAGCAGCTATTGGGTCATCCTCTTGGGTTCCTACCTGTCGGGTAGGTAAGGATGGCCTCCTCAGCACTCCACGTCCGTCCGTCTCCACTATACACCGTGACACCGAGTAATCCACCTATTGGTACCATCTAGTCCTACTACTCTCTGTCTCAGTCAATGTTGTCTTTCGTCTACAACCAACAAAACGATCTCTGGGCATAGCCTATGCAAGGTTGAGTATAATGATTCTTAGTAGATACACTGAGACACTCAAGGCCTCACTAAATCCAACAAGGATAAACCAAAAAATATTAAATCAACAGGTAATAATTACATAGGTATGTGCACATAGATATACATAAGTTATCTAGTAACCCGTCTCTATCATGAGGAAAACACAAAAGTCATTAACTCAGCTCAAACAAGGGTTTTTATTAATCTGAACCATCGGTTTCTTGAGAACTACTCCTATATCAAGTACAGTTGGACTGGCACATCACACAAAGGTGCTTCCCACTATCTTGGACTGCTGTGGTACTCCTCCTGTCGAGTATCCTGGATTTATTATGCTCACACAGAGGCTCTCCCCATTGTGGGTCTTCTGCGCTCACATAGAGGTGCTCCCCTTGTATCCTACTGAGGTACTCCACGTGTTGAGTACCATGGGTCTGCCGCGCTCACACAGAGGTGCTCCCAACCATGGTTCTGCTGCACTCACACAGAGGCACTGGCCATTAGGCGAGTCGAATCACTCTGAGTTGAATCATTCAGCAGTCGGCAAGTCTCAACCAGATACTAGGTTCCCACACAAATTCCGGCTCATCTCTAGAAGATCTGATCCATATGCTACTGGTCGATACTCCAACTATCACAAAGTCTTGCGTAGAAGTATCTCAAAGGTCTGCCACAACATAGTGGTATCAATGCAACTAACACCGCGTCAATCGGACGCCCAGTCTATTAGTTATTAGCCTTTTAGTCCTGGGGGCCCCGTTGGATTCATGTACGATCCAACCTGACAGTATCTCAACTATACCCAGAACAACAGTGGGGTATTCTCAATGGTATGACTTCACTCCAAGAATACCGACGCCACTGAAAGTTCATCAATTGGATGCTCGGTGCTAAATATATGACCCAAGAAGGTAATGGGTCAGTAATGGGCCTGGTTCCGGTCCGTCTTGGCTAGACCGACTTGGCCCAACACAGTTTGGGCCGACCCGGTCTGGGTCGACCCGGTCAGACTCACTGGGTCAGACCCGTACCATTAGGAATGTTAGCCTATTATGTTTTGGCTCGGTCCGCTGGGCTCGGCCCAGCGGACTGTGAGAGTGGTTTGTCCTGGAGGTCGCCACGTAAGTGGCTCGGCCCGAAGGCTGGGGTCAGTTAGGCTAATGCCGTGAGGGGCATGGCTCGTGGAACTCGGACTGGGAGGTCGGGCCGGTCAGGAGACCAGCGAGCAGGCCGTGCAGAGGGCGGGCTGGTAGCGGGTGCACCGGGGAGGGCGTTGTAGAGGCCGGGATGTCCACGGGGGCACCGGAAGGGCACCGGGCTGGCCGTGAGGGCATTGGGTAGCCCGAGACAGGGGCCGGGCAGGCTACGGGGGCACTCGGCACGACGCAGCAGGGGCTGGGCAGGGCGCGAGGTCCCCTGGAAGGCTGTGGCAGGGGCCGGGAGGCCACGAGCAGGCGGGCCATGCAGCAGTCAGGGCGCCGGGAGGCCGTGGGTGGGCAGGTCGGGCGCTGCTCGGGCTAGCGGTGTGTGTCCAGAAGCATCGGTGCACTGCAGGGGGGCAGTGCGATTCACGGAGGCCGCGAGTAGCATGACCTTCATCGTTGTCGCCTTTGTCATCGTCGCCTCATCTCAATGTCGAGTTTCATCATAACCAAAATCGGCATAGGGGTCAGGCCATGTTGATTTGGCCCGCACCCTCCATGTTTAGGTTGGTAACAAAAGACTCATCAAGAAGTAGGAAGATGATTTTCAATTGTTATTTACAATATCCGCAACATTTCTATTACAACCGAAGGTGAGAAAAAAATGGATATTATAGGAATTAAACACCCAACTTTTGATTCCTCGATCAAGATTTGTCATTCGTTGATGGTGTTTCTGAAAGAAGACGATGAAGTTCAACATTGGTTGTGATCATCACTCACTCCCAATCACGTGTTGTGTTGGCCATAGAAGACACTCCACGTCGGTAGGATCTGAGGGAGGAAGTCGAAGAAGGTTTTAGGTGTTCTTCGTTCTCTGTTGGAAGTTGAGGTTCCTCATTCTTCATTGGGATCTTTTCTCCCTAGCTCCTCTCTTCCTCCGTTTCACCAAAATGAATCATGACAACACAAATAATAGATTGGTTATCTATTATTCAGTTGGCATAGAATTCAAAAGGGGAGAATAAATTATGTGGCACCACCTAATTAATGCATTAGAGTTGTCATGGATTAATTAGGGGAGGTAAATGGGGTTTCTACCCACTTAATTGGGTAATTGAGGAATCAAGAGGCTCTCCATCATTAATGAGTGAGAGTTGAGAGGTTTTATCCTCCTCCATCAATAGGGGTCGGGTGGTCCCCGACCCTTTTATTTAAAAGAGAGGTTACGTGGTCTCGAGAGGTCCCGATGTCATAACCTCTCGCGGAAGGTTTTTTTAGGTGGACCCCACCACCATAACCTCTCAAGGTAGGTTAGGGTGTGGCGGTTCCACATCCAACTCCCATGTGGAGGTTTTAACCAAAAACCACTCGCATGATAGCTTAAAATAAAATAAAGTGTTGTACGCTTTATTTTTTTATTTTTTTATGAAAATCCAAAAAATAAATTCTATTCTTGACAATCCTCCATTGAGGTGAATGTCTTCATAAGAGAATACTGGCTCTGTGAGTTAAATGGTGCCCTCAGATTTCAATTTTGAGAACTAGTTCAAATGTTATAAAATCCCACTCATCCGTTTACTGAAGGTACCCAAACAAAACATCAGAGATTGATTACGGGCACACCGGTCCTCAAAAAAAAGCACCGTAAAATTTCACGGACTTGTAAAAATACCATTTATTTAAGAATGAAAATTCAGGGAATTTACGAGTCTTTAAATTCTACCCACATTAGGGATTTACGTCCCCGCAGGCTATAACTCGAACTATGGTAACAAATGGGGCTACTGGGCACGCATTTGAGCCTCCCGCTCCCATGTGATCTCCTGGAGGTTCCTATGCTGCCATCATACATGCACCAGAGGTATCTACCATCCACATAGTACCAGCTCTTATCGATCATCAATCTCCACTAGAACCTCCATAAAATCCGCCCCATCGTCAACGTCCAGCTCTCCATGGTTGTTGATGTGGAAGGGTCATACACGTATCTCTTCAGTTGAGATACATGGAAGACGTCGTGCACCCGGTGCAACTAAGGTGGAAGAGCTAAGAGATAAGACACCTCACCTAATCTGATGAGGACCTGGAAAGGCCAGATGAATCTCATAGATAACTTGTCGCCTCAGCCAAATATCCATAGACCACATCGAGGTGAGACCCGTAGAAAGACATGGTCACCGTCCTCGAACTCCAGAGGTCTCTGTCTCCTTTCAACATATGACTTCTACCTGCTCTCTACATTTCTTATCTGCTCCTGGATGATTTTTTCCATCTACGTATTAGCTCGTACTATCTTTGGTCCCACTAGTTCTGATTCCCTAGGGTCAATCCATCACAAGGGTGATCTACAAGGTCGCCCGTACAAGACCTTAAAAGGTACCATCCCAATGGTGGAGTGATAGTTGTTGTTATAAGAAATCTCCACCAAAGGCAAGTGATCCTACCAACTATGACCGAAGTCGAGGAAAGATGCACATAGCATTTCCTCAAGGGTCTGAATGGTCCACATAGTATGACCATCTGCCTGGGGAAGGACAGCGGTGCTCAAGCGAAGCTGTGTCTAGAAAGCTTCCTCCAACCCCTTCCATAGCATGAAAGTAAACCATGTGTCATGATCAGAGACAATAGAGGAAGGTATTCCATGTCAATGCACAATCTCCTGCACATAGAGGCATCCTATGCTCTCTACTGAACTCTGATCTCTGATCGTTAGGAAGTGTGCCGACTTGGTGAGTTGATTGATGATCACCCAAATCGAGTCATGACCCCTGGATGTATGTGGAAGACCTGTCATGAAGTCCATGGATATTCCATCCCACTTACACTCTAGGACCTCTAAAGGCTGAACAAATCCTGCTGGTACCTGGTGCTCTGCCTTTACTTGCTGACAAGTGAGGCACCATGAAACAAACTCTGCTACTGCCTTCTTCATACCAGGCCACCAGTGATGTCGTTGAAGGTCATGTTACATCTTCGCCACTCCTGGATGTATCGCTAGAGGAGATCTGTGAAACTCCCCCAACACATTATATTGATGTGCCACTGGTACCAAAGTACGTCCTCTAAAGAGGATGATGTGCTCCCCACCTTCATTAAATAGATCAGGTTCCAGCCTTGTGGATATCTGAGCATGTCTCATCTTGCGGTCAGCATCTCCATGTTGTGCCTCCCTGATTCACTGAAGATGTGAGGTAGTGACTATTATAGACTATAGAAAGGATGATCTCTCTCTATCCTCAATCGATATATATAAAGCATCCAGCTGCTCTGTTTCCTCTCATAGCAGCTATATACAAGATCTCCCACAGAGTGCATCTGCAACAAGGTTCTCCTTCCCAGGAGTATAGACTATCTCTAAGTCATAGTCCTAGAGGAACTCAAGCCAATTTTATTGTCTCAGGTTCATTTCCATTTGAGAGATGATATACCTGAGACTCTTGTTATCAGAGTACACGGTAAAACGCTCTCCCATCAGATAGTGCTGCCACATCTTCAAGGAGAAGACCACTACTGCTAACTATAGGCCATGGGTAGCATAGTTCTGCTCGTGCTGTCACAGTTGCTGAGAACCATATGTGATCACTTCTCTCTCCTACATCAGGACACACCCATGTCTAATCCCTGATGTGTCGCAATAAACTACCTACCCTACGCCCTCCTCTATTAGCCACAAGATGGGGTCACTAGTTAGCCTCTTCCTCAGAACCTAAAAGCTCTGATAACATCTCTTTGACCACACGAAGGGTTTCCCCTTCTTCATCAAGGTAGATAGTGGTGCTGCAACTCTGGAGAAATCTGGTACGAGACTCCGATAGTGTCTAGCCAAGCCCACGAAACATCGTTCTTCATCCACACTCCTAAGTGGATCCCAAGCAAGTACTGCCTCAATCTTTGCTGGATCCACTACAAACCCATCCTATGAGATGACGTGTACCAAGACGTGAATCTATCGAATCCAAAATTGGAACTTCGAGAGCTTACCATAAATCTAGTGCTCTCGGAGTGTGTCTAGTACTACCTGCAAATGGTAGGAATGCTCCACCTCAGTAGTCGAGTAGATCATAATGTCGACGATGAAGACTATGACAAAGAGATTGAGGTAAGGCTAGAAGATCCTTATTCATGAGACTTATTAACACTAATGGAGCATTTTTTACGCCGAAGGGCATAACCATGAACTCGTAGTGGCTGTATCAACACCTGAAGGTCGTCTTCTACACATCCTCATCTCGATCTCTGAGCTGGTTATAACCTGATATGAGGTCTATCTTCGAGAACCACCATGCTACCTTCAGCTATTCAAAGAGGTTGTCAATCCTCAAGAGTTGGTACTTGTTCTTTAGAGTCACCTGGTTCAGGTGACAGTAGTCGACATAGAGCATCAAGCTCCAATCTGCCTTCTTGGTGAACAGAATCGGGGCGGCCCCGGTATAAACACTAGGTCGGATGAATCCCTTCCCCTGCAAGTCCTCTAGTTGTACCCTCAGCTCGTGAAGCTCAGTAGGAGACATCTGATATGCTGGAGTAGATATCAGTGTCTTCCTAGGGAACATGTCAACGTATAAGTCCAACTTTTTGTGAGGAGGTAGTCCTGGAACATCGTCAGAGAAAACATCCGTGTACTGGTCCACCACTACAGGATAAGTCGGACTCTCCACATCAACTGCTCTGAGGGTAAGGCAATCCAACTCGAGAGTGATCATCTGCACCATCCTCCAAGTAAGTCTGTCCTATGCTGCAAGGGATCTCTTCTAGCTGGTGAAAGTAAACTTGGTCCCATCCATGCGGACACAACACACTTTTTCCTAATACAGTCAATCTGAGAATGGACTATAGATAACCAGTCCATACCCAAGATGATGTTGTAAGGCCTCAATGCCGCTACTATGAGATCCCAGCCGAATCTCTAGCCTCCTATAGTAAACTCACACTGATAGCACCAGTGTGTAATCATCGAATCAGCTCCCGTTGGAGTCTCTAGTCGTAAGGATTGAACAAACAGCTCCGTCGAAATCTTTGAGCTCCGAATGAGGGCAGTGGCAATGAAAGAGTGACTAGCAGCTCTGTCTATAAAAACTGCAGCTAATGTGGAGTATACAAAGATCGAACCTTGAATCATATATGGAGCATCTTGACCGTATGCCTCAGCTACCTGAAGCTGAGATCTCCCCTATCGACCACCTCCCTACAGTCGGAGTGGGACTCCTGGTGGTGGTGTTGGTAACACCTCGTAACATCATCCACCTCCAGAGATCCTATTCTACATCCACCTCCTCCCTATGGACCACCTCATTCAAACCTATGCCTCTGCCTGGGAGGTCCCTCAACTATCTTCTGATCATCTGTATGGTGGGTTATACAATCATGAGCCATGTGACGCTTCCCGCCGCATGAGTAACATTGTCCACTCCTCGCATGTCTAGCTCTATATCCACTCTTGGTTCCCACACTACCTATTCTGAGTCATGTTTCCATCCACCTGTAGGTATGGTCCTCATGGACCTCTGCGACATCTGTCTACTTCCAACTGCAGAAAACTCCACTGCATGTCAGCTAGTAGTGGGTCTCACTGCCGGTGACTACTCAGTAAGGACCCTCTCCACTTGGAGGGCTCTCTCTAACACCCCTGCCAGCGTCGGGATACTGAGTGAGATCATCGACGCGATTATCGCTCGTTTGATCCCCTGCTCCAAGGTCCAGGCCCTGAATAATGGTTCCCGCACAACATATGTGGAGTTGCGTGAGTGTTTGGTGAACCATGCTATGTACTATGCTATTGTCATGCTACTCTACTACAGAAGAAGTCGGTCCTATATCCACACCGCACGAAGGGTGGCTGGTATAAACTTCTCATGTAACAGGCTCTCGATTTCTTCCCAAAGTAGGGTCACCTTGTCATGAACCTGGAGTATCAGGCTCCACTATCTTCCTGCTTCTGCCTGAAGGAGACTCCCGACAAGGATCACCATGAGGTTTGCTAGTGTCCCTACATGCCTGAAGACTCTCACCACAGCCTCCAGAAAATCCTTAGCCGCCTGTGGGTCCATCTATCCTCTGAACCTGGGTGGCCACTGGTACTAAAACTCATGCAATGCGCTCAAGCAGTGTGCATCATCTATTGTTGGGGCTGGGGGCATCGGTGGCCCAACAGGAAGTGGTACTACTGGTGCCTCTACTGGTAAAGGGCCATGCACCAAGGCCTCGTTTCTTGGTGGGATGTCAGTACGTATGACTCTCGGGGCTCTAACTAGTCTTCTGTGGGGAGGCATCCTAAAAGAAATAGATGTGACACTGTCAAAAGATTATACCTGGTGAGATGACCTGGTTGAGCTGACTTAAAGAAATCTTTTGAAAACACGCATGCAATCACTATTTTCGTTCACAGAGTCGAAAATCAGAAGTCAGTGTCCTGGTGTAAGGATACGTTGACTGCTCGCACCAACACTGGACTCCATGAACTGAAAACCACACATAGTACCCTTAACACTATTGCTTCATAGAAAAGAAATATCAGAGTTCTATGTTCTATAGTATAACCAACTCATCTGATACCAATTTGTCACATCCCATTCCCTGGGTCCCATATCGTGACTACCCAAATCCAACCTTCCAAAGTCCAGGGGTTGACGACTAGCACCAAAGGTGTAAATACCTAAACTGGGAAGGCATTGCCTTTATAACTGTAAAAAAACACATCTGAGTATACAACTGGAAGCAAATCAGTAAGTAAAACTGTATACAAAAGAAATGATGGAAGGTAAAAGGGTCCAGAAATACAAGCCCAATTGGAAAGTTCATGTACCACTAAAAGAATGTTCCACTGAAGAAAAGTAAAGCAGCTGCTGGGTCATACTATGGGGTTCCTACCTGAAGGGTAGGTACAGATGACCTCCTCAGCACTCCATGTTCACCTGTCTCCTCAGTGCACCATCACATTGAGTGATCCACCTTCAGGTACTGTCCAGTCCTACTATCTATGCCTCAGTCAGTCTTGTCTATCATCTTCAACCAACACAATGAGGTGCGGGCATAACCCGTGTAGTGGTGAGTATAACGATACTCAGTAGGGACCCTGAGACCCTCAGGGTCTCAATAAATCCAATAAGGATAAACCAAAAGGTATGAAATCAATGAATAACCATTACATAGGTATATTCCTATACATATACCTATGTTTTCTAGTAACCCATCTCAATCATCAGGAAAACAAAAATGTCGTTGACTCAACTCAATCTAGGATTTTTATTAATCTGAACCCTCATCTACTAGAGAACTCCTATTATATCAAGTACAGTTTGCTTTCTATGTCACACAAAGCTGCTTCCCACTAACTTGGACTGGTGAGGTACTCCTCCTGTCGAGTACCATGGATCTGTTACACTCACATAGAGGCGCTCCTCACTGTGGGTCTACTGCGCTCACACAGAGGTGGTCCCCTTGTAGCCTGATGAGGTACTCCACGTATCGAGTACCGATGGTCTTCTGTGCTCATATAGAGGCACTGCCCACCATGGGTCTTCCGCGCTCACACCGAGGCGCTCCCCAATATTATAGTCAAATCACTCCAAGTCGAATCGGTCAGATATCATCAAGTCTCAGCTAGATAATAGGTTCCCACAAAAATGGATGCTCGTCTTTGGAAGATCTTCTCCACAAGCTACTGGTCGACACTCCAACTATAACGAAGTCCCATATTGATGTATCTCAATGGTCCGACAAGTCATAGGAGTCTCAACGCAATAGTTGGTGCGTCAATCGGACGCCCGATCTGTTAGGTATTATCCTTTTAGTCCCGAGGGCCCGGTTAGATTCGTGTACGATCCAATCTAACCATATCTCAACTATACCCCGAACACTAGTGGGGTATTCTCAAAGGGACAGCTTCAATACAAGAATATTGGCACTGTTGAAAGTTCTTCAACCGGACGTCTGGTTCCAAAAATATGGCCCAAGAAAGTAATGGGTCAGTAATGGGCCCGGGTTCGGTCCAACCCGGTTGGCCCGACTCGGCCCAACCCAGTCTAGGCCAACCCGGTCTGGGTCGACCCGGTCAGACTCGCTCGGTCTGACCCGTCCCATTGTGTGGGTCTACCCTTTATGTTTTGGCATGGTTCGCTAGGCCAGGCCCAGCTGGCTTCGAGGGCGGTTCGGCCCAGAGGTCACCACGTAGGCATCTCGACCCAAAGGCTGAGGCCAGTTCGGTCAGTGCTGCAAGGGGTGCCTCTCAGGTGACTCGATCAGGGAGGTCAGGCAGGTCGGGAGACCACCGATCAGGCCGTGTGGAGAGCAGGTTGGTTGTGGGTGTACCGATTAGGGCACGATAGTGGCTGGGTAGGCCTCAGGGGCACCGGCAGGGCTCTGGACTGGCTTTGGGGACATCGGGCTAGCCAGGGTAGGGGTCGGGCAGGCCGTGGGGGTGCCGACAGGGCGACGTGCAGGGCACGAGGACGCTGGGCAGGCTGCGGCAGGGGCCAGGAGGCCACGGGCAAGCGGGCCACATGCTGGGCATGGTGCTGGGGGGCTGCGGGTAGGCAATCCTGGCGCCGCTCGGGCCTACGGTGTTTAGCTGGAAGCATCGGTGCACTACGGGGGGCGGTGTGATTCGCAGAGGCTGCGGGTAGTGCGGCCTTCGTCATTTCCACCTTCATCATCGTCGCCCTATCTCTAAGTCGAGCCTCATCATAAATAAGATCATTGGAGGGGTTGGGCCTTGTTGGTTTGGCCTGCACCCTCCGCGTTTAGGTTGGTAACAATTGGCTCATCAAGAAGTAAGAAGATCCTTTTTAATTGTTAATTTCAATCTCTGCAACATTTCCATTCCAACCAAAGGTGAGAAAAAAAGTATATTACTCGATGTAAACCCCCTACCATTGATTTGTCAATAAACGTTCTTCGTTCATTGACGGTGTTGTGGAAAGAAGATGATGAAATTCATCATTCGCCGCGTTGGTCACACACTCCCAATCCCGAGCTGCGTCGGCCGTGGAAGACACTCCACATCTGTAGGTTCTAAGGGAGGAATTCAAAGAAGGATGTTGGCGTTCTTCGTTCTCATTTGGAAGATGAGGTTCCTCATTCTTCGTTCGGAGATTTTCTCCCTAGCTTTCTTCATCTCCTATTCATCCAAATTGAATCATACCAACAAATATAATAGATTGGTTATCTATTATTCTGTTGGCATAGAATTCAAAAAGGGAGAATAAATTAAGTGGCACCACCTAATTAATGCATTAGTGTTGTCATGAATTAGTTGGGGGAGGTCAAGGGGGTTTCTAACAACTTAATTTGGGAGTTGAAGAATCAAGAGGATCTCCCTCATTAATGAGGGAGAGTTGATATGTTTTATCCTCCTCCATCAATAGGGGTCAGGTGGTCCCCACCCCTATTATTTAAAAGAGAGGTTATGCGGTCTCGGTTGGTCCCCATGTCATAACATCTCAGGGGTGGTTTTGTTCAGGTGGCCCCCCCCCATCATAACCTCTCATCAGAGGTTAGGGTGTGGCGGTCCCACCTCCAACTCCCATGTGAAGGTTTTAACCAACATCCACTTACAAGGAAGCATAAAATAAAATTAAGTGTTCTATAATTTATTTTATTAGTATTTTATGAAATGCCAAAAACTGACTTTTATTGTCGACCATTCGTTTGTCGATGTGAAAGTCTACCTAAGTGAATACTAACGCTGTGAGTTCAACGGTGCCCTCCAATTTCAATTCTGAGCACCAGTTCAAAAGTTATAAAATCCCACTTGTATGTTTACTGAACGTACCCAAAGAAAACATTAGAAATTGATTCTGGGAACATCGGGCCTGGGAATCAAACGCCGTAAAATTTTGCGGAATCGTAAAAATAACTTGTATTTATGAAAAAAAAAATTCCAATGAATTTCTAAGTCTTTACACCCACCAACTCTCAATCACTTCAATGTACTTTTTTTCTTCCCAAAAGATCAATTTCACATTCCATAAGGGATTATTTAAGGAGATAATATTTAAGTGGTAACATTTACAAGACACGCTTCTAATTTCATTTATTCTTCTACCTTCCCCTCACCTCCTTCATCAAACAATGCATAATAATTATAGTATAATTTATATACATGAATTTTATATTGATAGTATAATATATTATATCCTCCACTTTTATTATCTCCTATTATTCAATGTAAATAAAAACCATTTTCCACATTATGTCAGTTAATCCCCATCCAGGATAGTGATTTTTAATTTTCAACTAATACCTTCATGGAAGGCATAAATTCACAATTTATTTTTCAAAATGAAGTAATTATGTATATTATATTTGGTTTCATATTCTATAAATATAATTTTTCCAAACCATTAAATAAAACAAAACTAGTTTGAAATGATTAGAAAAAACAAAAAAATACAAATCATTTATCATTAACGTTTTATTAATATAATCATCCATATTTTGGAGAAAATGATATATTAGGAAATTTAAAGTTATTAATATTCATCAATACCATTTCAATTCACATATGTACTAGTGTTCCTATTTTACAATAACTTGCAAAACATAAGTGAGTTGACCACAAAACAATGAATGGAACACTCCTAGAATAAAAAAATTGAACATTAAAAATCTTCAAAATCAACATAAGTGAACCAAATAAAATTATATTAAAAAAAGTATATGTGGAATATTTTTTCTGTTGAATAATTAATGTATATAATTTTATTATCTTGAAAATTAAGTGAAAGTGAATAATGAATTCAGGCATAATGTATGGGATCTCTCCAAGACACCATATTTCCTTAGGTTATGTTTTATTTCTATGCTTCAATTTATCTCATAATTATTCTTATATAATTTTAATATATTTTTTAAATATGTCATAAATATATAAATCTACGAATATTAATCATTTTTTATGTGGAAATAAATGTTTTGAAAGGTTATCATGTCAATTTATCTTAATAATCATCCTGATTAAAGGAATATTCTCTACCTGCTACCCATTAACAAGTACACTCCACAAAATGTTTCAAGAAGGCCATTTTTTATAAAATCAATCATTTTATCATGAAAAATCATTTTACTACTTTTCTGACTGACTGAAAACTAACTTTTTTATTAACAAATCACTTTTGAGGAGCAAGTGAGTAACCATAGAACCCAAATTACATTATTACATTTCTGAATTTATGGAAATAATTATTCTTTTATTCGATTTAAGGACTCTTTTACTTTCGCTACAACTAATCCTATGTGGAACATTTATAATGTTACCAACAGTCCATTTTTATTGTTTTAACTTTAGTTGGACATAAATATTCATGATATATTCCTCATTTTACGTTATTGATGTCTAATAATTATTTAAATCTCATGTTTCATGGATACCAATTGATACACCCTTTGGTTATGACTTATGACATGATTATGAAACTCAATTTATTCCATGGGAAACCCTTATTTTTATTCCATATGTTTGATTTATTTATATGGAAATAATATACATGTAAATTTTATGATTAGTGAACATAGATAGAAGTTCAATGAATTGGGTAATGTTTTATTCTCATGATACATTATGTATTGTATTACTTAGTAACCCTAATCCAATTTGGGACATCATCCACCAAGTGATATAATCTTAGATGTTATCCAGGAATCATGTTTATGACATGAAATATATTTCATCCCAATTCCTATGATTACATGATATTATGATTTCATGTAATATATATTAATCCTATATAGGTTAATTCATGATCCATTGCATTTATTTTATCATTTATGCCTTATAAATCATGTGTTATAATTCATTTACATGTTTATAATCATTCTGGTCTTTTTAGCTTGCCCATTTTTTATATGTATTACCTAGGTTATCTGATATAGTTTTAGGATCAATAAGTGAGTTATGATATTATAATGACCCATACTTTACATACATGTTTATTACTTCAAAATTTAATCATACTTACTTCAATAAATAACAAAACCTTGATACGATCGTATAGGTATAGTGTCTTTAGAAACTGGGAAACACAAACAAATGGTTCATAAATAATCTACATTGTCTCCCATTTAATTCATCATATCTAGAGTCCCTTTTTGGAATATCTTACTTAATACCCTTCTTCCTGACATGGGGAAAAGAGAACATACAAAAGGGTGAGCTCAAATGCTCAGTAAGGGTAAACAAAAGAAATATCAAACATAATATTATGAATATCTTAACCTTTAAAAGAGATCATAATATCATTACATGGGATAAATCATAGTGGTGAAATATAATCCCAATAATCATAACATAAAACATGAAACTTTTTTGGAATACACACATAATCATAAAAAATCATTTCATATTAGTGAAGGCTCATTTCCAAGACCATCATAGCGGACAAAGTCCATTACTGAATCGAGTTCACTCCTCGTTCCAGTCCTGTATCACTGAACCGGATTAACCATTCCAGCCATGACTATCTCATGAGATATAAATATTTACCCAATTAATTAGAGGGATATATAGGTCCCACACAGCTCATAATGAAACCATTCTCATGTGAGTCACAAAATCATAAAGTATATATCATAGCATAACCCATGTAACAAAAATGGGATTCTTAAACTTCATGCCATCAAAAGATAATCCATGTAAGATAAAAGGACATCATAAAAATAATTCCATCATATCATAATCAAATAAATGTGAAAATAGGGATAGAAACAAAACCCTGTATTATTTTAGATGGAAAATAATTTTGATAAAACACTTGAACTACATTCTTGAGGAAAATATCCTTTCTACTTCAAAAAAAAATTTCCTTTCCTAACATGTCATAAAATTTTAAACTAAAAGAAGTTGATTAAAAATAAACTTGAAATATTTTAAAGTAAGCTTCATGGATATAATTTTCTGTGAAATCATAAAAATCCATTCATGCCGTATAAGTTAAGAAAAACATTCTTCTTGTACTTTGGTCGGAAAAGTCAAAAAGCACCTCATACTAAAAACGACAAAAGATTCGTTTCATATCTTTTACTAAAAACTAACCAATGGGTAAAATTGAATTGAAACAATTATATAAGGATAGAAATAATATTACATATTGAGGAAACATGGATGTGGATGATAAATATTCTCGAGTAAATTCTGAAGTATAAACAATATCAGATAAAAATGAGATTGCGAAATTTTCCCTTACCTTAGATATGATATGCTTTGCACGTGTGCCAACCTCCTGTATAATGATTTAAATAATGTCATTGAATTTTTCCATAATCATAATCATTGTTATGATATCATATATGGTCATATTATTAGCTTCTTATTAGTAATATTTCATTGTTACTTGTTATTCGAGTGTTTATTGCTTTATGTTCTTGTGCATGTATTGTCGAATAAATTCTTATTCCTCTTTTTAGGTTATAGATAACTTATTTAAAGAATGGTATTAGTGTAATATATATCATATTTATTCATTTAATTCATTTATATAATCATTATTCAATGATGATCTTGTAGAACGAGTCGCATCACATCGTGGAGACGGTTGGCCGAACGTACGCACGAGCGATGATATCATTCCCATAACTATTTAATGGTATTGGAGTGTAAGATGGAATGTATCAGAATTAGTAGCATGATATAATAATCATATATATTTATTCTTTACACCATTTTACCCATCAAAGTAAGGTGGTGGTGGAAAACAGATTACACCACGACGTGGAGATGGTATTCTTTACGTACGCACGCGCGGTGATTTCATTTTCCGTTGGATGTATAGAAGGTGAAATATGGTTGTTTCATATTTATAATAACATATTAGTATATACGTGATACTGATTTTATTACTTCATAATGAAACATCTAAATAAGAGGAAGTATTAGAAGAAATAAATTTGAAAGAATCGGTAACGGATATTACCTCTTCTTCGACACGCCTCTTTGAAACCTTCTCTTAGGGCACTAAAATTGGTATTTGAAGAATACCAGGAACTCTAGAATGTTTCAAGGGAAGTTGAGAAGGGAAATTTATAGAGGATGTTTGAGATTTAAGGATATAAATTGTGTAAATAGGAGAGGGAGGAGGTGCCCTTTTATACGGGAGGAGAGGGGAACCTTTGGAATTATAAGAAATATTAATTTATAATAAATTCTACACCGACTTAAAAACCTCCAAAAATGACTCATATCCTAAAATTAGATGATATAGGGTTGTAATCTCATCAACTAATAAAATTTAGAAAAGTTTGGAATTTATTTTAAACATTATCAACAAGATTAATTCATATATAATCTATTTATTTTTATTTGTGGGGATGATATTCAAAATTTTAAATCATTATAAATAATTAATTATATGTTGTGAATTGTACAGAATTGTATAATTTATTATATTTTCGACCATATAAATGTTAATTTATAATTTTTAAATATTTTGTGATTTTTAGACAATTTTATAATATGTAATTTTTATAAAATAACAATAGTGTCAATTTTGACACTGTTCATTTATTTGAGTGTAAATAAAATATACACAGAAGATATGTTCGAAATAAAAGAATTAAATTGATTCATAAAATGTCATAGTTATCTAAAAAATTATTGGATAAAATTAAATAGTTAATATAATATTTATTTTAATACTTTTTAAATCATTTATTTGATAATTCAATCAATAAAATAATTTCAACATCACTATTGTGTCATAATTAATGATAATTATTTAATCCCTAAAAATTATAAATAAATTCACATGATGTAGATAATTTTATTAGTATTTTTGGGAAAATCCATGTTATATGGTTCATGAGTATTATCACTAAATTAAAATTATTATACTTTGAAGATTTAAGAGAGTGACATGACGTCACTTTCTTTGGTTTTAATAATAATTAAATTATTTTAATGGTCAAAAGTCCATAAATTTAATTTATTCTGACCATTAGGTGATAAGGATCTATTTTTAGTCATCCAATAGAATTTTGGCAGGTGTTAGGGTAATTTTATAATCTTATTTTTACCCTTAATTACACGATTTACTTTTAACTACAGTAAATAAAAATTATCGTAGTTACTATTCATAATATAAAAAATTAAAAGTAACCTATTAACATAATTTTTACCCACTGAATTCAATTATGGAATCAATTTTTCAAAATTCAAAACAAAAAGTTGCAGAAATTAATTTAAAATAAATACCGTTGTTAAGAAAATAGGTTTTAAAAGATAAAACATTGTCAAAGATTGAAATGTTTTAACCTATGAATTCAAAGTAAAATTAATGGTAATGACATAAATTATATTAAATGGTAAAAATATATTCTATTTTTACATTAAAACCATTCAATATTGTAATTTAACCCTATAAATTATTGTGATGAAAAAAGTAATTTTTAATTAAAATATAGCGTGTTTTTACTATTCATTAAAATATGAAAGTTATCAGAATAATATGAAAAATTTATCCAAAGTAAATTTTTATATCTTGATTCTAAAGAAGAATTTTATTTTGTCAAATTTAACTTATAAACCTATCAGAAACTAAATTTAATGTGGGTGCGCCATCAAAATGAGGCAAAACTGCATTTTTTGAAAAATACATATTCTACCCAAAAAAACTATGTTGTTCACATTCCATGTTTTAGAAAATGTGTATGATGAATAATAATGTTTTAAAATTTAAAATTTAGCTAATACTATTCATAATGGATATCCCATAATAATATTATAATAATATATCGTTGTTTAGTGAAACTCGATATTGCGTACAACACACGCTATCAAGGACGGTTGCTCTTGTGTATAACCCAAGCCAAGCTATTGTTGTGTGTAGTGAAAGATTCCTTTGATGTTGCGTATAACATAAGGCATAAAAAATATATTTCTGATAAAATATCAGGTTGTTATATTCTACCACCCTTAAAATGAATTTCTCCCTTGAAATTCCTCAATTCGTAACAAACGGATAAGGAAACCTCTCCCTCGTCATATCCTCAAGCTCCCTTGTATATTCTCCTAATTTGTGGTTCCTCCATAAAAATATCACCAAGAAAGTGGTCTTATTCCGCAGAACATTTTATCTACGATCCAGAATCTCTATCGGCTATTCGTTATAAGAATGATCTTGCTCCCATGGTACAACTTTTGAGCTTAGTACATGTGAAGGATCAGGTATGTACTTTCTAGGGAGAGATACATGGAACACATCTTGAACTTGAGAGAGATTCGGTGGAAGCGTCAGTCGGTAAGTGACCTTCCCAACACAATCCAATATTTCGAATGGACCGATATACCTAGGGCTCAGCTTTCCCTTCATTCCAAATCTCATTACTCTCTTCCAAGGTGATATTCGCAAGAACACTTTATCACCCACTTCAAACTCCCGGTCTTTTATTCGGTTGTCGGCCTAACTTTTTTGTCGACTCTAGGCTTCCCTTATGTGTTTTTGAATAGATATGACCTTTTCTACCATCTCATCAATAAGATCAGGTCCTAATATCTTTTTTCCCCAACTTCATCCCAGCAAGTTGGAGTCCTGCATTTCTTCCCATAGAGTGCTTCGTAAGGAGCCATCCGAATACTGGAGTGAAAGCTATTATTATACGAAAATTCCACCAAAGTTAGGTGTTGATCCCAACAACCTTTCAAATCCATAGAGAATGTTCTTAATATATCTTCTAGAGTTTTAATTATTCTCTCAGACTAACCGTCTGTCTGAGGATGATAAGCAGTACTGAAACTCAACTCTATATCTAAAGTATGCTGTAGACTTCGCTAGAACATCGAGGTAATCCTCGGATCCTGATCAGATATAATGGGAAGTGGTACTCCATGAAATCTTATGACTTCCTTTACAAATATACTGGCAAGCTGATCTAGAGAGAAATCTTCTCTAATAGCAATGAAGTGTGCCGACATCGTAAGATGATCAACTATAACCTAGATAGAATTATTTCCTTTGGATGTTTTAGGAAGTCCAGTGACAAAGTCCATAGTGATGTTATCCCATTTCCATTCGGCTATGGGTAATGGTTGTAACATCCCCTTAGACTTCTGTCTCTCAGCTTTAAATTTATGTCAAACCAAGCATCGAGAGACATATTTAGCAACATCTCTTTTCATGCCATCACACTAAAAATACTCTTTTAGGTCCCTATACATCTTTGTGCTTCCTGGATGAAATGATAATAAAGAACAATGAGCCTCATCCAGTAGCTCCTTCTTTTATTCTGGGATGGGAGGAACACAAACCGGATTCCTAAACCTTATTATCAGATCACAATCAAGGTTGAATGCAGGAAAATTTCTCACCTTATTTTGTAACTCTAAATATTCTTTTTGTGCCTCTTTAATCTTAACATGTATAGATGGTTGAACATTCATTTGAGAAAGATAAGATTTTTCCCTGTCTATTATAATTCCATGATCCATTCATTGTAAATCTATAAATATTGGATATTTTTTGATCCTCATCATGGATAAGTTGGCACGGTCTTATTGACATAATGTGTCTTCCACCTTGTTTGCTTTCCCAGGGTGATAATGAATTGATCAGTTTTAGTCCTTAATCAACTCCAACCATCATCTTTAGCGCATATTCAGCTCCTTTTTGTGAAAATATAAATTAAAATTTTGTGATCACTATAAATATCACACCTTTCACCATAAAGATAATGCCTCCAAATCTTTAATGAAAAGATTACCGCAGCTAACTCCAAATCATGAGTTGGGTAATTTTGCTCATTGATTTTCAACTATCGTGGGGAATAAGCTATCACCATATCGTTTTTCATGAGAACACAACCCAATCCCTTCTTGGATGCATCACTATAGAGCTCAAACCTTTCTCCACTACAATGTAGTGGGAGCATAGGAGCACTAGATAACCTTATGTTCAACTCCTCAAAATTCACTTCACACTCCTCCGTCCACACGAACGTAACTCCATTTCGAGTAAACTTGGTGAGTGGATTAGATAATCGTGAAAAATCTTTCACAAAACGTCGATAATATCCAGCCAAACCAAGAAAACTTCAGATCCCTGTTACTGTTGTTGGTCTCGACCATCTTTTGATGATCTCTATCTTTGCTTGATCCACAAATATTCCCTCTTTTGAGATTATGTGACCCAAAAATGAATCTTTTTTAAGCCAAAATTTACAATTGGTTAATTTGGAATAAATCTTATCCTTTCATAGGGTCTTTAATACAATTCTCATGTGATCTTTCTATTCTTCCTGGCCCTTTGAATAGACAAGAATATTGTCTATAAAGACTACCACAAACCAATCAATATAGTCTCAAAAGACTCTATTCATTAGATTCATTAAGATAGCAGGGGAATTAGTAAGACCAAATGAAATCACTATAAATTCATAGTGTCCAAACCTTGTAAGGAAATCCATCATTGGTATATCCTATTTTTTGACCCTTAATTGATGATACCCTGAATGAAGATCCATCTTGGAAAAGTATTGAGCTCCACGTAGTTGTTCAAATAAGTCATAAATGCACGGGAGAGGATATTTGTTCTTGATAGTGATCTTGTTAAGTTCTTGATAATCAATGTAGAGTCTCATTGATCCATATCTCTTCATAACAAACAAAACAGGTGCTCCCCAAGGTGACACACTACGGCGTATAAATACTTTATCAAGATTCTCTTGGAGTTGCTTCTTCAATTCCTGCAACTCAATTGGGTCCATTCTATAAGGTGTCTTTGAAATTGGCATAACACCCTGTATGAGTTCTTTTGAAAACTCAAATTCATGATTTGGTTGAGGACCTATAAATTTCTCTGGAAAGAAATAATAAAACTCTCGTACAATGTGTGTATTCTTAATCATGAGTTTCTCTCCATCCATTTGAGATAAATAACCTTCATTTATTGCAACCAGGACCCATAAGATGGATGAAATTTCCACTGTAAGGTTATATTCATCCTTGCATCGATAGATGATAGTATATTGATGGGGAATATTAAATGTGATTTCCCTTTTTGGAAATTGATATGATCTCCATATAAAGAAAGCCAATTCATGACAAGAATCACATCAAATTCCACTCTAGGAAGGATCACAAGATTTGCAGGAAGCACTGTCCCATAAACATCAATCGGAGAAGAATTGTAAACATTTGATGTGACTGTTGTGCCATTATGAGTTTTCATAGCTATGTCAACATCTAATTGTTGAGGTAGTATAGCGATACCCTGAGAAAATTCTTCAGAAATAAATGAGTGGGTGGATCCAGAATCAAATAAAACATTTTATACTTTAGATTGGATAGTATGAGTACCATTCACCACTTCGTTATCATACTCCACATCGCCAATAGTAATTTCATGTGACTTTCCTTTGTTTTTGGACTTAAGAGATTGTTGACGTCGATCATCATAAAAAATCCTTGGATTAGGGCATTGATTGGCATAATTCCCCATCTCCTTCCACTTGAAACATTGAAGTGTTGTAGGTACAATCTATGTATTCCTTTCATTGTTCGCATCATTAGACATCTACTTCCCATTATTTCGACATTCAATTGCCTGATGACCTTCGTTTCCACACTTAAAACATTTTATTGTCCCTTTCAGACAATTCCCTCCAGGTTTCTTTCCACAATTTGAGCATAAAGGAAAAATCATCTTCTTTTCAGTGTGGTCTTTAGATTTTCCTTTGAATTCCATTTTCCACTTCTTATCAAACCCATATGATTGATGGGTTACTCAAATCTCTATCTCAACCTTAAGAGCACATCGAACAATTTCCTCGTTGCTATTGAAGTCCCTTATGACTAACACCCTTGGAAGACTTAGATTAAAGACACTAAAGAATTGATCAATATAACTCTCAGGTTAGATAATAATTCCAGAAGCATACCTTTCATGTCTTGAAAAATTTGATTCATATGTACCAATAGATTCATCATCCTTTTGCCTCAGTTCAAGAAACTCCTTCTCCATATATGTTCAAAGAATATGAGGGAAGTACTTATTGAAAAATAAGTTCTTGAACTCGTCCCATTCCATGGACTCAATTTCATCTATTTGCCTTGTATTCTTTATAAGATTCCACCTTTGATCATCATCACCTTCCAAACGATACACTGCTAAGATGACTTTGTCATGTTCAGAACATTGTAGAACTGAAAATATCTTTTCAGTGATACTAATCCATTGTTCAGCCACTAATGGATCTGAAGACCCACTGAATGAAGGTGGGCGCTGCATCATGAAGGATTCAACAGAATTTTTCTCCTTCCTTTGCTCATTTGGATGTCCTGCATGGTTCATAGCATGAGAAAGTTGTGTGAGCATGGCAAAAAAATTTTGCATCCCAGCTCCCATAATGTTTGGTTCCTCAGGGGGACAATCATTGCATTTCCCATTGCATTTAGCAATAACATGGTTCCTTCGGGTTCCAGCCATTGACTAAAACCAATAAGCATAGAGTGAGAAAGACTAATCATAATAGGAGAACCACATAACCAAGAATAAAATTTTACAACTAAGGTCTTATCATAGGTTATTCATGGCCATTTCTAAAACACTAATATTGTGTTCTATTCTTAGACATATCCTTAGGGTTCTTACTAAGGAATTCACATCCTTGTTTCTAAAGGATGACTATACCTATCCTCTGATACCAACTATAATGAACTATACATTACATACATGGTTATTACATTAAAATTATAGAAAACTTATTACAACATATAACAATAACATGATAGAAACGTATAGGTATAGTGTCTTTAGAAACTGGGAAACATAAACAACTGGTTCATAAATCATCTGCATTGTCTCCTATTTATTTCATCATATCTAGAGTCCCTTTTTGGCATATCCTACTTAATACCCTTCTTCCTGACCTGAGGAAAAGAGAATATACAAAAGGGTGAGCTCAAATGCTCAGTAAGGGTAAACAAAAGAAATATCAAACATAAAATTTTGAATATCTTAACCTGTAAAAGAGATCATAATATCATAACCTGAGATAAATCATAGTGGTGAAATGTAGTCCCAATAATCATAACTAAAAACATGAATCTTTTTGGCATACACACATAATAAAATAAAATAATTTCATATTATTCAAGGCACATTTCCAAGACCATCATAGTAGACAAAGCCCATTACTGAACCGAGTTCACTCATCGTTCCTGTCATTTATCACTGAACCGGATTAAATTGGAATTCCAAAGATGTCTATATGAAGAGATTTAAATATTTACCCAATGCATTGGAGGGAGATAAAGGTCCCACCCTCTCATAATGAATCTATTCATAGGTGTGCCACAAAATCATAAAGCATATATCATAGCTTAACCCTTGTAATAAAAATTGGATTCTTAAACTTCATGCCCTCATAACATAATCCATGTATGATAAAAGGACTTCATAAAAATAATTTCATCATAACATAATCCAGTCAATGTGAAAATAGGGATAGAAATAGAACCCTATATTATCTTAGATGGAAAATAATTTTGATTAAACACTTGAACTCCATTCATGGGGAAAATATCCATTCTACTTCAAAAATATTTTTCCTTTCTTAACATGTCATAAAATGTTAAACTAAATTTTTTTTATTAAAAATAATCTTAAAAACATGTAAAGAAGTTTCATGGAAATAATGTTTTATGAAATCATAAAAATCCATTCATGTCTTATAAGTTCAAAAAAACATTCTTCTCATACTTTGGCTAGAAAGGTCAAAGAGTACCTCGTACTGAAAACGACAAAATATTACTTTCATATCTTTTAATAAAAACTCACCAATGGGTAAAATTGGATTTAAAAAATTGTAAAAGGATAAAAATAATATTACATATTAAGGAAACATGGATGTGGGTGATAAATATTCTCCAGTAAATTCTGAAGTATAAACAATCTCAGATAAAAATGAGATTGCGAGATTTTCCCTTACCTTAGGTCCGATATGCTTTTCACATGTCCAAACCTCCTGTATAATGATTTAAATAATGTAATTGACTTACTAAAGAATCATAATAATTTTTATGATATCAAATATGGCCATATTATTAGCTTCTTATTAGTATATTACATTGTAACTTGTTATTCGGGTGTTCATTGCTTTATGTTCTTGTGCATGTTTTGTCAAATAAATTCGTATTCCGCTTTTTAGGTTATAGAAAACTTATTGATAGAATTATATTAGTGTAATATATATCATATTTATTCATTCAATTCATTTATATAATCATTATTCAATGAAAATCATGTAGAACGAGTCGCATCACATCATGGAGATGGTAGGTCGTACGCACGCACGAGCGATGATATCCTTCCCATAACTATTGAAAGGTATTGGCCTGTATAATGGAATGTATCAGAATTAGTATCATGTTATAATAATCATATATAGTTATTCTTTACACCATTATACCCATCCAAGTATGGTGGAGGTGGAAAACAGATTACACCACGGTGTGGAGACGGTATTCTGTACGTACGCACGCGCGATGATTTCATTTTCCGTAGGATTGATAGAAGGTGAAATATGGTTGTTTCATATTTATAATAACATATCAGTATATGAGTGAGAATGATTTTATTACATCATAATGAAACAACTAAATAAGAGGAAGTAGAAGAAGAAATAAATTTTAATGAATTGGTAATGGATATTACCTCTTCTTCGACCCGACTCTTTGAAACCTCCTCTTAGGGTACTAAAATTGTTCTTGGAAGAAGATCAGGACCTCTTGTATGTTTCTAGGGAAGTTGAGAAGGGTAATGTGAAGGGGTTTTCCGAGCTTGAAGGTTCTAAATTGTGTAAATAGGAGAGGGAGGATGTGCCCTTTTATAAGGGAGGAGAAGGGAACCTTTGGAATTATAAGAAATATTGATTTATAATAAACTAAAACCCCACATAAAAACCTCTAAAAATGACTCAAATAGGAATAATATATGAGATAGGGTTGTAATCTCATCAAACTATAAAATTTAGACAAGTTGGGAATTTATTTTAAACATTATAAACATGATTTATCCTTATATAATGTATTTAATTTCATTTGTGGAAATAATATTATAAATTTTAAATCATTATAAATAATTACTTATATGTTGTGAATTTTCCATAATTTTATACTTTATTATATTTTAGACCATATAGATTTTAATTTATAATTTTTAAATATTTTTTTTGATTTTTAAACAATTTTATAATATGTAATTTTTTTAAAATTACAATAGTGTCAATTTTGACACTATTCATTTATTTGAATTTAAATAAAATATACATAGAATATATGTTCTAAATAAAAGATTTAATTTATTTATAACATGTAATATTTATCTATAAAATTAGTGGAGCACAATAAATAGTTCATATAATATTTATTTTAATACTTTTGAAATCATTCATTTGATAATTCAATCAATAAAATAATTTCAACATCACTATTGTGTCATAAATAATGATAATTATTTAATCCCAAAAAATTATAAATAAATTTACATGATGTAGGTAATTTGATTCTACTTTTTGAGAGTATTTATGTAATAAGTTTCATTAATTTTATCACTAAATTAAAATTATTATACTTATAATATTTAAGAGAGTGACATGTTGTCACTTTCTTTGGTTTTAATAATAATTACATTATTTTAATTGTTAAAAGTACATAGAATGAATTTATTCCGACCCTTAGGTGATAAGGGTATACTTTTAGTCATCCAATAGAATTATGGCAGGTGTTAGGGAAATTTTATAATCTAATTTTTACCCTTAATTACCCGATTTACTTTTAACTGCAGTAAATAAAAATTACCGTAATTACAATTCATAATATCAAAAAAATAAAAGTAACCTATTAACATAATTTGTACCCACTGAATTAAAATATGGAATCCATTTTTCAAAATTCAAATAACATAAGTTTCAGTAATTAATTTATAATTAATCCATTTTTTAAGAAAACGGGTTTTAAAAGATAAAACATTGCCAAAGATAGAAATGTTTTAACCTATGAATTCAAAGTGAAAAATAATAGTAATGACAAAAATTATATTAAATGATAAAAATATATTCTATGTGTACTTTAAAACCATTAAATATTATAATGTAACCATATAAATTATTGTGATGAAAAAAGTAGTTTATAATTAAAATATAGCGTTGTTTTACTATTCATTAAAATATAAAAGTAATCTAAATAATATGAAAAATTTATCCAAATTAAATTTTTATATCCTGATTCCAAATAAGAATTTTATTTTGTCAAATTTAACTTATAATCCTATCATAAACTATATTTAATTTCGGTTCCCCATCAAAGGGCGGCAAAACTGCATTTTTCTTAAAATACTTATTTTACCCAAAAAAAAAATTTTGTTCACATACTATGTATTAAAAAATTTGTAAGATGAATAATAATGTTATAAAATTAAAAATTTAGGTAATTCTATTCATAATGTATAGTCCATAAAAATATTATAAAAACATATCATTGTTTAGTGAAACTCGATACTGCGTACAACACACGCTATCGAGGAAGGTTGCTCTTACGTATAACGCAAGCCAAGCTAGTGTTGTGTGTAGTGAAAGATTCATTTGATGTTGCATATAACATAAGATATAAAAAAATATATTTCTCATAAAACATCTGGGTGTTACAGAGATCATTATGGATATTACTATATTGTCTTTTATTCTATATTTATTTTTACGAATTATGTTAACAGTTTTCCAAATTCACTAACATTTTCTAACCATATTTTTTATTTAATATATATTTATATTTAAATTTCTGTAAAAATATATATAAAAGAAGTGGGTCTCTAAATATGGTATCATAGAGAAAAAAAATTGATACTTGAGAACTATCATGTGTGAGTGTTATATGTAACACGGATTTCAACCTATGGTCATTATGGAGAAAGGGATTCCACTGGGGTAGGTGGTTTTTACCACCCATTAGATGTAGCAATCAATAGAGTTCCCAGATAGGTATTAATTATAGTAAATATGAAATAATTCCAGACTATTATAGTTGGATTCAGAGGATCTTTTACTTACATTGTGGATTATGACTACAAACATGTAGTTGGAACCCTAAGGGGAAGTCAAACAATATAAATAATTACCATGGATAACCTAGATTGAATCATATGGACTCATAAGTTTTTTTATACTTATCATTTATAAGTGATTAATTCTATGCTCATAGTTTCCATTAAAATTTGTATTAGTTAATTATTCAAACCCCTAATTTTTCATATTTTTTTTATTTCATGGTGGGAAATATGAGAACTTTTTACAACAACTAGTGGAATAGTAAATGTTATAATTTCCCTAAAGAGATTCCAAACCTGATGGGAATAGAAGATTAAAAATTCATGATAGTACTTGATCAACTAGATCACATTCTAAATATTATCTTAAATCTTGTGGAACTCCCTCCTTCTCAAAAGAAAGATCATTTTTTGGTTGAATCTTTTATAAAACAAAGGCCTAATACATTTAGTGGATTATATGATCCCATAATTCTTGAACTACAAATTTACTCTGTTGAGAATATATACAGTGTACATTAATGGTCTTAAGAAGAGAAATACATTTTTTGTCTATCATTTTTATAGGGTATCTGATTACTGGTGTATAGTAATCAACAACATGAAGTCAAAATAGGAAATTTATTCCATCGAATAGGAAGGATTTAAGAAAATATTTTTCAATAATTATTTTCCCCAAATACTCCATGTTAATAAAGAGATAGTTTTCCATGAATTGAAGAAAAATTAATATTTTTCTACTAGTGTGTACAAGGAAAACATTACAATGCTTTCATAATATGCCTCTAACTTTTTCAGAAACATTAAAATCAGGGTTGATCTATTCTTTAGTTCTTTAAATTTGAAAATAAAATAGTGAAATCTGATTTGAGACTTCAAAAAATATGAGAAGAATGTTAATTGTTACCTTAAGGATATGATTGAGTTTGGTGAATCATAGTGGTCTCATGTGGTCAAATATAAAAAGAATAAATCAGAGTATAATAGGAGATGATCAATAGATAAATCCATTATGGTAATGAAAACATTAAATTCCCATGTGTCTAAATTGTGGGAAGAAGAATCACATGCACTATCTAAAGGTAACTGGTGATGCCTCAAATATGGAAAAGAGGGGAATTAGGCTAATCGTTTCCAAAGGTATATGATGAATCCCACTAATGTGGATGAATAAAGTAAGGTTAAAATCACCACTCTTCCAATAATAAAATTTTTAAACTATAAGGAAAATGGGAATCATTTATGTCAATTCCCTAATCCAAGGGTTTTTACATACAATCAATGACTCAAAACTCTATGGAAGTAATAAAGGGAATATGATATCACTACTACAGATGTGGATTCCAAATAATATATTGTGACAGGTATGCTAGTTATTCAATTGATAATAATGAAAATAATATTTGATTCTAGTTTGAGAAATTCCTTCAAATATTTCATGTCTAGAATAACTATTCAAACACCATTTAAAAATATAGGGGATGAGTTATCCATGAGAATAAATAATGGGTAAATTATTTACTCTAATGTATAGAAATAATCCTCAATAAATTCTTATGGACTGAACCTCCTACAAAATCTGGTCATGCATCCTTTTGTGATGTTTGGTTCTGTATTAGGTAAGGATTGGATATCATTACTAAAATCTGACATTAACTGCGGGAGTATGGAAATTACTCTTCACATCCTGAGGAATCCTCCTATTCCATACAAATGTTAGGATTCTAATGAATATACATTGGAATCTTTGTCAGAATAATGGATTTTATTTTCATATGAGATAGAATATCTAGCTCAAATTATTGAGAAACAATATAGGCGAATTATAAAACACATTCCCATTGGGAGGGAATACATTGATGTATTCCTTAAATAACAGTCTCATCTTCCTCCTGACTGGGAGGTTGACTTCTCAACTGAACATATACCAAGATATCTTCCCATACCAAATACTCTGGACAGTATGTACATTGTTGATTTAGAATAACTAAAAAGCAATTACAATAGAATCTAGAAAAGGTTTTTATGAGTTCACCACCATGTGTTGTACTAGTACTATTGTAAGAAAAATCATTGATTAGAGGACATTTTAATTGAGGATCACGAGCTCAAAAATAATGATAAAGAATAACTATCCCGTGTCAAGGATATATGCCTTTTTGATCAACTACACAGGGCCAAATATATCACTATGGGGGACCTTCCGTCAGTATATCATCATTTAAAATTAACAGTGGAATATAATCCCAATAATACATTCCAAATTTGGTATAGACACAATGAATTCATAGTGATTCCCTTTGGAAATTCTAATTCTCTCTAAATTTTGATGTACATAGTGAATATGGTCATTATATATTACCACAAAAAAACTATTGGTAGTGTTTACTGATGATATTATGATATAATCGAAGAGCATAGATGAACATGAGGATCATTTTAATACTACTCTAAAAACATTTTCAAGAGAAAAACTATATTAAATGTACATTATATGTGATTTCTGGATTGATTAAGTCTCATTTAAGGGAATTTTATCCCCAAAAAAGGAATATTTGTATACGCTTATAATTCAATGATAGTTAAAAAGTTCATCTGGATGGAATCTATAATTGATATCCATGATTAACTGGACTAGTTTGGTATTACTGGTGATTTTTTAGTAAATTTTTTTGATTTTCAAACCCACAAACCATAATAAAAAATTAGAGGGTGAATTTTTTCTCGACCAATGAATGTGAATACAACATCAAAGAGTTAAAAATAGTTTATCACTACACCAGTACATCCAATACCCATAAGTAAAGAACACTTCAGGTTATACTTTGATTTAGAAAATAATATCTTTGGTTGTGGACATATAAAAAATGATATCTTGATAGATTATGCATCAGGGTGCCTAAATGTTCATCCGAAAAACTATCCAATTCAGGATCTTGAGTTGGAATCTGTGATCATAAAAATAAAAATATATTGGTATTATATATATTGGGATAATTGTGATATATATACTAATCATAAGATCATACAATATATTTTCCCATAGAAGTAGTTTAAAATGAACTAACGAAGATGGTCTGATCCCATCATAGATTATGACTTATTTTCCCACTACCATCATGTTAAAGGGAATAAAGTGGAATATTTTATAATTATAAAGTATCATACAACATTATAAAGGATGATTATAGGAAAGGATCCAATCTTTTTAAAATTGAAAAGGTTGTACATGGTAATAAAAAAATAAGTAACATACTTATTCCATTATCATATTATTTTTCAACCAAACCTGTTACTGAACATAATACATTCTCAAATTGATTGTGTTGAAATTAAGAAGAAGATATATGATATTATAAATGAAAAATCATCATAGTTTATAGTATATGGGTAATTATTCATAAGATTTTGTTCCTGACTATGTGTTCCAAAAAATCTGATGATAAAGAAATAATTATTGAATGATGAACATTGATTAACCTTATCTATCCTCCCAGGGAGTGAAATGATGTATTGAGATCACTGAGAGAACTATGGGTGGGACAATATGAAGAAGGATATCGTAAAATATACATCAATGTTAATGGTATATCCCCAAGTGAATTCTAAAAGGAAAAATTATTAGGGGATGTTGCATCCATTACAAATACCAACATGGAAATGGGAAAACAACACCATTGAATTTGTCTCTAGACATCTATAAAAATCAAGAAAATATAATGTTATATGGGTTTTTGTGGATTATCTTACAAATACGTTGTGATTCATGCAATTCAATAGGTCCTCAGACTCAATCATGTTCCATGGATGTACAATATATAAGTGATGAGGATGCATAAAGAACCATTATTAATTGTATAAAATCAAGATCTAATATTTATGTTCATGTTCTATTAGAGTCTATAACTTGTTCTAAGCACTATGATGCACTTCATTATGACTTATCACCCCTATTCTGATGATCAGTTTGAGCATTCTATTTAGACACTAAAAGACATGTTTAGTACATGCATGATTGGCTTCAATGGATGATGGGACCAACATATTCCATCGGCTGAGTTCCCTTATATAAATAGTATCCAATCAAGAATCCAAATGGATTACTATAAATCCCTTCATTGAAAGATATATAAAACAAATTTTTATTAGGATTATGTTAATGAACTCAATATTTTGGGACCTAAAATGATCTAGGAAATGGTAGAGAGGTGATGACCATTCAGTAGTACATATGGACTCTCCAAATTTGATAGAATAAAATATTCAATGGGACCTAGTGTTTGAGGTTGAAGAAAATGTATTCCTCTACCTATCTCCATGGAAGATTGTCAAGAGATTATGGAAGAAGGTAATGTTAAATCCATGGTATATCAGACCATTTGATATTCTTGATCACATTAGAGTTGTGGTATATTGATTATAACTTCCACCAATAATGTCTCAAGTACATGATGTATTCAACATATCCCTCTTGATTAAGTACATACCTAATCCATTACATTAACTAAATTTAGAGGTGTTATAACTAGAAAATTATATCACTAACGAGGAGTAGTATGTGAAGATCTTGGACCATAGAGTTAAATTTCTATACAATAAAACCACTCACAATGTTAAAGAGATGTGACGGAACAAAACATATGAGAGGAAAAATGGGAACCATAGAGAGTGATGAAGGATAAGTACTATGAACAGTTTTCACATTACAATTTTTAAAAATATTTTTAGGGTAAAATATTAATGGGGGAATAATGTATCCTTAGAAAATATTATCCATGTAATTTTCCATCTAAAAATTATATGATGAAGTATAAAGCACATAAATCACATAGAAAAAACAAAAAAATATTTTTGTCATAAATGATGAATGATACATTAGTTAAAAACTAAATCAATAAGAAATACAAATGGTATAATGGTATAAAAATTAAAAAATAAGGTATATAATATATTAAAATTTGGATCTTCTCAATTGTGATGAATGACCGCACACATGAACAAATTTGTTCAAATAAAAAATAATTTTGGTAATAAAATATAATTTTGAAGATAAAATTATATATAAACATGAGATAAAATATAATTAAATGAATACTAAATTAAATAAATGGTTTTTGTAGATATTAAGAAACCTATATAAACATTAAAAACCTAACCAATAGAATAGTAACCCGTCTATTGGAATAGTAATCTAACTATTAGGAATAGTAAAATATTTGTTAGAATTGTATCTTCAACTATGGAGGTGTAAAATAATATTTAGGTTGTTATAAAATTAATGTAAGATATATTTATATTAGGGTACATGAAAATAAATTTTTGAAAAATGGTAAATTGTGTGTTTTTTTGTATAACATAAATGATTTAATTGTTATTTTATAATGAATATAACGATTTAAAAGAAAACATATTTCCAAAAAATGGATTCATAATTTAATCTCAGGTTTTGTTATAATGATAATAAAATTTTATCAGACCATAAGTAATATTTCAAAGAGTTGGAAAATTTCTTGAAATATTCAAATTTGTATTTTTTATTAAATAATAATTATTTTAAAAATTAAATGTCTCATATTTAAAAAAATAATTTCATAAAATACATTCAATTTTTGAAATATACCCATTGGAAAATTGTTAGGGTTAATTTTTCATATTGCTTTAAAATAGTATAACTTTATTGTTAATTGTGAAATATAGTATTTTTATGGTATTTAACAATATAAGCCAAATAAATGAATTTTTAAGTGATGGTTGATGTATGTTTTGATTATTTAAATATAAAATGAACTATTTACTATATGCAGTGAAAAAAATCAGTTTTATTGATATTATTGAGACAAAATTATAAACTAATATATATAATAATCAAAAACACCTCTCTCTTCCCCTTATATAAACCTTTACTCACCACCCATTCTCCTCACACCATTTAATTCATGAACCTTGCCAAATATTGTTCAAAACCTCTCCTTCCCACAATACCACAGTTCCTAGTGATAATGGTCTCACCAAAAGTTCAATTCCATGTTCATTAAGGGGTCCTTCAAGGAGGCAATATTCATGAGGTAACCATATTAAACTACCTCTTTTATATTATTTATTCTTCTACCTCCCTTCACATCATTAATCAAACATAGAATAATATTATATTATCCTATGTATAATATAATTTTATATTGAAAGTAAAATATATTCTATCCTCCCCTTTTCTCATCTCAACTTATTTAATAAAAAACAAAACCATTGTTCATATTATGTCGGTTAATCACCTTCATAGATGATGAGTTTCTTTTCAAAATATTCCTTAATGTAAAGGTTAAATTCACTTATAATTTATTAAAATTAACTAATTATGTATATTATATTTAATTTCAAATTATAGAAAGAAAATATAGCCATAAACTAAATAAAATGATATATTTTTTAAAAGGTTAGATAAACTACTAAAATAAACATGACATTTATCATCAATGTTTTATTATAATAATCATCACAATGTAAAAAAATGAAATATGGGAACATAATTATAAACAAGTGAACCGATCATGAAATGATGAAACAAATGCTCTCAGAATGTCAAAATTGAACATTAAAACTCATAAAAATTTCTATAAATTAACATAATTAAATTTTAATAAATAAAATATATGTGGAATATATTTTTATTAAGTAATTCATGAACCTAATTAAATTTTCTAAGACATTAAAAACAAGTGGATAACACATTCAAACATAAATTAGTGGATGTCTCTGAACAACCATATTTCCTTTGGATACTCTAACTCTCTCATTGCCTCATCTTATCTCTTAATTCATATAATATACATATCTTATGCTATATATATATTTTCATGACACACACACACAGATATAAATATATATATATATATATATATATTGATCAATTCATCTTTATTTTATGGGTAAATACATGTTTTAAAAGTATCCCTTCACAATTCAACTCGGTAAGCAACCTGATTAATGGTAACCTCTATATTTCATACCCATTTTCAAGTACACTCCAAAAAATATTTAAATACATCATTATTTTATAAAGTAACCCATTTTTCATGATAATAAATTTTAATTCATTTTTGGTTTTAAAAAAATAATTATTCTTTTATAACATTTAATAAATCGATAATCTTTTCCCTAAAAATGACCTTAAGTTACACATATCAAAAGTAACTTAACCCCTATTTTACATGTTTTCACTTCAGTTGGAAAAAATTATTCATATCTATTCTAATTATTTAAATACCTTCTTTAATGGTCACTATTATGATACCCCCATTGGTTATACCTCATGGCATGATTTGCAAACCCATTTCAATCCATGGGTAAAACTTTTGTTTATTCCTTATGTTTGATTTATTTTTGTGGCATGAAAATTCATGTACACGTCATTATGTCTGTCCCTAAATTGTTCTCCAATTTATTAGGTAAGGGTTTAGTCTCATGATATTCTATATATGGGATTAGGGAGTAAACCTGGTCAATTATGGGACTCTGTCCACCACGTGATATCAACATTGCTGTTAGCCTTGAATCATGATTATGTTATAATATATATTTCTAAAACAGTTCTATATTCCCATGATCTTATTATTTAATGTTCTATATGTTATTCCTCTATATTTTTATTCATGATTCATGCCTTTTATGTTATCAAGTTGTCCATTTTAACTCATGTGGTATGTTTCATATCCATGTTTATTCTCTTACAAGGATTTTTACCATGGCCATTTTTCCTATGTATTCCCTAGATTATCCTACGATGTTTTTGGAGCTCAACGGAAGATAGGATATCATTATGGATATTAATAAAAATATTTTATTTTTATGTTTTCAAATTATGTATTTAGTTTTCCAAAGGCATAGGGATTTTTATTGTCGGTATGTACATAATTAAAATTTATGTTAAAAAATGTTAAAATATGGCTAAAAGGATTAGGACGTTGTACTTCATATCATATGTGTTATAATGAATAGGATCATTGAGAACAATCATGTGTGAGCATTGGATGAAACATGGCTCTTCTCCTATGCAATTCATGATGAAAAACCTACCACTATGGATGGTGTGGTATCCTACCCAAGAGGTGTAGGCCCCTAGGGAGTGCCCTAGTTGGTATCAATAATATATGACTAGAAATAATTCTAGACTGCTATAAAAGTTTTGTACAAATAAGAAATAATGAGTTTCTATTTATATAAGAGGGAGAAGACACACCTGGAGTTTATTAAAGGACTAAAATATAATAATATAATTCTAAATTCACGTTCTTCTAAAAAGAAATAAAATAAATAAATTCCTAGGTACTAAATAACATGGAAAATTAAAATTTATATTGTTTTTCTGTTATTTTAGAACATATATTGTTTTGTTAACACCTTCATTAATTATTTTTCAACATTAACCGCAGAATAAACTATTTCAATCTCAAATTGTTAAGAATGTTTCCATAAATGTAAAAGATACTCAAAAATGGATCATGGTAGATATGATAAACTGTATTACACTAAAATGTTTTAATATAATTTTTTCTAAAATTTTTATGTTATTTAATATAATATTATTTATTAGAAAATATAATTAATTAAAAAATTTATTTTATTCATTTAATTTTACCGTCATGATAACAAAAAAGTATATAATTACAGTATAACTATTGCACACATTATTAATAGGTGATATTTATCGACCAAATTGTTGGAAATTAAAAATTTATCATAGTTATATTAGTTTTAATATTTTTAATGTCATTTATTTCATTTTTCTATTTAGTGAATAAATACTTTGTCAGCGTTGCATAAGAATTAAAGTTAATTATAAAACCAATAAAAATTATATTTATTTTTTCATGGTAAAAAATGTTTTTATTTAAAATTACCAATTATAATTTAACAAATCCTCTATTAATCCCCTTGTGAAAAAATTTTAGATCATAAAACCAGGAGAACCTCATTTTTTTTCTTATCTTCACATAAAATATTATAGTGGTTAAAATCATAGAAAATAGAAAAAAGGAATATATTAGAATTTTTTATGGTTATTGTGGATATAAGATCATAGAATAAAACAATGGAATCATTGGGGGTCATTTATTAGTAATTATCATATTATTTGTATCTTTAATTGCCAGATTTACGCTTTACCATGGAAAACAAATTACAATGGTTATTATTCAAAATTACCAAAAAAAAGGGATCTACTTACCAAATATTAACCTCTTGATTCTAAATAAAGAATCAATTCTATCCAACTATATATATATATATATATTTATTATAAAATCATTTTAAAATATTTATAGAGAATGAAATGAACACCATTTTTCAGAAAAGTACATTTTCAGCATAAAACACGATTTTTTCTATCTCATTCATAAAAAAATTAAATGAATGTTATATAATATTATTGATATATATAATATAAATTTTATTAAAATAATTCACTAATAGTTATAAATTTAATCTATTAAGATAATAACATTGCTTGCCAAAAAATAGTATTTCAGAAAAAAAACCCCTCTTTCACGTTCAATTCTTTTTTATTATTTCGATTTATTATAAATTTATAATAAAAGAATTTGTTTTATACATAAATTTTCTATAATTTATTTATTCCTAGTAGTACCCTTCAATTTAACATCTTCATTATAATGGTATACTATATTACAGTTCATTTAGACCGAGTGTCGTGTTTATTGTCATCTATATTTTTTATTTGAATGGGAAAATACATTAAAATCTCATGTTATTATATTATACACCCATAAAAATAATTTCACTCTAAAAATTATATCACCTTCAAACAAAAAATTATTATACAGTGGCTTCACTACATCCTTGGGTTCCCATATAACTTTATCAAATTTCATATTCCTTCCGTGATCTTTATGTCTATGAGTTTTCATATTCCACTACATATTATCTCCATAATCCATGATTTATACCAGTTGTTCTTCATATGATATATCATGATCTGGTTATAGGATCTCTATGTTTTGTACAAGTGATAGATTAGGTATATACTTCCTCATGATAGATTGTTGGGCAAAAATCCCTCAATGTAGCATTGAAGTATTTTTGGGTTGATTGTGTTTGTTGACAAAGAAGGTTTCCATGAAGAAATTTTCAAGTTCCAGAGATGTTTTTGACAATAAATGTTGACAAAATAATGATGACAAAGGAAAAGAAAATCTGGAGGTGGTACAAAAGAGAAATACAAGGTGGCGTCATTTTCTAGTGTTTGCCAAATTTTTGGGGTCCAATATTTGGAGGTTGATGAGCATCGTGAAAAGTGGATTTCACTGAAGATCATATTTTAATATGGGAAAGGCATGAATTTCACGAAGAAAAGATTCATGGTTTGGATTTTTTGAGACCAGAAGAATGGAGGCGGTGGTTCTTCGTGATTACGACAAGCTTCACGAACGATAGAGGCTGAAGCGCATCGCGGTAGTGAAGGGCTTTGCAAGAGAGCATTGCGCCGATAAGGGGAATTGCGAGGGAGCTTCACGGTGAAGGAACGATAGAATTGAAGGGATGCTCTGCGATTAGGATGAGATCCGCGATCGGAAAATTTCCGTGGTGCTTTGCGATTTTGAGAGAATTCCGGCGGGAACTTCGGAGCTTCTCGATTTGAGCTGACGTGGCGTTGACTCCACACCGAAAGTTGGAGGGTTGGTGTAATTGCCTATAAATAGAGGTCGACCCCCTCGAGCGAAGAAGAGAGAGAATTTTCAGAGAAGATATTTTTTCTCTAATTTTGAGAAGGTGGTTCGCATAGCCAGTGTGCTTCACGAAAGAGGAGCTTCGCGGCAGCTATTGTAGCTCCGCAAAAGTTACGAGCTCCACGTTGGCTCAGTGAGCATCATGAGGGAAGTTACTTTGCAACAACTTGAGCTTCGCGGTATTACTTCAAGGTAGTGCTTCGTGAGAGTGCTTCACGAAAAGGCAGGAGCTTCACGAAGGATTGTTTGAGCTTCTTGAAATTGGGAGCCTTGCGAAGTAGGGTGCATTGCAAAGGTGTTTCCAAAGGTAGTTGCCCAGTGTTTCAGAGGCAAAGGGGTATTCATCAGTGGATGAAATTTGGACTTCAAAAGAAAATCTATCAACATGTGAGGATGCATTCTTTCATTCAAATGAAGAGACCTACAGGTCTATAAACTGTGATTGGATCCTTTCCGGAGCATTAAGCAAAGGAAGAGGAAAAAGGTGATCCTCTCCACCAGTAGCGAGCCAAAGAGAGAAATAGGGAGTGACCCTTAGGAAATCAGTGAGCTGACCCTAAAATTTGTAAAGGTAGTGAGCCTGGGCATAGAAGTTATCTAGCTTGAACCATTGTATCCACATCTAGTGAAGAATAGTGGAATTAGGTACGACCGACAACTTGTCGGCATATGCTCCTTGGACGTAGCCCAGTGAGGGTGAACCAAGTAAAAATCTATGTGTCTGCCTGCTTACTTCCCTGCGTTGCATTTAAAGAATCATCATCAAATAAAGAAGAAAATAAGTGATCATAATAAACACAGAAGTGAAAAGGAAGTGGCCCTTGTAATAAAGAGGCCAAGATCCAGTGGGGATGGAAGAAAATTGAAAAAGAATATCCATACCCTGATTCACCCCCCCCCCCCTCAAGCTATATAGGCCCCTATTGGTCCTAACAATTGGTATTAGAGGGATAGGTTGCAGTTATCATATTTTCTTGCTCTGACATAGTGTAGTCGATATTTGCGGTTAAAGAATCTGTCTACTATTATCTCGGTGTGCCATGGAAAAAGGAAAAACATAAAAGAAGAATCAGAAGTCAGGTGGTATTACTCAGTGTGGAAGTGTGTATGGAAAAAGTGTGATTCAATTAAAAGAATCAAAGAGCTTACTGAAAGAAGGACTAGATTAATCTGATAGGGAAAATATTGATTTTCTCAATCATGATATAGGAATGAGTGAAGTACATGAACATCAAAGTGATGCCAAAACAACTGATGATGGAGATGTTTCAAAAAGGAGGCCACCAGTAGATGTTGTCAACATGACAAAGGAAGGGGACCAGAAGTTGGATGAAGAAGTCAAATCTAAATATATCCGGATAAAATTATTGGAGATTGAGGTCAACAAGCTAAGAGGCTCAAATCAAAGGCTTATTGATGTGTCTACTGACCTAAAGGAGAAGAATAATTCTCAAGGTGAAGAACTAAAAAAGGTGGCTAAAATGAATGGAAAACAAAAGGCTGGTGATTATGAAGAGAATCAAAAGTCAGATGTAGTTCAGAATCTGAAAGATAGAAATGATGATATAGCAACACAGTAGTCTGAAGAAGTTCAGAAGAATCAAAGGCTACAACAAGAGAATGAATCTATCACTGAATCTGTTTCTGAGGAAAAATTGAAAGTAATGAATCAAGGTGTCATGGTAGAAAAGCTCACACCGGAACTAGAAGATGAGTTGATTAGAGGGAAGAATCTCAGAAAAGAACTCAATTCTCAAATTGAATCAAGAAATAAGAAGATTCAACAATTATAGGAAATAATATTGAAATCCAAGAAAGAAATGGAGATATCAAGGGACAAAGGAAAACCTAAGATGAAGGATGCACTGCACTTACTATTTTATTGTCCTTTGGAAGGTGATGACAAAGTGAAACAGATGTATGATATTTTTGAGGAGAAACAACAAAATATTTTCTCAGCTCAAAGACCATATAGCTTGGAAAAATATGGCATTGGATTTGATGAATTCCCTCCTGTGCATGATAGAATGCGAGTTATGAATAGTTCCTTGAGTGGAGAAAAACATATAGGTGCTGAAGATAGGCCTAAAAGGACAATTACAAAAAAGTGTGACATGTGCTTTTTCTGTGGGATTAATGGCCACACATCATGCTTTTGTTCAGAGGCTCGGGAATATATCTCAGGCTGTTAAAATAGAAACATTAATAAATCTGAGAATAAGAAGAATCATCATGAGAAATCAGAGAGAAGAGTCTCTCAGAGGAAAACATACATTAGATGCTATTACTGTGGAAGAATGGGACACACCATGAGTATGTGTTAGGAAGCTCAAGAGCCCCGTGCCAGAAGAAGAACTCAAGGTGTATTAGCATCTCGAAATAGAAGTGAAGAAATGAGGTGTCCCTTTGATGGAAAATATTTTATATGTTCAGATTATGGGCATTTGGCATGAAATTGCATCAAGAAAAACACGAGGAGGTAAAAGGAACTCGAAAGGAGATTCTCGACTCCAATGATGCATAATGAAAAAATTCTACACTAAGAGATACAGTGTCAAGGAGAAGAATAGGTTTAGAGCCTTAGGGGAATCACATGGAGCTGAACGAAAGGTGGATCAGTCACCTCATCTGTTATACTCAAAACATCTCTCAAGGAGAGAATGTGAACAAACCTGGAAGATTAAGGGGATATCTACTCAAGCTGTGATAAAGAAGAATAAATTTTCAATGGAGGACTCACCACCAGTGAAAAAGAGTGTGGTGACTCTGACATCTGATAAAAGAAAGATGAAAAAGAATTTAATGAAAAATTTGCATGTCATGTTCCACAACGAAAACTGGAAGAAGATGCATGATCCTTGCAATGGTGGAAGAAACAAGGGAAGATGGGAAGAAAAGATATTCCTGCTCAGAGTAGGAATCAAGGGAAATGGAATTTTAGTGGAACATCAATGATGGAAATGTGTACTAGTGGGTTTAAACCCCAAATAGTGAGAAAGGCCAGGCCTACAGAACCTTCATATCATAAAAAGACTCAACATGCAGGTAATGAATGCTAAGTCATATGGCCAGAGTAGTTGAAGTTGGCCAGGTATCTGGAGGAAGTAAGAAAGGAATGTGATGTGATCCATGAAATAATCAAATGGTTGACCCATCAGGATCAACCACAATCTTAGTCTTGAGGATTCAAGAAACATCCCCTCTCTCTATGTATAAAAATGATATTAACTGATACTTCAAATATTTCAGGTTTTAGGGAGATACGATCCAAAGAGAAGTGGTATCTAAATATGCATAGTGGAGAAGTGATGTGCTCTAGAGTTTCAGTTGATTCAAATCAGGTACCAGAGTTTATGAAGAAAGGGAGCAACAATGCAAAATAGGAAGTGATTGCCTTGTTAGCTTTATCTCTTGTTTCCTACACTGAGTTCCAACTCCATAGGCTTAGATATTCTATTAATGGATCAATGATGAGTTATAGATAATAAAATATGTATGAGGAGAAGAATGGTTATGGGTCTATACAGTTGGTCATAATAACTGGAAGAGTTTCATAACATTGGGGAAGCATTCAATAACAGAATCAGATGCAAGAGCCATCAAAGCAATAATTGGATGACTCAGCTCAGGCATTCCCTATCGAGGGGAGAAAGAAACACAGGGATAAGTAGTAATAATCATACATCTCATGCTTATATTTTTTGATCTAACAATGTGGTATCAGCTGACTGATTTTAGGATACCAAGAAGCTGTGAGGGAAAATCAAAGGTATGTCAACAAAAATTGGAGGGAAGAAGTTCATAGAAATGACATAATTGAACAATAACACAATGACAAGTTTTCTGCTGAAATAAATGAAGCCACCGATAAATTAAGTAGTGATCAATTTCCTGATTAATGTGTTGAGGAAGAAAGAAAAAATGGGGAGCATAAGTGATTGATGCCGATTCAGAAAAGTATTTTACATGGGAGATTGTTTCGAGGTTAGTAGATAAAAATGTCATCGGGAGTAAATGGATCTTTTGCAATAAGATGAACGAAGATGACACATTGATTCAAAACAAAACAGGACTGGTGTTCAAAGAATACTCCCAAAGAGAGGGTACTGATGTTGATGAGACATTTGCACCGGTTTCAAAGCTGGAGACAATCAGATTTTTCCTAGCCATTGCAGTGAAAAGAAAGTCTAAAGTGTTCCAGATGGATGTCAAGTCTGCATTTCCAAATGGGTTTCTGGAAGAAGAGGTGTACATTGGTCAGCCATACAGTTTTCTCATTCATGAGGATGAGAACAAAGTTTCCAGGCTGAAGATGGTGTTATATGGGATGAAACAAGCACCAAGAGCATGGTACTGAAGGCTATATCAGTATTTGAAGAAGCTTGGTTTTCAGCGTGGGGGATTTTATTACAATATTTATTTCAAAAACAACAGTAATCAAAGGATGATGAAGCTGCTCTAGGAAGAAGACATAATATTGGGAAGATCAGATGAAGCATAGTGGATACAATCTTCTGAATTGAAGAAACATGAGTTCAAAATGTTTATGATTAGTGAGATGATATTTTTCCTTGGTTTACAGGTTACACAAGGCAGGAATGACACATTCATTTCTCAATCCAAATATGCCAAGGAGGTTCTGAAATGATTTGGAATGGAAAATTCCAAGGAGATGAAGAATCCGGTTGCTACCCAGATGAAATTATCAAAATATGAGGATGGAAAGGCAGTTAATATCACAGAATACAGGAGAATTATTGGAAGTCTGTTATACTCAACTTTAACAAGTCCTGATATTGTTTTCTCTACATGACAAGCAGCGAGATATCAGAGTAATCCCATGGAAAGCCACATGCTTGCAGTGAAAATAATATTTCAGTATATCCATGGAACAATGTATTTCGGCTTGACATATACTGATAAATCTCAGATATAGTTATTGGGATATACTAATGCAGACTGGGCCGGTTCAGCGGATGATTGAAAATCAACATCAGGAGGTGCATTCTATCTTAGTGGATTGTGTATTTTTTTTGCTAAACAAGAAGCATGATTGTATTACATTCGTCACCGCAGAAGCTGAGTATATTGTGGCCACTCAAGAATGCACACAGTTATTGTGGATGAAGGAGAAACTTGAAGATATGGGAGTTGAAGTGAAGTCTCGGATCAGAATCCTGTGTGATAACCCAAGTGCCATAAATCATAGCAAAAATCTCGTCCATCACTCAAGGACAAAGCACATTGAGATAAAGTATCATTTTATCAAGGAGAAATTTGAGCAGTGAATCGTATAGTTGGAGTATGTGCCTACAGAGCTACAGGTTACAAAAATTCTAACAAAGGCCATACCCAAGGAAGAATTTGAAAGGCATCGACTGGATCTGGGAGTTCAGTTGACTCCCATCACTTGAAATGGAGTGGATGTGGAAACCCCCCACCCCCTCCCCCTGAGTGATGATGTGTTTTCCCTAATTTGCTGATGTGCTCTCTACTCTATTACAGACTGCAAAAGAGTAACCTTTGGGTTCTTTGAAAAACGGGGAGAGAATTTTGATTGTTCAAGGGGGAGACAGTGTGGAGTTTTGATAAATCATGAATGATTTAGGGAGAAGCTGACAGGTGGAGCAGCTAGATAGGGGGAGTGCAATGAGATTGGGGGAGAGTATTAAATCTGATGATGCTAGAAGTGATCGATCAAAGGAAATATATCACGACAGCTGAGGATTGTGATAAAAGTATAATAGTGAGTTTGGAATGGTGAGAGACAGTTTCCAACTATCACCAATTGGTATCAGTATGGTTTTACCATTGGTATCAATTTTACAATTGGTGTCAGTTTGTAATCGACAATTGGTGTCTGACATGAAGTGTTTCATTGATGAAATTTTCATATTATTCTTGTTTCTCACTCCGAGCATTTCTCATGTGGGCTTAGAGTATATGTTACGTGAATCCTTGAACTCTATCTGAATCGCAAGAGGTGAATGGTGGTAGATTTTGGAAGAAGACTCAGTGAGGTATCAAAGTGAAGAAAATCATTCTGAGCAGAGTTGTAATGAGTTGTCAACAAACCCAAAGGGGGATATTTTTGGGCAAAAATACCTCAAGGAAACATTGAAGTATTTTTGGGTTGATTGTGTTTGTTGACAAAGAAGGTTTCTATGAAGAAATTTTCAAGTTCCATAGAAGTTGTTGACAATCAATGTTGACAAAATAACGTTGTAAAAGTGAAGGAAAATATGGAGGTGGTACAAAAGTACAGTACAAGGTGGCGCCATTCTCCAGTGTTTACCAAATTTTTGGGGTCCAAAATTTGGAGGTTGGTGAGGATCACGAAAAGAGGATTTCTAGGAAGATCATATTTTAATATGGAAAAGGCATGAATTTCGTGAAGAAAGGCTTCATGGTTTGGATTTTTCGAAGACCAGAAGAATGGAGGTGGTGATTCGTCGCGATTACGAGAAGATTCGCGAACGATAGAGGATGAAGCGCATCGCGAAGGTGAAGGGCTTAGCAAGGGAGCTTTGCAGCGAGGAGGGGAATTGTGAGGGAGCTTTTCGATGAAGGTGCGAAGGAATTGACGGGATGATCTGTGATTATGACGAGTTTCGCGATTGGAAAATTTATGTGGTGATTTGCGTTTTTTAGAGAATTCTGGCGGGAACTTCGTAGGTTCGCGATTTGAGCTGACGTGGTGTTGAATTCACGCGGAAAGTTGGAGGGTCGTTGGAATTTCCTATAAATAGAGGTTGACCCCCTTGAGCGAAGTAGAGAGAGAATTTTCAGAGAAGTTCTTTTTCTCTCATTTTGCGAAAGTGGTTCGGGTATCCAGTGTGTTTCACGAAAGAGGAGCTTCGCGGCAGCTATTGTAGCTCCATGAATGCTGCGAGCTCCACGTTGGCTCAGTGAGTTCCCGAGGGATGTTGCTCTGCAACAACTTGAGATTCACGGTAGTGCTTCGTGGTAGTGCTTTGCGAGAGTGCTCTGTGAAAAGGCAGGAGCTTCGTGAAGGCTTGTTTGAGCTTCGCAAAATCGGGAGCCTCGCGAAGTAGGGTGCATTACGAAGGTGTTTCCAAAGGTAGTTTCCCAGTGTTTCAGATGTAAAGGGGTATTCATCAGTGGATGAAATTTGGACTTCAACAGAGCATCTATCAACAGTTGAGGATGCATGATTTCATGCAAATGAAGATACCTACAGGTCTATAAACTGTGAGTGGATCCTTTCTAGAGCAGTGAGAAAAGGAAGAGGAAAAGGTGATCCTCTCCACCGGCAGTAAGCCAGATAGAGAGAAACAGGGAGTGACCCTTGGAAAAGCTGTGAGCGGACCCTAAACATTGAAAAGGCAGTGAGACTAGGCATAGAAGTGATCTAGCCCGAACCATTGTATCCACATCTAGTGAAGAATAGTGGAATTAGGTACGACTGGAAACTTGTCGTCGTATGCTCCTTGGAAGTAGCCTAGTGAGGGTGAACCAAGTAAAAAATCTATGTGTCTGCCTGCTTACTTCCCTACGTTTCATTTAAGGCATCATCATCAGATAAAGAAGAAAATAAGTGATCATAATAAACACACAAGTGCAAACGAAGTGGCCCTTGTAATAAAGAGGCCAAGATCCAGTGGGGCATGAAGAAAATTGAAAAAGAATATCCATACCCTGATTCACCCCCCCCCTCTCAGGGTATATAGGCCCCTATTGGTCCTAGCTTAGATATATGGAACACATCATGAATAAGAGAGATATTATATGGAAGCACAAAGTGATAATGTACCACCTCGACTAGATCAATAACTCATAGGGGGAAATATACATACAACTCATATTACATTATTTATAAGTATCTTAAACTTATAATATATATAAATTAAAATAAATACCTTCTCACCAACATCAAAATCCAAATTGTTCTGATGATTATCATCATAACACTTCCATCAACTTTTGAGCTTCCTTGATGCGTTGTTGAGTGGATCAGGATTTCTCTTCAATTTCCTCAGCCAGATTAGGTACCAAAATATTTATTTCTCAAACTTCATCCTATAAAATTATATTTATACACTTATTTGAATATAGGTATTCATAAAGAGGAAACTAAAATATCAGGGGAATGTTTTTTTGTAAGAAAACTCATCTAGATAAAGTATTTATTGCAAATACCATTAAAATCTATATAACAGGATCTCATCATATCATATAGGTCTTGAATAGTTAACTCAAACTTTCAATATACTTGAGGATTATAATTTTTACTAAAACTCAACTTTGTTTCTAGATCTTGTTGGATACTTCACCAGAACATCGAGTTAAAACTTGGATCCTTATTAGATATAATAGAATGTGGTATTCAATTAAACATTACTAGTTTATTAATATATAATATGGAGTGTTGGTAAAGGATCAAATATTATCTAATATGAGTTAATTTTAATGACTTATTGAGGTGGTAAAATAGAACCAAAATCCCATTACTTCCATTAGTTGTTTTTGGGAGTCTGACGATGAAATCCATGATAATTTATCCTATTTCCAATCTCGTATGGGTAATGGTTGAAACATACCCTTGGACTTATATCTATTATACATAACTTTATTACCTACAAACTAAGATATATTCTCTATAATATCTATCTTCATTCTTTCACATTAGAAATAATATTTTCGATCTATATACATCTTTGTACTTCATGGATGAATAATGAATAGTGAACTATGAACGTCATATGACATCTTCTTCTTCCAATATGGTATGTATAGAACACATAAACGGTCAATTAACCTTATCATTCCATCATAATCATTGTTTAACTCAACAATATATTTTACCTTCTTTAGATCCACATCTTTGTTCTGTGCCGATTTAACCCTCTCATGGATAGGTGGTTGAATACTCATTTGAGAAACAAATTATTTCCCCCCTTCATTCAAGATTTCTAGATCCATAAATTGAAAATCTATAAATATTGCATATTTTTTTATCCTAATAATATATAATATGGAATTATCCTTTTATGTTTTCACCGTTTTATCTTTCCTGGGGAGGTATTTTATTAAGGATTCTTAATCAATAACCATATCCAACAATATTCTCAAGTCAATATTTACCTCTTTATATGATAATACATACATTAAATTTTTATGATAAATAATGAAATGCCCACATGTGTTGTTGAATTCATGTGGGTGGTGATAAAATTATAAATATATAGTTCTAAACTACACTTACAACAAGGGTGTAGTAAAAAGGAACTGCAGGGTTGAACCCAGATGGATCACTAGAAGGGAAGCATCCAACTGAATGAAACCATTTAGAAGAATTCCTCGCATTCAAAATTTTGTATTGGTTTTTTCAAAATCGTGGTAGTTATTATATGTTATAGATGAACAAGGTAGGGACTGGTTTCAATTTCTAGGAACATTATAGAATATAATATATGATTTATCTTTGGATAACCTTGTGGATTACATTGCAATGTGGTGTTGGATCCACCAATTGGTTTTTGTCAAACCAATTGGATATACAAATGATTCCACTATCCCATGGTCCTGGTATAGATGATAACCTAGGTACAATATTGTTAGAGTCTATATAGAAGGAATCAACGAGAAATTTTCAGAGTATTGATCTACTCTAATTAGGTTAGCTTCAATATTTTTCACATTCCATAGTCAACATGGTAAAAAAGAATGTGATGAAAAAATATTATTAACCTAATCAGTAGGTATAGGGTTACCAATTTTCAATATATAGATTCATTAGGATCATAAAAATCCCTACTTTTGACCCCTAACCCTATATGGATTTTTCGTTCATGTAATTTTTGATCAGAATCAGGGTAATACTAAACATTATTTTCATACTCATAAAACATTAGAGAATTAAAAAATCCTAGATTAGAACAGTTAATAATAAAGATCAAACAATTGAAAGAAATGTTTTTCCAATCAAAACTCACTACATATAATGAAATAATGAAGAACATTGAAATTGTATTTGAAGAACAACTAGGAGTGATGAATCAAACATCAAAAACCAAAAAAATCACAATGAATAAATAATGTGCATAGAATAGATATTTGTTAACCAAAAAACACAAAATTAATTGGTATAAAAATATCTGGAATGAATTAAAATGGGTTTAGAATAAAAAGAGAAGAAAATAAAGGAAAATGATGGAAGAAGATGATAGAAAAATAATTTACATAATGGATCGTATTCATGGAGGAGAACTCATATATTAATTGGCTAGAAAAGCACACAACATGTATGTTATGCAGGTCATATATGAGCTTAAGATACTCCTATCTTGACATCGTGACATAATATATGTTGTCTCAACATCTTGTATTTGAGATCCACAATTCCCACTGAAGAATCAGCTCATATTTTCACCAGGTGATCCTTTAAACTATTCACATCGTGTAATCTCTACACTTCATGTACGTGATTCAATTTTTACATGATTTTGATCATTGAAATAATCAAATATTGTAATATTGTACACATTGTGTACTATATTAATGACATATATAGAATTCATGTGTTGGTATAAGGATCTGAAGGCATGCAATTAATGAGGACTACATGTTGTGCATGAGATACATGGTAATAAAAGACTATTTTTGAGCCTTTCATCAATTCTACATTTGTGTCCAGATTGCAAATTCCACTGAAAAAATTGAAAACCCTCTGCATTAACAAATTAAACATGAATAATCTTTAATTAAAGGTATCAAATATTTATTTATAATATCTACGAATCAAATTCTACCATAGTTGAATAATTACATGTCCGCATGAAAAGACTATCTCAATAGGGATTCCAAAAGAATCAATTATTAAATTAGTAAACAATCATTACAACTGGGAAATTAAACATAAGTGTATGTTGAAATTGTGAGTTGAATAGAATCAATCATGTAGAGAAAATCAGTCATGCCTCATAATCAAGTTATTTATCTAGATTCATCAAAATTTTAATTACAATTACATAAGTGTTCTTTAAATTTTATACCCATTTTTGGATTTACCTCAAAATAAATTTCCTCCCATCACTGAAGGTCATGATGAAACAACATTTATGCTCATACTTTAAATACATGTTATTAACCATAATCATTAAATGGTTCTAACATCTATACATTGTAAAGACAAACAAAAAATAAATCATGAGGGCTTCAAAAAAAAGGATCAAATGACTATACAGGTCTGGGATGGTGGGTAGAAAGTAAAAAAAACAAGATAAAAGGAGGGTAAGATTTATATTATAATTCATTATAAATATGACTGGTCTAATGAGGAAACCCCTACAAGGTAAAATGATTCCCATTCTCCAACAGCTCAACATAGGTCCATGATTATTTCATGTAAGTGTCAAAAATATATCTTATTACATTTTTTATATTTTTATTTATTTAATCAAAGTTCATGTTCATTCCAGGTCTCACATCCTTCCCCTAACCATATATCCTCCATCGTAGGATTCATAGATCTGGTATTTCTGATTTTTTATTCATTCCAAATACACTCCCTAATATTTATCTTTTCAATTTCGTTCAATATCTATTTCTTTTTCAACGGAATGAGGTCGGTGAATAGAAAATCCAAAAATGGATCATGGACCACATTATATTAGTTTGGTTAAAGTTTCATAGTTAATGTCACCAATAACAACATAATGTCTCCACCGACTATGAAAATTCACCCACACTTATTCATAGTATAATCATGCATCATACACAGAGAAGGGTAATAAGGGATAGATATATTGAGATGACTCCATTGAATGAAATTTATTCATTTCTACCATGGGATAAAAAAATTTGTACAGGTACGTATCTAGAAAAATTAGTTCATCAATGATGGTTTCAATCATATTCAAACTATAGTTTTTCATTCATAGTTTTAATAAGATCTGAACACATGTTCTGATATATTTACAGGCCCCATGAATATCTAAAACAATATTATTTGAAAAAAATATAAAATCATAAGTCCAGAATACTCTCATTAATGAGTGTATACAAAAAGAACTCGCAATCACTCTAGGTATAAAATCCAGTAATAAGACAATCAATTCTAATTATAAAAATCTAGAAATATAATTAAGGTACTAAACATAGAAATCATACTAATAATATAAAAAGGATTAAAAATTGATATAAAAAATTACGAATTATTTTTTTAAATGGGTGTAACGAGTTTTCATGATTAAATCAAGATTTTTGTGAAAAATATCTCCTAGATAAGTGAAAATAAACAATAAAATAATCGTGTGGATAATATATATCAGGAAAGAATCCCCCCATTTAAAATTAGATAGTTTATAAACTTTCTCAGAAATCATAGTGGTGGAGATATCACATATATTTCATATAAAATTATTAATTTTCAATTTGAAATTGAATTTAGGGAATCAGGACCGCAATGTAATTGTTGAGACCCAAAGCATAACGTACATGGACATTACATTACTTTTGAGGAATAATTAATACATAACAAAAATAGACACACAAGGAACATAATAGATTAGTGTCTTTGGAAACTCTGAATATAAACATCTAATCCTGTTGAAAGATATTCAACATCTCTCATATCGATCTTCCCCTTTTGTTTTCCTACCTAAAACCTTTCTTTATATCCTGGGGAAAAGAAAAAATATATAGGGTGAGATCAAATGATTATTAAGGGTAAGCATGGAAAAAATAAACAATACCACATACATTTTAACTTAAAAACATGAACATAATGTTTAAACATCAAAATCTTGAGCAATGACCTAAAACATGGAAGTACGTATGGAATAGATTTTAAAGAAACATTAAGAATGATAAAATATCATGGGAATAAAACATGTAATTTTGGCAACCATTAAGCACATGATATGATTTACATATTAGCCAAGGCATTGCTGCGAAGACCATCTTAATGGACACAGTCCCTTTCTGAATCGAGTTCACTCCACGTTTCAATCCTGTATTACTGAACCGGTTTAACGTGCCGTTCTAGCCATGTCGATCTCATGAGATATAAATCATTACCCAATTCTTTGGAGGGAAATATAGGTCCCACCCATCTCATAATGAAATCATTCTTACTTATGCCACAAAATAAACATACATCATTCATAATAATCCAATAAATAAAATGGGTTTCATAAACATCATCCCATCATCACATAATCCATACAAAAGAAATGGATATCATTTTCATAATAAGGAAATTCAAACCATTTAAATCAAAGAGACTTTATACTTGAACCATACACATATGAAATAATGTCATCTTAGATGGAAAATGGTTTTGATAAAACACTTGAAATGAATTCTTGAGGAAAATATCCTTTCTTCTTCAAAATCGATTTTTTCCCAAAACGTCATGAAATTTTAAAAGAAAAATATTTTTTTTAAAATAGTCATGAAATATTTTTGAGGAATCTTCATGAAAATAAGGCTTTATAAAACCATAAAAACCCCGTTTGTGCTGTATAAGTTAAATAACCATTCTTCTCGTACTTTTTCCAGAAAAGTCAAAAAGTACCTCGTAACGTAAACAAAAGTAAGATTCCTTAAATACCTTGTATTAAAAGCCAAAAATGGGTAAAAATTTCTTTAAACATACATGAAAAAACATTTATAAAACATGGACATGGACGATAGAAATAACCCTAGTAAATACTTACGAATAAGCAATATCGGATAAAAATATGAGATTTCCAAAATTATCCCTTAACATAGGTCCGATATGCTTTGTACGTATCCAAACCTCCGGTATAATGATTTAAATAATGTCATTGACTTATTAAAGAATCATATTCATTGTTATTATATCATATATGGTTCACTTATGACTTTATATTACCTGTTCTTTTGTAAATTCCATGTTAAAGAGTGTTTTGGGTAAAATCGTTTCATTTGTCATCTGTGTTTTGACTTGTAATTATTCATATGATTACTTAGATAATGATTACTTAATTCTAGAATATAAAACATGATTTATATATAATATATATTCAGAATATACATATATATAATAGATCGATAAATGGAATGAAATACACCGTTCATGTAGACGGTAGTCCGTACGTACGCATGAACGATGTTTTCGTTTCCTTATTGAGTTGAATGGAATATAGTAGATGACATACATATATATATATATAAATCATATAGCTTTATAATGTCATATATTTCACTATTATTGCTTATATGTACTTTATAATCATTCTTAAATGGTGAACATGGAGAATGAATCTCATCGCGTCGTGGAGACGGTAGTCCGTACGTACGCACGAGCGATGATATCATTTCCATTATTATTGAATTGAATTGGAGTGGATGATATAATATATCAGAATAATTATGATGTTATAATAACTATGTATAGTTATTCTTTACACCATAATACCCATCCATGTAAGTTGTTGGTGGAAAAATAGATTACACCACGACGTGGAGACGGTATTCCGTACGTACGCACGCGCGGTGATTTTGTTTTCCGTAGGAAGGATAGAAAGTGAAATGGGGTTGTTTCATATTTATAATAACATATCAGTATATTAGTGATACTTATGTTTTTACTTTATAATGAAACAACTAAAGAAGATGAAGTTTAATAAGAAAGAAGTTTCAAAGAATCGATAGAAGAAATTACCTCTTCTTCGATACGCCTCTTTGAAACCTCCTCTTAGGGCACTAAGATTGGTCTTTGAAGTAGAACAGGACCTCTAGGATATTTCTAGGGAAGTGTAGAAGAGAATTCGTCAAGGGGTTGGCCGATCTTGAGTCTCAAAGTGGTGTGAGGAAGAGAGGGAGAAGGTGCCCTTTTATAAGGGAGGAGAGGGGAACCTTTGGAATTCTTAAAAATATTAATTTATAATAAATCTAAACCCACTTAAAAACCTCCAAAAATGACTCATATTAGAATATTTGATGCGATAGGGTTGTAATATCATCAACCAATCAAATTTTTACATGTTTAGTTCTTATTTTAAACCTTATCGTTTTGATTTATCCTTATTTAATCTATTTAAGTTTATTTGTGGTAATAAAATTTTAAATTTTAAATTATAACAAATAATTACTTATTTGTTGTTAATTTTCCATAATTGGTTACTTTATAACATTATAGACCATATAAGTATAAATTTATAATTTTTAAATATTTTTGGGATTTTTAATCAATTTTATAATATGTTATTTTTATAAAATTACAATAGTGTCAATTTTGACACTATTCGTTTATCTGAATTTAAATAAAATATATACAGAGGATATTTTCGAACTAAAAACGTTAATAGATTCATAAAAGTTAATATGTATCTATAAAAGTAGTGTATCACATTAAATAGTTCATATAATATTTATTTTGTTATTTTTAAAACAGTTTATTTGGTTTATCTCTTAATAAAATAATTACTACAACATTTTTTGTATAATTATTTAATATACTTATTTGTTGCATAAAACATAAAAATAAAATCCAATGATGAAGATAAATCTATTACCTTTCACAATAATACTTTTACTAGAATTTTTCATCTTAAAATCATAATAGGTAAATTGTTATATTTATTAAATTATGAAGGTGGCAACTTTGGCATCATTTAAAATAAAATAGTATAAGTGTCATAATCACTTTTATATGGCTCCAAACGGTTATATATTAGGTCATTGGATGATTAAGGTGTATATATACACTAAAAATAAATTTTGGTCAGGTTTTTGGGCCTTTTAATGGGTATTATTATTTCAATAAAAACTATATTACTGATTTTTCACATAATAAATAATTTATGCGTCATTAATGTATCACCATTAATGACAATTATTTAATCACTAAAAATTTTAATTCAATTATCATGATGTATATAATAGTATTATATTTTTGGAGACTATTCATGTTTGAAGTTTTGTGATGTTTATCACTAAATTAAAATTATTATACTTATAAGATTTAAGAAAGTGACATGTTGTCACTTTCTTTGGTTTTAATAATAATTAAATTATTTTCATGGTCAAAAGTCCATAAAATTAATCTAATCCGACCCTTAGGTGATAAGGGTCGACCTTTAGTCATCCAATAGAATTTTGGCATGTGTTAGGGTAATTTTATAATATTATATTTACCCTTAACTACCCAATTTACATTTAACTATGGTAAATAAAATTTACCGTAGTTACTATTCATAATTCCCAAAAATAAAAAGTATCTTATTAACATAATTTGGACCCACTGATTCAAAATATGGAATCTATTTTTCCAAATTCAATACACAAAAGTTTTGGAAATTAAATTAAAATTATTTCTGTTGTCGAAAGAAAACAGGTTTTTCTTTAAAACATTGCAAAAGACTGAATTGATTTAACTTAGGAATTCAAGGTAAAATAAATTCTAATGACATAAATTATATTAAATGGTAAAAATATATTATATTTATACTTTAAAACCATTCAATATTATAATTTAACCACATATGTTATTACGATGAAAAAAGATGTTTTTAATTAAAATATTGCATGTTTTTACTATTCATTAAAATATAAAAATTATCAGAATAATATGAAAAATTTATCCTAGGTAAAACATTATATAATTATTCCAAATAATAATTTTATTTTGTAATATTGAACTTATAAACATGTCAAGAACTAGATTTAAAGTGGGTGTTCCATCAAAAGGCGGCAAAACTGCATTTTTTGAAAAATACTTATTTTACCTGAAAATTTTATTTTATTTCTTATACCATGTTATAGAAAATGTGTTAGATGAATAATAATGTTATAAAATTAAAAATATAGTTAATACTATTCATAACGGCTAGTTCATAATAATATTATAATAACATATCATTGTTTAGTAAAACCCGGTATTGCGTACAACACACGCTATCGAAAAAGGTCACGATTACGTGTAAAGAAAGCCAAGTCAGGGTTCTGTATTGTGAAAGAATCCTTCGTTGTTTCATATAATTGAATCCCACCATATTTCATTTATACATTTAAGATATATATATATATATATACTCAATGTTGCGTAGAATAACTATTATCAAAATTGTGTGTAACATGATCCAAGAATAGTGTTGTGTATACTGCAAGCTAATACGGTGTTGCATATAGTGCAAGGTAATCTTGGTGTAGCATACAACACAAGATATTAATGAAATTAAAAGAATATGTTTCATAAATTCTCGGGGTGTTACATTCTACCCCCCTTAAAATGAATTTCTCCCTCAAAATTCGTCAGGGTTATAAATGGTTTACTTCTCGAAAGTTTGTTTAATAGAAACCCACATTGTAAAAAGGAATACCAAAAAATGGCTTTAAAAACTAAAGTATGAAATATAACTGTTACCCAAATTAACTCATCATTGGGTTTCCACGTAGGAGAACATAGGTGAGAATATGGATATGGAAGAAAAATATAACCATCAAGTTCTGATGGAGAGTGGTAGAGAACATGGCTCTGAAATAGCCAACAATCACAAAGACATAGATTTGAGATGATCTAAGGTACCATCTGATTCATCAGATATAAGGGAATTAGGAAACAATTATTGGTTTTTAAGATCATTTCCCTAAAGTTGATGAAATTGGAAATAGAAGAAATACTTTCGTGATTTTGGTACAGTCTCACCATTGTTCATTCTTTGGACAATTTCCACTTCATCTCTTAAAGAAATGAAGTTGAATATGTCATTCGTGAAGTGTTAGCAGCTCATGTGATAGAATGATTGGTCATTACATCTATCTCAAACAAAAGGTTATAAAAGTTATCAAAAATACATAAGTCCATCTATAGTGAGATTAATCATATATGGTTCCTAAAATGGACTTATACTTCATATATCATACTGCTTAATATAATAAAACAAGTTTCTACTAAACAGGGACTTCCTGTAGGCCTGTGGTAGGCGATAAAGGCCAGTCGCACTTCAGTTGTGGGTTTGATTCCCACAGCCTTGTCTGACGCGATGGGCTGTCGCCCGTCCTGCAGGTTGTCCTTTTTCTAAAACTACATTCCTATAACATCCCATCAATAATATCAAAAAATGTTCTATCCTTAAACAATACTAACTTGTGTCCAACATAATCCATTCCAATCTTTAGGCTTATCTAAAATACTTCAGTCCAAGCTCATAGTATAAAGAAAATTATTACTTGAAATGTCATCAACCAAGCATGTGAATACCATCATTTATCCCCCATATATCTTGTTGGTCACATTACAATCATGTGAATACCTTAATAATGTATTCTCTTGAAAAATGAATACCCATTTAACCTTAGTGAAAACATTAATGATGTCAAAAGTTAACTCTTTCAACATCCCAAAATTTCTATATACTCAAACCATGATATCACTTAGTCTTTATTTCAACCATGAACTCATGAATACAATCAAACATCTCATTATCTTCTTATCCCTTCATTATGTGCATATCATATTCTTTTCAAAAATATCTGAATAACCTTCCATGGTTACCGGTACCATTCAACATATACCTTCAAATTCTTTTGGAAAAATAATAGTGTAACAATCCTTAGATGATTATTTATTCCATAGTACCATACATTATTCTTTATAAACATACGATCATTCCACTAACTTCTTTAACCACTAGGTGAGCTTCATCATTTATTTCATCTCATATTTAATTCATAGTCTCTTCATCATCATCTACATAAATACTACCCGTATGACCATGCTGATTCTCTTCAAAATATTTTCCCTTAGGTCATTGGTTTGCATAATGCCCATACATTCCACATTTAAAACAACTAATCATTGTTGATGTCGTAGAAATACCATTATCCTTATCCATGGTGTTAACTGAACCTTTTTCATTGAAAGTACTGGCTTTGTGTCCTTCTTTTCCACACCCAAAGCATCTTTCAGTACCTTTGAAACAATCTCCTTGATGCCTCTTCCCACATGATTTACATGAGGTAAATTGAACTTTCTTTCCTCTATGATCATCATGAAACTCCATCTTTATCTTATTACCCGAGTAAGGAAACTTACCAAATTTGAGTTTATTGATCATATTATGAGATTTCTGATTCGGAATAATAATGATGTTTGGACTTCCAAATCCCATTTCATTTGGTTGCTCCTGAAGAATATCATTCCATTGTCCATAATATCCTCCATTATTGTAAATAATCTTGTTTCCAGCCATTTTCTAAAACCCAAAAAGAATAGTGTGAGAGGCAAAAATTATAATAAAGGGGGATTAACTTCAATATCTAACATCTTAGGTTTAATCTAATATCGTTACCATAATTCTAGGACTATAACCTATAATTATACTTATCCTTAGGGACATCCCTAGACATACCTAAGAAATATCTCTAGGGTTCTGACTAACGTTTTTGCATCATAGTTTCCAAAGGTTAACTAAAAATTTCCTCTTATACGAACTGTAAAGACCCAAAGATTAACATACATGGACATTACATTACTTTTGTGGAATACTTAATACATAACAAAAACAGACACACATGGATCGTAATAGTTTTGTGTCTTTGGAAACTCGAAATATAAACATCTAATCCTATTGAAAGATCTTCAACATTGTCATATCAATCTTCCCCTTTTGTTTTCCTACATAAAACCTTTCTTTATATCCTGGGGAAAAGAAAACATATAAAGGGTGAGCTCAAATTCTCAGTAAGGGTAAGCATGGATAAAATAAAACATACCATATACATTTGAACATAAAAACATGAACATAATGTTTAAACATCAAAATCTTGAGCAATGACATAAAACATGGAAGTACGTATGGCATAGATCATAAAGAAACATTAAGAATGATGAAATAGAATGGGAATAAAACATGTAATTGTGGAAACCATTAAGCACATGATATGATTTCCATATTAGCCAAGGCATTGCTGCCAAGACCATCTTAGTGGACAAAGTCCCTTTCTGAATTGAGTTCGCTCCTCGTTCCAGTCCTGTATTTCTGAATCGTTTTAACTTGTCGTTCCAGCCATGTCTATCTCATTAGATATAAATCTTTACCCAATGCATTGGAGGGAGATATAGGTCCCACCCATCTCATAATGAAATCATTCTTACTTGTGCCACAAAATAAACATACATCATTCATAATATCCCAATAAATAAAATGGGTTTCATAAACATCATCCCATCATTACATAATCCATATAAAAGAAATAGATATCATTTTCATAATAAGGAATGTGAAACCATGTAAATCATAGATTCATTATACTTGAACCATACACATATGAAAAAATGTCATCTTAGATGGAAAATGGTTTTGATAAAACACTTGAAATTAATTATTGAGGAAAATATCATTTCTTCTTCAAAATCAATTTCATTTCACAAAACATCATGATATTTTAAAAGAAAAATATTTTGTTTAAAATAGTCATGAAATCTTTTTGAGGATGCTTCATGAAAATAAGGCTTTATAAAACCGTAAAAAATCCCGTTCGTGCCGTATAAGTTAAAAAAACATTCTTCTCGTACTTTTGCCGGAAAAGTCAAAAAGTACCTCGTAACATAAACAAAAGAAAGAATCCTTACATACCATGTAGTAAAAGCCAAAAATGGGTAAAAATTACTTTAAACAGACATGAAAACACTTTTATAAAACATGGACATGGATGATAGAAATAACCCCAGTAAATACTTACGAATAAGCAATCTGGGATAAAAAAAATGATATTTGAAAAATTACCCCTTACCTTAGGTCCGATATGCTTAATAAGTATCCAAACCTCCGGTATAATGATTTAAATAATGTCATTGACTTATTACAGAATCATATTCGTTGTTATTATATCATATATGGTTCACTTATGACTTTATATTACCCGTTCTTTTGTAAATTCCATGTTAAAGAGTGTTTTGGGTAAAATCGTTTCATTTGTCGTCCGTGTTTTGACTTGTAATTATTCATATGATTACGTAGATCATGATTAATTAATTCCATAATATAAAACATGATTTATATATAATATATTTTCATAATATACATATATATAATAGACCGATAAATGGAATGAAATACACCGTTCATGGAGACGGTATGCCGTACGTACGCATGATTGATGTTTTCATTTCCTTATTGAGTTGAATGAAATTAAGTAGATGACACACACACACACACATATATATATATACATAAATCCAGTAGCTTTATAATGTCATATATTTCATTATTATTGCTTATATATACTTTATTATCATTCTTATATGGTTAACTTGGAGAATGAATCTCATCGCGTCGTGGAGACGGTAGTCTGTACATACGCACGAGCGATGATATCGTTTCCATAATTATTGAAATGAATTACAGTGGATGATACAATATATCAGAATCATTATGATGTTATAATAACTATGTATAGTTATTCTTTACTCCATAACACCCATCCATTTAAGGTGTCGGTGGAAAAACAGATTACACCACGGCGTGGAGACGGTATTCCGTACGTACGCACACGGGGTGATTTTGTTTTCCGTAGGATGGAGAGAAGGTGAAATGGGGTTGTTTAATATTTATAATAACATATCATTATATTATTTATACTAATGTTATTACTTTATACTGAAACAACTAAAGAAGAAGAAGTTGATGAAGAAAGAAGTTTGAAAGAATCGGTAGAAGAAATTGCCTCTTCTTCGATACGTCTCTTTGAAAGCTCCTCTTAGGGAACTTAGATTGGACTTTGAAGTAGACCATGACCTCAAGGATGTTTCTAGGTAAGTGTAGAAGAAAATTAGGCAGGGGTTGGCCAAGCATGAAGGCTCAAAGTGGTGTGAGGAAGAGAGGGAGGAGGTGCCCTTTTATAAGGGAGGAGAGGGGCACCTTTGGAATTCTTAAAAATATTAATTTATAATTAATCTAAACCCACTTAAAAACCACCAAAAATTACACATATTAGAATATTTGATGAAATAGGGTTGTAATATAATCAACCAATCAAATTTAGACATGTTTGGATCTTATTTGAAACCTTATCATTTTGATTTATCCTTATTTAATCTATTTAAGTTTATTTGTGGTAATAAAATTATAAATTTTAAATTATAACATGTAATTACTTATTTGTTGTGAATTTTTCCATAATTGGTTACTTTATAAAATTATAGACCATATAAATTTAAATTTATAATTTTTAAATATTTTTGTGATTTTTAAACAATTTTATAATATGTTATTTTTATAAAATAACAACTGTGTCAATTTTGACACTATTCATTTATTTGAATTTAAATAAAATATATACAGAGGACATGTTCGAAATAAAAGCTTTAATAGATTCATAAAAGGTCATATGTATCTATAAAATTAGTGGATCACATTTAATAGTTCATATAATATTTATTTTATTATTCTTAAAACAATTTATTTGGTTTATCTCTTAATAAAATAATTACTACAACATTTTATTATAATTATTTAATATACATATTTGTTGCATAAAAATTAAAAATAAAATCTTATGATGAATATAAATCTATTAACCTTCACAATAATACTTTTACTAGAATTTATCATCTTAAAATCATAATAGTTAAATTATTATATTTATTAAATTATGAAGGTGATAACTTTGGCATCATTTAAAATAAAATAATATAAGTGTCATAATCACTTTTTTAAGGCTCCAAATGGTTATATATTAGGTAATTGGATGATTAAGGTGTATATATATAGTAAAAATAATTTTTGGTCAGGTTTTTGGGCCTTTTAATGGGTATTATTATTTCAATAAAAACAATATTACTGATTTTTCACTTAATAAATAATTTATGCGTCATTAATGTATCACCATTAATGACGATTATTTAATCCCTAAAAATTACCATTCAATTATAATGATGTATATAATTGTATTATATTTCTGTAGAATATACATGTTAGAAGTTTTATGATTTTTATCACTAAATTAAAATAATTACACTTATAAGATTTAAGAAAGTGACATGTTGTCACTTTCTTTGGTTTTAATAATAATTAAATTATTTTTATGTTCAAAAGTCCATAAAATGAATCTAATACGCCCTTTAGGTGATATGGGTCGACCTTTAGTCATACAATAGAATTTTGGCATGTGTTAGGGTAATTTTATAATATTATATTTACCCTTAATTACCCGATTTACCTTTAACTATGGTAAATAAAATTTACCGTAGTTACTATTCATAATTCCCAAAAATAAAAAGTAACTTAATAACATAATTTTGACCCACTGATTCCAAATATGGAATCCATTTTTCCAAATTCAATACACAAAAGTTTCTGAAATTAAATTAAAAATAATCCCGTTGTCGAAAGAAAACAGGTTTTTCTTTAAAACATTGCAAAAGATTGAATTGATTTAATATACAAATTCATGGTAAAATAAATTCTAATGACATAAATTATATTAAATAGTAAAAATATATTATATTTATACTTTACAACCATTAAATATTATAATTTAACCACATAAGTTATTATGATGAAAAAAGTTGTTTTTAATTAAAATATAGCGTGTTTTTACTATTCATTAAAATATGAAAGTTATCAGAATAATATGAAATTTTTATCCATGGAGAAATTTTATATACTGATTCCAAAGAATAATTTTATTTTGTAAAATTTTACTTATAAACATGTCAAAAACTAGATTTAAAGTGGATGCGCCATCAAAAGGCGGTAAAACTGCATTTTTTTGAAATATACATATTTTACCCGAAAAATTTATTTTGTTCTTATAACATGTTCTAGAAAATGTGTAAGATTAATAATAATGTTATAAAATTCAAAATATAGTTAATACTATTCATAACGGCTAGTTTATAATAATATTATAATAACATATCGTTGTTTAGTAAAACCCGGTATTGCGTACAACACACGCTGTCGAAGAAGGTCACGATTGCGTGTAAAGAAAGCCAAGTCAGGGTTGTGTATTATGCAAGAATCCTTCATTGTTTAGTATAATATAATCCCACCATATTTTGTTTATACATTGAATATATATATATATATATATACTCAATGTTGCGTAGAATAACTATTATCAAAATTGTGTGTAACACGATCCAAGAATGGGGTTGCGTATACTGCAAGTTAATACGGTGTTTCATATAGTGCAAGGTAATCTTGGTGTAGCATACAACACAAGAAATTAATGAAATTAAAAGAATATTTTTCATAAATTCTTGGGGTGTTACAGTAATAAATATCTTTCCCTGGGAAACATGTTGTATCTTTAGAGGAGTTCTTATGACGTACAAAATTTGTTAGAAAGTCAATAACTACAATATATAAAAAATTACACTCTACGGTTTACCAAATAGGAAGAAAAAATGAGTAGCTACATATAGTCAAACTAGGAGAAATAAACTCAGATAAATGTAGTAAAGTGAGTATGTTGATTTTTAAAAATGAAATAAAAAATAGAATGCTACTACAAGGGGAAAAATATGAAACACATGAATTATAATAAATAAATAAAAATATGGGGTTCCTACCATAAATATCTAAAAATAATTTTGTCAGCCATACAAATGGAATAAGTGATCAAGAAGTTTCATCCATCATCTCAGAGGTCTGTTACCTCCTTTAGGAACTGGTGATTATATAATCAAGATCATATGGAAACATGGTGGGATTAACCACATCAGGTGTGTAATAATCGTGATTCTCATTGGTCATGAAATAATATGTACTCAATTTTGGGGGTATCCTTGTTAAACATGGGTTTCAAGGAATAGCTCCCCTAGCTAGTTCTGGTCATCAAGTAGATTTTGAGAGACCCAAAATAAGAGGGTAGATGGTGGTGGAATTTTCATATCAATTTCCATATATTGGGAAAAAATAAAGACATGGATAATTTAATACAATAATATAATGAAAAAAATACAACCAATAGTAAAAAAATATGTATCCCATGTATATGTTTAGTAATAATATGTCAGTGAGAAATAGAATATAAGAAATATAAAAAATGTCACATAAATAAAATATAAAAATGGGGGAGGGTAATGGGACAAAACTATGAATTAAAATATAAGTCATTATGGTAAAAATCATATGTACCCTCTATAATAGTGGGTTTCTAGCTATGGAATTTCATATCAATATAAGTTATAGTGGAAGGGCAAAGGGTATCAACCGCCATGGTGGGTTTCATGGTACTAGAAATGATCACATTGGATGGTGGAGTGGAGGTGTTTATTTTGAAATTGGTGATTCTTTTCGATGTAGGGTGGATGAACAACACCACAGTACAAGGTGGGATAGTTGGGTTGTTTCCCTTCTAGTCCTACTCAGTAAGAAAAGACTATTGGTCTATAGGGACTAAGAGATCTGATGACAGGTTGGTTGGGGTGTTAGAGGTGGGATGGATGGTAGAAAATGGATCTTCTATAGTGGGTGGTGGATGGATTGTTTATGGTGGTCTCAGTTTCTGAATAGGGAATGATCGATGAATGGAATGAGTATGTGGTGGTAATTCTGGTTCATGTTCTCTATAATACATTGTTGTATGGGTTATAGATATGTATGTGGGATGGGGGGATGATGGGAGGGAACGTTAGTAGTGGATGAAAATGGGATATGAGTGGTGTTAGGGATTATTTTGGCAATGGGATGGGTAGGGGAAGGGTTTTTTAGGGATGGTGTTAGATGTAGGTGGAAAGAGAAGGGGCTATGGTGATGGTAGTGGATGGGGTGGGAGCATGGGTATAAGATGGAGAGGTTGGTGCAGCTGGGTCAGCTGCATGTTGAGAAGGGTCCTTGTTTGTCATTCTACATATAAATCATGTCCCAAAGTTTAATGATTCGATCTTTCATGAGTAGAACCATATTTCATAAACATATAAGGTTGGTGCCATCCATAGGGATTATAAGAGGTATGGGGTTGGGTGGGCTTGAAGCCACTAAGATTCTTATTCATATGGGTAATAAAAGAGCATCCCTTTAACATACCTCATTTCCTCCACACCAGGGTCTTATAGAACTCACTGAACTATCAATCCATGTTGATATTTGGGCCACCCATGGATGATATGACAATTATAACCTTGATTTGTCTCACCCCTCCCAAAGAATTTACATGGGCCAAACAAGCATGAGTAAGGGCCCAATCATGTATCAGAAGGGTATAACCACAGATAATGGTTATCTTCATAAGGAAAAGATCATATATTCCATGAAAGTCTCTTGAAACCCTGGTTCAATGTCGTATTCCATTAGCCTTTTTAGTATCTAGCATTAATGATAGGGAGACATGAAAAGCGATTATTTTTGTAGAGTAGATGTAGAGGCGGAGGCCAAACTCTCTAAGGCTGGGCTCCCATGGCCTCCCTCCAGACCTCATGTTTATAGAATTAATGGAAACTCCACAGTTGATTGGAACTCATATAAGAGCTTCCTTAACATCTCCTCATTCACATAGGTGAATGGGGATACATATATATGGATGATGAGGTCATGAAATTGTATAGGAATGTGGATGTGCTCGTGTACTATGAGGTCTAATGTCTTGTTGGTCCACATCTGCTTTTATTGGATATAAGAAAATATAATCTGATATTGAGTGTTCAAAAAATAGAGACAGGGAAGATGCTGTGGATAGGAAAGGCCATACGACTGATTGGATGATGATTATGACTCTTCATTCATTTGACTTTTATATTCCCTATAATGATTACCTGGAAAGTATTTTTTAATTTGTTCCCCATTTTGGGCCATTTCCTCTTGAAAATCATTCAATACACTTAATCTTCCTAAAGAAAATAATAACATACCTTGGCTTATTAAACCAACAATTAATTTCCTCCTAGTCATCACAAAATTTATGGTCTAAATCTAGACACATTTTAATGAAGAATAATTAAATTGGAAAGAGACTCCCTTTTGAGAATGATTCTTAAAAATAAAGGGAAATAATTATAGGATGACCTTATTTGAAAAAGGTGTGATGTAATTTTCATTATTTATATAATTTGATCCCTTATGTAAAAGAGTTATTTATTTACTTTTTCTTCACTAATTAAAAGATCATCTTTCTTATTAGCCTGAGGGGTGGTTAGAAAATTCATCAACTTCTTGGTTTTATTAGTGGCATTTTCTAACTAAAATATGACATGTTCTTCAATGACTATATAAATCAATATCCATAGGATAACATCAATTAATTCTTTTATATAGGTAAAAAATAGTATTCATAGAAGGAGGGGAATATAACCTTCTTCTTCCATGTCCATAATGAGAAAATTGGCATGTAAAATGAATTTTCTGACATTAACTAAGTCTTCGTTGAGCAATCCTTGAGGTTTCATTATTGTGTTTCCATTAAGTTGGAGAGACACTATTATTGGTTTCATTTCTCAAATGCCTAGTTTCTTGTAATAAATAATAGGAATTAGAATTATACTTACTCCTAGATCACAGTAGGCCTTTTCAAAATTGTATGTCCCTATAGTGCATGGAATTTAGAAACATATGGGGTATATCATTTTTTGGAATTAGTTTCCATTTTACAACTTCAAATAATTCTACATTTATTTAGATTAATCCTAATTACTCAATTTTATTTTTTCTAGAAAATAAGTCATTAAAAAACATACATAATTGGGAACTTGAGAAATTACCTCTACATAGAGAATATTGATGGGTAATTGCTTAAAAATATCAATATTTTTTTTATATTTCCCTTAATTTTTTGACTTGTTTAATTTCTACAGGAAAGGGAAGGGGTGTATTGTATGTTGTGTAACATACAGAAACTTATTCCATCTAAAGATGTTTTTTTCTAGAGCATTCTCAGTTGTTTCTACCTCTTGAATTTTTACTTGAGCAACATAATTAGAATATTTTAACTTATTTTTCTCAACTCATCATAGTTTCTGAAAATCCATCACCTTTACACGTCTAACAATGATATTTGTATCCTCTTACCTTGGATAATCTTTAATATTACTTTGAAAAGTACCTTGTACTCGATCCAATAGTGTTTCAGAGATATTATCCATTAGATCCTCTAGGTTTCATAGTGAAGCCTTGTGGTTTTTCATTTAATATTCTAGCATTATATTCCATGGATATTAATTCAACAAAAAATCAACAAGAAGGGATTCAAGTTTGTATTGGAGAGTTTGGTATTGTTGTGGTGGCCCAAGTGATGTTTACCAAAACAGTTATTGTTTTGTATGTGGGAACTATTGCACTCTAGGAAAAAGTTGTTGAAATTTCTACTGAGGTTGATGATCTATGCCTTATAGTGGGTAATCATGTGGTCCCTAGTTCATGTTGGTACATTTCAATAACTCTGCTAAATATAACATTGGTTTTTCGGTGGTAACTACTGTGTTGTCCTCTGCTGATAGTTTTTTTGTTGAAATTATTTGGGATGTTGTAACTATTAGACATGTTGATTATAGTTTATTTAATTATTGTCTTGTAACAGAGGTTCCTCTAATCATACCATGTAGTATTGGTAATGGTGTGGGAAAATCCACATATCAAATGATTGAAATTCCATTACATGATCAGGAAGGGGTGGTGGACCATAATGTATTTGGAAAGATTCATGATATTTAGTAAGTGCCTCTACTTGAGATTCCAGGTGGGTAGTATCTACCACCTAATGAATTCTTCACTACATTGGTTATATATCTATTTTCTAGAGAATAAAATTGTTGGAAACTTCATCAAGAATGGATTTTATGACTTCCAGTATCTGGAGCATGAGTCCTCCATTAGCTGTGAGATTTACCACAGTATCGGTAGTCAGTTTATATCCCTAAAATATTTATTAGAATTGTATCCACACATACAATCCATGATGTTGGAATTTATGTGTCATATCCTTGAATATATCCCAGGATTCCCATAATAATTCTCCCCCATCCAAGGAGATGTTTTGATTTTCATTATGGAGCTTACAGTTTTGGATTTTTGGGTTTTATTTTTTAAAAAATTATTTTATAATTAATCCAAAGTCATGATTGACTTGGGATCTTGAATCTTTAGACAACCTATGGCACTATCATTCGAGGATAATTGAAAGACCCAAAGTCATATGGTTTTTATTACTCTTTGGTTTCAAAAGGTATATAAATCATTGAGAAAAATTTAAAATATGTTCATATGAGTATTAACTTTTTTCCATTGAATTACCTCATTTTATAGATCATATGAATGAGTAGAAGATTAATTTCCAAAGTAAAAACATGAATTAGTGGGAACATAATGTTGTTAACAAAACCTCTAATGGATGGCCAGCTATAACCCATTATGTCATGCTCCTCTAGCACTGGTCACCCACCTAGATGGTTTGGTGGAATATATTGTTAATTTTGGGTATTTAGTGGTGGAAGATCATTATTCTCATCCATGTTAAAGATGAGTCATGATGATATTGATCAATTTATCTCACGATCAAGAAGATGTTTTTATTTTGTTCAAATGATTCTTGAGTGAGTAAAGGGTCTCTATCACATGCACTATCTAAGAATTAGAGAGACAAAGAGAGAGGAAACATGTTTTACTGAAGGAAAAAATGTAAGAGTAAAAGGGGGAGTATTGAGGTAATATTATGTTTGCCTGAAGGTCACTGTGACTGAGCTATAATAATCCCTATAAATGATTCCAAATTTGACACACCTGTATCCATCTTTTTATCCATGCCTGAAAAAATTATATTACAAATTTTTTACCAAAATAGCACATACTACTAGCTTATAATAAATGGACAGAGAGGTGTCAAACCCATTAGGATCACTATTAGGTTACCATCCAATAGAAAAAAAACCCATTTAGAATAATTCCTCACTTTCACTCATCAAGTTTGGTTTTTACTAAATCTAGAATGTTTTGATTTATTGCATATAATAATGTAATGGATTGGAGTCAATTTTAAGGATCTTTAAAGAAAATTATCCATGATTTAGAATAGGATATATTGATGTCTTAGGATAAGAAATGGTGAAAGATCCACCAATTTGTTTTAGACAATCTAATTAGATCTACCCATGATGAAAATATCATATGGTCATGATAAAACTGAAAACCAAGGTAAAATACACTTAGAATATTTACATAAATCATAACATTCTAATGTTTATATTAATCCATAATTCCAATTAGGTTAGGTTCATTCAATTTCACTTCTCAGGGTCATGGTTGTGCCAAATAATATCATGAAAATTAATTATTAACCTAATTACTAGCAATAAGGTCAGAAAGGTTCAATATATATATCCATTAATTTCATAAACAAACATACTCTTGAATCATAACCCTAGGTGGATTAGTCACACATGGATCTGTGAATCAAAAGAAGGTAAATACTAAACATGCTTTTCATAATCCTGAAGCATTTGAGATAAAATAAATATAAGATTAAGAAGAAAATAATCAACATCAAACAAGTTAAATAATAGTAAATACAATCAAAAAATCACATCTCATGATAAAATAATGAATAAAATTGCAAGTAGTGATGAAGAATGGTGAGAAGTGTTAAAACTGGCATTGGGAATGTAAATGGATTCACAACAGATGTAGAAATATCATAAGATGGATTATTATTAAACAATAATAGGAAACAAATTGAAAAACTAATTAAATGAAATAATTAAAATGGGTTTATATTGAAAACAGTTGAAAATTAGAGAAATTGAATGACAAAAATTGGGGAAAAATAACGTGTGTAGCATCCCCTAAGAACAGAGTAGTGCTCAAATATTAGTAGTTCAGAAAATTAAATAAAGTGTAATTAATGCACATCATTTACTGGATTAAATGACTTCTATTTTTACTTTTTCACATTGTGTAAGTTGGTTACACTTCTTGCATTTGAGATCCACAATCATCACAAAAGAATAAGCTTGTACCATTGACCAGGTGAATGTTATAACATTACACATAATGAAATATATTCAATTTTTATTTGATTCTCTTTTAGTGAGATTGGGATATTTGAAATCTTCACATTATGCAATGTGTGTAAATTTTGTGTACTATTTTATGTCATGTAATGACTTCATGGTTTAGTATATGGCTCTTAAGACATGTTGTGAATGAGGAATACATATCATGTATGCAATACAGAACATGTAAATCCTATTTCTTGGTAATTATTAGTATATATTCCTTTGTGTCCATAATTCCTAATTCTTATGAGAACAAATGAAAACTAATTTATATATAATTTCACATAATCAAGTATTTATATAACATTATTCACTATATGGATAATGGATCCATATTATTAATGAAAAAATTAATAGAGGTAATTCCAAATACTATGTTGGATACATTTTATCATGAAACAGTTGTAGACTTAAGCCATAACCTATCAATATATCATTTTGTGTGATTATTAATCCCAGTCTTTACTTCGAGGCATCAATATAAATTAAAAACCCTCTACTTCATGTAATTGTATGATCAGGTACAATAACTATCATTTTCATCAGTTCCTATGAACATTCATTGCATTTATCTATTAAATGAAACATGGCCTCCTTCCATGTTCACATAGTGACAAAATTTTACAATCATGTAAAATTATCCAAAAATAATCAAAAAAATCATTCAAAACCAAAAAATATCAATCACATTTGTAGGTCTGATCCAATATTTATTAACTTTGTCCTTTGATGGATCCATTAACATTCCTTTAGTTGAGATTATATTCACTAAAAATGAAATATTATGTAGTTAATATTCACACATTGTAAATTTTTCATATAACATATCCTTCATTGGTGGCTTCAGGTTAATCCTTAAATGATTTTCAAGAACTTCCTTTATCTTTTAATTTATAATAATATTATATATTAATACTACAATAGACTAATAAATGTAAAATCCAAATACTATATTCAATAAATGAACGTAGATAGTGGTTTCATTGGTAAGACCAGAAAATATACCAATATTTTTATAGTGTCCATAACTGGTATGAAATTTTTTCTTCGGTATATCCTGCTCAGCCCTTGATTGATGATATCTAGAAGGATGGTCAATCTTAAAAAAAGTATTTACATTAATTTATTTGATAAAAAATCAACTATATGAGTCCAACGATACTTATTCTGGATTGTGATCTTGTTATTTTTTTATAATCATTTTTGAGTCACATTCATCCATATTTCTTAATAACAAAATTAATTGGTTCACCCAAAATTAATTCTCTTTGTCTAATAAATCCCTTAGCAAGACTATTTGATTATTTACTATTCAATTCCTTCAAATCAATAATGACTGTTCTATTTGGATTTTTTGAAATGAGCATAACCATATGTATTATTTATATAGAAAACTCAACTTGACGATTAGTAGAATACTTGGAAATCCTTCTGGAAATACATTAGAAATTTATCTCACAATGGTTATAACATTGATGTTGACATTATCTCATACCATCTGATATAAACATCCCATTTGAATAAAAATTATGAACCATTCAACAAATATATTTTCTATTGAAATTTCATTTTTATCATCACTCATGTAGAAAACTATAGCTTGTTTTGTAATATCAAATGCGACTTCCCTTCCTCAGTAATTTATTTGTGAAATATATATAGAAATCCAATTACTTCATACTATAAAATCAAAATCATATAGAAAAATCATAAAATAATTTTTATGATGCACATTCCAATAGACATTAACTAGAGAAAAATCATAGACTTGACATGCGACCATCAAGCCATTAATATATTCACAACTAAATAATAAAATAATCAATGATTTGGTAACATGATACCCTTTAAAATTACTTATATGTAAAAGAGTGGGTATATCTAGAATCAAATAATATTTTAACTATTCTAAAGTGGGTGAAAATGTAAATTTCAAAACAATATTCTTGCAACATAGCTTGGTTGTCATGATCATAATATATTTTCATTTCTCATTGGTAATAAGAGTTTGTTGATATTGATTATCATAATAAACCTTCAACATTTTACACTATTTTTAATAATGACCATACTCTATGAATTTGACAAATTATTGTATGGGTGGTACATTATTTAGATACTTCTTTAACACCATTGTATTAACAATCTTATTCATCCACAATCGATAGTCATAGGCTTTAAGAACTACCTTTCCATAAATAATAAACTTTGTATTTCGATTCAATCAATTCCCTTATTTTTCATTCTACATTTCTAGCATGTTGATGGATGGAATTTGTTTCTAAGATGTGATTTATTAGATATCTCAAAAAACTCCATCATCTTTTTCTTGTCAAAACCTTGGTAATAGAGTGAATATATAATTTCCATTTCCTCTTTGATAGAACATCGAACAATTTACTCATATCTGCTAAATTTTCTTTTATTAAACACCTATTATAGAGTTGGGTATAAGACCCTACATAATTGATCATTTCCACACACATTAATGATGATCAAAAAAGAGGCACACATTGAAAGTCTTATAGGTAATAATTGATCTGTTATCTATTGTCTTCAACTCAAGGAATTCCTTCGCAATATTTTTTCTTAGAGTATAATGGAAGTACATAGAAAAAATAACCTCTTAAGCTCATATAATTCCATGGACTATGTTTATTTTTCTTGTCTTTTATTCTTAAAAATATTCCACCATTAATCAGCTTCTCCATCCAAATGATAAATGGATAGGAAAACATTTTCATGTTTAGATAACTAGATAATAGAAAATATTTTCATAATAGAAATTATCCATCACGTAGCCACTGAACACCAACTTAAATAAGGTGGATGTTTCCTCATAAAATATTCAATAGTAAGTTGGTCCTTCCTTTGATCATTTGGAAGATCAGTTTGATTCATGTATTGAGAGTGTTGTATAATAATTGAAATAAGATTATATATTCTAACTCCCATAACATTGGGATTATCATGAGTAATATCATTGTATTTTCTGTTTCATTCTCCATTAACACTGTCCCTTCAGGTTCTATCAATTGACTAAAAAAATTATAGTGTATGTTACAATAATCATATTGGGATACCACATAATCAAGAAAAAATAGTTATATGATGTCAAAAGCATGAAACATTAATCACTATCTATGATAACATAGGTTTAACCTTAGTTATCCATGTTTGTAAAAAAAAATTTATGAATTTATCATTTACATGGACTTATCAATGGTGTGTTTTCATAAAATATTTCTACCTCTAATCACTAACTATCGACTAAAACATTCTCTTAAACAAACTATAAGGGCCCATGAATTTCATATATAAATATATTGTCAATTTAGATTAATATTACATATATTATATCATGGTCCATACAAAAAAATGAATATTTAGTTTATTTTGTGAATAAAAACATAATCATACTTTTTAAATACATTCTTCATCATCTTTAATAGTTTTCGTGTAAATTGTTATCCCTTTTTTCATACCCTACTTTAACCCTACTTTGTATCTTAGGGAAAAGAAACATAAAAAATAGTGACCATAGAAACTCAATAAGGGTAAACAATGGAGATATAAGACAATTATAAAATAATATAATATGATAAGAATAAGGGTATGAGATTATAACCACAACATAATATTTTCAAACCCAATATTTCAATCATAAACTTTATTTGTTCTATACATCATTAACATTTCAAAAGACATATATCATAAAATTGATATGTCTTCATAAATCAATCATGAACCATAACTTCATTTCTTATATGTGTGGTACCATAATATAATTAGAATCCATTAAATATGTAAATTTTAAGTATTGAGATCATACAATCATATTAGATCATGAATCAATACCTGTTTCTCATAGTGGATCATGTTATTCGAATTTTTTCCCATATCAAATCAAGAACATCGACTTGCTTCCCATAGTGGATCAAGAACATCAAATTTTTTGCCTTATTTTCTAATGAGATATTATAATTTACCCAATGAATTATATGGATATATAATTTTAATCCTACACATCACATAATTAAAACCACACGTATATGTTCCTGAAGATTATAAAATATCCATCATATCATAACCCTTGCAAATAAAATTGGTTTCATAAAAATTTTATAATTTCATCATATAATAACTCATGAAAAATAAATAGATTTGGTAAAAATATCAAAATCATACTAATAAAACATCTAGGGAATGATCGTTGATGGTATCATTGATACATATCCCCAGTAAAACATAATTAACTTTAATAGATTTAATCATAGATGGAAATTCCATTAAAAAATAACTAGAATATTTCTTGAGGAAAATACCCTTTTTTACTTTGAAATCACTAATTTTAATATAATAATTCCCCAAATATTAAGTAAAATAGGTTTATTCAAAAAAAACATGGAAACATGTAATGTAATCTTCAAAGCATTGATAGTGCATAATGGAATGAAATTCTATTCATGTCCTTTAAGTTAAAAGAAAATATTCCTATCACAATTTTAGAAAAAGTAAAAATGTTCCTCCTTTGGAAAGGGAAATATAGTTTAATTTTAATCCATTTTATAAAAAATAATTCATGATATAAATTAATTTTAAAAAATCATAGAAGAATATTAAAAAATTATTTCTTTTTTTAAACATGGATATTGGGGTAAAAGGATTTTCGACTGAAAAGAGAAATAAATTCATTTTTATATAAAAAATTTCTTTCTACCTTTGAGTTAACCAAAAGTGGAAAATAAAAGAAAAAAATTAATCTCCATAAAAACCCAGAGGTGAAGAAAATAATGGTTTTAATCAGATATTTCTCATATAATTTTCTTAATGAAAATTCAAGCCAAATCAATACGGATTAAAATGGGAATTATATATATATATATCCTTTACCTTAAGTATCATTATTCTTTCTACGAGTTTGAACAAATAATATAATAAATATAGATTTATTATAAATTTATTCTAGAATAATAATCTTATATACCATTCTATGTATTATTTACTTATGACATCTTACCATCCATTTATAAATTTTTTTTAAAAAAATCAATGATCTGGGAGATAACTGCTATATTTTTGCATACATTTTTTGGTTTAGTAGTCACATTAATTGAACTATGGTAATTGATACATAATATAAAGAACATTAATATTGATATAAATATCATATATATTAATTATTGAAAATTATAGATTCATCCATAAAAATTGATATTGAAAATTGAATTGCCCAATTCTGCGAGATGGTATGTCATACATACACATGAATGCTTTTTCATAATTTTTGACGAATTGAGTGAAATGAAGAAAAATAATTATTCAAATTTTAAGAATAATTATTATATAAAATATAACATATATATTCATTAAATATATTCGTATTACCATCCAAAAAAAGCTAGAATTAAATAAAAATCACATCATTTCGTGGATGTTGTAGTCCACACACATGCATGAGTGACGCTATCATTTTTTAATAGATTGGATGTTAAGAAGGTAAATGATATATTATAATTAAAAAATCATCATAATTTCAAAAATACCATGTATTATTATTAAAACAATCATAATACATATCCCAGAAATATGCTGATGAAAAATGAATTGTATTTATTCATGGAGATAGTAAACAGAACGTACAAACAAGAGAAACATTCACTTCCCATTTGACAGAAAATTGGGTATATAGAGGTGGTTTAATAATAATAATAATATAAATTTATATTTAGGATACTAATTCAATTATTTTATGAATAGTATAACATATTTTTAGTAAATATAATAAGAAAAAAATTGAAAGTGTTTCGATTAGGTGATTACCTCTACATTCGTAGGCCTCCATTAAACCCCTTTTAAGGACCCTTGGAATGGTATTTCAATAATAATATTACCCTAGTGGCCTATTTTTCCCTTGTAAAACATTAAAATTGTTCTATATATATTTCCAGAGTCAGGAGTTGAGATGATGTGTGACTCGGAGGCCCGGTGTATCCTGAATTAATTTTATAATAATCATAAAATATATATTATATTTTCGGCACATGACACCTCAATGTAGATGGTATAAATATTAATCTATTGATCGAATCAAAAATATGATACCATGGTTCAGTCGATAAATTGGTTTTTACCCTAGGAGAAAAATAAAATATGTCTATATGGGACATTCGACACTATGCTCATTAGAGGTGTGTTTAAGTGAATTAATTAATTAATTATTATTATTTATCTAAAATGATGTTTATAAATATATTTCTCAGGATAATTCACTAGGTAAGTATCATTATTATGCCACTACTGACTAATCACTCTTCTTCATCTCTTCGTAAATTCTATATCAAATGACCACAAAATATATGATTGTATTGGATCAGAACATGATGTAATAAATGCATTAACATCTACAAATCATTGAACGAGTGTGTTCTTAACCAATGATTTGTCCAAAATATAATTTGAACTCATAATTTGGTGTATTTATGCATTTGGATTATAATATAGAGAAAATTTATATTTTTTTATTTGTATCTTATTATGGCCATTACATGATCCCATGTATTGGATTTCGTATTGTTTAATCAATGTTCTAACATCAGTTCCCTATTCATGATTGTCTACCATGAATGATTGGATGGTGATGTTCGAAACATTGGTTTATTGTGATTCTCTCCCTAAATTCTTCACACTATTCATCAGTTGGATCCATTTGGTCCCAAATGACATTTTTTCATGACACCAAATGCAATCAGTTCCTGATATTCATAGTGGATCAACGATGCAATTACTATTTACGGTATAAATCAATGATATGGAATCATTGTAGTACAAGTATTCTTGATCATTAGATATTATATATAAGATCTATGAAATTACATATGAGAAATAAGATATAAGATACAATTTATGAGATATGATATAATAGATATTAGATACAAGATATGAGATATGAGATATGAGATATAATATATAAGGTAAAAGATATGAGATATAAGATATCATATATAAATATTTGTTAAATAATTTTATATCAGTTATATCTTTTAACTGAGGCTTCCATTTTATGAACCATTAGGGAAAATTTGACCATAAAATTGAGACGGTAATTTTATGATGGATGTTGGATACCTTGTTTGGACTCATGTCTTGGGCTAATCAAACACCCAAAAATAATAAAATTATTATTATCGACGTATATTGTATCTAACATATCTTTCTCATGTAGTGTTAGAATGATAAAACAACTGTGATACTACAACCATGAATTTTAGATGTACATTTCAAGACCAATATCATGTATTTAATTTAGACTCATGGCTTATGATAGTGAGAATCCATTCGAGCATGATGTGGTAAAATGGGGATTTTTCACTGGGTGTCTGATTCAATTAAGGGAATATATTTTACCGAGTGTTTTTATTTTTTGAACATGATGGTTCCCTCCTATATTGGTTTTTGGGATATGATGATAGATTTCTCAATCATGATGCACAGAGGTGACACCCGAATGATGCCATCAATTATACAACATCACTGGGACATTTTGGGCTTTCCCTCTAGTAGGGCCGAGTAGTGGTGTTCCTCGATGATTTGTACAAGTTACCCACTAGTAAGGCTAGGAAGTGAAGTTCCCCAATGTTCTAGACTTACTCTTCAACAGGGCAAGGTAGTGGCATTCGTTGATAATTTTTATGAGTTACCTTCTAGCAGGGAAGGGTAGTGGATTTACTCAATGCTTTGGGATTCACCTCTAGTAGGGCTACACAATGGTCTTCCATGATGATGTTCCTAAGTGATACACACTAGTAGGAATGGATTTTGGAGTTCTTTGGTGAATATCTTAGTAGTACCATCCTGTTGTACTAGGTAATGAGATCCCCAACTAGAATTCGTGGTCCCTACACTGTGTCTTATAGTGATGATATATGGTTTGATATAGCCTTGGACTCATATGAAAGAGGGATTTTTCCCCCCCAAGGCATATTCATGTGATGCGGTGAAAAAATTTGTGGGTGACCCAGTTCCCTTAAAAGAGGATATTATCAAGTTTTGGTGATTTATTTCCTTAAACATGTGTGTTTAGGGATGAATTGTGAGATTGTGGTCATCATTTATGGACATCTTTTAGAACAGTTGGGTATTCTACATCTTGGTTCAGGTTGTGAGATGGAGATCCCCTTACTCTCTCATTTTGGATTCTATGAATGAGCATATATATTATTTTCGTTTGGAATCAAACATTGAATTTTGATACACTAATTATAGGATATGTAAAAAGACACATGGTGTATGCCTTTCTCTTTCCATATTTAGCTTTTCATGGTTGGATGAGTCTACTCTCCTACTATAGGTAGCGAAGACTCGAAGATTATTCATATTCTCACTGTGTTGAGTTCCTTATATTTAGAGGATTTTACTTTCACTCTCTTTTTCAGTTGATCTATACACTTTCATTTTAGCATGTGAATATATTTTCTTCCTCTTCTATTGTATATCTTACTACTCCCCCTTCAGCTTACAGGGAATTCTGTTGAGTATGTTTACATTCACCCCTACATGGGTTTTTCGGCATGCATCATGTATTTTTCAAAAGAATAATAGGTTGATTGTGACATCATAGGATATTAGGGATATGGTGTGTTCGGACCATGTATGGTGGTCATAGAATGGGATTCAAGATCTGGTCTCTTGTTCAGTTGTTAACATTCCTAGTTTTCTATTAGGTTGGGACACATTTATAGTCATGCATGTACTTTTTCTCATTTCTTTTCAATTTAAACTATCGTACGTTTACACTATCTTGAGTTTCATGAATGATTATATTATTTTATAGTATTATGTAATATTTTCTACATTACCTCATCAATTTTTCATTAAATTTTTTGTGTTCTAGTTTACAGGTGCTTAGTAAAAGTCCTCCTCAAGTTAGTTATTTCTTCCATTCTTATCCCCATACAATGCCCTATGAAGGAGGGGTTGGAGAATTTATCGCTCGATCCCCGGAACTATTCAGGTCATGACAAATTGATATTAGATAAAGTTAATTCTATGGGATTTTGTTAAAATGTACAAACTTTAATAGGATATGTTGGGTTTAGGGAATCAATTTCAATGTGTCCCGAATACGGCTCTCAAACCTATGAATCTGGTGAAGTTATGGGTGGAAAATGTATCCATTCATGAAGATCATGAATACCATCTTAGATACTCACCATGGAAAGATATTTTTTGGAGGGATGAATCGTAAATGCATCATATATTATTTACACATTTACTATCCTTCTTGAGTCATCTCTCTATTGTTTGTATTAGTGTGTGTATATATATATATTCATATGGTTGTGGTACTCTTTGATAACTTTTAGGATTCCTCTATGATGAAAACCATCCAGGATACTAGCTATGGTTCATGAGGAAAGACATATGGGTGGTGAGGACTCAATTCAATGTCCATCTCGAGATCCCTTCCTGTAGGTGGGTAGGAAGAAGTCCCTCTAACTATAAAGTATTAAGTCCTCCTTGTAGAGAGGGATGAGAATGTGAGTATACATAGCACACTCCATGAGTACCAGTCTGAAAGACTGCAAATTTTTTGTGGTGAGTAAGATCCATATGTAGTAGAGTATTGGATAGAGTTAGTGGTCCACTTCTTCAGGCTTGTTCAAACCCCAACGGATTAGATGTCAGAATTGGAAGCAAGCCTTTTCCATAGAGAAGTTGGGAATGGTGGGTCCTGGTTACATAGATTCATAATGAGTCAACATTCTCATGGGATGACTTCCAAAATCTATTTATAAATGAGTACTACCACAACTAATTACATGTAGTTTAGATCTAGGAGGTTCTTTAATAACCACAGTGAAGGATGAAAGTTTATGAGTAAATTATGAGGTTCTTGAACCTTACATTCTACTCTCATGAAATGATTAGTGACAGATACATATGAGAATTGAAGTTTGAGCAATGACTCTACTGATAGATTAGTGCTCGTATAGTGCCCCTGTGCATACCCACCTATGTAAGGGTGCTGGAGAGGGAACTTGTGATAGAGATATTTTTGGCAGAGGGATGACACTCAGCTAGAGCTGGAAGTGGGTGTCATGAAGCTGAGTCATCATTAGTAGCTAGCAGGCACCAGTCAATGAGATATTGGCTTTAGAGACCCTTTCATTAGTAGGATCAAGTATGTGTTCATACAGTTTAGGGGAATCACAGAAAAATAGAAAGGCCTAAGGAGGTTCAGTTATATGCTTATGATGGTCAGGGCCACATAGAATGAGACTGCCTAACCAGATTTGGTGAGTATCCCATGCAGATAGCCCATCGACTGCTATGGAAGGGGCATTGCTATGATCTGGGTTCTCCTAAGTGTGGACATGGTGTTCCCCTAGGTGGCGGAGTTTCCATAGGAGTGGGAGGATCATTTTTTAGAGTATGAATTTATGTGGTCATTCCACCACAACCACCAAGTGTCCCATGTCAGGATCAGGGAGCTAGCAGTTAGGGATGTGGATAACTGCATGTTTTGGTTGTCTACGATTTTGTAGCAGAAGAGATGATAAAATGTATGATCTATTTTTTTCTACCCTTTACATGGTATTAGTGGTCATAAGTTCCAGTCATTGTTTTTCTTAATAATCCTTGTGTGAGAACTAGATCTCCCAATTCAGCTGCTATCATATTTAATTCATCTTGATGTTCTTACAGGGAACATTTCTTCTATATCTTCTATCTGCAAGAAGTGCACTCTACTGCTTGGAGGAGAGAGGTTCTCATGGGGCCTTTTTTCATCATGATGGAACCATATTACTTTCATCATGGGACAAATTAGATATCCTCTATGTCATATTATATGGAACCTACTGAGATTTGGGTTCTACGGTTTCAGTTAGAGGACCTTTGGGATAAAGGTTTTGTTAGAACCAATGTGTCCCCCTATGAAGTTCAGGTATTTTTCATGAGAAAAGAGGATGGGAGCTTATGTACTTTTATAGATTATCATTCCATGAAGCATGAAACCATAAATAACATGTACCTATTACTAATAATTGATAATCACATTGATCAGTTGTGAGGCATGAGATTGTTCTTGAAGATCGGTCTCAGATCCGGCTACCACCAATTGAGGGTTCGCAAGGGTGACACTCCCAATATTAAATTATGGTGTCTCTATATACACTATGTGTTTCTAGTGATTCCCTTTGGGGGGAATAATTCCCCCCACCATGTTTTTTGATTTTATGAACCAATTCTTCCAACCATGCATGGACCCATTTTTTATTGTCTTCATCAACAACATACTCGTCTACTTTGCAAGAAAGGAGGAGCATGTAGCACAATTGAAGATGGTCCTAGTCTTATATTGAGGGAAAAATATTTTTATAAATATATTGATTTTTTATTTTTGGATACATGATGTCAACTTTCTGGGGCATGTCATTTCTGATCCAAGTTTATCCATGGATCAATGAATGATCGAAGTAGTGTGTGCTTGGGAGCCACCAATGATTGAGTCAAAGGTATAGATATTCCTTGTATTTGTAGGGTACAATATCTTGTTTGAAGAATAATTCTCTAGAATCATAGCCTCTATTACCAACCTCACATAGAAAGTGAATCCATTAACATGTTTTGAGCAGTTCCAGAGGGCCTTTGTGGAGTAGAGGCAGAGTTTGATCAGTGCTATCATGTCAAGACTAACAAAGTAGGGTGTATAGTTTTTCATGTATTGTGATGCATCAGGGGATATGATCAGTTGTGTGTTGATGTGGAAAAAGGAGGTTATCACATATGGTTTAAGGTGGATAAGACCTCATAAGAAGAACTATGGAACTCATGACCTGAAGCTGGCAGTGGTAGTCTTCACCCTGAGGATGTGGAGACACTATAATTTGGGAAATCACAGTGTGGTTTACTCAGACCACAAGAGTCTCAGTTATGTATTCACTTAGAGATACATTAACTTTATATTATGATGCTGATTGGAATTTCTATTTTGATATAAATTCAAGATATTCTATACTATATGGAAGGGAAGCATTTTAGAAGATTCCATTTCTAAAACTCTAAGATTTAAATTTATGTGTATTACATAATTTTTATATAAATACTCATTAAATTATAAAAATACATGATTGAGGACCATAATAGTATAGTTTCTAGGGAAACATGGAAACAAAATCTTATATCTTGGTGAAAAATATTCATCATATCCAATAAATATCTCCCCCTTTAGTAATTATACCTAAAACATTAAATCATAGCATGGGGAAAAGAAACATAAGAAATGGGGGATATCAGATGCTTAGTAAAGGTAAATAAATGAATTTTTTATGAACAACATGAAAAAATGGTAGAGAACATGAGCCAAACATTTCAAGATCATGCCCGTCATATTTGATACCATAATACATATTGGTAGTTCATAAGGCCTATATCATTATAGGATTAATAGAGTATTTCCTAAAATTAAGACATAGGAATAAGAAATGGAATTTATGGGATACACATTTGTATATAATGTAATGAACGTGAATAAGTAGAAAAAAGTTTACTCTTTATGTTAAGGACAAGAAATCAGGAACCCCTCATTGACTTATGGACATGAAACTAGGACCATGCATAACATTGTGAACCTGTAATAAGGTTCACACATAAACATATGGACATGAAACCAGTTCCATGACTAACTTCATGAACATTTAATCTGGTTCATACATACCATTGTGAACATGTATTAAGGTTCATGCATAGACTTATGGATATGAAACCAGGTCCATTGAAAACATTTTGAACATTTAATAAGGTTTACTAATAACATTGTGAACATTTCACCAGGTTCATGCATAAACTTATGGACATAAAACCAAGTCAATGAATCACACTGTGAACATGTAATCAGGTTTATGCATAACATTTATACTTATGAGTCATTCATCATTACCCAATTCTTTAAATAGAGATAAAGGTCCCGTCCATCTCCAAATAAAATCATTCATACATGTTTCAAAACATAATAAAACATTCATCATATCATGACCCATAAAATGACATAAGTTTTATAAACATAAAATCATAACCCAAGAAATGAAGTGGGTATCATTAACATTTTATCACATCGTAACCTATAAAAATAGATTGGTTTCATAGTCAATTCATGAAAGAATAACATATGAAAAAATTGGGTTTCCAAATCATAAATACAAAGGAATATAAATATGTGTAATGATAATGTTTTTATAAAAACATTTAACCACTCAATTAATAATATGAATCAATCATTTGTGTAATTTTGTAGAATTTCTTTAGTAACATCCATAGATTTATTATTAGATGAAAAATAACATGGAAAGAGATTTTTTAAATTTTTCGTGACATATATTTCCTTTATTATTTGAAAAATATATTTAAAATAAAATGACTTTTTAAAAAAAGTTATTGAAAATAAACTTCAATGTTTATAAATAAAGATTTGAAAACCTTTTGGAAACCATTTTCATGGAAAACATATATTGAGGGCTTGGAAATATTTTAAAAACCATTTTCCATAAAAACATATAGAGGGAGCATGAAGTTTTTTTGAAAAAAAAATTTATTTAAAATCAATTATAAAAACATTTTCATAAAAATTAACCTTGAAACGTTTAAATAATGCTTCAAATGATTGATGATAGATAAATTTGTACTTTTAATGTGTGGTAAAAAGAAAATTCCTTTTTCACTTTTAAAAGGATTGAAAAATTCCTTATTCATAAAGTGGTATGAAGTTTTATTAAAATATTTTTTAAAGACAAAATTGGTAAAAATTTATTTTCATGATCATATTATATTATTATAATATACTTAGAACCTTTTTTAGGGAAAATGTTTTTCTGGACGAAGAGAGGTTAATGTCGGGAATTCTTAAATACAATTTCTTAAATATATTATGTACCAAAGAGTAGAAATTTGATACCAATACATGAGTATAATATGAGCTACAATTGGGGTATAAAATTCATGAACATCATTAGATATGGGTTTTAATATTTCTTTAAAGTATGCATAAACATAAACAATCATTAAAAGTGATGAGACTATTTTAATAAACTCTTATCACATGGTAACTTGGGATAATGACTTCCAAGTATGAAAAGATAATTAAATCAACCTTATAATACCATGAAATGTTTTAGATTCATTATATATCATGTAAAATGGAATCATAACAAAACGTGAGTCTCAAAGAATGAAAATTGAGATAAAATTATTTTACAGATTTGGAATATAATGAAACATAAAGACCATAAAATAATTTTCATATAATTGATAGGAAAATAATCATGGATTTATCTGTATTAATCATTGATTACATATATTTTTAGTATGCACTCTGCCTAAATGGAATGGGTGGTGAAAACCCATGTTTCTCACAGAAAAAAAGTGAGTTGAAATACAATTACCTTGTGTCTTGACTCCCACCATACTAGTTCAAATGGCCTGTATAATAAATATAAATTTATTATAAATATATTATTGGACAATATTGATATATCTAATACCATATTTCTTTTTTACTATGTCCTTATATTACAAACTTTTTAACAATCTATTGTTAAGGTTTCACTTCAGGTAATATTCTATTTAGTTTTTGTATGTGCCATTGTTTGTTATATCTATGGTACTTATACTTTAAATCATGATTTAAAGAATGAAAAACATGATATGAATATCATGTATATAGATTATATTTTTATTATAATAATCTATATATTATATAAGTATGAAATGTAATATTTCATTCATGGAGATAGTCGGATGTACATACGCATGAAGGTTATTTCTGATTAATTATCATGTTGATATAAAGAAAGAATAATAATTATATGTATATATCTATATATATATATGTGTGTATATATCATTGTTAAAGTTGATTTATGATATCATATATATCTTATATTTTCACTAAAATCATTTTTAATTCAATCAATGAATTGTATGAACGAATCATATCACTTTAAGGGGGTGGTAGTCCACACTTCATCGAATGAAATTACCGTGTTAACACTAATTGGAAGGTAAAAAAGAAATATGTCAAAAAAGGGATACATAATCTTAAATAAATAATAAATATAATATATTTCATATATAATCTTAGTTTCCATGATAATTTACACAATGATAGGCGATATGTAAAATTGAACAAGCATTGTTTAGTGAGGCGGTAGTTCGCCATACACATAAACAGTATGTTCATTATCCATTTGATGTAGGTGTGTGAAATTTTAGGTTGAAACAATAGAAAAAAATACTATTATATTTATGATAATATTTTTATTATACAATCTTGTAAATAATAATGTGGATGGGTGTGGAACAAAAATAAACCAAAGTACCTGAGAGAATTAATCAGGTAACTCTAATTGGTTTATGCTAAAAGGATTCCTTGGATTGAATTATGACCAATGGAAGGATTATACAAATAATATAGGAATTATGGGATGTGTATTGAGAAATTTTTGGCTGAAAATAAAATATTTTTTGGGGCGGTGATGATTTGGGAATGTTGGTAGGCATTTATAGGGAAGGAAAAGAACTCAATTGGATTTTTTTGAAAACAAGTTAAATGTACACATGATCTTACATAAGAAAAGGCTTACCAGACCAAAATAAATAAATAATTGAAGGTTAGTGGGTGAATTATGGAATTTAAAGGGAATTTTTTCAATTGGAGAGGTCATTTTCCCCCCTAAGATTTCGGTTTATTCATTAATTAAGTTTAATTTGACCTTAATCGTTGTGATAACTTATAACCACTAATACTAATATTATTGGTTAAAAATTAATTTGATCTTATTAAACACTAAATATTTTACTTATTATAATGTATTATTTTAGTTTATTTTAAATTTAATTCACCAAAGTTAAAAAAATTAATATTAATTTTAATCCTTGAGATGGTACGAAATTACAGGGTTTTAATGAAGAAAGAAGTTTAAATGTTTATTAAGTTCATATTTTCAATTTAAAATTGAAATGGACTATAATAACCAAAATTGAATTAATATATGATTAATTAATCTAATGTGGAATGAAAAAAATTAAAATATAACTTAACATTAATAATTATTTAAACAAAACGTCTTTTTAACTAAAATCAATATTTTTCACTATTCAACAGAAATTGTTGTTTCTCAGAAAAATACAAAAAAATCACCCAAAGATAATTATAAAATTATTTATTAAAAATTTTTGTTTATATGATCAAACTTAATTTCAAAGTTTTTATAAAATTAAGTTTATTTAAAAATTGGTTCATTTGGGAAAATATTATTTTTAAACGTACTAGTGCTTTACCAAAAATATTATTATTCATTACCAATATTTTGTATCTATATAAATTTTTTTAAGTATTATTGGAAATTATTTATCACTATTGATATATTTTTTTATTTCTAGGTTATAATTATCTCATAGAAATAACTATAACAATAAAATGATGTTTCATTGAAACCATTGGGTTGCATGTAACGTATACTAAGTCTGTGTTGTGGGTCGTGCAAAACTTGTAAGCAATGTCATTATTTCCTATTTTGCACGACACTTTTTTATTTCTTATAGTGAAAGCCAAGTTAGTATTGTGTGTAGCGCAAGACAATTCAGTAGAGCGTATAGTGTAAACCAAGTCGATATTGTGTGTAGTACAAACTAAGTCGATATTTCCTGTGAAAGGAATAATTGACTTTGTGTTTTAATATATATATATATATATATATATATATAATAAACTATTTCCACTTTCATATGAAATGAAAAATATCAAAAAGATTAATTAATTCAAAAATAATAATTCAAAAAATCTCATGGAGTTAAATTCTACCCCCCTTCAAATGAATTTCACCCTCAAAATTCATAGGTGTTATAAAAGGTTTAATACTTGAAAGTTTTGTTCATAGAAACCCACATCATAAAAATGAATATTAAAACATCCCTTTGAATGGGAATGTTTTAACAATAACGGTTACCCAAAGTAATATATAACTAGGTTTACACGTAGGGGAACATAGTTGGGAAGTGAAAATGGACATGGAAGAAAAATATAACTATCCTATTAAGATGTAATGTAATAGGGAAAATGGTTTTGAGAAAGATAAAAATCAGAAATACATACATCTATGATGAACTAAGGTACAATCTAATTCATTATAAATGGAGGTACTATGATAACATTTGTGGTTTCAAGATTATTTTTTGTAAAGTTAAATAATTTTCTTGAGAATATATATACTTCCATGATTTTAGGATAAAATCAACCCTTTTTGTTTGTTGATCTACTTTACCTCTTTATCTAAAAAAGAATTTCAATTTTTCATTCCTGAAGTACTAATAGATAATGAGATCCATGATACATCATCACATTTGTCATCAGTTTTCATCAAAAAATGTTTTTTGAACAAGCTGTCAAGTATAAAAAAAAATTTATATAGAGAGATAATAGTTTAATCTTTCTAACTTCACTTGATGTTAAACTTAATGTTTCCATAAATGGTTAATATTATACCCCTTCCAAAATGTAATTCACCCTTTATTACTTAAATATACTCTTATCTTAATCAAATGTTGTTTAGAACATGAGTCACTCCTTGTACTGATATAATTTCAAATGTGTTTTTATTATTCTATAATCCATGTAGTTAAAGATAATAACATGAAATATCATCAATGTATGAACAATAAGACATTAATATGGATAATTCATAAAAAATCAAACATAAAATTCCAATAAAATGGGGGATGTATTGGTAATTCATAATTATATTGGTTTAGTTCATCCATTTTAATTGCACAAGCTTTCTATTAGTCCTTTTTCATCATAGGTTTTATTGGATTATTATCTGCATTAGTCCTTGGATTTGGGATTTTTTTTCTTAATTCCCAAAATCCATGTTCTTGAAATACTAATGTGTAGTAGGTTCATTCTATTGAGATTTCCATTCAATCATTTCATTTATTATCTTCTTATCATCACTTCAATATTATTTTTCATAGTGGCTAGTCTTCCCATGATTGAAACTCCTTTTTTCCTTTAAATCACTCTCCTAAGATACAATTCACATAGTTTTGGAAAGTAGGAGTTTGAAAAAATATATTCTTTCAATATTTTTTAGATTACCCTTTGAACTCCTTCATCATTTTCTTGTTAAAAACAGAAAATTTATTAGTAACTCCAACCTCCATTTATAATTTTATGAACAATGCACAATATCTTCACAGCTACTTAAGTCACATATGTCTAACACTTTTCTCAGATTTGTCTTTTATCCGCTGAAAAACCTATCAACATTACTTTCGGGTTGGGTGATAATACCAAAAGCTTACCTCACAAGTTTTGAGAAATTATCCTCATAGGTACAAAGAGATTCATCATCCTTTACCATTATCTCATTGAATCAATTTTCCATATTCATTCAAATAACACAAGGAATGTACTAATTGAATAATAATATCATAAACTCATCAAAATCCACGGATTAAATATCATTTTACTTCCTTGTTTTCTTGATTAGATTCCACCACTAGTCTGCTTCACCTTCTAACGGATAAACAACCAAGAATGAATTTATCATGATCTGAATAGTTGAGTACGGAGAATATCTTTTTAGTGTTACTGATTGAGTGTTTAGAAAAAAGTAGATCAGATAACTCACTGAATGAAGGTGGATGATGATTCCTGAAGGACTCAATAGAACACTATTCGCTCCTTTTCTTATTTGGAAGTTCAGTATGATTTATATCTTATAAAATCTATTAGAGGATAATAATAAGGCTTGGTATTCCATCCCCGATAGAATTTGGATCTTTATGATGACATTTGTTGTGTTGTTGGTTGCAATCACAATAAGATGGTTCTTTTAGGCTGCAACCATTTTCTAAAGCATAAATCTTAGCATAAGAAACATTTATCATAATTAAGATCCATGTAATCATGAAGAGAAACATATAGTATGTCTACATTATGAAACCTTCCTTAATCTAATATACCTCATGTTTATCCTAGGTTAATCATAACAAAATTCTTTTTAAATCCCTCATGGTGGTTCGTAAAGAGTTTGTGAATTCCCAAAAAATATCTCCTGGGAGTGTCAAACCTAGTGTGCAACAAGGCCATTTGTTGTGTACCAGATTACCCCGAATCAGGCCTAAGACATCATATCAGAGTTTTTACCCCTAGGAATATTTTTTCTAAATCCACAACCACTTATAGTATCCAGTCATGGATGTATTTCTAGTACACCACTCACTCTATCCATTACCAAAATACCATGACATTTCCGTAAACATTTACTCATCCTTATACATATAATTAGAGACACCCCTCAAAATATTTGTATAATTGTACCTAGGGATATCACTAAATTTTTCTCAACCTAGTTTCAAATGGATAATTAAACCTTTCCGACTATAAAAATTATAGTGACCCAAGATTAACATACATGGATATTACATAATTTTCTATTAATGCTTAGTACATTACAAAAATACATTCCTGAGGATAGTAATAGTTTAGTATCTTTGGAAATGTAGAAATAAAAACATCTATCTTGGTGAAAGTTATTCAAAATCTCACATAAATATCTCTCCATTTATTAATTCTACCTAAAACCTTTCTTCATAACCATGATAAAGGAAACAAAAGAAAGGGGTGAGCTAAGAATATCAATAAGGGTAAATAAATGAATTGATAAAGAACATCATTAGAAAAACAGTATCTAATTTGAGCATAATATTTGAAGAGCTACCATGCATGTTGTAGATCGTATTAAAGATTGTTAGTTCATAATATATGGATCATAAGAGGTTTAATATCATAAATAACGAAATCCTAACATAGTAATAAGACCTGGAATTTGTGCCATGAACATTTGTTTATAACATTATGAATGTGTATAAGTAAAAACATGTTCACTCATTAAGGAAATGACATGAAATATGCCCCCCCATATCCACTTATAGACATTCTAATTAGTCCATGAATAACACTGTTAATTTACAATCTGGTTCACACATAACCTTATATGTATTAATCCAGGTCAATACATAACTTTGTGGATGTGTAATCAGGTTCACACATAATATTGTGAACATGTAATCAAGTTCACCCATAAACTTATGGACATGAAACCTGGTCCTTGCATAAAATTGTATACATGTAATAAGGTTAACTCATAATATTGTGAACAAGTAATTAGGTTCATTCATAAACATATCGACATGCATCTAGGTCCATCCATAACTTTGTAAAAATGTAATTAGGTTTACGCATAACAATTGTACTCCTGAGTCACCCATCAATACCCAGTGCATTGGTGGGAGATATAGGTTCTACCCATCTCGTAATAAAACCATTCATACATGTTCTAAAAGATAATAAGATATCCATCATATCATGACCCATAAAATGTCATTAGTTTTATAAACATCAAATCATAACCCACAAAATGAAATCATTATCATTAAGAATTCACCACATCATATCCTATGAAAAATATATAGGTTTGATAATAACATCATGAAATACTATCCCATGGAATGAAGCAGGTATCCATAGAATAAAACCTATATAATATAAATTGGTTTCATAATCATCATTCCATCAAAACATTAACCATTCAGGAAAGAATATGAATGTAAACTTTGGATAATTTCCTATAAGGGCTTGAGTAAGATCAACAGAAGTCATATTAGATAGAAAATAAACTGGAAGGAGTCTTTAAAAAAATTTGAGGTAAATATCCTTTCTTATTTTAAATGGATATATAAAACATAAATCCTTTCGAAAACAATTTTCCTGAAAATAAACTGTAAATTTTATAATAAAATCATTGAAACCCTCTAAGAAACCATTTTTTTCAAACATATAAAAATAGCATGAAAACATTTTGAAAAACATTTTCCATAAAAATTGATAAAAGGAACTTCAAAAAGTTATAAAAATAATTTCATTGATGATATAATTTTAAAAAAATCTTAAAAATTATCTATTAAGCGTGAAATGAAATATTCAAAGGATTGATGGCAGATATATTCATACATGTCATACGTGGTAAAAAAACATTCATTTTTCCCAGAAAAAAGTTTTGAAAAATTCCCCATTCATAAATCAACCAGAATATTTCTTTGAAAGCATTGGTGAATGAGACAAAGGGTAAAAATTTCTTTTAAAAATCATTGTAGTTTTGTAGAATATACTTGGCAACCCTTTTTAGAAAATATGGATTTCCGACCAAAGAGAGGGTAATGTCGAGCTTTCTTAACTATCTTATGTACCAACAAGTATAAATATGGTACCAATACATTATTATATCATGAATAACCATTGGGGTATAAAATGAATAAATTCATTGAGAGGAGGGTTTTAATATTACATCAATGGAAGCATAAATATAAATAATCTTTAAAAAAATTTGAGATTGTTTCAATAAACTCTTGTTACATAGCAACATGGGATCATGTTCTCCATGTAAGAAAAGTAAATTAAATGAATCCTATAATATCATGAAAATATTTATAGTCATAATATATCTTGTAAAATGGAAGTATACAAACCTCAAAATTAATTTAGTCACTAAACAAAACACGAGTCTCAATGATGGAAAATTGAGACAAAAATAGTTTACCATTGGTAACTTCTAAAACTTAAACCACATGAAATAATGTTCATAGAATGGATTTGTAAATACCCATAAATTTAACAATGATAATAATTTATTACATACATGTGTTGTATACACACCACATAAAAGGAACAGGTGGTGGATAAAGAATGTATCTCATGGAAATAAAAAGCGTGAAGAAATCCCCATACCTTGTGTCTTGAATCTCAACTCACTCGTTGAAACCACCTGTATAATACAAGTAAATTTATTATAAATAATTTATAGAAACATATTCATATATCGAATAAAATATATTTATTTATTATTACCTTCTATTTCCCACTTTCTTGCAATCCTATGTTAATGTTTCACTTTGTGTAATATTTTCTCTATTCTACACATGTGCCTTAATTTGTTATATCATTGGTACATGTATATTATATCATGATTTTAATAATTTAAACCATGATATAAATATAATGAATATATAATATATGTTTATTATAATAATCTATAGAATATATAATTATGAAACGGAATACACCATTCATAGAGACGATAGGTCGTATATACACATGAACGTTGTTTCTGTTTAATTTTCATGTAATAAGAATGAAATAAAAATAAAAAAATGTATATATATATATATATTTATAAATATATCATTGTTATAGTAGATTTATTATATCTTATATATCTTATATATTAATTAAATTCATCCTTAATAGAATCCATTAAGTGTATGAACGAATCATATTTCATAGAGGGGGTGGTAGTCAACACTTCCTCAAATGAAATTATTGTATTATAACAAAAGGGAATGTAAACAAAAATGTGTCAAAAAAGGAATAGAAAATAATAAATTAATAATAAATATAAAATATAACATATTTAAATATATTTTCCATCATAATTCCCACCATGATATGTGGTAAGGAAAATTGAACATTTATCATTTAGTGAGGTGGTAGGTCTCCGTACATGCAAACATTTTCTTCACTATCCATTGGATTGAGGTGTGTGTAAGTGTAGTTTTAAAGCATAGCATAACACCATCCTAGTATATTGAGATGAGGGGTTTTCTTATACAATAAATGAAAAAATAAAGTATAGGGGGTGGACAATGCAAATAAAAGAAAGGACTTTAGAGAAGATGTTACCTCTTAATTGGGTAACTCCTTTTAGTTTGGGCAAAATGGATTTCATTGATTTAATTCATACATAGGGAAGGCATATAGGGGAAAGAGAAGATTTATGGGATGTGTAGTGTCTATATCTTGTAAATAAATTTGAGTTTTGATAGGTGTGAGTATGTGGGATAGGTGGTGGCCATTTATACGGAAAGAAAATGACTCACTTGGATTATTTTAAAACAAGTTTGGTGTAAACATGTTCTTAACTAAAAAAGTCAAATTAGACAAAAAAATTAATAATTTAAGGTTTATGACCGAGATATGTCTAGAAATTGTGTTTTGGACATGTGTCTTGGTCATTTGGGATACTAAGATTATATTTTAGTCCTCAAATAAGCTTAATTTGAAATTATTCGCTAGGATTATTTTAAATCACTTTTACTAATATTTTTGGTAAAAAAATCATTTAATATTATTAGATTAAAAATATTATACTAATTAAAATGTTATTTTTTAGTTTTTAAAAATTAAATTCACAAATTTGGCATGATCAAGATTAATGCCAATCAGGAAGATGACACGAAATTACAGTTTTTAAAGTAGAAAGAAGTTAAAAATTTTATTAATAATTTATATTAAATTTCAAAGTTAAATTTATTATATTCAATTACATTTAATTAGTATATGTATAATTGATATAATTTGTAATTAAATATGATTTAAAATACAATTTAATGTTCGTAATTATTTAAATGAAAATGTAGTTTTTAACTAAAACTAGTATTTTTCACAATGTATCGAAAAATTAATTTTCTCAAAAAAATACCAAAAATTCACCATAAGATAATTTCAAAACAATAACATAAAAAATGAAGTTTATTTTATCAAATTTAATTTATAAATGTGTGAAAATATAATTTTATTACTAAATTCAGTTTAGTCGACAAAACAGTATTTTTAAACATAAAAGGACATTAGAAAAAACATATCTTTCAATACCAATATATTTTTTAATATAAGAAAATTATAAATAATATTTAAAAATTAGTTATCACTATTCATATAACTATGTTTCATGGATAGATTATAATTATCTAATTTAAATTAATATAACAATAAAATAATGTTTCGTAGAAACATCTATGTTGCGACTAACGTACACGAAGTTCATGTTGCGTGTAGAGAAAGACAAGTTAGTATTTCATGTAGCACAAGACAAGCCATTATTGGATGTAGTAAAATATAAGTTGGTATTGTGTGTAGTGTAAGACAAGTCGGTATTGCGTGTAGTGCTAGCCAAGTCTGTATTTTGTGTAGCACAAGACATGTCGGTATTGCATGTGAATTAAATTATTGACTTAGTGTTTTAATTTATATACATACAAATATTTCAATTTTCTCGTGAAATGAAAAATATAAAAAATATAAATTAATTAGAAAAATAATAATTAACAACATATTGATGTGTTACACCCTTAAAAATAAGTCCCAGAATCGCTTAGTGTAGGAAGCTTCAAGGAAGCTAGCTTCCCTGCAGCTGACCTTAGTTGAGCATAAGGGTACAACGTTTCTTCAGTCAGTGGTTTTCACATATTTTGTACTTCATCATGTGAGAGAGTCCCAGTTATGAGACATTGACTGCAAGTTCTTACATGATAAGATATCCACAGCTGATTCACCATATGGATATATTGAAGGAGGGAATCATGTCATCATGTTCTAGGAGTGGACAGTTGTTCTAGTAAAGATATGGGAAGAGGTGATGTCAGAGGTCTACACTTATCCCTTATCAATAAATCCTGGTGTGGGGAATATGTAAAGAGACCATCAGCCGTAGTTTTAGTCTTTTGTCTAGAGATGAATTGTAGTTGATATCATCTCTTGGTACCTCACATGTTAGAAATTGAAGGATATACACCATGTTCTTAATGGTTTGTTTCAGCCCCTTGAGAATACAAAGTGGAAGTGGGATGGAATATCCATGGACTTCATTATTGGGATTCCACACACAACGAAGGCCCATGATACCATTTGGGTGATAGTTGACCGACTTAGGAATTCATCATAATTCCTTTCCATCGGGGATCCGAGTTCAGTAAATAGTACGAGGTAGTTGTACATGTAAGATATCATCCTCCTTCATAGGGTACCATCAAGGATTTTCTCTGATCCTAATGTTTGGTTTATATCATGATTATAGAGAGTCCTGCAGGAGTCATTTAGAACCCAGATGTAGATGAGTATAACCATTCACCCCTAGACCGATGGGTATACCAAACGCACTATCCATGTGCTAGAGTATGTGCTGAGGGCTTGAATGTTGGAATTCAACCGATGCTTGGAGTATCACATTCCATTGGCAGAGTTTTCAAAAAAAAACAATAAAAATCACTCTACATTCAGTGTGGCACCTTTTGAGGCCCTATACGGGAGACCCTGCAGGTCACCGTTGTGCTGGATAGATATTGGTGTGAAATCTATTGTGGGGAAAAAGTTAGTTCCGATTACAACAGAGAAAGTACAAGTCATCTGTGACTAGATGAGTGAAGCTTGAAAGAGACATAAATCCAATGCAGATCATCATTTTAGGCCCTTGTAATTCCAGTAGGGAGACTACATTTTCTTGTGAGTCTCCTCATGATGAGAATATTGTAGGTTTAGTTATAGAGGCAATCTATCCTCGAGGTTCATCAAGAAATTAGAAATATTTCAGCTGGTTGGAGAGGTTTCTTACCGCCTCGCTTTACCCCCACATTTAGATAGGATGAACAATATCTTCCATGTGTCCCAGCTGATGAGATACGTGCATGAACCTATTCATGTCATTAATTGGGGTGAGTTGGACATTGAGGATGGAGCCACATTTCTTGGGCACCTAGTGGAGATTTTGGATCAGTATGAGATGAAATTATATGGGAAAACCATCCCATTGGTTTGCATATTGTGGCAACGTGGAAATATGCAAGTGTATTTCTGGAAGCGGTAGATCTAGTTTCAGGATCAGTATCCCCAGTTTTTTTCCTAGTATTTTATTTTTAGGGATAAAAATATTAATGGAGGGAATGATTTTGAAACTCTGTTTTTTTTGTGTAAGATTTGGATATATTTCAATATATATTTCCATAACTAGGTATGGAGATGGTGGACGACTCCAAGGTCTAGTGTACCCAGAATTAATTTTATAAAAATATTAAATATAATTTATATTGCTCATGCATGATACCAAAAATAAAATGAGATAACTCTTAAATGGTTGATCGGATCAGAAATATGAGATCACTATTGAGTATGGAATGTAGTGTTTACCCTAGGCGTAACATCAAATAATTCAGCGTGAGATGTTTATACCCCTTTCTCATTGGCTATTCATTTTTGTGAATTAATTAATTAAATTAATTAATTAACAGTTTTTTGAGCTGAAATGATGTTTATAAATATATTTCAAGGGATAATTTTCCAGTTTTTTGTCATAGATCTCCAACCTCTGTAGAATCTCTCTTCCTCCTCCCTTTGGAGAATGGAGATTAAATGACAATGGAACATCAGATCAGATTGGATGAGTATGCAACAAAAAATCAGATCCATCCAATCATTGTGTGTGCGCGTTATTCACAAATGATTAATCAAAAATTGTGTTAGGACACATATTTTTTTGTTCATATGCCATTGTATTAAAATAATTAGTATATCATTATTACTTCTTCGATCTACATCTTTTTAGGGATTTTTCATTATCCCAAGTACCAGATTTCATATTGTTTTTTCAATGTTGTAATGCCCCAACCCCATTTACCCAGATTCAGTGCCTTATTAGATAACAATGGCATGATACAAGGAATCATGTCCCGAAATACTGATCTATTTATTATTATTGGAAAAAAGATGCATACATATGTTCAACATTACAACCTGAAAAGAAATACAACACTAATGAATTCCATTAGAAACATCCAAGCCTCCAAGATTATGCCTATATGTAAATCATAACTAACTTTTCATATCTTGTGTAAATGAATCATAAGAAAGGAGTGAGCTCAAATTCTTAGTAAGGGTAAGAAATACAACAAAAGATAACCTAAACATTAGGAATGGTGAATAATTAAAAACACAAGCCTTTACAAATAATAAACATGAACACTTTATGGTAGGAATATGAGATGAGTAATTAATGCCATAATAAAACATAGTCATGGGTATTCTACTAGTCGAATAACCACATGAACCATCATTATTATTTTCATAATGAGGAAATGTATAATTCTAGACATTCGGAAACATCTTGTCAAGGCCTCAACCAATATGTCTAAAAATGATTTAGGCCTCGGCCAAAACCATATATCAATTTGGGAAAGGCCTCAGCCATTTCCATGTCTAATTGTCTAATGAGACCTACCGATGCACTGAGGATCTATAGTGAGCTCAACTGGTAACATACTAAGTCCAATAAATTCTTTATATGAAAAGGTTGAAAGATAACATAAACATTCTTATTAAAACTAGCATACAAAATGTCAACACATTAACCATAAACCATGAATGGTATAAAAAAAACACATGTAACGACCCAATGTTTTTAAATGGAAATTCACTTCTTATATTTATGTCATAAAATCTCATGAAAGCACAACATAATGAACTACTATGTGATAAGTGACCATTAAAAATAATTTTTTCACTTCTGTGTTTGGAATTTCGAAAATCCGGCATACACAGTTGTGTTTAAGTTGTTTTTTGGAATATAATAAATCAAAAATAATTTTTGGTGAATATTAAGAAACCCTAACGAATTTTAATATACCCTTATGAATAGTGATATACCTTAATGAATAGTAACCTCACCTATGATAGTATAAAAATAATATTGATGTTTAAAGTACGATATACCTATATTTTAGAATGAATCAATGAATGTTTTAAAACTGGTTTTGATAATAAATTATTATTTTAATTAAATATTAAATTAATCATATATAGAAAATTATTTTTAAAAAATGGGATTTATTTTTGGATTCTCCACGTCGAAAAATGGTTAGGGTTAATTTTTGGGATTTTTCTGAAATACTTGAAATTTTGATGAATAGTGAAATATGATAATTCACAAAATAAAAAAATACATTAATTATGAAGTCATTAGGATGTTCTAATGATGTAATCCCAATTGGTTCGGATTCACATGATAAATTTACTATTTTTTATCATATAATCATCACTATTTCTTGTCTTGAGGGAAATTATTAAACTATTGAATAAAAAATTGGGAAAACCCTCTCCTCCCTCACTATAAATACCCCCTCTCCTTACCTCTTTCCCTCACACATCTCAATCCTTCTTCTAAGACAAAAATCATCCAAAATACACTCCCAAGCACCTTCCCCACTTCCAAGACTTATTGGTCTTTCCAAAAGACCAAAATCAAATCCCTTAAGATGAGTCTCAAAGAGAGGAGATCAATGGGTAAGAACCCTCTTTTGTTATCATGTGTCTTGTTTTCATTTTCGTTCTTTTCTTATACCCTCTTTCCATTCAATTATCCAAAATGAATGATAGCTCTAGAATCACATATATTCTAGAAGATAATAATGTTTATGGAAAATTTCAAGCATCACACTTCTCCTCCTCTCCCTCACGTTCTAGAATTAAAACATCATCTGTGATGTGTAAAATTATAGACATCACAGATAATGACATTTTAAATTCTTTTATCATGTTTTTCTGGTCATGAAACCATTTGTTTTATGGTTCAACCAGATTATTATATATTTTATATGTCCTATTTAAGGTTCTGTAGTCCTCATACACTCATGATATAAAACAATAACACAAAACAAGTCAATTATGGGAAAATTGTTAAAATTAATTCAAGTGTTTTCATTAATGTTTAATGTAAAGGTTCTATTTCACTCTAATTAATCAAATGAATTTTGTAACAATGTAACCTACTAGATATTAACTTATGTTATATAACTTCAATTCTGGACAACCACTTTCATCTTACAATTTATTTGAACCTAAATACAATTGAACCGATCATTAAAACAGATGAATCAAACGGATCCGAACAATGAAATTGAACCTTGTAATTAATCAAAATGGGTGTAAATGAACTTAAAAAGGTTATACTGAATATTTTACATTTATATAAGGTTATAGAAATATTTATTAGTAAACCTAATTTGACTATTCAGGTCATAAATATCAAGTGGAGAACACCAACAGACCTAAGGTAAGGGATCCCCTCAATTTAACCCTTATTCATGATAGTTCACTATGGTAGGACATGTTGTGTGTAATTATTAATTATGGGGTATGATTTTTCACCTCCCCCATACTGCCCTATTTATGTATAAGTGATGATAATTCCCTTTACTCTCTCACTAAGCCCCCTCAAGTACTCCCGATACCATGCTGATAATCCGTAAAGAATTCTACCCGAACCTCTTTTATTCCTTCTAGTTGTCTTATCTACATTTCTACCAAAATTATGTTATCTTATATTTTCTTTTGAATACTATAAATGTTGCATAAATTTTCCAAGATTATTTATCAAGACTCTTTCATCACTCTCTTTTGTGGATATGCATGCTTTTAATTGATTCTCTCATCATTGCTTCCTGATTAGTGAACCCGTTTTAAGGGAACTTCCCGAATGTATTCCTGTTATCAAGTGTAGTCTATCCTCAATTTTAAGTCACCATTGTCTTTATAAAATCATTATTTTTATTATGAAAAACCTCCTGGTTTACATCTGGTTTTATAAAAAAAATATTATGCAGCTTTTCATTTTAAGAGATATTCGATGTTTTCGTAAACCGTAATAAAATGTTTTGACTCAAAGATTCCTAAAAACTATTTTTACATATTATCACTTCAGTTTGTTATATATTTTCATGATTTTTGTCTTTATAAATTATTAATGTATATTTTTTATTTAATTTCTTTCTTTCATGGACGCTTGTATGTTACGTCCCTTTTTATTATGCTTCATGACGTGATTTTGTGCCCATTTCTTTCCTTGGGTACTCTTATGTTTATGTTTGATTGATTATGTGAGATTATTTATGTGGAAAGAATTTACATTAATAATCTTAGATGGGTGTTCCCAGATAGCGCTCCAATTCATTGGGTAATGTTAATGTCTCATGAGAAGATTATGGGAAAATGGTCTGGGCGGTTAGCCTTGGCTTGTGCTACTATGGGAAACGAGATTGGTGGTTAGCCTTGACTCATACTAAAGTCATGTTTATAGTTTCTGCCAACTCTCTATGAAACTATGATTATATAATCTCATTCTTATATGATCGCATGATTATTTTATTCCATGTTTTTATGATCCCATGTTTATATGTTATGATTCCATATGTTCCATGCTTCCAGTATCATTATGTCAAGCCTCCTAACTCATGTGCTTAAAGTTTGTTCTTATGTTCTTTCCCTTAATATGATTTTTAGCTCATCCCTTTGTGCATGTGTTCCCCAGGGTAACCTATTCATATGTAGGGGCTCAAAGGATGTTAGGAGCATATTATGAAGATTAAATAAAGCGGTGTTTTTAGCCCGGTTTTTTGTGATATATGTACCTAGTCTTCCAAGACACTAGACTTAACGATCCTTTGCTTGTACTCTGATGATGAATTATGTTTAAAATCATGAAATTTAATGTGTAAAAGGTTAGGGTTTCTATAGTTGGTATCAGATCATGGTCTAGTTATTTTTTGAGATTAGGAATAGAGCACCTTCATGAGAACCTTAAGAAGGAGACAAAGTATTAGAAAACATTCCCAAATTTTGGTGAGTATTGAGTAAGTGGTTTATCAAGCAAATACATCCCTGTCTGGATATGAGCTGGTAGAGGTAGCTCTGGCATAGATGTATCCTAGGGGTAAAACCCGAAAACAACACATTGAGCTAGACTCGAATGGGAACTAGTACCTGACAATGGGCCTTACTGCACTCTTGGTTTCGACACTCTCGGGGTATATGCTTTAGTAGATTCATGAGCTTAGTACAAACCATTATTAAGTGAAAAAGACCATAAGAATATACGTTATGAAATAGATTGAGGATAACCTAGATAAAAACCTAAGGAATTACATGTTTGGATGTACATCTTTATAAGTTTATACTTTAATGTTCAAAGTTTCCTTTCTATGTTCAATAGATAAGTATTCAAGACCTCTGATTATTCATTATTATTCTTAGTTAATGGTGGGAAATAGTAGAACACGTTCCAACAACCAATGTGATATGAAATGTGATGATTTCCTTAATGGCATGTCGGATGTGATGGAAGCGGGTGCCAAAAATGACATGGTAGTACTTGCTCAGCTAGCACGAGTTATGAATAATAACTTGAATCAGGTGGAACAGCCCCCTCCTCCAAGGAAAGAGTAAGTTGTTGTAGAATCCTTCATGTAGAAAAGGCCTCCCATGTTTAGCAGGTCTTCTGATCCCCTCCTCACAGAAAAAAGTATTATCTCTATTGAAATAATTTTATCTGTCCTCCAGTGCTGGGAAGAAGAGAAAGTTGTAATGGTAGTCAATCATTTTGATGGGGAGGTTGATTAGTGGTGGACACTGATCAAGAATACAAATCCCCTAGAAGAAATTGATTCTATAGATTGGGAGGAATTCAAGAGGATGTTTTTCAATAAGTATTTTCCTCGAACCCTCCGTCTCAAGATGGAAAGAGAGTTCCTCGGACTCAAGCAGAATGAAGATGAGTCCATTGGGACTTCTGAATCAAACATTACAAGGATTTCAAGGTACGAATATGGCATTGTCAAGAAATCTAAAATCAAAATTAATCGCTTATTTATCGTACTAGAGCCATGCCTACGAAAAGAATTGGTGATTCAAGACATTGACAGTTATGAGGACATTGTCTATTGAGCCCACAAGGTAGAAATGGATATTGGAGACTCTTAGTGGTCTCATGGGCCCAGTGACAAGAAGCGCAAAATGGTAAACATCATGGGTGTTCCATCAATAAAATCTCATGATGGAAAAAATGCCAACATTCCCCTTTAAAAAAATTGTGTGAAGAAGCATCCTGATAACTATCTGAAGGGGACAAATAATTGCTTCAAATGCGGAAAGTATGGTCATCTGGCCAAGAACTACCGAAGGGGTACGAAAAATCCCAATAATGTTGAAGATGAAATGAATGATTAGATCAACACTCATCATGCAGTGCAGTGTTATAACTATAAGGAGCTTGGGCATTATGCGAACAATTTCCCTAAGCTGACGGTTGTCATAATCAATCAGCAACAACCTCCAAGGAAACAAAGAAGGGATTATGCTATCACTACTACTGAGGTGGAGCTAGAAAACGTTGTGGTGACAGTTATGCTAGTTATTCATTCAAGAATAGTGAACTTACTATTTTATTATAGTTCTACGCATTCTTTCAAATGTTTTAAGATAAGTAGAACTATTCAAACACCACCTCAAAATTTGGAGGAAATGTTATCTGTGAGAATGGAAAATGGGGAAATTATTGCATCCATGGTTTATAACTCCTCCCCAGTTAATGTTTGTGGACTAAAACTCCCAGAAAATCTTGTCATACTTCATTTAGTGGAATTTGACCCAATCTTGGGAATGGATTGGCTATCTTTGTACAAGGCCAACATCAACTGTCGGGAAAGGGAGATTACTCTTCACATCCCGAAGCATTTTCCGATTCTTTACAATTGCAAGGAGGAAGATGAATCTCCTTTCGAATCATCATCTCAAGTGTGGATATTACTTCCTTATGAGCATGCATATCTAGCTCAAATGATTTAGACAAAGGAGAGAATCATGCTTTAATACATGCCCATCGTGAGGGATTACACTGATGTATTCCCAGATGAGTATCCTAGTCTTCCTCCTGACTGAGAGGTTGAGTTCTCAATTTAAATTATCTCTGGATCTCTGCCAATCTCAAATACACCTTACATAATGGCCACCGTAGAGCTAGAAGAGCTGAAGAAGTAGTTATAAGAGAATATGGAGAAGGGTTTTATATGCCAGAGTGCTTCACCATGGGGTGCTCCAGTCCTCTTCTTCAAGAAGAATGATGGATCAATGCTCCTCTTCATTGATTATCCTGAGCTCAATAAAATCACAATAAAGACCAAGTATCCCCATCCACAGATAGATGACTTTTTCGATCAACTACGTGGGTCCAGTTATTTCTCTAAGGTGGACCTTCAGTCAGGATATCACCAAATAAAGGTGAGGAAGTAAAATATTCCCCAGAATGCCTTTCGAACGAGGTATAGAAAATATTATTACATAGTGATGCCCTTCGGACCCACTAATACTCCAGCAATTTTCATGGATTTAATGAATAGAGTCTTTAGGGATTACATTGACAAATTTGTGGTAGTCTTTATTGATGATATTCTGATATACTCCAAGAGCAAGGAGGAACATGGTTAGCATTTGGAAACTGTGTTAAAGACTTTGCGAAGGGATAATTTGTATGAAAAGTACAGTAAATGTGAGTTTTGGGTGGAGGAAGTATCATTCTTGGGGCATGTTATCACCAATAAAGGGATATCTATGGACCCTTCAAAGATGAAGGCAATTGAAGAGTGGCCCAGACCAACTTCTGTAATAGAGATCCGCAACTTTTTGGGTCTAGATGGGTAATATCGACGATTCGTGAAGAAATTTTCATGATTGTCAAACCCAATGACCAAGCTGACACAGAAGGGATTAAAGTTTGTCTAGACACAAGAGTGTGAAGACTGTTTCAAGGAGTTGAAAAAGAGGTTTATCAATGCACCAATACTCACACTCCCTACTAGTGGGGAACTCTTTTTGGTGCATAGTGATGCTTATAAGAAGGGATTAAGCTGTGTGCTAATGAAAAATCATAATGTGATAGCCTATAGCTCCTGGAAGTTAAAAATTCATGAGAAAAACTATCCAATACATGATCTGGAGTTAGCGGCTGGGATCTTTTCCTTGAAAATCTGGTGGCATTGTCTCTATGGGTAAAAATGTGAGATATATACAGACCACAAGAGTCTCAAATATATTTTCACACAAAAAGAGCTTAAGATGCACCAATGAAGATAGATAGAGCTTATCAAGGATTATAACTTCTCAATCCACTACCATCCTAGTAAGGAAAACAGGGTGGTGGATGCTCTATGTAGAAAGGATCATGTATCTTTATCAATGATGAGAATAGAAAAGGATACGATCTTCTTAGATTTGCAAAGGATGGAAATGGAAATCATTAAAGGAGGAACATCATCAATCCTTTCTCAAATTATTTCTCAACCATCTCTCATGGTGAAAATAATGGTTGCGCAATGAAAGGATGTGGAAATTCAGAAAAGGGTGGAAGCTGTTTAAAATGTGAAATCCTCCGATTTCAAAATTTATGAGGAAGGAGTTGTAAGATTTGGGACACGATTATGTGTACCATCATATCTAGATATAAAGAAGGAGCTATTGAATGATGCACATAGCTCGACCTTCTATATCCATCCTGGTAGTACCAAAATGTAGCATGATCTCCAAGAACACTTGTGGTTGGATAACATGAAGAAAGAGATTGCAGAATATATATCAAGGTGCTTGGTATGTCAGTAAGTAAAAGCTGAGTGAAAAAATTCCGAAGGTATGATGCAGTCATTGCCTATACCCATGTGGAAATGGTAAAATGTTAATATGGACATTGTCACGGGTCTCCCAAAGACGTCGAAGGGAAACAATGTGATATGGCTTGTGGTTGACTGACTCGCCAAGCTATCTCATTTCATCACTGTTCGGGAAGATCTTTCTCTTGAAAAAATTGCAAAGTTATATATGAAGGAAGTGGTGAGACTGCATGATGTCCCACTCTTGATTTTCTCTGACCATGATCCAAGGTTCACATCTAAATTCTGGAGGATCCTTTAACATTTTTTGAGTACTAAATTAAATTTCAGCACGACCTATCACCCCCAAACTGATGGCCAGTCTAAATGATATATTCAAATGCTTGAAGATATGCATTGAGATTGCTCTCTAGAATTTAAAGGTGGATGGGATAAGCATCTCCCATTGGACGAGTTATCATACAACAATAGCTTCAACTTGAGTATTCAAATTGCTCCATATGAATCTATGTATGGAAAGTGATGTAGAACTCCAACCTGTTGAAATGTAGTTGGAGAAAGAAAGCTACTTGGACACGATCTTGTTCAAGAGATGAAAGAGAAGGTTCAAGTCATCCAGAAACACATCAAAGCTGCTCAAAGTTGGAAAATGATCTATGCTGACAACCATCTAATGGACTTGGAATTTGATGTTGGAGATAAAGCCTTCCTTCAAATATCTCCATGGAAGAGAGTCATGTGATTCGGGAAGAATGGGAAGCTAAGCCCATGGTATATTGGCCCCTTTGAGATCCCTTACTGCATAGGAGTCGTGGCCAATCGGCTTGAACTTCCACCAAATATGGATCATGTTCATGATGTTTTTCATGTATCACCCTTGAGGAAGTACATACCTGATCCCTCACATTTACTAAACTAAGAGGTGGTGCAGCTGGAAGATGATCTATCCTATGAGGAGCAGCCAGTAAAGATTCTGGATCGGAGAGATAAGGTTCTACACAACAAGACAACCCATCTTTTCAAAGTGATATGGAGGAACCATAAGTTTGATGAAGCAACATGCGAATTAGATGAATAAATGAAGGAAAAGTACCCACACCTGTTTTTGGCATATTATTTAAATTAAAATTTCAAGGGTGAAATTTCATAAGGGGGAATAATGTAACGACCCAATGTTTTTAAATGGAAATTACCTTCTTATATTTATGTCATAAAATCTCATGAAATCACAACATAATGAACTAATAAGTGATAAATTACCATTAGACATAATTTTGTCACTTTTGTGTTTGGAATTTCGAAAATCTGGCATACACGTTTGGGTTCAAGATGTTTTTTAGAGTCTAATGAACCAAAAATAATTTTTGTTGAATAATAACCTACCCTAATGAATTGTAACATATCCTTATGAATAGTGATATACCCTAATGAATAGTAACTTCACCTATGATAGCAAAAAAATAATATTTAGGTTGAAAGTATGATATACCTATATTTTAGAATGAGTTAATGAATGTTTTAAAAATAGTATTGAAAATAAATTATTGTCTTAATATAATATTAAAATAATCACATTTAGAAAATTATTTTTGAAAAATGGACATCATTCTTGGATTCTACATGTCGAAAAATGGTTAGGGTGAATTCTTTGGATTTTTCGGAAATACTTGAAATTTTGATGAATAGTGAAATATGATAATTCACAAAAATAAAAAAATACATTAATTATGAAGTCACGATGATGTTCTGCTAATGTAAGCCCAATTGGTTAAGATTCACATGCTAAATTTACTAATTTTGGTCAAGGAATAATCACTATTCCTTGTCTTGAGGGAAATTAATAAACTATTGAATAAAAAATTGGGAAAACCCTCTCCTCCCTCACTAAAAACACCTCCTCCCCTTCCTTCTTTCCCTCACACATCTCAAGCGATTTAACTAGCCAAAATTCTGTCCAAATACCCTCCCAAGATCCTTCCCCATGTCTAAGGCTTTTTGATCATTCCAAAAGACCAAAATTAAAGCCCCTAAGAGGAGTCTCAATGAGATGAGATCAAAGTGTAAGAACCCTCTTTTGTTTTCAAGTGTTTAGTTTTCATTTTCTTTCTTTTCTTATACCCTCTTCACCATACCTTATCCAAAAGGAATGTAAGCTCCATAATATCATATATTCAGGAATCTAATCATTATTATAGAATATTTCAAGAATCATACTTGTCCTCCTCTCCCTCACGTTGTAGAATTAAAATATCGTCTGTGATGTGTCAAATTACCGACAACATGGATAATGTGTTTTCAAATTATTTTATCATTTTTTTCTGAACATGAAACCATTTATGTTATGGTTGAACTAGATTATTATATATGTTATATGTCCTATTTATGGTTCTTTAATCCCCATACACTCATGATATAAAACAATATTACAAAAAAAGTCAATTATGGGAAAAATCATTAAAATTAATTCAAGTGTTTATCATTAATATTTAATGTAAAGGTTCTCTTTCACTCTAATTAACCAAATTAACTTTGTAACCATGTAACCTAATGGATGTCCACTAATGTTATATAACTTCAATTATGGAAAACCACTTTCATCTTACAATTTATTTGAACCTAAATACAATTGAATAGATTATTAAAACAAATGAAACAAACCGATCCGAACAATGAAATTGAACGTTGTAATCAATCAAAATGGGTAAAAATGAACATAAAAAGGTTTTACTGAATATTTTAATTTTAGATAAGTTTCATAAAATATTGATTAATAAACCTAATTTGAATATTATGGTCATTAATATCAAGTGGAGAACAACAATGAACCTAAGGTAAGGGATCCCCTCAATTTCACCCTTATTCATGATTGTTCACTATGTTAGTACATGTTGTGTGTAATTATTAATTATGGGGTATAATTTTTCACCACCCCCATACTTCCCTTTTTATTTATATGTTATGATAATTCCCTTTCCTCTCTCACTAATCCCCCTCAAGTACTCCATATTCCATGCTGAAAATCTGTAAAGAATTCTGCGCGAACCTCTTTTATTCCTTCGGGTTGTCTTATCTACCTTTACACAAAATGATGTTATCTTATATTTTCTTGTGAATACTCTAAATTTTGTGTACATGTTACAATATTATTTATCAAAACTCTTTCATCACTCTCTTTCGGGTAGATTCATTCTTTTAAGTGATTCTCTCCGCATTACTTCCCGATAAGTGAACCCGTTTTAAGGGAACTTCTCGAATTATTTCCTATTATCAAGTGTACTATATCCTCTGCTTCAAGTCACCTTTTTCTTTATAAAATCTGTATTTTTATTATGAAAACCCTCATAGTTTACTTCTGGTTTTATAAAAAAATATTATGCCGCTTTTCATTTTTAGAGATATTCGATGTTTTCTTAAGCCACACTAAAATGTTTTGACTCAAAGATTCCTAAAAAATATTTTTACATGTTATCAATTAATTTTGTAATACCTTATCATGATTTATGCCTTTATATATTATTAATATCTATTTGTGATTTAATTCCTTTCATTCATGGACTCTTGTATGTTATGTCCATTTTTATTATACTTCATGACGTGATTGTTTGCCCATTTCTTTCTTGGGTACTCTTATGTTTATGTATGACTGATTATGGGAGATTATTTATGTGGAAAGCATATACATGAATAATCTTATATGGGTGTTCCCAGATAGCACTCCAATTCATTGGTTAAGTTAATGTCTCATGAGAAGATTATGGGAAAACGGTCTGGGTAGTTATCCTTGGATTGTGCTACTATGGGAAACGAGATTGGCGGTTAGCCTTGACTCGTAATAAAGTCAAGTTTAAAGTTTCTTCCACCTCTCTATAAAACTATGCTTATATAATATCAAGCTTATATGATCCCATGATTATTTTATTCCATGTGTTTGTGATCCCATGTTTATATGTTATGATTCCATATGTTTCATGCTTCCAATATCATTATGTCAAGCCTCCTAACTCATGTTCTTAACGTTTATTCTTATGTTCTTTCCCTTACTTGGCTTTTTAGCTCATCCCTTTGTTCGTGTGTTCCCCAGGGTACCCTATGCAGATATAAGTGATCAAAGGAAGTTGGGAGCTCATTATGAAGATTAAATAAAGAAGTGCTTTTATCCCCATGTTTTGTGATATATGTACCTAGTCTTCCAAGAAACTAGACTTAACGATACTTGGATTGTACTCTGATGATGAATTTTGTTTAAAATCATGAAATGTTATGTGTAAAAGGTTAGGGTTGCTATAACACATCCATATTCAAACATATCACAAATCCTTCATACAATATAGAAGATTTGTATCATAAATAATCAACATCAAACAAGTTTAAAATCCATCAAATGATATTGACATAGATGAAATCAAAACTATTTGAGAGAAATATCTCTTTCTATTTTGAAATCAGTTAAGAGTCACCTTATTATATAAGGAAAATTTTAATTTTAAAATATTCTTATATGATTTTAAGGGATGATTTGATGATGTTATAATGGGAGAAAATATCTACACCCGACGTATAAGTTAAAAAACATTATTACCTTAATTTTGTTGAAAAGTTCATAAAGTACCTAGTTTGAAAAATGAAAGAAAAAATCCTTTCAAAACATATAAGGTCAAATAAGGTTATAAATGAGTTTAACCAATAGTCTATTAAATATTAAAAATTTATTGAAATAATTTTTTAAGAAAACATGGAAGTGGATGATTAAGAAGTCCCAGTAGATACTTAAGTAATAACAACCTTAGATGATAAAGAGATTGTGAAATTAACACTTACCATGATCTTTTATTTAGTAGTTTTTATTTTATCATCATTTATAATTGTTGAAACATTTTTATAAAATTAAAAAATAACTATATACATAAATATGATATCATATATGATCTTCTAATATTTCTTTGTTAATAATATTTTAGTAGTATCATCATTTTGGGCGTAAACTGAATCATTTTTCTTTATATGCTTGGTTATGTAAGACTTGTTTGTTATGGATAGGATGTATTTGATTCATATACATAATGATATTATATTAATAAAAATTATTTTTAGTCATCAAATAAAATTATTCTTTAATGGTTACGATGGAGAACTGAATCTCATCGCGTTCGTGGATATGGTTATATGTACGTATGAGCGAGTGATAATATCATTATATGGATGGAAAAATAATTTTTAATTGGATGGTATATCATATATACTGAATAATTAACAAGTTATATTTATTATTTACATCATTTATACTCATTATTATACCCATTCAAATAATGAAGTGTTTGAATAACAAACTACACCACAACGTGGAGACAGTAAGTCGTTCGTACGCCGGTATGGTGACTTTGTCATTTATCGGATGGATAGAATAATGAAAATGGTTGTACCATATATATAATATCCTAGATATATGTAAAAGGTACTGAATTTATTATTTTGTTATGTAAAAAACAAAGAAAGGGTAAGTGGAAGAAGAAAATAACTTGAAAGAGTGTGGTGAAATTATTAACTCTACTTCATGTGTTTCATTTTGAGTTAATCCAAAGGGACCCATAGGATGGCTATCTGATCAATGTAAGGCCTATAGGTGGAAATGATGGAAGTTTGGAGGATATTTGGGTAGGGGTTGGTCGAGAAAATATTCTTTGGATGGGAGAAATTAAGAGAAGGGGAGGTACTTTTTTATAAGAGAGGTGAGGGTCACTTTTTGGAAAAGCTTGAAATATTATTTTATAATAAAATCATTTTCTCTTTCTAACAGTTACAAATGATTTATTTTTAGGATTAGGTGGTTATGGGTTGAAAACCATTAAAAAAATTAGTTTTAGAGATATTTATGCTACCATATTAACCTTATCTTTTATATTTTACTCGTAGTTAAATAGTTTCACATTTACCATGTCTCTTTGTATTTTTATATTATATGGTTAATAAACGTAATATAAATAGCCATGTGAACCCCAAGTGGTTCATTATTAATTTATATAACCTTATATAAGTCCTATTTACAATCCTTATATTTTTAGGAATATTTTATCAATTAATAATATAGTAATTGTTTCAAAACCTCAATTATGTCAATTTTGACTCTATTTAGTATTTTATTTTTTCAAAAGCCATAGAAACATTATCACTTCGAATAAGATTTATTTAACCAATAATATCATGTCATATTAACCAATAATTTTTTTTTCTATTCATCATAAGTCCCAATTTACAATTATTTATTTATTTATAATATCAATTATTTTAATATTTCATTAATAAGGTAATTAAATCTACATCATTGTGTAATAAATAAATAAACATTTTATTGTCTAAAAATTATAAATAAAATACCATTATGTAGGGAAGATGTTTATATTTCTAATGAATATTTATAGTCAAATTTATATTTTGTGTAACCCTATATTAAAAATGGTTTATTTATTAAACATTGAATTTAACTCTTTTAACTCTAGTTTAAATAAAATAATAATAAATGTCCTATACTATTCCAAGTGGACCAAAAAGGATCATATATTATTCATAAGGTTATTTTTTGTTGAATTATACTTATCCATTAGAATTAAAACATGTGCTAGGGTAATTATGATATCGTGTTTACCCTTAATTACCCTATTTACTTTTAAACGTGGTAAATAAAAGTCCAAAGTTATTATTCACTAAAAATTATTTTCATTTTATTGAACCACATTTTTCTTACTGATATTAATTGTATCTCTCGTATTTTTTATATTCAACTCTCTAAAGCAGTAAAATTATGTTTTATTCAAGATTGCAAATGCTCCTTGGAGGTGGGTAAAAGAAAGAGAAAAGTTCAATAAAATTTTTATATATCTAAACTTATTATAAAATGACTCCAATGAATTACATTGAACATAAATTTGTATTATTTATCTATTTTTACTGGAAATAAATTTAAATAAAATAAATAATTATTTAACTAAAATTTCGGTTCTAACCAATAACGAAGTGTTTTTCACTATTCATCCAAAATTGGAAAGTTTTCATGAAAATACCAATAAATCACCCTAAGAAAATTTTGATGTTCTAAATTTGAAAATGAATTCCATTTTGAGAAATAAAATTTATAAAATTTCAAAAAGTTGGTAATAATATTCATAAGATCTAGTTTGATTGGTCGTGGTGTGTTAGAATCTAGAAGTTGTGTAAAATGAAAGATATTTTATTATTCAAAGGGAAATGTGTTGTTGATGATTTGGGTTTTAAATTATTCTCTCCTTCAAATAATTTCATCCTAAAAATTTCTAGAATACCATCACACAAAAAGATTCTAGTGGTTCTTCATCATATGTTCTTCTAGTTCCCACATTGCATCTTCCATCTAATGGTATCTTCGTAAAACTTTTACCAGACGTGTTTTCTGGTTTCTCAACAAATGTTCTTTGGTATCAAGATTGTTGAATGGCTCTTCATAATAAGACAGATCAGTTTACAGTTCAATTTTATCATAGGTGAGTACATGCATTGGGCCAGGCATGCATTTTCTCAATTGTGATATGTGTAACACATCGTGAACATTGGAGAGACTTGGCGGCATTTCAAAATGGAAATATAGAGCCCCAATTAATTCTAGAATTTCAAAGGGTATGATGTATCAAAAACTTAATATACCCATCTTTCCAAAACCCACAACTCCTTTCTATAGAGACACCTTCAAGAAAAAATGATCTCCTACCTGAAATTCCAAATCCTTCCTTCGGTTATCGGCATAGATTTTCTGCCTACTTTGAGATTCTTTGATGTGGGTTTGGATAACCGTCACCATTTGCATTGTTTCCTCAACATGTTCTGGGGCTATGGGTTTTCTTTCACATACATCATCCCAACAAGTTAGTGTGCAACATCTCTTTCCATATAACACTTCATATGGTGCCATCTGAATACTTTAAGAGAAGATATTGTTATATGAAAATTCTAATAGAGGTAAATATTTATCCCACATACATTGAATGTCAAGTGATCAAGATCTCAACACGTCTTCAAAGGTTTGAATATTCCGTTCTGATTGTCCATCAGTTTGATGGTGGTAGGCAGTTCTCAAACAGAGTTTAGTATCTGGGGATTTTTTAAGACATTTCTATAATCTTGATGTAAAACGGTTATCACGATTAGAAACAATTGATATGGGTACTCCATGAAGTCTTACAACTTCTTTAATATACATTATTGTTAAACATTCAAGTGGTACATCTTCTCTTATAGCAATAAAATGTGATTACTTGGTCAGAAGATCCACAATGACACATATTGTATTATTCCTTCTAGGAGTCTTTGGTATCCCCATCACAATTCCCATCATAATATCATTCCATTTATAATCAGTTGTGGGAAGAGGTGGAATGACACCTCTTGGATGTTGTCTTACATCATTCACTTGTTGGAAAACCATATATCGTAACACAAAATCAACAATATCCCTTTTTATGTTGTCCCACCAAAAATGTTTCTTCAAATCTCTATACATATTGTTTCTCCCAGGGTGTATAAAGAAATTAGAGCTATGAGAATCATCCCAAAATTCCCTTTTTAGATCAGGTATATCAGGAACACAAATTCTCTTCTGGAATTTTAAAATTCCATATTCATATACGAAGTCAGTCAATATCCCATACTTTATATCTTTAATCTTCTTTTGAGAATCCTCGTCTTCAGTCTAAGAACTTTTCTTCTTTTCTAGTATATATGGTTTGGAAAATATTTGAAAAAGTATCGGTCTTTCACCTTCAATGGTTATTCCTATATCCATCTTTACAAGATCCATGAAAATATGATCTCTTTCAACTCTTATCTTGTTCCAAACTCCAAGATCCTTTCTACTTAAAGCATCTTCCACCTTATTTTTTTCCCTGGGTGGTAGTTTATTGTGCACTCATAATCCTTGAATAGTTCAAGCCATCTCTTTTTCCCCATATTTAGTATTTTTTTTTAGAAAATATAAATTAATCTATTTTGATCAGTATACATCTCAATTTTATTTCACCATAGAGATAGTCACTCCAAATCCTCAGAGTGAAGATAACATCTGCTAACTCATGTCCATGAGTCGGATAGTTTTTCTCATTAGTTTTTAGCTATCGTGATGAATAGGCAATAACTCTATCTTTCTGCATAAGGAAATAACCATGTCCTTTTTTGAAGCATCTCTATAAATAAAAAATCCATCACTCCCTGATGGTAGATTCAAGATAGGATCATTGAGTAATCATCTCTTCAGTTCTTCAAAACATTCATCACACTCTTTTGTCCAAAAAAATTTAACCCCTTTATGTGTGAGCTTGGTTAATGTGGTAGCCAACCGTGAAAAAATTCTAGGTGAAACTTTGATAATAACATGCTAAACCAATATAATTGCATACCTCAGTTATAATCATTGGCGCTGGCCATTCATGGATTGCATTGGTCTTTGAGGGATCAATAGATATTCAATCCGTAGAGGCAATATTTCCAAGAAAATAAATCTCCGGAATCAAGAATCCACACTTTCTAAACATCCCATATAATTCATTTCATCTAAGAGTCTTTAGGATAATGTGCAAGGGATTTTCATGATATCTGTATCTTTTTGAATATACCAAGATATCATCAATAAATACTACTACAAAGTCATCTAGATATTCCTTGAAAAGATTGTTAATTAGAGACATTAAACCATAGAGTGCATTAGTCAGCCCAAAAGGCATTACTATAAACTCGTAATGATCGTTCCTTGTTCAAAATTCTATTTTTAGAATGTCTTCCTTCTTCACACACAACTGATGACATCCAGATTGTAGGTGAATCCTTGAAAAATATTGAGCTCCATGAAGTCGGTCGAATAAATTATCAATGCGAGGTAGGGGACACTTGTTATTTTTTATTATAGCATTGATCTTCCGATAGTCAATGCACAACCTCAAAGATCCATCATTCTTCTTAAACAATATTAGGGACACCCCATGATGAAACACTAGGGGAAATAAATCCCTTATTACTAAATTCCCCTAGTAGTTTCTTTAGTTCCACTAATTCCACAGTGGCCATTTTATAAGGGGTCTTCAATATAGGCCTTGAACTAGGAATTAAATCAATGAAAAACACAATTTATCATTCTAAAGGATGTCCAGGTAAATGCTATGGAAGAAAATAAATATATTATTACACAATAGGTACATCAACTATTCAAAAATTATTTTACTTACCCATAATTATTTCATTATCATCCTCCCTAATAATTGGATTTAGTAGATCTACTGGGGTGGATCTAGATAAGAATCATATGGTGATGTTTCTGCTCTAAAGATAAGGTACTCTTTATCATCATCTAGAATTGTAACCTCCTTCTTCTTAAAATAAATTTTTGCATCATGGTCAGAAATCCAATCCATACTGGGGATTATATCAAATTCAATCATGGGTATGATGATTATATCATTAGAAAAATATCATTTATATGCCATAATGGGGACTGATTCACAGAAATTTGATGCAATGATACTTCCCTTAGGAGTTTTGACAGACAACTCCCTTGTCAAATCAAATTAGAAATATTTAATTTTAATTGCAAAATAAGAAGATATGAAATAATGAAATGATCCAGAATCAAATAATGTATTCTCTAAACTTGAGGAAACTATTAAATTACCTACCACAACATGTTTAGAAACATCAACCTCCGCGGTATTGATCTCATACGCTTGGCATTGATCCCTTTTCCTTTTCTGAGATACGTTTCCTTGACCCATAGGACATTAATTTGAATAATGGCCCATATCCCTACAACTGTAGCATTGAAAATTGTTATCTTCTTTCCCCCCTTACAATCACTAGCAAGATGTCCTTTCTATCCACATTTTAGCATACTCATTTTCCATTTAGACAGGAACCAGGGTACTTCCTTCCACAATTATCATAGGGTGTAAATTCAAATCTTCCCTTATTCTCTATTTCCTGATTTCCTTTCCCATAGTGTTCAGCAGATCACTTCTTCTCTTACATTGCTTTGAAGTCATAAGACTTCGAGAATTCATTTTCTATCTTGATAGCACATGAGACAATATCTTCATATGATGAGAAGGATTGAGACACTAATTCATGATGTAGAAATGGATTTAACCAACAAAATAAATGATCAATCTTACTTCTTCAGTTACATATATAATCTATAGGATTCCTTTCTAGCCTTGTAAAGTTATCATCACACTTTGCAACATTCACATCCCCCTTTTATCTCAGACTCATAAATTTCCTTTCAATATCCGCTTGATGGTCATGAGGAATGTATTTTTCTTTGAAATGATCTTTAAACTCCCACCATTTTATAGTTGATACTTCTTTATCATCCTTTGTGTTTTGATTTAATAACCACCATTTTTCTACATCTCCAGTGAGGTGATAAACTACCATGACAATTTTTTCTAATTCGCTACTCCCCAAAGAATGAAATATTTTCTCGAAGGAAATTATCCATTTTTCATCTACAAATGGATTTGTAGATCCATTTATTGCTGGTGTTTGTTTCCTCAAGAAGTGGTCTTACATTGATCCTCCACGTTGTGGATCTGGGTGCTCCATACAGGTATGGTTATTATTCATTACCTGAGTGATTTGTCCCAGTATGGTGATAAGCTGATCAGCACCAGCTGCATTACCAACTCCACTATAATTATATTGAGTAGTAGGGAAATCCCTATACAGATGACCTGTGCTGATATATTTTACATACCTTCCACTAGGCTCCATTTATAAACAATGTCATACATCAGATTAGTTTATGAACTACGATACATAATTCTAAACTTGAAAAACCTTTTACATAAATTGAACAGTTTATGGATATAATATATAATGAGAGAAATGTTTTCTTTGAGGATGTATATACTCATAAAACCTTCATAATGGTTTATAAATAAAACGTGAATTATCCTAATCATACCACCAAGAGTGTCGTAACAAAGAGTACAACAAGGCTTGTTGTCATGTACCAGGATGCCCCGGGTGAAGCCCGAAACACCTTGTCGGAGTTTTCACTACAAGGTACATCTGTTCTAGAGCCACTTCTACCTTCTCGTATCCAAAAAGGGATGTATTTCATGGAGAAATCAAAAAATCTCTACATTACCAAAATTCTAGAAATTTCTTATATTCTAATCCTCAAAGTCCATCTTAGTGTAATGTGCTCTAATCATAGTTTTTCTAAATCTAGTTTTGATGGTTTGTACTAAACTTTCTCTAATACTAACTGTAATGCCTTGACACTAGTTACCCAGATTTGGTACATTATTACATAACATTGCGATGGTATATGGAATCATTTCTTGAAATACCAATCAGTTTAGTATTATTGGGAAAAAGATACATACATAAGTTCAACATTAACACTTGAAAAGAAATACAATAGAAATTTATTCAATTAGAAAAATCGAAGCATCCTAGATTATTCCAGTAATTCCCTCATAACCAACTTCTTCATATCATGGGAAAATGAAACATAAGAAAGGGGTAAGCTCAAATTCATAGTAAGGTTAGGCAATACCACGGAATATTACATAAAAGTTAGGCATGATGAATGATTAAAAACATATTCCTTAAAAATAATAAACAAGAACACTTTATGGAAGTAGTATGAGCTGAGTAAATAATGCCATAAAAACATAGTCATGGGTATTCTACTAGAAGAATAACCACATGAACAATCATTATTATTTTCATAATAAGGGAATGTATGATTTCGGACATTCTGAAACATCTTGTCAAGGCCTCGACCAAGACGTCTAAAAATGAATTAGGCCTTAGAAAAAACCATATATGAAATTGGGAAATGCCTCATACAATTCCACATATAATTGCCTCATGAAACCTACAAATTCACCGAGGTGCAATAGAGGGCTCCACCCATCACATATTCAGTCCAATGTATTCCTCATACGAAATGGTTGAAACATAACATAATCATTTGTATTAAAACCAGCATACTAAATGATAATACTTTAACCTTAAACCATGAATTGTATATAAATAACACATCAACAGTCAAACATATCACAAAACATTCAACACAATATGGAATATTTTTATCCGAATAAATCAACTTCAAAAAATATTAAAATCCATCAAGGGATGTTAACATAGATGATATCAATACTACTTGAGAGAAATATATCTTTCTATTTTGAAATCATTTTAGAGTCACATGGTTATAAAATAAAACACTAATTTTTAAAATATTCTTATAATCTTGTTAGGTAAGCATCGATGATGTTTTATGTGGGAAAATAGACCCAGATTCCATATAATTAAAAAAAATTCTTACCTTATTTTTGTCGAAAAATTCATCAAGTACCTTGTTTGGAAAACGACGGAAAGATTCTTTTAAAAAAAATAATCTCAAATAAGGGTATAAATGACTTTAACCAATAGTTTAGTAAATAGTAAAACTGTTTTGAAATTAAATTTTAAGAAAACACGGATGTGGATGATAAAGAGGCCCCATTAGATACTTATTTAAAAACAACCTCGGATGATAACGAAATTGTGAAATTGTTCCTAACCTTGTAATTTTCCTTAGTTTATGTTATGTTAAAATATTGTATAATAGTTAAAACATTGTAAATAAATTACACAATAACTATATACATAAATATGATATCATATATGATCCTACAATATATCATTGTTAATAATATTTCTGTAGTATCATCATTTCGGGTGTTAACTGATTCGTTTTCCTTTATATGCTTGGTTACGTAAGATATTTTTTATGGATATGATGTTCATAAAAAATATTTTTAATGATCAAATGAAAATAATTCTTGAATTGTTATTATGGGGAAATGAATCCCATCGCGTTCGTGGAGATGGTAATCCGTATGTATGCACGAGTGACAATATCATTATATTGATGGCAGAATCATATGTAATTGGATGTTATATCTTATATATAGATTCATTAACAAGTTATATTTATTATTCATTCTAGTTGTACTCCTTATTATACCCATCCAAATAATGAAGTGTTTGAATAACAAACTACACCACGACGTGGAGACGATTGGTTATTCATACGCACGTATGGTGACTTTTTCCTTTACAGGATGGAAAGAATTTCAAATATGGTTGTAACATATTTATAATTAAATCATAGTATGTAGAAGGTACTTAATTTATTGTTTTGGTATGGAAACAACAAAGAAATAGTAAGTGGAAGAAGAAAAGAACTTGAAAGAGGGTGGTGAAATTATTCCCTCCACTTGGGGTGTTTCCTTTTGAGTTGATGAATAGGGATCTATAGGATGGATTTAGGAAAAAAGTAAGGAATCTTGGTTTAATTGGGGGAATTTAAGAGGATATTTTTTCAGGGGTTGGAAATGGTCAAAGGCTCTGGAGGTGTGAAATTAACAGAAGTTTAATTTCTCTTTAATACGAGAGGTGAGGGTCACTTTTGGACAAGCTTGAAATATTATTTTGTAATAAAATAATTTCTTTTTTAAAATGGCTGCATAATGATTTATTTCGAGGATAAGGTGGGGATGGGTCCAGAAACTCTCAAAAATATGTTTTAGATAGGTTTAGGTCTCCATATTAACCTTATCTTTTAGATTTTACTCATAGTTAAATAGATTGACATTTAACACGTCTCTTTGTATTTTTACATTATATGATTCATAAACATAATATAAACTTCCAAGAGAGCTCAAAGTGGTTAATTATTAATATATATAACCTTATCTAAGTCCATTGGGAGATTCTTAGATTTTTTGGAATATTTTATCAATTAATAATATAGTATTTGTTTTAAAAACTCAATTATGTCAATTTGGACACCATTTAGTATTTTATTTCTTTGAAAGCCATAAAAACTTTATGTCATAGAATAAATTTTTTTAAACCAACCCTACCAAGTCATATTAACCTTTAAAATTATTTCAATTCATCATAAGTCTCAATTTTCAATTATTTGGATATTTATAATATCAATTATTTTAATATTTCATTAATAAGTTAATTACTGCCTCATCATTGTGTCATAAATATATTATATTATTTAATGTCTAAAATTATAAATAAAATAAAATTATGTAGGAAATATTTTTATATTTATAATAAATCTTTATAGTCAAATTTATATTTTTTGTGACCCTATATTAAAAATGGATTAGTTATTAAACGTTGAATTTAACTCTTTTAACCCTTCTTTAAATAAAATATTAATAAATTCCCTAATCTAAATCAAGTGGACCAAATAGGATCTTATTTTATACCAAAAATTGTTTTTGGTCGAATTATACTTATCCAATAGAATTAAGATATGTTTTAGGGTAATAATGATATCATTTATACCATAAAATAAACTTTTTACTTTTAACCATGGTAAAGAAAAGTCCAAAGTCACTATTCACCAAAAATTATTTTCATCTTATTGAACCACATTTTTCATATTTATATAAATTGTGTCTCTCATATTTTTGAAATTCAACTCACAGAAGTGGTAAAATTAAGTTTTATGCAATTTTTCAAATTTTCCAAGGAGTTGGGTAAAAGAAGGTTAAAAGTTCAATAAACATTTAATATATCTAAACTAATTGTAATATGACTCCAATGAATTAAATTGAAAATATATAGGTATTATATATCTATTTTGACCTAAAATAAATTTAAATAAAATAAATAATTATTTAAATAAAAAGCATGTTTTAACCAATAACGCAGTGTTTTTCACTATACATCAAAAATTAATAGTTTTCAGAAAAATAATCAAAATTCACCCTAAGAAAATTTCGATATTATGAATTCAAAAATGAAGTAAATTTTGAAAAATAAAATTTTAAAATTTTTAAAAATTGGCCATTACTATTCATAACAACTAGTTTAATTGATCGCGGTGTGTTAGAATCTCAATGTTGCGTACAATGCAAGCTATTGCATTTTTCAAAGGGCAACGTACTGTGGAAGCTTGGGTTGTTACAAATATTCTAACTCTGATGCCTAGTTCTTGATCTCTAGACAATAACATTTGGATGGTGATGTTAAAACATTGGTTTATTGTTCATTAATCCCTCAATTAATTGATTTATTCACTGGTTGGATCCCTATTGTCTCACCTTGATATTTCCAGGTGGCACCGAACTTGATCAGGCAACTAGATTCATGACAGATCGATGATGCGACAACCGTTTGGTGAGCAAAGGATAGATCTATAATTTTTTGTGTATAGAGATGGTCTATCATTAAATATGAGATCAAATATATAATATATGAGATATTATATATAATATATCAGATAAAAATATGATATATGACAGATAAGATATAATATATGATATATGAGATATGATATATAAGATAAAAGACATGCGATATAATATATGAGATATAAATCCTTCGTAAATAATCATAAATCGGTTATATCATTTAACTGAGTATCTTATTGATGAACCATCAGTAAAAATGTGATCCTAGAAGTTAGAAGTACATTTTCATACCAATATTGGATACCTTTTTCAGACTCATGCCTCAGGTTAATGAAACACATAATAATAATAAAATTATTATTATTGTTGAATATTTTATCTGACATATCTCCCTCCAACATTGTTGGAATGAAGAATCACCTATTATTATGAGACCATGAAATTTGGGGGGGGGGGGTCTTTCAAGACATATATTAGATATTTAATTTCGACTCATGGCTCTGGCCCATGAGACTCCATTCGAGCATGATGTGGTGAAATGAGACTTTTTCATTAGGTATCTGATTCAGGTAATTGAATAGCATATCTTGATTATTTTTTCATGTAGAACATGAAGGTTCTCTCAATTGTGGATTTTGAGAAAATATGGGTGAAGATACACTCTTGAATCACTAAGGAGACACTCAATAATGTAAGTGATCATACAAGATCACCAAGATTGTTTTGGCTTACCCTCTAGTATGGATGAGCAGTGGAGTTCCCTAATGATCTTTCTGAGTTACCCTCCAGTAGGGTTAGGAAGTAGAGTCCCTCGAATATCTGGTCTTACCGTCAAGTAGGTTTGGGTAATGTCATTACCCTATAATAATTACAATTTAACCACAAATAGGGTTGGGTATTGGAGTTCCTCGATGTTTTGGGCTTACCCTCTTGCGGGGTTGGGCAATGGCATCCCATAATATCTGTGTCGAGTTATACCCTCAAGTAGAACTATGGAATTATAGTTCTTTTGTTACTATAATAGTAGGCCCCTACTTTTATACTAGGGAATGGGTTCCTAACCTAGAATGTGTTTCCCCTCGACTATGTGGAAAATTGAAAATATGGGGTTTTGCATTGCTTTCAACACACAAGGAAGAGGGGTGTTTTCCCCAAAAAGATTCATTCTTCTGACACATCCAAAAAAACATATGGGTGAGATAGTTCCACCCAAAGGGGATAGTATTATGGTATGTTTATTAAGTCCCTTTGACATCTGTGTTTATGGTAGACATGTGAGATGTGGGAAATCATTGATAGTCTTCTTTTGGAACTATTAGAAACTCTTCTTCATGGGCTATGCTGTGAGATAGAGATCCCCATACTCTTTAATTTGGGATTATTTGACTAAGAATATATATGTGTGTGTGTGTTTGTGTGACTTAATATGGATTTACCATTTATATATGGATACTCTCTTTCTAGGAGAAGCAAAGATGCATGGGGTACGACAGATGCTATCTGTGTTTCACTTATCATGATTGGATGAGTCTAGTTTCTTAATATATGTAGTGAAAACAAGATGATAAGTTCATCTTCTCAACGTTTCGAGATCCATTTTTAGGATGAGTATACTTTAACTCTCTTATTGGTTTCAGTTATACTCTTTTATTTTTCCTTGTGTATCTACTGTCTTCCCCTTCTATTTTATCTATTACTCTCTCCTTCATCATTCAGGTCATCGTACTATGTATGTTTATAATCACTCCTATATAGGTTTTTCCCACATGTGTTGTGTCTTATATAGATGAAGGACCATTTTATCCTAGATATAGAGGATATTAGGGGATTGAGGTTATTAAAAAACCTATAGTGGTCGTGGAATGATATTCAGTGGATGATGTCTCATTCATGTGATTAGTTTTCTTGTTTTCTATAAGATTAGAACACATATCTAGTTGGTCATGTATTTTCCCAATTTTATTTTAGTATTATACAACAATAATTTTGTACCATCTAGAGGGTCATGCATGCTTAGTTTATTTTATAGTAGTGTTAATTCTTTTATAATTTCGCTCTGTACTTTTCTATTGAGTTGTGTCTGTGCAAGTATATTGGTTTTTAGGTGAAGGAATCCATGAGTTTTTATGCCTTCGGTACGTTCCTCCACCCTTGGCCTATGGAGGTGGGCATGGGGTATTAATGGATTGAGCCTAAGCTTGGGTTAAATCTTTAAAATTATCTTCAATTCATGGATATTAACATTTATAATATGAATGATTAGTGTTTTGTTGAGATATACTATTCAAATTAGATTAATGAATAGAAAGTATGGGTTTCCTTTTATAAGGGAGGGATATGAAACACTTGGAATTTATTAAAATATTAGAATATAATAAATTCATTCTCATGTAAAATGATTCCAAAAGGATATTAAATTCTAAAAAATATATTCTAGGTGGATATAAAATCTTAAAAAAATCAGATTCTTTTCTGTGTCATTTTAAACCTTATATTTTGTATTAACCCCTTCGTTAAATTTTTTTGACCTTATCCATGAAAAAAATATTTCAGTATTAAAGGGTTAATAATGTTACCATAAATGGAAAAGTGGCTCATAAATGGAAACTAGATGATATCTTCAACTATATTAAACTCTTTTGGCTAAAGATAAGTTTTTTTTATGAATTTAAACCATGTAATACGATAATATTTATTATAAAATGTGATTAATATCAATTTTAAACTATTTATTGAATTTGAACTTAATGAAACCAAAGAAATTATTGACATCAAATATAATTTCTTTACACATTCATATTATGTTATATTTATCTTAAAAATTCATTTAATATAATAATTCTTCATAATTTTAATAATTTTAAAATTTTAAAATAATTTATTTAATATTTCATTTAATTGAATAAATATTTTTTCCCTGTATCCCAAGCATTTAATGTAATTATCCAATCGCTTAAAATTATAAGGAAATTACCATGATAAAAATACATTTTCTTTAAAATAAAATTTTATAATTGGGCATAGTATATGTTTATCTATTTGGAAAAAATTTAGCAACAATAAAACAAGGAGAATGTCATTTTTTACTTCTCTTAACAACAAATATTATAAAGGTCAATGTCTTGTAAAAATCGAAAAAATGTAATATATTCGATGTTTGGATGATTATGGATAATATAGACTCATCCAATGAAATAAATTCAAGTGTTTTGTTTATTTTTATACATTATCATATTATTGTTAACACTAGTTACACTATTTACTCTTTACCATGGAAATAAAATTTAATATTGTTACTATTCATAATGACCTAAAATAAAAGAGAACAATTTACCAAATTTTATGCTATTTATTAAAAATATGAAATCTATTTTCTCACATTCAATTTATTTAAGTGAAGAATTTGATTTTAAAATTAGTTTGAAAAACATGATGAAAACAATTTTTTAGACAACTAAATTTATAATGAAAAATTTATATTTATTCATATCTCATCCCTATAAACATTACATGGATGCTAAAATATTTTATTTATTATATATAATATAAATTTCATTGAAATAATTCACCAATAGTGATAAGTTGATATTATATATCTAATAACATGTTGCGCGAATAAAATGTGTTTGCATAAAAACCTCAATTCTACCATAAAGTGATTTTTTTATTTCCATTTATAATCAAATAATCGTAATAAAATTAAATATATATATAAATTTTTCAAAATTTAGTTATTACAATTCATACCCACTAATTTAATCACTAATATAAAATGGTATATTATATTACAATTCATTTTGACTTAGGGATGTGTGTACCATAAGAAATAATTTATTTATTTTAATAGAAATATATATTAAAATTTTATTGTGTTTCCATTTATGATATTTTAGGCATTCCCGATTTAACCTAACTATTAACAATAATTATCTTTTACTGCATTAACAATTTTTTACTATGATAAAGTATTTGTATTCATAAAAATAGAAGTTACCCATAGTAACTAATTTTGATATCAAATTCCAAATATGAAATATATGTTATAATTATAAATTTATAAGAGGTAAATAAATTAAATTTTAAATAGTAACTATATAACTAATAAAAATAATTTTAAAGAAAACATAACTTAGTTTCCAAAATATCAACCAGATGATTCTAATTTAAAATTAATATTTGAAATTTAATAAATTTACATATTAATTTAATATTTATTTAGGAAAATGTCTCATAAATTTTGAATCCATGTTTATAGCCCAATGAGGTCATAAAAGACACGTGATTTGTAAAAATGACAGTTTTTACTATTGACCTAAAAATAAATATTTTTACAAAAATCCTAAACATTCACACTATTACAATTTTGATATAATAGATCCATAAATTGACCTCAAATTTATGAAATTAATTTTATAAATGTGAGGAATTTAATTTTTAAATAAAAACATTATTTATATATGAGATGCATTATTTTAAAGAAATTTATTTTAAAAAAGCATTAAATATTATTAATTATTTTTCCTATTAATTATTAATTTGAAACAATTATTTACATATTTTTGGCATAGTAATAATTTTATAAAAATAATTTAAAAGTGACCACTTTAGAATATGAAGATAAAAATATATAATATAAAAACTAAAAATCTTCATAAAAAAGATCTTAAATGATATTATTTTGATTTTTAAAAAAATTATCAAATTTTTTAAATAATTTTTAATTAAATTTCATCAATTAATTTGTATTCACAATAAAATTTATTATTTAGTTAAATTAATTATTTAAAAATAAATATTATGGAAATAAAGAATGTATAAATTACATGCATTAATATAATATTTGTTTCATTAAATGTATATATCATCCCAAATTATACATATATGTCCCCTCAAAACCACAAATAGAATGGATCTCGTATGGGACTTCCATGGTCATGAAGTTCTAATGAAATTGATATCAATCTAACATGACAAGACTAATTTTGGATTGGGCTTGGTCTAGGTAAAACATTTGTGACCCTACAAGTGCTTTCAAGCTTAGATAAATAAGGCTCGTAAGGAATACTTCTACAATATGGTTTTATCACTTCTTCTTTTTATATAGATTTCATAATGGAGCTATATTTGTTTATAACAAAAAAAATGGCTATATTATGAGAATATTATTTAATAATTAAATATTTGTTTTAATAAAATGTATCATCTTTCATCTTGGTTTTACATTTTCCCTGAAATAATTTATTTGAAATAAAATTTATTTAATGTGAAATTAATACTGAAATCTAGGTGTGTTACAATTAAACTTTCACCTCCTAAATTCATTTTTTATTTGGATCCTCTAGTAGTATGTCATCCAACCACAATATATAGATGACAAATTCTCCATCATTGAACACCATCTAATAGAGAAAAAGATCTATGTTACATTATTGGTACCCTTTCTTAACCACAAGGTAATTAAACATTGGATTCTAATTTCGAGGTTCTTTTTTCATGCTATAAAGTCTAATATTTAGCATACACACAAAGAGTTTTTTTCATTTTATCAACAAAACCTTTTTATTTCATCTTATATATTTCCTCCACCAAATTACTCATGATGGAATTCCTTCTTTACATCTATCTATGTGAGATGTAATAGAATTGAATCAACTAGACTTATCACCATCTGTATATTTGTGAGTTTGAAAAAGGTGAAAAAATTTCACAGAAATACCCTCATTTATTCTACTAAAATCTTTCAAAACTAGCCTCTTCTTGTACCACATTCTACTATTAGCTTTTTTTCACTTAAACCCCAATAATTCCAGAACACTTTATTCCCCTATGGAAATTTTCAAGAATCCAAATTTTAATTACATATAATAAATCTATTTCATATTTCATTCATAACTCTTAATTTTTGGAATCGTTGAGGCTCACAAAATAATCGAGGTCATTTGGACCACCTCAATTCATACAAAGAGAGTAATAAAAATAATTTATGATCCTTTGAACCCGTCATCATGTTATATAATAACATTATAATAAAATTTTTTGTTGTTCTGTTTCTAGAATTAATAATTTAAAACATAACCTTCTGGAACTCTGACACAAGACTCTGAAATTCATTCCCATTTCTATTCTTCCTTCAGTCTTATTACTTCCTCAATACATTTCAAGATCCCTTAACTATTCTAAACCTCTTCCCTTCTTAAAAATTTATCATTATAAAACTTTTTTTAGATCAAATTGGATGTGGTAAATTTTGTAATGCCCCATGAATTTTCATTTCATTAAATTTTGAAGATGAATTTTAATTTTGAGTTTTGTAGAAAGTTCAGTTTCATAAATTAAATTCATAATAATATTATAAGAATTTATATTCCATAAATAATTTTTTAGTTGATTTCTGAGGTTAGGTGGATTCTTGAGGTGCTCTGGGATGTGTTGGAGGATGTTGAGGGTCATTGGGATACAAGATGAAATATGAAATATCCATCATCTTGTAGGGGCTACCAGCTATCATATGAACTTAATAGTGTACTAGTTTCAAAGTCACACCCACCATATCCTTGGGGGAGTTGTAAGTACCTTTTTTAATCATGGGAAATCTCATCCTTTTTCTTTTAATGAGTTATTCATGTTTGAGTGGTGAACGAGGTTTGGGAAAGGCTATATTTGGTAGACCCCCCCCCCCAAATCCCTCCATTAATTATCCATGAGGGGTGTAATGTCCCTAACCTGGAATCCACTAAACTGGTGCTCTGATCCGGGTAGTTACATATCCGTAAGTGCGCCTCCCCGTACACCAAAGGCTGCCGACTAGCAACAGGGGTCTATGTGGTCATGTGGGGAGACTATACCCCATTTTTATCAAAGTAAGCCACAACATAAATAAACCAACAGCAGAAACAATAATAAATTAACAAGGAACATGTATAACAATTATTTCCTACATAAATAAACCATGTCATATTACAAGTGAAAAAGTGAACAGAAACCCAAAAATAAAGACAATGGCCAAAATCCGCAAAATGGTCTCGACTCAAAGTCCGGATCCTCAGCCAAGTGCTACCCATGTCCACTAAACAATCTAGAAAAGACCCTTACCATTCGTCTGCCCTACAAACATGAAGTCTTCTCGGGTACCCAATGGTGGCCTGAGCAGGGTGTGAGTACAACTTAGTTGGCCACCACTAACAGTGTCTACAAAATATCCAGTATAAACAGGTAGTGCGTCCAAAAAAGAAATGAATGATAATTACCAAGAAATATTCAATGTTCCATTAACTAGTTTAGAGAAAAATCCATTGCCACTTCCATTTCCATTCATTTCACACCATTCACCATCACTTACTATTGCATAACATTTCCATGGGTTAATCAGAAACATTACGTTACATGGGTCTAAGGCCAAAAACCACATGCAAGAGGGTAGACACATCATTATCCTATCTCACTAGGACTAACCCCATCATACTAACTGTATTATAACCTCGAAGCCTCAGTTTGGGTGGATGCAACCACATCCTCAACTCGAAGCCTCAGTCCGGGTGGATGCAACAGTTAGGATAATAAATCCTCAGTCCTCATTCCTAACTCGTGCGTTTAGGGTGGAGTTCAGAGCATCAGTCTTCGCTCGACCTGTGGGCATGGATCCTCAAGTCATACCCCACTCTACCAAGCCATGTGCACATGATTATATATATATTTAACCATCAACCCACCATACCATTACCCTTTGGAAAACACCATTCACAATAAACAACACGGGAATTAACATTCTTCCTTAACCCATTAACACATTACCCTTTCACATCATTTAACCATTCACCCAATTCCCATGTGTTATTTCTATCTCACTATGCATTCAACACTATACCCATAACCTATTCCATTATGGTCTTTAATCAGTTTACACATTAACCCATTTAACCCATTCATAATTTCCATGAATCAACTTTTCAACCTATTCCAAATAACTGTTAAGTTATTTCCAAGTCTAGGTGAACCACCTAACTTGTATTCCATGTTCAACCAATCATGCCAACATATTCTCCAAGGGCTCTACAATTAATTATAAGAAGGTCAATTGTTTAAAAACAATCCCAAAGTACGGGGAAAGACGACACATCCCATGGATTTCCCTAATTTGGTCAAGTAAGTCTCACGCATCCCATGGGGATCGTGAGAGTCCCCATTTACCATTTTCAAACATCATTTATACCGAAACAAATCAATATTGATCAAATCTCACAAATGAAACCATAAGAAAATCCACACATGCATTAATCCTCCATAAAACTATAGGATCACGTTTGTAGACCACCTACCTCGAAATTGTGGTTGGACGCATACTCAATCGAGTCCTTAGACCACAATCCGACCAGCCTTTGGAGATTCAACCTGGAACTCACCCAAAAGATAGGGTTTTAGAGATTTGGGACAAGTGGAAGAGAAGATAAAAACCCTAAACCAAAAAAAGAAGGAGTGATGGGATTAGCCATACCTGGAGCTTCGTTCCGCACCCAACGACACCAGAAATGCTTTATAAAAAAGGGAGATTGACCTCTAGGAGCTCTTGGGCGATTTGGTTCATTCCTAGGGTGAAGAGGGAGGAATGGAGAGGAAATACCGAGTGGGTTCTTAAAACCTTGGGGTGACAATTTTGTAGTTTTTCCCAACTTTAAGAGGCTGAATGGTTTAGCCTCTCGGTTTGACAAATGGTGCGCAAACCATGTGCATGCTACTATTTGGAGGAGGAGGGTTGCACGGTTTACCTGGGCAGGCCGCACGGTTTTCCCTGGCCGTGTGCCCTGACTTGTCTTTCCTAGCTTTCCTTTTATTCATGCTCCGAGCCCCCGAAACACCCCCAAGGCCTCTCACACTTTAATATGACTTCCATTGAATCCCTAAAAATGGGATTCAACCAAAACATAAAGAAAACACATCCTCTAAAAAACCGGGATCTTAAAACCTCCCCACCTTATAACGGCTCGTCCTTGAGCTGAGTTTCAAAGCCCCATTGGTCCACTGAAGATAAGAGTTCAGGCCACAAAGCCTGCATATCCGATTCCTGCTCCCAAGTTTCTCCTAAACATTCCCATGCTGCCATAGAACTCACACTAATGGAACAAACATTCCTTGCAATACCTTTTCACTTCTACCCACCACATGAACATGATGCTTCTCAAAGGACGGATTGGCCTCATGCTCCACATCCACCACATCTACCATGTGAGATGGGTCAGGGTGATACCGTCGAAGCTGCGGCCCATGAAACACATCATGCATCCCACCATACCACTGTGGAAGAGCCAATCGATAAGCCACTGGTTAAATCCTCTCCAAAATCTCAAAAGGTCCCACATACCTGGGTGCCAACTTGCCCTTCTTTTGAATCCAATAGTGACCCAACCTTAGTGACACCCAAAGGAAGACCTTATCACCCACCGCAATCTCAAGAGGTTTACACCTCTGATCTGCATAATAATTCTGCCTACTCTGAGGTGTAGCCATCGTCTTCCTGATCAACTAAACTCTCTCTAAAGTCTCATGCATGAGACTTGGCACCAACAACTTAGATTCACCATCCTCTAGCCAATAAAACAGAGATCTAGATGGCATCCCATAGAGTTCCTCAAATGGTGCCATCTGAATAGTAACCTGAAAACTGTTGTTGTAGGAAAACTCAACCAATGATAAGTGTCTCTCACAAGAACCTCAAAAGTTCAAGAAACAAGCACTTAACATGTCTTCCAACACTTGGATCATATTCTATGACTACCCATCTCTCTGTGGGTTGAAAGCCGTACTAAAAAAAACCTACATACCAAGTGCCTTCTATAACCCCTGCCAAAAACAAGATGTGAAACGCGGGTCTCATTCTGAATCTATGGTTCCTAGAACACCATGCAACCACACTATTTCCCAAACACACAACTCACCCAATGGGTCGACTATAAAGGTCTCTTGAATCTGTAAGAAATGAGCCACTTTAGCTAACTGATCCAAAACCACCCCGATGGCATCATTATTCTGCAGTGTCCTCAGAAGACCCACGAAAAAAATCCATTGTTACATCATCCCACTTCCATTTCGGAATAGAAAATGGATTCAATAAACCACTAGGGCGTTGATGCTCGGAAGCCACCTGCTGACAGGTAAGGCACCGTGCCATAATGCCCGCAACTTCCTTCTTCATTCCTAGCCACCAAAACTACCATTAGAGATCACGGTACATCTTGGTCGAACCACGATGCACTGCCCACATTGATGCATGGAACACACGCATCAACTATTCCTGTACACACTTTAGCACAAACACACGATCATGAACACGGACAACACCTTCCACAAAAACGGCCCAACCAGAAGGTAGCTCCGCAACTTTAAGATTTTCTTTCATGATCAAACACTCAGGATCATCAAGCTTACCTTCCTTAACTTGAATCAAATGTGTCGACTCTATCGTTATGGAAGAAAGTGTGACCTGACCATTCTCCTCCTACACCTCAAGGTGCATCTCTGCAAATAAATCTGTCACCTTCCACTGAGTGCTAGACTCTAGAACCCTCTGATTCTGAACCTTCCTACTCAAAGCATCTACAAAATTGTTTCCCTTTCCTGGAGTGTACACCAACTCAATGTCAAAAGAATGGATATATTCAACCCATCTTCACTGTCAAAGGTTCAGATCCCATTGTAAGAATATGTAATTTAATATCTTATGTTTGGTAAACACAGTAAACCATTTTCCCAATAGGAAGTGATTTCAGCACTTCAAGGCATACAACACTGCAACCAACTAAAAGGTCATGAGTGGGATAGTTGCGCTCATTGGGTCTCAACTATCTTGACTCATAAGCCACAACTCGGTCATCCTGCATCAACACTGCCCCAAGTCCGACTCCAAACACATCAAAAAACATGATTTAATTCATACTAAGCTCAGGTAAGATCAAGATTGGTGCGGTCATCAACTGCTTCTTCAACTCTTAGAAGGTGTTCTGACAAGACTCGGACCACTTGAACCTGATTCATTTCTTGGTCTAGCCCAAGAGTGGTGCTGCCATGCGAGATAAATCTTGAATGAACCTTCAGTAATACCTGACCGAAACTAGAAAACTACGAACCTCAGAAACACTCTTGGGCTACTCCCAAGACACAACATCCCACACTTTCTCTGGATCCACTAACACACCTACCTCTAAGATGATGTGACTCAAAAAATGCACCTTACCTATCCAGAATTGAAACTTAGATAGGTTGGCGTATAGATGATGCTCACATAGCGTACCCAATACGATGTCATGGTGTTGGGCATGGTCATCATGAGTTTTACTATGATATCATCAAAAAAGATAACCAAAAACTGATCTAGATAGGGATGAAAAATCTGGTTCATCACAACCATAAACATCACCGGTGCATTGGTCAAGCCGAATGGAATTACCACAAACCCAAACGACCCATACCAACTCCGGAAAGCAGTCTGATGTATGTCAGAAGTCCTCACCCTCATATGGTGATAAAATAACCTTAGATCAATCATATAAAACATGGATTCACCCCTCAACTGGTCAAACATGTCATCAATTCATGGAAGAGGGTACTGATTTTTCATCGTCATCTGATTCAACTTCCGATAGTCAACACACAACCTCAACGACCCATTGGCCTTCTTTGCAAAAAGCATGGGAGATCACCAATGAGACATACTAGGATAGATAAACCCCTTACGCTCCAACTCCTCAAGGTGAACATTCACTTCCTAGAGTTTTTCCGGTACCATTCGGTATGGGAGAATAGAAACTAGCTCTGCTCCCCGCAGCAACTCGATCGTGAGCTCAACATCCCTCTCGGGTGATCACCCTGAGAAATCCTCAAGAAGAACATCAAGAAACTGCTCCACCGCAAGAGGAAAATTAAAATTTTCCCCTCCCTCTTCATTATCAAGCTTGAGACATTCCACTTGAGCCATGTGTCTACTCATCTGTTGACAAAACGGCCCCGCACGCCCTGCCCAAACATCCCATTCGTCACGGTGAACATAAGTGTCACCCTCAAGTGACCTAAACAATACTCTATAGTGATAATAGTCTATGTGCACCCGATACAACACCAACCAATCCATTCCCAAGATTAGGTCAAACCCTGACATCTCAAGAACAGATAAGTCCCACAGAAAATGATACCCACCAACTTCCAAGGCACATCCCTTGCACTACTTGATATCATCAACGCGCACCCCTAAAGAGGTTTCAATTGACTTAACTCTACAAACCCCCTCCATAGGTAAAACCATCACTACCACAAGATGAGCAGAAAAATGTGTGTTTGGAACCTGTGTCAAACAATGCACTAGAAAATGAAGAAGTTATACGGATCGTAACTTGAACAGTTGGCGGTCTAGCCTTACCATCACTAGGCGCCAACTGAACTGCCTGAAGCTGACCTACCCCTCTACCCTAGGCTCCATCCTGAACACCCTGTGCCACACTGCCCTACTGGCATGAGAGATCTTGCCCTGGAGTTCCACATCCACCGCCCCTGTTAGTACGACCTATGGAGCACCAATGGTCTGCCTGATACGGGGAAATTGATCCCCTTCCCATTCTTGGTACCTTATTTTCATAATCATGATCACCCATCTGTCGTGGGTTCCTACAGAACCTCTGCACATGCCCCATCCTGCCACATGAATGGCACTCAAATAGAGGTTAAGGACACTAACCATGCATATGACCTGGCCTACCGCACTGATAACAGAACACCTGGTTCCCACTCTGAGACGCTAACCCTCTCTTCTGGACACATTGCTGGAAACTTTCGCAATGACACTTCCAAACCTTAGAAGATGCACTACTTGTCCGCCCAGCTGGCACGACAAGCCCTCCACCCAAATCTCCCTTCAGGTTCCCTTTAGAGATGAGTGTCTGATCCATCCCCTCTGCAAACCTCTTCAAGTGGAATAAATTTATATGAGACCTGATCTCATGTCTCAACCCATCTTGGAAATGCCTTGCTATCGCTACCTCATACCTTTCTAACAATGGGACAAAGCATTGCAAATAAGTGAAGCGACTAGCATAGTCCATCACTGATAGAAATCCCAGAGTCAAGCTCAAAAACTGTTCAGCCCGCTCCAGCCTCAATGTCTTTGGGTAGAAATGCTTCCGAAATGTTTCCTAGAAAACCTCCCACGACATCCCCTCAATCTGCTTGGCCTGCGCCTGAATGTCCCACCAATTCCTTTCATGGCCCCAACACATATAAATTTCCAGCATTAAACGCTTTTCAACAGGGGTCTCTAGATGATCCAGTATCGTCTGGACAGACTCTAACCATAACTCCGCTTCCTCTAGCCACCCTCTCCGGTGAGGGTCAGAGGGTGCTGCTGTTGGAACTCCCTGGTCGGATCAAACATACTTGGTCCAACCCACCCTGGGTCCCGATCCATCATCTGCATATGCGCAAGCTATGTTCTCCTAGAACAGGTCTTCTATACCTTTATTGATCACCACATGTTCATGCCCTTCTACCAGAGGAGTGTTCTCAGCAACATCCTCATGTTGCCCAACTGGCATCTGACGTCGTTGTGGCATTTCTCAACATTTCCAAGCCCGAGATTCAACACGCATACCATAAAACATTCATGACATCATCAAAATCTCTTTACTATCCACAATAACCCATTTTCATATACTAATTCAACAACATTAACACCTCAAATTCTCTACCCCGACCATCCCTACTGTGGGCCATGGTCCATGTGGGGTAAACAACCATGCACTACTACCAAACTCACACTAAATTTTAAAAAAATATTTTCCACTACATTTCAATCAATTATATTTCATTAAAAATCATTTACCCACTTGTTTTATTTCATTCTTCTCATTATTTCACGGTTTCATGAAATGTGTGATGCACCCTACTTTCTTGGCTCACACACCCACCCTGTGCGTGTTCCTAACACAATGCATGTCACCTATCTCCCTAGGTGCCTAAAGTGATGCATGAATGAAAATCCTTGTGTCGTTAAGGCCGTGATCCAAATATCATAAAGCAGTCACATTGAACAACATGAGCATCACCAAATGGTGAAATATCATCAATTGTAGCAACACACAACCAAGAACATCATTTCCCAACCCTGGGTAACTTGGGTTTTCCCTCATAGATGGGTTAGATACTCCCAAGCACGAGCTCATTTACCAAGGCCCGACACCTCATGACCCTTGGAAACCTATCCTAAATAACAAGACCTCAGAGAAAGAGAAGAAAGACCTCCTATGATAACACTTTGTAACATCCCTGACCCGAAATCCACTAAGCTGGTGCTCTGACCCGTGTAGTTACATAACCATAAGCACACCTCCCCATACGCCAAAGGCTACCGACTAGCAGCGGGGGTCTATGTGGTCAACTGTGGAGACTATACCCCATTTTTAACAAAGTAATCCACAATAGAAAAAAACCAATAGCGGAAACAATAATCAATAAACAAGGAACAAGTATAACAACCATTTCCAACAATAAATAAGCCATGTCATACTACAAGTGAAAAAGTGAAAAAAGCCCCAAAATAAAGACAACATCCAAAATCCCAAAAATGGTCCTGAATCCATGTCCGAATACTCCACTAAGTGCTACCCATGTCCACTCAACTATCTAGCAAGGACCCATGCCCTTCTCCTGACCTGAAAACATGAAGTCTTCTCGGCTACCCAATGGTGGCCTGACCAGGGTGTGAGTACAACTCAGTAGGCCCCCACCAACGACGTCTACAAAATATCTGGTATAAACATGTAGTGAATGAAAAAGGGATATGAATGATAATTACCAAGAAATTATTCCAAGTTACATTAACGAGTTTAGAGTCAAATCCATTTCCACTTATATTTCCATTCATTTCACACCATTCACCATCACTTACCATTGCATCACATTTCCATGGGTTAATCACATACATTACATTACATGGGTTTAAGGCCAACAACGACATGGAAGAGGGTATAAACATTAATATCCTATCTCACTAGTTCTAACCCCCTCATAGTATCCATATTCTCACCACGAAGCCTTAGTCCGGGTGGATGAAACCATATCCTCACCTCAAAGCCTCAGTTCAGGTGGATGCAACCGTTAGGAGAATATATCCACAGTCCTCATTCCTAACCCATGAATTTAGGGTGGAGTTCAAGGAATTAGTCTTCGCTCGACCTGTGGGCGTAGATCCTCAAGTCATACCCCGCTCTACCAATCCATGTGCACATTATTATATATATAATTAACCATCAACCCACCATACCATTTCCCTTCAGAAAACACCATTCACAATAAACCACACATGAAATCACATTATGCCTTAACCCATTAACACATTACCATTTCACACCATTTAACCATTCACATAATTCCCTTATGTTATTCCAATATCACTAAGCATTCAACACCGGACCCATAAACTATTCAATTATGGTCTTTAATCAGTTTACACATTAACCCATTTTACCCTTTCATCATTTCCATGAATCAACCATTCAACCCATTCCAAATAACCCTTATGTTATTTCCTAGTCTAGGTGCATAACCTAACTTCAATTCCATGTACATCCAATCATGCCAATATATTCTTCAAGGGCTCTATCATTTATTATAACAAGGTCACTTGTTTAATAACAATCCCAATGTCCGGGGAAAGCCGGCACTTCCCATGGATGGCCCTAATTAGGTCAACCCATTCTCATGCATCCCATGGGGTTCATGATAGATCCCATTTACCATTTTCAAACATCATTTATACCGAAACACATCATGGTTTATCAAATATCACCAATGAAACCATAAGCAAAGCCAACAAGCATAAATACACCATAAAACTACGGGATAACGTTTGTAGACCACCTACCTCGAAACTGTGGTTGGGAGCACACTCAATCGAGTCCGTAGACCTCAATCCGACCAGCTTTTGGAGCTTCAACCTATAACTCTCCCAAAAGATAGGGTTTTAGAGCTTTAGAACAAGAGAATGAGAAGATACAAAACCTAAACAAAAAAGAGAAGATAATATGGGATTATCCATACCCGGATCTTCTTTCCACATCCAATATCACCAAAAATTCCATAAAAATGAGGGAGATCGACCTCTTGGAGCTCTTGGGTGATTTGGTTAGTTCCTAGTGTGAAGAGGGAGGAATGGAGAGGAAATCTTGAGTGGGTTCTTAAAATCTCGGGGTGGTAATTTTGTAATTTTTACCAGCATTAAGAGGACGCACGGTTTAGCCGCACGTTTTGGAAAACCGTGTGAAAACTAAGAGCATGATACTTTCTAGAGAGGGAGGGTTGCATGGTTTACCTAGGTAGACCGCACAGCTTTCCCTGGTCATGCGTAGGTTGTGTGCCCTAGATTGGCTTGCCGAGATTCCCTTTCATTCGTGCCTCGAGCCCCCGAAACACCCCCACGGAATCTCACACTTTCAGAAGACTTCCCATGAATCCTAAAATAAGGGATTCAACCAAAACATAATGAAACCACACCCTCCCAAAAACCGGGATCTTACAATGGCAATAGACATTAAGGACGTATGGTGGTGATTTTAGGTACATTATACCCTCTTATTCTTTATCTTTTGGTTTCTTCATCACATCCATTTTGATTCTGTAAAATTTGACTAGTCTTTAGTGTTGATTCCAAAAAATCATAGTAGAACCAACCTAGAATGAAGGGGATCTAGAGTTCTTTATTGAAAGGAGTAACCGAAAGGCTATCTACAGGATGTTGGATGTTGTTTTAGTGCAATAATAGTGTGAAGTGACATTTTTAGTGAATTTCATCATAGAAATAATTTAAAAAAAAATTAATTACTATTTATTATTAATAATTTATTATATTTTTTAGTTTGGGGAATTCTCTCAGAGCATGGGTAGTATTGGAAGTAGTTTGTACGACTTGATTGAAGCTCTAGTGAGGTTTTCAAACCTTATACTACACATCCTTGAGTTAAATGATTAATTATATTTTTTTATAATTTGTTATGGGCGTATCATTATGTGAATCAGGTTCTTAAGACATACAAAGAGGATGAACCGAGCATGGAATAGGTCTGTATAGGCTGAAAAATGTGTTTTGGGGTCGAATGTAGGTGAGAACCCTTGACATAGGTAGATTTTCCCTTCAATAAAAATCCATATGTGTGTTTTTAAATTATTTTTTATTAAATTAATGATTCAAGGGATATGGTAGATATTTAGAGACATGGTATTATAGTTGAAGAAAACATAGGATGTGGTTGGGCCATATATTCTTGAGATGTGGGCTATTTAAAACATGGGTAATCTTGAATCTCTCTGTATCTATGTCTCCAAGCAGAGAGACTGACATTGGTGATATTCAGAGACATTAGTTGGCCTTGAATTTTTCCCAATATAGTGAATGCCGACAATGATATACAAATAAATATATCTATATTCTATTATTTAATCTAATTTCCTCTCTCCATTACTTATTTCCTCACATGTTTTATTTGAGCTAATCAATGGATGGAATAACATTGATAGACTTAAGTCCTTGAAGATAGAACCTCAAATACAAACGAGTTTCATTAAAATTGATTAAAGGGGGATTTAGAATAGAGAGTGTTTATGAATTCAATGAAATTACACAATTTCAAAATAAAAAATAGTTGTTCATACATGTTATTTCATTTTTACATTATCAAAATGAAATTAAACATATAATGAAACGTAATGATTGAATCTAAACATAATGAGTTAAGGAATGAATAGACGGAAATTCCTTGTTTGACATATTCCTATTGTGTAGTGTGGAAAATTTAATATTATTTTCCTAGTGCAATACAGTGGTTAACCAAGGTCATCTTAGTTAAGGATCGTTTCAGTTTTTTCACTTTTTTCTTCAAAATCACTTAATTAATCCCTTTTTGTGGATTTATAATTTAATGAAGACAATGAAGATTTTCTTTTGTTTTTTGATAAAATATATAAATGACATTAAAAATGGAAATCCTGGTTTAAACTAAAATAAAAATTAAACAGAATAAAATTTAGATTAATCTACATGGTTTTGTGGTACATTATTGGGTTAAATCATTATTCTTCTTTATATGATTTATTTCAGTTTGATAATTCAAACATATAATCCCATGTTTGAACTATTATTCAATTGTTTGAAGTTATTAAATATCATTGTATGCAAAAAAACTCTAAATTCCACCTCCTCCTTTAATCTAGGATGATGACACTCCATTAAATTGGAGGCTCCATCTTCCCTGACCCATCTCTATCAATTATTTTTTATAAATTGATTTGATAAACCTCATCCTAGTAAGAACTAAATAATGTGGAGAGGGAAAAGTGATGAATTAAAATAATAGAGATAGAGTGTTTCATATTTTTGGGGGTATTCACCACATCGGGTACATTCACCTTGCCTATTCATAACACCCAATTATATATACAAAAATAAAATTAATCATTAATGATAATTCATGGACACCTTGACCTACTCTTGGGAAAATCATTAGGGTCGACATATCTTTTCTGAGAGTAAGAGATCACTTGGTGGACATTTTGAAAGAGAAAACTAAATATAATAAAATAAAAGAAAGAAAATCCAAAAATAATCATAATGAGAAAATAATAGATTAATTTAAAATAGAGTTTTGTTGAGAGAGAGCGAATAAAATATAAGAAATGAAATTTAAAATAAGTAATAAATTTATATAATATTTAAATAATTATAAAATAATATTATTATTATTAATTTTTTTATTATTAATATAATTATGATAATAATTTATTTTATAAGATGAAGATGACAAAGAAGAAAATGAGAAAAGAAAAATAAATTTTAAAATAATAATGTTCAAATAAATCTTATAATAATACTATTATTATTATTAATGAAATTTTTTATAATAATACAAATAATAATTAAAAAGAATAAGAATCAGGGAGGAAGAAGAAATGGATGGAAGACACTTTATAAAAATTCATGTAATTTATTTAATCAAATTGAATTTAAATTATAATTAGAAATTATGATACAAAACTAAAAAATAAAAAAATAAAAATAATAATCTAGGGATAAGTTTTAGTATCTACCTGCTTATTCAATGAACCCCATACGGGGGGTCGAACTATTGATTTTTGGATGGGGCATAACCCTCCTTTTATATTCAAGGGTGAAAATTCGGTTCTAGATTTCTTCCTTCGAATGTGTCTGGGTTTTATTCCTATTAAATGGTCTAATTGAGAAATGTGGTATTTATGAAAAAAATTCATAAATGGATTTCGTGATTCCCCTAAATATTTCATATTCATCCTATATTTTTATTGAGATTTACATCTGTCATACTATAAGAATTTATTCTACCCCGGATGACCCTTTATATTCCACGTATCTAGTTTACCATGCTTTAAAAATGTTTATGATGGATGATTCAGGCATAGAAGACTTAGTGTAAGTTTTTCATCAATTTATTTTGTGTTTCCCCTCCAAATTTAATCTTATTTGTTCTATCCATTTTGGATCTATGGTCCCACCATTAAATATATACAGATCTATGCATAGTTCTCAAGGCCTAACATGTGAGGTAGTTTTGGGGATCTAAATGGTGAATTTAAATTTAGGTGTAGAAGAATGAAATGAATACTATAGAATATAAACCACATAAAATATTTGTTTTAAAATTGGATTACTAAAAAAAATTTGTTTCTATTTTGATCTTAATTGGAAAAAATGGCCTACATTGGATTTTGTCTATTTTAAATTATTTTTGTATTTCAGCCATAAAATTTACTTTACTGATAAAAATTGAAAATTTATTAATTTATTAATTTTTATGATCTATGGGATTAATTTAATTCTTTTAGTCCAATAGTTAAATCTACTATTTAGATGCTCAAAACCAACTCACAATTTGTTCCTTGAATTCTATGGCCAAATATATTGATTTTTTATGTATGAACCATATCACCTAAATGGAAGACCAAATATAATAATATTTGGTCTATAAAGGGAGGAGAAATTGATGAAAAACATTAATGAAGGATTATTCACTTGAATTGGTTGTTGTCAATGTCATTAATTCATAGGAAGTTAGAGATATTGAATCTGAAGGGTTTTCCTGGGAAAAATAAATTCTCATAGTAAAATTGAAATAACTATCTCTTAACATAGTAGATGAAGCTGGAATTTGGATTGGAAACAAGAAGGAAATTGGTGAAAAACATTTATGCATTCACCTTTTCCAAATTCAGCCATTTATTGGGGCTATCACATATAAAAATATGAAGGGAAATTTGGGAAGCAAACATTCACCCATGCCTATATAAGGAGGGCCATGCCCACTTCCAAAATTATTAGCTCAACCCCTACATAAGAAAAATAAAACGAGGAGGAGTCTATGGAAAATTTGACCTATGTTCTTATTTTTCAATATTTTCTTTTATTAATTTTATTTTTTGTTTTTATTTTTTATTTTTAATAGTAATTTAAATTCAATTTAGTTAAATAGTTATATTAATTTTTCAAAAGTTTCATCCATATTTTTCATTCAGTTCTCTAATTATCCTTCTTTTTAATTTTTTTTATTATTATTATTAAATTTAATATAATAAGTTTTAATACTTTTATTAATATTAATTTTGTTATTTATTTTACATTAGCATTCTTTTTTAAATTAATTTTTCCTTTTATCATTTTTTCTCTCTTATTCTTATTCAAAAATAAATTATTCTCTGAATTTTAATAAAAATAATACTAATTATTATTATTATTATTTTTATAAATTATTTATAAATTATAAAAATTTCTCAATTCTTTTAAATTTATTTTATTTTATTTTTTTTCTCTCTATCTTATCCCAATTTTATTTTACTATAATCTTTTATTTTTATATCAACATTATTATTAAATCCTATATATTTTATTTTATTATATTTATTTTTCTTACCTTCCTGCTGCTCCACCAAGTGATATCTTACTCTCTTAAATGATAGGCTGACTGTGATGATTGGGCCGAGGGGAGGTCAAGGTGTTCAAGAATTTTATTAATAGTTTACTTTTAAGTCTGTATATAGAATTATGTAGCATGCCTGGGGGATGAGAATTCCCTCAATGTGGTGAATTCCCATAATAACATGAAACTCAATATGCCTCTATTATTTTATTTAATCACTTTTTCATCCCTATATTGGTTAGTTCTTCAAATGTTGAAGTTGAGATAATCTGCAAATGAAACATCATCGATAGAGCTGAGTCCTGGAAGAAAGAGCATCCCAGACCAAGTAGTGACATCAACCCTTATTAAAGGAGGAGGTATAATGGAGAGTGTTTGGTTATTCAATGACATTCAAAAAATTATAATTAAATAATAAAAGTTGAAATAAAATATTTAATGTTCGGATTATCAAAATGAAATCAAACATACATAGTTAAATAATGATTGAATCCATAATAAAACCCAAGACCACATTCTTTCATTCCTTATCTCATTTTATATATATTTTCCTTGTAATATGAATTAAAATTTTTATTTTTCTTGTCATAAACTGAAAAACCAAAAAAAATACTTTCATTATTTTCATTAAATACTTAAAACAACAAAAAGAGACAGTATGGATGATTTAGAATAAGTATGTGAACAAAATAAAAGGCTTCCGATGTGAGACGACCCTGGTTATCCAATGTGGTGTATTTGAGATAATATAATGTTGTATTTTCCATTCCCCATGATAGGCATGCCTCAAAACTGGAACTGTTTCTTGGGAACCAATAGTATGTTTTTTTATCATTTTTTTATTTCAAATTTTAAATAAATTAAAATTGCTATATAAAAAATGTATCCATGATGTTTTATAACAACCATTTATTCAATTCATGGAAAAATTATCCCCAGGAGCATGAAGTAGTATTTGAATCACCCTAATATGTATAATATTGTGTTATATAATTGTGTAGATTGATTAGTGAAGCCCGTATCCAAATTTGTAAAGAGGAATAATTCTATAACCATATCCAGAATCTAAAATAGGCCCCCTTAAAAATAGTGGTTGAAGGATTATATAGAGATCTAAGTAAATTAGGGAAATACTTCCCATAATACTATCAAGAATTTTCCAAGACACAATACGAATGATCCTCATTCCCTAAAAACATTTTTCAATAAGTTCTACAAGAATATTTTGAGGAAAAGTTAGAAAAACACAAAATCGAGTTCAATATTCAAGAACTTAATGAAAAGTTGCTTGTTCTCGAAGGCCAAATGGATTGGATAACAGCATATTTCCAATAATAATTTAAATAACCTAAATGTAAATGAAAACATAAACATGAAGAAAATCCACTATTCTTACATAAGGAAGTGCAGGAAGAATATTTTCTTACTAAACTATATGTAGGAGATCGACAATAATTTAATGAATTCTAGAATTTATGTTAGGAAATGCTTGATCTCCCCAAACCTGTAAAGAATAATAGCAAACACAATTAAAGAAATATACCACCTAAGTAGTGTAAATTGAATTTAATATGGAGGATCTCGACTACCAGCCTCCATCATATGTGAACATACTCCTGGAGAACTTACCAGCGAGCCATTGATTGAATATGAACCAAGCTAGAAAGTTCAAATTTTCTAATACCCTATCACTTAACTATATTTTATTTCTAACTGAAATTTTTATCACTCCCAATTGTTTTGAAATTTCAGATTCAAACAATGTTTCTTATTCTTTTTAGTATGATTGAGAAACTAGACCAACACTTACTGAGGAACACATTGATCTACCTGATTTTGATGCACATGCATTTGAGTATACCCATCAAGAGATCCACGTAGCTGATCTAGGGTAAAAATTAAAATAGTTTACTCTTATTGATGTTGAGAAGTTACTTATTAAAAATTAACATTTTATTGAAGAAAAAAAACTATTTACTTCCCCTTTTATTATTCTAGTCATGCTTCTTATATCTAGAAAACACCGGACTATAAGGATACGTCACAAGTAGAATACAAAAAGGAGGATGGTTCATACTACATCCTACCACCTCAATGAATGTTTTACATAATTATGAAGGGGTCGATACATTGTAATTTATCCATGGATCATTCCTAATGAACAGGATTGAAGCATAAGATGGTAGAAGCCGCAAGTTGTGGTTCAAATCAAAGAAGCTTCACCCAACTACTGATATTGGATAACAACCGGTACTTCCAACTAGAGGTAGTAAAAATACATGGCCTAGTTAGTGGATCATACCAAATCTTATCCAATTCATTTTCATACAATGATTTTTTGTTTCCAATTTCATTTCGTAGGAATTATTCAATCATGAAGCCCACTACCTCCTTTATTATTAAGCATTAGTGATAGGATCCTTATGCTTAATTATGTAATTATGTATTATAAGATCATAATGGAAGAATATATCCATGAAGGGTGAAGCATAAGGACCAATATTCATGGGAAAGGGAGTTAACATTCAGCTTCTTTTCTTATAAGCACTCTACATTTTTTTTCCAAATCATGTTTTGTGATTTAAGATGAAATTACACATATATACATTAATTGAGGTTTTACATGCATAATGTTGGAGCAATTAGTTTCTTATAAATCCTATAATTCCATGTATTAGACGTCAAGGAAAATAATATTGAACGATTAAAATTTATAATTGAATTGTTTTATGAGATTATAGATATTAAAATAAGAACTAAAAATTTGAGGAAATTAATTGATTGATGTAAATTAAATTTCCCAAATAGTTATTCTGCATTAAATTTCTAAAATTCATGTAAATTGATGTTTTAGTATTAATAATTCCATGAGTGATTTTTTAACATTGTATTTCCATTACTAAAAGGATTTATAGACCATGTACTTCCTATTTTATCTTGAACATATTTACGTAGTGATCTTGGGACATGCCACATTATAGAACATGCATTTGAACTTGTAAAGGCGATGACTGTGAAAAAAACATTTAAAATGATTGAGGTATATTTTGATAAAAAATTATCCTAAAAACCCACATTTATATCAATCCTTATTTATCTTATATATACTATAAATGACCTTTAGAGGAATGATCTATGTTTCTAAATTTTTTATATCTATTCCTGACCTCCTCTTAGTATGTACATGATATTAGAAACTAGGATTATTTAGATTTTAAGGAAGATGTTTGGGGGTCCTTATTGTGGGAATTGTAAATATTTTTTGGAATCATTTATTTTACTCTCTATTGTTTTCCCCCGTTCAATATAAAAAAATAAAAGGACAAAAAGAACCAAAAATGATAAAAATGGGTTGTAATTTGGGGAAACCGAGAATCAATATTACTTGACCAACGATTTATATCATACAAGATAAGGTGGTGGATTTTACATTTATTTAAATTTAAAAATTTCACAAAAGGAAAAATTGATAATATTCATTAAAAAAAGAAAAAATGGGATATAAAAATAAAAAACAAGTGAGGGAAAAAGTCATCCATTATGCATAAACTGGTCATGATCTTTTCATTGAGTTTTGTGGAATTTGTGGGATGTTACAATTAGATGTGGAGAATGCAATTAAACTTTTTAATTTTTATAATATGATTTTTTTATTTAATAGTAAAAAATACCCCTTGTTAAATAAATTTTTAAAAGCATCAAATCCCACCCACCATAATCCTTAGATACATTTGATTCTTTATTGTATGTCCTCATGATTTTATGGGCCTTTTGTAATTACAAAGTCGATAATGTAGTTCCCTTACCAGCCTATGGAAAATGAGAATGTTACCATTATATGAAAATAATTATACATCAATTGTATCATGAGTGGAGTGAAAAAATATTCCATTATGATGTAGATCATGATTTTATATATTTACTGATAATGAATTGAGGAATGTAAATGAATGGAAGGAGAAGTTCCATCATTTTCAAAAGTGAAAACAAAATTTCATGAATTGATAGTTTATTTAAAAATTAATAAATTAAATTGATATTTTTTGTCTATTTTTGAAAACATTATTTTATATTGAAAACTATTCGATTTTATATCTTTCAAATTGGAATATTGGCAACATTAGTGACCTCAGATTTTCAATATTGAGATTTTATTCTAGAGGATTAACATGGTTCAAGTGTAAGAGAATTTATAGAGAAAATATTTTCAAAAAATTTAATATTAATTTCAATGTTTTTAATACCAAAAAAGTATTATTTTAAGAGAAATTTTCACATTTTAGGGATTTATAGGAATTTTTATCCTAATTCGAAAAAATTAGCTATTTCGGATTTTTTGACTTTTAAATGATTTTGGTATTTTGTACATATATATTGGTTTACTAATCTATATTGAAAAATTAATCTTTTATACAATTTTATGTTATATTATTATCATTTCATTCTTCTAGACCCAAATCTAAATCCATTATTTAGAATCCCAAAACTAGATCACATTTTGGAACTTGAAAACAATGCATGGATCTATATATTTTTTATGTTTGGACCATATATCCTAAATGGAAGGACCAAATAACATGAAATATGGATGGAAAATGAGAAATTTTTTTTGATAATAACTGTAATCAGGGGATATATGTGTGAATTGGCCATTTTCTTGTTCATTAATGCTTGGGAAATCAGAGATGTGGATTCTGAAGTGTCTCCCTGGGCATAATAAATTCAAATAGTAAAATAGACGTAACTCTCTCTACAAATAGAGGATGAAGCTGAACATTGGAGGTGAAATGTGAAATAAATTTATGATGAAATTTAATGAAGATTTCTTTTTATATTTTTTAAATTAAATGGTGTTAATATGTGTAAACTTTTGGAGGGAAATTCTTGAACCAAACATTCTAATTTGACTATAAAAGTAAGATCATGTCCACTTCAAAAATCCTAAACTCAACCCCTGGATGAGGATCCTTGGAAACATAGAGGCTGTTGCAACTTCTCCATCTATTATTATTATTATTTTTCTACTTTTATTACTTTTATGTTTAGTTTTTAATTTTTATTTTTAATTGTAATTTAAATTCTATTTAGTTAACAAAATTACAAGAATTTCTATATAGTGTATCCATATTATTATTCTTCTTCTATAATTATTCTTTTATTTAATTTTTATTGGTGTTATTATAATTAATATAATCAGTAATAATAATAATATTATTATTATTATTATTATTTTATTTATTTTAGAATTCTTATTATTAAATTTATATTTATTTTCTCATTTTCACCATTCTCTTCTTCTTCTGAAAAAAAAAATCATTCTACTAAAAAGATTAATAATAATAAATAATAATAATAATAATAATAAATATTATTAATAATAATGTTATTATAATTATTATTTGAACATTATTTATAAATTATATTAATTTATTTAGTCTTTTTAATTTCTTCTATCTTCTTTTATTTTTTTCTCTCTCTCATCCCAATGTTATATTAAAATAATATTTTATTTTCTCATAACCATTCATTATTAAAAATATTTTTCTATTTTATTTTATTTCTCCTTCTTCATTCCCACCCACTCCACCATGTGATATCTTATCCTAAAGAGAGAGAATAACCCCAAGGCTTGGTGTAGGGGGAGGTTTAGGTGTTCATTAATTTTATTTAATGTTTAATTTTACGTTTGTAGATAGAAATGATTTTCATTCTTGGGTGGGGGGAATGTCCTTGTTATGGTTAATGTTAGAAATCACTTTAAAATCAATCTATATAAATTATTTTATTTAATAACTTTTCCCTCTCTCAATTTGTTAGTTCTTAACACATTGGTGTAAAGCTAATAAATGTATGAAACAACATCGATAGTGATGAGTCCTTAAAGATAATACCTCCAAGAACAAAGAGTGTTATCAACCTTTATTAACAGGGGAGGTAGAATTGAGAGTGTTTTGGAATTCAATGATATTCCAAAATTTCTAAATAATTAATTATGGTTCAATCATTATATTTCATGATTTTATTATCAAACTAAAATCAACTATATAAAGGAAAATAATTATTGGATCCAAAACCAAACCCGAGACCAAGTGATTTCTTTTATTAACTCATTCTCTTTGGATTATCATGTTAATATAAATAAGAATTTCTATTTTTTATTTCATAAATAAAAAACCCAAATTTTTTTTATTGTTTTCATTAAATACATAAAACTGAAAAAAGAGATATATTAGGAAATTTATAAGAATTAAGTGATCAAAATTAAAGGATCATCAAGTGAGACAACCCACGTCTGCTATTGTGTTGTATTTGGAAAAATATAATATTTATTTTTTCAAATCCCATGAATGGTGAGCATAAAAAATAGTTTCATTATCAAGGATCCTGTATTATGTTTTATTATAGTTTTCTATTTTATATATTAGATATATTTATTATCTTTTATAATAAATTAATAAAATATATATTCATGAGGTTTTCCAAAAATAATTTCATCTATTAATGTAACAATTACACTCATGGGAAAAATTTACTAGCTGAAGCACCCCAGTTAGAAGAAAATAGAGTTTCATTCTGGTCAACATTGATTTGGGAAGCCCGGATCAAAATTTTAAAAGAGTAGGAATTCAATTACCTTAACTAAGATCTCAAAAATACCCTCATGAAACTAGTGTTTGATGGATTGGATATGGAACAGAGTGAATTCTAGGAATAATTCCCAAAATTATATCAAGAAGTGTGCAAGACACAAGAAGAGTGATCCTTATTTCCTATAAACGTTTTTTGAAGGAGTTATACCAAAATACTTCCAAGAGAGTGTAGAAAACAAATCAAGTATGATATTCATGAGCTTGATGAAAAGGTGAAGGTTCTCCAAGGGAAATGGATTTGAAGACTACATATTTCCAAGATTATTCTCCATAACCTGAACCTGAATCTAATTAGGAACTAGAAGATAATACACTTGTCTTGCCTATGTAAAATAAGGAGGAATAATTTCTTTCTGAGTTATAAGTAGGATATCAGTAATTATTTTTTGTATTATAGAACGAATGTGAGGAACTAATTGATCCCCAAAAACCCTAAAAAGAGTAACATTCAACATCATTGAAGATATATAACACCTTTGTGGTGGAAATTTACCTAAATATGGAGGATCCTGACTACCATACACTATCCCATAAGAACTGTCACAAAGAGGCACTTAGCACTAAGCCATTGATTGAATCTGAACTAAGCTAGGGGGTTAAAATTTTCTCATAGTATGTCTCTACATATGATTTTATTCAAATATAATTTTGAACTAATACATTTTGTTTTTTAAATTTCCTATTTAGAGAAAATTTAATATTCCTTAAGGGATGATGGAAAAACAAAAGTTTATCTTACTAAGGAACACATGGAGCTCTCTTATTTTGATGAACATACATTTGAGGAGAACCAACATGAGATGAAATTATCTAATCCTAAGAAAATTAGAAAATTTCCCCTTCTTATATAAGGGGATAAATTTCTTATTAAAAATTAACATTCTATTCAAGTAAAAATACTTATTTACTTCCCCTTTGATTATTCAATTCATGTACCCTATATGAAGCCTACACTAGAAGATAAAGAATTTTCACAAGTTAAAAACAATAATGAGGATGATTCATACTTATTCACACTCCCACCATCAAATCCATAACTAATTATAAATGGGTAGGATCACATGCACTCTATCCATGGATCATTCTTTAAGAACAATGAAGAACCACATGCTGGGAAAATATGCATGTGTTTATTCCAATCAATGAAGCTTCATCCAATAATAGATTTTATATAATAGCTGTAACTTACCCCTAGAGGTAGTAAGAATCTAGGGCACACTTGGGGGATTATACCAAGACATATCCCTTTAATTTTCTATCTAGTAACTTATATTTTAAATTTAATTTCATATATGGTTGTCCAACATGCATCCCACTCCCTCCTATATTTTTTATCTCTAATAATATGATCCTTATGCTTAATTGTGTAAGTATATTTTATAGGATCATAATGGAAGGAGCTATAAGAAATAAAGGAGGAGGAATAATATTCATGGGAAAGGGAAGTCACTTTTAGTTTTTGGTCATATAAACTTTCTAATTTTTTTCTAGATCATGTTTTTATATTTAAGATGAAATTTCATGCACACATTTGAAAACATGTAATACTTGAGTAATATTTGAGAAATGAGTTTATTAGGAATCATGTGAGATCATATTTTATATATCAATGTTAATGAGATTGAATGAGTAAAATGGAAAATTGAATGATTTATATAAGAATGGATATTAAAATGAGGACTTGGGTTTTGAGAGAATTAATTGATTGTTGTAAATGAAATTTCTCTTGCATTTTTCATGCATTGAATTTATTAAATTCAGGTGAATTTATTTTTTATTATTAATCATGCCTTGACTGATTATCCCATATCATGTGACCATTCACGAGAGTATTTCTAGAACAAGTACTTCCTATTTTACCTTGAGCATATTTATTGAGTGATCATAGGACATTCCACCTTCCATAACATTCATTTGGTATTTTCAAAGCTACAACAATGAAAAAACACATTTAATATGATTCAGGAATATTTTAATATCTGTTTATCTTAAAAAAACCACATTTACATCAATACTTCATTAGACCATATATTCCATGAATTAACTTTAGATGAATGATCCATGTTCCATGAACTATTATCTATTCGTGCCCTCCTATTAATATTTTTATGATATTTTGAAGATGATATGTGGGGGTGAATGGAATCATGGTAAATTGGATGATTTATATTATAAGGAAGTTGTGTGGGGGTGATTATTATAGGAATTGTAAAAATTTTTGGAATCAATAATTGTACTCTATTTTTTTCCCGTCTTGAATATAAAAAATATGAAAATGAAAAAGGACCAAAAATTATAAAAATGTGTTGTGATTTGGGAAAACCCAAAATCACCACTACTAGATCTATGATTTCTATCATGTATAGATAGGTGGGTGTTTGAGGATTAATCTAAAGAATAAATTTTAAAAAATAGAAAAAGGAAAATATTTATTAAATAAGAAAAGGGGGTATAAAAATAAAAAATCAATGGAGGGAAACAATTCTTCATTATGATTAAATTGATAATGACTGTTTCATTGATTTTTGAGGATGTTGGGAGTTGTTACACTAGTAAGAGGATAATATCATTTAAAAATTTTACATTTAATTTCATGATTTATTTTTTAAGAGGTATACCTCCTCATTGTTACTTAATTGTTTAAAAACATCAAATCCTACCAATCATAAGCTTCAGACTCATTTGAACTTTTATTTTAAGTCCCAATGATTTTATATGACTTTTTTCTTTACAAAGTGGAGAATGTAGTTCCTTCATAATCCAATAAAAAAGTATAACTTTATCATGATATGAGCATATCTATACATGAATTGTATCATGGGTGATGAGATAAAGTAATCCATATGATGTATATCACGATTTGACATGTTTAATAGTAATGTATTGAGAAAAAAATTGAATGAAGGGATCATTTTTCAAAGGGAAAAATTACATTTCATGAATTGATTATTTCTTTTAAATTTATAAATTAAATTGATATATTATGTGTATTTTTAAAAATATTATTTTATATGGAAAATTATTTTATTTTAATTTATTATAATTTGAATATTTGTATCATTGGTTCCATTTAATTTTGAATGTTTAGATATTATGCTTGAGGACAAGCATGGTTATGTGTGATGGGATTGATAGAGAAATTTTTTTCAATAATTTAAATTTGAGTTTCAATTTTTTTAATCCCATAAATGTTTCACTTAAAGGAAATTTGTCACATTTTATGGTTTTATTTTTATTTTGAGCTTCATTTCAAAAGGTATATTTTTTATTTTAGTTTTATAAAATTATTTTTGTATGCTAGCCACAATGTTTTCTCTACTAATTAAAATTGAAAAATTATTATTTTATAGGTGTCCATGTTTTATGGGATACATTTCTTTCCCCTATAACCAAATGTAAATTCTCCATTTTAAAGCCCAAAAAGTGTTCATAAGTTAGACCTTAAAAAATGTGTAAAGATATTAGTATTTTTCATGTTTGGTCCACATATCAAAAACTCACTGAATAAATAAAATGAAATTTTGTGGTGAAAAGAGAAGAAAATTTCAGAAAAAATCATGAAGTAGTATATGGTTGAATTGAACATTTTCATGATCACTAATGAATTCTAAACCAGAGATGTGGAATGTGAATATTCTTTATGGGAGTAATTAATTCTCGCTGTAAAATGGACATAAATAAATCTGAACTAGGAGGATGAATTTGAAATTTATTGGAGAAAGGTGAAAGACATTGATGAAAAAGATTTATGATGACACTTTTCCCTAATTATATAAATTAATGGGGCTTATATGAGTAAAATTTCAGTGGAATATTCTGGATCCAAACTTTCACCCTTTCCAATAAAAGGTAGGTTATGCCCCCTTTCAACATCATAAGCTCGACAATTAGATGAGGATCCCTATCCGAGGAGCAGTTTGGTCCAACTTCTCCCTCTACTAATCTATTTATTTATTTTATTCTTATTATTTTATTTTTAGAATTGAATATTATTTTTTATTTTTAATTTAAATTCCATTTAGTGAAATAAATTACATGATTTTTTGTAGAGTTTCATCCATATTTTTCTTATTCTTCTCTAATTATTCTTCTTTTAATTTTTATTAATATTATTATAATTAATATCATTAGTTATATTATTATTATCATTATTATTATTTTTATTTTTATTATTTTTATCTCAACATTATTATTTAAAAATTTCTCATTCTTTTCTAATTTACTTCTTTCTCTTATTCTTCTTCAAAAATAAACTATTCTCTAAATTTTGATAATAATAATAATTATTATTAATATTAATAAAATTAAAAATATTCTTATTATTTTGACATTATTGATAAATTATATCAATTTTTTTATTATTTTTTATTTCTTTTCTTTTTTCTTTCTCTCATCCAAATTCTATTTTACATTAATCATTTTTTATCATTAACATTCTATTTAAATTTTCTTCAATTTATTTTATTCTATTTTTATTCTTCTCTTCCTCCTTCTGCACCATGATATATCATATTCTCATAAACGAGATGCTAACTCCATGGCATGTCCTAGTGAAGGTCTAAGTGTTTATGAATTTTCATGCTAGTTTAATTTTATGATTGTAGATATAATTGATTAGCATGAATTAGTTAGGAAAATCTCCCCAATTTAGTGATGGTCCCTAATGACAAACAACTCCATCTATCTCTAATATTTTACTTAATCACTTTTCCCTCTCTCCAATGGATAGTTCTTCAAACATTGGAGTTGTGTTAATTAATGGAAGAAACAGAATTGAGAGATCTGAGTCTTGGAAGATGGATACTCCCAGACTAAGGAGTGGAATTAAACTTGATTAAAGGATGAGGTATAATTGAGTGTTTTTAGGCATTCAATGACATTCCAAAAATTATAAATAAAGAATAGTTGTTAAAAGATGATATTTAATATTTGAATAATGAAACAAGAATAAAACATTTAAAGGAAAATAATGATTGAATACATAACCAAACCCAAGACAAAGTGAATTCTTTAATTAAATCTTTCTGTTTAGATTTAGATGGTAATTTAAATTAAAATTTCCATTTTCCAGGTCATAAATCAAAAACCAAAAAATATTTTAATTTTTTTCATTATATACATAAAACCTAAAAAGGGATACATTAGGTGATTTATTATAAGTAAGTTAACAAAATTTAAGACTCCCCAAGTGAGGTGACCCTAGTCTACAACTCTTTTTGTATTAGGAAAAATAAAAGAACTCTTTTTCCATACACCATAATAGGAATGCCTCAAAACCGGTGTATTTTCTCAGATTCTAATCATATGCTTTCATATCTTTTTCAAACAAGGTATTCATGGTTTCTTTAGGCTATATATAAATTTATGTTAATGTGGTATTTTTTAACACTTAATTAATAATTATGTAATAAATTTTATTTAATGGATTTTAATATATAATTAAAAAAATAAAACTAAAAAAATAAATAAAAATAAATAAAAAATAATAATAGAGGGAGAAGTTGTATTATCCTCCTCCTTAACCAAGGATCATAATCCCAGATTCCATTTAAATATTATAGAAGGCATAATGACGCACCTTTTTTAGCCAAGGGTGAATGTTTAGTTCAAGAATGTTTCTTTCATTGTTCTCATGTGTTAACAACAATTAATGGATGAATTTTAAATTTTTTCACCATAAAGGTTTTCTATAAATGTATTTCAATTTCCCCATCTAAATTTCAGATTGATCCACCATTTTTTAGAGATTGTTTTGTCTGTTATACTCTAAGGATTTATTCTTCATAGGTACAGTCTTGATATTCCACATATCCTATTTCTGATGCATTAATAACCTTTGAAAAAGACTATTCACTCATATAAACTTTCATTAATATTGTTCAAGAATTTCATATGTGTTTCCCCTCTAAAATTAAGATTATTTGGTTTTTCCATTTAGGATATATAGTCCTGTAATCAGAAATCGACAGATCTGTGAATAGTTTTCAGGGCCCTACTTGGGAGCAGGTTTTGGTCCTTTAAATGGTGGATTTATCTATAGGTCTAGAAGAATGAAATAAATAAAATAAAACATACAAAAATATAAAATAATAATTTCAAAAATAAAGATCATATCTAAAAATTTTATGGTATAAATACAAAAATAATTTTAAATAGTTAAAATCTAAAATAAACCATTTTTCAATTTAGGCCCAAAATACCACTGAAACCATAAAATGTGACACATTCTGTAAAAATAACACCTTTTATCATCACAAATAATGAAACTAAAATTAAAATTATTGAAAATATTGGTTATGTCAATCCCCCCCCCACACACAAAAACTATGCTTTTCCTCAAGAATAAAATCTAAATATTGAAAATGACAGGACATAAATGTTACCTATATTCAAATTCCAAAGAAATAAAATTATGAAAAATTTAATTTAAAATAATTTTTATAAATAAACCTAAAATATAAATTTATATTCTCATATTTAAATGAAATAGTCTGTTCATGAAATTTACTTTCAACATTTGAAAAATGGTTGAACTTATCCTTTTATTCATTCATGTTCCTTAATTCATCATTTTTAAACATGCCAAATAATTATCTACCCAAAAATGGATTATTTTCTCTCATCACTCGTGATATAATTTAAGTATAGTTATGATCATATCATGAATACATTCCCCTTATCCATTTTCTAGTTAAGGAACTACTTTCATCACATTATAAAGAAAAAATGGACATTAATTCACGAGGACTTGCAATTGAGGTTCAAATGTCACTAAGGCTTATGGTTGGTAGGAATTGAAGTTTAAAATTTAATGATAAAGTATGAGGTTTATCTCTTATGAACAATTAATTTTATCAAAAATAATAGTCTAAAGAAATTATCCCCCATAATTTAGAAACTCCAACTTCCACCAAACATTCAATATAAAGGACTTTAATAGTGAATGAATAATGAATGATGTGTTGATTCTTTAATTTTTCTCTACTATTATAATTTTATTTCAAATTAGGCTCCTTTTTAAATTTTTTTGAATGTTATTCATAGAATAAACCCCAAATCCCCCACCTAACCACGTATGTTAAAAATCACCAGTCTAGTGATTGTGATTTTTTATTATTCCATGTCAAAACCCATTCAGTTTTTCTAATTTTTTTCCACGAAGGGAAAATAATTAAGTACCTTGAATGAATAAAAAACATTTTTATTCTAATAATATCCACCCCTTCACTTTTCCATACAATTATTTTCAACCCATCCACCATGATTCACATCAACCCCACACATTGACTTTATAATATCATGAAAAATACTAAGGGGAGGGTATGAATGGAAAAAATTTCTTGAAACATGGCTCATCCAAAATATGGTCATTCATGGTTTCTATAGATTAAATATGGATACATGTAAATGTTTTATTTTAAGGATAAGGTATGTTCAAAAGATTCCTCAATAATTTTAAAAGTGTTTTTTCATGGTCATAGCTTTGAAAAGTTCAAATGCATGTTTTTCGTGGTTACATGTCCCAATATCACTGAATAAATATTCTCAACAATTAATTTAATTTACATGGTCTAGAAATCCACTTAATAAGGAAAATTTGGATTTTAGAAAATCACTCAAGGCATGATTAATAATAAAAAATCAATTCAGATGAATTTTAGAAATTAAAATCATGAAAAAATGACAGGGGAATTTCATTTAAATCAACAAATAAATTCCCTAAAATCAAGATCCCCCGCTTTAATATCCATGATCACATTAATCATTCTATTCACCATTTAACTCATTCAATCTCATTAACCTTGAAATCTAAATCATAGACTCACATGATTCCTATGAAACTAATGTCACTTAGATTACCCATTTAAAACATGAATTCATTTGTGGGAAAGAAATTCAATCATCAAAACTCAAAACATGGTTGTTAGAAAAAATATCACTACAAGAAAATTGGAAATTTTCAGGCCCCTATAAAAATAGTTTTACATAACTATTGGTTTAGTGAATTATAAAAAAGGTTGTCCTAATAGCTGTCTAAAAACTTTTGGGATATCCATTCATATGCCAACAGTTTATAAAAAATGTTGGCATTTGCCCTCCCTAAATCAATTAAATATTTATCTCCCACTACTGCTCCCCTTCTCTGATCCCAAATCCCCCTCATGATCTTCTTCTCCCATTATGAATCATTATTCACTGCTCTCCTCATCCCATACCGAGACTTAGAAGCATCACTCCCCTCCACCAATCCTACGAACTAGAAACACCATTCCCCTAGAGATCTAATTCCAAGACCACAGTATCTTGTGTCCCTCCCATTATCCCCCCCAAATACAACCCCTAACCCCCTCAGCAGTTGTGGTAGACTGTATTCCCAACCATCCAAGTGATTTTTTTATTTCCTTTCAATATTATTCAATATTAAATTAGTGGGTTCCAAATCATTGAGTTATTCGATGAAAAATTTACTTTATTTGAATTATTCGACTAAAACTGTACAATGATTCTTATTCTTGTTAAAATTTAATTTATTTTAATATTATGGTTTTGATTAGTGTTTCTTATAAAAGGTTCATGTGTGTTTGGGTTAGTTCAAACATCTTTGGTTTATTTTGGGTTCCATATGTTAAATTTTGTATTAATTAATTATTTTATTTAATTCATCATTTTGGTTCTACTAAGATTACTACAATATCTATAATTTATTTTGATGTCATTATAAATTTTTCTTTAATCTTTATTGAGATCCAAATAGTCATTTATTCTAGGTATATTTTTTCTACAGTCGTTCATTATAGTGGTATCATCTTTAGTAGTTGATTTTATAGGTGAAAATTTATCTGAATGTGTATCATCATGTTCAAGTGATTGGGGAAAATTATAAAAATGTATTATGTTTTTTGAAAAAAAAATACTTCCACTATTGACATTCTTATATAGTATGTATTATATGATTTTTTCTACCAGTGTTACATATTCCCAATGTATGCATACTCTTTGTGAAATTTTCACTATATAAATATTATAAAGTGCATATGGTAGTATTTTCAAAGTGTAGTTTAATATTATATATAATTACATATCATTATTTAATGAGTATTATGTCAATATGATGTGTAATTAAACAAGTAAATCCTGGATATTATCATATGTTATATTAAAGTCCAAAAATTAATGTTTAATATTGGCAATGGTAGTGATTAACATAAATTTGTATTCAAAGAAAATATTTACTGATTTTTCCATAGTTATTATATTTGAGGGAGATGTAATAATGTGTTAATATTCTAGAATGTTATTCCATGAAGTTCTTACATCTACAAGAATGTAATTTAATTAATTAGTAAGTCTTATTTTTTCTAAAAAAAAGAAACATATACGTATCAGTTAATAATGTAAGTAGAAGTAACTGAATAAATATAAAAACTTGAATATTTTAGTTAATAAATAATACACAAAAAGGATAAATATATACTTTTGGATTAAAATTTCCATTTATACAGAAAATTAAGATAATTGTAAAAATATAAAAAGATGATCTCAAAATTAAGTAAGAATAAATCAATTGTCATCAAAATATTAAATCCATAACCATCATAGATTAGTCACATGATAATCGTCCTCAAAGATCATGGGAACACTTAGGATTACTTGAGAAAATCTTGGAAATCATAAATATGATATACATCTAATCAAAATCTTATGCAATTTAACTACCCAGACACTTTGTTTTTGACTAACCTGCCTGAACAAGGTGTGAAACCCACCAAGAATATTTTGATCATCAATTGGGAATACATTCCATAGTATCATCTTATCTATAATAATAATTTCACCAATATTTCAAAACATGATACATTTACTTTCCCCTGAAACTAAACATAAGTGAGATATTAACATATAATATATATATATGGAAACAATCATAGCACTGCCTTTCTTATGATCACCATTCACTGATGTGTCCCCATTTCACTGGGAATAGAAATTTAATAATCAAGTCCCCCCATTTCAACCACCTTACAAAATATTAATTTCTCTTTATCCCTTATACAACAACTTGAAGCAACCTAATTCATCGTGGTACTTATATCAACGAATAACTTTTTATCAAGCTTTACCCTGGCCTTTAAAACATCTTTAATGAAACAATTTTATAATATTGTCTTTTTAAATCCAAAAAAATGAAAAAAAATCATCAATAAAAACCATGTTCATAAAACATATAAATATCATCAATGCATCTAAAATAATCAATCATGGACAATATTTTTTTTAAATCTAAACACATCTATAGTTTTCTAATCATTCTATAAAAATACTAGTTATACCTTTTAAATAGATTTAGAATCAATTACAACCCTTTAATTTTCAAATGTATTTGAAATATAATATTATGATTTTCTATACACACTTGGATTACATAAAAAAATATTAAAATTAATGAAATAAAAAATCCATAAATACCTATTTATGAGAAGAGATATTTTGGAGAAAACTGTATTCATTTTGTTGAGAATCAATATGTACACATAATATAACATTGAAATCCTAAAAACCATGGGATGAAAAAACACTAATCGTTCATAGACACAGTAGTCAATCTCGAATCACACTGTGATGTGGTAGGCTCTTATGGTGGGATAGTGGGGACATGGATCACATTACAACAAATTTTTTATTCAACCAGGGACAATTTAATTTAATTTAAATAAAATAATTCTTTACATATATATACATATATGTATATATTCTGGATAATTAAATACAAAAATTGAAAAATTATAAAAATCCAAAATCATAATTAAAATCATCACTAATTCATCAAACATGTGTCCAATAAAACATTCTGATATAATTATATAATTAAATAATTTATATAAATTAAAAAAAATTAATATTCGTATTCAAACAAAATTAATTAAATAAATAAACATTGACTAAAAAGATACTAAACTGAAAATAATACTGTGAAAATAATTCATAATGTGAATTAAAAATAAAAATAAATAAAATATAAGAACATAAAACAAATAAATAAAATAGCTGGACAAAAATAAATCAGGGAAAACGAAAAAAAAATAAAATAAAAAAAATGTGGGGGTTGAGGGTCAAGAGAAAAAAAGAGGGGCATGGGAGGGTGTAATGGGTTACAACGGGTATGAGTGGATGGGGGTTTCCATGTTATAATTGGGGTGACAGGGGACTGATGGTTTATGAGGAAGAAAAAAAGAGAGTTTTATTGGGCACCAAAACATAACACGACTGCTCTCTCCTTGATTGAAGCATATCTATGACCACTAAGATCAGGGGTGGAGTGGTGAGATCACATTCCAAAAGAGATCTATATTCTATATAGGGTGGGGAACCACTCCTCACCACACCACATAGATCACGCCCCCCCCCCACTGCTTCTTCAAAACTATGTTCCAGAATTTAATTATAAATTTTTGTTCATAGAAATACATTCATTAAATCAGTGAACTCAGAGGCCATAATATAATTCCACCACTTAGGGGAGAGTCCCTAAGAAAGATATATGAAGGTAAATTTTTTCCCATAAATTTATTCACTCAATTACATCTCATTTAAATAACAGCCCCATTTATTTATATTCTATAAGAAACATTTTCATTATTAATGTAGAACCTCGATGGATTTGGAACATTATCAATCATTTATATAATGGAATTCAATACCATGGTTTTATATTTATACTATTTTATTATATATATACTATTTTTTTCTTTTATAAAATGATCCTCATATAAAATTGTTTGTTATTTATGGTTTCATATAACTTGATAAATTATCATTTCTTTAAATATTTTTTTTATTAAACTTCCATCTTATTAAATTTATTTTTGGAATTTAAATATAATTATTTTGACAGAATGGATAAAAGATAGATATATGAAAATGACATCTCATGTGATTTTCTAAAAAGGTTGGATATATTTTTAGATTATTATTTTAAAAATACATCATATAGTGGATGCATACTTTTCACATCTTATAGTTATGTGGGAAGAACTTTGTTGATTGATGAATAATTTTTTTAACATATAAATAAATATGGTTTTCAAGCAAACTACTATGTGTTGAATTACAATGGGGAGAAAAGGTAATCTCAAAATTCTCATGATCCAAATGAGAGGACTAGATTGGATAATTTTTTAGATGGACGATTATTGTTGGGTCTTCATTATGAGAAAGAAGGGATATCAACCCAACAATACTTAGATATTATACCACATGATGTGTCCAATTAAATGATGATATTGACAAGATGAAAAAATTGTATGATTCTTCCATGCCTCTTGTATATCAGCAATGTTGTAAAATGAAGAAGTGTGAATTTTTAAATCTCATTGTTTCTTGGGAAAACAATGTATAGGATTTTAATACTTCCATCTATTAAATTCTGACATTTTTGAAATTATTTCTTCTATATAATTAAGATATTACCTCAAAATACTATATAAAATGTTAATTGGTTGAGGAACATGGATTTTCAAAAAAACAAAATTCATGTTTTCCCAAAATAGCGCAACGTATTATGGGAGGAAACTACTGAATAGAATGATTGTATAAAATGTGGTATATCCAGAGAGAATACAAAAGCCAATGGAACACTATCCCATGTCAAATAGAATGTAATTTGGAAATTTCAATTGATCCTTAGACACTAGAATCTATTAATTTCAATGGAAATATCAATAAAAATTTTATAGAATGATAACAAGAGAAAGAATAATAATGATGGGTTTTTTCACCTTGTAGATGGATATGTATGGCATTGATTTGATGCTCGATATCCTAATTTCATATTTGACATGAGAAATTTGATTCTATGTATTTCATTTGATTGTATTAATATATTTGGGTGGATATTTACATCACACATCACATGGCCAGTTTCCATACCCATTTATAACCTTCATCCAAGGATGTGTTTGAAAAACCATTCACTTGCATTAGTATACTCATATCTAGACATATAAACCAAGTAATGAAACAATTTGGCACATGAAGCCTTTAATAATGGAGTTGAAACATTATTGGAATGGGGTTTTGTGAACATACATTGCATGTTCTAAAGATATATTTCACAAGTGTGTTGCATTATGTGGATAATCAATTATTTTAGTTCTTGTGAAATAATGTATGGATGGATCATAGTAGGAAAACAATAATTCATTATTTTTATAAAGAATACATGACCCTGAAGAATGAAATATCTTCTTGGTTTTAGTTTTATAGTACATTAGTGATTCTTTCCAATGGAAAATCCATATATAAATAATCATCAACGATATGTCAATACAATGGAGACAAAAAATCTACCTTAGTATATGTCTCAAACTAATGTTTTTAATGGATTGAAATATTTGTGTTTTTCATTTTGGATGGTTGAGATGAAATCGATAAATAGGAAGAATGCTTCTTCTGAAACCCATTACAGTGTTGCCGCTACTATAGTACACTACAGTACTACTATAGTATCGTGCCCAATGGGTTTTGAACCACCATTTTTCTTGTAGAATTAAGGCCTTTGGGCCTAAAAAATTGGCATGTGGGCCTTGTAATCGGCTGAATACCCACTGGGCCTTCAAGCTATGTAATGGGTCTCCCTCAATGTAGTTAAAGAGTTATTTTCTTTGGTTTAATAATAAACGAGGGTTCTGCTCCAACCTTTTAAAAAAATTAATGAAAATTAAAAATAATATATGACTTTTTTTTTCAAATCATATAAATTTCAAGGTTAAGATAAAATATTATTTTCGATCTCTGAATGACTTGGTGGATCAGGGCATCATACTAGAATTACATCTTGTGTGTCTTAGTGAAAATTAGTGGAATGTTATTTGTGATTTTTATGTGATGACACCTATAGAAAAAAATTAATTTATGAAATTACTAGAAACTATTAATGTTCCAGATGGATATTTAATCAACATATCCAAATGGGAATATATAGAAGATTTGATGCTAAAATATTTTAAGACTCAAGATTATTTCATCATATTGTATAAGTTGATTCCAATAGAAATTTTTCATCAAATTTCTAACAATGTAATGGTGTCGGTTATTCAGATGTTCTATTTCATTCGAGATCTTTTTTATTAGATGTTTTTGAAGTAATTCTTCAAAAAATTGTTTCCATTGGAAACATTAATTTTCTCCGAGTTAGGTAAAATATTTCCTCTATCATTTTTCAAATGCATGTGGCATCAAACTGTCCATCATACATCATAAATTCATCTCATAAGACTTGTTCCTTTCTGTTATATATATTAAACTAAAATAAATATGATCGTGTTGAGGTATTATGTTTGGAAGATAAATCATCCCAAAGGATCTATCATCAAATTTTACATGGATCATGAATGTATGGATTTTTATTAAATGTATTTTCCTGATATGAATACAAGACAAAATAGACCAATGAGAAATGAATAAAAGTAATATAATAAAATTGAACCTATTTTCCCATCACTTCCCCAAATAGGCTTAATTCTTGAATCATATACATTAATGGCATTAGGATTTGAAGAGAGGGAGATGGAACATCCAATTGTTTTGTTTAACTAATATTTGTTTTTTGTATACTTGATATTTGTAAATTAAAAATGTATATCTTATTCCAACTCATGTAATTTTATATATATGATAAACTATTTCTATTTTATGAAAGGAAACATAAAAAATGATAAATAGAAATCATAGTTATTTATTATTGAGAAGAAGAGAGACATTGAATAGAAATGAGTTTTCTTCTTTTTTGAAATTGGAGGCATAAATATTAATGAAATGAAATAATAAAAAAAATATTTAATTAAGTTTAATTTTAATTTATATTTCAGGTATTGAGTTTTCCTGTAAGCTCAATCTATGAGTATAATAGTTCTTTTCCTTTTGGTTATAATTATATGGTTCATGAATAAAAATCAATTGGGATCCATGGGTACAGATTTATTATCACTAAATGATCAATGAAAATGAGAACACAACATAGTAATGTTATAGTAACTAGGACAATATAATATTATTTCAGTGCATCAGATAGTAAACCTCTATTTGAAAATGTATCCTATTATGGATTCATTGAGAAAATACTAACATTGGATTATCACACTCATGGTCGAGTCAGTATGATAAAATTCCAGCGGTTTGATTTGATGATGAGTCATTGGAAATTTATTGATGATTGTGGATTTCAAGTTATTGAAATGGATTTCTCCCATTCTATTGATGAACCTATGTATTGGAATCAATTGAGAAGTAGGTTTTTTTGGTCAAAGAACATATTTGACCAGAATTCGATGTCATTATTAAAGCAATACAACGAAATATTTTTTATGATGGTCATAATGGAATTGAAACCATCCCTTCTCCCATTGTAATAGATCCATTTATTACTTAAGATGAATCCAATAATTGAATTTTCATAGTTGATTATGAAATTGATGTTTTTATGGGAAATATATTGAATTATCATTCTGGCTCCTTAGTTCTTTTGGTTTAGCTCTAATTTGGTTGCTGAGGTTTGTGCTAAACAAAAAAAATTACTATTGATTTCAAATATTTTGTATCCAACTCAACTTTCATATTTCAAATATTTACTGGTTGCATTTTTCTTTAACTTTAAATTTTTTATATTGATTTTTACTCTATTGAAAAGTAACAAAGAAAACAAAACTGAAATTATTAAATTTTAACAAAAAACAAGATGAATTGAATTATAAATATTAAAATAAATCACAAGTATATCAAAACAAATAGAAATAATGACATTACCAAAAAACAAATAAATGTACTAACCAAAAAATTGAACCAATAGACAAAAGACAAATAAAAATGGATAAATGTCTTAGTAAATTGAAAAAATGATTAAAAATACCAAAGGAAAATAAAAATTGTCAAATGAAATAATAAATTGACGAAAATGGACCAGATTACCTAACAAAAAATGAATTAAATTTAATTGAAACTACTAGAAAACTATATCATACCCATGATAAAAATGCTAATTTGAAGGTATTTTTTCTATGAAATTTATAATGTTGTGATATAATTACAATAATATATAAAATGTTTTTGTTATATAAATATGTATAATTTATGTGGATTGAAAAGTGGTAGTCATTAATTAATACATATAACATCTTGTTTATTATTTTGGATACACATTATTTAGGTATTTCTAATTAATTCCATATTTTTCTAAACTGTAGGAAATGAATAAAAATATGGTACTTTGAGGAAAAAAAGAGGGAAAACAATAGTCACCAAATGAGTGAGATTAACATCCCTCCTCTAGTTCCATATGTGAGTATTTTATTTCAAAAATATATATCAATAACATATAATGACATGAGATTAATTTATTATTTAAATTTTCATAAAAATACACCACTTTGGAACAAGTAATTCACCGACCAGCCTAGTGGTTCTAATTATCAGGATGGAGATTCGATGGGGGGGTTTTGTTGTACGTTCTTCAGTCGGCATACCCAATCACACCCCATCCTTACTCATAACATACCATAAAACACACATTTTAATCCCATAGTTTCATAAAAACACTCACGATATTTAGGCTGCCCGATTTTGAATCTCCCTTTTCAACTGAGCCTCCTAACCTCTCTTTCACTATATCAGATGATGAAAACCACTCACCATCTGTATTATGTATTTGAACAACCATATAGGCCATCTTCATTTCCTTATACTTTCTTCTCCACAGGCTACTATATTCCTACTTATTCGACTCCTAGTTCGACACATTCTTAGCATGCAGAGTATACACTGGGACCCACTCAATTTATATGGGTTGATGTTCATTCAAATCATGGGGATCCCATAATTCCCATTGATCATCCCACCTAATGTATTTTTATAGAAACCTAGTAATTTTTTGACATAATTTATTTTCATTATAAGATATATTGATATAATATTTGTTTTTCAACTTTAAAAGATCGATATATATATAATAGGTGTGGGAACACATACATGTTAACGGTGTGGATCCACCACACACAGGTGATTATGGATTAAAATGAACACAAAAAAAATTGTTTGGGAAATATGATGGGAATATAAGAGTGTTTTGGTGATGCATTCTAAATAATCTAACATTTTTCCAATCCATCCACTCTCCTAGAGACGTGTTCCAAATTAATTAAAGTATAAATTTTTTTAACAAATATGGGTAAATAAATTTAATATATTTAATGTTATATTATTAAGGAATTTATATGAATTAATATTTTAGTGCTAACTTCATTATAATTTTCTCAATGGTGAGGCTACAAGGCCATAAATTCTTATGGAATTAGGTGATATCTAGAGATTCTATAAACACATGTTGTATAGTGGTTGGTATTCTAGAGTTGTCATGGATTTAGAGGCCACACTTTTCATGGAAGACATTATAGTAGAATATTATTAGGAAATGATTATAATTTGGTTTAAAATCAAATTTAGAATTTTAATCAAATTTGGTGTTTTTAAATGATTATTACCATGATTTTAATTAATACTGAGTTTTATATAATCGAAAATGTTTTAGAAACCATCGGGAAAACATAAACAAACAATGATCCTATAACATACCTCCACACTTTGGGGAGGAATTTAATGTCGAAACATTAAAGGAAGTAGATATGAAACTCATATACATATATGTAATTAATTTTTTATATCTCATGATAATATGGGGGTGAATTTACAAAAAAAACCCTTTCTAAAAAATTAGTTAATGCAAGTAATTTTTTTATTCCTAGAGAATTGTCTCATAAATATTATGTTTTATCCTTTTATGATAAAGCTATAATTCTTGTACCTCATATATTATAGTTTAATTTTTCCCTAGGCCATAGGGAGTTATTCCCCCATGTTTTAATTCCCAAAAATATAAATATAATAAATAAGATGATAACAATGGAATTGATAATGACCTAAACAAACCCAACCCAAATTGAATGAAACAGAAATAACCAAATACAAACTAACCTTAACTGAACTGAGTCAAAAAAACAAAATCAACATAAAATGACCCAAAAAATGGAATTGAACTAAATTTAATGAAATAAATAAAATATAACATTAGAAAACTGACTTGGTATTACTTAACCTAAATCAAATCTAGAGAACCAGACTATACCCAATATATTATTGAAAATACCTTATCTACAACAAACATACTAAAAGCAAACAAAACTGAACTAATTCAAATGAAACTAAAATATCTCAAGTATATTCAATTTGAACCATGTCCAATTAATAAAAATTATTGAAAATTAATCAATCACATAAAAAATTTGTCACAAATAAATAAAATTGAATCAATCTAAAATTAAACTAATGAGAACAGAATGGAATTGATCCATGTAAAATAAAAAAAATTGCACCAAACTAAACTCATCCCAACTCACCCCAAACCACAGTAAATAGAATCAAACTGAACTAAACATAATCTAATCAAACCTAACTAAATCAAATAGGTTTGAACCAAATTTATATGAAATTACATCACATAAATACAACTAAATGACACCCAAAGGAATCAAAACAAATCAACTAGATATAAATAATGTTGAATTTAATCAAACTGAATCAAATATAATAGAAATAAAATAAACTAGCTGTTGAATACCTAAACATAAGTTAACAAAAAAATTACTATACCAATTTAAGTAGAGTTAAACCAAATTAAATTTTCTAGAATGGAAGATATATGTTGTAATAAAACTAAAACCAACCTAAACTATAACACCCCAAGATTTTATTATATAAATTATCTTTAATTTAATTTATTTATTTTATTGTATTTTACAAAAAGATTATCATGCACTATACAGAACACCATATTAGATTGCAGTATAAACAACAATATTCATGGCTTGTGTTTCACATAATTTCATGTTCTTTTGAAAGAATTCATTTAACGCAACACTGAGTATAGATTTTGTTCAGTGTATAAAAGAAATAATTTTGGAATATGTAATACTCATCATTATAGGAAGCATACACTACATGTAACACTGTCCTGGCTTGCGTTATACGCGATAGCGACCTTCCTTGATATCTTGCGTTGTACAGGATACCGAGTTTCACTAAACATTGATATATTGTTAAAATAATATTATTTAATGGGATATAAACTCACCTTTATGAATAATTTTAACCAAATTTTTTATTTTATAACATTATCATTATTATTTCACATTTTCTATAACACGGTATGGGAACAAAATCCATTTTTTGGATAAAATATGTATTTTTAAAAAATACAGTTTTGTCGCTTTTTAATGGAGAGCCCATTTTAAATATAGTTTTTAATACATTTATAAGTTTAAATTCACAAAATAATCATCTTATTTGGAATCAAGATATAACAATTTACATTGGATAAATTTTCTATATTTTTGGATAACTTTTATATTTTGATCAATTGTAAAAATAAGATATATTTTAATTGAAAATAAAATTTTCCCCAAAATAATTTATATGATTAAAATATAGAATTGATGGTTTAAAAGTATTAAAGGAATAAATTTTCATATTTTAATTCAATTTAAGTCATTTTTATTAATTTTTTATTGAATTCATATGTAATAACATTTAAATCATTTTCAAATTGTTAACTTTTAATCAAAAACAATTTTTTTCAACAACATGATTAATTTAAAATTAATTTTTAGAACATCTATATTTTGAATATTGAAAAATGGATTCCATATTTATAATCAGTAGGAAAAAATTATGTTAATGGGATACGTTTATTTTTTGGGCATTATGAATAGTAACTTTGGTAATTATTTTTATTACCATAGTTAATGGTAAATCGGGTAATTGCGGGTAAATATATTATTATAAAATTACCCTAACACCTTCTGAAATTATATTTAATGAATTAAAGTTTACCCTTATAACCAAAGCGTTGGAATACAATCATTTCAAAGACTTTTCACGCTGAAAATGATGTACTTATTATTAAAACCAAAGATAGTGACCACATGTCACTCTCTTATATATTATAAGGGTAATATTTTTAATTTAGTGATAAAATTTATAAAATATATAAATTAATTAGTATAAAAAAGATAAATAAATATTATATAACCTATAAATTTATTTATAATTTTTATTGATTAATTAGTTATCATTAATGATGAATCGATAGTGATGAAAAAAATATTTTATTAATAGAAATATAAAATAAATGGTTTTTCAATATTAAAATAAATAACATATGTATTAATCAAAGCACCGCAGTAATTTTCTAGGTGACTATAACATGTTATAATTGTATTAAATTTTTTTATTTGAATTTACCTTTTGTTTGGATTTTATTTAAGGTCTATTAAATGGGTAGTGTCAAAATTGACACTATTGATATTTTATAAAAATAACATTATATTAAATTATTTAAAACACATAAAAAATTAATAAATTACAAATATATAATTATTAGTTATAAAATTTTTTAATTTATCCATTTATGGTAAATTAACACAACATATGTAAATATTTATTACCATTAAATATTTAGAATGTTATTACCAAAATTAAAATTTAACAGAATAACTAAGTGTCAATTAAAATGATAAGGTTTAAATAAAAAAATTGTTTTAAAAATTTTATTGATTGATGTGATTAAAAACATATGTCATATCATATTTTAATTTGGGACACTTTTGAGGTTTTGGGTAGGTTTTGAATTTATTATAAATTAATATTTTTGATAGTTTCTTAAATTTCCCCACTCCTCTCTTATAAATGGGAACCTCCTCCTTCTCCTCCTAACTTAATTCTAATACTTAAATCTCATGAAACCCCTTACTATTTATCTTCTCAACTTCCATAGTTTAATTCTAGAAGTTTTAGTCTTCTAAAAAGATAAACTCTAGTTCAATAAGATGAAATTTGAAGAGGGCACGTCAAGGAAGAGGTAATCTCTTCTACCGATTCTTCAAAATTTATTTCTTCTTCTACTTCCTCTTATTTAGTTTTATCATTTTAAATTGATAACATAATTATCACTCATATAATTATATGTTATCATATATATGAAACAACCCTATTTAACTTTCTATCCATCCTAAGATAAACAAAATCACCATATATGCATACATACGGCTTATCATCTCCATGTCGTGGTGTAATCTGTATTTCAGCACCACCTTACATAGATGGGTATAATGGTAGAAATAATAACTATATATTATTATAATAGCTTGATACTAATTAAGATGTATTATACACCATAAAATTCAATACCATTCATTAATTATGGGAATGATATCATCGCATGTGTGTATGTAAGGCCTACCATCTCCACGACCCGTTGAGATTAATTCTCCACATTAAACATTCAAGAATTAGTATAAATTATATGAAACAAATAATCATGAAATACATGAGATAATAATTCTAATGAAATTATATATATATATATATTCAATTTACTTACTTCCATTCAATTCAATACGGAAACTAAAATTGTGTTCATGCGTACGTACGACCTAACGTCTTAATGAACGGTGTATTCAATTTCATTTATCTATATATATATAATGAATATAAGTGATATATAAATCATTTATTACATTATTAATTTAATTATATAATGAAATAAATAATAATATCAATAATAAAAATTCTAACCATCTATGATAAATAAAATGATTATTACCCAAAAACGTTGCTTTAACATGGAATTGACAAATAAACGGGTAATATAAAGTCGTAATTAGTTCATATATGATATGATATATGTTATTATGGTTCCTTTCCAAGTTAATAATATTTTTAAACCCACTATATAGATGTTTTTTACACATATAGGTGAAATCAGACCTAAGGTAAGGGATAATTTTGCAATCTCATTTTTATCTGAGATCGTTTATACATAAGTATTTAATAGGGGTATATTTATGATCCATGATCATGTTTTCTAAAAAAATCATAAAATTTGTACAATTTATCTATATATATTTAGAGTCATTTTTACCAATATTAGACCTTTACTATAACGTATGGAAGGAATATTTTTTTACCATACCAGTTACTTTTTCACATTTCCGACAAAAGTGTGAGGAGACTTTTTTTAACATATACGACATGAATGGAGATTTATGATTTCATGCCTCATTATTTCCACAAAGTTTCCTATACACTATTTAAATTTAGTATTCAACTAAATTGTTTTCTTTTATAATTGTGCAGCATTTTTAAAAAAGAAAATGTTTTGAAGAAGAAAGGATATTTTCGATAAAAATTAATTTCAAGTGTTTTATCAAAATTATTTTCCATCTAAGATGACATCGGGTTATGTTTCTATCCATATTATTACTTTGATTTGATTTTTTTATGATGAAATTATTTTTAAGAAGTCCATTTATCTTATATTTATTATGTTATCATGGATTGATGTTTAGGAATCCCATTTTATTTATTGGGATAATCTATGATATATGATTTATATTTCATGGCACATGTAATAGTGTTTTTTTATTTGATTGGTGGGACCTATATCTCCCTAAAATGCATTAGTAATAGATTTATAACTCATGATATAGACATGACTAGAAGGGCTAGAAAATTCAGTTCAGTAATGTTGAGCTAGAACAACAAGTAAATTCATATTATTAATACATGGCTGGAACGGAAAGTAAACATAGTTCAGTAATGGACTACATCAACTATGATAGTCTTAGAAGAAATGTCTTGGATACTATGGAAATCATATTATGTTCTTATTAGTTTTTCAAAATTACATATTTTATTCGAATGTAATTTCATCATGGTTAATGTTCCATTATGATCTATGCCTTAAGAACTCCCATGATTTAGTTCATGACTCAAGAATTTGATGATTAAACATTATGTTCATGTTTTTACATTAAAATGTTTATGGTTTTTTAAGTTCTCCATGTTTACCCTTATTGAGAATTTGATCTCACATGTTTTATGTGTTCCTTTCCTCAGGATATAAAAAATGTTTTAGGTAAGAAAACAAAGGGGGAAGATCATTATGGGAGAAGTCGAAGATCTTTCACCATGATTAGAATATTATTTTACAAGTTTCCAAAGGATCTAAACTAATACGTTATTTGGGTAAATTTTTATGTCTTGTATTATGTATTCTGAATAAAAAATGTAATTTCCATGTACTTAAAGCTTGGGTCTCTACAGTTTGTAACAGAGAAAAGGAGGTAGGAATGAATTTGATCCTTGGAAACTCTCACAAGTGAGTGTTAGATGAAGCCTGGCTCTCGGACCAAGGGATTCATAAGGAAATGGATTCTACTAGGGATGGTGGTGTATCACACCAATGGGGTGTAGCCACATAGAGAGTGTTATGATAGGTATCAATTCTATTCCACTGGAAATATTTCTAGATCTCTATAGTTGGAATCAGAGTGAAGGTTTAGTTATCCTTTTGAATCTATGATGTCAAATCATTAGTGATATCTCTATAGGTATTTCTATGTTATGTGAAGAGATATTCCTAAGGATAAGTATAACTATAGGTTATAGACCTAGTGATATCATAATGATCATGAATAACCTAGGATTGGACCTTGGATATTGGATATTGAAAATACTCCCCATTGATTATGTTTTATTCACAGAATAATTTTATCCTCTCTCACTATTCATGTTTGGTTTTATAAAATAGATGGAACCCAATGTAACCATGATAATGATGGATTCGATGGGAAAAATAATGATTTTCCTCCTGAATAACCAAATGTTATGGGAGCTCGAATAAATAACCATGTTTCTCATACCACAAATCCTGCTAGGCACCCAGATGACCAAAGGTTGGAAAAACGTTCTCTTGAATCATTATTAAGGCAACATTCACCTTATTTTAGTGGAATAAATGATCCACTAGTTTCATAAAAATGGATTTGTACCTTTGAAAATAAAAGTTTCATTCTCCATTGTTCAAAACATGAAAAGGTTATGTTGGGAACTTATTTCTTAGAATGTAAAGAGAATCGATGGTGGAACATTATCATGAATATGAGGAAACCAGATAAAATTGAATCCATGTATTGGGATTAGTTCAAGAGAAAATTTTTCAATATTTACATTCCTTGTATTCTTCTGATAAAAATGGATACTGCCGTTTCTCAACTATATCATGGTTATGATAAGAAAAAAAAGATGGAATTCAATGGATACTATAAAACATATGAAGAAAAGAAGATTAGATTTTCATTATTCTAAATGTGTGAAATAACGTATGGAGGAAATTGTCTTAAGGGGATGGATAAATGTTTTAAGTGTGGGAAAAGAGGTCATCGATCATTTCACTATGAAAGTAATAGCAACAAATAAAAATATCTAAATAGTGAACCTCCAATAAATCTTGATTAGAAGTGCAAGGAAATGAGGCATTTTGCTGTCAAATCCTGTAATCTAAGGGTTATGGATGATTATCAACACAAACAATATTTTAGGTCCAAAGTCAAAGGAAAATCAAATACAATCACTATTAGTGATGTTGAGTATGCCTATAAAGTGGTGGAATGGTTAAGTGTTTATGTAATGGGATTCCAAAATAGTGTTGTTGAATTTCTATTATAGTATTATATAATATTGGAATATATATGTATTAGTCCATTGTGGTTTTCCATAATTATATGATTCCAGTAACCATGAAAAGTGATTGAAATATTTTTGGAATGAATGGATTAGGAGATAATGAGATGTTACATAGTATTATTGACCTTGTGAATGATTCAAGGTCAAAGTGATATCAAGGTTTGAGTTTATCGAATATTTAGGATTTTGGTATGTGGAAAGAGATAACTTTTTATTGTATTTATGTTTTCATTAAGGTTCAGTGGTAATTAATGTTTGAATAGAATACATGATAGAGGTATTCACATGTTTGGAATGTGACAACAAAGAACTACCTTATACAATATAGGAAATATATGTTATGTCAATTAATTTCACCTCCTTCTAAAGTATTATATTTTTAGTTTTTGGAAGGTTTGTAATGTAATCCATTTATGGATAGAATATGTTTTTTTCCATTTTAAATTACTTATATTAATGTATTATCTCACTACAAGTGGACTTATGCTTATTTGATAACCTGTTCTAACCTTTTTTGAGACATATGGAATGCCCTATCATTTTATTTTATGATCTTCTAACACTTCACAAAGGACAAATTCAAATTCACTTCTTTAAGATATAGAGTTGAAATTGTTCAAAGAACAACCAATGGTAAGATTGTACCAAAATCAAGTATGTATTTATTCTAATGCAATAATATTAAACATTATGAAAAAGATATTGAAAACACAAATGTTATCCTAGTACATTCTTATCCAATGAATCATATGGTCCCTTAAATAATCACAAATTTATTACTTTCAAGTAATTAATTTTATCCAAACCCTATTCTCTATCACTATCAATCCGAACTTTATGGGTATATTTCTCTTCTATATAAATGTTTTCATTTCCCACCTATGTTTTCCAATGTGGAAACCCAGTGATGAGTTGCTTAAATTAAGCATAAAATTTCTAAATTTTCATTTTAAAATAATGTTTTAGTATCAATATTTATGATGTGGGTTTCCATGAAAGAAACATTCAAGTAGAAAACCATTTATAAAACTAACGAATTTTGAGGTATAAATTCATTTTAAGGGGGTATAATTTTACACCCAAAGATTTTAGGAGACAGATTATTTATAATTTCATTGAAGTCATGTGATGTATGCTACACCAATATTATCTAGCGCCATACACAACACTGTATTAACCTGCAGTATACACAACAATATTCGTGGATTGTGTTGCTGACAATTCCATGTTCCTTTGATAGAATTAATTTCACACAACAGTGAGTATAGATTTTTTTCAATGTATAAATGAACTAATTTTGGATTATGTTATACGTAGAACCAAATGATGCTTACACTACACACAACACTGACTTGTCTTGCGTTACACGCAAGAGCGACCTTCCTCTATAGCTTGCGTTATAGGAGATACCAAGTTTCACTAAACAATGATATATTATTAAAATATTATTATTTAATGGGATATAAACAATCCATTATGAATAGTATTAACCAATTTTTTTATTTTATAACATTATAATTCAATGAACAATTTTTATAGAACATGGTATAGGAACAAAATCAATTTTTCGGATAAAATATGTATTTTAAAAAAATGCATGTTTCCACTATTTGATAGAGCACCCATTTTAAATCCATTTTTGACACATTTTTAAGCTCAATTTGAAAAAATAACCTTATTCTTAAGAATTAGGGTATAAAAATTTACTTTGGATGAATTGTTGATATTTTTCTGATAACGTTTATATTTTGAAGAATAATAAAAATATGCAAAATTTTAACTGAAAACAATTGTTTCATCAAACTAATTTATATTGTTAAAATATATTATTGAATGGTTTTAGAAAATAAATAAAATATATTTTTATATTTTAAAAAAATTTATTTCATTTTCATTAATTTTACATTGAATTCATATGTAATAACATTTCAATCTTTTGCAATGTTCTAACATTAAAAAAACCATTTTTCGACAAAGGGATTAATTTTAAATTAGTTACTGAAAATTTTGTGCTTTTAATTATGAAAAATGGATTTTATATTTTTAATTAGTAGCTCCAGATTATGTTAATTGGATAATTTTATTTTTTGGGCATTATAAATAGTGACTTTGTAATTATTTTTATTACCATAGTTAAAGGTAAATTGGGTAATTAAGGTTTAGAATAAGATTATAAAATTACCCTAACACCTCTCAAAATTTTATTTAATGAATAAAAGTTGACCCATATCACCTAAGGGATGGAATAAATTCTATTCATAGAATTTGGTCCTTGAAAATGATGTAATTATTTTTAATACCAATGAAAGTGACAACATGTCACTCACTTATATCATATAAGTATAATAATTTTTATTTAGTGATAAATTCATAAAATTCAGAAATTAAACACTCAATATAAATATAATTAAATTTTATATATCATGTAAATTTATTTATATTTTTTAGAGATCAATTAATTATCATTAATGATGACACAACAGTGATGTAAAAATAATTTTATTAAGAGAAATATCAAATAAATGGTTTTATAAATATTAACATAAATGTTATATTAATTAATTAAAGCCCCCCATGAATATTCTAGGTGACTATGTCATTTTAGGAGTGTATTAAATTTTTTTTTTCAAATTTATCTTTTGTGGGGATTTTATTTAATGTAAAATAAATGAATAGTGTAAAAATTTACACTATTGTTATTTTATAAAAATAGATTATTATTAAATTATTTAAAACACATAAAAATATTTAAAAATTTCAAAGTGATAATTATAAGGTCTAAAATTTCATAAAGTAACCATTTATAGTCAATTAACACCACAAAAGTAAATATTAATTACCATTAAATATTTAGAATTTATTACCAAAATTAAAATTAAATAGAATAACTAAGAGTCAATTAAAGAGATAATGTTTAAAATGACAAAATATTTTTAAAATAATTTATCGGTTAATGATATTACAACTTTATTTCATCTCATCTTCGAATTTGGGACACTTTTGATGTTTTTGGGTAGGTTTTGATTTTATTATAAATTAATATTGTTGTGTGTTTCCTAAAGTGACCCTCTCCTCTCTAATAAAAAGGCACCTCCTCCCTCTACTCCTCTCTCCATTATAATCCTTCAAAAATGCAAAAAACATATCGATTTATCTTATAAAATTCCCTAGTTACATTATAGATGTCATTATTCTCTAAAAAGTCCATCTCTCGAGCCCTAAGAGAAAATTTAAAGGAGGCACGTCAAGGAAGAGGCAATCTCTTCTACCAATTAATTCAAATTTCTTTCTTCTTCCACTTCCACTTATTTAGTTTTTTCATTATAAAGTAATAATATCAGTATCCCTCATATACATATATGTTATTTTATATATCAAACAACCCTATGTCGCCTTCTATCCATCCTACGAAAATATAAATCAAAGTGTGTGCGTACGTACGACTTACTGTCTCCACGTCGTGGTGTAATATATTATTCACCACCACCTTAAATAGATGGGTATAATCATAGAAAAAATAAATATATAGGATTATTATAACATCATTATAGCTATGATATACTTTACACCATCCACTTCAATACCATTAATCAATTATGGGAATTATATCATCACACATGCGTACGAACGGCTTACCATCTCCAAGACACGAAGAGATTAATTCTCCATGATAACCATTAAACAATGATTATAAATTATTTATAATAAATAGTCATGAAATATTTGACATAATAATGCTACTGAATTTTTGAACATTTATATATATTTTATTAACTTACTTCCATTCAATTCCATAAGGAAACACAAATAGCGTTCATGCATACGTAAGGCCTACCATCTCTATGAACAGTGTATTCCATTTCATTTATCATTATATATATTTATATATTATAAATATATGGGATTTATAAATAATTTTTTACATTGTGTAAGTAATTAAATCATGAAATAAGTAATAATATAAAAAACAATTCAAAACATGTACAATAAATAAACTGATTATTACCAAAAGTTGTTGCTTTAACATGGAAATGACAAATGAACGGGTAATATAATATTGTAATAGGATCATATATGATATAATAAATATAATAATGTTTTTTATATGTTAATAATATGTTTAAACCCACTATACAGAAGTTTTGGACATATACCAAGGAAATTGAACCTATGGTAGGGGATAATATTACAATCTCATTTTTATCTAAGATTGTTTATATGTAAGTATTTAATAGAGGTATATTTATCATCCATGTTCATGTTTTATAAAAATGTTTTCATATAATTCTTTATATTTATATATGTATTTTTAGATTCATTTTTACCACATTTTGACTTTTACTACATGGTATAGAAGAAATATTTCTTTTGTTTACCATATGATGTAATTTTTTACTTTTCCAACAAAAGTGCGAGGATAATGTTTTTTTAACATATAAGGAATGAATGTACTTTCATGATGTCACACTTCCTTACTTCCATGAAGCATCCTCTACACTATTTCAAGTTTATTTTCAATTAAAATATTTTCTTTTAAAATTGTGTTGCATTTTTATAAAAGAAAACATTTTTGAAGAAGAAATGATATTTTCCTCAGAAATTATGTTCATGTGTTTTATCAAAATTATTTTCTATATATGATGACATAGGTTGATGTTTCTACCCCAATTATTATTTTAATTTTATTTTGTTTTTGATGGAATTATTTTTATAAAGTCCATTTATCTTATATTGATTATGTTATGATGAACCGATGTTTAAGAATCCCATTTTACTTCATGCATTATTCTATGATGAATGATTTTCGTTTCATTGTACAAGTAAGAATGATTTCATTATAATATGGGTGGGACCTGTGTGTCCCTCCAATGCATTAACTAAATATTTATATCTCATGAGATATACATGACTATAATGGAATGTTAATCCGATTTAGTAATGTAGGGATGGAACTGCCAGTAAATCTAGTTCAGTAATACATGTCTAGAACAGAATGTAGCCCCAATTTAGTAATGGACTATTTCCACTAGGATGGTCTTGGAAGAAATTTCCTGGCTATTATGGAAATCAAATTATGTTATTTTTAGTTTTCCATAATTACATGTTTCATTCCAATATTATTTCATCATGGTAAATGTTCCATTATGATATATTCCTTACGAACTGCCAAGAATTAGTTCATGACTCATGATTTTGAGGTTTAAACATTATTTTCATGTTTTTATGTTCAAATTTTTGTGGTTTGGTTTATGTTCTCCATGTTTACCCTTAGTGACGATTTGATCTCACTCTTTCTATGTCTTCTTTTTCCCAGGATATAAAGAAATGTTTTAGGTAGGAATCCCAAATAAGAAGATCTTTATGGGAGATGTCAAAGATCTTTCACCATAATTAGAAGATTATTTTCCTTATTTCCAAAGGCATTATACTAATATGGACTTTGGGTGTGTGTTTTTGACATGTATTATGTATTCGGAAAAAGAATTGTAATTTCCATGTATGTCAAGCTTGGGCCACTATATAAACCTAGTAGAACCGAATATTATCAAAAGAAACCACACGACACCAAATTATATAGAATTTAATCAAAATGTAAAAAAATAAATAAAATAATTTATATTGTATAGAATAAAATTGAAACCACTCAACTCTAACCAAATAATGTTGAATTGAATTCAACAAAATGCAACTAAAATGGCCTAAATTGACCCAAACACATCTGATACAAGTTGAACAATATTAAACTAAACTAAATTGGGAAAAAATAAAGTAAACCAATCATAAGAAAACCAAACTGTATAGTAGAAACATTAATTGACCCAACATGTTATATATTAATGTAAATTAAGTTGAATATTTTATGTTTAAACCTTCCAAATCTGAATTAAATGAAACAGGATCTAACATAACCAAAATCAATTAACCAAATAAAAACTAAATTTAATTGATTCAAACCATATAGAAATAAACTCTAATGAAATAAATAAAAAATTGAATACATCTCAAACAAACTAATTCAAACTAAAAAAATATATTCTTAATTAAATGAATGATGAGTAGAACAAGCCAGAACCACCCCCAACATAACTAAACCAAACTGAAGAGAACTGAATTGAAACAAATCAAACTGGACTAAATAAAACACGGTAAACATGAATGAATGTGTCTGGAACATACATTATTAAAATGTAATTTAACTGCAATAAACAAAATTTAATCAAAATAATGATAATTTCAATAAATAATATAAAAAAATGAAAAACTATTCTTTTTTCATGATTAGAATATTGATAACCCATTAATGTGTATTCCTTTTATGTTATAGTAATATATGTTCATGTTATCTTTAATAATAGTGATAACATAACCACATTATTATTGATTATTGTCATTAACTATTTACTTATATATATGTTCTATCTACTGAAAACCCATTCATTGATACTCATTTACAATTCATCTACTATATGATTTCATTTTTAGCATCATTTTGAATTAATATCCATTTTATTTTTATTATGAAATTCATTATTAGTAACCTATTTTTAATTATGGTTTCTAACATTCAATTTCATTACAAAGGGAACTTTTTAATATGGAAGGACGCGTGTTATGGGCAAAACATGTTTTCTCAAGTAGAAAGAAAAAAGTTGTGAAGATTTGTTAACAAACCAACATAGCAGAAGAATGTATATTTTATATTCTTCATTTTAATTTTTTATATATATTTTTTAACTGAATATTATATTTATATTTTTTGTAGTATCCTATGGAGGCCCTTGATGTCGACTAAGATAAAAACATTTGGCATGATGATCACTTACATTTTGTTTTTTACGATGAGCACCAAGGAAGAGTACATTGTTGACTAGGTAAGAGTATTGTCCCTATAAGGTATTGGCACACTTCAAGTTCCAATTCTGGTAGAACCAACATGGAAAAGGACAATGCAATGGTAGCATAGGATGAGGCTAATGCAGAAAAGGAGGAAAATGGGACATACAGGTGGAAGAATGTAATCAAAGGGAAACCTCTTAATTTATGAAATAGATTCATGTTTAATGTCCATCACATCCATCAGAGACTGTCACGGCTTGTGATTCATATATTCCTATGATTCATACATTATATAGTTCACTAGTTAGTAGTATTTGAGGTGGTCAAGATGATGATGTTCTTGGAAATTGTGACGATGAGTATGACGATGAGGATGATTGCGAGGAAGAGGATGAGGATAAGGTTGAGGGAGAGGATGATACTGTTAGTGAGTATAAGGTCAGAGACAAGGATAAGGCTGAGGATGAGGATGAGTCTGAGGGTGATTGTTACGATAGTGATGGTAATGCGGGAAAATTGATCCTTTATATTTTTCACTGATATTTTTGAAATTTGATGATTGATGATATTTTTTGAATGAATATATGGGATGTTATGAATGAATATTATAGATAATGTTTGTTGCATTGCATGATCTGTTTTATTGAAGGTTATTTTTGGCTATAAGTCCTATTTTATTTTGGGTACATGTTCTATTTTTATTTTTTTTATTACAAGTTCTTTATTATGTTGGGAGAGGCTGCAGCTTGATAATGAAATTGGGGGGTTCCATAACAATGGTTTTATAACCGCTGGTATAGTCTTTATCCAATGGTTTTCTATGAACCATTTTCTACCCCTATACCAATGGATCATGGTAAACCACTGAAAAAATTGAATTTCAAATTTCCATATAACAACTTTCTCTATGAACCATTGGTAAAGGCCTTTCCCACCGGCACTATAGCCAATGGTTTTGAGAACCGACAGTATAAGATATTCCAACAATTCAATAGCCTATACCAATGGTTCTTATCCATTGTTAGATGCTTCTATTCCTAAAGTAAATATAGTGTTTTTAAAATAGAAACCTAAAAAGTGAACTCCCTTTCCCATGAATTCTTGGTCCTCTTTCCTCTTTCTTCATTAAGAGTTTCCTTACTTAACTATGTACCAATCCAAGAAAATTACATAATTATACAAAACGTTCAGGTAATTAATGTTAAAGAATATATAGGGAGTGGGGATCCAGGATAAACTACATTCTCAAAATGGAAATTGAAATCTAAATTAAAATAATGAAAACTAAAGGGATAAGTCTTAGTATAATCCACCATGTGGGCCTTTAATATTTACTACATTAAGAGGGTTGTACTAGTTACTATCCAATGTCTGGTGGTGGATGAAGATTATTTGATTTCAACAACCACATGTGTATTTTCCCATGTTTTAAATCATCTTTGTTATTGAGGAATGATCCATGTATATATTACACAAGATTCCCCACATCGTAATTAGGTACAACATGTATGGTCGGGGTATGATGAAGTATGAATCAAAAATTTTCTTGTTTACTAATTTTGTATCATTATTCTCTTCTAATTCATTCTTAATAGGGACTTTATGAATTGAATAATCAAATCCGATGTAAACATGTACTTTTACTTGAATAAAATTTGAATTTTTAATAAGAAATTTCTCCATATTAATATGAAATTCATATTTTCTAATTTCCTTAGTGTCAGATACTTAGATTTCTTTATGGGGATCCTCAATTGAATGTTTTTTGAAATTAGGGAGATCCATGTGTTCCTAGGTATGTGAATGTCTAGTTTCATCATTTTCCTATAATAAATAGAAAATATTTTCTAAATATAAATATTATAAACAATAGAGAGTGATGTAAAATTTCGTTTAAAAAAATCATAATAGATAGTGTATGAGAAAATATAAACTCCATGGGTTTGTTTAGATTAATTCAATGCATTAGTAGTATGTTCATGTTGATGTATATTCTTAGTTGTTAGAGGTGGGTTGTCGGGTTCATCCATATTTACATCAAATTCCACCACCTAGGTGGTGTCTTCCTTCACTGATGTTGGATCTTCTTATTTAAAGGGTATACTGAGATCAAGAAGTACCTCACATTCATTCTAAAAGTCATCATGTTTTTTTTTATCTTCTAAATCTATCTCAAAAAGAATGTCTTACTCTAATTGATCCATATGTAAGATAAGAGGATCATCATCTTGTTTTGGTTCAAAATTAGGTTCGGGTTCTCTTGATGATTCTTTGATGTATGCAGTTTTCCAATCCATTTGGCCTTGTAAATTTCACACCATCTCAGCATGCTCTTGAATATCTTATATAAGATTTTGTTTTTCCACATTCTCCAGGAAATATTCTTGGGATACATCTTCGAAATTGTTTAGAGTAAATGAGGACTTTTAATGTCTTCTCCATATCTTGATAGAATTATAAAAACGAATACAATAATTTATTGATCTCTCTAGATAACCTAGCCACCACTGATTGTCAAAGGGTCTTCTTGAGATCATGAAAAGGTCCTTTAATTCCTTATATTTACAAATTTGGCTCAGTTTTCACCTGATCTGTATAGCCTAAAATGAAACAATGTCTTTTACATACATGGGTACTTGAACTGCTGGCATTTTCACCTGAGATTAATTGATCCATGAATGGAAAAATATGATCATTGAAAACAACATTGATTTTTTATGTTTTTTATGAAAGAAAATGATATATCTAAAATGTGAAAAATAAAAAAAATTAATGGACCATTCATTGGATCCCCATAAATGGTTCTGGTTTTGATGTATGTTTACTGTGGGGCATGACAAAACAAAATTAATTTCCTAATAAAACATTTTGATTGACTAGGGTCGTCTCCCTTGAGGAGACTTTCAGTTAGTTCACTTCTTTCTTCTAAATCACACAATCTTTCAATTTTTTGTTTTATTTATTTAAAGAGAAAAATGAAAATATTTTTGGTTATTTTATTTATTACCTGAAGAAAGGAAATTATAATTTATACTACCACACAAATATAAAAAGAATGATTTATAGAATGAAAGAACCTTGTCTTGTGTTTGTTTTTGGATTCAATAATTATTTTCATTAATATGACTTATTTTAGATGGTTAATTAATACATTAAATATAATTTTTTATCGACTATTATTTATTTATAAATTATGGAATAGCATCGAATGCCTAAAAATTATCAATTATACCTTTTCCTTTAATCAGGGATGAAGACACTCTTTGGTCTTGGAGGTTCAATATTCCAAGACCTAGCTCTATCAATGATATTTCATTCATTGATTAGCTCCACAACAATGTGTGCAAAACTGACCAATAGAGATAGAAAAAGGTGATTAAATAACTGAATAGTGAAAGATTTAGTTTCATGTCATTGGTTTCAATCACCACATCATGGAAATTTGCATCACCAATGTATTCTACTCAATTATATAAAAAACTCAAAATTAAAAATTAAAGAAAATTAATGAACACCTTGACCTTCCCCTTGGCCAAGCCTCAGGGCAAGCCTCTCATTTCCAAGAGTAAATGATCACATGGAGAAGTGTTTGGAAGAGAAGAAAATGAAATAGAATAAAATAAAATAAATAACTTTTAAAAAGAACGATGATGATAAAATAAAAGATTAAATTAAAATATAATTATTATGATAGATAAAAAAATTACATTAAATATAAGGAAGAAATTAAAATAATTTATAATGAGTCTTAAAATAATAATAATATTATTATTATTAATTATCATTATTATTATAATTAATAGAATATTTTTTAAGAAGAAGAGATGTAAGACAATGAGAAAAAATAAAATAACAACATTAAAACAAATATGATAAAAATAATAATAATAATATTATTATTATTATTACTACTAATGATATTAATAATTACAATACAAATAAAAATTAAAAGGAAGAATAATTAGAGAAGAAGAGGAAAAATAAGGATGAAAATATATTAAAATGCTTGTAATATATTTAACTAAATTGAATTTAAATTACAATTAAAAATAAAAACATAAAATTAAAAATAAAATAAATAAAATAAAATAAATAAAAATAAGAACAAAAGTAGCTATTTCATTGACCTCCTCCAAGGCTGAGGATCCCCATTCGTTGGTCGAGCTGATGATTTTGGAAGGGGACATGGCCCGCCTTTAATAGGCAAGGGTGAAAGTTGGGTTCCAAATTTATCCTTAAAAATTTTCCACATGTTAGCCTAATTTAATGGTAGAATTTGGGAAATTATTCTTCAAATAAGTTGTAAATCAATGTATTTTTAAATCCTTCTTTAAATTTCATCTTCATCCACCATGTTTTTAGAGGATTATTTTTATTTTACACCGGTAATTTATTCTTCCTAGGCAGACTATTCATATTCCACATATATAGATTCCTATGAATTAATGACTATGAAAATGGATTATTCATGCAAAGATTCTTCCATTAAAGTTCTTCACAAAGGTATTTTTCATTTACCATCAATATTTAATAATATTTTTTCCATCCATTTTAAATCTATGGTCCAAAATATATAATCTCTATATATGTTCACAATTTTCACGTCTCAAATTCTATAATGTTTTTGAGATTCTATATGGGGGATTATTCTATGGTAAATGAAGTATTAAATGAAAAAAATAGAAAATAATATCCTTTAAAAGAATAACATTCCATGATTTATCCCTAAATACAATTTTATTTACAAAATACAAAAATAATTTGAAAAGGTCTAAATCTAGAATATTCCATTTTTCCAAATAAACTCAAAATACCACTAAAGCCAAAAATGTGACCATTTCCCTAAAAATAAAACATTTTAGGATTAAAACATTGAAATTAAAAAGTAAAATTAGGAATAATATTTCTACATTAAATGGGTGAGTGAGTAGGCTTAGAAATAATATGTCAGATTATCATTTATCTCAAGCATTTTGGGAGACACCCTTTTGAGGGTTCTATGAGGCTTGGTGAGCGTTTTCAGTGGGATGGGATCTTGATATAATAAACATGGGTCGTCCTATGATTTTTGGGAGACATAGAGTCACAATGAAAATGGGTTGGATATTGGTGGTTTGGAATGAAACTTGGGTAGTGTGACCATGTTTGACGAGGGCCCAGTAAAGTTGGAATAGACAATAGAGTCTCAGTTAGGATAACCCTTTATGAAGTGATTTTAATGAAGTGTGATATATGGGAGATAGTATCAGTGGTAAAAGTTTGTAATGGTTATGGTGGACCCAATATAATCTTGGTCATTCAAGGTTTCATATTCTTATATTATGGTATAGGTCTTGAGAAACTAGTTTCCTAGGATCTTTAATTTATTGTGTGGTAATTTGTTTCCATACAAATATGCATATGATTGATGGCCTCTACATATTCTATGGGGATATTCTAATTTTATTGATGGCCTCCCTATACGTTGGGAGGATGGGATGATATTCTTTTGATCTCTCTAGATCCCATGGGAATGGGTTGGTGTGACAACCTTTGCTTTTTGAGTGTATTGGATCAAGGAAATTATCATATGTAGCTTGGTTTGATAGAATATTTGTTCATAGTTCCTTTGGGTGTCAGCATATGACCTTTCCAGGAAGGGAATGGGCTAGTGTTAATGAATTATACCTTTCTAAGAGTATTATGGTTCATCGTAGAGGACTTAATTAGGGGATGGGTCGTTACATGATTCCATATGACTGATGGACCGAACTTGAGTGGGAAGGGATGAGTCAAGACTTATGGAAATATGATAGTGATTGTTGTCTGTGGGTATTGGATTGAGGTATGGAACACCACCCTACCCTGATTATTCGAGTATGGGAAGGGAATTAGTATACTTGTACATAAAATTAGGTGATTAGGCGAATTACACTATTTCACCAATGTAGGTATGGTTAGCTGTCATGGTTTCGTTGTAAACACATTGTGTCCTAATGCGTAGGGATTCAGGGTGTCATAGTTAGTAACCAACATCAAATACACATGATTCAGATGTTTATTATATTCATCATATATATATATATATATGATAGAGCACACCAGGGGAACATTTAGAGGCCCTAATGATAAATATTTCTCACACCCATTATGGGAACCTTTGTACCCATTCCGAGCTTATGTATTATTTGATGTTCAATATAGGACATGCAGTGGATCAGGACATTCCTATTTGATGGGTTTAGATTTAGGGTGGTTGAGAATAATAATGTAAGTAAGGCCAGTGTTTTTTTTTCATTGAATATTTTGTTTATTTTTATTTAGGACTGCACTTTTTGGAGGTTCAGGATGTTTTCTTCTATGAATTCAATAGGGAATTTATTTCAAAACATTATTTAATTTTTTTGTGTATTCTGATATAAAGGGTTTGTGGGTTATTTTCACTATTTTTATGAATTAATTTAAGTTAATAGTCTCTCTTATTATATATATTAAGAACTTGCCTCTATTTTGAAAACTTTTGTTTATGGGGAGGCATGCCTATAGTGATGTAGCAACCATTGGTCCGATCACTATTGCATTTATAGCGATAGAATGGAATTATAAATTTGTATCAAAGGATAGATTTTTTGTATTATTACTATTTGGTGAGATGGTATATATAAATTATAGTAATGTTCATAAGCTGGGGATGGACCCTATATGGGTAATTCATAAATAATTTTCTAGTGGGATGTCCTAGTTACAAAGATTATGGGATTGCTGTTCATAAGTTATGTAGTTCTGATTGAGATATTTTGTGAATAATAGGGGTCACCAAAATTTTTTTGGTTTTTTCTCTTGGACCATTAAAAATAGGTTGTAAATATGCATCATTACAAACATATATGATCACATGACATATACCTTCTTGTAATTTTTTTGAGGTTTTAGGGAAGGTTTAGTTGTTTAATGTGTCAAAAAAAACTTATATGGTTTTTTTCTATATAAATTACTGGTGGAATTATAGTCACCTAGACTATATTATTTTCTCTAATGGATGGTTATGTAGATCCTAGTTCGGGATATTCTCCAGTGACTGTGATGAAATTTCATTAAAAAGGGTTGCATGGAGACCCATAGAGGGTTGATGTAGGTGGTGTATTCCCTAGTGATGGGACCTTATGGGATTCAGTACAACCATGTGATTACTCATCAATGATAAAATAATATAAATAGGCTTTCATGAGGATGTGGAAACACAAATGGGGTGTGGAGAAAGGCATGATTAATATTCCTTGGATCAGTATGTGAAATAGTTGGAGTGTTCGGGTATCAAACTCTAGATAGTGGGAAATATATTTTAGATTATTTTCTTTATTACATATTAGGATGCACTTTCAAAAGTGTAGTGGGATCATGGGTAGACTCTCATGAATTTATTCCCATGAGGCTGGTTATATTGTGGTTATCCATGGAATGGGTGAGCTTACTTAGGTTGTTGGTTGCGAATCATAAGTGTTTGGAGCATTGTAAATGGTTTAGTCATGTGAGACTAGGCTAGATGGTATGCGACACATATGAGTGAGAGTTCAGTGTTATAATTGGGTTATAGATAATTATACTACCATAGGGATTGAGTGAGATTGTGTAAGATCATAGGTGAGGACCTATGATTCAGTTCTCAGTGGGAAACTCAGCCTTTCATGGAGAGTGGGTGTTGATAGGAATTTTGGGTGAAATGTATCTCGATGAAGGATATATCATGGTGGGTATATGTGGTTCCTAGTTGGGTTGCGTATCTGTGAATGAGACTTCAGTAGACTCGTTAATAATTTAGTTTGGATTTGGATGAACCCAAGTTATACAGTAGTTTTAGTGAGGTTGTGGTTTTGGCATGGGTTAACTCATAGGGTGTGGTGACTGGGGTGTTTGGTGAGACACTCATGATCCTGGAGACACTTGGTTTCTAATTATAATTTAGTATGGAACTTTTTTTAGATGTGGTATTGGTTATGTATCGTGGTACCGAGGCATGGTATATTGGATATGATCCTTGATCGGTTGTCACAGAGGCATGAAGTTAGGTGTATTGTAAGAAAACAAGAACTTAAATCCAAAAGAGTTGTACAATTGTGGTATAATGACCTAGTTGGGTCCAACACTCTTGGAGAGTTGTAAAAAAATAAATATGGCTGGGGGAGTGCCATTGGTGATGAGGATGGAAATTCGGTGAGCCATGACCAAGCGGTGGTTGGTGACACTTGAAGGATCTTAGGATATAGAATTCTGGCCTTGTTTGTGATATTTTTTAAATTATATATATTGGGACATATAGAGAGGCGTTTTGGATATGGTCACATAGATAAATATAATTAAATAAATGGGTCATCAGATCAGTTCTGGGTGAATGACCCTTATGTCGGAAGGGCTATATTGGTGTCTAGTGGGATAAACCAATTGATGGTCATGGTTGTATCATAATTAGGATGCATGAGAGGATACAATTAAGACATTTTCATAGATAAATAACTAATTTGGAAATTGGATATGAGAATGATTGGAATCGTTGTATTGGCAGCAGGCCTGAAGAGTAGTTGGGTTGATTTGAGAGTGATTCATATCTGTGGAACACCGGTTCTCTAGGTGAGAACATGGATGATTTATTATGATTTTATTAATATAATTATGGATTTACATTTTGATTTTGGTTTGAAATATAGTGAGGTTGTATTAATGATTTGATATTGCCTCTAGGTGTTAAGGCATCGTTTCCAGGTAATGTGGGAGCATGTTAGTGGGTGTGGTCTATTGGGTTGTAGAAGAGATCATCCATGAGAGGTTTTTTCAGTGTTATGGAATTAAATTTTACATGATATTGTGGTGATATTATCATGACCATTCATTCAAACATTTTCAGTGGGTTAATGGACTTCTAGAAGAGATTTTAACAAGGTAATTACATTGGTGGGGAGAACCATGGTCTAAAATGGACTTTTGTGCTTGGGGGTTTTATGGTGGGGAGGATAATAATCCATATATGCACTCATTTTTGGGGCCTCAATATATAATATAGAATGGTACATGTGATTTTCATTTCAATAATTGCACTATTGATAAGCAGGTGGCTCATGTCCTGGGGGATGATGAACCATGGCATTTGGAGTCGCCCAGCAGAAGAACATTAAATGTTTAGAGATGGAACATGGTGGGTCCTAAATGGTTTGATGATTAAGGTACATATTCAAATCTGATCCAAGTATTATCATGTATTTTAATGAAAAATAAGAGTTAGTAGTTTTTAAACCCCATGGATTTTTATGTTATTTCATTTTGAGGAGGAATGCGAATTTAGAGTTTGGTGGGAAGGTATTTAGAGAACTGTGATTTAGAATGAGATTATAAGATTTTTTATATATAAATAATTAATATTTTGGATGAGGATTTAATTTTAGGTTATTATAGGAGTCTTTTGGGATTCATTGGAGGAGTCTTGGAGTTATCGGGATGTTGGTTGAAGTTGTTGGAACTGGCCAACAGGTAGAGTCCAATGGTGTAGAGACCCAAATCTTGACGTACATGGACATTACATTACTTTTTCGGAATACATAGTACATAAAAAAACACAAACACAAGGATCGTAATAGTTTTGTGTCTTTGGAAACTCGGAATATAATATTCTAACCGTGGTGAAATATCTTCAACATCTCCCATAAAGATATTCTTTTTATTTACCTAAAACCTTTCTCTATATCCTGTGGAAAAGAAAACATAAAAGGGTGAGCTCAAATTCTCAGTAAGGGTAAACAAAAGAAATATCAATCACATCATATTCATAAGAACATAACATTTTGGAAATATTAACCTACAAAAGAGATCATAATATCATAACATTGGATAAATCATAGTAGTGAAATGTAATCCCAATAATCATAACTTAAAACATGAAACTTTTTGGCATAGACACATAATCATAGAGAATCATTTCTTATTAGTCAAGACTCATTTCCAAGACTATCTTAGTGGACAAAGTCCATTTCTGAACTGAGTTCACTCCTCGTTTCAGTCCTGTTTCACTAAACCGGTTTAACCTGCCATTCCAGCCATGTCTATCTCACGAGATATAAAATATTTACACAATGCATTTGAGGGAGATATAGGTCCCACCCATCTCATAATGATACCATTCTTATGTGTGCCACAAAATCATAAACCAAACATCATAGCATAACCCATGTAATAAAAATGGGAATCTTAATCATCGTGACATCATAAAACAATTCATATAAGATAAAGGAATTCATAAAAATAATTCCATCAAAACATAATCAAATCAATGTAATAATAGGTATAGAAACAGAACCCTTTGTTATCTTAGATGGAATTTTTTTTTGATAAATCACTTGAACTCCATTCTTGAAGAAAATATCCTTTCAACTTCAAAAACACTTATCCTTTCTTAACATGTCATAAAAATCTAAGTAAAAGACGTTGATTAAAAATAAACTTGAAAAATTTTAAGGGAATATTCTTGGAAATAATATTTTAAAAATCCATTCATGCTGTATAAGTTAAAAGAAAACATTCTTCTCGTACTTTTTTTCGGAAAATTCAAAAAGTACCTCGTACAAAAAACGACAAAATATTCCTTTCATATATTTTACTAAAAACTCATTGAAGGGTAAAATTGGATATAAACTATTGTAGAAGGATATAAATATTACATATTGAGGAAACAAGGATGTGGATGATAAAATACACCATAGTAAATTCCAAAGCATAAACAATCTCAGATAAAAATGAGATTGTGATATTTCCCTTACCTTAGGTCCAATTTGCATTATAAGAGTCCGAAACTCCTGTATAATGATTTAAATAAGGTCATTGACTTATTACAGAATCATATTAATTGTTATGATATCATATATGGTTCACTTATGACTTTATATTACCCATTATTATGTAAATTAATGTTAAAGTATCGTTTTGGGTAAAATCATCTTATTTATCGTACGTGTTTGGACTTGTTTTTCTAGATGTTATTATTACTTATATCATGATTTAAAAAAAATCCAAAATGTGAATCATGATTTATATATCATATAAATTCATTATATATCCATCATATAGAAGCATTTATAATAGTACATAACATATGGTGGTAAGAAATGAAATGCACAGTTCATGGAGACGGTAAGCCGTACGTACGCATGAACGCTACTTTCATTTCTATTTCTTATTTTAATGGAATTAAACCATAATGATAAATAGGTATATTATAATTCCAGTATAATATCATATATAATATCATTATCCACATCCTTTATGCATCCCACATAAGGTATTAATGAATCACATCACTTTGAGGGGGCGGTAGTCCGCACTTCCTCAAATGAGAATATCGTATTTACAGACTATGGAAACCGTAATGGCTTGATATAATTGGGAAGTAAAGAAGCATAAAGAAATAATAAACATAATATATATTATATATAAATACAGTGCCATCATAATTCCCACCATGAGAGGCGGTAGGGGAAAATCGAACAATCATCATTTCGTGAGGCGTTAGTTTGCCATCATAGAAACATTATGTTCTTCATCCATTAGATGGAGGTGTGTGTAAGTGTAGTTCTAATACTTCTCATAACAACATCCTAGTATTTTCGGGATACTTTTTTTGTCACAAAATAACGGATTAAAAAGATTTTAGGGGTCGGAGAAGTAGAATAAATGAAAACAACTTAAGAGAAATTGTTACCTTTAATTTTGGTAACTTCCTTTGCATTGAACCAAAAGGACTTCTTGGAGATTCTTCTACCTAATGTAATGCTTCAAGGGGGAGTAGAAGGATGTAGGGAGATTATTTGGGCAGAGTTTTGACGAGCCAAAAGGCTTGAGAGGTGTGAGGAATTGCATAGAAGTGGTCTCTTTTTATAAGGGAGTGGAGGGGCTCTTTAGGAAAGTGTGAAAACATTATTTTATTATAAACTTATCTTTGTTTTCAAGAGGTCCAAAACACATTAATGTCGAATATTAGATGACTTATATTCGAAATAAAATCATCCAATATGAATTGGACAGGTTTTTGATGATATTTTGATCATTTAAATCATATTTATTTAAATAAATTATTAATGAGGTAAATACTGCATCATTATTGTGTCATAAATAATTAAATTTATATGACGTCTAAAAATTATAAAAAAATACCAACATGTAGGAAATCGTCTTATATTTCCAATGAGTATTTATAGTCTAAAATATAATTTATATAGACCATTATAAAAATTAATTACTAAACGATATTTGTTAATTCCAATTTTATCTTTAACTTAAATTAATTAATCTACTATGTCATTATCTTTCATAATTGGCTCCATGGGGTCCCAAAATCGACCCAAGGATTCCCATGGTCGGCCAATACTCATCTAATAAGGTTAGACCAAGTTTCAAGGTAATTTTGAATTATTATAATATTCTTTTAACCTTGAATTACCATATTTACCTTTAACCGTAGTAAATAAAAATTACCGTAGTTACAATTCATAATATCAAAAAAATAAAAGTAACCTATTAACATAATTTGGACCCAATGATTCCAAATATGGAATCCATTTTTCAAAATTAAAAACACTGAATTTTCAGTAATTAATTTAAAATTAATCCCATTGTTAACCAAACGGGTTTTAAAAGTTAAAACATTGCCAAAGATTGAATTTATTTAACCTACAAATTCAATGTAAAATCAAGGATAATGACATAAATTATATTAAATTGTAAAAATATATCCTATTTATACTTTGAAACCAATAAATATTATTATTTAACCACATAATTTATTATGATGAAAAAAGTTTTTTTTAATTAAAATATAGCGTGTTTTTACTATTCATTAAAATATGAAAGTTATCGGAATAATATGAAACATTTATCCAAAGTAAATTTTTATATATTGATTCTAAAGAAGAATTTTATTTTTTAAAATTGAACATATAAACTTTTCAAAAACTAGATTTAATGTGGGTGCGCCATCAAAAGGTGGTAAAACTTCATTTTTTGAAAAATAATTATTTTACCCGAAAAATTTATTTTGTTCATTTAACACGTTCTAGAAAATGAATAAGATGAATAATAATGTTATAAAATTAAAAATTTAGTTAATACTATTCAAAACTAGGTTTTCATAATAATATTATAATAGTATATCGTTGTTTAGTAAATCCCAGTATTGCGTACAACACACGCTATCAAGGAAGGTCGTGATTGCGTGTAATGCAAGCCAAGCCAGGGTTGCGTGTTGTGCAAGAACCCTTCGTTGTTTCGTATAACAGAATCCAACCGTATTTTATTTATACATTGAATATATATATATATATACACACACACACTCAATGTTGCGTAGAATGACTATTATAAAAAAACATGAAATTATGTGTAACACGATCCAAGAATAGCATTGCGTATACTGCAAGCTAATAAGGTGTTGCGTATATTACAAGCTAAACTTGGTGTGCTGTATAATAAAAGACATCAATGAAATTAAAAAGAATATTTTTCATAAAATCTCAGGGTGTTACATTCTACACCCCTTAAAATGAATTTCGCCCTCGAAATTCGTCGGGGTTACAAATCGTTTATCACTTAAAAGTTTCTTTAATAGAAACCCACATCATAAAAAGGAATACAAAAACATGGAATTAAAAACTAATGTATGAAACTTAACGGTCACAAAAATTAACTAATCACTGGGTTTCCACATATGAGAACATAGGTGATAATATGGATATGGAAGAGAAATCTAACTATCATGCTCTGATGGAGAGTGGTAGAGAACATGGCCATGAAAAATCCATCGTTCACAAAGCCATAAATTTGTGATGATCTAGGTTACCATCTGATTCATCGGATATAAGGGCACTAGGCCAACATTTTTGGTTTTCAAGAGCATTTCCCTAAAGTTGAAGAATTTGAATTAGAATAAATACTTACTTTATTTTGGTATAATCTCACTGTTGTTCGTGCTTTGAACAATTTTCACTTCATCTCTTAAAGAAATGAAGTTGAATTTGTTATTCATGAAGTGTTAATAGATCATGTGATAGAATGATGTGTCATTCCATCTGTTTTAAACAAAAGGTTAGTAAATGTTATCAAATATACATAAGTCCATCTATGTTTAGGTTAATCATATATGATTCCATAAATGATCTTATAATTCATATATCATACCGCTTAATAAAATAAAACCATTTTCTACTAACCAGGGACTTCATGTAGGCTAGTGGTGGTGATAAAGGCCAACTGCACTTCAGTTGTGGGTTCGATTCGCAGAGCCTTATCTAACGTGATGGGCTATCGTCCATCCTGCAGGTTGTCCTTTTTATAAAACTACATTACTATAACATCCCATCAATAATATCGAAAAAAACATCTATGCTTAAACAATACTAACTTATCTCCAATGTAATCCATTCCAATCTGTAGGCTTATCCATAATACTGTAGTCCACTCTCATATTATAGTGAAAATGATTACTAGAGATTTCATTTAACAAGCATGTTAATACCATCGTTGATCCCCATATATCATAAGATATGTCTTGTGGGTCACATTCTAAACATTTGAAGGCCTTAATCATGTATTCTCTTGAAAAATGAATACCCATTGAATCTTAGTGAAAACATGAGTGCTGTCAAAAGTTAACTCTTTCCACATACCAAAACCCCAAAATTCTATATAATCAAGCCATGATATAACTATTTCCTTATATTAGTCATGAGCTCATGAATACTGTCAAACATTTCATTTTCTCCTTGTCCCTTCATTATGCGCATATCATCTTCTTTCCAAAATATTTGAATCACTTTTCATGGTTATCGGTACCATAAAATTATTGAAATCCACAATAGACTAATACAAAAATATTCTAATACACCATAAAAGTACCTCAACAACATTATTCTTGAATACCAATATATAAACATGTCAATACATCCTCTTCAATGATTGTCCTGGAATAATTCCTTCCTTGATTTAGAAGTAACTTTTTAAGTCAGGGCATTGAGTGGGGTAATGCCCATGTTCTCCAAAAATAAGACATTGAACTCCATAACAGTCTATCACTCTATGTCCCTTTTCTCCACATAGATAACATATGTCCCTCCATTTGAGGTATTCCTCAAGGTTCTTCTCCCCTTCTTTAGAAATCTCAAACATTCTTTCTTTATGCTCCTCAACATGCGAACATGCATAAAAGTCTATCTTCCTCTTATTTGATGAATTAGGCGTACCACGAAATTTCACCTTGTTAATCATATATCGCGATGACTGATTTGGCATAATCACAATATCTTTCTCTCTAGGCATTATGCAATTTTGTTGCTCATAGTCACCAATTTGTCCATTGGATTCAATGTTAACCGAATTCTTTCTGGTTCCCTACATTGACTAAAACACAAAAAGAATACTGTGAGAGGCAAAAATCATATAAGGAAAATAACATAATCAAGGGGGAGTACCTTCAACATCTAACATATTAGGATAAATTCTAAGATCGTTACTGTAGTTTTAGGACTATAACCTATACTTATACTTAACCTTAGGGACATCCCAAGACATACCTTAGAAACATCTCTAGGGATCTCACTAACATTTTGGCATCCTAGTTTCCAATGTTTGACTAAACCTTTCCTCTAATACCAACTGTAGAGACCCAAATCTTGATGTACATGGACATTACATTACTTTTTCAGAATACTTAGTACATAACAAAAACACAAACCCAAGGACCGTAATAGTTTAGTGTATTTGGAAATTCGGAATATAATCATTAATCGTGGTGAAAGATCTTCAACACCTCCCATAAATATATTCTTTTTTTACCTAAAACCTTTCTTTATATCCTGGATAAATGAAAACATAAAATGGTGAGCTCAAATGCTCAGTAAGGGTAAACAAAAGAAATATCAATCACATCATATTCATAAGAACATAGCATTTTGGAAATCTTAACCAGCAAAAGAGATCATAATATCATAACATGGTATAAATCATAGTAGTGAAATGTAATCCCAATATTCATAACTTAAAAATTATACTTTCTGGTATACACACATAATCATAGAGAATCATTTATTTTTAGTCAAGACTCATTGCCAAGACTATCTTAGTGGACAAAGCCCATTTCTGAACCGAGTTCACTCCTCGTTTCAGTCATGTTTCAATAAACCGGTTTAACGTGCCGTTCCAGCCATGTCTATCTCATGAGATATAAAATCTTTACCCAATGCATTGGAGGGAGATATAGGTCCCACCCATCTCATAATGATACTATTCTTATGTGTGCCACAAAATCATAAACCATACATCATAACATAACCTTTGTAATAAAATTGGGAATATTAAACATCATGACATCATAAAACAATTCATATAAGATAGAGGAATTCATAAAAATAATTCCATCACAACATAATCAAATAAATTTAATAATAGGGATAGAAACAGAACCCTTTATTATCTTAGATGGAAAATAATTTTGATAAAACACTTGAAATCCGTTCGTGAGGAAAATATCCTTTCAACTTGAAAAATAGTTTTCCTTTCTTAACATGTTATAAAATTCAAACTAAAAGAAGTTGATTAAAAATAAACTTGAAAACTGGTAAGGGATTATTCTTGGAAATAATTTTTTAAAAATACATTCATGCCGTATAAGTTAAAAGAAAACATTCTTCTCGTACTTTTGTCGAAAAAGTCAAAAAGTACCTCGTACGAAAAATGACATAAGATTCCTTTCATATCATTTACTAAAAACTCACCGAAGGGTAAAATTGGATATAAAATATTTTAGAAGGATATAAATATTACATATTGAGGAAACATTGATGTGTATGATAAAATACACCCCAGTAAATTCCAAAGTATAAACAATCTCAGATAAAAATGAGATTGTGATATTTCCCATACCTTAGGTCTAATTTGCTTCGTAAGAGTCCGAACCTCCTGTATAATGATTTAAATAATTTCATTGACTTATTAAAGAATCATATTAATTGGTATGATATCATATATGGTTCACTTATGACTTTATATTACCCATTCTTATGTATATTAATGTTAAAGTAGGGTTTTGGGTAAAATCATCTTATTTATCGTACGTGTTTGGACTTGTTGTTCTTGATGTTATTATTAATTATATCATGATTTACTAACCTCCAAAATGTAAATCATGATTTAAATATAATATAAATTGATTATATATCCAGAATATACAAGCATTTATAATAGTAAATAACATATGGAGGTAAGAAATGAAACGCACCGTTCATGGAGACAGTAAGCCGTACGTACGCATGAATGCTAATTTCATTTCTATTTCTTATTTTAGTGGAATTAAAACATAATTATACATAGTTATATTATAATTCCAGTATAATATCATATATAATATCATTAACCACATCCTTTATACATCCCACATAAGGTGTTAACGAATCGCATCACTTTGAGGGGGCGGTAGTCCGCACTTCCTCAAATGAGATTATCGTATTTACCGACTATGGAAACCGTAAAGTCTTGATATAATTGGGAAGTAAAGAAGCATAAAGAAATAATAAACATTATATATACTATATATAAATATAGTTCCATCATAATGGCCACCATGAGAGGCGGAAGGGGAAAATCGAACAATCATCATTTCGTGAGGCGTTAGTTTTCCATCACAGAAACATTATGTTCTTTATCCATTAGATGGAGGTGTGTGTAAGTGTAGTTCTAATACTTCTCATAAAAACATCCTAGTATTTTCAATATACTGTTGTTGTCACAAAATAAAGGATTAAAAAGATTTTAGGGGTTGGAGAAGTAGAATAAAAGAAAACAACTTAAGAAAAACAGTTACCTTTAATTTTGGTAACTTCCTTTGGATTGAACCAAAAGGACTTCTTTGAGAGTCTTATGCCTAATGTAAGGCTTCAAGGGGGAGTATAGGGATGTAGGGAGCTTAGTTTGGCAGAGTTTGTACGAGCCAAAAGGCTTGAAAGATGTGAGGAATTGCATAGAAGTGGTCTCCTTTTATAAGGGAGTGGAGGGGCTCTTTAGGAAAGTGTGAAAACATTATTTTATTATAAACTTATCTTCGGTTTCAAGAGGTCCGAAACACATTAATGTCGAAGATAAGATGACTCATATTCGAAATAAAATAATCCAGTAGGAATTGGACAGGTTTTGGATGATATTTTAATCATTTTAATCTTATTTATTTAAATAATTTATTAATGAGGTTAATACTGCATCATTATTGTGTCATAAATAATTTAATTTATATGATGTATAAAAATTATAAAACAAATACCAAAATCTAGGAAATCTTTTTAGCATTCCAATTAATATTTATAGTGCAAAATATAATTTATATATCCCCTTATAAAAATTAATTACTAAATTATATTTGTTAATTCAAATTTTATCTTTACATTAAATTAATTAATCTAATGTGTCATTGTCTTTCATAAGTGGATCCATGGGGTCCCAAAATCGACCCAAGTATGCCCCTGGTCGTCCAATACTCATCCAATAAGGTTAGGACAAGTGTCAATGTAATTTTGAATTATAATAATATTCTTTTAACCTTGAATTACCCTATTTACCTTTAACCGTAGTAAATAAAAATTACCGTAGTTACTATTCATAATATCAAAAAAATAAAAGTAACCTATTAACATAATTTGGACACACTGATTCCATATATGGAATCATTTTTCAAAATTCAAAACACAGATGTTTCAGTAATTAATTTAAAATTAATCCCATTGTTAAGAAAATAGGTTTTAAAAGTTAAAACATTGCCAAAGATTGAATTTATTTAACCTACGAATTCATTGTAAAATCAAGGATAATGACATAAATTATATTAAATGGTAAAAATATATTCTATTTATACTTTGAAACCATTAAATATTATTATTTAACCACATAATTTATTATGATGAAAAAAGTTTTTTTTAATTAAAATATAGCGTGTTCTTACTATTCATTAAAATATGAAAGTTATCAGAATTATATGAAAAATTTATCCAAAGTAAATTTTTATATCTTGATTCTAAAGAAGAATTTTATTCTGTAAAATTGAACTTATAATCTTGTCAAAAACCAGAATTAATGTGGGTACGCCATCAAAAGGCGGTAAAACTGCATTTTTTGAAAAATACTTATTTTACCCGAAAAATTTATTTTGTTCTCTTAACACATTCTAGAAAATGTATAAGATGAATAATAATATTATAAAATTAAAAATTTAGTTAGTACTATTCATAACGGCCAGTTCATCATAATATTATAATAATATATTGTTGTTTAGTAAAACTCGATATTGCGTACAACACACGCTATCGACGAAGGTCGCGATTGCGTGTAATACAAGCCAAGTCAGGGTTGCGTGTCATGCAAGAATACTTCGTTGTTTCGTATAACATAATCCAACCATATTTCATGTATACATTTAATATATATATATATATATTTATATATAAACACACACTCAATGTTGTGTAGAATGACTATTATAAAACAAACATGAAGTTGTGTGTAACACGATCCAAGAATTTCATTACGTATACTGCAAGATAATACGGTGTTGCGTATAGTACAAGCTAAACATGGTGTGCTGTATAATAAAATAAATCAATCAAATTAAAAGAATATTTTTTGTAAAATCTCAGGGTGTTACATTCTACCCCCCTTAAAATGAATTTCGCCCTCAAAATTCGTCGGGGTTACAAATCGTTTATTACTCGAAAGTTTCTTTAATAGAAACCCACGTCGTAAAAAGGAATACCAAAACAAGGCTTTAAAAACTAATGTATGAAATGTAACAGTCACCCAAATTAACTAATCACTGGGTTTACACATATGAGAACCTAGGTGATAATATGGATATGGAAGAGTAATATAACCATCATGTTCTGATGGAGAGTGGTAGAGAACATGGCTATAAAAAAGCCAACAATCACAAAGCCATATATTTGGGATGATCTAGGGTACCATCTAATTAATCGGATATAAGGGAACTAGGAAAACATTTTTGGTTTTCAAGAGCATTTCCCTAATGTTGAAGAATTTGAATTAGAATAAATACTTATGTTATTTTGGTATAATCTCACTGTTGTTCATGCTTTGAACAATTTACACTTCATCACTTAATGAAATGAAGTTGAATTTGTTATTCGTGAAGTGTTAATAGATCATGTGATAGAATGATGTGTCATTCCATCTGTTTCAAACAAAAGGTTAGCAAATGTTATCAAATATACATAAGTACATCTATGTTGAGGTTAATCGTATATGATTCCAAAAATGATCTTATACATCATATATCATACCGCTTAATAAAATAAAACTAGTTTCTACTAACCAGGGACTTCATGTAGGCTAGTGGTAGGTGATAAAGGCCAGTCGCACTTCGATTGTGGGTTCGATTCCCACACCCTTGTCTGATGTGATGGGATGTCGTCCATCCTGCAGGTTGTCCTTTTCCTAAAACTACATTACTATAACATCCCATCATTAATATCGAAAAAAAACTTCTATGCTTAAACAATACTAACTTATGTATAACGTAATCCATTCCAATCTTTAGGCTTATCCATAATACTACAGTCCACTCTCATATTATAGTGAAAACGATTACCAGAGATTTCATATAACAAGCATGTTAATACCATCGTTGATCCCCATATATCATAATATATGTATTGTGGGTCACATTCCAAACATTCGAAAGCCTTAATCATGTATTCTCTTGAAAAATGAATACCCATTGAATCTTAGTGAAAACATGAGTTCTGTAAAAAGTTAACTCTTTCCACATACCAAAACCCCAAAATTCTATTTACTCAAACAATGATATAACTATTTCATTATATAAGTCATGAGCTCATGAATATTGTTAAACATTTCATTTTCTCCTTATCCCTTCATTATGAGCATATCATCTGCTTTCCAAAATATTTGAATCACTTTTCATGGTTATCAGTACCATAAAATTATTGAAATCCACAATAGACTAATACAAAAATATTCTAATACACCATAAAAGTACCTCAACAACATTATTCTTGAATTCCAATACATAAGCACTTCAATACATCCTCTTCAATGATTGTCCTAGAATAAGTCCTTCCTTGATTTAGAAGTAACTTTTTATGTCGGGCATTGAGTTGGATAATGCCCATGTTCTCCACAAATAATACATTTAACTCCATAACAGTATGTCACTCTATGTCCATTTTCTCTACACAGATATCATTGTCCCTCCATTTTAGGTATTTCTCAAGGTTCTTCTTCCCTTCTTTAGAAATCTCAATCTTCCTTTCTTTATGCTCCTCAACATGCGAACATGCATAAATGTCTATCTTCATCTTATTTGATGAATTAGGCAAACCACTAAATTTCACCTTGTTAATCGTATATTGATATGACTGATATTTCATAATCAAAATATCTTTCTCTCTAGGAATTACACAATTTTGTTGCTCATAGTCACCAATTTGTCCATTGGATTCAATGTTAACCGAATTCTTTCTGGTTCCCTACATTGACTAAAACAAAAAAAAAGAATTCTGTGAGTGGCAAAAATCATACAAGGAAAATAACATAATCAAGGGGGAGTACCTTAAACATATAACATCTTAGGTTAAATTCTAAGATCTTTACTGTAGTTCTAGGACTATAACCTATACTTATATGTAACCTTAGGGACATCCCTAAACATACCTTAGAAACATCTCTAAGGATCTCACTAACATTTTCGCATCCTAGATTCCAAAGGTTGACTAAACCTTTCCTCTGATACCAACTATAGAGACCCGAATCTTGACGTACATGGACATTACATTACTTTTTCGGAATACCTAGTACATAACAAAAACACACACACAAGGACTGTAATAGTTTAGTGTCTTTGGAAACTCAGAATATAATCTTCTAATTATGGTGAAAGATCTTCAACATCTCACATAAAGATCTTCTTTTTTTACCTAAAACCATTCTTTATATCCTGGGGAAAAGAAAACATAAAAGGGTGAGCTCAAATGCTCAGTAAAGGTAAACAAAAAAAATTATGAATCACATCATATTCATAAGAACATAATATTTTGGAAATCTTAACCTGCAAAAGAGATCATAATATCATGACATGGAATAAATCATAGTAGTGAAATGTAATCCCAATAATCATAACTTAAAACATGAAACTTTTTGGCATACACACATAATCATAGAGAATCATTTCTTATTAGTCAAGAATCATTTCCAAGACTATCTTAGTGGACAAAGTCCATTTCTGAACCGAGTTCACTCCTCGTTTCAGTCCTGTTTCACTGAACCGGTTTAACCTTCCATTCCTGCCATGTCTATCTCATGAGATATAAAATCTTTACCCAATGCATTGTAGGGAGATATAGGTCACAAACATCTAATAATGATACCATTCTTATGTGTGCCACAAAATCATAAACCATACATCATAGCATAACCCATGTAATAAAAATGGGAATCTTAAACATCGTGACATCATAAAAAAATTCATATAAGATAAATGAATTAATAAAAATAATTCAATAACAACATAATCAAATCAATTTAATAATAGGGATAGAAAAAAACACTTTATTATCTTAGATGGAAAATAATTTTGATAACACACTTGAACTCCATTCTTGAGGAAAATATCCTTTCAACTTCAAAAACACTTTTCATTTCTTAACATGTCATAAAATTATAACTAAAAGACGTTGAATAAAAATAAACTTGAAAACTTGTAAGGAATTATTCTTGGTAATAATGTTTTCAAAATCCATTCATGTCGTATCAGTTAAAAGAAAACATTCTTCTCGTACTTTTTTTTGGAAAAGTCAAAAAGTACCTCGTACGAAAAACGACAAAAGATTCATTTCATATCTTTTACTAAAAACTCACCGAAGGGTAAAATTGGATATAAACTATTGTAGAAGGATATAAATGTTACATATTGAGGAAACATGGATGTGGATGATAAAATACACCCCAGTAAATTCCAAAGTATAAACAATCTCGGATAAAAATGAGATTGTGATATTTCCCTTACCTTAGGTCTAATTTGCTTTGTAAGAGTCCGAACCACCCGTATAATGATTTAAATAATGTAATTGACATATTAAAGAATCATATTAATTGTTATTATATCATATATGGTTCACTTATGACTTTATATTACCCATTATTATGGAAATTAATGTTAAAGTAGCGTTTTGGGTAAAATCATCTTATTTATCGTACGTGTTTGGACTTGTTGTTCTTGATGTTATTATTACTTATATCATGATTTACTTACCTCCAAAATGTAAATCATGATTTATATATCATATACATTCATTATATATCCAGAATATATAAGCATTTATAATAGTACATAACATATGGAGGTAAGAAATGAAATGCACCATTCATGGAGACGGTAAGCCGTACATATGCATGAACGCTACTTTCATTTCTATTTATTATTTTAATGTAATTAAAACATAATGATACATAGGTATATTATAATTCGTGTATAATATCATTAACCACATCCTTTATACATCCCATAGAAGGTATTAACGAATCACATCACTTTGAGGGGGCGGTAGTCTGCACTTCCTCAAATGAGATTATCATATTTACCGACTATTGAAACCATAAAGGCTTGATATAATTGGGAAGTAAATAAGCATAAATAAATAATAAAAATAATATATACTATATATAAATACAGTGCCATCATAATGGCCACCATGAGAGGCGGAAGGGGAAAATCGAACAATCATCATTTCGTGAGGCGTTAGTTTGCCATCACGGAAACATTATGTTCTTCATCCATTAGATGGAGGTGTGTGTAAGTGTAGTTATAATACATCTCATAACAACATCCTATTATTTTCAGGATACTGGTGTTGTCACAAAATAAAGGATTAAAAATATTTTAGGGGTTGGAGAAGTATAATAAAGGAAAACAACTTAAGAGATACTGTTACCTTTAATTTTGGTAACTTCCTTTGGTTTAAACCAAAAGGACTTCTTGGAGAGTATTATTCGTAATGAAAGGCTTCAAGGGGGAGGAGAGGGATTTAGGGATATTAGTTTGACAGAGTTTTGACTAGCCAAAAGGCTTGAGAGGTGTGAGGAATTGCATAGAAGTGGTCTCTTTTTATAAGGGAGTGGAGGGGCTCTTTAGGAAAGTGTGAAAACATTATTTTATTATAAAACTATCTTCGGTTTCAAGAGGTCCAAAACATATTAATGTCAAAGATAAGATGAATTATATTCAAAATAAAATCATCCAATAGGAATTGGATAGGATTTGGAGGATATTTTAATCATTTTAATTTTATTTATTTAAATAATTTATTAATGAGGTAAATACTGCATCATTATTGTGTCATAAATAATTTAATTTATATGATGTCTAAAAATTAAAAAAAAATCCAACATGTAGGAAATATTTTTAGATTTACAATGAATATTTATATTCCAAAATATAATTTATATATCCCCTTATAAAAATTAATTACTAAACGATATTTGTTAATTCCAATTTTGTGTTTACATTAAATTAATTAATCTAATGTGTCATTGTCTTTCATAAGTGGCTCCATGGGGTCCCAAAATCGACAAAAGGATGCCCATGGTCGGAAAATATTCATCCAATAAGGTTAGGACAGGTTTCAAGGTAATTTTGAATTATTATAATATTCTTTTAACTTTGAATTACCCTATTTACCTTTAACCGTAGTAAATAAAAATTACCATAGATACTATTCATAATATATAAAAAAATAATAGTAACCTATTAACATAATTTGGACCCGCTGATTCAAAATATGGAATCCATTTTCCAAAATTCCAAACGCAGAAGTTGCAGTAATTAATTTAAAATTAATCCCATTGTTAAGCAAATAGGTTTTAAAAGTTAAAACATTGCTGAAGATTGAATTTATTTAACCTACGAATTCAATGTAAAATCAAGGATAATGACATAAATTATATTAAATGGTAAAAATATATTCTATTTATACTTTGAAATCATTCAATATTATTATTTATCCTCATAATTTATTACGATGAAAAAAGTTGTTTTTAATTAAAATATAGAGTGTTTTTACTATTCATTAAAATATGAAAGTTATCGGAATAATATGAAAAATTTATCCAAAGTAAATTTTTATATCTTTATTTTAAAGAGGAATTTTATTTTTTCAAATTGAACTTATAAAATTTTCAAAAACTAGATTTAATGTGGGTGCGCCATCAAAAGGTGGTAAAACTGCATTTTTTGAAAAATATTTATTTTACCCGAAAATTTTATTTTGTTCTCTTAACACGTTATAGAAAATGTATAAGATGAATAATAATGTTATAAAATTCAAAATTTAGTTAATACTATTCATAACTTCTATTTCATAATAATATTATAATAATATATCGTTGTTTAGAAAAACCTGGTTTTGCGTACAACACACGCTATCGAGGAAGGTCACGATTGTGTGTAATGCAAGCCAAGTCAGGGTTGTGTGTTGTGCAAGAATCCATCATTGTTTCATATAACAGAATCCAACCATATTTCATTTATACATTGACTATATATATATATATACACACACACACACACACTCAATGTTGCGTAGAATGACTATTATAAAACAAACATGAAATTGTGTGTAACACGATCCAAGAATAGCGTTGCGTATACTGTAAGCTAATACGGTGTTGCGTATAGTACAATCTAAACTTGGTGTTCTATATAATAAAAGACATCAATGAAATTAAAAGAATATTTTTCATAAAATCTCAGGGTGTTACAAACGGCATCCCATTTGAGTTATGGGTGGACTACATTAATCAAGGGAGACCTCATCTATTTTTTTCACTGGGTCTTAAACATGTAGTGTTGAATGGGGTTCAAGAGAGTCTATTTTTGGTTGATACCCCCTTCATCCTTCCATTTATTCTCTATTAGGTGGAATGGATTATTAGGATGTCCAAAGTCGATTAAAGGTATGGTTTACCCTTCATTTCTCTTATTTTTATATTCATCATCATTTCAATATTTATTATAGAATATTATCTAGTTTTTGGAATATATTCCACCAGATCATGGTGGAATCAAACTATAATTATTGTAATTTTGTGTGTGATATTGAGAGGAGGTACTGGATGGCTTCCTACATGTCGTTGGAGGCTGTTACGGTGTGGTATCAATGAAAGAGATTGAATATAGAAAATTTATCTAATGGAATAATTCTGTAAAAATCAATTATAATTATTTATAAATAATTTTTGATGTATCATTGTTTGATTAAGGTTCTAGGATCCTGGACAGGCTTGGAAGTGGCGTGAATGGGCTTGTATGAGGTGTTGGTGGGGGTTTTGTTCACTAGACCTCACTTCCTTGAGTAAAATTAATAGTTGAAATTTGTTTGCAAAAAATATTTTGGGTCTCATTGTGTGAGGTTGGTTCCTTAGATCTATAAGTATTCCAAGAAGTGTATGCAAGTGGCTTTATGGGCTATTATAGGTTCTATAGGAAAACACATGGGTGGTAACTCTTAAAAGGAGGATGTTGGCTCCATTAATACAGGAATATTGGTGTGTATGCGTGATTACCTATATCATGAATGTTTCAAGAGATTGGTTAGTTACATAGTGACTAGAGATTCCCTAGGAAGAAGATATGAGATGATATCGGTGCTCTTTTACTAAAAATGTTCACAATTTATCATTTAGGTTATCTAGAATCTCATAGAAACTATTTAGCCAAGGTCAGAGAGTGATGTTTGAGCTAACGAGAGACATTGGTTGGTCTTAGGATATGATACGCCATTTTGGTATCCTCTTTGGTTTCCCTAGGGTCATTTTTATGTGATATTGACGCTCACCCCAAGTAAAGTTGGTTGATTCATTTTTTTTCTCACAATTATTGGGAAATACCCCCTAGAGGGTTATCTGTGGATTGATGAGAGTTATGAGTGGGATAATATATTTAGACGAGACCTAGGTGTGGGTTGTGGATTTGTTTGGGCATATAATTGTTATTCTTAGGGGTTGGAGTGTGGCGTCTTAGATGGTCCCTAGGTACTTGGACTACGAGTTATGAGGGCTTGGCGAAGTTTTACTGGAATATAGGGTAAAGGTCCAGAATAACTTCAAGCAACAATGTTACCAAGGAATGATAGATATGAGTTAGTATTTAATGTAATCATCTTGGAGGACATAATGGATTCATATCCATGTGACGTGGTCAGTTCTTAGACAAGGGGACATGCATCCTGTGACTAGTACCCTGGGGAAAACTAGTGATTTGTGTGACATGCTGCATCCATGCTTGTATACATGTTCCAGATGGCCTCCCCTATATCAACCCAATCATGACATACATTAACATTACATAACTTTTTTCAAAATACATAATACATTACCCAAACAAAAACCCAAATACCATATCAGTCTAGTGCCATTGGAAACATTTAAACATAAAAACTTGTAAATAAGTGAGTTATATTGTCTCCCACTAGGTTCTTCTTGTTTAGAACCCTTCCTAGCCACATCATAATTAATACATTTCTTCCTAACCAGGGGAAGGAAACATAAAAAGGGGTGAGCTCAAATGCTCAATGAGAGAATTAAATGGAGACATGTAAGTATAAACATGAGCATAGAAGTATGACACAATGATCAAAACATTTGAATATCATACCCTATATATGAAAGATCATAAACATGAATCATGGTATAAATCAAGAATGTTCATTTGACACGAATCATAATGAAATACTGAACGTAATACCGGAAATCACAACATAGGAATAAAACATGGAATTATAGAAAACTCAAATGAATATAATATTATTTTTATAGTAGTCAAGGAATCAATTCCGATGCCATATTAGTGGAAAATTCCCTTTACTGAACTTGGTTCACTACCCATTCTAGCCATGTATTAGTGAATTGAGTTCCCTCCACATTCCTACCATGTGATACTAAACCAAGTTCACTTATCATTCTATCCATGACTATCTCATGAGATATAAATATTTACCCAATGCATTAGAGGGAGATATAGGTCTCAGCCATATCATAATGAAATCATACATAATTTTTCCATAAAATCAAAAATAATAACATAATAACCCATGAAATAAAGTTAGTATCATAAACATGTAATGATATATTAACATATGGAAAAAGGGTTTTCATAATCATCAAAGCATAACATGTGAAAGGAAGCAGGTACCAAAGGCATATAACCCATGGAAGATAAATGGGTTTCATAAGCGTCATTCTAAAAGAACATAAACCTTTAAAGAAAGAATATAAGTGTAACCCCCAGATCATTTACTAAATGGAATGTGTAATACCAAAAAATTTTATTTTATATGGATAATAAATTAGAATTATATTTTGAAAAAATTTCATGAGTAAAATATCATTTCATCATTGAAAACAATTTCTTTAAATCAGAAAAACCTTTTGGAAATAATTTTCATTAAAATATAATTGAAATATAATAAAGTAAAAATTGAAAACCTTTTAGAAACCATCTTCATTGAATATATATAAATATTTCTTGAACATGTTTCAAAACCCATTTTCCATGAATATATATAAAATGAGATTGAAAATGTTTTGAAAAACACTTCATTGAAAATAATTTTAAATTTTAAAAATAAGGCTCAAAATCATTTGGAAAACTATTTACCTTTAAAAAATATAAAATAATCTTAAAAACATTTTTGAAAAAAATTTTCCTCATAAACACCTATAAGAATTTTGAAAAATATTTGTAAACAGTTTTCCTTGAAATATTATAAAAGAATCCTGAAAAATTAGGAAAAAAATCATTTAAAACTTATAAAAGAAGATTGAAAACATTTTGAAAACAAATTCAGTTTAAATTTATTAAAATGCTTGAAAAAATTTTAAAAACAATTTTCCATAAATTTTTTTAAAAGAATCTTGAAAAAAAATTTAATCAATTTTACATGAAAACATATAAACGAATCTTGAAAACATTTTGAAAACAATTTTCCTTGAAAACATATAATGGAAACTTGAAACAGAATTCAAAACAACTTTATTAAAAATATAATAAAAATTCATAAACATTAACCATTTAATCATGCAATGGAAGCTTCATTGAAATTATTATTGGAATATCTATAATTATCTATGAGTCCATAAGAATATTTATTTTGAACTATAAAAGGGTAGAAAAATTCCTCATTCAGAAAAAAATTAAATATTACATAAAAAACATTATTAAAAGAAAAAAAAAGTAAAAAGTTATATTTGAAAGATTATAGTAGAATAGTATAATATTAATGGAATCCCTCTTTTGAAAGCATACTTTTTAAAGAATATAGATTTCCAAATTAAGAGAGAGATAATGACATATTTTCATAAAACGTTTTCTTAATTATCATATGATAGAAAGAGTGGAAGAAATTATACTAATAGATGAATATATAATGGATAACCATATAAGAATAAAATTCATTAGCTTTCATGAATTATGGATCATAACATTTCATTAAGGAGAAAATGATCATAAATAATATCAATAGACACTGAGATTGTTTCTATAAACTCCGAACACATGGTAATATTGAATCATACACTCCATGTAAGAAAGTTAAATTACATGGATCTTTAAAATATCATTAAAATAATAAGATTAATTTTAGAACTTTTCAAAGGAAGTTTATGTACATCATTTAAATATATAGGTGTATAACAAGGCATGTTCCTCAAACAATGCAAAAACGTGAAAAAAATATATTACAAAATATATATCTTTTGAAACATAATCCTCATGATAGAAAGATCCAAAAAGAGATATGTAAATACCCATATATTTAATTATAATATGAATACAATAAATTAATTGTATGTATATACACAATAGAAAATAAGCAACAGTGAATAAGGCATATATCTCAATAAAATAAAGAGCGAGATGAAACTCCCTAACGATGTCTCTTGACTCTCATCATACTCATTCAATTCTCATGTATAATAAATATAAATTTATTATAAATCTAGCACAGAACCATATTACTAAATTCTAATACCATTTTTTTTTATTATGGCATTATATTAGACTCTGGTCGACAATTCTATGTTAAAGATTCACTTTAGGTAATATCCAATTTTCTTTTCACATGTGTCCTAATTTGTTATATATTTGGTCCTTATAATTATATCATTATTTAAAAAATGTAATAATTTATTTGAATATAATTTATATTCATTATATGTGTATTATAATGATATATATAATATATATGTAGGAAATTTAATACACCTTTCATGGAGAAGGTAGGTCGTACGTAAGCATGAACATTATTTCCATTTAATTTTTGTGTTAATAAAATTATGTAAAAGAAATATATGTATATATGTATACATATAACTATTAAAGTCTCCTTATTATATAATATATATCATATATATTCACTAAAATCATCCATAATGCATTACATTTATTGTATGAATGAATCACATCACTTTGAGGGGGCGGTAGTCCGCACATCCTCATACAAAATTATTGTTTAAACACAAATTTAAAAGTATAAATATTTTTGTTGTAAAAAAATTAATGAAGATTAAAGGAATAATAAATATAAAATATAAAATATATAAACATATTTCCCATCATAATTTATTTCATGAGTGGTGGTAAAGGAAAAATTAACAATCATCCTTTAGTGAGGCGGTAGTTCACTGTACACATAAATAGAATGTTTGTTACCCATTAGATGGATGTCTGACTAAATGTAGGTATATTCCTTTGTATAAAAATAGAAAAAAAAATTAGTATAATTTTTTTTCCATAAAATCATGGAATAAGAATATTTTAAGTAGTGGATAAAGAAAATAATAGAATGGAGTTTGAGGATGGGTGTTACCAATTAATCGGGTAACTCATTTTGGTTTGCAGCAAAGGGTTTCATTGGAATGATTTAATCCCAATAAAGAATTCAAGGATGAATTTCTATGTCTTGGGGAGATATTTTTTGGTATTTAGGTTCAACCAAAGTTTTTTTTATATGTGTGAGGATGTGAGAGGAGAGGAGTCCTTTTGTAATGGAGGAGGAGTGGCACTCCTATAATATTTTGGGAAAGGTAAACCGAGCCAACATTTTTTTTTTGAAAGTGGATCCAATAAAAGGTAAAAAAAAGATAAAAGGTACAATATGGTTGACCCATGTCTATAAAATTTATTTTTTGCATGTTTATAGGTTTTTAAGCCTTAATATAGTATTTTAGTCTCTTATTAAGCAAAATTTTACCTTAATCGTTGTAATTAATTTTAATTAATTTCACTAATATTTTTTTTCCAAAAAATAGTTTCACCTTGATATATATTATAAATTTTTATCGTAAAAAATACTTAATACATTTTTCACAATTAAAATCACTGAAGTGGTAGAAAATATTAAAAAATTTATCTTGTAGATGGGACAACAATGCAGGTTTTTAAAGTAAAAAAATGTTCAAAATATTGGTTAGTTTGTATAACCAATTTAAAAGTAAAATTGATTCTAATGACCTAAATTCTAAAAATTTATAAAAATTTACATACTTAATCATTAATATCAATTAAAAATATAATTTATCCTTATTAATAAATTAGATTAAAAAAGATTTTTGAGTAAAATCTCAATATTTTTCATTGTTCATTAAAAAATGAAACTTCACATAAAAATACCAAAAATCCATCCTAACCTAATTTTTATGTTTATATTTAAAAAATATTATTTTTAAATATAAAAATTATACAATTTCCTAAATTTATATTTAAAATAGGTTCTTTATCAAATTTTTGTGAAAGTGCTTTTATATTGTGTTGGTTTCCTTATTAACATTTAATTATATATAATGAAATCCAAACATAGTCCTTTAATTTATATATAAGAACTATTTTTAGTTTTTAATGAAAATAAAATGTCATAATTAAAAAATTAATTAAAAAATAATAATTCAAAAAATCACTGGGTGTTTCATTTTACCGCAATTAAAATGAATTTCTCCTTAAAAATTATTCTAGATTATTAATGGTTTAATAAATAAATTTTCCATTCTGAGAAACCCACATCATAAAAATGAATAATAAAACTTCTATTTAAAAAAGGAAATTCAGAAACATAATTTTTACCCAAAATAACATATAATGAGGTTTCCACATGAGATAACATGGGTTTCATGTGAAAACATCGACATGGGAGAGAAATATAACCATCATATTCTGATGAAGAGAGATCGAGAACAGGTTCTAGATAAAGTTAACTATCACAAATCCATAAATATGTGTTGATTTATGGGACCATCAGATTCATCAAAAAATGGAGGTACTAGGATTCGATTTTTGGTTTCATGATCCTTTTTTATAATTTTAACGGTTTTCCCAAAAATATATACTTTAATGATTTCAGTACAACCTCATCTATTTTTTTCATTCGCACACTTCACACATTTCTCCAAGAAGGAAGGTGGATTTTTTATTCCTGAAGCACTAACAGATCATGAGATCCAGGATATTGTATCTCATCTGTCATCTATTATCATCAAAAAAATTATTCAATAATAGGTTATCCCATTTTCATAAATCATTATGTGGTGAGATAATAGTTTATTTTCAGATAATTTATCCAATGTTTATCTAATTCATTCAAAAAATGATTAAATTTATAACCCTTATAATAATGAAAATCAAAATTTTTAGAAACTCACAAAATCAGCACAACATATATCCACTGTATATCATAAAGGATATTTTGGTTGTCACATTCCAAACATGTGAAAACCATCATCTTATATTTTCTTAAAACATGGTAATAACATGAAATATCATAAATAATTTTGGAAATGATGAATAATTTATTATTCCAATCATTACTGGATATATTACCTAAATCCAAGAAGTTGTAAAATTCATCCTTGATGACATAAAACTCTTTTTCATCTAATAAATAATCAGATATAGGGTAATCAGTGTTGTGAAATTTACTATATACCAATTAATCATCTATTTATTAAATTGAAACAACATTTTCTCAATATCTTGATCACAGAAAGGGTTACCATCTCATAATAAAAATATCACATTTCTAGTATTCAACACCATTAGACATAACCTTATCAACACTTAATGAAATATTATAAAAAAATAATTATATATTTCATGATTTATATAACATAATCTTTGAGTTCCAAAACATAAGTACTTCATTCATACAAAGTTGTTCTTAATCAATTACTCGGGATTTATCAACAAATTCCTTAATACCTCTTTCCTAGAATATAAAAAAGTAATCATGTCTTATTGTTCCTCAACCACAATCTAATAATTATTTTTATGATTAATGTAAATGATATTAGAGGAACATCACATACCTTTCACATATCATTTGTGATCTCTTTACCTTTAGAAGTATAACCAATACTCATACCACCATCCTGATTCTATTTATGATATTTCAAATTGGAAAATATATTTCTATAATTCAAATAAATTAAACAAATAAAATATTTAATGTTAACCATGTTCCTTATAGTTCTCTTAATTGACTAAAACTATAAAGAACAGGGTGAGAAACAAATATCATATAAGAAAACCACATAATCATGAAAATCACTTTTTGGATGTCTAAGTAATGACAACTTATTTAATCTAATAAACCTTATAAATATCCTATTTTATTCATATCCAACTTTTATTTAAAACCTTTTTTATTGTTCATGAAGTGTTTGTGAATTCCCAAAGATTATCCACTAGGAGTATCAATCTAGGAGTGCCACATGACCCATTGTCGAGTACCAGATTACCTCAAGTCAGACCCAGGACATCTTTTCAGAGTTGTTACAGATAGGTATATCTATGTTAGCGCCACATAAACTTGTAGTATACATACATGGATATGTTTATCGGAAACCACTCACTCTATCCTTTACCAAAATTCCTATAAATTTTCCTATACTTTTCTTTATCCGTAGACACAGCCTTAGACACGTCCTTAGCTTTATCAATAAGATTTTCTTATCCTAGATTCCTAAGGTTAACTAATCCATTACTCAAAAACTAGCTATAATGAATCGGTCGTGACAAAAATCAAAATTACATCACTTTTAAAAAATACATAATACAATACACAAAGGCCTAAAGACCATATTAGTCTAGATCCTATTGAAACCTAAAAACATAACAATGGTACGTAAGTGAGTTATATTATCCCCCACTCGGTGATTCTATCATTGAACCATCATTAGACACATTATACATAATACACATCTTCATAACCTTGTGAAAGAAACATAAAAATCGTGGCCTTTGATGCTTAGTAATTGTAAAAAAGAGATATGAGTAAACATAAACATGGGTATATGAGTATGACAAAATGATCAAAACATTAAAAGACTATATCATGCATATAAATGTTCATAAACATGAATCATGACATAAATATTGACAGTTCATAATTCATGAATCATAAGGAAATAAAGAACATAATACATGAAATCATAAAATATGAATAATACATGGAATTATAGAAAAAACATAATCAGATAATATGATTTATATTGTAGTTAAATCATCTTTTTCAAGTTATGTTAGTGGAAAAAGTAAGTTACTGAATAGGGTTCCCTCCCAATTCTATCCCTATATTACTAAACTATGTTCACTCCTTGCTCTATCCCTCTAATGATGAACCGAGTTCACTCCTCATTCCTACCAAGTCTATCTCATGAGATATAAATATTTACCCAATTAATTAGGTATAGATATAGGTCCCACCAATATCATAATGAAATCATACACACATGTTCCGCAAAATCATAAACAATCATATCACAACCCATTAAATGAAATGGGTATCATAAATATGTAAGCATATCATAACATTTGGATTAAGAATGGTTTCTTAATCATCAAAGCATAAACCATTAAAGGAAGAAGGATTGAAAATAATATAAAATGTGGAAGAGAAATAGGTGTCGTAAGCATCAATATATCAAAACTTAAGACATTCAAGAAGAAATATGAATGGAACCTTTGGATAATTTCTTATAAGGGAATGAGAAACATCAAACGATGTCATCATAGAAGGGAAATAACGTGGCATGATATTTTGAAAACATTTCTTGTGGAAAATATAAATTTTTATTTGAAAAATATATCTATTTAAAACATAAAAAAGCTTTGAAAACAATTTTCGTTAAAATAAACTTTAATGATTATAACTAAATCTTTTAAAACTTTTAGGAAACATTTTTCTTTGAAAAAATATAATGAGATATTGAAAATGTTCTGAAAACCTTTTTCATTGAAAACATATAAAAGGAGCTCAAAAATATTTTGAAAACCATTTCATTGAAAATACTTTTCATAATTACAAATAAGGCTTGAAATCATTTTCAAAAACATTTCAATTGAAAACTTATAAACGAAGCTTGAAAACATTTTGTAAGAAAATTTTGATGAAACAATATAAATTAATATTTGAAAAAAAATGTAAATAATTTTATTTGAAAATATATAATAGAATCATGAAAACATTTTGAAAATAATTTTCCTTAGAAACTTGTAAAAGACGCATGAACACATTTTGAAAATAATTTTCCTTGAAATATTACAAAAGATTCTTGAAAATATTTTGAAATGACTTTATCAGGAAAACGTATAAATGAATCTTGAAAAAAAATTAAACAATTTTCCTAAAAACTTATAAAATAATATTGAAATAATTTTAGAGACAAATTTCCTAGAAAAATTATAAAGAAGGCCTTGAAAAAAATATAAAACAATTTTCCAGGGAAAAATATAAAGGAACATTGAAAAAAAATCAAAACCACTTAAAATAAAAACTTCTTTTGTAAAAACTTTTTTAAAAATTAACAATTTAAACATGAAAATAAATCTTTAATGAAATTTTTCTGAGTAGATACATACATGTCATACGAGTTATGAAGAACATTAGTTTTTTATCGTAAAAGGATAGAAAAATGATTTGTTAAAAAATAGAAAATAATATTCCTTTAAAATAATTTTTAAAAAATATAATGGGAAAATATATCTTAAATATTATAGTATAATAGTATAATACACTTCAAATCCCTTTTTGTAGTGAATTGTTTTGGAAAAACATAGATTTCCTACTAAAAAGGGATATAAGGTCATATTTTCTTAAAAACGTTTTCTTATTTTTTATACATACCAATGAGTGGGAAAAAAGTCACTAATAGTAGAAAACATAAATACAAACCAGATGAGTTTATAATTCATGAGTTTTCTTGAGTAATGGATCATAATATTTCATTAATGAAAAAATGTTAAAAAATTCTCAATAAATGATGAGATTGTTTCCGTAAACTCTTACATCATCATAACATTGAATCACTCTCCCCATGCAAGAAAAATAAATTACATGGAGATTTAAAATATCCTAAAAATAATGATATTCATGATATAAAGAATCAATTTCATTTAACAAAACTCATATAAATGTATAGTTATATAACATGGAATGTGCCTCAAATATGGAAAATTGAGACAAAATTACATTGCTGATTATATAACTTTCAAAAAATAATACTTGTGACATAAATACCATAAAATTGTTATGTAAATACTCATATATTTATTTATAATAGGCATATAATTCATTCATGGTTAGTATATACACCGCAAAAATTACGTGAGTGGTGAATAAGGCTTGATTCTCATGAAAATAAAGAGTGAGATGAAATTCACTAACCTTGTGAATTGACACTCATCACACTCATTAAAACCTCGTATATAATAAATATAAATTTATTATACAGTAATAAAATTATAATATTCTTAATTCTAATATCATATATGGTTTGATTATGACTTTATATTACCCTCTTGTTTACAATTTTTTGTTAATGTTTCATTTCGGGTAATATCTTCTTTGATTTTCACATGTGTCTTAATTTGTTATATATTTGGTGTTTATACTAATATAATGAATTAAATAATTTAAAAAATTATTTAAATACAATTTATAATAATAATAATTTCCTTATAGTAATCCATATAATATAGATGTATGAAGAAAAAAACACAGTTTATAGAGATGGTAGGTCGTACATATACTGGGATGTTATTTCTGTTTAATTACCGTGTTAAATGAATTTAAGTAATATATATATATATATATATATATATTTATTATAGTAGATTTAATATATCATATATATCATATATTTTAACTAAACGCATCTTTAATTCATTCCATGTAGGGTATGAATGAGTCACATCTCTTTGAGGGGGGCGGTAGTCCACACATCCTCAAATGAAAATATTGTATTAACATAAAATGGAAAGTATAAAGAAATTTGTTGTAAAACGATTAAATAATAATAAATATATAATAAATATAAAATATAACATGTATAAATATATTTTCCATCATAATTTCTACCAGGAGATATGGTAAAAGAAAAATTAAGAATCAACATTCAGTGATTCTGTGGTTCACAATACACTTATAGTATGTTCATTACCCTTTAGATGTAAGTGTGGGTAACTATGGATAAAAAACATAGTATAAAAACATTTTAGTATATTTATGATACTTTTTATTTATAAAATAATATAAAAAAATATTTTAGGTAGTGGATAATGAAATGAAAATTAAGGATTTTTTGGGAGGGTGATACCTCTTAATCAGGTATCTCCTATTGGTTTGCACCAAGGGAATCCTTGGAAGGATTTATTAAAACTAAAGGAATCCAGGAGAAATTTATGTATTTTGGGGTGATATTTGGTCAGATTTTTTTCATTCCAAAATGGCATGAGATTTATTCGGAAGTTGGAGAAGGGGATTCCTTTTATAATGCAGGGGGAGTGGTAGTTTTGTAATATTTAGGAAAAGGGAAACCCAAAAAAAAAAATTAATTGAAATTCAATCCAATAATAGTCCAAAGACGATAATTCGGAGAATATGGTCGAAATATATCCCTATAATTAATTTTTACATGTGTATATGTCTTTTTGGGCCTTAAGGTTATGGTTTAGTCCAGTATTAAGCTTATTATAACATTAATAGTTTAATTAATTTATATTTCATTCAGTAATTTTTTTCGTAAAAAACTAAGATGAACTTATTATAAATTATAAATAACTTTATTCGATAAATTTATTAAATTCTTCCAAATTCCAATTAAATAATTCCTATAAAATATTTTAAATTTAATCTTATGGATGGGACTATAATGAGGGGTTTTAATGTAAAATATTCAAAATATTGATATATTTTTATAAGAAATTTAAATGTGAAATGGATTATAATTATTTTAATTGGATAAATCAATAAAAATGTGATCTAATTAATCATTAAAATTAATTAAAAATATAATTTACCCTTATAAATAAATTAGATGAAAAAGAAATTTTGAGTTAAATTTTAGTATTTTTCACTATTCATTAAAAAACAAAACATCATAGAAAAATAACAAAAGTTCATAATAACATATTTTTAATGTCTCTATTTTAAAAGGAAGATTATTTTTATAGATAAAATTTATAAGAGTTCCACAATTTATATTTAAATTAGGTTCTCCATCAAAAGGCGTTAAAAGTGCCTTAATAAAAATATAGGTTTATATATGTATAATTCAGTTTGTTTCTAATAAAATTAACATTATGAATGAAAAAGATTTTATTAAATATATAATATATATATATATATTAAATTAATATCACTTACTAATTTAAATTAATTTAATTTCTTCCAAAAAAATAGTTTTCAATAATAAAATTTCTTTTATATTTAGTATGTTCTTATATTCATTTTAACTACTGAATTCATTTAATACTTGTGTAAACCATTGGTATTCATAATTTGGTTAATAATATTTATAATAGATAAATTAATTGCTATGTTAGATCCTAATTTATTAAATTATAAAATTTTAATAATATATTATTGTTTGGGAAAACTGGACCATCCATTTTATGCAGGCTGTTGAGGAATGACTACCTTGCGTGTAATGTATGCTAACATAAATTTTCCGTATGAAGAATTATATCCCTTATATTGCAAGTTGTGTGGGATTAAATTAAAATTACATATAATGCAATTCAAATATGTTGCTTTAATATATATATATAATTATGATTTTTAGTGTTTCATGAAATTAACAGTATAAAAAATAATTAATTAATTTGATGAACATAGTTCACAAAAAGTAGGAAGGTTACATTCCTGAGAGTCTAAATGGACGGTCTAGTGCGAGTGATGGACTACTCAAAGTATTCGTGGATTCATCATTTTTATTATGACCTCCCCATAGAAAAATATGATCATTCAAAGTGATGATATGCTTTAATGAGGGTATTGGGTCAAGGACCTAGTCAGACATGGCTTGGGTTGAGGGAATGATTTTCCCTATTCCTTGGGGTATCAATAGAGGACATTTCCATGTGTTTCAAGGGTCCTTAGAAAAGAATGAGATCATTTTATAAGTTTCTCTATTCAAAGTAGAGTGAATCCATGGGGATAGGTTTTGGCATGACGGGACATGACAAATGGAACTCCCTTGGGTGAGAAGGGATGGGTTGAGGCTTATGGCCAAATGATCATGTCCATTATTTGTTGCTATTGGCTCAAGTTGTGGGATGTTCACCAAACATGAGTTTTTGGATTCCTGTTAGGTATTGGTATAGTTGTATATATGATCTTGTGTTGACATAGATTCCTATAAGATATCATATCACGTATCATCAAGTGTCATGGTGGCTTGGTTATCTCAAAGTATACTAATTTTCCTAGAGTTTGGGTTATCTAGTTAGCACCTGATGTACGAGGCACTCGGGTGACATGTTTATTGTATTCCTTGTACATATAAGTACATGATTGAGTATACTATAATTTTTTTGATACCCTACTTAGATGTATTTTTCATACCTTTCACTACTCTATGTTGTATGTGAAAAACTTATGCCTACATTTAGGTTCAACACAATAGGTGTAGTGGATTGAGTAGGTATAGCTCAACAAGTTTAGATACTAGGTGTGTGATCATGGTGATAAAAGTTGGGATAATGTATGTGTGTGTGAAAAATATTTTTAGCTTATATTTTATATGCGACAATCCTAGTTGGAGATCATGGTTGTTTAATTGTAGTCCTTCTTCATGAAATATATTATATCACTGTGTTTATTATTTTATTAATAGTCAAATATGATCAATGGTTTTGTAATTTTCAATATTTATATTAATAAAATTTTATGGAATAGTATCCCCATTAAATTGATAATTACCTCACTACTATTCTGTGTCCTCTAACATATGGGGAGACACACCTAAGGTGATGTAGTGATTATATTTCCAAGAACAGTTTCATAGACTAAGGCAGTGATGCATTAGTAGTTAATTATTTTTTTATCAAATCCATCTTCCACCAAGTTTTGGTCTTTACATAAGATCTTATATTTGAAAAAGTGAATTCTTAATTCTAATTATCATCTAATTATAATCACTCAAATACCAAAACCAATGTTCTTAATACTGTATCCCCCAATGAATTTTTTTGATATCTTCCTATGATTTTGTCCCAATCCATAGAACAGATATTAAAATAGGATTGAATTCTAAATACATTAAGGTGACTAACATGAACTATTATAAGGATGCAAAGAAATTATTAAATATAGTGTTTCAATAGTATCGAATGACTCATATTCACACGGTAAATGACTAGTTGATTACTTATTCCCACATTTTGATGGACATTCTAGAATTTTGTATCATTCTCTAGGCCTTCTCTATCAAGGTATCATTCATGTTCTCCACTATTCCATGATCTTCCAGAAATCCAAGAATATTATTCTAAAACCTAATTCCATTCATCTATAAAAACATCTGGATTTCCATTCCACTGCACGCCCTTCCTTTAATGGACATTAATCTTTATGATTATTTATGTTTTCCTTTTACACCATGACCCTATGTCGAATAAACAAAATGATCACCTTGTATTTGTGATTAAGAAATCTCAAAATTTATCTTTTTAATAATCAACAAATGTAAAAAAAATCCTTTGACAATCCATGAGAATGGATTCGTGAAGGATACTAAAGATTTGTTTGCATGAGATATATTTTTTGATATATTTTTTCCTTCAAATTATATTAAATGAAACGTTTCTATACATTATGAGAATATAAATATCACAAATTTTTAACTATGTGTGATTGATATTTATTATACACTTATCTTCCAAGACTCTCACGCTCTTCTCACTATGGTTCCAATGAATATAGTTCCCCAACTCCTAACTTTCAGAATTTGACGATCTATTAACTGTTTCTTCATATTCATTTCTGATTAGATAAAATAAACCATCATATATAACATTTTCCAAAACCATGTAACTCTTTGTAATCTTATATAATATATTAGAGAAACTAGTTTTGAGTCAATAATTATCCAACATGCCAGAATAAATTAGATTATTACGTAAACCCAGTTTGTGTTGAACTCTCCATAACTAAAGAGGTTTCCATTTGAAATGCTAGATTTATCATCTCCCCTCATCATGATCCCAAGAGCTTTATCATAAGATAGATGAACCTTTCTAACCCTTATTAATACCTAATTATCTATGCACCCATTTGCATAAATGAAATGGAATGAATACCAAAAATCAATAATCCATTACTAAAATAGAATATTAACACTTATTATAAAAATTCTCACTAATAGAAATGTAATATATGGAACATTATTTATGGAATATCGCCATATAAAATTCACTTTATAATCTCTAAAATCCTTATTTAGGTTCCCCTTCCTCCCATATTTACAACATATGGGTCTTTTCTAAGCCTATTCACATGAAATTATCTCCCTTTATCAACATTTCGATTTTATCTGACCTTCATATTTAATATTTTGTCCTCTACCTTCAATATTTATTATTGTTCTAGTAGGTTCAAGTACTTCCTTCTCATTGATCTCTTCATTTAGAATGTGATATCTAATGTATTCAGACATGAGATTTTTATTCCTAAAAAGGTTATTTATGGTTGTCACCATGGCATTACAAGATTCTAGGATTGATGAAAACAACAAAAAATCCCACACATCTTCCATAAAATTTACTTTAACTTATTTGATATTCCTTTTAATCCTATAAATGTAATTCAAATTATCATCAACTGGACTAAATTTTGATATCATAATATAAATAACCTCTACACTATAAATACATAGTTTATGGTTATTATATTCTCACACATTTTAACCAGAACATTCATTAGCTCTGTGATGGCCTCCACATATTTTCGTTATTGTAAAAGTTTTATTCCAATGAAATTTGAATCAATCCAATTTTATTCTTGAATTTATTTTCTGATTTGTTCTATATTTATTCATATTTTACTCTATAATAAAGAACCTCAAGGACCTTATAAAACAAGTAATATTCTATATATAAATATTTATAAGATGAAGTTCATCCTATCAAATTTTACTACCAATACCTTTATATGTTTCAATGTTATAAATTATAGAATAACTGACTCCCACTGAATTATGAAATCATAAAGAAAAATAATGTTACCTGAAGAGGTTTTTCTTATTTTTATTGCATGCATTTATATAAAATAATATTTAATACCTCTTATTGGGTAATCCCAAACCACCGATCACTGAAAACCAACCAACTAAATATTCAAGCGTGAAACAAAACTCCTAATATTTCCACATTGGAAGAAAACCATTAAACCAATATACCAAAAATTATAATGGGAAACTGCCACTAAAGACCCCCATTAGAATTAAACTCTTTCATCACTCAAACACACACAAAACTCTAAAAAACATCCAAAGGATATTTAAGCTATAAAAGACAAAAAAAATTATGTGCTTTATAATTTAAATCTGACACACATATATGAAAACAAAATATTTCCTTAAAATGGAAAATAAGCTACTCAAATCACTATTAAAAAATTATCCAATATTAAATCACTACTTTAATAACACATGTATGCATGGTCCCACTCCACATTTATTGTGACCTTCATCCAATCAATTTATTCCACCATGATCTGTAATTTGCGGGGGATATAATATTTTAATTTTTCAGCACCAATTAATCCTATAGAAATATACCTTAATGGATAATTTTTTGTTAACTGATAAATTCATTCTTATGCATCATTATAATGAAGCCTTAGGTATCCCTTTTTTGTCCTTCCATGAACTATTATATACAAAAGTGTAGAATCACCCAGAACCATTACATAACCATTTATTGAATTTGTTATAAAATCTAATCATTATCACAAGCGACCACTTCACATGTAAAAGATTCATCTTATCAAATATTTGGATGATGAAAAACTCTACTGTTGGTTCCAAAACATTACATTTTCAATAACCTAACTCTTATTTATTTTTTTAAATCTATTATTATTTATCAGGATAAAATATAAGTTTGAAGATAAAATTTGTGGAATGAGTAAATTAAATTTAGATACTATACTTCAAATTTCTTACTTATGTTAATTAAACATATGGATATGTTGGAATATAATTCTATTTAAATAAATTTTATTTCTTGATAGCCTTTTTTAATCACAACACTAAGTTTTAATGAACCTCATTGTACAACTAAAATTTTATTAGTTAAATATGAGCATTATAACCTATCCATTAAAATGGTAGGAATGAATAAAATTTAATAATTTATGAAATATATCTATTTTTACTCATGGATATAAATGTAATTACAAATTCATAGTAAATAATCACACAATTTATAGTTAAGTTATTTTATTCATCAAAAATATGTTTTCTTCAAAACTGATTTTTATATATTTTTATGAGAAATTATTTTAATAAATTTTTGGTAAATTTATAAAATTTATTTGATAAAATTAAAATTATTTTTGGAATCATTATATCAAAATTAACTTAGGTTGAAATTTTTGTATTTCTCTAAAATGGTTAATTTTTCATTAAATAGTGAAACTTACAAATTTTTAAAATATTGTCATTCATTTCCTTAAGTTGAGTAATTTAAAATCCCCATTATATTTTTGACAAGGTATTGATTTAAAATATTACATATTTTATTAATATAAATTTAATTTACTTCATTTGAATCATCAATTTTCATGATTTGGGTATAAATTTAATTTTTAACTTAAAAACACATTTTTTCTAAAAAAATGTTTCTACGTTAATAATGTTTTCCCGTTTTAATTTACAAAAAAACAATAATTTGGGATTGTTTAAATGAAATTTAAATAGTATATATCTATATTTATGAATTTAAATTCATAAAATAATGATTACTATCCATATATTTAATGTAAAATCACTTTTTTTTAAATGCATTTTTCAGAAAATTGTTCATCATCATGTTTTGCACACTTTTTTAAATAAATTATTTGTAATTGTAGGAAATATATTTGAAAACATTCAAATAATTATTTAAATAAAATATAAAAGATATATTATTGTGTATTTTTTTTATATTTTTCTAAAAATGTTAATTTTTTGATGAATAGTGAAATAATGATTTTTATTGAAAACTTCCTTTTAGTTTAAGGAATTTACAAATTAAATATTTTTATAAAATTATTTTTAAAATAAAATTAGTCTAATTATAATTTTAAAAATCCAATTTAGGTAATTATAACCATTTTAATCTTGTATTTTGATATAAAAAACATTTTATACTTATGGAATATTTTTCTTTAGAAACCTGCTTTTTCATCCAGACCACTTGTTAAATAATATTTTAAATTCTGCCACATATTTCAATAGAATTTATTAAAATGGATTAAATATTCATAAAAATTAATAATATATATTTGTTTCTAATAATTGATTTTATAATGAATATTAAAAATAGTAAAAGTTTATTATTGGGGTTAAGGTTAAAATGGGTTTTTTAAAGCAGTAAAACCAAAAATAAGTGTAATATTACCAATTAATTTTTTTTTAATCCATATTTAAAACTATATTTAATATTTTTAAATTAAAAATATTAATATATAGTCATTTTGATAAATTTTTCATTGTAATTAATTTATCATTTTGAATTCTTTTTTGGAAATTTCAATGTATGTTCCCTCTCCCACTTATAGGAGGAAATATTCTCTCCTTTCCTATCTATACTTCAAGATCCTTTTTGATTAGAAAATAAATTCACAAAACCCTTCCATAAAAAACATTAAATTTCATAGAGTCATTGTTTGGATTACTAATACCAAAAAATAAGGCACTACGTTTAAACCTAGAGATTTTATCCAAAGAAGAGATATTATCCATAACAATGCACTTTCAATTGATTTCTTCATCTGAATACCTCAAATCTTCTTTTACAGAAATAATATAAGAAATTCAATATCATATTATATTTATATTTTAGTAGTTTTATTTAATTACATATATCTATTTCCACATCAATTAAATGGGAAATGAAACCATTGATAGTGTGTACGGTGAACTACCACCATCCAAACCATTGTAATTCATTTTCCATAAATTCTTCTCACTAATGAGTATAATGAAAATATTATATTGTATATATGTTATTTATGAAATAATTATACTTTTTAATTATAATATCACATATACGTTTTATATTCCATTATTTTTAAACATGATAACATTGTTCACCCCTATGTGTGGAATACCACCTCTATGAAGTGATGTGATATGTTTTTCAATTAATTTTGATATGGATAGTAATAAGGATCTATTTAAGGAATATATATTATATCTATGATATTAAAATGATTCTATTATGTTAAATTTTTTTACCTTTATTTTTCCCAAGCCATTGAAAAATATAAATGGTGTTCTTGTGTACATACTGCCTACCATCTTGAAGAACATTGTAATTCATTTTTCTATATCTATATTTATAGATGAATATGAATATTTATATAATTAATTTATATGATATTTATGCCATTATTATCAATCTAGAGACTATGGAATCAAAATCAACATAAAAGGACCATAAATAAAACACCAAAACATAAATGAAAAATGATGTAGTTGTCACCCAAAACAATTATTTTAATGTAGAATTATTAATAAATCGGTGATAAAATGTTTAATGTAAATAATATATGGTATGATATGTGGTTATGGTTCTTTAATATATTTATAAAATATAAATATTTATTTTATAATAGATTGTAATGTGTATGAAGGAAGTTGATAATTGAGGTAAGTGATTTTCATCTCACATTTACTTTCACTGGATATATCAAAAATTCACTACTTTTTTATTTTATTGGGATATTATTATCTTTATATGGTTCTCTATTTAATGGATTTTTTTCTTTTAGTGTTACCAAATTGGTAAGGGTGTTATGATAAAATATCATTTTTATCTATATTATTTATGATAATGTTCTAATGATGAAATCTTATGATATCTCTCTCAAGAATCTCATGGCCTTTATTACCGTCACTTAATTTTGGTGAATTACCTTTTTCCCTTTATTTTTAATCTATCTATGTACTCTACAGTTTAAAATATGGTTTTTAATGAAAAAAATACTTTTTTTATCTCTTCTTTTGGAAATCATTTCTCTAATATGTCCATGTTTTCTAAAAAATTAAATACTTTTTTTTACTATTACCCAATGAATTATAAAAATAACTTTTATATATTTTATTACCTTTAAAATATGATATAAAGGGAATATTTATGTTGTATTACAAATGAGTAACTTTTATCTTTTAACTAAAAATGTGATAAGAATATGTGTTTCAATATACAAAACAGGAATAGAATTTTCAGCCAACATGACCACTTGATTCCTTGAATATAAATTTACATGTTTCCTCGGTTATTTTAAAAAAAATATTTAATATTTTGGAACTTTTTTACTTTTAAAAATATATTTTCAATGTTTATAGGTTATTTTCCTAATAAGATTTTTTAATGATATTTTAATGTAATTAATTACCTCAATGTCAGCAATAATTTATTCTAATTATTCTCTAAAAGGGATATGATCCACTGCCTCTATCCTTATTATTTTTTTGTATGGTTTATGATTAATATGAAAAAAATAATGAAACACAATCCATTTTTTATTGGTTATGTTATCATTAAATGATGTAATGCTTATGAAACCCTTTTAATTTCCATGGGTCAGGACATGATGAAATATTTATTAAAACTGTTTCCTTTTCATGGGTTATGATGTGATTATGTTTTACGATATTTTGGAAAATTTCTATATTATTTCTAATATTTTATTGGGTGGTCCTAGAATTATATATCCCTTCAATAAATATAGTAAATATTAATGTTATATATTCTCAATGGGTAGAAAATATGTTATACCAATCCCTAAAAAAATTGGCTATAATTGAAGTTGTCCCAAACCCAAAACATGATTAAACATGCAAGTTTATCCCAAGCCCAATATAGTATAGTACACATGAGTCTATCCCAATTACAAAAGAGGGTACATGGGAGGTCATCCCAAGCCCAACTATGTACATTTGTTGTTATCCCAATCCTAACATGTTATGACCATATTGTTGGGAATCCATGACATAAGATATTATATAATTATGTATATTCCACAAATCTATGTCTTAAGGTAATGTTATGATCTCATGGATTATGTTATTTGATTTCTTTATGATTAATGTCTTATGAACTACCAATATTTTTTCCATTACTCATGTTCATGATCTATGATATATAGGGTATGGTTTTTAAATTTTATTCTAATGTTCCCAAATATGTATACCCATTTAATTTTTATAACCCCCTGTTTACCAATACTATGAATCAGATCTCAGTATTTCTTATTTTTACTTTCCCTAGGTTATGAATAATGGTATTAAGTATGGTATGTCACAGTGGTGTGTTTATTATGAAGAACGTAGTGGGATATGATGTAGTTCACTTATGAAACATCATTTATGTCTTCTTGTATCTAAATACACTATACATATATGATTCAAACATGGATCTTTATGTTATGTAATAAATATTCCTCTATTAAGATATTATATTTATGTATTGAAAGTCTGAGTATATATAGTTGGTATTATACAAAGGTTTAGTTAACCTTTTAAAAATAGGATCAGAAAACTTTTGTGAAAACCATAGGAATAATTCAATGTAAAGGAAAATGGTCTAGATTTTTGGTGAAGGATAAAGTGAGGGGTTTCAAAAAATATTCCATCCATATCTAGATACTACAAGTGGATAAATTTCAACCACAGTTTTAACTATGGGTAATAACTCTAAAATTTTTTAATTGGTTCCAACTAGATCATCAATTAGGGAAGAAAAATGATCCATGATACAAACCTTGTATGACACTCCTAGGGGATATAATTTGGAAATTCACTAACTGTTTATGAACCATCCAGAAGGGTTAGAGTAGATGATAACCATGAATGAACTAAGATGAACCTATGGTATCAGAAATAATGTTTCAGGATTTATATGTAATATAAATTATTTTTCATGATTATTCGGTTTCCATATATGATTATCATTTCTCACATTGTGGTTTTCGGGTTTAGTTAATGTCTAGAACTTGAAGAAACAATGTTAATGTTGAACATGATAGAAAATGTGACGATGAGCAACCAATTTGGATGGTGATTGGAGTGAAATATTTGATGATAATTCCTAATCAGTTATCATGATTTAAGATTAATATTTTTAACCATAAAAACTCTCAAAGTCACAAAATAAGAGAATTATAGAGTTCACAATGATCATTGGTGGTGGAGACTATATAGTAAAAAGGATTAGCATACTATATGTTGAGAATGTGGGACGAAGAACTCAAATGAATGTCTCATGGTAAAGAGAGTATTTTTTATATCTATAAAATAATTCCATCAAGAAATTAAATTTTTAGGAAAAATGAAGTGTCCAATGGAGTAAAATGAATTTCGTCATAAGGTAAAATTTATAGTTCACTGTTTTATTGATTTAGGGAAATGATTAGCATACCGAGGAGATTATATGATGAGGTCATATTCAATTTAGGTATGCGACATTAAGAGTGATTGATGTTGTATAAAGATTAATATTAAATTTATCTTTATAAAATATATGATCGAAACATTCTAGTCATTGGTATTCAGTCATAGTTTAGTATATTATGAATAATTAAAAGGTTGGTTATTTATCAAAGGAACTATGTTGAACATTGGTTGTTGTTATTGAGGATTTGGTGATTTATGTTTAATGTCATCATACAGGTGTTTATTTATATCATTAATTATCTTTTGAGAAGAATTTTGGTTTTTATTATTTTGTAAATATTTTTGTATGATCTTATGTTCCTTTTTAAAGATAATGTTTTCAATTACATGTTAATTTTAGTGCTTTAGAAATAAAAAATTCTTCTTCGATATTGATTTCATGGAATAATAAATGGATAGAAAATTTTTCAATGCACAACCAAAGGATGAAATTTTGATTATGAAATAAAAAAATTTGAATTAAGTATAATTTTAAATGTTTTAAATCAGAGAGTAAAAGAATACATTAATATTATGAAAATTATCTTGAAATGAAAATGTTATCCTATTACCTTCATTTATGATGAATCGATGGTATTTTCCACACCAGTTTATTTTGTAGTTTTCTGTTTATTAACATTTTCATGGTCATTCTCTTTCTTTTGAGAAGTGATCTCTATCAATATCCCTCAATATTTAGAAATTAATATTTTATTCTATATATATATATTTAAATTGACAAATAATTCTTTACAACCTTTAAACCTATTTATTTTTTAATCAATATGACCTTCAAACTACCTGTTTCCCTCTTATGAAGAGGAAGTTTTATATACTCTTTTTAATATGTGGGTTTCAATGAATGAATTTTTAAATGTCTAACCCAGTGAGCACAAGTTCAAATTATGAGGACCCACATTATTTATGAGTGGATAATCAGATAACTTTACATGTTTAATTATATCTCTACTTAAATAAATTTGATTTCTTTTATAGTTTGTGTTACACACAACACCAGGTTTTAACCAATAGAATTGTACTATTAAAATAATATTTTTTAAATATGGTGGCTCTAACCTAGTTATTAAATTTTTGGGTAAGAAAAATGTTAAATAAATTATTAAATGTAGAAATATTATCCCCATAATAAAACTATATAGAAGATTTCTTAGTAAATAATCCCTCAATTTTAATTGTAGTCATTTTACTCACCAAAAATTCAGTTTCTTAAAGAATATTTTTATTGATTTTTGTGAGAAATTATTATAATTAATTTATTTAAAATTTGAAAATTTTATTCTATAAATATAAATTCATTTTTTTATTCATCATATAAAAATAAACATAGGGTGACATTTATTTTTATGATAGAAAATATTGATTTATCTATAAATAGAGAAAATGTATCATTTTTCAAAAACATTCATTATTTCATTAAAATATGTAACATAAAAGTACAATTATATTTTTTTATTTGAAATAATGTGATAAATCATCAATTTTATTTAAAATAATTTAATTTATTTAATTTAAATCATAATTTTTCATGATTTTTGTATAAATCTGTTCTTATGCTTAAAAATGTAAATATCTAAAAACGGTTGTCAATTAAATAAAATTTCAATAGACTAAATAAAAAACCCTAATGAGGAATGAATTAAATTATATTTATATATTTAATATCTATTTATTTTAATTTAAATTCATCTAATAATGATTACTAGTCATTTCTATAATGTAAATTCATATTTTCCTTAAAAATGTATCTTCCTAAAAATTATTTTTCATCACATTTTGCACATTTATTTTTAAATTAACTTTTTCTAATTTTAGATAATTAATTTAAAAAATAATAATTTATATTTTAAATCATTATTTTAATATTATTATTATATTAATTTTAGATAATTTTATAGAATCGGTATTTTGTTGATTAATAGTAAACATACAAGATTTTTTTGAATAACATCTTTTCATTTAAAGAATTTAAAGAGAAAAATTTTTTGTTTACAAATATTTTAAAAGAAAAATCATTTCAAATGTATTATTATAAATAAAATTTCAGTCATTTTAATCAGTTTCATGTTGGATTTTAGTATAATAACTTGTTATACTTATGGATACAGTTGCATTGTAAAATTGTTTTTTATAACATCTATGAGATTAATTTTAAATTAAATTATTAAAAATAAATGAAAATAATTTGATAAATTGTATTAAATACTTTTAATAATAAAATTTAATTTTTTTATTATTTTAACTTCATATTGTCATAATGAGTTTTACAAATATTAATTATTAATTACAACGATTAAGTTTCCAACAGGTTTATCGGGGGATAAACCTAAAGATAAGGGTAAGTTTACCTATTAAAAATTTCTAAATCATATTTTATAGAAATATTTCAACCCTATAATTTACCAAATTATTTTATATGCTCATTTTTAAGAATATTTTTTTCGGAATTACTTTATAATGTTTCATTCTTTTGGGCAATTTCCTTGTGGTTTCCATGTGGGTTACTCTCCTAAATTTAAAAGTGCATATCCTCTCCTCTATTATACACACATAAAGATCTTTATGGTTGAGAAAATATATAAAAAAATTCATTACTTAAATACATTAATATATCATAGGTTTATTTGTTTGTGTATCAAATCATTATAAGAAGTCTTTAGGTGTTATTCTAAATAGGTTCCTCAAAGAAGAGGTATAGTCGTTAACAATGAATTTTCATTTAATTTCATATTATAACTCCTCAAAAACTTCTAAAACCATGATGATAAAATAATATTAGGGTATTACATATACTGATATGTTATTTTGTAAATTTTATGACATATATTCCTTTTATCGTCCATCAAATATGAAACGAATTCGTTGATTTTGTGTACAGCTTACTAGCGCCTCAAGAACCCACCTAATTTTTCTTCCATAAAAACTTCTCAATGATGGATATATTTATGGATTTAAGGAATATATTTTATATTATTTCAATAATTATATCTTTTGGATTATAATATCCCAAAAACGTTTTTACCTTCCAATTAACTGATAAATTAAAATGTCGCTAATGGGTAGGTGTGGACTACCGCCTCCACCAAGCAATATGATGTGATTTTCATTTTATTTTGAAATGGTTGGTAATAAGGATATATTTAATTAATATATATGAGATATCATATATAAAGTATTCTTAATAGGTGAATTATTATTTTCCTTTTTGATTTTCCATCATTTGAAAAATAAAAACATCATTCTATGTATGACCTAGCCTCACTATGAACTGTGTAATTAACATTCCAATCACTATTTATAATGATGATTGTTAATATGTTTATAATAAATTTATAATATATTTTTATCATTATTAACATTATGTATATTATTTAATCATAATAAAGGCAAAAGGATCAAAAATTCTAAACCATAAAGCACAAAAATAATAATTAATAATCACATAGATTAGTGATTTTAATAAATAATTTTAAATTAATGAGTGTTAAAAGGTTATTAGTAAATCTTATTTGTTATGATATTTAAGAAAATGGTTATATAATTGATTTATAATAAACCTATTTTTAATAAATAATGTTCTAATGTGTATAAAGGATGTTGTGACTTGATGTAAGTTATTTCGATATCATTTTTATTTTCATGGGAGACAATCTATATTCACCATTTGTATCTTTTACATGGTGTATATATTACCCATAAATTTATTTTATAATTACTATTATTAAAATTATGGGAATATTCATGTACATATATATTTATCTCTTTTATATGGTTTGGATTTAAATATTACCAAAGTGGAAAGGGTTTTATTTTACATTCTCGTTGTTTATCTCGATTATTTATTGTAAGATACAATGATAAAATATTATGATCCATCTCTTATGAAACTCATTATTTTTTTATACCAAGATTATTTCTATAAATTATATTATTTCATTTATATTTTCTTTATTTATATACTCAAGGGTCCAATATAATTATTTAAGGAAAAACTAACATTATTTATCACTTCAATCAAAATTCCTTTCCCTTACCTGGACACGATTTCTAAAAATGTTTTAAAGAATTTTTTATTGATCCCTAATGATTATTTAAATTAATTTTTGTGCATGTTTAATTTTTAAAAAAAAATTAAAGTAATCCTCTTCCAATTTTCCAAATGCAATTTATTAATGTTTTTACCAAAAATGTGACAGGAGTATTGGTTTTAATGTAAACCAAATTAATGTAATTTTTCACCTTTATGAAAAATAAATAATTTGAAGCTTTATTTTTGAGTTTTCAATGTAATTTTCATATAAAATATTTTCTTTAATATATGGTAAATTTGTAGACATTAAGATTTTTTTTTAATGTGGAAAGTGTATTTCCTCGTGAATTTTTAGTGCGATTATAATGGTTTTTATACACATCAATGAAAAAACATCGATTATAGTTATGTTATAATGGGTAAATTATAATATTAAACCATCATTTTTCTTTTTCTTGATGGTTTATGACTATAATTACGAGACTTTTATGAAAACTATTCATTTTTTCATTGTTTATGTTATGATCAAATGATGTCATCGTTATAAAACCCATTTCTTTTACATGTGTTTTGACATGATAAAATGTTTATGAAACCCATTGACTTTTCAAGAGTTATAATATGATGAATGATTCTTGTTGTTATGGAACACATCTATATTATTTTTATTAGGGGTGGTCATAGAATTATATATCCCTCCAATGAATTGGGTAATGATTAATTTTTATGAACATACATGGCACATAAGATGTTAAAGAAAGTCCAAAAAATGTGGGTACATGGTAGGTTATCCCAATCCCAAAACAAAGGGGTAAGTGGGAGGTTATCACAATACCATAACCAATTGTACATAGGAGGTTATTTCGACCCAAAAAAGAGGATGCATGGGTGGCTATCCTATGTCCAAAAGAGGATATACAAGAGGTTATCATCTGCCCGAAGTAGGTACACCTGTGGTTAGCCAAAGCCTACCATGTTATCAATGTCGTGGTCAAATTGCTTGACATAAGATTTTCTATTATTATGTGTAAGTGTAAGACCCCATGATTTCATAGTACATTATCTCTTTAAAGTAATTCAATAGTTTGCACTATAAGAAACACTGAGTTCGAGTGCACCATAACTTAATAAACTAGTCATTCAGAAGCGGTTATGAATAGTATTAACTATATTTTGAATTTTCTATATTCTATATAATTTTAACATCCATATTATGTGTTTCTTGAACAAAATATAAGAATAAATGAAATTTTTTAGATAAAGGATGTATTTTTCAGAAAATGAAATTTTACAAACTTTTAATGGAGAACACTTTTTAAATCCAATATTCAACACTTTTATATATTCTATTTGAAAAAAATATAATTCTTATTTATAATAGTAACATAAAAATTTAGTTTTCCTAATTTATTTGTGCTTTTCTGATAACATTCACATTTTAATGAATTGTGACAAATACTAAATTATAATTGAAAACATCTTTTTAAATTGAAATAATCGATTGTTAAATTTTGCATTTTTGTCGTTTTAATGTAGAATTAGATTAAATTTTTATCATTTAATATAATTTAGGTCATTATAAGTAATTTCACTTTTAAATTGTATATAAATACATGTCAATCTTTTGATAGTTTTTTCATTTTAAAAAACCGGTTTTTGGTTTTGACAACGGGAATTAATTTTAAACTGATTAATTCAACTTATATGTTTTGAATTTGGTAAAATATACATTATTTTTTAATTCGGATTATAAAAATTAGCTTAGGGTGAATTTTTTGAATTTTTTTGAAAGCATTCAATTTTTGATAAATTGTGAAAAAACATTATGTTGTTGTTTAAAACTGACTTTTTTTAAATAATTATTATTATTTATTTAAATTTATTTTATTTTAAAAATTGATACATAATACCTATATTAGTCCAATTTAATTAATTAGAATCATTTTATAATAAGATTAGATATATAAAATGTTATTGAACTTTTAACGTCTTTTACCCACCTTATAGACACATTTGAAAATTTGCATAAAATGTAATTTTACCAGTTTGTGAATTTAATTTCAAAAATACAAGAGACAGGGTTGACATCGGGGTGTAAAATGTTGTCCAATTGGATGAAAATAATTTTTGATGAATATTAACTTTTGAATTTTATTTTCCATGGTTAAATGTAAATATGTTAATTAAAGGTAAAAATTATATTATAATTACATTAACACATGTCCAAATTCTATTGGATATGTGTATTTCAACCAAAATAAACCTTAGGAATAAAATATGATCCTCTTTTATCCACATGTATTATATTAGGAAATTTTTTATATTTTATTTAAAGATGAGTTAAAAGTGTTAAATACAAATTTTAGTAACTAAAACATTACTAATATAGGGTTATGCATAATTTAATTTTGACTATAAATATTAATTATAAAGATAAAATTATTTCATACATAATCGTATTTTATTTATAATATTTATAAATGAAATAATTAAATGTATTTATGTCACAATGATGATGCAGTAATTTCCTTATTGTTGAAAGATTAAAATAATTAATATTATAAATATTAATATAATTGTAAATTGTGACTTTTTATGTATTCCAAGAATTTTCTAGGATAATATGACATGTTATGGTTGAATAAATATTTTTTAACTGATAATGTTGTTATGACTTTCCAAAACACCAAATACTAAATAGTGTCAACATTGACTTAAATGAATTTTTAAAACATATACTATATTATAATATGATATAATATTCCTAAAAATATAAGGATCTTAAAAAAGTCTTATAAAATTATATATATGTCAATAAATAACCACTTGGGGTTCTCTTGGCATTTTATAGTATGTTTATTAACCATTTATTAAAATAATTCCAGAGAAACTGGTAAAAGTTAAACTATTTATCTAAGAGTTAACAATAAAATATAGGGTTAATATGGTGACCTAAACTGGTCTAAAACCTATTATTTGAGAGTAGTTATACCCATACCAACATTATCTTCTAGAAAAATCAATTTTATTCAATTAGAAACCGAAAATTATTTTATAATAATATAATATTTCAAGCTTTTCCTAAGGTCCCCCTCACCTCTCTCTATAAAATTTCTCTTCACCATCTCTTAATTTCACTCCACCAAATCCATTTTTATCGGCCAAACCCTTCTCAAATATCCTCACAACTACCCTCACTTCATCCTAGGGGCCTTCCATGGATCATAAATCCAACCTATGTAACCCTATTGATCAAATCAAAAGAAAGAACCCGAATAAGAGGTAATAACTTCATCACCTCATTCAATGTTATCTTCTTCTTCCACTTCATCATACTTTGTTGTTTATATACCAAAATAATAACTCCAGTAAATTATAAATACTATGATGTTATCATAACTATGTTACATCCATAATAATTGTTCTATCCATCCTATGGATAACAAAGTCACCATACATACGTTTGTACGGCTTACCGTCTCCACGGTGTGGTGAAGTTTGTTATTCAACACTTCATTATTTGGATGAGTATATTAATTATTATAACATATAGAAATAATAAATATAACATGTTAATTATTCTGTATATATAATATACCATCCAATTATATACAATTTCACCATCAATAGAATTATATCATCCCTCGTGCGTACGTACGGATTACCATCTCTACGACGCGATGATATTCATTTCCACGTTTAACATTCAAAGAAGATTATAAATTTTTTTATTACTAATAAGTATTTAATATATACAATAATAATGCTACTGGAAATATTATATATATATATATATATATTTACATATATCTGATTCACCTACTTCCATTCAAAAGGATATGAAAACGGAAAAACTGTTTATGCATACGTACGGTCTATCGTCTCCATAAACTGTGTTTTCCATTTCGTATATCGATCTTTTATAAATATTTATATTCTCAATATATATGATATATAAATCATGTTTTATATTCTACAAGTATTTAAATCCTGATCTATGTGATATGACCAAGAATAACAAGTTAAAACATGTATGATAGAGAAAGCGTTTATTAACCGAAATGTTAATTTAACCTAGAAATTATTATTAAATGTGTAGCATAAATTCTTAAATTAACCATGTATGATATCATAAATATAATTGTGATTATGGTATAATTTAATAACATACTATGGTCATTATACTAGAGTCTAAGCATACCCTCAACTTAAGGAAAGTACCAGGTAAGGGTTAATTCTTCAATTTCATTATTATTCGAGATTTTTTTTATGTGTATGTTTTTATTGGGAAATATTTATTATCCATGTCCATGTTTAATAAAACAGTTATCCAAAGGATTATTTTTAAGGTAATATTTAACTAAAACTTCATTTTAAATGATTTAAATATTTATTCTTCTAAATCATTCTCATTATTGTCCATGTTTCCAAAATGGGTTTAAGGATTTATTTATATGGATATGAATTTTTTATAATGTTAATTCCTTTAAAAAGATTTAATGTTTTCGGGAACACTATGATTAAAAAATATATTGTAAATTTATTTATTTTTAAATGTTTGACTCTTAAATGATTTCATGAAAATGGGTAATTCACTCAAAGAGTTTTACTAATAATTTTCAACTATATCAACATCCATTACTGGATATTATTCTTGATTGAGATAGATTTATTATAATAAAACCATCTATATTGAATTGAATTAGTTATGATATGTTTTACTGTGGATGTGATATTTTTATTCCATTCATGTTTTATGGATAATGTATTTACATTTCCTATGTTAGTTTTAATACGAATGTTTATGATATGATTCATCATTTTCATATGAGGAATGATTTTGACATAGTAAGTGAATGGTGGGGCAGGCTATAGCCCCTAGATGCATCGGTAGGTATCATGAGACAAACTAGTGTCTTGGTACAAGGCCTTGAAAAAATCATATTTGTAGTCTTTTCATGAGGCCTTTAATATGTTTTAATGATGAATGACAATAGGGATTCCCTTATTTTTAAATTAGTTACTACATGTGATTGTTAGATGAGTATAATATCCATGTTGATGTTTATATGGTAATATATGATTATTTTTATATATTATATTCTAGACAATGTTTAAAAAGGCTGTTGTTTTTATTACACATCTTGTGTTAAATGATTATATCTTCTGCTAAATTATTTACCCTTACTGAGCATCTGATCTCACCCTTTTCTTATGTTTTATTTTCCCAAAGTGCCAAGAAGTTTACTATGAATTATATTCAGGTTTCAGCAAGAAGAATAATAGAATTTTCAAAGGATTTTCTATGTAGTATTTTATGTTAGAAACTGTAATGTGAATTTCATATTTGTATTCTATTTTCCCAGACTACTAAACTGATCAGTCCTTTGGGTCTTGATTCTTTGTAATCAAACCAATGTATTAAAATAATACACCGGATCTGGGATTATGGGGTTGGGGTGTTACAATTGGTGTCAGATGAAGTTTAGCAATAACCTTGGAAATTAGATTTAGACAAACACTAATTTGAGAACATTAACCTAGGATAAAATTTAAGGATTCATATAGAATGAATTCCTATAATTTTGGTAATGTATATATTTTGTATATTTTTGATAAAATACATCCATGTCTGGATATGAGCAGGTAGAGTCAACTCTGGCATAGATGTACCTAGCATTGAAAACTCTAATAAGGAGTATTGGGCTTGACCAGAGGTATCCTGGTACATGATAACGGGTCATACGACACTCTTAGTTATGACAGTAAAGGGGGATATACTTATGATAATTCAAATTTTCATTACAATCCATTATGAAGGATATATAAATAATACCTTCTCAAATAAAACTATTTTTTAGGATTGTGGATTATATGAATTAACTGTTTAATTTTTGTTTTATATTTTTCATGTTTAGAATTATGCATTTCAATTCATAAACTAACCTAGGTTATTCCATTGTATTTAAATGGTGCCCAGTATAAGGAATGAGAACTCCAATAATACAAATGATCCAAAGTGTAAGAAGAATCATATCTTTCATGGTCTTAAGACAACACTTAGAAGGGAAATATTCTCCCATATATTCTCATTATATAAAGAAATCGTATCATTTGTTACAAGATATGAAATGAATTCTCAAAGTTGTATAGGTTTGAAGGAAAGTCAAAGAAGAAAAGGATGGTAGAGAGAATGATGGATAAAGGGAAGAGGGGAAGGAAGGATTTTCCACCATGTGAAAACTATGGAAAGAATCACCTAGGTAAACAATTGAAGTGAATGGGAGTATGTTAGAAGTGTGAAGAAAAAGGAAACCACGTTCATGATTGCAAGGTTAAGAAAATAGTTTCGAATGTAAAATGCTTCATCTGCAAGGAGTTGGGACACTACACAAATCAATGTCCAAATAATCAGTGTATTCCCCAAATAATGTTACTGGATAATAATCAAGTAATGATACTATCAAATATGAAGATAAATTATTAGTGTTATCATGTTGTTATTAAAGAATTATTTCATTTGAGTTTTGTATCAACGGTGTACTAGTTATATGAATTATGGAATTAAATAAGGATTGTAAATGGAGTACAATTTCATAATGGATTTGAGATTACATGGTACTAAGAAAAGTGACTCAACAACAAGTTAATATTTTTGGAAAAAGACATGGTTAAATAAAATATAAACCATAATATGGTCATGATACTGAGGTAGTGATTTTGGAATAAGAGATAGTTGATTCGGATAAATTATATTGGATATTCTTGACTACCTTAGAACTAATTAATGGTTTGATTATTCCATTATTGTTGGTGTATTAAATTTTTTTGGATATAACAGATATATCTAGTATTATTTAAGGAATAAGAGAGCATGAATGTAATCAATAAGGTTTTATGGTAATTCAGGGTGTTACCATGTTTTAAGAGAATACATTATGAAGTTACTCACATGTCATTATGTGGAAAAAAGAGATCTTTACTTTTTTATGTTCACCTTCCTTAAAAATATTCAGACTTTGAGTTTAAACACATGTATTTTGGATAAGCCTCAAGGATCAAATGGATTAAGTTAGTAATTGGATAATGTGGTTTAATATTAAAACATTTATTGATATTTTTTTTAGATTTTTTTTATAAAAAGAACAACATCAAGGTTGAGAAACAATCCGTTGTGTCCACAAGGTCGCATGACATGAACCCACAACTGGAGGGTGACAAGGGTTAATCACATAACACTGGCCTACAAGATGTCCTGGATTGTATAATGTAGTTTTTTTAAATGATATGATAGATGAATTATAAATTCTTTTTTATGAAACCCTATAAAATTATGATAAATAGAATATTTTTGAATTCCATTATCTTATGCAGTGAAAGATGAGTTTTCGGTAGAAGTTAGTTGAAGGATAAAAATCTACTTGTCAAGTAATTTTTTTTTCAATTATTCAATGAAGAAATTAATTCTTAAACTTTAGGGAAGGGACCTTAAAACTACAAATGTGTTATCCTAATACCTTATGTTTTATTAAACCGATGGTATTTAAATCATCATATATTTATGGTTTTGAGGCTCTCAATATTTCATTTATTATTCACTTGCTTGTGATTGATGACATCAATCAGTCACTATAAATATTTAATTTTTTCCCTCTAATTATGTTTCTCTAATTACCACCAATGTACTTCTATTCCAGATCATAACATGGTGGTCACTTTTTCATTTCCCTTTCCCTATTATTATGACTAAATTTTATTATCCATATTTCTGTTCTGGGTTTTCCACAAAGGTATTTTCTATTTTTAACCTTTTATTTTAGAAGAAAAATTTCAAATTGAAAGGACATAATTCATTCAAGGAGGGAATAATGTAACACCCTAGGATGTCATAGTATTTTATCTCTTTAATGAAATTCAATAGTTTGTGCTACACACAACTCCGAGTTCGAGTGCACCGCGACTTACCAAATTAGTTGTTCAAAAGATGTTATGAATAGTATTAACTGAATTTAGAATTTTATATATTCCATATAATATTAGAATCCATATTATGCTTTTCTTAGATATAATATAAGAAGAAATTCAATTTTTCAGATAAAGGAAGTATTTTTCAGAAAATGAAATTTTACCGCCTTTTAATGAAGAACCCTTTTAAAATTCAACATTTGACACTTATATATTATATTTGAAAAACTAAAATTCTTCTTTAGAAGTGGGATATAAAAATTTAGTTCGTATAATATTTTTGTACTTTTCTGATAACTTTCATATTTTGATGAATACTGAAAAATAATAAAATTTAATTGAAAACAACTTTTTTAATTTAATGATTATATAGTGTTAAATTATGAATTTTTGTGGTATGAAATTATAATTAGATTATATTTTTTTCATTTAATATAATTTACTTCATTATATGTAATTTCACATTTAAATTGGACATAAACAAATGCAAATCTTTTGATATTTTTTACTTTTTAAAAACCAGCTTTTTGGTTTTGATAACGGTAATTAATTTTAAATTAATTAATTAAAATTATATGTTTTGAATTTGGAAAAATCGAAATCATTTATGAATTTTTATTATGAAAATAATATTAGGGATACTTTTTAGTATTTTTCTGAAAACATTCCATTTTTTATGAATAGTGATAAACACTACATTATTGTTTAGAACTGAAATTTATTTAAATATATATTGTTTATTATTTAATTTTTTTAAAGTCAAAATGGAAACATAATTCCTATATTAGTCCAATTTAATTCCTTGGAGTCATTTAATAATAGGATTAGATATATAAAATTTTATTTAACTTTTAACGTCTTTTACCCACCTTTTAGGAACATTTGCAAATTTCCATAAAACGTAATTTTACTACTTCTATGAATTGAATTTAACAAATCCAAGAGACACAATTGACATTAGTAATTAAAATGTGGTTCAATAAGATGAAAATTATTTTTGGTGAATAGTAACTTTTGATTTTTGTTTACAACAGTTAAAAGTAATTAAGGTAATTAAGGGTAAAAATGATATTATAATTACCATAAGACATGACCTAATTCTATTGGATAATTTTATTTTGACCAAAATCAACCTTAGGAATAAAATATGATCCTTTTTTATCCACATGTATTAGATTAGTACATTTATTATTATTTTATTTAAAGAAGAGTTAAAGGTGTTAAATTCCAATATTAATAACTAAAAAATTTTTTATATAGGGTTATACATAAGATAATTTCTACTAAAAATATTAATTATAAAGATAAAAATCATTCCAATGTCATAGTATTTTATTTATAATTTTTATGAGTTAAATAATTAAATATATTTATAACATGATGATGATGTAGTAATTACATTATTATTGAACCTAGAGAATTAAGACTTGAAAAAAGTCTCTCTCCTGCAGCTGAGAGTTTCCCTCCTAGGGTTTTCCTAGTGTTGGTGTCTCCTTCCACGGAGATTTTGATCTGTGGAAACATGTCTTCCTCGTCTGCACCCGTGCTGGTGCGGTGGATCTGTGGCGTTTTTTCTGGCTCGTTTTTGTTACCCTTCTTCCATACCGCACCTCAACCCCCGCGGTGAAGTCTCTGCTCCATCTACCTCCGGGAGTCTCTGCCAGTTCCTGAAGCCATCCCTAGGGCTCGAAGGGAGTCGGACTTCTCTCTTTATTCTCTCTCTCCTCCTAGCACAGATCCGGCCCTCCAGGGAACCTACCAATCTTTCCCGACGCCATCATCCCCGTCGGGCTAAATTTATTCGTCGCTTCCCTCTCCTTTTTGGCCTTCATTCTGGCTTCGTGAAGACAGTGGATGATTTGGGGGCGGGTTCCAATTCCATGCTGGTGCGAAGTTTTTTCTATTTGGGGTTTAATCCGCGAAGCACACTCTGTATTGGTTTCTCAGTTTTGAGTGCTCGTGAAGAGGAGGATTCACGAAGCACCTTCCACGAAGGGGTCGATTCGCGAAGACTATGATTCATGAAGCATCAGCCATGTTGTTTCGAGGTGTTTGTGTGCTCATTCTATGTTTTCTCTGTGAATCTCCTGCTACGAATGGCTGTGGCGCTCGGTTTATGGTTTACGAAGTGAGGTCCCAAAGAGGCCAGTTCACGAAACATCTTTGCGAAGGCTGGAGGGGTCACGTGTTCCCACGGTGGCTGGTCTGCGACGCTCTTTCCCAGAGGCTCCAAGGTTGTTTACCCACGAAGGACTGAGACTTGGTGAAGCCACAAAGGCCTCCGGTGGGGAGTTGCTCTGTGAAGATGGGGGGCGCATGACGCTGGTCTCTGACGTGACCAGTTTTTTGGTTGTTTTGATTTCAAAGGCTAGGGAGGCGGTCTTAGTTGGGTGCACCGCGTAAGGGGCCGAGGAAAAGGATCCAGTCCAAAGACCCTTTTGTTGGACGGGGTACTAATCACATAGTCTTTGAGATTTTTAACGAGAAATATAGAGAAAAACTCTTGTGTTGAAGACCGTGGTCCTTCGATAATCAACTACTCCTCATGGAGGAATTCAAAGGGGGATATGATATCCATTGAGTGAATTTAACCCACTCCCCATTCTGGATACGAGTTAAAGGAATACCCCTCCATGATAGAACAAAATTCATAATGAGGGAAATTGGGGACAGTCTAGGCCACTTTCTTGAATTGGATGGCTCAGACCCAATACAATGGTCCCCTGAGGTTTGGATCAAGGTGGAAATCGAGGTATAGGATCCCCTGATGAGGGGAATGTTCTTGAAAATCGAAGACACCAACACCTGGATATCCATTGAATTTGAGAAACTCCAACTCTTCTACTTTTTTTGTGGTCGTCTTGTCCACTGGGAATGAACGTGTTCCAAAAAACCCAAGAGTGGATCCGGTGACATCATTATCCAATATATCACTTGGCTCCATGAAAAAATGAATAAATATGCTTCCATCCCTGAGAGGGAAAAACAAAATGACTGTGGTCATCTCACGTTGGCACATACCAGTCAGGTGGAACCTCTACATGGACAAGCCATTATAATAGGACCTCAGGATTTCACCAACGCTGACTATCCCACTCAAAAAGTATCTGGAAATCATCCTAACCATTTGAAGGACAAAATTAAACCATCCACAAGGTCTGCGACGAGGCAAAAAGTACCACCAAGGCAATGCTCAATGCCAATGCAGATGCACATCGAGCCACCAGATCTAGATTTGGATCCACAATCGTCCATAATTGATAAAACACCAATGGAGGCCCATGGATTGATGGGAACCCCAATGCTAGGCCTAATCACCCGTCACACGTGGATAATGGTGCAACAGGGAGAAAGTGATGGTCACACGGAAGATCCTAACCCTGGGGTCAAGAAATTACAAACTGAAACATGCCAATTGGGGAGGAGTCCCACCAAAAGATGGAGAATGACAAGTGGTGAATTGAGTCTGGAGGATCCAAAGGCAGAGGTGGGAGAGACACAGCCCCACCTAGAGCAATGTTTCTGTTATGTTGGAACTGTCGTTGGCTTAGAAACCCATGAACAGTTCGAATTATTCTATGTAATTGCACTGAAAGTCGCCTTAATATGGGTTTCCTGTCCAAAACCATACTGTACAACAAAGACATCAATGGTATTGCTCATAAGTGTGGCTTCCAAGGCTGATTTATGGTGCCTAGACAAGGCCATTCTGGGGGCCTCTGTCTCATCTGGAAGGACAATATTGATGTTAAAATTTTGTCTTTCTCCATGCACCACGTGGTTGTGACTATTCAATCTGACTTGCACCAACCTTGGGCCATTGTGGGATTCTATGGATGGACATCCCATTCTGAAAAAGGGAAGTCATGGGACCTTCTATGGAAGCTACGCCATGATCTTCCTATCCCTATTCTCTTCGGAGGGGATTTTAATGACATCATGTTCCATAAGGAAAAAAGAGGCAGAAGTTTTCAACACCCATCCTCGATGTCTAACTTCAAAGATGCGGTCACTAAGGATAACCTGGTTTATTTGGGTTTCATAGGTAATCCTTTTACTTGGGATCGCAGCAATACTGAAGGTACTCGCATCGCTGAGCATCTTGATAGATTTCTTGGTTCTACAGATTGGATCAATATGTTTAATATGGTTCATGTTGGCCACATGGCCCTTAACTGTTCAGATCATTTCCCAATTCTCATTGACTTTTTGGAAGGTGAACAAATTTGATAACCCAGCAGACCCTTCAGATTTGAGAGCTTCAAGTTAATAGACCAGGAATGCGAAGAGGTTGTCCGATCAAGTTGGATGGGTTCCCAGGAAGATGTTGGCCTAAGTCTGCAACAGGTTGCTTCTGGCATGAGATATTGGAGCACCAAGAAATTCCACCTACCTTATTGGCATTGTAATGTACTTGAAAAGAAGTTTCACAACTAACCCAGACAACCTTCTTCTTGTGGAAACATTTCCTGGATTGGTGCCACTCAAAGAGAGATGGGCGGGGCCCTTCGTGTTAAGGAATGCTTTTGGACTATACGGGCGTCTGACATCCATATTAAATAGGGAGACGCTAATACTAGGTATTTCCACCTGAAAATGTCTGCTAAGCACCAAAAAAAACTCTATCAGGAGCCTTTCACAACCTGATGGAAGTAAATTTTCTGACACCTGTGGCATTCACAAAGCTTTGGTACGCTATTTCCAGAACCTCTTCTCCATGGGGACTCCTTTCATGTCCGCTGAAGTGGAAGAATGCATCAAACATGTGATCACCGAGGAGATTAACCGGAAGCTTAAAAAATATGTGATGAATGATGAGATACAACTGCCTTTGATGAATATCCACCCCACTAAAGCCTCAGGACCGGATGGTTTTCACTCCCTCTTTTTTAAACAATACTGGCACATCATCAGTCCCGAAATCTAAAAAATGATAAAATACATCTGGGTGGGGAATACAAGCATTTCCGCCATTAACGAAACGGTCCTTGTCCTCATCCCCAAAATCAGGAAACCTCAGGAGATCCCTGAATTTAGACCTATTACCCTCTTCAATGTTTCTTATAAGATCTTCTCAAAAATACTTTTCAATCGGCTGCGTCCATGGATTCCTGATATTATCACCGAAAACGAGAGCACCTTCGTGGTCAAGAGGCTGATTACTGATAATGAAATTGTGGCCCATGAAGTGTTCCACTCTAGGAAAACATGCTCCACTGTGAAAAGAGGGACCATGTCCTAGAAACGGGATATGACTAAAGCCTATGATAACGTGGAATGGAATTTCCTTAGAGTTGTGGTGCAGAGAATGGGATTCTGCACTAAATGGGAAGAAATTGTCATTAACTACATCTCGACTATCTCTTTCAGAATCAAGTTCAATGGGGAGCTCACCAGAGGATTCACCCCAACCCGAGGCATGTGCTAGGGAGACCCTCCCTCCCCTTTTCACTTCATTTTGCTGGCTGATGTTTTCTCTAACCTTATTTCCAGGGCTGCATCCTCTAAGTCTATTCATGGTGAAAAGGTCTGTCGTGAGATCCCACAAGTGTCACATCTCTTCTTCACAAATGACAACCTCCTTTTCTCCAGAGCCACTGTTAATGAATGTTCGGTGATCAGCCAAGCAATCCAGCAATATGAAGGAGCATCTGGACAGTTTGTTAACCATGGCAAATCAGAAATCTCAATCAGCGCTGGGGTGCCCTCTACCAAGAGTGCTGAGCATTGTGCATCTGCAGGCATCCATTTGGTCGATAAAAACCATAAGTATCTCAGATGCCCTACGGTGATTGGCCGGTCCAAAAAAGAATCTCCAAAGCTGGAAAAGGAACCCTCATTAAAGCTATCATTCAGTCTATCCCCATGTACTATATGTCGAGGTTTAAGCTCCCGGCGACCATCGTCAACTTGATCCATTCAATTACTACCAACTTCTGTTCAGGGAAAAATGATGGCAAAAATCGACCCAACTTGTTGGTATGGGAGAAACTCTGCAAACCCAAGTCAGAGGGAGGGATGGGATTCCAGAAACTTCTTCTCTTCAATAACGCACAGTTGGCCAGGGAATGACGGTTCCTTCTTAACCATCCATCATATTTATGTGCGCTGGTACTCCTTACCAATTACATTCCCCCCATAGACTTTTGGGGCTCCTTTCTTGGCCCCCTCCCTAGCTTCCTCTGGAGATGTATTTTGGGGGCCCGAAATCTCCTTGAAAAAGGATTGGGATGGAGGATTGGAAATTTCTCATCCGTCAACATCTGGACCGATCCCTAGCTTTTCGATAAAGAGTGTGCGGTCCACATCCCCCACTCAACTAGGTCTTGAAGATGCCACCGCCAACTGCCTCTTTTCAGACCAGGGGCCAGGATGGTGTGTGGAAAAGATCCTGGAATAGTTTAATGAAAGCGACCAATGAATTATTCTGAGCATCCCCTGGGTCCCTGATTTCGGCCCTGACCATATTTTTTGGACCAATGATTCTTCAGGCAAGTTCATGGTGAGATCTGGGTACAGAATGGCTCTTGGAATTCACTCTCGCGACCAAGATGAGGGACCCTGGAAAGCACTTTGGATGCTAAACGTCCCCCAAAAAAATCGCCAGTTTTGGTGGTAGGGGTGCACGGGAACCCTTCTTACCATAACCCTCCTTGTTTACAGACATATGGCCAGTGCTAAATCCTTCAGTTTTTGCCCGAATATTCCTGAAACCTCTTGCCACACCATCTTTCACTGCCTGGGAGCCAATGAATTTTGGAATAAATGGGAATCATCTTCGGATTCTTCACTAGACATTACCTCTAACCTCCCTAATCATCTGATGCGTTAGTGTTCCTCTCTTTCAACTTCAGATGCAAACTCCCGTTTCACCCAGACCTAGATCATTTGGGTTCGGCCTAACGATTTGGTTTTCCACCATGTTCATCAGCCTCCCGAGTTCTGGATTGAACGATCCACTTCATGGATTGAGGGCTGGAAGGACCGCAAAGGAAACTTTATGCCAGGAATTTCCCCCTAATTTTCCCTCACTAAACCCCCCAAAGGAAGGGAGAATTAAGCTTAACGTGGATGCTTCTCTCCCCAAGGATGGGCCTGTTGCTCATGGCCTCCTAACTCGAAATCATAGGGGGCAGATCATTGCAGAAAAATATGAACCACATCATGCCTTCTGGGAACCTGAAGTTGCTGATGCCTATGTCATTCTGGCAGGAATGATGCTCACTGTGGAATGTGGATGGGTTGATATCATCATTGAGTCTGAGTACCTTTCGGTTATCAATGTTATTAACCATGTTGACGCCGGACTATAGGCCTTTGTCTTTATCGTCAGAAGGATCCGCTCGCTGCACCAAGGCTTCTCTTGATGCACCTTCTTTTTTACCAAAAGGGAAGGAAACAATGCGGCCCATAATATGGCTACCCATGCCCCTTCGATATCAACCAACTATGGCTGGAAAATTTCCCTTCTTGGCTCTGCTTATGTACGACTGCTGATATTCGCCATTAATTTAATTTTTCTTCCCTAAAAAAATACCTTATTATTGAAAGATTAAAATAATTGACTTTATAAATATTAATATAATTGTAAATTGAGATTTTTTATGTATTCCAAGAATTTTATAGGTTAATATGACATGTTAGGGTAGGTTAAATAATTTTTTTTGAAATGATAAATTTGTTATAACTTTTATAAAAACCAAATAATAAATAGTTTCAAAATTGACATAAATGGATTTTAAAACAAATACTATATTATTAAATGATATATATTCTTAAAAATCTATTCTTCAGCCAAAAGTATAATATAATGATAGAAATGTCAATAATTAACCACTTTGGGTTCTCTTGGATTTTTATAGTAAGCTTATTAACAATTTATTATATTAATTCAATAGGATGTGGTAAAAGTTGAACTATTTAACTGTAACACACCAAGCTTCTACGGTACGCTTCTCTTTGAATAATGCGATAGCGTGTGTTGTACGCAACATCGAGTTCTAACACACCACAACCAATCAAACTAGCCGTTATGAAAAAGAATACCTACTTTTTGAAATTATATATATTTTATATTTCAAAATGGACTTCATTTTTGGATTCGGAATATCGAAATTATCCTAATTTGAATTTTTGGTATTTTTCTGAGAACTTCCAATTTTAATAAATAGTGAAAAATACTAAAAAACAACTTTTTTAATCAAAATAATTTATAGTGATAAGTTATATAATTGAGTGGTTTTAAAGTATAATTAGAATATATTTTTACCATTTTATCCAATGGTGTTCATTAGAATTAATTTCACATTGAAATTGGACATAAACAATTATCAATCTTTTGATATATATTGTTTCTTAAAAACACGCTATTTGTTGTGACAACGGGAATTAATTATAAAATTAATTAATGAAACTTATATTTTTGGAATTTTTTAAAATATACATCATTTTTGAATTCGGAATATCAATTATATCTTAGGGTGAAAGTTTGGCATTATTCTGAAAAACTTCAATTTTTGATGAATAGTGAAACTACTAAGTGGTAGTTAAAAAACTGAATTTTTCATAAAACATAATTTTACCGCTTCTGTGAATGGAATTTCGAAAATCCGAGAGACACGGTTAATATCAAGAAGTAAAATGTGGTTCAATGAGATGAAAATAATTTTTTGTGAATAGTAACGTTTTAATTTTATTTACCACGGTTAAAAGTAAATAGGGTAATTAAGGGTAAAAATGATATTAATATTACCCTAGAACATGTCCTAATTTTATTGGACAAGTGTATATCGACCAAAACAGCCTTAGGAATAAAATATTATCATTTAGGTCCACTTGGATTAGATTAGAACATTTATTATTATTTAATTCAAAGAAGAGTTAAAAGAGTTAAAATCAATGTTTATTTACTAAAACATTTTTAATATAGGGTTATACATAAGATAAATTCGATTGTAAATATTCATTAGAAATAAAAAAATATTTCCTACAGAAAGATATTTTGTTTATAATATTTAGACTTTAAATAATTTAATTTACTTATGACACAATGATGATGTAGTAATTACCATAATAGTGAAAAATTAAAATAATTGATATTATAAATACACAAATAAATATAATTTGAGACTTTTTAGGAATTAAACTAATTTTCTAGGTTAATATGACATGTTAGTATTGATTAAATTAACTTTATTTGAAGTAATAATTCTGTTATGATTTTTACAAAAATCAATTATTGAATAGTGTCAAAATTGACATACAAGAGTTTTTAAAAAAATATTATATTATTAATTGATATTAAATTCCTAAAAATCTAAGGATCGGCCAAAAACTTATATCATGATATTTTCATCATTAATGGACCACTTGGGGGTCTATTGGATGTATATGGTTTGTTTATTAACCATATAATATAAAAATACAAAGAGACATTCTAAAAGTGAAACTAATTAACTAAGATTTAATACTTAAAGATAATGTTAATATAGTAACACAAACTTGTCTAAATTCTACTGGTTGAATGGTTTTCGACCTATCCCCACCTTAACCTTTTAATAATCAACTTTAGAGCCATTAGAAACCAAATATGAATTTATTATAAATTAATATTTCTAGCTTTTCCAAAGGTGCCCCTCACCCCTCTTATAAAATGGCACTCCTCCTTCTCATTTCTTCACACCATCAAAGCCTTTTGGATCGGCCAAAATCTTCCCACATACTCTCCCAACTTCCCTCACTACACCCTAGAGGCCTTTGTTTTATCAGAAAGCCAACCTAAGGAGCCCTTTTGATCAAATAAAAAGGATGAACCCGAAGAAGAGGTAATGTTTTCACCACTCCTTTTCATGTTCCTTTCTTCTTCCACTTCTTCTTTATTTGTTTTTACCATTATAAAATAATAACTCCAGTATCCTATATATACTGGGATGTTATTATAAATATGTTACAACCATATTCAGTATTCGATCCACCCTTTGAATAACATGTCACCATACGTGCGTACGTACGGCTTACCGTCTCCACGTCGTGGTGTAATTGTTATTAAATATATTATTATTTGGATGGGTATAATAATGATGTTTAAGTCATGTAAATAATAAATATAACATGTTAATGATTCTATACTTATGATATACCATCCATTTATATATTATTTTAATACCAAAAGAATGATATTGTCGCTCGTGCGTACGTACGAACTACCGTCTCCACGAACGCGATGAGATTCATTATCCATCGTATCCATTCATGTATAATTATCATTTCATGATTTAAAAATGATGTCCATAGACTTGATATCATTCTGGATATGAATAATATACAACCTATCCATAATAAACACAGCTTATGTAACAAAACATATAAAAGAAAATGAGTAAGTTAACACCCGAAACGACGATAATTCTAAGATATTATTAACAAATCGATGTTAAAAGATCATATATGATATCATATTAATATATATGATTCATGAATAATTTAATAACAATTATTTCACCATTATACAGAAGGTTAACCTACCCCAACCAAGGAAAAGTACAAGGTAAGGGTTATTTCACAATCTCTTCATTATCCGAGGTTGGTTATACGTAATAATCTACTGGGATCTCTTTATCATCCACATCCATGTTTCTTAAAAATGTATTTCAAAACATTTTTTATATTTAAAAAAATCTGGGTTAAAGTCATTTATACCTTTGTTTGACTTTTTATAAGAGTTTTATAAATAAATCTTTCCGTCATTTTCCAAACAAGGTGCTTTTAACCTTTTCGACAGAATTAAGGTAAGAATGTTTTTCTAACTTATACGGTGGGTGCGGTTATTTTCCGCTGTTATAAAACCGTCGAAGCTTCCCTTACAAGCTTATAAGAATATTTTCATAGAAAATGTTTCCTAAATATAAGACTCTTAAATGATTTCAAAATAAAAAGAGATATTTCTCTAAAAAGAGTTTTGATTTCTTCTATGTCAACATCCTTTGATGGATTTTACGCTTATTTGAAGTTGATTTATTATGATACAAAACTTCTATATTGTATTGAAGGTTTTGTGATATGTTTGACTGTGGATGTGATATTTTAATACCATTCATATTTTATGGTGAAAGTATTGAAATTTCTTATACTAGTTTTAATATGAATGTTTATGTTATGATTAAACCTTATCATATGGGAATGCATTGGACTTAATATGTGACGGGTGGAGCCCGCTATAGCTCCTCGATGCATCGGTAGGTCTCATGAGACAAACTAGTGTCTTGGCACAAGGCCTTGGAAAAATCTTATTTGTAGTCTTGCACGAGGCCTTGGCTATGTGGTTATGATTGTCTGGCATTATGCATTCCCTCATTATAAAAGTGGTTATTGATATTGCATGTGATTATTCGATTAGTAGAATATCCATGTGAATAAGTAAATGGAATTATTTTATTTTGCTTTTTCCATACTATTATGAAGTTCAAGTTTAAAAGGCTTTTGTTTTAGTTATACATTGCCTTAAATGTTTATGCTTATTTTTGAAAGTTTTTTCTATATTGTTAGCCTTACTGGGCATTTGAGCTCACCCCTTTTCTATGTTTTATTTTTCCCAGGATGTGAAGAAGTAAGTTATGAATGACCTGCAGGGATAGTATGTGGGGATATGAGTGTGGAATATGGAGACTATGTTGTTGTAGTAATTTTACACTTTATGATGTAATACTTTATGAATATATCTAGTGTTTCCAGGGCTACTAAACCAATCGGTCATTCAAGATTTGATCTTTCTTGTGATCATTCCAATGTTATGTAATAATGCACCGACTCTGGGTAACTGGGGTCGGGGCGTTACAGTTGGTATCAGAGGAAGTTTAGTACAAACCTTGGAAGCTAGATTTAGATAAACTCTGATTAGAGCACGTAGACCTAAGATGATCTTTGAGGATTAGTATAGAATAAATTCCTAGAATTTTGGAATTGTAGAGATTTTGTGTTTTTTCTGAGCAATACATCCCAGTCTGGATACGAGCAGGTAGAGGCGGCTCTGGCACAGATGTACCTACGGGTAAAACCCGAAAACACCGCTTTGAGCTAGACTCGAACGGAAACTGGTGCACGACAACTGGCCTTGCTGCACTCTTGGTTACGACTCTCTCGGGGGATATGCTTAGGATAACTCTCATTTTATTTAAAAATAATTATGAAGGGTTTAAGAGTATATACTTCCTAAAAGAAAACATTTTTATGATTATGGATTGTATCCATAAATAGTTTTAATTTATGTTAAGTGTTTTATAAGTATGGGATTATGTATTTTGATTCATAAACTCAACTAGTTTATGTCATTGTTTAGAAATGGTGCCTAGTGGAAGAAATAGAAATCGTATCAATGCATGCACTCCATGTAGAGATTTCCCTCCTGCTCAAGATAATTATAGTGGAGCTGGTGATGCAACTGGTGTCGATCAGCTAATCACCATTCTGGGACAACTCACTCAGGTTATGAATAATAACCTTACCCGTATGGAGCACCCTGATCCGCAGCGTGTATGATCAATGTTAGATCGATTCATGAGGCAACAACCACCAATTTTCAATGGGAGTACAATTCCCTTAGTAGCTGAGTAATGGATATTTTCCCTAGAGAAAATATTTCAGGCTTTGGGGAGTAGTGAAAGGTAAAAAGATATCATGGAAGTTTACCGCCTCACTGGAGATGCTGATCAATGGTGGTCATTGATTCAAAATACGAAGGAAGATGATGAAGTATCAAATATGGAATGGAGGGATTTCAAGGATCTGTTTTTAGAAAAATACCTTCCTCGCGACCATCGAGCAGATATGGAAAGGCAATTTCTGAGTCTGAGACATAAGGAGGATGAGAATGTCACAAAGTATGAGGCTAAATTTACAAGGATAGCAAGGTATGCTGGTGATTATATGCGTAACCCAATAAGTAAGATTGATCGTTTCTTTGATGGGTTAAAACCATTTCTCCGTCGATCATTAGTCTCACAATCCTTTTCATCGTACGAAGACATTGTCTCATGTGCTATCAAGACCGAAAAAGAATTGTCTAAGTATTAAGACTTTAAAGCAAAGAAATAGAAGAAGAGGCCTACTGATCAATCTGGGAATGGAAATAAGGGAATGAAAGGAAAAGTTGAATATCCATCCTGTGGTAAATGTGGGAAGAAACACCCCGGTACTTGCTTGAAGGGAATGGGTGTTTGTTAGGAAATGTGGTGAAAAGGCCACCAAGCTCGTGATTGCAAAGGGAAGAAGGAAGCTACCAATGTTTAGTGCTACAATTGTTGGGAGATGGGGCATTATGCAAATGAATGTCCAAAGAGTCAGGAGAACTTACCTCAGAAAATGCCAAGGGATCAAGGCCAAGATTATGCTATCACTACTGCTGAGGTAGAAGCTCTGAAAGACGTGGTGGCAGGTAATTTAATGGTTTCCTCAAGTTTAGCAAATGCATTATTTGTTTCTGGATCATCACATTGTATCATATCATCCCAGTTTTCTATGAAAATTAGATATTTTCAATTTTATTTAACAGGGAGGTGTCAGTTAAAACTCTTAAGGGAAGTATCATTGCAACAAAGTTTTGTGAATCAGTCCCCATTAGAGCACATAAATGTTCTCTATCTTCTGATCTCATTGTCATACCTATGATTGAGTTTTATATAATCCTTGGTATGGACTGGATTTAGGACTATGATACGATGATTTATTGTAAGAATAAATAGGTTACGATTCATGATGATAATGATATGGAACACCTTATCTTTAGAGAAGAATCGTCACCACCTAATTCTTATTTAGATCCACCCCCAGTAGCTCAACTAAATTAAATTATTGGGGAGGAAGAGAATGAAATAACTGTGGGTGAGGAAAATAATGTTCAAATAGAGGATATACCTATTGTGAAAGAATTTGTAGATGTATTTCCGGAAGATTTACCTGGACATCCTCCAGAACGAGAAGTTGAGTTTTCCATTGATTTAATTCATGGATCAAGGCCTATATCAAAGACCCCTTATAGAATGGCCACTATAGAATTATTTTAACTAAATAAACAACTAGAGTAATTTAGTAATAAGGGATTTATTCTCCCTAGTGTTTCTCCATGGGGAGCCCCTGTTCTTTTTTTAAAAAAGAAAGATGGATCTATGAGGTTATGCATCGACTACAGGGAGATCAATGCTATAACAAAAAAGAACAAGTATCCCCTACCATGCGTTGATGATTTATTTGACCAACTGCATGGAGCTCAATACTTTTCAAGGATTGACCTTCGATCTGGATACCATCAGCTGTGTGTGAAGAAGGAAGACATTCCGAAGACAGCATTTCGAACCAGGTACGGGCATTACGAGTTTACTGTAATGCCTTTTGGATTGACTAATGCACCCTCCATATTCATGGATCTAATGAATAGAGTTTTCAAGGAGTATCTTGATGAATTTGTGGTAGTATTTATTGATGATTTCTTGGTATACTCCAAAAGCTACGAAGATCATGAAAATCACTTGCGCATTATTTTGAAGACTCTGAGAAGACATAAATTATATGGGATGTTTAGCAAGTGTGAATTCTGGCTTCGGAAGATTTCTTTTCGTGGACATATTGTCTCTAAAGATGTAATCTTTGTTGATCCTTCTTAGACCAAGGCAATCCAATAATGGCTAGCACCTACGAGTATAACTGAGGTACGTATTTTTATTGGTTTAGCCAGTTATTATCGACGATTCGTCCAGAATTTTTCCCGATTGGCTAACCCATTAACGATGCTCACACGTAAAGGGGTTAAATTTGTTTCGACAAAAGAGTGTGAAGAATGTTTCGAAGAACTAAATAGAATATTAGTCAATGCTACTATATTTAATCTACCATCGGGGAATGATGGGTTCATTATTTATAGTGATGCATCGAAGAAAGGACTTGGTTGTGTCCTTATGCAGAATGATAGTGTTATTGCCTATGCATCACGGTAGTTGAAAATTCACGAAAAACTATCCTACTCATGATCTCGAGTTAGCAGCTGTGATCATTGCATTGAAGATATGGAGGCACTACCTCTATGGTGAAAAATGTGAGATTTATATTGATCACAAGTGTTTGAAGTATATTTTATCACAAAAAGAACTCAACATGAGGCAAAGGAGATGGCTTGAATTACTCAAGGATTATGATTGCACGATACACTACCACCCAGGGAAGGCAAACAGGGTGGAAGATACTTTGAGCAGAAAAGACCATGGAGTTTTGAACAATATGAGAATTGAAAGGGATCCAATTTTCATGGATCTAGTGAAGATGGACATGGGAATAACCAGGGAAGGCGAAACATCAATTCTTTTTCAAATGGTTGCCAAACCATCTTTACTAGAAAGGAATAAGAGTTCTCATACCGATGATGAAGAATTTAAAAAGAAGATTAAAGCTGTGAATGATGGGATATTGAGAGACTTTGTGTATGAAGATGGAATTTTGAAATTCGGGAAGAGACTTTGTGTTCCCGATTTACCTGATCTAAAAAGGGAATTGTTGGATAATGCTCACAGTTCCAATTTCTATATACATCTTGGGAGCACCAAAATGTATAGAGATTTGAAGGAAAATTTTTGGTGGGACAAAATGAAGAGGGAGATTTCGGATTTTGTGTCAAGATGTATGGTTTTTCAACAAGTGAATTCTGGGAGCCAACAGCCTGGAGGAGTTATGCAACCTCTTCCCATACCAGAGTGGAAATGGGACAATATTACGATGGACTTTGTCATGGGACTACCAAATAATCCTAGAAGGAACGATGCAATATGGGTTACTGTTGATCGTATTACCAAGTCAGCACATTTTCCTGCTATAAGAGAATATCTACCACTGGAACGTCTAGAAAGACTATATATTAATGAAGTTGTGAGACTTCTTGGAGTACCCCTATCGATTGTTTCTGATCGTGATCCCCGTTTTACATCAAGATTCTGGAAGAGTCTTCAGAAATCCCTAGATACTGAACTTCATTTGATCACTGCTTACCACCCTCAGACAGATGGACAATCAGAATGAACTATTCAAACCATAGAAGACATGTTGAGATCCTGCTAACTTGACTTTCAGGGTATGTGGGATCAATATTTACCTTTGGTAGAATTTTCCTATAACAATAGCTTCCATTTGAGTATTCAGATGGAACCATATGAATCATTATACGGAAAGAGGTTTCGTACACCAACCTGTTGGGATGACGTTGGTGAAAGAAAACTTGTAGGCCCAGAACTGGTGGAGGAAACGATGGAAAAGGTGAAGGTAATCCAAAATCGCATCAAAGCGGCTCAAAGTAGGCAGAAGAGCTATGTCGATAATCGAAGGAAGGATTTCGAATTTCAAGTCAGTGATCATGTTTTCCTGAAGGTATATCCATGGAAGGGAGTCATACGTTTTGGTAAGAAAGGTAAATTGAGTCCCAGGTACATCGGACCTTTCGAAATTCTAGAACGAATTGGGATTGTAGCTTACCGATTGGAAATGCCGCCAAGTCTCTCCAATGTTCAAGATGTGTTCCACGTATCTCTGTTGAGGAAATACATGCCTGACCCAATGCATGTACTCAACTATGAAGAATTAGAACTGGAACCTGATTTGTCCTATTGTGAAGAGCCAGTCAGGATTCTTGATACGAGAGAACAAGTACTGAGAAACCGGACGATGAGTCTGGTAAAAGTTTTGTGGAGAAACCATAAGATGGAAGAGGCAACGTGGGAACCCGAGGAACATATGATGAAGAACCGCCCGAGTCCTTTCATGTGATAAGTATTCTAGAAATTTCGAGGACGAAATTATTTGAAAGAGGGGAGAATGTAACACCTCAAACTTCTACGGTAAACTTCTCTTCGAATAATGCGATAGCGTATGTTGTACGCAACATCGAGTTCTAACACACCACAACCAATCAAACTAGCCGTTATGAATAGGAATACCTACTTTTTGAAATTATATATATTTTATAATTCAAAATGGACTTCATTTTTGGATTCGGAATATCAAAATTATCCTAAGTTGAATTTTTGGTATTTTTGTAAGAACTTCCAATTTTTATGAATAGTGAAAAATACATAAAAAAAACTTTTTTAATCAAAATAATTTATAGTGATAAATTATATTATTGAGTGGTTTTAAAGTATAATTATAATATATTTTTACCATTTTATCCAATGGTGTTCATTATAATTAATTTCCCTTTGAAATTGGACATAAACAATTATCAATCTTTTGATATATATTGTTTCTTAAAAACACGCTATTTGTTGTGACAGCGGGAATTAATTATAGAATTAATTAATGCAAATTATATGTTTGGAATTTTGTAAAATATACATCATTTTTTAATTTAGAATATCAATTATTTCTTAGCGTGAAATTTTGGCATTATTCTGAAAAACTTTAATTTTTTATGAATAGTGAAACTACTAAGTGGTAGTTAAAACTGAATTTTTCATAAAACATAATTTTACCACTTCTGTCAATGGAATTTTGAAAATCCGAGAAACACTTTTAATATCAAGAAGTAAAATGTTGTTCAATGAGATGAAAATAAGTTTTGGTGAATAGTAACTTTTTACTTTTATTAACCATGGTTAAAAGTAAATACGGTAATTAAGGGTTAAAATGATATTAATATTACCCTAACACATGTCCTAATTCTATTTTACAAGCATATATCGACCAAAACAGCCTTCGGAATAAAATATTATCATTTAGGTCCACTTGGATTAGATTAGGACATTTATTATTATTTAATTCAAAGAAGAGTTAAAAGAGTTAAAATCAAGGTTTATTTACTAAAACATTTTTAATATAGGGTTATACATAAGATAAATTCGATTGTAAATATTCATTAGAAAGATAAAAAGATTTCATGCATAAGGATATTTTATTTATAATTTTTAGACTTTAAATAATTGAATTTACTTATGAAACAATGATGATGCATTAATTACCATAATAGTGAAAAATTAAAATAATTGATAATATAAATACACAAATAAATATAATTTGAGACTTTTTAGGAATTACACTAATTTTTTAGTTTAATATGACATGTTAGTATTGATTCAATTAACTTTATTCGAAGTAATAATTCGGTTATAATTTTTACAAAAATCAATTATTGAATAGTGTCAAAATTGACAAAAAGGGTTTTTAAAAAAAATATTATATTATTAATTGATATTAAATTCCTAAAAATCTAAGGTTCGTATAATAGACTTATATAATGATAGTTTCATCATTAATGGACCACTTGGGGGTCGCTTGTATGTATATGGTAAGTTTATTAACCATATAATATAAAAATACAAAGAGACATTGTAAAAGTGAAACTAATTAACTTAGAGTTAATACTTAATGATAAGGTTAATATAGTAACCCAAACCTGTCTAAATTCTATTGGTTGAATGTTTTTCGACCTACCCACACCTTAACCGTTTAATATTAAACTTTGGAGCCATTAGAAACCTAATATGAATTTTTATAAATTAATATTTCTAGCTTTTCCAAAGGTGCCCCTAACCCCTCTTATAAAAGGGCACTCCTCCTTCTCATTTCTTCACACCTTCAAAGCCTTTTGGTTCGGCCGAAATCTGCCAACATACTCTCCCAACTTCCCTCACTACATCATAGAGGCATTAGTTTGATCATAAAGCCAACCTATGGAGCCCTTTTGATCAAATCAAAAGGAAGAACCCGAAGAAGAGGTAATGTTTTCACCACCCCTTTTCAAGTTCCTTTCTTCTTCCACTTCTTCATTCTTTGTTTTTACCATTCTAAAATAATAACTCCAGTATCTTATATATATTGGGATTTTATTATAAATATTTTACAACCATATTCATTATTCTATCCACCCTTTGAATAACATGTCTCCATACGTGCGTACGTACGGCTTACCGTCTCCACGTTGTGGTGTAATTGTTATTCAATATATTATTATTTGGATGGGTATAATAATGATGTGTAAATCATGTAAATAATAAATATAACATGTTAATGATTCTTTAAATATGATATACCATCCATTTATATATTATTTTAATGCAAAAATAATGATATTGTAGCTCGTGCGTACGTACGAACTACCGTCTCCACGAACGCGATGAGATTCATTCTCCATCGTATCCATTCAAGTATAATTATCATTTGATGATTTAAAAATGATGTTTGAGGACTTGATATCATTCTGGATATGAATAAGATACAACCTATCCATAACAAACACGGTTTATGTAACAAAAAATAAAAAATAAAACAAGTAAGTTAACACCCGAAACGACTATAATTCTAAGATATTATTAACAAATCAATGTTAAAAGATCATATATGATGTCATATTAATATATATGATTCTTCAATAATTTAATAACAATTATTTCACCATTATACAGGAGGTTAACCTACCCCAACCAAGGAAAAGTACAAGATAAGGGTTATTTCACAATCTCTTCATTATCCGAGGTTGTTTATACATAATAATATACCGGGATCTCTTTATCAACCACATCCATGTTTCTTAAAAATGTATTTCAAAACATTATTACTATTTAAAATAATATGGTTTAAAGTCATTTATACCTTTGTTTGACTTTTTATAAGAGTTTGATAAAGGAATATTTCTATCGTTTTCCAAACAAGGTGCTTTTAACCTTTTCGACAGAATTAAGGTAAGAATGTTTTTTTAACTTCTACGGTGGGTGAAGTTATTTTCCGCCATTATAAAATTGTCGAAGATTCCCTTAAAAGATTATAAGAATATTTTCAAAGAAAATGTTTCATAAATTTAAGACTCTTAAATGATTTCAAAATAGAAAGAGATATTTCTCTAAAAAGAGTTTTGATTTCATCTATGTCAGCATCCTTTGATGGATTTTACGCTTATTTTAAGTTGATTTATTATGATACAAAACTTCTATATTGTATTGAAGGTTTTGTGATATGTTTGACTGTGGATGTGATATTTTTATACCATTCATAGTTTATGGTGAATTTATTGACATTTTGTATGCTAGTTTTAATATGAATGTTTATGTTATGTTTAAACCTTTTCATATGGGAATGCATTGGACTTAATATGTGACGGGTGGAGCTCGCTATAGCTCCTCGATGCATCGGTAGGTCTCATGAGAGAAACTAGTGTCTTGGCACAAGGCCTTGGCAAAATCTTATTTGTAGTGTTGGCACGAGGCCTAGGATATGTGGTTATGATAGTCTGGCATTATGCATTCCATCATTATGAAAGTGGTTATTGATATTTCATGTGATTATTCGATTAGTAGAATATCCATGTGAATAAGTAAATGGAATTATTTCATTTTACTTTTTCCATACTATGTTGAAGTTAAATTTTAAAAGGCTTTTATTTAGTTATACATTGTCTTAAATGTTTATGCTTATTTTTGAAAGTTTCCGCTATATTGTTAGCCTTACTGGGAATTTGAGCTCACCCCTTTTCTATGTTTTATTTTTCCCAGGATGTGAAGAAGTATGTTATGAATGACCTGTAGGGATAGTATGTGGGGATATGAGTGTGGAATATGGAGACTGTGTTGTTGTAGTATTTTTCCACTTTATGATGTAATACTTTATGAATATATCTAGTGTTTCCAAGGCTAGTAAACCAATCGGACTTTCGATATTTGATCTTTCTTGTGATCATGCCAATGTAATGTAATAATGCACCGACTCTGGGTAACTGGGGTCGGGGCATTACATTAAATAAGATGTATGTCTAAAAGATAGGGTTAATATGGTGACCACAGCTTGTCTAAAACCTAATGTTTGATATTATTTTGACCTATACCCACCGTATCTTCAATATAAATCAATTTTGATCCATTAGAAACCGAAAATAATTTTATAATTAAATAATATTTCATGTTTTTCCTATGGTACCCCTCACCTCTCTTATAAAGGGGTGCTTCCCCTTCTCTTAACTTCGCACATCGAAACCATTTTGATCAGCTAAAACCTGCTCAAATATCCTCCCAAATACCCTCAATTCATCCTAGAGGCCTTCCTTTAATCAAAAAGCCAACTTATGGATCATTTTTTGATCAAATCATAAGGAAGCACCCGAAGAAGAGGTAATAATTTCATCACCTCTTTCAATGTTATCTTCTTCTTCAACATCTTATACTTCCTCTTTCTTTGATGTTTCCATACCAAAATAATAAATCTAGTATCTTTTACATACTGTGATGTTATTATATATATGGTACAACCATATTCATTATTCTATCCATCCTATGAATAACAAAGTCACCTTACGTGTGTATGTATGGCTTACGTTCTCCACATAGTGGTGTAGTTTGTTATTCAACACTTCATTATTTGGATGAGTATAATAATGAGTATAATTTATATAAATAAAAAATATATCATTTTAATGATTATTTATATATAATATACCATCCAATTATATACTATTTGAAAATCAATAAAATGATATTGTTGCTTGTGCGTACATACATCTTACCGTCTCCACAACGCGATGAGATTCATTTCCACGTTCACCATTCAACGATGATTATAAAAATGTATATTATTAATTAGTATGTAATATATGAAATAATAATTCAACTGTAAATATATATATATATCATTAACTTACTTCACTTCAATACGATATGAAAACCTAAATAGGTTTTATGCTTACGTACGACCTACCGTCTCAATAAATGGTGTTTTCTATTTCATATATCTATCTATTATAAATATATTTATATTATAAATATATATGATATGTAAATAATTTTTTATGTTTGGGGTGTATTTAAATCATGATTTATGGGATACGATCAAGAATAACAAACTAAAACAAGTTTGATAAAGAGAGAGATTATAACCCGAAGTGTTAATTTAACATGGAAATTATTATTGAATGGGTAGTATAAATTCATAAATTAACCATATATGATATCATAATTATTTATATTGTTCCAGTATAATTTAAAAATATACTGTGGTCATTATATGGGAGGTTAAACGTACTCTCTACTAAAGGAAAGTACGAGGTAAGGGTTAATTCATCAATCTCATTATTATCCAAGATTGTTTATTTGTATGTTTTTACTGGGAAATATTTGTTATCCATTTACATGTTTCATAAAAGATCTTTTTAAAGGATTATTTTTATGTAACTCTTTAACTAAAACATTATTTTAATTATTTTAAATATTTATTCCTCTAAATCATTTTCATTAATGTCTATGTTTTCAAAATGGTTTTAAGGATTTATTTATATAGGCATGAATGTTTTAAAATGTTAATTAATTTAAAAAGCTTCCAAATTGTATGAGACACATTGATTCAGAAATAACTTTTAAATTTATTCCTTTATAAATTGTGTGACTTTTAAATGATTTCATAATAAATATATATTTCACTCAAATAGTTTTACTAATAATTTTCAACTATATCAGAATCCTTTACATGATATTAATCATGATTGATGTATATTTATTATAATAAAATCATCCATATTGTATTTAATGAGTTATGATATGTTTTACTGTGGATGTGATATTTTTAGGACATTCATGGTTTATGGATAAAGTATTGACATTTCGTATGCTAGTTTTAATACCAATTTTTATGTTATGTTTCCACATTCTCTTTTTAAGAATGCAATGAACTTAGTAAGTGACGAGTGGAGCCTTCTATAGTCCCTCGATGCATTAGTAGTTCTCATGAGACAAACTAGAGTCTTGGCACAAGGCCTTGACAAAATCTTATTTGTAGTCTTGGCACGAGGCCTTGACTATGTAGTAATGATGTCCGGCATTAGGCACTCCCTCATTATGAAATTAGTTACTGTATGTGATTATTCAACTTGTAGAATATCCTTGTGCATGTTTATATGGTAATTCTTGATTTATATTTCCCCTATTATGTTCAAGATTAGGTTTAAAAGGCTGTTGATTTTATTACACATCTTTCCTTAAAATTTTATTTCTTCTGCAAAATTATTTACCCTTACTGAGCATCTGAGCTCACACCTTTCCTATGTTTTATTTTCCCAGGATTCCAAGAAGTTTACTATCATTTATATGACGGTTTAAGATACATGAATATTTTAATTTTCAAAGGATTGTCAAGATTGTATTTTATTTTATAAGTGTTAATGTGATGGTCATGTATGTAATATATTTTCCATGACTACTAAACAAATCAGTCCCTCAGGACTTGATTCCTTGTAATCATGGCGATGTTTTAAAATAATTCACTAACTCTAGGATTCTAGGGTCGGGGTGGTATAGTAAGCCAAAAATCTATGTATTATTACAATTTTATTCTACCATGTATTATTTTATTTGATTAATTTGTGATTCATGTAATGTCAATTTTCCAGGATTTATGCCATGACTCATGTTTATGATCTATGAAATATAGGGTATGGATTTCAAGTGTTACTCTCATGTTCTCGTACCCTTATGATCATATTAAGTTTATGTCTCTCTTTATTAGCCAAATAAAGAATCTAAGAACACATTTTCTTATGTTTCCTTTCCTTAGGTAATCTAGAAAGATATTTTGTTTCATATCTCTATGAAGGGTTCTAGTTTAGAAGAACTTATTGGGATATTATGTAGTTCACTTATGAACTAATTTTTTTATATCTATGTCTCCAATGATACTTATTTTATATGATTTAGGTGTTGATAGTTATGTTATGTAAGGAATATTAATCTATTATGGTGTGATATCTATCTATAGAATGTATGGATCACTATAGATGAGGATAATATACTAACTCGATGAAATATATAATTTAGTATATATTATATAACAATAAAAAGAGTGGTTAATGGAAAAAAAATATGTTTTTAATTTTCATTTATTAAATAAATTTTACAAATATATAAAATAATAATAGTGGAATGTAATGACAATGAACGGTTTCTTGAACTACATTAGGTTGGGTTACCACAATGTCTCAGGTGAACCTATTATTATTTAGAGGCTAACATAAATTATGGGGTTATATAATGTTCATTTGGGAGGCAGTTTCCCCCATGTAAACTATTTATAAAAAAGGATAATTCATAATAAAAATTCATCATGACCATTTTGGTAGACTGAGAACCAAAAACTAACCATATTGGGTCTCTCCATATGAAATTTTGTATCCTAATATACATATATAAATAGGGAAGTAATCTATATGAACATGATTATATGATGCATCGAGGTTCATAAGCTCTATAACATATGAAAAATGAGCAAATGAAAAAATAAAATATAAACATAAATTCCCAACTAAATGTATCCAAACATGGAAACTTTCTTATAAAAAATGTAGTTTTATAAAAAATTTCATAATAGATATGGACTTATGATCCAATATTTGTGTACTCCAATGTGTAGACTCCCAATTGGGATCTAAGTTAAAACCTTGAAAATCGACTCATAGCACCCAATAAGTTCCAAAAAGTTGATTTGATGCCCAATTTCTATAATATAATAGTCTCCATGTTCTGATTCCTTTCTCTTACCTAGATCATACAATCAAATTTTCAACATTTCTCTTGTGGAAAGTATATCGAACATATTTTGAAACATCATATGTTCTCATCAACCAACCCCTATTTACCTGTCAAAAACATAAGTGAATGGAAAAATATTATATGGAATATGTAAAAATAAAACAAAGTAATGAAACTAAACTTTTTAGCATCCTAGAAGGAAGATAATTTACAACTAAATACTATAACATTATATACCATTACTAGTAGAAAAATAGGTATCTTAGAGTGGTTTTTTTTATTTTTTTTTAATAGCGATTAATGAGGCGAAGTCATTCAAGGTGATGTTCTAAATATATTTGTTAACATAAATAATTAAAAATCCTCTTAAAATTTATTTTTTAATTATATTTTCACAAAAAATATTAAAAACTAATGTCAAAAATATTATTCATTGCTGATTTAAAAAAATATAAAAAACCTATTATTTATATCATTTTTTTAGAAGACAAACATGAAATAAAATCTTTCATATATTCTTTTTTAAAAAATTATTGGAAGTATCATTTTTCACATTGGTTTTTTAAAAACAGACATTAATGATCATTTTTCACGTTAGTTTTTTAAAAACATTCTAGGAAAATATGTTCATCATATAAATTTTTTTAGATCGTAAAACAATAAATAGTTTATTTTTACGTTCAACAATAAACAATATTATTCCTCATCATAAAATAAATATTTCACTATTAATGAGCTAAAAAATAATGGATCATTCAATTATAAAATGATAGGAATAATAAAATATTTATTTAAATGTTGAATAATCTATTTAGGAAAAGATAATATCCAAAAACAAAAAAGAAATTAATAGAATCAAGAATAAAAATGAAAAACATACTTAAATATTTTACATAAATTTCATGCTTGTATATGCCTTGGTCGATGTGGTTTTCTTCTCAGGAAGGATCTCATGAGGAATCAAAAGATACTTATTAGGATTTATTTTAGACTCTGAATGAATCTTTATTGTTTCAACGTGATCGGAAGAATGATTCTTTATTATAAGATAAAATGAATCATTAACCAACATATCAATGGAGAAAAATAATCATTAAAAATAAATCAAATAAAAATGAATATAAATAAGATGATCAGATCATCAAAAAAATCAATGGAATGATGATGGAGGTATAATTATTTGAATTGGTATAATTATGATGTTATAAAAAATTGATCATTAAAATAATACATGTGTTCCATGAAAATATATAACTGAAACTTAAAAATAAAACATGGTATCATAATGATTAGCCGAAATTGAAATTTTTTAAGGATTTTTATAAAAACATTAGAAGTCTACATTGGAAATATATTAAATTTTACGGTTCATGTAAATTTTAAAATAAAATAACATGAAAGACTAAATTTTTTATGTCATTTATACTAAAACTGATGTTCAAAATTTAGTTCTTCAGGTCGGTTATCATAAAACCGAAATACTCATTTTTGACATCGATTTTCTTAAAACCAATCCTAAAATTTTATTTTCCCACATTCATTTTCTAATAACTTGTGTGCAAAAATATATTTTCATACTAGTTTTCATAAAACCACAATGAAAAAACGAATAGTTTATTTAACATCAGTTAGTTCAATAAATGGTGTTAAAAACATTTTAATGTTAGTTATTTATAACAAGATATTAAATCTCTGATGAAAAATCTATTTTTTATAATAGTTCATGCGGGTACGTACTTAACAGATCTACCATAGGAGATCCTAATAAGGATGTCTAGATAGAGATAGGGAAATATTGTAGCCCATCTCTTCCATGTGTAAGGAAAACAATGTTTTTGAATAATATAATCCCTTAGAAATTGTAATAAGTATACAAAGACATGGAATTTTCCCATCCTATGGAAAATGGGAAGTGGTATTGTAAACATATCCCATTTCCTGGCTTAATTTAAGCTTTAAATACATGAAATACTTATTTATGGGAGACAATCAACCCTTCAACACATATGTAAGTCATAATGTAGCATACAAGAGTCTAATAAACAAATAAAAATAGTGACATAAAGAGGTATAATATTATACTCCAAGAATAAAAAAATGCATTATTAGAGTTCCATCATTAATTAAAACAATGGAAATAACATAAAATTATAAGGTGCTCATGCCAAAATTAAATATTCCATATAAAAAGAAGAAAAAAATCAAATATGGAAGGATATCATTATGAATAAATGAAAGGTTAATTCAAGTAGCCTTTATAACAATTTAAATATAATGATAATGACCCTTTTTGAAAAAAATATTCATCGTTTAAGATATCCACTCATCCTTATACTGATGTCCAAATATCCCTTAGGAAGTGTGAAAGGGGATAGGGTTACACCTACCCTAAATGGCATTATTAGCTTCCATACTTATAAAAGAGAGAGAGAGTATTCCATCCTTTGTCTAAATAGAACCAGATTGGGGGAATTTAAAATTAGGTAACAACCAGAAAAAATATTGAAAATAAAATCTAGAACCTAAACTAAAGGTTTAACACTTATTTACCTATGTTAATCCCCCACTATAAGTATCAAATAAAGAAACCAATAGATTCAATGGATTTTGAAATCACTATATTTTATTATTGGTGAGATACACATGCTCTCATTGAAAAAAAATACAACAAGATATGAGATTAGGAAAGTGAGAGAATTACGTAGATGAAGGAGAGCTTCGACAACTTCATGGATCCTCAAGAATCAATGATTGATGATGAAATACTTGGAGAGGAAGAATAGATGTTGGAATCAAAATAGAGGTGGAATAAACTATAAAAATAGTAAATCACATACCGCCACATCAATTTAAGATAAATATTAGTTGTTAAAAGGACCAAAATTCCACTTCTTTAAGATCATTTTTTTGAGAAAACTTTCAGGTTCCTACTAGAATGTATCGAGTAAATATTAGTTCAAAATAGAACCATCTAGTCAACCTAGTTCCCATGTATTAGATGTTATAGAGATAATATGTAGCCGATGGTCACCAAACACAATATGGTTTTCCTCTTCTTCATCCCTTATTCTCTTATCTCCTACAAAAATAACTTAAATCCCCTTTAAATTAAAATTTCATTAATTTGGTGTCTAAATAATTTAAATTAAAATTATTTTACCTAGTTAATGAGTTCATCTTATTTAAAACATCCCAACCTCCTAGATTCTCACCATAGAGAATCATCGATCTGTTTCATAAGGAAAAATGTCTACCTCATGGCTCTTCATTTTTTCACCCCTCTCCTAGGCCTCATCTTATAGATCCCCTTGTTTCAACATGAATTAATCCTGAGGGATCCCATTACCTTAAAGTAATTATAAGCCCTATTTAATGATGTGAATAAGGTGTTGTATGAATGATTTATTAGACACAGGTCTAATATAATTATATTAGATCACAAATGATATGTCAATAATATACCTTATCAATTAAGAAACATATAAATCATTTTTTGTGAATCTAAATTTCAAAGAAAATGCAAGCTAATAATCTAATTACCAGAAACTTCTAATAATTTCAAAGGCATTAACAAACGTTGGGGATAACTTACCACAACTACTCATTCACCAGGGACCCAAATTTAGAAAGTCATAAAGGAATACATGATCCCAAACTTTTAATTCCAATGGTCATCTTCAATGGTTGACATAAGTCTTTTTCATGCTATGATAATTATTATTAAATTTTTAAATGATCATCAAATGTTTTATAATTTCTAAAAGACTAATAAACATGATTATAGATGTCTCACATATCATATTCCAATAAATAGGTGAGTGAAATAGTCTCTCATAAAGTTATGTATATAGATCCATATGTTTAGAAGATTCATAACTATTATTGTAGGATAATTTTACCAAGGAAAGGTGATCCTCCCATTATCAACCAATTTAGAGAATATAGGTCCAAATCATATCATCCAATATGTAGATATTATACTTAGATTGGACATCATCTTTTGGATAAATTGTTGTACAAAAAATAATCTATGACCCCATTTCTAACCGAAGTCCTTGGAATAAATAGGACAAGAATCGTGGATCCCTGTGAAAAATGATTCTAGCTAGTATACTATAAAGCTTCACTATCAATCATATATATATAATTATGAGTCCCTCAAAAAATTAATATTATTTAATAGAATTACGTTTTTCTATCTTGGTCAATTTTTTTACTATAACTCAACCCATATATTTCCTCTTAGAGGATATTAGTTGACCAGTCATGAAATTCATCCTGATTTTACCGCATTTACATACATACATAAAGAGTGGTTATAGAATACAAAAAGGATTTTTATGATTTTATTTCACTTTATGAAAACATATATCATATATAAATAAATAAAATAATTCATTTTATATAAGAATCTATAATAAACTACAAATAGATATGACTATACATCTCCATGATACCTGGGTGAATAAACCACAAAAATGAGTGGAATTCATTCATTACTTCTTGTTTTATACCTATGGGAACCATGATCCTCCAATTATAACAAATAATGGAATAAGAAAATTAAAACTCTCCATAAATGATATCCAAACCACATATCCTCTCTAACAAAATAATAAAATCAGAATTAGAAATTATGGAATCTTTAAATTTATATAAGATGGGTGATGATAGATCGATGTAGAAAAAATGCATCCCCTATTGATCCACTACAACACTTAGATGAATCTCTATTATAAAAACATTAATATTAACCACTATATCAGAATTATAATCAAAGAATATACTTAGGATTTATTCTACATATTCAAAGAAGTTGTGTCTGTGTGTGTGTGTGTGTGATAAAATATATTTTTTTTTTTAAATCTCCACATTGCGGCTCTCCTAACCTCAGAATCTAACCCCAACTCAGCCCCTAGCTTCGGAAATATTTTTCGAAATATTCCAATGTCATACAAAGAAACAACAGAGTCACTACAATAAATCATTAAAGTGACCAACAAATTCCATCAAAAACATACTCTCATGGGTCAACCTCATAAACTCATCTACCCTATCTTTCTTGAGAATCTCAAGGTGAATGTTCTCTAATAACAACTCCTTAAATTTCTTCCAAAAAAAATTCCCTATCATTGAATCTAGATTATGGATTTATCACAACCACTTCACTTCACCACATATCATATAAGCTACCATATTGACTCTTTTTTTAGTATCATTCTCCAATTGGTCATGTATCATCTGGATAGACTCAATCCAGAACTCAACTACCTACGGTCTAACCTATCTAGTGAATTTTGGAGGGTGTTGCAACTAAAACTCCCATTTCATGTCATACATACTCTTAAAAACCCACCCTGGAACTTTTTCCATAAACTATATAATGTGAGAAAATTTATCAAGGAAATTATCTCCGGCTCCATCTACTAGAACTATTAGAACCTCAGGTTCCACTATTATAGGATCATTCCCAGCCATATCCTCTTATCATCATGTCAACAAGTTTCACTATGGGGGAATATCCGTAAAATTCCAAACACACATATTTGGAATAATTACACATTATTAACACATTTATATAATATTTATTCACATAAATCAAAAACAATTCATCCCCACACCCATCCACGTGGTCAAAACTAAGGCGTTATCACTAACCTCAACAATCCCTATCCTCGGTCTTGGATAAAATTGAGTAAACAACTTCACAATTCAAGATTCTCATTATATAACATTTATCCATTTAATTCTACCACTTCACAAATATTTAAACTTAATAATTTCATATAAGTCATCTCCTCTATTTTTTTTAAAATACTCAATACAGAAATGAATTTCATTTTAACAACTCACCCAAATCCTACTTTTCCGTGCGTTCCTAAAATGATGCATGCCACAATAAATTGTGAGTTCTTAAAATGATGAATGCTTATAGAATTTTCATACCATACTATTCAATGACTAAAATATCATAAAACAATAATACCACACATCAAGTGAATCACCCAAGGTGAAATAACATTCCACTATAAGAGCATAAAAAACATAAATCCCACCATGGGAACTTGGGTTTCCTCTATAAATGTGTTTGCTACTCCCATAAATGAACTCATTACCAAGGACCTAATCATTAAATTATCCTTTCTAACATTTATAAATTCCATTCCAACCGAATGGAGTGGAAAAAAATACTTTGATACCACTTTTTAAGGTCCCAACTCTGGTGCCACATATGGGTGTCATATGTTAGTTGGCCATAAGACCATAGGTATGCCTCCCCATACAACATTGGATTTTTACTAGCACTGAGGTTCAAATATATAACATATGGAGACTATAAAATTTTTATAAATTCATCAAAACAACATAAAATAAATAATCAATAACCATGATATAATAAAAACACCCAGAATAATGTCGTAACCAGTACAAACTAGTATCACATGATAAACTAGAGTAGGAAAAAAAATCCATAACAAAATATTATAATATTTCATTCCATATATGTGTCATGTTTGATATGGAAACCCAAAAATAGACATTGAAACTTCAAAGTGTGTCTCGAAATCAGGTCAGGTTCCCACATTCATGCTCCAACCCAACTCAACCATATAGCATAGGGATATTTCCCATGTCTTATCCTGCAAACATGAAAGTCTATTCGGGTACCAATTAGGCATCCCAGCTAGGGTGTGAGTACAAATCAGTAGGCCACCAACAACATCATTGAAAACAATATCTAGTTCATAACAATGAATATATTTTTAAAAAGAGAAAGTACAATACATGAATTAAATAGTTATCACATTTCATTCTTCTTTAATTAACCATATAGTTTATCATGTTCACAATGACTCCCAAATAATCAATATCCAGTTTTTGAACCATATATCATAGTGAATAATAATCAATTCATTCATGAATTTCATTATGCATTTAATTCTACCTTCATTTCAAAACAACTTAAAAACACAGTCCAATTCAAATATCATGGGCCTAAAAATTCATGTCTGGAACCATATGTGTATCTGGATAATCAGTCCTTATTCCACACCTCATGGTTCATTTGGGTATTTGGAGAATCATTCCTTAACCCATACACATTATCATATACGTTTATTTGGAGCCTCATCCCATTTCCCACAATCGTTATCACATATATCAGAATAAATATAAATCAAGGTTTATCATCAATGACCATATTATCAAACATTATCATTATGATGTACCATTAAAATTGTCAATTGAATCATGGTTCTTCAATTTTTTCACTTTTAATAATTTGATAAATTCTCCATTAAAACATTCATCAACATTTATTCATATAAATCATTTACCATTCAAGATTAATACAACCGTCCCTTTATTCAGATTATCAATAAATTCTTGGTCCCATTTATCAATATTTTTTCACAATCCCATTAATACACTAGTTAGTTAGTTTAATTTAAGATGAAATAGAGTAATGTGCCACTTGAAATTCCATAATTAAATACACACAATTATAATAAAGACAATGTGAATTGGAAGTTAGACAACATACCTCATGATCGTTGGTGAATGATCTCCCAACCACATCTTCAAATTTATATAAAACATTCAAGTTAACAATAATATAATATATCTTGAACCAAAAACTAAGATAAAAATTAACCCCCAAAACCAACAATGGTCAAAAGGTTCCACAACTTTATCAATAGAATGATGAAAGGAAAGAAACCAAAGAAAAAAAAAGATTCCCACTGATTGATCACACAAATGGGATGTCTGGAATGGAGGAAAGGCTTCCAAAGGATGAGAGGAGGCGGGATTCATGGATGATGAATGAGATTACACATGCACAAAACCATTAAAATTTCATTCTCCAGAAATTACATAGTGTTTAATTCTTTCACACTTCATGTAATTATTTATAGAGGGTTGTGTGAAAAAACTCATTGCTTTGGGTAAGTATTTACTGCAAATAATTATTACATTTTAGGTTACAATATTACATGGCATGTGATAATATCATGTAGTGAACCAGTTCACTATGTGCAGCCATTCATGACATGTTTTTGGGGAAATTTACACATTTTATCGCCAATTTATGTGGCATGTAAATCCTCTCCAGACATTTTTTCCTCCAAATGAAAAGAAAACGTAGCTAGAGAAAGGATGTAATATTATGATATGCATATTTATATGGGATTATATATATAATTTTAAATATATTTATGTGTATATTTAATAATATTCAGTTAGATACATAAATATATATGTGTTTGTGTTTGTGACTGTGTGTGTATATATATATGTATTCATGGAAATTTATTTATAGTTATATATATTTATAAGTATTTATCTGTATTTATGTATATTTAAGTATATTTTTATATATTAAGTTGGCATATATATATATATATGTATTCCTATTTATTTATATAAATATATATGTATTTAAATATATTTATGTTCATTTATTTATAATTATATAAATATATAGATGTTTATATGTATTTGTATATGTGTATGTCTGGGTATTTGTGAATATATATATACATATTTACTTATTTATGTGTATTAATACGTGTCCTTTTTTATATTTTTATATTTATATATTATTATATTTTATTATGTATATAGTTATATTTATATATATTTATGTATATTTATTTATAATATATATATATTTATGCATATTTGTTTATAATTTAATGATATTTATATATATTTATATATATTTATGTGTGTGTATATATATCTATATTTATATATTTATATATATAAATATAATTATTTTTAATAATATATATATTTTTGTGTACTTGTATATATGACGTGGATATATGTATATATATATATGTGTTTATGTCTTTATATATGTGTATATATATATTATTATATTCTTAAGTTTATATAAATTGTATTTAATTATATATAAGTGTGTGTGTGTGTTTGTATATATATTTATGTAAATTTATTTAGATATATATATATATATATATTGATTTTTGAATATTTATATACATTAATATTATATATATATACCACGTCGGTATAAAAAAAATATTTATATGAGTGTATATATTTATATATATATATATATTTATATATATTTATATATATTTATTTATATTGGATTGTGTATTTATATACATTTATGTAAATTTATTTATATTTATATATTTGATAGATATTTATATATATTTTCATATATTTATAAACGTATATACAAGTATATTTATATAAATTTATATGCAATTATTCTTTTATATGAATTTATTTATAAATCATGAATATATTTATGTACACATATATATGTTTTTACATGTACTTATATATATATATATAAGTATATGAAACTCTACTTAGCCACTCATCAATTACTCAGTGGAATGGTAAAATAGTAGAATGACCAAAAGGAAATGAGCTCAAATCTCACTATTAACATATTTATACATAAATAAAAAGTAATATTAAATAATAATTTAAAAAATTAACAAACATTGATAATTGTTAAGTGGTCGATTTTAAATCACTGTGTCGCTGAAATTCATGACGGTTTTGAAAAAGCATCCAAAATCATTTCAAGAGGGTTCGGATCACTGATAGACATTAAAAATTCCACATCTAAATAGATTTTTTTGTGTAGTATCTTTCAAATGTGTCTTCAATTCCCCCAACTCTGTTAGAGCCGTTTGAAATTGATGGATTAAAATAGGTTTGATTCCTTGTTAGATATTATTAGTGAAATATACTTATTGTTCATTAGGAAACCCCATGAAATATTCTGGGAAAACATCGAGGTAATGATCCACCACTTTTGGCAATACCTATTTCCATTTAGCTTCTAATACTTCTGGGACAAGGAAATCTATTCTGGTACTGAGCATTTTACCCTTACCCTAATTTGATCTAGGTCAACTAACGTGACACTTCCATTCTTCCTAAAGATTATATCGAGTACTAATTGATGGTAAGGGAAGTACCTTATTATCATAGTGATTGTTACCAACCTAAAAATTAGTAGATCGATTCATTTTTAGAATAACGTTTAAATGATATCATTTTCAAAATGATAAGTCCCCAAAAAAATTATATGGAGTTACAACAAAGGTGTAATGTGAAAACTTCCTCACCAACATAATTATTTTCCATAGAGGTTTTAAGAATCCTATAATAGAATTTACATCCATGCATGACTCAGAATAAATTCTTATTTAATAGAAAAAAATGAGAGAAAATAAACATTACTGAATAGGTACAAGTTTGAAGAAGGGTTTAATGGACTGGTACCTTCACCAATATAAAATCTTATTAAAAATTGGTTATAGGTTTCTATTTATCATATAGTCATCAAGAAATATTGTAATAATATTTTAGTATAAACTTTTACCCAGGTGAATTCACTATAGATGAAAAACCTCAACTCTTTTATTTGATCTCTGGTTTTGGGTTTTTAGAAAGTGGTAAAATAACTATAGTAACTGATATAGCCAATGGGGATTTTGGGTTCTATATATCTTAAAGATATTACCCAAAATATTTCATATTCCCTTCTCTAAAAAAAATATTTGTTGATTTAAATTAATTCCATAGATACAACAATTATTTCTTCGAAAGAAAAAATCATGTATGAAATGACCGCGACATCCACACTAAGGACACCATAAATTTGGTATTTTGTAACTAAAATAAATTATCACACCTTCAACTCAACTACCCTACAGAATATTCAATTTAATTGAATTTACTCGACCTTGTTTTCTACATCTTGGGGGCCCTAATTTTATGACCCCTAATGTTGCACTTCCTTTATCATGAGATCTCATCATCATTGATCATCCCTTTCTAGAATAAATATGGTCATACATTTATGGTGTTGTAATGGATGTTTGATATACTTTCAAAGTAAATGCATATGTTGAATCCACCCCTTTAATTGTTGTTGGGTAATACCACCCTTATAGGAGGTGGAACCTCAATATCCACTTGTTACCATTAAGGAAAACCCTAACGAATTATATATAGAATTTGGGTAATATTTATAAAATATTGAAAGTTAACATAAGGTCTTAATGATGGTTCATACTCATCCATAAATTATTTCATATTGGGTGGTGGTCATCTCATCGAAAAACTATATAATATATTAGATAATAACATCATTATCTGTCTCTTTAATGGAAATCGATTATTTCAAACTATTCTAAAATATTTTAGGCATAAACCCTATTACCTTGATCCCTTCATTGATTAAATATAAGCAACTATTATTTTATTAAAATAAATTTTTGGAAACATTAAACATAGTCATTCATGATTCAAGATAATCCAAATAGCATATAATAAATGATTTAAATAGAATTTTAAACATATATAACATGTTCACATCATAATTTTAAATGGATAGTAATTATTGTTTTCATGTAATAAAAAATCCTCTATAACCAATATCAACGGTTAGTGTATATTCACCCACATGTTAACAACAAATATATAGGAAAATAGTATTTATTTATTATTAATGTTTCATTTCATACAAACCTCCAAATGATCCCAATAATATAATAAATATGTGTAGGCTACCATTTGCAATGATATATGCCTACCTAAAATATGTGTCATACATTCTTGTGTAGACTCAAGGGGAATACATGAAACATGAATTTATAGAATACCATTAGTTACTTGAGATTTCATCAAAATTATGTTGTCAAGACCTATTTTTTGTTACTTTATATTGTATTATTGTCAAATCCCCTAAATAATATAAAGTCCAAAAACCCTGATCCCTTAATTTGGGCTCTTGTACCATTTTATAATTACTATGACCCAATCACCCTAATGACAATGGGTAGGGTCTCTATAACACCTCAGGTGATCCTCCGTGTCACGAATGATGGTAAAAAATTCCATGATTAGATAAATAAAAAATGGAATGTGGTTTCCCCTATATACACAATTTATAAAAAATATTTGTTCACAGTGTAACTTAAACATGGATAATAGGTTCGATGTAAAACCAAAACCCACCCATATTGGTTCATTCCACATGTAAAAGTTCATCTAAAATTATATACAGAAACAAGGGAAACATCTATATGATCATGAATATATACTATAGCTATGGTTTCCAAAATATATACTAGACTATGAAAAGAAAATGAAACACACACTAAATAAAAAGGCCATAAAACATGCCCTAATGATTAAAAGGTAACAAAAAAATGTGGTTTTCTCAAAGTGGTAAATCCAAACATGACATACTGGTCCAAAAGTGGTTTAATACCATGTGTAGACACCCAAATAAAAACTAACGTCAACCAATTAATATCAAAACCACACACTCTCTATGAACTACTGATAATTATATCTTATGCCTAGTGTATAAAAGTTTCTAGCCTCCATGTTATGGTACCTTCCCCACACATATATCACATCGAAACTTCAAAAAACATATTATTGGGGTATGTGTGGTATATGGTTATAGTAACTCAGTAGGTGAACACCACCTTGTATAGCCTAAATTTATCGATGTATTGAGTTATTTGAAAAAAAAACATAGTATTAGTTATTGAATCCCCATAGAACAATGAAAAAAATGACACTAAAATGTTTTATAGATATATTTAGTTATAAATTCTAAAAACTAGGTAAAATTTAAATTGGGTTCCTAGAATAAAAAATTAAATAGTATAACTCATTTAGGGACAATTGGATGATTCTATGTTATTTTTAGGGGTAGATTATATGAATTATGTATTTTTGGTAAAATTTTATTTCTTAAATTTGAGAAGGATTCATTCGATGAAATCAAAACTATCCTCATCAATTACTAGATTAATCCTAAAAATTCTATTTCTCATCATTTATACAATGGTAGGACCATTATCATGAGAACAATAAGGTAAAGAATAATATTAGTTGTTGAAATGTGTGGCCTCAATATTAAATATGGATGAGGAAGAAAGAACATAGTCAAATAAAAATATCTATAAAAATAAATATTCAAAATTGATGGAAGATAAAACAACATCAAAAATACACACCATTTAACATACCTACATCAGTCAATTAATGTTTTATAACTCTATTTATTCAAATCTATAAATGGAAGAATAATTCTAACTCATATAAATTTTGTAATGTTTGAAGATAAGATAAAAAAATAATGAACACTCCACCACTATGTGATGCATTTCACAACTTTTGGTGTAAATAAATTCACACAATCGTAAAATAGTTTCCTTAAGATAATAATAATTAAGAATAATAATAAAATAATAGCATCATTCATTTAAAATTTTTTAGTTAATTATAAAAACATTTATTTGAATAAATGTTACTAGAAATAGAAATTAAAAACCTGAAATTATAATTAAAAAACAACCAAACTTGTTTTCAATCATCCACAAATAATTCCTCAAAAATGATGTTATATATTGGTGGTTCAAACAACCATATATGAAATTCATAAAATTTTATTAGGGTTTGAATAGTTGGGTGTAATTATTTTGAGAAGTCACCTTTTTCTACCCCTGAACCAAAATTTGTACAAGATGGGTCCCCCCATTTGATGCGTAAAATGAAATTATAGATGGATTAATTAGGATGAGATATGGAAGGATACATTATGGAACATGATTTATTCTAACACATGGAACTGTTTCATCCTAACTGGACACTTCAAATTAGAATTAGGATTAAAATTATTGGTTATAATTCTAGTCCATGGAATGTATCCCATAACTGTATCTTCAATTTTGACCACATGTATCAACTCTAAAACCTCATAATATTCTCTAGAAAAATATTAATTAAATTTTAATAAAAACATACACTATAAAAGTATAAATTTAATATTCATAGGACATGTAACATTGTGCAACACACATTTTAGTGGGCTGGTGGCATTTCCCAGAAAATTAAGGATTCAGGGTCCAAAATGAGGTTCCTCGCATATGTATTGTCCAATGCTCTAGGTAGAAAAAAATCATCCAAAAAACATAGGTTACAATATAATATAATTTTAAATCAAATTATCGACCAATGGTGGTTTTATTAGGTGTTGAAAATGTTCTACGTATTAGTTCATTTTAAGAAAGAATTTAAAACAAGATGAGATTTTATGTTTAAATAGTAAAATGAACTAATAATCGTATTTATGAGGTGTGAATAACATGAATTTAATTTAAAAATAAATTAATATTATCTTATTTAATAGGATAATCACACACAAAACATGTTTGTTAATAATCCCAAGTAAATATATATATATATTAAAAATATGACAATTTAATTCCATTTTCTAAACGAATTTTAACATACAGTGCTTACTATAACACTTTATTTCAAAAAAGTATACCCAATTAATTTTTTTAAACTCAATTAAAGAATACACCAATTTCATTTCCAATCCCTTATTAAATTTTATCACCACATTTTATCCAATTCCAATTAATCATAAAAATGTGTTATGTTTCAAAAAATATATGGGGGTTCATTTTAATTCAAATGGGATAAGACTGTATCACTGGGTGGGAATACAATTTTTACCCTAATATGAGTGTCCTTTCTTGTTTTTTATTATTATTTTTAATTATTTCTTGGTGATAGAAAGTTTTTTTCTGTCAAGTCAACCCCATTAATGAGACTTTGTTGATAACTCCCTTGGATGATGAACTATGGGAACCATGTTAAGCTCACATTATTAGGAATAATCTATAGTTTACCCAATCAATACAAAAAATCAAACTACCAAAAATAGAGATAAAAATCCTCAATCTCATCTAGAAAAAATGGAGTTACATTCCAATTTTCAAAATCCACACATTATATCAATCCAATACTATGCATAACAATTAATTTATTTTATTTATATTTTTTTACTATTTTTAATACTCATACTATATATAAATTATCCCCAAACCCATTATATTAATATTAGAACAACCTGAACTCAAAATAATACCCCAAAATCTAATGGCCATGTATTGTTACATTTTTATTGATTGAATTAAAATTTTGACAGTGTAAAATCACATCAGAAAACTGTACTTTCCAAAATCCATTCTTATAAACATAAACATTACTCAAAATTAGAATAAAGTAATTAACCATTATTTGATATATTTTTTATGTTCATGATTTATATTATAACATTCAAGGTTAAACAAATATTGTTTTCCATTATCGCACACAATTTTTCTCTTTTCACCACCATCATAGAATTTCACAAACCTAATTGTTACAAAAAAAATAAAAGAGGTAAGAAATTGAAAAGAGTTGTTCTAAAATGAAATTTGAAATAATATTTTGAAACAAAATAACAAGGTATTTTTATGGTGTTGGTTATTCCAATAATCAATTTTTCATTCAAGATCGACATCACTCACATGATCTAAAGAGAGGATGAAATAATGGTTTTTAAATCTAGAAATATTGAAATTTTATTATAAATCCATCAACCACAAAAACATTGAGTATTAGAAATAAAACAGTTATGACACAATATAATCACCTAGGGGTTGAATTAACTAAAAACATAAAAAATAAATGAAATTAAAAAACATATCATCATATTTTAAAACATCAAACATCAACTCAAGGTACAATTATAATAATAAAAAACATAGAAAAAAGAATAATTACATATATATAAATATAAAAACAATTAAATATAAGTATATATATAAATAATATATAGTAGACTTAGGGAAACATATAGTATTTTTTCATGAATTTGATCATTTTCACTCTTTGGTGATGGGTTCAAACCATACTGCCTATTTGGATTTGATGGGATGTCACCCAACCTTTTGGATTCCATATATCGAAAAGAAGTATTTTTTCAAATTTATTTTTTAATGAATTATTTTACTTGTTTCACTTTTATTTTTATTACTTTCTTAACCCACAAAAAATAAAATAAAATAAAATAAAAATTATATATAAATCAGGTTTCTTCTAAAAAATTACATAGTTTAAAGATGTTAGCTCGACATAGACCCCCACCCCCGACATACCCAATACAGGATTTCAATATCTTAAGTATTTAAATTTTATAAACATTAATGAGATTGGTATTGAATATTTATTGGGGTTGGAGACATAGTTTAGAGCCAGTTTAAAAAATAATCTTATCATTCTAGATGAGTGGGATAATCCAAGGAATATAAGAAAGGGTCTATCTAATTACACTATTATACATTCTCAAATATATTTAAAATAATTCCCTTTTAGTTGTATTTTAAAGAAAAATAAATGAAAACATGTGTGGTTCGGCTATCCCCTAATAATTCATACATGATTGTTTCATGTTAGTCCAGGAATTCAATCTTGAGTTGGTTAAAAGTTCATGAAGCATGTTGGGAATTTGAATCAATCTCGGTTTTTTTTTTCTCTAATTAATGAAAACATTAGTTCCTTTAAAATAGATTTTTTATCAAACAAATAGGATGGATTAGTTATAGAAATGGGTATAGACTCATATTTTATGATTTCTCTAATTGGTGATCTTAAAAACCCATCAAATGAGGTATATAAAAGAAATTCCAACCAACAAACAATTTTTATTCATTTCAACAAAAAATGATATATTAATGACTTAAACAAATTTGATTGTTAAATTTAGATCCTTAGGTTTATTTTCAATTAAACTTATCCAATTCACCTCTAGAACCACCCCATAAGCTTCAATTTTAATGCTTTGAATATAAATTAAAGAGGATTGTGTTTCTGAATGTTTTGGAGATATTATTATTCCTTACTCATATAATCAAGTTGATTGTTTCAAGTAATGTGTGACTAAAGATTATAAGAGTTTTTATCTTAGTTTCTATGTTTAGATTTATTTGAAGGATATTAAATTTTGGTATGGTAAATAATATTTTCTACTTTTGTTACAACATTCTATAAGATTCCAATAAGAACCAAAACACTAAAATCTTTGAGTTGGTGTGTGAAAATTGTAGCTTAGAACTCCTAAATATATTACTCAAAATAAATAGTATATGGAGTAATGATAACACTAACTCTTATCTCATATAATTCCTTGTCAAACCATTTCAATCATAGTTCCACATTGATGTACAGAACACCTGGGTCTTTTAACATAGGAGGCATGGTTCCATGGATGGTGGTTCACACATTACCAGCCAAAAAGAGTTGGGTTTTTTGTGAGAATTTATTTTAAATACACACATGTACTTATTTTATATTGATTATATATGTAGGGTATGAATTTCATCAATAATATGGATATTGAACTTAATAAGAGAGAATATTTCCTTTACTGAATTATTCTACCAATGTTTGTATTTTCATCTCATTATTTGATGGAATGGAGATTCAAACTATATTTTTTGGGGAGGAGGTGGTTCTTCCACATTCTCACTAGATTTATCAAATTATAATGTTGGTTATTAAGAATTATCATGAGAGTTGGGATATTAATATAGTTTTCCAAATTCTGGGTAGGTTTTTTAATAGATTACTCACATCCCATGATTGTTATAGTTGTAACCTATTCAACTGAGTATTTAGTGCAACTTGATTATCCTTTTAATATCAAAGGAGGTATAGCTTGAGTGATAATGTGTTCCATATAATTTACAGGGTTTTCAATTCAAGTTTTAGGGATAAAACATCTAAATTAATTTAAAATAATTTAATTCATAATTTCTCTTGTAATTGGATGGGAATAGATTGGGTTAGGATTTCAGATGGGTTTTTACCCCAAGATGATAGGATGGTTGTTGTATGGGTTATTGTATATGTCTTTATAATTATACTTGGAGTTTTTTTAATTTTATATTCTAAATTAGAAACATGATATGGGTTGTAAAATCTTGTAGAGGGTAGGGATTTAGACCTGGTAGTTGATTGGTTTATAGATAATATTTCCAAAATAATATTTCATTTTCATTATACCGTGGATTGAAAGTGGTTTGGTATAGTGTCTTATATAAATTTAGATCATTGACCACCTCTGGTGTTCCTTATTTTAGAACATCCATTATGGAAGGAATGGTTAGAAATTTTTTGACCATATGGTATTGAATTTAAAAAATTGAGAAAATATGGTAAATATATAGAATTTCATAAGCATTATATATATTGAAATCCTCAAAATTACTAGTGAGTGATTAATGTTTATCCGTATGACATTTTTCTTCCCATATATTTTTTATCAAACCTTATTTGGATGGATTTTGATAATTAGTTGAGGTAACCCTTGTTTGGTTTTGTTTATAAAGACCTACTAGATACTCATTAGTATCATTTGAGGCACTACTTTTATAGGTTCTATTAAAAATCATGTTAATTAATTATTTGTTTCTTATTCCAAATACTTCATAAAAAATTCTAACAAGTTATGGGACTGAAAAACCATGGTGAGGTTCCATATTTAGGTTATCATTAAACCTTTAAAAAGTTCCATAAAATGAATCTTCCCCTTTTTAAATTTTTTTTGAATGCTCAATTTTATTGGAATTTTTTTTTAGTGAGGAAATTATTACTTTTTAAAAAAAAATTGATTCTCATAAGGGATTGATACTAGTATCAAATTTTTTAACAAATATACGGATATATCCTTCAAATAAAAATACAATAACCTCATCATAGCTAACATATTAGATATGGGGAATAGAGTGTTATAAATTTCATTGAACTCTTTTAAATTAAGGTAAGGAATCTATAATTATATCCTGTGAAATGTGGGAATATGGGTTAGGAAATGGGGTTTGAAGACAAAATGATAATATCCTTGGGCATCCTATTTATTTAAACAGTGTACATTGGTCTACTTAGGTATAAGAGAGTCATTTTTTGTTTTATTTTCCATATTCCCCACCTTGGGGGATGCCACATTTGGATTTTAATTTTACTTCATACCCAGATTTACGATTGGGTTGTGTGGGAGATCTTCCCTAATAATTCACTAATATTTAGAATCTAGTGCAGTATAAATATTGATATCTAAATAATGAATATATTTAGGTTTATTTAACTCCCCAGCCCTTGAATTATCCACCCTAACTAGTCTGTTTTAATGATTAGATATATTGGTGTATATACATGGAAGGATTTAATGGAAAAATGAAAAAATAAATTTGGTGAGAATAGATAAATGGGTGAGAATAGAATGACATTATCTAATATCACTTAATTGGATCCCCTAAAATGGATCCAATTTTTAGTTTTTATAAAATATACCTATTATTTTAATTAGTTGCTTATTGTATAATTTGTGTTTTTGAATCCTCAGAGGCATAGGAAACAACCTCATGAAACTAAAACATTATATAGGGGTTTTTTTCTATGAACTGTATAAATTATGTTTGATTTGATTTGGAATCCTAAAATACATAAATTACTAAGTGAACATGGTAATGGAAAATTGGTTAATCCTAGGTTATTGTTTGTGGTAAACTGGTTGTATTAATTTTTTTTTAAGTTTCAATTTCATATATTTGAGTGGTATTCATTTAATGAAATAAAAAATTAACCTCAATATTTCCTATTTTAACACCTAAAAAAATATAATTACAGTGAAAATTATACTAGGAGGATCTTTTTAATGATCACTATAATTTATAGTATCATGTTATCAACTGAAATTTGTTTCCTTAAAATTTATTAAGGATTAGGAAGAAATAAAATCATAAAATACAAATCCCGCCTAAATTAAATAATTAAATATTGGTGGAATAAGTAATAATATCCAATTGAACCCCTTGAAACCTACATGGATCAAACTATAAAATTTTTATCCCTCTATTAATTAAAATATCACAATGGAATGTTGAAGTTGACTCATAATCATAGAATTCAATAAGATAAAAAATTAAAATAATAGAAATACAACATTAGGTGATGAATTTAATATCTTTAGGTGTTAATAAATTCACTCCATGTGTCAATGGTTGTACCATGATATTTAGAAGAATAAATTACGATAATAAGAAAATAAATTATTTATATTCTGTAGTGAAATATAATAACTTATGATAGAATAAACTTTCTTAAAAAGAGAAATTGGAAGCATAAAATTATAATAAGAACACACCCAAATTTTCTTTCATTACATCACCACCACTTCCTTAAATTTGAATTTGAGATCATTGGGTTAGAAACCAATCTTTCCATTCCTTTAAACATGATTTTTTTACCCAAAAAGAGTTTAAATTTTATAAAAGCTTTACCTTTCCTCACTTTACCCAAAATTAGTGTAAACTGGCTCCCTCAACCTGGAAAGCCAAATCAAAATTATATATAGATAAATATTAGAAGATTGTATAAGGGTGAAATTTTTACCATTATATATTATAATATATAATACTTTTTAATATTAATTTTATACACAAACCTTTAGTTATGTCTATAATTTGGGGTTGTCATTTTTATCAATGGAATCTGACCAAAAATTGTATATTTTTATACCACATATAATATAAAATATTTTATTCTACCAAACAGAAAAATCCATGTTAATAATATACATCAATGTCAATATTATATCATTACAAATATTATGAGGTAGATATTTCTCAATAATAATTTTTCTGACTATGTTTTTTATAATCAAGAATCTCATATAAAGCATACTATTTTTCTATGGAGTTCTCACTATTTTGAATTGGTGGATTAACCCATGATTATATATGTAATCCTCCACTAATATTTCACTGAACTCTATTCTGTCACTAGTTTATTATTTTATAATCTTCTACTTAATCATATTTTTAACCTCCCTCTGATACTAATTAATGAAAATCAAAACCTTGAACTTGTGAGTGATAATCATTACCAATTATTTATTTCTTAAATAATCAAATAATATAATATAATATCACTTCCCATTAATATATATTTGTGATATAGGTCCACACACATCTACATGAACAAATTCACTTACTCTTGTTAACTTATTTTCTATTTCCTTGTACAAATTTTTAGTAATCTTCACATTGTAGAAAGCATAACACATGTGTGTATGATCCTATTATATATTATGAAGATATCAAGCCCTGCATTTATTCATCAAATCTTCTATGGATTTTTGGATTAGTTTCATATCCCACTTATGGAACAATAATTTTTATTTTTCCATATATAGAAGGCATATATCTTTTTCACAACTTAAATGATAGATATTTCCCTTCATCTGATTCCCTTAGGTAAATATCACACATTTTTTCCATTAATGATATATATATTATTTTAAAATTTTAGTATATTCCTTCTGTCACTTAGTTGATTCACACTTAAAAAATTATGACTAAGAATTTAAACAACCAATACATTCACATACCGCATTTTTCCCACATAAAATTGGATTTCCCTAAGCTAATAATATTTAGGCATTCATCATTTCCAAATATGATAAAACAATCCCTATGAAACATGATTTTTTTGACAAGATAATTATTTTTCAATCATGCGGGAGTGAATCCACTATTAAGGATCCATACACAAACAAGATCTGATGATGTTGGGGAAATATCTAAAACTATTTCAATCTCGTCTATTTTTTATCCTTGTAATTATCTTAAAACATGGTTTTTATTGACATAATTTATATTCTTTTTATAATGTTATACAAAATTCATCTTGAATATCTGTAAAAAGATTTTTCATTTTCATATAGCTTTATTATTCCTTGAGTTGAATCATTTGACTATTTTGGGATTTATAGGAACATAACACAATATTAGTAATAATAAATGCCTGGTAGTATTATTTTAACCCACTCTTTTCATTCATATATATCACATATAAGTATAATAATATTCATTACATTACATAATTATCCAAGACATAATCATATAGATACTATTCCTTTGTAAACATGGATATATAAGTCCCTGGTTCAAAAAAATATATGCATACTCTCCCACTTATTTCATAGCAACTAACACCATTCTTAAACAAATCATATTTAATCCCTTTATTTATAAAATGGTGAATTGAAACACAATAAATGGTGAGATCTAATTATTAGTATGGTTATGAGAAGGAGATATTAATTTTTATATAAGCATAACATGAGAAAAAATGTATAATAACTTGTGAATAACATTTTAATATCGTAACCGACATATCAAAGATCATAATCTTGAGTTATGAAATAAATATTTTTTTTATAAGACATGAATCATAAAGTAATCAAAAGACATGATCCATTATATCATAACATTGGAATAAGACTTGGAATTGTCGCATACAAATAATAAAAGAACTTCATTTCCTTGTTAAAAATGGCTCTTTAAAAAGTCTATCATAATGGAATGGGTACACTCCCCAACACATCATAGTAGTAAAGGTTCACTCCTAATATTGTCATATTAGAAATAGTCTCCTTTTGAATTCGTTTCACTCCCCATTCCATTCAAATTTATCTCATGTGATATCAATTTTTACATAATGCATTTGGGGGAGATATACATCCCACTCATCACATAATGAAAATAATATCTATGTGTGCTACAAGATCATAAATCATAAATCATATTAGAAACCATAAAAGCAAATTGTTTTCATATTTTTCATTATATCATAGCTCATCGAAAAAAATGGGTTTCATATACATCTCATCATTTCATCATCTCATAACCTATGGAAAAGGAACATGATTTATAAACATTTTATCATAATAAACATAAACAATCCAAAGAAAGAATAAGGAATGTTTCCTTGTATCATATCCATATTAAATCATAAGTTTATTGATGGGTTGTTTGCTATGATGAATTTAAATACCAAAAAATATCATTAAAACATTCTTGATGAAAATTACCATTCCATTTTTTGAAATTATTTTTTTTAAACTATACAATTATAAGGGAAATGTTTTTATTGAAAATAACATTTTAAACATAAAAATTAAACCTCAATGAAATAATGATTCATGATGGATAGAAAATTTTTCCAAGTCATATAATTAAAATAAACATTCCTTTTATACTTTTTTTAAAAAATTAACTAAGTACCTTGTTTGGAAAACAAAAAAAATATTCTGTTCAACCCATTTTTTAATAACTCAAACGTAATGAAAAATGGATTTTAAATGTCATTGTAGAATTTTAAAAATATAATATAATTTTTTTTATAAAACGTGGATGTGAAAAAAAAGTGATTTTCAAACAAATAGTGAAATGAAGTCTATTATTCTTAAAAACATATCATTTCTATGAGTACATAAGGTGAGAAAAACTAATCAAAAACATTTATATTCAAGAAATAAATATAGGATAAAAAAATTAATGAGACCCTTTATAGGTTTATTGAAATATTTAAACATCATAACTTAATAAAAAATAATCCTGATAAATATTGAGATTGTAAAATATAACCTCCTTGCACTTTGGTATAATTTGAATAATAATCCCCTTCATTTAAACAATCTAATATTGATATGTATATCCTATAATTTCCATAAGAATAATCATAAATAATATTCAATTATAATATTTACACCACAAAAAATCATCAATTGTTGTGAAAGGCATGTGTCCCATAGAAATGAAAGTGAGATAAAAATCCATTACCTGCTGTTTGACTTTCATCGAAAGAACTATAAACTCTTATATAATGAATTTAAATTGATTATAATTATATAAAATAGTCAATTTGATATTTATAGTATCATATATTTTCCCTATATAGCATTTCAACACCACGTTTTGTCAATAATTCTCTATTAAAACCATTATTTCCAAGTGTTTGTTGTTTGATTTTTAATGAGTATTTTAGTTTCGTAGTATTAATCTTTATTTGATTATATTTTTTTACCTCATATCCAGAATATTAATCATGATAAAAATATAATATATATTCATTATATACAAATTTAGATTCATTTATACAGTTAGAGATAGAAAAATGAATTACACCATTCCTGGAGACGTTATGCCATATATATGCATGAACGCTCTTTTTATTTTTCAACGGATGGAATTAGAGAAAGGTTAATAGTAATTCATATTTATAGGATCGATATTATAATATATATATATATATGTATCATATAAATTAATATAATGTATCTTCATTACCATCCATTTAAAGAATAAATGAAAAATGAATCACATCGATTCGTAGAGGTGGTAGTCCACATGTACACATGAATGACGTTATCATTTCACAAAGGATTAAATGATAAGAATGTAGAAAACATATTATCACTAAAACATAATAATTATTTCATAAATATCACATATAAACATTAAACCCTTCATAATACTTGTCCACAAAATATAATGCTAAAAATTTAATTGTATCGCTATATTGAAACAGTAAGTTGTAAATATGAAAGAGTTATACTTTCACTTCTCTTTCGATGGGAATGAGGGAGTATAATGAGGATTTCATTGGCATAATAAAAGTTTATCCTTTTTTGGATACATAATTCATTATTTTCTGATAAATACCATATATTTAGATTAGGTAATAAAGATTATAAAATAATTTGATCAATAAAGGTGATTGCCTTTTCTTTGAAATGAGTTCAGAAGATCTCCTCTAAATGGATAAAGGGTTGGTATTTTTGGAAGAATATAACCCATATATTGTGTCTATGGAATTTGATAATATAAATTTTCCTACATTGGTAAATCTAGAAGGCTCTATATTATGTAAATAAGTGAGCGAGGAGGATCCCTTTTATAATTAAGGTGAGGGGACCTTTGGTGTTTCTCAAAAGATTAAATTATAATAAATTCATTGAAATGTAAAATACCACCAAAATGGAAAAGTATTTAATTATAAGATATTATAGGGGTATAATAATATTAATTAATAGATTTTATACATCTTTTGGTGTATTGTTATACCTTATCATTTTGATTAAACCTTAGTTAACCAATTTTAATTTTAACTATAATAACAACTTTTTGATATTAAAGGGTTGTAATTTTTATTATAAGGTAATAATTGTTCAATAAGTGGACCCCTTTTGAAATTTTACATAATATAATAGCCATCTTATCTTATTTAAATACTATTTTTATTTTTATATAATTTATTAAAATATTATTTTGATAAAATATTATTATTTTCAATTTTGTCACTATTCATTTAATTTGACATTAACAACATCAAGAAAACAAATATATTTTCCATATAATATTTTAGTAGAACCCTGTAAAATTATATTAATATATTAAATTAATGTATTCAATTAATTATTTAAAATTATTTATATTTTAATATTCTTTACATCATTTATTTTTTCGTTAATTGAATAATTAATGCACCAGTGATGTGTAAGCATTTATGGTAATTGTTTATTCGCTAAAAATTAAAAATATAATATCTTGAATAATTTATGTAGTATAGATTTAAAAATAATCTTTATAACTGAAAATAATCACTCTTTATATTCATGTAAAGAATATTATCATTATTAAAAACATGACTGTGACATTTTTTACATTTCATTAGATAAATTATTATAAAGGTCATAATCACATTCAAATGAAAAAAGGACATATAATGGAAAATGTATTATTAGAGACGAAATGGAATCATCCAATAAAATTAATTCAATTTTATGTTTCATTTTAATGTCCTTATCAAATTATTTTGATCCTTACCTACGCGACTTATCCTTTTATTAAGGTAAAACAATTACTACGGTTTCCATTCATAATTAATAAAAATAATGGAAAATATTTAAAAAATTTGAACCCCATGATTCCAAATAGGGAATCTATTTTTTAATATTTAAAACACATAAATAGTGAAATTAAATTTCAAATCAAATATTTAAAACACAAAGAAATCATTTTTCAGATAAATTCCCAATTAAAATATAAAATTAATTTATACTTAATAAAATTATAAAGAACCTATAAAAACAATAGTTGTATAATTTAAAAATTTATGCACTTATTATATTTCAAAAATAATCAAAAATATAATTTTACATTATAATTAATCTAAATAAATTGACATTTCAATAAAAAATAATATTTTTCATAATCCATTGACAAATAAAACATTTTCAAAAAATGTTAAATTTTAACCATAAGATAATTTTCATATTATAATTTCAAAATATCATTTCATTTTATCAGAAAAAATTAAAAAACGTTTCAAATATTAATTATAATTCATAGTAAAAAAAGTAATAATTTTTTTTGAGAAAAATGTATTTTTGGAGAATAAAATTACTTTTAAAAAAATGAGTGATTATTTATGAATAATAAATCAATAAATTTATATTGATTTGGAAATTTATATAAATATTTAATTATTTAGATAAATCCATTCATTCCCATCAATATAAAGGCTATGTTTTTACTCTCACTTTATCGAATAATATTTTAATTGTATATCATCGTTTGTTTAAACATGGTGTTGTTTATAATGAAAGCTATCCAAGAATTAATTTAGTTGTATAAAAATTTAATCCAAAATATTGGTGTGTTATGTTCCCCCTTATGATAAATTAAGGCCTCTGAATTTTTCTTATTCATAAATGTTAAAATATTTTAATATTCTTTTCTGAAAACCCACATAATATAAAAGAATAATAAAACATTTCTAAATATGATTACATTAATGGGATTTGAATGTTCGGACATGGAAGAGAAAACTAACACCCATGGATTAAAAGAGAGTGACAGAGAACATGGTCATGAGAAGGTTAACCATCAGAAAACAATAAATCTATTCGGGTTTAAAAGATCCTTGACATCCTAGTAATAAAAGTAAACATATAACGTCTTTATTTCAATGTTGTTTACATAAATATGATTAATTCTTTTACTATCCATATAAATAACTCATGAAAATAAAATTACATTATTTTTGTTTCGTGACATAACCATAGTCAAATTATTTAGTCATTCTTTGATTTATTTTCACTCAATCATTTATATTAGGAAATGACTATTCTAGATGATATTTTTTTCAAAACACATTTTAACAAATTAGAAGATCTATAATCCATTCCTTTGGCCTCTAAATATTTACAAAAACCAAAATAGGTATCAATGTTTGTATAATAATATATATCATATATTTACATTAAAAATTAAAATCAAATATTTTAAATAATATATTCTATAAGTAGTTACCCTTAAATATCCTCCAAAACATGTATGAATAAATCAAAAATAAAAATCATTTTGGATAGTTTTACTAAATTTTCTAAATAAACATATCATTATTACCCTAAAATGTTGCTCTTAATGTCCCATTTAACTACATTTATCACATCTTAAACTAAATCATGGTAAAAACTTGAATCACAAAAAAAAATTAATAAAAACATGCATTAATAAAATTATTAACTCTATCTTTATTACATAAAAAATATATCAGATTTTCATATTTATTTCATAAATCAAAAAAAAACTATAAACTCTATCATGATTTCATTTGTCATCAAATCATTGAAAATTTTCAAGGGAACTAAAATTACCCCATTTATATCTTCATTTGAAATATTCTCATTATCCCAAAAAAATTATTTAGTCAATATTAGGAACATATTTAGAGTTATATTTCCTTTATTTATGTATTCATTGAAAATAAAATCGTACCACTAAATTACATTTCTTGAATATCAGTACCATTCAATATATGTTTTCAAATCCTTAAGAAAAAACTACTATTGTATAATACTTATATATTTCATTATTCTTATAACAAAAATATCATTGATAAAAATAATTTACAACATAATTCATGAATTTATATACATATAAAATTCTATAAAAACACTTACTTCTTATATTATTTTCAGGATTAAACTTCTTATTCCTTAATACATATTTCTGATCAATATGAAATGTGAATCTTGTATTCATATTCATTAATCTCAATTTAATAATAAGTATTACTTTTAAAAATTATTTTGAAATGGGATTTGAATTTTAAATTTCATTCATAGTCTCTTCATTATCATCAGTAAAACCATTACTTGTACAACCTTGATGATTCCCTTCTGAGTCATTTCCCATATGAATATTTTTTCAAGATTCCAATAATTTCTACATTTAGAAAATTCAACCATTGAGTATAAAAGAAAGAGACAATTATTCTCATCCATTTCATTAACCTAACATTTAATTTTTCAAAAAAAAATTTCATTGTGTCCTTCTTTTCCACAATCAAAACATCACCATGTTCCTTTAAAAAATTTATATTAGTGACTATTCCCAAATTCTTGGTATGAAGGAATTAAATATAATTTATTATATGGTATTAATGAAACAACTTATTTTTCTTAGTAGGTGTGTTGATAAACTTATCCAGGTATAGGTTATTAATCCTATAACAAGATATTTAGTTTAGAATAATAATAATTTTTCACATTCTACCTTCCATTCCATTTGGTTTCAATAGAGTACAATAATTGCATTGTTTATCACATTTATGATTAACATGATTCATTTGGGTTCTAACCATTGACTAAATTGAAAAAATAAATGGGTAAGTATATTTTTATAATAATAATAGTTATCTATAACAAAGTAATAAAAAATAATTTATAGGATTTCAAAATCATGAAACCATATTCTCTGTCAATGGGACCTTTGGATAAACCTATGTTATCCATTCTTATTACCAAAACATTACGATTTTATCACATATATAGACTTATCCATATGATTCTTACTAATGTTTTCATATCCTAGTTTCCAAAGGCTAAATAAATATTACCCTAATACCAACTATAATAATCCACACATTTCATACATACATACCATTTCTAAGTAGATTAATATTAATTTCCTAACATAACAGTCCTGCAAAAATCATGTCGGTATAGTTTCTTTGGAATCATGGACATATAAACCACTGGTTCATAAAATATATACATAGTCTCCAACTTATAACTTCATAACTAGAACCCTGCATAGTCATATCATACTTAATACCTTTATTTTTAACTTGGGGGATGGAAACATAAAAAATGGTGAGCACCAATTTTTACTATGGTTAAAAATGGGAGATATGAGTGATTATATAATCATAAAATGAAAAAATGGTATAAAAACATGAGGTTAATAGTTTAAAATAATACACTACATATCATAGATTATATTATTGAGTGATGGAAGAAATTTAGGATGTTTATAACACTTCCAACATAAATTTATCAATTAACATGATCCATGAAAGAATAACATTGGCATAATATATAAAATATTTTTATTCACAAAAGCATGGAAAATGATTTTCTTAGTAGTTAAGGATAAATGAAAAGAATATCATTATGGAATGGGTTCACTCCAAAAATATTTATATTAGTCAAGGATCATTCCCAAGACTATCATAACTAATTTATTCTCTTACAAAACTAGCATCAGTCCTCATTCCATTGTGTTCAACTCATGAGGTATCAATCATTTCCCAATGAATTGGAGGGACATATAGGTCATACCCTGCAAAAAATTAAAATAATATATATATTCTCCACAAGATCATAAATCATTCAATATATCAGAACCTATATAAAGAAATGGGTTTCATAAATTTTTCACCATATCCAAGCCCATATAAACTAAATGGTTTAAATAAACATATCATCATTTCATCGTTGCATAACCCAAGAAAAATAAATGAGTTTAATAAAAATCTTATCATAATAAAAATAAACCTATAAAATAAATAATATAGTATCATTGAATAATATGCACTCTAAATCATATGTTAAATTAGGGGTTATTTTCATTAATGATTAGACATAAAAATAATATTATTTTAAAACAATACTGAGGAAAATAACCCTTCCAATTTCAGAAATCAGTTATTTAAAAAACACCACAATTATGAAGGAAAAAACTTTTATCTAAAAACAAACTTTAAACTTATAATAGATTAATTAAATAAAAAATCACGTTGTTTTGAATAAAAATTCATGTCGTATAAGCTAAAAAAATATTCCTTCCATTATTTTTTCATAAAAGGCAAAAAGTACCTCATTTGAAAAATGGAAGAAAGATTATTTTAAAACAACTTTTGAAAAAAAGAAAACATTGGTAAAATAACTTAAAAAATTATATTTTAATATTAAAAACCTTTGTTAAAACATGTTTTAGAAAACATGGATATGGAAGAAGAAAATTTTTTTCAACTAAAGTGAGAAGTGAAGTCTATTTTCCTTAAAAACATATTCCAGTTCTAATATGTACATAAGGTCGGGAAAATGAAATAAAAACATTTATTTTAAATAAATAACATTATTATAAGAAATATAATGAGTAAATTGATAGTTTTATCATATTATTTTTCCATAATAACTTATCATAAACAATTTAGATAAATAACATGATTTCAATATAAAATCCATACAACTTTGGTAACCTTTGAATAATAAGACACATGTATGAAAAAACAATAGATAGAAATTTATATCCCATATTTTTCGTGATAATAATCATTAAATACATTCTTTTTCACTATATATACCATAAATAAGAAATAAGATGTGTATAAGTCATATGTCCCATAAAAAGAAAAGTCAGATAATAATCCCTTAACTTGAGTTAGACTTCATTAGAAAGAATTGTAACATTCTATATAATGAATCTAAATTTATATAAATTATATTATAGAGTCATTTTCATATTTTTAATATCATATAGTCCCCCTTTATATCATTTAAACACCACCTTTTATGAATAATTATTTATTAAAATTGTTATTTACTAGTATTAACTATCTCATTTATCATGAGTATTTCAGTTCAATAGTTCTTGTCATGAGATATTTATCTTGGTTTTATAATCCAAATAATATTAATAATCATTTAAATATAATATATATTTATTATGTACATAATTATATCAAACATAAAAGTTAGATATATAAAAACTAATTACATTGTTCAAGGAGACAATAGGTCGTACGTACAAATGAATGATATTATCATTTTTTGATGGTTGGAATAAAGGGATAATAAATAATAATTCACCTTTACAAGATCACTATAATATTATATATATAATATATCTTTATCTAATTCATCCTCATTTCCATCCAAGTAAAATATTAATAAAAATAATATCTTATCTCTTTTTGTAGGTGGTTGTCCACGCATACGCATGAACATCATTATAGTTTTCCAAAGGATTGGATAGTAAAAAGGTAACCATGATATTAAAATTTAAAAATTATAATTATTACATAAATATCATATATAAACATTAAAACCATAAAAATAATCCTTCATAAAATAACATGATGAAAAACGAATTGTATCGCTTAGTGGAGTAGTAGGGAATACATGCACACAAGTGATACCATCACTTCTCATTTGATTAGAAAGAGTTTTTATAATTATGGTTTATTAATAATAATTAGATTTTAAAAACAATTGGGTACCTATGTTATTATTTTATGATTAATAAAAAAGATTTATAAGAGTTAAGGAAAGATATAAAAGAATGTGATTTGTAACTTAAATTACCTCTTCATTGAAACAACTTTTTTAGATATATTATAAAGGGATTTAGGGTTGTAATTTTGGGAAGGATAGATCATCTAGAATGTATATAGGGAATTTAATAACAAAATTTTCATTATTATTTCAATATATATTGCTCAATGTAGGTTAAATAAGTGATGGAGGAATTTTCCTTTTAAATTTGATTTGAGAGGCACAATTTAAATTTCTCAAAAGATTAAATTATATTTAATTCATTCACAAATAAAATGACTCTAAATGGAATTTAATTCAAAGATAAGATAGGATAGGGTTTTAATAACATAATCCAATATAATTTAGTCAATTTTTTGTGTAATTTTAAACCTTATCCTTTTAATTATCCCTTAGTTAACAAATTAACATTTTACTTATGTTGGACATTTTATTAACATTAAAGGGTTGTAATATTTACATATATGGTAAATATTTTCCAATAAAAAATTTATAAATTTTAAGCAATATCATATGATCCATGTATTACTTAAATATTTTTTTGATTTTTATATAATTTAATAAAATATTGTTTTGATAAAATATTTTTATTTTTATTTTTATAATGTTCGTTTATTTTGAGATTAATAACATCATAAAAACAAGTAATATTAAAATATAATATTTTATTACATACCTAACATATTTATTAATATATAGAATTCTTTTATCATATTAATTATGTCAAGTTTTATTACTTTTAATATTTTTAATATCATTTAATTAATTTTTTTCATTATTTGAATAATTACTGCATCATCATTGTGTAAGAGTTTACTTTAATAATTTATTCAATAAAAATTAAAAATAAATTATAATGATAAAAATAAATCCTTTATATTTATAATTAATTTTTATAACCAATCCTATCATATGTTTAATCCCATTTAAAAAAATTACTATTATTTAAAATAATAGTGTATCGTTTTTGACTTTTCATAACATAAATTATTATAATGGTCATAATCTCATTAAAAAGGAAAAATAATGACATATAAAAAAATATTGGATGATTATATACAGAATTTACCCTTATAATAAAATTAATTCAAGTGTAAGGATCATTTTTAGTACTTATCGTCTTATTTTTAACCCTTAACTACCTGATTTACCATTTTACCTAGGAAACAAAATTTCTAAGGAGAGTATTCATGGTGACTAAAAATAAAAGGGTTATATTTACCAAATTTTGACCACCTGATTATAAATGTTGAATTAATTTATAAAAATTCAAAGCATAAAAGTGTGACAATTTAATTGAAAATCTAATTGGAAAAATGACATGAAAAGTAGTTTTCTGGAAAAAGTCACATAAAAATATATATTATTTTTATACTTGATTAATTTATAAAGCTCATTTAAAAAATAGAATTGGGTTATATTAAATTTAAAGGATTATATAAATTTTTTAAACTTATAAAAATATATAATTTGACCTTGTAACTACTTTAAAATAAAATATAGTTTTAAAGAAATCAGTAATTTTCTCTATTCATTGAAAAATCAACATTTTCAGAAAAATTTCTAATATTTTCCATATGATTATTATTTTATAATAATTTTAGAATTTAATTTAATTTTATCATATAAATTTTCAAATGTTTCTATAAATTAAATATAAATATTTCTCAAAAATAAATAAATAAAAATCATTTTTGAAAAAACTATGTTTTTGTAGAACAAAATGACTTGTAAAAAAATTGTGGATTATTTATAAATCATAAATCAATATGTTTATTTATTAGTACCTTAATTAAAATATTTCATAAATAAGTTAATCTAATTAATGTATACCAATCTATTTCCTAGATGATATCTAACATTTTAATGAATAATATTTTAGTAGTATATCACAGTTCTTTTAAACTCAGTGTCACGTGTAACACATGGTATCAAAGAAATAAAATTATTTAAAGATAAATATATTCTAAAATATTAGGTTGTTAAACATATGTCTAATTTCTTTAACTATAAATATTGATCATAAAAAGAATTCTCGGATCGATGAACTCTGATCAGCTTGTTTTGTTGCTCTTATACCCTTCGATACCTTTTGTTTATGGATCAAAATTTTTAGGGAAGATAAATATTTCTACAAAAATAACACATGATATGTGGTTCATTATTGTGTGATTTTTTAAAAACATCAGTTTTATCGTTGGTTATTTCAGTTTTCTGATTCTGATTCATTCACAAATTAACCTTTAATATAGTATTTGGTATCACTAGCATAGAATCAACCACCACTAGTTTATATTGTTGATCAAACCCAATACCTTTTTTTTTCATTCAAAAGTGTCTTTTTGTTATGCTAAAAAGAAGTGGATTTATTCAGACCTTCATTCTCCACTTTTACATTTTCTATCACCAATTTGATCTACTTTCCTTATGTCATATTTGGAGTTAAGATTCTCAATTGATCATATATTTTCATTATTGGCTGAAATATTCTTCCTCAAGATCTTTAATATATTTGACACAATTATTCACAATGTTAGTTTAAAAAAATAAACCTAGACTATATTCATCTTCGATCATGTACTCAATATCCATTCTCATGCTTTCTTAATTTACATATTTAATATTTTCAATCTTTATCTTCCAAATAAACTTCTCCTCTTTTTTCTTCTATATATAGATATTGGAATCATACACAAACCTATTGGCTTTCATTATTTTGGATCACCAAACTTATATCTATTCAATAGAATCCTCAAACTATACATAAAAATATAATCACCCTTCCACTTATTATTCACCATCATCACTCTCTTTCATTGTCTGGGAAGTAACAACAATAACCACTAGAGAATAATATATAGAGTATTTATTGTATTTCATTTATTCTACCTCAAGTTATTTTGAACTATTATATTAAAATGAAAAAAATATTCATGAATGAGATTCATTTCATATTTATTCTACCTTTTACATTGGAGAAATATTTCAATATAGGGGCTTTATTATCCTCAACGTCGTCTCGAAACATATGAGGACACTTTTTTGCACTATGACCAACCTTTCCAAATTGAAATCATGCAAGTGGAAGTTTCCCATTAAACATTCCATTTCCCATTTAAATATTTTATTAAATTAATGGCATGAATTCATTGATTTATTCTTCTTACTAAACATCCTCCATAGTGATATTTTTCTAGGCCTTGAATGCCAACTTCATAGACTTCTCATTTTCCATAACCTCATTTTCTTTATTTCTCATATCATATATGACAACATTACAATTTAAAATATCCAATTCCATATTTTTTGGATCCTTATCAACATGTAAAGAGACTTTTGGATTTATTTGAGGTAGAAATACTTTCATGATATGTTTGATGATTTTCACTTCATCATGATTTTCTTTAATACAGTACATATCCTCCAAAATAACATTTACTTACTCATATAAAGCATCAAAAGATTCATCAGGGTGCATCAAAAAGTAATCATACCTATTACAAAAAAAATAAAATTTAATGACTTATAACTTTAAATCTCTTTTTTAGATTTTTATCATCTTCTCCAACATTGAATTTAAGGATTTAAAAGAAATCGTCATTTTGTATATTTTTTGATAAGGGTACCCCAAAAATCATTGATTAATCTATAGTTGTCATCTAGGTCATTATGGACTCATTCTTATAAAGCCCCACTATCCATACTGGCTAAAATACTATCTATAAAACCTATTTATTCAGCCACCCATATGGATAGAAATTAGTACTACAGCCAATTATTCCATAATTGAATGCTTTTACTTCTTATATCACTGTCCCTTCTTAATTGAATAGTGACATTGATTCCACTGATAAATAAAACCAATAAAATTAACCATTTTCTATACTTCCAATTTTTATATCCACTAGGTAAAATTGCCTATAAGGGGAAATCTTGTTTTATCATTAGACAAATCTCTATTCTATTTTATTCTTGAAGAAATGTTTTAAATAAAATTAATGAATATAAGAGACAAAGTGATTTTATTTGGGTCAACATAACAAGGATAAACAGAGGAGGATATAAAGGGAATGTTCTCATATACAAAAATCATTAAAGTCAAATATTATTAATATTGAAATTATGGGAAATTATATTGAGTTTCACACAAAATACACATTCACACAACATTTTCGAAACATTATTACAACATACACACTTTCACAATACTCAAAATCTTCCACACAACTACTAATATTTCAGGAAAAAACATTTTTTCATGAAACATAATTTACTTTAATCAAAAAACAAATGATAACATAAATTTTTCATGTAAGAAGTAAAAACTCATAATTATTATGCAATAAAAAATCCATAAGATATTTACTATATTTTTCTTCAAAATATTATAGGGGTAACAAAATATTTTTAGGAACTTTCAATATCTTGAAGAAGTTTATACTTATAGAAAATACGATGCTTTCATTGATTCTTTTCAGTGACAACAAATCATCTTCATCTAACATCTACAACATTAAGAAAAATCACTTGTCCATACACCACATTCATGAAACACCATTTTTAGAATGTTTTATAAACTATTATGAAACACATTATTTAATAAAATTTTGGATGAGGTTCCATTTAATAACTATGTTTTTATATCATTTGACAAAAAACTAAATTTTTATTGAATGTGGGGAAAATGTTACCAAGAAAAAAAATATGGTCAGGGGGTTTGAAGAAAGGGAGTCCTAAAGCATCTCAAATAATCATGTCATTACATTCTGGGTGGAGGGATCCAGGACTATAGAATTCCATATGATGGTTGTATGTGGGTGCTATAGAAGTGAGGAAGTATTCCACCCATTTCCTTTCTATCCACATATAAAGATCCTCAACTCCTTTCAGAAACAGAGATCTTCATCTTCGGATCAGATAGTTGATGTCCCAAGAGATATAATAAGTATTGTTTATAGATCATTAAATTATATTTGAGTAATTTTTAAAGGATGAAACTTGAGTGTATTTGGGAAGTTAAAATTCTTGGCCATTAACTATGGGATCTATCTCTGTAATATGGGAATTATCGGCTCTATAGAAGTAGATAAATTACAAAACTACATATCCCTGAGAGTCCCAGACAACCTAGATATTGTGCATCCTATCATGGCTAAAAGAACCATCAATGGTTATTTTATGACCATGTTGGGTAGGTTCCATCTCACCCATAATCCCACTGTACTGAGATTGCACATACCTGTAGTTGAGCTTTGAAGAAATATTCTGATAGAGGGAGGAACATCTAGACCACGAGAAGACTACACCAATAAACCTCTAAGTATTTTGTTTTAAATTTGACTGCTAGACCAGAGGTACTGTTCATGTGTAAATAAGGTTCATATCTTCCCATATACCCCAGCATCCCACCAAGAATAGGGTTGAGATCCCCCTTTGTTCGTGTTTGTTACTACTAGAACCATGGAACCAGTATTGGAGGAAATCATGATAGATGCTGGTGTTAGACCAACACCCAAGAAATCCCCCATAATAGACCAATCACATTGTTCCCAGTCACTACCAAATAATAAATGGGAGATAAAATCCTCACTATGGGACTTGCAGCAAACACACCTAGATGGTAGGTGAATCCCCTTGCATTTGATCGAGACATTAGTCAAAATATCATGGTTAATAATTCTCTAGACCTAAAAGTTGATATTAATTTGACGATCCTTACACCATAGGATATTCCCCCCATGACTTTTTGCTTTTATAAGAATAGATCATAATGTTATATACTGCGAATTTAAATCTACCCGATGTAGTCCCAACAATAATAAATAACTTCAAGAAGTCCTCTAACAGGATCTCGCTTTACACATTCTATTAGCTAGGTTTGGGTACAACATAGATAAATATAGGGTGCACAATAGAATTATTGAATGATATAAATGGTATTTTACATCCATGAAAGCCAATGTTCATGCCAAACTAGTTACAATCCCAGAAGCTAAACTATTCGCAGCCTACAATCCACTAGGAGCTTTATTTTAGAAAGGGAATGTGAGTCTACAGGGTTGTACCTAGAGGTGATGGTCTATATCCATTAGAATATCTTCCCAAACTATATTTTTCTACAATGAAATTGCTCCAAAGGGACTTACCTACAATATCCTCCCAATCCAAATTAACCTAGTCAGCATACATAACCACCCCCACATTCCTCATGTCAGTGCCACTAGCCTCCACTAGCCTGGAATGTTTGATCCATGAATCCCAATGGCTCATCCCCACCCCTTGAGGATCCCATAAAAAATTTCACATAAGTTTTTCAATTCATATTAGGATGAATTTGGGTACAGTGATAACTTGGAGTATGTGTAAGGTAATAGAGGTCAGCACACTATTTATGAGAGTAATCATTCCCCCAAAAGACAATAAACGGTTTCTCCAGTTTGTAATCTAATTGGTGATCTTCCAAACCATCCCCTAAAAATGTCTAACCCAGATTCTTCCTGATGATATGGGAGATCCTAAGTAATCCATGTGATATACATTCTTACCAATACCCACTAGAGATTCAATAGTGTTGTTGTGGCTGTCCAATAAAAAGGTAGGGATGAAATCCTTGAGTTTTTTCCAGGTTATTCTCTAGACACTCCATTTCATATACTCCTCAATGATTATATTAAACCCTCTTTTTGAGGAACTCCATCCATTCACTTCCACAAAAATAATTTTTTTCTCTATTTATATACGAAACTTATCAAACACTTTCTAGAGATTCCAAAATCCTTTTTCATAAATGACGCATGGTATACATTGTTTTGGACCTTATTCAACCAAATTTCTCAACAAAATAACTATAACATCATCCACTAGATTGGTCAACAAGAACCACAACCCAAAATACTATAAATGAAATATAAAATAATTTTATCCCAAAATATTTAGAATATATGTATTTTATTTCTATGATAAAATGGAATTATCACTCTATTTTTTGCTTTAAGAGTTTGAATTAAATTAATAATTATTATAAACAGTTTTATTAAGTAGAAAGATTTTGGCATGAATTACTTGTTTTAATTTTTATTACCTTAGAGTTGTTGATTTATTTTTTCATTAACATGTTGTTTTGAAATTTTTGTTGTTGATATATTAAATCATTTTGAATATGGATAAATTATTTATAGCTTATAAGGGAAAAAGAAATTGGATAATCAGAATTTATGTTTTATGTTTTTTTCCTAAATTATTAAATATATGTTATAAAATTAGAATATGTAGTTTTTTATCCTGTTATTTTTCTCATAAATATTTTAATTACAGTGATATTGTGATTGTATTTCTAATTATGGATGGTTTATTATGGTGTGGGAGGTTTGGTTTAAGATATTGATAATTAATTCTTATGGTAGTGTGATATTTATGTGATTAGTTATTTTATTTTCAGAGAATATGGAATTATTCATGAAATAAAAAAATGGATTAAAAATAATTCAATGAGAATGGATTGTGATGAATTGATAAAATAAAGAGATTAATATATTTATGTTTTCAAATAAATAATTTTTAATGAACTATACCAATGATAAAGCTAGTGGCTAATATTAAATAAGGATGGAAAGAATTTTTTTTGCAGTAAATGATTTTAATAAATATGGTAAATAATAAAAGTGAAATTCATTAGAAAAACATGAAATGGGGCGAATCTGTTTTCTTTTGAGGAAATAGAGATATTCCTTTTATAGTGATTTTCGCATGTTATAGGTGGTAGCAATTGATATTGATATGGTGGTGAAGTTGGGGTGATAGGTTTAGGTAACATCCTTGATATATATATATGTATATATATATTCCTCACATGTTTGAATTATTATTATTATTGTTGTTGTTATTTTTCTTTCTTATTTCAATTAACATATAAAATAATATCATTGATAAATATATCCATATGAAAAAATAAATAGGATTTCATTATTTTTTTAATGTAATGTAAAAAAATGAAAGTTAAATATAATATATAAATTAAAGATGTATAATTCCTTAAAAATATATATTAAAATCTAAAATAAACATTATACTCATAAGTAACATGATACAAAAGAAGAATAAAATAAGATACGAAATACATTTTTAAACTACTATTTTAGGGTAATAATGAAGAAGATATATATAAAGATCAACATGCAATGTGTTCGTTTCAAGAATAAAAATAACATATAAATATTTTATATTATTATTTATATAATTATTCATTTACTATTATAAAAAATTAATCTATTTTTTGTATATAATAATTAAAAATGAATTTAATAAAATAATTATTCATTACTTAAATAGTTATAAAACATCTCACACATTGAAAGCATAATATTATAATGAACTATAAACTATATTTTTCATATTAATATACTTATAATGTATCCATTGGTAATATATTTTTTTGAAATAAGGATGATTAGGTCATGAATAATAAAAAAATTTAATGCATATTTCTTAATATAATAATTATTTTTAAAAATAACTATTATTTTATAAAATAATTTTACAAAAAATTATTTAATTAATAAATATTATTACACATTTAATTTAATTTGATAAATATATTTTGAATTAAATTAATTAAAAATTAATTTTTCCATTATAATAATAAATAGAATTTAATTTTCAGCATATAAATTTTCATGGTGAAATTGAAATTTAATTATAATGAGTAACCCTTGTAAATAATGAATTGTGGTTTATATATTAATATTCAAATTTATATATTCATAACGCCTTGACCCCTGAATCCCAAAGCTAGTGCATTATTTTATTATATTAGCATGATTATAAAGAATAAAATCCAAAAGCACCGATGAGTTTAAAAGTTTTGGAAAGCCAGATTACATACATGATACCGATAATACATTAGGAAAATAAAATAAAACATTATACATAATAAAATTAAGTGAAATTAATCCTTGAATTATTAATTAATACTTTTATCTTTATACCCTAGTGAAGGAAACATAATAAGGGTGAGATAAAATTCTCCGTAAGGGTTTGTGAAATGGAAAAATAATGAATTGATGAGAATAATAAACATGGTGACGTAAAAAACTGATAACACAAACCATTTCGAATAAATAAATAATGCATAATCAATATAGAAAGGTAATAAACATAAACACCTGACATTTAAGCAATAAACTGAGAATATTATGCATCCATAGATATATCAATGTTAAAATATTCTGGATAAATAATTACTAAATATAAATCAGATAAATTCTTAATAATTGGATTCCATGATTCCTTGGAATATTCTACCTTTACCAACAAGACCTTTCACAATATAGTTTAGTATATCAAGTAAAATCCCATATAATCCCACCAACTAAATCATAGCATAACATAACTGATGCATCAAGGGGCTATATATAATCGGTCCCCACCCAACCCATTCATGTCCTAATCATTCATAATATATCTAATAATACCTTTAACTCATGAAAAATGTGCCTTATCAAATATCCATGTTCAATAAAATATACATATTTATCAATAATTTCCCAATTAATCAAATGACATCCCAAGCGAACACCATCTGTAAAATGGTGTACGGATTAGGTAAAAATAATATTTATTTCAAAAGAATATGGATATTTATAAAAAATTAAATGTACCATAAAAATGATCATAATAAAGTGATTTATTCAGTAAAAATTTAACAATAACAAAATAAATTGTGATTTTAAAGGTTATCATTAAACATAATATTGAGGAAAATAATATTCTTAAAGAGTCACATTCCACTTTGAAACATTTAAATCATAATCCCCACCAAGAAATTAAATAAAATTAAATTTTTTGATACCAATAAGATAAAAGGTTTCATTATATAATATATCAAAATGGAAAATACATACACCACACAAAATAATTAATCAGTAAATTTGACATTTATCTCACAGATGTAAAAATTTAGTTGATATCATCTTACATTATCCATCCTTTTTTTGTATAGTCTTTAACCACGTTTATATTGGTTTAAAACATGTTATTAAATTATAAGAAAATCATACTAATATTTAATATATAATATATGATCTTATATTAATATCTTATTACACGTTTGATAGTAATCATTCATTACTTTCACTATTTTATGAGTTAATTGCCCAGTTTCTCGAATATGTTTTGAGTTGTTACATTATATATATATATATATATATATTAATTAGATCATGGTTTAATCATATGAAGAATTTAAAACTTGATTTAAAATTCATATATATCACTATTTATTTATTTATTTTAATTCATTGTATTTGGAGATAAGAAATTAAATTTACCATTCTTGGAGATTGTAGGTTTTACGTACACATGAATGCTACTTTCATTTCCATGTCATGTTAAAAGAATGAAATGTATATGATATATATATTTATTATAATTATAATGTCATATTTATATGTCAAATATATTTATTAAAACCATAATTTATGCACTCCATGTTTAGTGTGAGTGAATTATATCACTCTGTGGGGGAGGTAGTTCACACCTCCACAAATGATGTTATCATATTTACCGAAAATGGAAAGTGTAATGGTATGTGTTATATAAAAATTAAAGAAGAATAAAGAAACTATAAATATCATAAATATATTATATAAACATAGTTTCCAATATAATTCTCAAGTATGATGGGTTTTAAAGGAAAAAACTAACGACGTCATTTTGTGAGGCAGTAGTTTTCCGCACATATAAATGGAATGTTTGGTACCCATAGATGAAAGTGTGTGTAATTTTAGGTACAAAGATTATAATTATTATATATTTATATTTATTTAAAATAATATTCTTATTATTTAATCATTTAATAATACTATTATAGGTTGGGGATAATGAAAATAAAATAAATGAGCTCATGGAAGGATGTTACCTCTAATTTGAGTTACTCATTTTGGTTTGCACCAAAGGGATTCCTAAGATGGATTTCTGAAAAAGGTTTGGATTCAAGGGTTATGGGAGGGATTTATAGGATCTTTTTTATAATATCATGTTCAATTAAATGTTTCTTGAGAGGTTTTAGTAAGTGGGATGGGTGAGTTCTTTTTTATAGTGGAGGATGAATGAGATTCATTTAAATTTTCATAATGTGAATTAAAACCACTTCTTTCCTATGAAAAGTGGGTCTAATAATGTTAACAGTCTAAAAATGGTGTATATGGTCACAATATGGCCATCCAATGGATTTGGGAAAATTCTCTAGGACATTTTGGCTCTTAAGATTAAGGTTTAGTCCCTTATTATGCCAATTTTTCTCGTAATCGTCGTAATTTATTTTAATCACATTCACTAATATTTTCGTAAAAAATAAGATGAAATTATTAAAATAATAAATTATTATAATTGAAAATATAGAACACATTTTTCCAAATAATAATCATAGAACAGGAAGAAATTAATTTAAAATTAATCCTTCATACACGAAAAAAACACAGGTTTGTTAAGTAAAAAAAATCAAATGATTGTTAAGTATTTATATCCAATTTGACTGGGAAATTTATTCCAATATCCTAAATTGGATTATTTTATGTGTAATTGATATAATTTAACATTAAAATAAATTTAAAATATAATTTTACCTTATAAATAAATTAGAAGAAAAATCAATTTTGAATTAAAATTCATTATTTTTTTACTATTCATTAAAAATGAATCTTCATAAAAAATTCAAAAAAATTCACTCTAAACTAAATTTTATGTTTATATATTGAAATATAAATTTATTTTTACAAATAAAATTTATTATAATTCTTAAAATTGGATGGTAAATAGGATCTCCATTAAAAGACGTTTAAAATGCCTTTAGAATTTTTTTGATTTTTATGGGAAATATTGGGTTTTTTTAACTTATGACTATTGAATCTATTGGATAAATTTTAAAAAACTTATTTAATATATAATATGTGAATTTACTATATAAACTCTCAAAAACTGTTATAATTTGATTGAATATGAAAAATGTGATTAAATTGAGTGTTTCTTAATTAGGTTGTTGTGTGCATCTCAAATATATCAAAAAAATTAAATTTATTCTAAAATGAAAATATGTTAATTTCTAGGGGTTATACATTTTTACCTCCAGTAAAAATTTCATACTTGAAATTTCAAGGGTATTATCTTCTACAAATATGTGGGTAGTTCTCCTCCAAAAAACTCTCTAGTTCCCATATTGGTTATTTCGTTTTTTGATTTTTGCAAACGACCTTTACCAGACAATTCATGTGATTCCTCAATATTTTCTCTCTGGTATCACTAATTTGTTTGGGTTATTCAACGTACTAATGGTTAGGTTCCAACTCTTTCTCATAAGAGAACACATCTCTTAGGCCAGTCATATACATTCGTACATAGATATATAGAACACATTGTGAACCTTTGAGAGATTTGGTATGATTACTAAACAATAAGCAATAAATCTAACCCTTTAAAGAATATACATGGGTAAAATGTACCTAGGATTCATTTTCTATTTCATACCAAACCTCAGAAAACAATTCCATAGAGATAATTTCATGAAAACATTATCTCCCACTTTAACTCTAAATTTTTCCTATAATTATGGACATAACTCTTTTGTCTACATTGATATGCCTTAATATGATCCCAAATATCCATTACCTTTGTTGTTTTTTCTTTGAAAAATTTTGGGCCTATGAGTTTCCTTTCACTTAATTTGTCTGAACAAGTTGGATTGTGACATCTCTTGTCATATAATTCTTCATAATAATCCTTTTGAATTATTGAATGGAAACTATTATTATAGGAAAATTCTACCAAAGGTATGTATTGATACCACATACCTTTAATGTTGAGTGATAATTTACTTAACATACCATATTTTTATTAAATTATTCTCTCATATTTTCCATCAGTTCGAGGATGGTTGGCATTGCTTAAATTATCTTTAGTGTCAACAGCCTTCTAAAGACTTTTGCAAAATTTCAATGTAAAAAGGGGATCTTGATCAGGATAAATTGATAGAGGTGTACCATGAAATCGTGAAACTTCAATAATGTAAAGCCTTATAATCCACTCTAGAGGCGGGTCATTTATTATTGTAAGGAAATGTGCAGATTTGGTTATATGATCAACAATAACCCATATTACATCATTCTTTATAGGAGTATTTAGTAGTAATATGAAAAATTCCATAGTAATGTCATCCAATATCCACATAAGAAAAGGAAAAGGTTATATGACACTTTTAGGATGCTACCTCTCAATATTAACATATTGATAATCCAAACATCTGGACACATAATCACCAATTTCCAAATTCATATTATCCAACCAAAAATGTTCCTTCATATACCTATACATCATGTTGCTACAAGGTGTATTGATAAACTTGTGTTGTGTTCATCATCAAACAATTCCCTTTTTAGATCATGAATTATGGAATAGATAACCTCTTTTAAAATTTAAAACAACAACCTTTTAAATGAATTCTACTAATTTTCCATCATTCACAACATTGATTTTTTCTAAAAGTCCTCATCATCAAAATAATATATTTTTTCATCATTAATAAGGATAGATTTCAATAATTTAAAAAACTATTGATATCTTCCATTCATTTTAAATTCATATATCCATCTTTACTAGGTCCAAGAAAATAGGGTCATTCTTAATCCTCATTTCTGTTAGAACTCCATGATCCTTCCTACTAATTGAATATTATTACTTATTTTCCTTACATGGGTATAACTGTATTGAAAAATCATAATCCTTGAGTAGTTAGATCCATCACATTTGTATCATGTTTAGCTCTTTCTATGAGAAGCTGTATATTAGGATTTTATGACCTCTCTATATATCACTAAATTCACCATAAAGATAATGTCATCATATTTTCAAATTGAATATCATAAATGCTTACTGAATATCATGGGTTGGATAGTTTGGTTCATGATTCTTCAATTGACTTGAGGTATGTGAAATAACATTATCATTTTTCACTAAAAAATCATTTCCCATCTTCAAGGCATCAATATATATGGAAACCCCATCACACTCCGATGGTAGGGTGAAAATCGGATAATTTTCAAACATTTAATTTAGTTCAACAAATCATTATTCACATCAATTTATCCAAACAAACTATACCCATTCTCATGAAAGGTTGGTAAATGGATTAGAAAATCCAGAAAAATTCTGAATGAATCACCGATATTAACATTATAAACCAATGAAACTATCACGACCCATCCTCGAGACTTGTGCCGCGACTACCCCAAGCCGGCCTCCCATAGGCCAGGGGCTAGAAACTAGCACCAAAGGCATAAATCCGAGAAAAAAGGGGAAGGAATTGCCTTATTAGGTAAACAAACACAACAGAGTAATCCAGTAGAAGTAAACACTCAGTAAAACTGGGTACAATAGTAAGTGTGGGAAGTAAATGGGCCAGAATACTAACCCAAACTGAAAGTAAAGTACAATTGGAAAGAAAGTACAAAATCTGAAAGTAAAGAAGCAACGTCGAGCCGTCTAATGGAATTCCCACCTGAAGGGTGGGTACAGATAGCCTCCTCAGCTCCTCGGATCCAGCCGTTCGCTCCGTGTACGTCCCGCCTAGTGGTCCACCTCCATGTACCGACCTGCTCCATAAGCCTCAACAATGATCAGTGTTGTCTATCGTCTGCATCCAACACAACGTATTGTAGGCATAGCCCATGCGGGGGTGAGTTTATGCTACTTATTAGGGACCCCGAGACCCCCAAAGGTCTCCTAGAATCCACAAAGGATAATCCACAAAGGAAATATATAATCACGAAGTAACATCCAACACTACTTAGGTATATGCCCATACAAATACCTAAGTCTTCCATTCCAGTTCGGCTCTAAAATCCAAGCCCATGTTCAATCACATCCACACAGGATAGTACAGCCCAATCCACATAGGAAAGCACAACACAATCCACATAGGAAAGTATGTCAATCATATCGAAGATAATGATTGAAAGTCAAGACTCAGCTCACACAGGTATACTTCTTCGTAAGGTAATAGAGATGATCAGATATAGCCACTGATTCATCTAAGATGGGACCCACGTAGGATACAAGACCAGCTAAGCTGTCAGACCCACGTAGGATACTACAATAGAGGTCAATACTGTCAGACCCACGTAGGATACTACAATAGAGGTCAATACTATTGGACCCACGTAGGATACAAGTACTGTAGTCATCACAACTGAACCCATGGAGGATTCCAGAACGGCTGTCGTCATCGTTGAACCCAAAGAGGATTCCAGTATGATAGTCTTCACCATCGAACCCATGGAAGATTCCAGTATGGTTGTCATCATCATCGAACCCACGGAGGATTCCAATACGAAATTCTTCAACGTCGAACACACGGAGGATTCCAGTATGGTTTTCATCATCGTCGAACCCCCAGAGGATTCTAGAACGAAAGTCTTCACCATCGAACCCATAGCTCCTGGGGAACTCCTCCTTTATCGAGTACAGTGGGCCTACCACTACAACCAAGTGCTTCCCACTAACCTTGGACTGTTGTAGTACTCCACCTGTCGAGTACTGTGGGCCTGCTGCTACAACCAAGTGCTTCCCACCATGGGTCTTCCGCTATAACCAAGTGCTCCCCATCATAGCCTATAGAGGTACTCCATCTGTTGAGTACCTCGAGTCTGCCGCTGCAACCAAACGTTCCTCCGCCGTGGGTCTGCTGCTACAACCAATCACTCCCCACTGGGCTATCGAAACACTCCGAGTCGATCGATCAACAGTCGTCAAGTCTCAACCAGCTCTAGAGTTTCCGCACACAGTACGCTCATTCTGGGAGGGTCCGCTCCACTAGCCAAGAGGGTCGATAAATCAACTGACACGTAGTCCATAGTTGATGTATCCCAAATTTCCATCTCTGCAAAAGAAACTCAACGTGACAGACGGTGCGTTAATCGGACGCCCGGTCTGAGAGTTATTGGTCTTTTCCATTCAAGGGGCCCGGTTGGTTTTTTAAGTCAAACCCAACCCGACCATACTCAAATTCATCCAAACCTTGAGTGGATTAAGCCAAAAGGTCCGTCTCACTAAGAGTAATCCAACAATGTCGATGGTACATCAATCGGACGTCCAGAGCTCATGTTATAAGTGTTTCTGCTCAGAGGTCCCGGTTGGTTTCGTGTTCGAACCAACCCGACCATACCCAAAGTTCTCTGAAACCTTGAGTGTAATATACTGAAATAACCGCCTCGATCAAAAGATCTCATCACAACTAATGGTGTGTCGATCGGAGGTTCATATTCTATGTTACAGGCATTTAAACGAACATTCTGGTTTTTTAGGGGCTTTTGGGCCCAGACCGACCAGGCCCAAGAGCCCCTGGGTCGGCCAGAACTGGGTCCACCCGACCCAGTTCTGGGTTCGGCCTAACGAACACAACAAAAAAGGGGGAGGATGGTCAGCCATGTTCGTGCGGTCCGACCTCCTCCTGTTAAATTGATAACAGGCGGCCCAAAGATAATCCATATCAAGGAATATTCATGAAGAAATTCAAACCCCTAACTCGAAGAAACATCGCAATTGTCAAGCGTCGTGGTTGATGGCGTCCTTCCCGTCGTCAGTGTCTCCTTCCTTGTCATGGAAGAGGAAGTTGATGGAGAATTTCGGGACTTCCAAGTCGATGTCCTTCTTCAGATACTTAGTGTTCTTCAATGAAGGAGATGAAGTTCTTCTAGGGAGGATGAAGATCTTCAAAAGATAGAGCTCACTCTCTCTCTCTTCCCTTTTTATCCACACAACAAAACTAATCCACCAAAATAAAATAAGCTCCATTATTTTATTTCAACAGGCCAAGGGTTTACAACTTCAAAATTCAATCTTAAACCAATTAATCGAATAGGTTCAATTAATTAAATAAGGTGTGTTGTAATTTAATTAAGAGGAGAGAGGGGTGAGTTACTTAATAAAGGCATGGGGTATAAAGGGGATGAGTTATGGGGGTTAGGGAATATGAAGGGGTGGGGATCATGTGGTCCCCACCTCACCTTTATCCTCACTACGTTAGTTTCCCTAACTTCCACACAGAGGTTAAAACTACTAGAAGAGAAATAAAATTGGAATACAATTTTATTTTATTCTTCACTTAAACCTCAAATCTAAGCAACTCCTCCCGAGAAAATGCACCTTCGAAAAAGGTATTATTAAGAAATTACCGGCATTGCGGTTTCATCGGTGCCCTCAGATGTCGATTTCGAGCACCAGTTCAAATTTTAGGAAAACCCGCTCCTTCTTTAAATAAACGTACCCAAGCTAAACTTCAAAAATTGATTCCGGGCACACCGGGTTTCAGAATCAGGTGCCGTCAGAAACTACGTACTTGTAAAATCCCAAAGAAAATTAAGAAAAAATTTCCCTTGAAATTTACAGGTCTTTACAGAAACTACGCCACTTAGATATTTTTGTTGGTGTAGTTCATTCTATAGCATCCTTTGTCTTTGCAGGATCTACTCAAATTCTATTTTTTCAGATAATATGGCCACCAAATAAAATTATTGAAGCCAGAAATAGTACATAATAAATTTAGCATATAATTATTCTCTTTTTTGAGTCTTAATAATGATCCTCAAGTGATTCTCATGGCCCTAATATCTTATATAATACATCATAGTATCACTACAAAATACCACCAAAAAATCATCAAGATATTCATTGAATTATCTGTTCTTTAGTTCTATAAAAACACTGAGTGAATTAGTCAATCCAAATGAAATTATTGTAATCTCATAATTTCTATACCTCATCTAAAAAGCTTTCTAAATAATATCTTCCATATTTTCTCATAATTACTGATATCCAATATGAAGATAAATTATTGAAAAATATTTGCCTCCATGATTTTGATCACAAAATTCATCAATTTGAGGGAGAGGATACTTGATTTTATATTTTAATATCATTGATTTCTTATAATCAGTGCACAAACTCGTGTATCCATCATTCATCATGACAAAGAGTAGAACGGAACACCATAGTGAAACGCTAGAGAGAATAAATACCTCATAACCCAAATAATCAAGTTGTTTCTTCAAATCCACTAATTCCATAGTAGAAGTTCTATATGGAGTATTTGCTATTGGTGTTGCATTGGGGATTAGATAAAGTTAAAATTCAACTTCATGATATGGGGGATGTCTATGTAGTTCTTCAAAAAATATGACATTTTATTCCTACAAAATAGATATTTCCTCATTTTCGAAATTACATTCTTCATCACTGGATAGTTTTTTCTCTTCCTTCAAAACAATTTCATTCAGTATAGGTACTGGGGTTAGATATAGGTTAGAATAAGGGGAGTAATCTTCTTTTATAAAGATTAGGGATTCAACATTTTCCTCCAAAATCATAGTTTCTTTCCTCTTTCAATATATTTTTTCCACATATTTTGATAGAAATTTCATATCTAGGATTATATAAAATTAAACTATATTTATGATAATAAGGTCATAAATAATGTCATATTTATTTCTCATAATTAATACTTCTTGATACATCAGCATTATAATGATACATTCATTAAGTGTTTTTAGAAACAACTCGCTTATTAAATAAAAAGGGAAATGTCTAATTTCCTTTGAAAACTATGGAGATATAAAAGAGTTTGATGATCCCAAATGAAATAATTCAGTGGATAAATTTTAATATAGGATAAATTAACCATATAATACTTCATTTGGAACTTATACCTCTATTGTGGTGATCAAATAAACTTATCCATCTCTTTTCATCCTTTTCTATGGTAGATTCCCATGAAACATAGGGAATTGTTTTGAATATTGTCCCATATCCATGATGTTGTTTCACTAAATGTTAGTTTTAACCCTCTTACCATTACATTCTTTAGCAAGGTGACCCTTTTCTCTATTCATAATGTAAATTCCCATTCCATTTAGGAATTTCCTAGGGTGACTCTTTCCAATGATTTCACAAGATAGAAATTGATCATATGTATTATTATTCTTCAATACATTCTGTTTATCTTGGTACTCATAATACATTTCTTCTATAGGTTTAATTTTAATACATTGGATCTTGATAATTACTTCCCCACTTTTATTAAACATAAATTTATGTCTTCATTTGATGAAAAATTATGAAAACCATGTTCCCCTTTTAGATTTGGCTAATGAATTTCAAATGAGTGGTCAATCTTGGACTCTATGTTGCGCATATATTTTATAGAATAACTGGATAACCTTGTATAGGTAGCTTTATAATCTTCTGTACTTTCTTCTTAATTTTACTTTATGCTATGGAACTTCCTCTTCATCCCAATTTTTTGATAAAAAGTGAATTATTTATCAATGAATGTGTCCTTAAAAATCATACATTCTATGAGTGTTGTTTCTTATTCCTGTAATGTATTCTGGATGGAGGACTACCACTGACCAAATTCACATCAGAAGCCATATGACTTAAGTGTAACCATTTCAATTTCACTATATCCCAAGGTTGTAAATATCTTCTTCCGAGAATTAATCCAATGCTTAGATAAAATTGTATTAGTAGCCCCACTAAATGATGGGGGGTTATATCACATAAAGAAATCCATCCATAGATATTATCTCAATGGAATTGATTTATCCATTTGAGAATGTTTATTTTTCATAACCTGATTAAGCTGACCTAGAAAAGCCACAGTTTTCTCTATTCTAATACAATATCTATTGGTTTCTACAATAGGTTAATTTCTGCATTTTGCCTATGTTTTTATACAATTCGTCCTTCTAGGATCCATTTATAAAATATTTCACTCACTATATTAGCTCATAAAAACATAATATATTTTTCAAAATATTTTATATGACATAAAATTTTGGAATCAGGAATCTTAGAATCAGTAGAATTGGTTACTTTTGGGACATCTTTAGCTTTAGATCCTCCCTAATATATTTTAATGACAATATGAATTATCCAAAGTGTATATCATCTGAGTTTCAAAATAATTATGTAGTAAGGCCAAATTAAATGTACCAGGTTACTCTATGTCAGGTCTGACACACCATGTTAGAGTTCTTGCCCCTATGTATATTTGTTCCCAAACCTCCTTTACTTGTAGTATCCAAACAAGGATGTATTGATTGGAAGAATGACATAATCTACACCTTACCAAAATTCTTGTATGTTCTTCTATACTTGTCCTAAAACACTATCATATGGTTGGGTTCCCTAAACTATGATTTCTAAAAATAGTTTCCCAGGTTTCTTCTAAAATTCCATTGATACCAACTATAATGCCTTTACCCCAAAATTCACGTGTCAGTGCATAATTTTATTAAATTAACATGATTATAAGGTATAAAATATTGAAGGAATGATTAGTTTAGATGATTTTTAAATTAAAATTATATACCTGCTACCCTTAATATTATAGAAAAGAAAATAAAAAATGAAACATAATAAAATTAAATGAACTAAATCCATTAAATTTTACTCAATGTACTGTTCTTCATAACCTGGTGGAAGGAAACATAATAAAGGTCATCTCAAATGCTCTGTAAGTGTATGTATAATGGAAGAAATGATGAATTGATGATAGCAACAAACATATAAAGGTAAATAACTAATAACCCAATCCATTTCAAATAACTAGAGAAGGCATAATGAATATGGAAATGTTATAAACTGAAACACATTTCATTTCACTAATAAACTAATAATAGAATATATACAGAGATATATAATTGCAAGGACCTCATGAATAAATAATAACTCAATATAAATTAAGGAAAATGAATTATTAGATTCCATGTTTCCTAGGTATATGGTATCTTTACTATCTTTCTCTTTTATAAGACATTTTAGCATAACATGTAGAAACGCATCTAATTTTGCTAACTAATTCAACCCATGAGACTACTGATTTATCTAGGGGCTATCTATAACAGTGTCCCACCCATGTGGTACCTATCCAAATCATTCATTATATATTGAATAATTTTTTTAAATCATGAATAGTTGGACTTATAATATATCCTTATTTAATAAATGATATGGATTTATCAATATTTCCCTAGTTAATCAAAAAACAATCAATGTGAACATTGAATGTAAAATGTCATATAGTTTATGAAATAATAATATTTTTTGATCTATAATATGAATATATAAGATAAATTTAATGTACCATAAAAATCAACATAATAAAATGATTATTTCATGAAAATGTTAACAATCTAAAAATAAAGTGATATTTTAAAGGTAATCATTAAGCATATTCTGGAGGAAAAATTATATTTAAACACTACAAAGTGTCCCATGCCATTTTGGAACATTTAAATCATAAACCACATGAATTAATAATATTAAATAATTTTTTTACCATGAAGATTAATTGGTTCATGATAATATTTATCAAAATGGGTAGTAGATACCCCACAAAAAATAAGTAATTGATGAACATGAAATTTATATCAAAGATGTAAAAAGTGAGATGAAAATCCCTTAACTTATCAATAATTTTTTTTGTGTTCTTTAACCTCTTTTATAGTAGTTTAAAACATGTTACATACTCTTAATAGAACCATAATTATATTTATTATATCACATATAATCTTCTTATAATATCTTATTTACCATTTGTTAATAATATTTCCTTATTTTCACTATTTTGGGTGTTAATTTCCTAGAGTCTTGAGTATGTTTTGACTTGTTAATTGTTATTTATATTAAATAGATCATGGTTTCATCAAACACAGAATTTAAAACAAGATGTGAATATCGTATATATTTAGTTTCAATTTATTTATAAAAATCTATAACATTTGACATTATAAATGAAATGCACCATTTATGGAGACGGTAGGTCATACATATGCGTGAATGCTAATATCATTTATTTTTCATTTTAAAATAATGAAAGGTAAATTATATATTTTAATATTATAGTTCTAATATTATATCTATGTCATATATCTCATATATTATTATTAAAATATTCCTTTTTATATTCCATTTATAGTGTGAATGAATCGCATCACTTTGATGGGTGATGGTCCACACTTCTAAAAACGATGTTATTGTATTTTCCTAAAATAGAAAGTATAAGGGTGCATGTTATATAAAAATTATAGAAGAATAAAATTATAATAAATTTCATATATATCATATATAAAAATACTTTCGATCATAATTCCCAACCATGAGAGTAGGTAAAGGAAACAATGAATGACATTGTTTTGTGAGGTAGTTGTTCGTCGTACACATAAATGGTAAGCTAGTTACCAATTAGATGGATGTGTGTGTAATTTTAGGTATAACCATTATAATAAAAACATTAAAGTGTATTTAGGATAATGGGGTAATTATTTAATCCTAAAATAAGAATTTTCTATTAGATGGAGAAGGAAAATAAAATGAAGGAGTTTGAGGGAGGATGATACATCTTATTCGAGTAATGCCTTTTTCTCTGCACCAATGTGCTTGTTTGGTTGGATTTCTACATAGGGTAGGACTTTTTATGTAATAGAAAAATAATTATACATATAATATTACATGATTATAATAATAATTAAACATGAAATAGAAACCAAGGATCATAAATTCTTGTGTCTTTGGAAGATTTAGGTATATAAATTAGCTATAGGAAACATATCTAAAAACACCTTCTATTTAACCTTAATAATGAGATCGTAACATCCATTGATCTCTTATATCATCATAGGATAATCTAAGGAATGCATGAAAAAGGTATGAGCTAAAAATATCAGTAATGGGATAAACATATGAACAAAGCATAGCATATGGGTTGGAAAGCATAACATGATGACATAAAAAGGCGTGGAAGATGAATTAACATAACAATGTATAATTTTAAATACATGGGATAATGTTATCATGGAATCATATAAATTTGTAAATTTCATAAAACATGACATAATCATGATTCATGTCTAACCACCAAGACCATTACGCGGGGATGAGCAAGATTCAAGGTTCACAACTAAGACTATTGCACATGGAGGAGCATAAGTCAAGGCTAACCACCAATACCATTGCACATGAAGTATCATGAGATAAAAAATTACCCAATGAATTAGAGTTCTATATATTCACACCGACAATAACATGTTCTTGCATATTTTTTCCACTTGAAGGATCATATATAATGAATAAACATAAGGGTTATCCATAGAAAGAAATTGTTGTCATAAACCTGTCATAAGGCATAAGAAATGATTGTATCATAATGTTTTACATGATAGAATGTATTTAAATCATAAATAGAAATTAATATGGAAAAATATTCATAAAATTGATAATTGTTGTCAAACTGAAGTGAAAAAAATATTAAAATAGTGTTTACAAATGTTTAAAAATGAGAAACATTAGTGTGGTTTAATGAAACATTTTAAAGATTATTTGAAACAAAAAAAAAGAATAATTGTTTTTATAAAACCAGAAATGAACCAGATATATTTTTCATAAAAAATAGGGATTTTATGTAAATAATTATTTCTTAAAATATATTATTGAGAGAACATGAAAATGCGTAAGAAATTGGGATGTTCCATTTAAACGGGGTTTTATCATGATGAATTTATAATGGAAATAATAAAACATGTATTTCCCCAAAAAAGAAATAATAATTTGGATAGGAACATATATTTGGTACATTAATATAAAACATAGGAAGATTTCATGAGAAAAAATAATTATTAAATTCGTCTAAAGAGAGAGAAATCATAATCCTATGGAAAAATGGAGGTTCGAAAAGAATACCTCACCTTATGTGTGAAAGTGTTCTTCACCTAAATTTAATGTACTCGATAATGAGATTATATTCATTATTAATTTAATTAAAAAAAATTAACATTTATTTTATTTTTCATTATTTTATTATGTTCATTTATGACTTTTTTATAATTTTAAAGATGTAATTTCATTATTCCAGGAACGTTCATTTCCTTGGTTTTCATGATCGGTTTCCTCATATACATGTATGAAATATCCTATGAAATGAGAAAATTTGGCCATAAATGAGATTATATCTTATTAATGATGTTTTATAATATTAAATGGTCATACATATAATTTTTTTAGATGTGAGGATGATTCATTAGATAAGATGTTCATGATAACTATTTATATTATTTTGGCATTTTTTTATCATTACAAATTAGTTTTGTTTTATTAGTAGATATTATGTATAAATACTAGTTCTAGAGAACTAAATAAGATATGATAAATATATAATAATCCTCTTTAACCCTATAAATTATTTTATGACCATCTTTGAAGGTGTTAATGGAAATTGAATCTCGTCATCCTTGAATGTGATAAATTAATACATCACATGTGATATTATCAGTTTTTGAAAAAATAAGTGAAAGGATGAGAAATAATTATGGTTTATTCAATTAACAAAATAATATACAAATATATAAAATATATGGGGGTTTCAATTTCAATTTGTAATGGGGTGGTGAGGATATGAAAAAATGAAATTGAAAATAAATTAAAAGAAAAAGAAAGTGGTTTTTACCTCTTTAATTGTTTTCCTTGAGAACAGCCTTAGGTGAATTGATATTAGTCTTTTGTTTAGATCCAAGGCTCTTGTACAAAGGTTAAGGGATTTTTAAGATGATTTTTTTGAATTTGGACAAGATTCAAGGCTTCTGATGTGTCACAAGAAGTGGTGGGTTGTTGGTATTTATAGTGGAGCAGAGGGGTTTTTTATTCTAATATTTGTCTTTTATTTTGGATCAAGACAATATATAGTGTTGATTCTTGGGATAAAATAAAATAAATAATCAAGATAATTTCTAAAAAAAAGTTTATAAAATAATCCATAAATCATACCTAACCTAATGATTCATGTATTTATCATATACTATAAATTATTGAATTTCACTTTTCAACAAAAAATAAATTATCTTAGAAAAATACAAAAAATAATAACCTTAACATTTTTTTGACTTGTAAAATTTAAAAATCAGGTTCCATTTTTTGAAAATAATTTTATAAAAATGAGATATTTTATTTTTATTTAAAATCAATATTTATTCATAAAATATAGATTTTAAAATTATAATTGATTTTATAACATTTTGAAAAAACAATTAAGGTCTCATAATATTTTATTAAAATCATAAGAAAACAAAATCATAATTAATGAATATATATTATTAAAATAAATTTTATTTTAATTAATTAAATTAATTATAAAATTGTAATTAAATATTAATGTATTACTAAAATACCAACACTCAATTGATAATTTTGAAAACATATATTTACTTATACCATCATATAAATATATCATATTTTTATTTTTATGATAACAAAATTTTATTTATACATTCATAGGAATGTTTACTATTTTATTGGCTAGATTAATATTCCTAAGGGTCATATCATAATTCCAGAGGTCACGTTACTATTCCATTGGTTTCAGTTCTTTGATTTCTAAAAAACCCACATATTTCCTTTATTCTACATTTATTAATTTGTTCTTATGGTCTCTAAGTGACTTTATGTGACTTATAATATATGAAAAAATTATAAGAAGTGAAATTTTCATTTATATAATTTTGCTTCATTACATTATTCCTCCCTTATGATTTCTTTCCTTCAAAATTTTATTTTACAATATAAGAGAAAACTATGTTATGATGTTTCTCCTTAATTTCTTCTTATGGTTCACATGTTGCCACTTTATTCTTATGGTTCTTCCATAGTACTTTTACTAGGTGAGTGGACTTTTGCATAGAATATTATCTATATGATCCAAGATCTTCACTGGATACTCCATTCAAGAGAGATCGTTTTCTAACTGTACTACCTCTGAATTCAATACATGTGAGGGATCTCGTATGTACTTCTTCAAAAGGATATGTGGAATAGATCATATACTTGTGACATGGTTGGTGGAAGTAATAATTAATAGTTCACAGGTCTGAAATGATCAACAATCCCTACAGGGATGATGTACCTGGGACTCAGATTTCCTTTCTTCCCAAATATGATGATCCTCTTCTATAGAGAAACGTGGAGGAATACCATGTCCCCAAACTTAAACATGAGGTCTCATTATCGATTAAATGTATAGATCATCCATCAAAATTGGGATTCCTTGACGTATTTTTGAATTGTTTTTACCTTTTCCACCATTTATTCAACAATTTTTTGTCATAGAGTCTTACATTCACCGACTTCATCCAAGCATTACAGTGTTATGAATCTTTTCCCATAAAGGGCTTCATATAGAGCCATTTGGATGATTGATTGGAAATAATTGTTGTAGGAGGACTAGACCAAAGAAAGATGTTAGTCTCATACTACATTTAAGTCCATGGAAACAATTCTAAAATTTTATTCTCGTTTTTAAATAGTCCACATAGATTAGACATCATTGTGAGGGTGATAAGTCATACTGAAGCTCAGCTCAGTGTTTAGAGCATGTTGGAGATATTTCCAGAACATAGAGGTAAATATTAGATCTTGATCAGATATAATCGATATTGGTACTCTATGAAACCTTGCCAATAGACTGATGCATATTCATGTAGGTCAGTCCAGTGAAAAGTCCTATGAATATGGATAAATTGATATGTCTTTGTATTAAGATCCCCAATAACCCATAAAACATTGTTTCCTCCTGATGTCTTTGTAATTCTACTAATAAAATCCATGTTAATGATTTTCTATTTCAATTTTGGTATGGTTAATGGTTGAATCATCACATTATATGTTTTTCTTTTGGATTTCACTTGTTGGAATACCTAGAACATTGATTAATATTCAATGGTCTCCTTCTTCATAATTTATCAAAAATTGTGCTCTTAGAGATATTGATACTTATTTGTGCTCCCTTGGTGGGTGAATAGATAAGGATGAGCTATGTGTGTCCTTCATAATTTCATTATTTATCATTACATATGATGGTACAAATAGTCTTGTAAAAAATCTCATGGCTCCTTCCACATCAATTTTTATCTTTAAAGAATTCACATTTTTTATAGGTTCAACCTTTTTCTTAATTTCCACATCATTAATTTGAGCATCATTTATTTTCTCCATGAGATATTCTTAATCAATAATTTGAGAAAGTATTGATGATATTCCTCCCTTAATGATTCCCATGTCTATATTTTATAGTTCTAAGAATATTGGATCCATCTCAAGTCTCATCACTGATAAAGATACAAGATCCCCTCTACTTAGAGAATCTATCACCATATATTCTTTACTATGATGGTAGTGGATTGAGAAATCGTAATCTTTGGTGTCTTTTAACAATATTCCCTAGAAAATATTAATCCCCTGATGTGTGAATATATATTTTAACCTATTATGATCATTATATATCTCACAATTCTCCCATTATATATAATCATGTCATATTTTAAATTCAACGATCACAGTCACCATCTCTACGTAATTTGTGGGATAATTTTTCTCTTGATTTTTTCAAACACCTTATGGTGTATGGTATCACTTTATCATTTTTCATTATTATAAAACCTATTTTTTTTTAATATTCAATTTAAACTGCAAATAATTGCCCACTTATTTATAGTGTGATCACTAGTGTAGTTATTGGACTCTTTTTCTAATCATTAATGTAGTTTTCACATTCACTAGTCATGAAAAAACGTCATTATCTTCTAAATTATCTTGATTATTTGGTTTGAAAATAATAATAAGTTCTTAAAAAATCAACATTAACACCCTTATAGTCCAAAGAAACTATAGATCTATTTTATAGATGTTTTCCAAATCCACTCTTCAATTTCGTTTATCTTGGAAGGGTCAACAGATATTCATTTCCTGATGATAAAATTCCCCAAGAATGATTTTTCCTCCATCAATAACTCACATTTACTATATTTCCCATATATTTCCTTCCTTATCAAGGTCTTTAGAACAGTGTTCAAATGCTTCCCATGTTCCACCATTCTCTTGGAGTATATCAAAGTATCATAAATAAAGACTGACACCAATTTTTTGAGGTAATCCCTAAAGACTCTATTCATTAAATCTATGAAAATTTATTAATAATTGGTGAGTTCGAATGGAATCACTACAAACTAATAGTGTCCATACCTTATTTGAAGCGTAGTATTGGGAATATATTCTTTCCTCCCATTAAATTAGTGATATCTCGACTGAAGGCCCACTATAGATGAATACATATACCCTTGATTGAACACTTCATTTATCCTTGGTAAGGGATGCCTTTTCTTTATCATGATTGTATCAAGGTCATTATAATAAATGCAGTGGTGAATTCAGCTACCATTATTCCTAACAAAGAGGACTGGTGTTCCCCATGGTGAAGCACTTATTCATATAAACCCTTTGTCTAGATTCTCTTGTAACTTATTCTTCAGTTCATCTAACTCAATGGTGTCCATTAAATAAGGTTTCTTTAATATAGGAAGTGATCAAGGAATAAGTTCAATTTTGAACTCAACTTCTTGTCCAGGAAGAAGACTAGATAATTATTTATGGAATACATAAATGTATTCCCTCACAATGGGCATGTCTTCGAGCATTATTATATTCTTTGTATCAATCATTTCAGTAAGATATTATTCCCCATTGGTCTATATTATCCACAATTGAGATAATGATTCTAATAGAGATTCATCCTCCTCTTTACACTTGTGCAAAATTATAGGATACTTTATGATGTAAAGAGTGATTTCCCTTTCCAAATAGTCAATGTTCACATTGTATAAAGATATCCAATCCATTCCAAATATGGAATCTTACTCCACCAAGGGATGTATGAATATATTTTCTAGGAGGTTCATTCCACAAATATTTACAAGGGAGGTGTTATATACATTGGATGTAATATTTCTCCCTTTTTATATTCTCATAGTTAAATGATCCTCCATATTTTGATGTGGTGATTGAATATTTCTTCTAAACATGCAATATATAAAAGAATTCTTATAACAAGAATCAAAGAGTAAATTTATTATTATTCGATATGTAACTGGAATATATGTCACCACATAATTTTTGGGATCCACCTCCATATTAATGATTGCATGTGCCCTTCCTTACTAACTCATAGGTTGTTTTTATTGATTTACCCCAACAACCCTTGGCTTAGGGAAATGGTTCACAAAATTTCAATGTTCCTTATAGTTGAAACATTGTACTATTGGATGGTTGTTGATATGATCATTCCTTTCTTCTTCCAAATTAGTGGGATTTTTCATTTACCTTTAGAAGTTATTATCCAGATGAACTATTATTTCACATTTCATGCATTACCAAGTTCCCTTTAAACAATTACAAAGATGTTTCTTCCCATAATTCTAACACATGGGATGTTTCTTTTTTCCTTTCATAATGTTATTTATCTATTGATCCTCCCATATTAAACTCCATTTTCTAATTTTTATCTATGGTCCCATTAGACCATTGAGAGTCTCCAATCTCAATTTAAACCTTAAGGTCACAATAGAAAATATATTCATAGGTATAAAAGTCTCGAATCACCAGTTCTTTTCATAGCCTCGGATTTAATATAGTAAAGAATAAATCCACCTTTGTTTTAGTTTTTATGAAAAAATTTGAGTTATATCTTGCTATCCTTGAAATGTTCTCCTCGTATTACCCAATAGACACTTCTTCCTTTTTCTTCAATACAAGGAACTCAATTTCCATCTTAAGACAAAGGGTTCATAAAAAATTTTATCGAATGGTATTTTCATGAAATTTTCCCATTCCATGGATTCTATTTCATACTTGGACTTTGTGTTCTTGATCTTTTCGAACCATTTATCTTCTTCCTCGACAAAATGATAGACTTACAGCATAACATTCACTTCTTCTGAGAACTAGAGGAAAGTGAATATCTTCTCAATAAAGTAAATCCATTATTCTACAAGGAGGGGATATGAAAATCCACTAAACATGGGAGGTCCTTGTCATATAATAAAATAAATTGCAACTTTATATTTATTAGGAGAAGAAGGGTGTTCCTAAAATTTAAATTTATTATTCATAACATGAGCTAGTTTAGAGAGTAATGTTATATAGTTTTGATCTCCCATTACCATCATATTAGTAAATTCACTCGGACAATCTTTACATTGCCCATCACATTTATTTTTGGCACAGTTTATCATATTTCCTTCCATTAAATAGGAAAAAACTATTATTTTAGGATTTGAATACATATATAATAATAATATAAAAATAAAAAATTTAATATATATGAATAAACATGTAAATGAAGATAATACCATTACATAAAATTCCCTATGTTTCAACAAAAGTTATAAATGGTGATAGAATTATCCTTAGGGTTCTTACTAAATTTTACTTGTCCTAATTTTCAAAAACAAAATAGACCAGGCTCGGATAAAAAATGTAACAGACCTATCATTCTAAAAAATGATAAATTATATTAATCATAATTAAACATGAAATAAAAACCAATTATCATAAATTCTACTACCCATTGAAGATTCGGAACACAATTAAATTGTATTTAATCAAAAGAAAAACATATTTTATTTAAACTCTATAATGAGGTCCTAAGTTACATAGAGATATTATATTTTTATAGGATTACATGGTGAATCCATAGAAAATGGGATGATATAAGAATCCTAGTATATGAATAAGAATATGAATAAAGCATAGCATGGGGGTTAAAAGGCATAGGATAATGACATAAAAAGGAATGGAACATGAATAATCATATGTAATCATAACATACAGAACATGGGACCATGTAAGCATAGAATCATTGAATTTTGGAAACAAAATATAACATTACATGATCATGAGTCAAGGCTAAACTCCAGGACCATTTCACATGTAGGATTATGATTCATGGCTAACCACCAAAATTATTGGACATAGTGGAGCAAGAGTCAAGGCTAACCATAAAAACCATTGCACATGATGTATCATGAGACTAAAACATACACATTTAATTGGAGTTCTATCTTGGTGAACCCATCATAACATGTTTATACATAGGTGTTCGACATGAATAATCACACAAAAGGAATAAACATAAGGGTTACCAATGAAAAGAAACTGGTATCATAAACATGTCATTCAGCATATCAAATGGATGTACCAAAAATGTGTCTATGAAAGAATGTATTTAAATCATAAATCGACATTTATATGGAAAATTTGGAATAAACATGATAACTATTGTCAAAATAAAGTGAACACATGTAAATATAGTGTGTAAGAAACTTTATAAATGGTCCACTTCGGTGCAGTTTGAGGGAACCATTAAATTATTCATTAAAACAAAAAAGGTATAATAGTTTGTATAAAACCAAAAATGAAAAAATTGTTTTCCCTAATAAAATTAATAATTTTATAATAATAATTTTTTATTAAAAAATATTATGGAGAGCACATAAAATGGTTATTAAATCAGGAAGTTCCCTTTAATCAGGCTTGCTTATCAGGAAAAATTGATAAGGTAACTTATAAAAGATGTATTTCCCCATCAAATAAAGGAGAACTTGGATAAAAACATTTTAACATAAATATAGATCATACTAATATTAGATCATAATAATTAATAATTACATGGGTGTAGAGGGAGAAAATGTGTAACCTGAAAGAAAAATGGATGTTCAGAAAGAATCTCTTACCTTTTGTATGAAACTATTCTTGAAAAGAACAAAATGTCCAGGATAATGAAATTACATTCATTAATATTTTAATTCAGAACCTATTTAACGTTTATTTTATTTATTATTATTTTATTAAGTTATTTTATGGAGTTTTTCATAACTTATAAGTTATAATTTCATTGTACTGGGAGCGTTCGTTTCCTTGGTTTTCCTTATCGGTTTACTTGTATATAAGTATGAAATATCAATTGAAATGATTATAGTTGTCTAGAATTGAAATTATATGTTAATGATGAACATAAATAATATTAAATTTTCTTATATTTCATTTTTTCAGATGTGATGATGACTCATTGGATAAAATTGTAATGATAACACTTTAGATTATTTTGGTGTTTTTCCAATCAGCATATTCTAGATTTGTTTTATTAATTAATATTGTATATATATACATATTCAATAACAAAAAATATGTTGTAATAAATGTATCATAATCGTTTTAAAACATAAATTTTTTTAACAAACAACATTTAAGGAGATAATGGAAATTGAAACTCTTCATCCTTGAATGTGATAAATTAACAAAACACGAACGATGTTTTTATTTTTAGAAGAAAAGTGGAGGCTAAGAGAAACGATGACGGGTTGTTCCATTAAAAAAATAAAATTATAGAATACAAAATTTAATGTATTTATCATGTCACTTCGATGAGGGGAGGTTAGGATAGGAAAAGAAAATAAATAGAAAAGAGATTAAATTAAAAATAAGGTGATTTTGACATCGTGAATTCTTTTCCTTGAGAACCTCCTTAGGGTAATTGGGTTTGGTATTTTTTTGAGACCAGAGCCTATTGGATGCGGGGGAAAAGTTTTTAAGAGGATTAGTAGAATATATAAAATTTTCAATGATTTTTATGTGTTATAAGAAGTAGTGGTGAGTATTGGTATTTATAGAGGAGGCGAGAGGTGGTTTTTGATTCTTTTATCAATTTGTTTACTGTTTTGGCTCAAGGCTACGAATAGTGTTGATTAGTTTCATTAAATATAGTAACTAGTGAATGTGAGTTTGAACCAAAGGTTCTTACAATATAACTAAATAATCCATGAATCAATAATTCATGTTTTTAGCTTATATAGTAAATTACTGAATTTCCCTATTCACTAAAAAATAAAAGATTTTATAAAAATCCCATATTTTCACTATATCCATTTTTAAATCTGTAGAATTTTAAAATGGACTCCAATTTAAAAAAATAATTTTCTAAATTTGGGAAACTTAATTTTTATTTCAAATCAACCTTTTTTCAAAAAAAATATTTTAAAATGATAACTGATTTTATAATTTTTTTGAAAAATCAATAAATATGTGATAAAATTATATTATAATAATATGACAAAAAAATAATAATTTATGAACATAAATTATGAGAATAAATTTTCTTTTAAGTCATTATATTTATTAAAATAACTAATTAATTGTCAATGTCTTAAAAAAATACTAACCCTCAATTTATCATTTTTAAAATAGTTATCTACTTATACCATAATATAAATTTAAAATACTTTCATTTATAATATACCTAAGTTTTATTTATACTTTCATTGGTGGGGTAACTATTTTATTGGACAAATTACAATTCCTGAGGGAAATATCACTATTCCAAAGGTCACATTATTATTCAAATGGTTTATGATTCTGAATTTCTGAAAATCCCACTTATTTAATTAATTCTTCATTTATAAAGTTCGTATTATGTTCTCAATATGATTTTATGTGATTTTTACTATATGAAATAATTATAAGAAGGGTAAATATAATTGATAGAATTTTTGGTAATTACATTCTAGGATGAGGTTTGGGATATTTTGGAACTATTTGGGATGATCTTGGTCAATCCAAAGTGTATTGAGTGGTGTGAGGAAGTGGGAGGGGTGAGTACCATTTTAATGTGGACGAGCAGTGATGTTCTTGTAAATTTTTCGAAAGTTAATTATAAAAATGTTTTTCCTATGAAAATTGTCTCCAATAATGTTATAATATCGATCCCATTTAATATAGAATCAAAATATGTCTATCCGATGGATTTTGGATAATTTTCTAGGTCATTTCGGCTCTTATGTTTAACGTTTAGTCCATTATTAAACTAATTTTTCTTTTAATTTTTGTAATTAATTTTAATCGCATTCACTAAAAAAAATTTATTCAAAAACTAATTTAACTTATTAAATATTATAAATTATTCTAATTCAAAATATTGAATCCATATTTTTCAAATTCTAAACACATAAGTGAAATAAATTAATTTAAAATTCATCCCATAGATGGGATGAAAATACAGGTTTGGAAGTAAAAACGTTCAAAAGTTTACTATGTTTTTATATTCAATTTTAATGTTGAATTTGTCCCAATGGTAAAAATTGGAGTAATTGATATATAATTGATATAATTTAATTTAAAACTAATTTATAATATTTATTAAACTTAAAAATAAAATATAGGAAAGAATATTTATTTTAATTAAAATTCAGTATTCTTTACAATTCATTAAAAATGAAACATCATAGAAAAATATCAAACATTGCCCTAAACTAATTTTGATGTTTCTATTTCAAAAAAATCTATTTTGAAATATAAAATTTATTAATGTTCCAAAATTTAGATTTAAATTTGTTTCTCTATTAAAAGACTGTAAAAGTGTCTTTAGAAAAATATTGATTTTTATGTGAAATATTGGGTTTCTTCTAATCTTATAACAATAGAACATACTGGAAAAATATAAAAAAATTGAATGAATATATAACATATAAATTTTCTATATAAACTCTCTAAAAGTATTATAATTTGAATGATTTAGAGATATGTGAATAAATAGTGTTTTATTGAAATTGGGTGTTGTATGTATTGAAAATATATCGAAAATAAAATAAATTTTATTATAAAAGGAAAATATGGTAAGGTATCAAGGTTTTGTAATATTACTCTATGTATACATTATGATAAAATTAATTTTTATGGTTAAGAACCATATTTTACAATATTTTATTATCTAATAAGTTTATTAAATATAAGATCTAAGATTTTTAATAAATGTATATATCTATTAAGTTTAATGGGTGTTAATTAAATGAAATGATTACATAGAATATAAATATAATAAAAAAATAAAAAATTAGAGAACCATGAAATGGATATAATTTTTTTACATCACAATAAAACATTACCAATAAATATGATATATATTCTATATAATATAGAAAATTAAAAATAGAAAATAAATACTGAAAACATCAGGGTTACAAGTTGAATATCTACAAGCATGTAATCTACCATAGACATCACTAAAATAATAATTGTGTTAGCTCAATAGTAAAACACTATACATTCAATTTTATTTCTTATAATTATTTTATATTATCATAAATGTGATTTTTTGGTAAAAAATGAATTGACTTTGTTGAATGTTAAGAAGGTAAATATAATCATTGGAATCTGGTTGTTGGAATTATTCGATTATAATTTGAATGTTATATGAATGTAACCTTATTATAATTTGATAAAAAATAAAACCATTAGAATTATATTATGAAAATTATAAATAATTTATTCATTATATTTAAAATTATTTATTAGTTTAAAATAATATGTAGATAATATGTTTAATCATCAAAAAAATACCTTGTTCCGTAAAAATGAAATTTTATTTAAATTTTTGATTTTATTTAGTAAAGAAACACATGAATAGTGGATTATTTTGATAAAATATGTTACAAATTTTTAATTTTTAAATAAAAATTATTCAAGAGGTGAGATTTCGTATTTTTCTCTGAAAACGTAAAATACGGTAAAAATTGTAAAGACAATAAGATATGGAAAGTATGAAATCACATATATTTAAGACCAAATATAACCATGTCAGTTCTTATAGATTAATTTTTTCAATTACAATTGTATTATATCATAAAAGTAATTAACGGGGCACTATGGTAGTAGTGGATGACATGAGATAATGGAAAATGACATATTCAATACATTATTCCATGATATTAGACTCACAAAACCTATAATTAATAACCTCCTCTATAATGTTTCCCCATTAAAAGATTAATTTATCTTTTGATATCCATATAAATGAGTCCCTCCTATAGCTCTCTATTTAATATTTAAATGTTTTGGGGGTTCTAATGATTACATATAAGTTAAGAATCTTAAGATAATTAAATGTTTTTATTCCCTTCTCTCTTTATTTCATAATTTTTATTATTTGGGTATAAAAAAAATTATTATTAAAGTTACTATTTTCATATGACTCTATTCAAAATTTTTATTAATATATTTTAAATTTATCTAGAATATATTATTCAATCCTTCTAATTATCCCACTTATATAAGTAATTACCTTGTATAAGTAAGGGCTTCTAAACCTCTCTATTCTCTTCCCTATTGCAACAAATTTTGTAATAAAATGATTTTATATTCAATTTAATATGATCATATGTTTATATTTATTTTATAGTATCATTTTTTATTAATTTTTATGTCATATTATTCATTTACACTCATTGTCAATTTTTCATAATTGTTTATTATTCTGAAGTGTATGTATCTTATTACACCCTCTTCTTTTACTAATTATAATTATATAATTATTATTCATTTTAAATGTATATTTAATATTTTCCTATAACTATAATAAACTGTATAATTATCCATTTGAACTTTTTTTATGATATTTTATTCCTTCAGATTTATTATACATTTTCCATTAGTTATTAAGATGTCAATGAAATGGTTTCTAATATTCTCCTTTTGTTTGTATATATAATTATTTTTTTTAATTTATTTTACAATTATTCTTAATATAAAACTATGGTAATAATTATATGTTATTATGAACCCTTTGATGTTTTATCAATAATCTATTATCCATTTCCTATAATATTACCCTTTTCATTACCCGTTACCGTACCAAATTAAAGGACTTATTTCTCTTTCTTATTCATTTATACTTAAATTTTAATTATATTATATTCTTCAAATTCCAATATATTATTTAAATTTTTTAAAAAAATTATTATTATCCTTATGATATCCAATATATGTGATATCCAATTTCATTCTATTATACCACATTCATAAGCTATTATAACGCTAAAATTTTCTAATGAGAAATAAAACTCAATATTGTCCCATGATCAACAATTACAATGTATTCCATGTATTTATGGTGTTATTAATTTATACTTGATCTCACCCAAATTTACCCAATATTTATAAGCAGTCATTGTAGTACAAGTAGTGGTAAAATCCATAGGGATGAAGAATTAACCTTATGACACTCATATTTTTCAAGGATTTTGTCAATTTGGTGGATAAATATATGGTTGATTGGAATTAGAATACTATAATACAAATGTACCTAAGAGAATGATATAAATTGATGAAATAAAAAAAACAAAATATTTTTCAATAAAAAAATTAATGAATATGATAACATCCTAGGTTATTGTTAGGAAAATAAGGGATAAAATTGTTTCCTTTTGAAATTCCATATCACAAAATCTTGATATTTCCAGTAAATTAGATAACTCCCCAACATCATTAAAAAAATAATACCAGAAAAATTTCAAGTCTAATCTACAATTCAATTATAGAATCACATTAGTCAGCACTTTGACGAATTGAATTGTACTAACACTAAAAATATTTGTTTTTTAAAATTGGAAAACATAAAGAATAAAATAATTCTTTAAATTAAACTCTTTAAATAATTAACTAATTTAAGAATATAAGAAAATTATATAACATCCAACCCACCCCCATTAAAATCTATAGAATAAACCCAAGATAGTGTTATTCTTCTATAGATACAAATCTATCAATGGAATGCATAAGTATACTTAATGAATTGGAATTGAAAAAGTGAAAAGAAAAAAATCACTTTTTGGGTTGTGTGAATGGTTTAACAACATGAAATTAATGGAATGATAGTGATATGGATCAAAATAAGATACAATAAGGGGAATAAATAATATTTAATAAGAAAACTAGAGTGAAATTGGACAACTTACATATAAATAAAACACTTAATAGAACAAAATGACATCATAACATTATAATTAAAAAATACCCAACTTCCCCCTAACTCCAGAAATATAACGGCTTGAGTTTTTAAAATAGAAAACTATGTTTGATTGCATATGAGATATGTAACACTGAACCCAAACGAACAGTTATTATTTAAATATATCCATTTTAAATTATCCGTCCATTTTTTTTATAATAGTAGGATTAACTACATTAGGACATATACATATTCTCAAAATGTATTAATAAATACTTAGTAAAAAATCAATTTATTTTTTGTAATGTATTTTTGTTCATCAAAATATGTTTTATTGAAAATTGATTTTTATTGATTTTTATAATTTTTATAGTTATTTTCTGGAACATTTAGAAAATCTATTCTCTAAAAAAAACCATTTACAATATCATAATATAAAAATTAACCTAGGGTTAAAATTTTTGATTTTTTGGACAACAGAGATTTTTTAATGAGTTGTGAAAAATGTTGTTTTTATGTAAAATTGTCATTAAATATGTTGAAATAATAAATTTGAAATTATATTTATTCTTTTAATTTTATTTTATGGTTAAATAATTACTCTTTTGTCTTATTTAATTCAATTAATTACATATAAATAATCATTATATTGGACATTAATTCAAGTTTGTTTTTATCAAAAAAAACACATTTTCTGAAAACTATTTCAAAATGAAACATATTTATCCATTATAATTCTTTAAAATAAACACCCAATTTATAATTATATAAATAAAATGTTTACACTATATATATATATATTAATTGAAATTCATATAATGAATACTACTCGTTATACCATTAATGTAAAGTCATTTTTTTCTGTAAAAAATTAATTTAAAGAAAACTGCTTTCATCATGCCCGAGGGTTTTATATTAAATTAAATTCTTCCACATATGTGTATTTATTTTTATAAAATGGATTCCATATTTTTAATCATCATTATTAATATTAGGTAATATTTTCATCTAATTGTTTTGTACAATATCATTAATAAATGTATTCAATACTTATTACCATGATATAATTTTTTTTGTTAATTATGGATAAAAATAATTTAAAAAAATAAGAAGCAAAGTAACTCTAATAGAATAACTATTTATATTTAATTTTCATTTAAAATATCATTATATTTATTCCATATTTTTTACTTTATAAATTATTAACTAATGTTTTTGACTAAAATTATATTTTAATAGGTTAAAACAAAAAATGTGTTTTTATTTAATATTTAAATTCCTATAAAGTATTTATTTTTATGCATAATTTTATTTTTGAAATAAAAATTATTTTTTGAGACATTATTATATAATAATTTTTATTAAATTTAAATGATCATATAATTCTTATAATGTCAAACATAATTTTTATAAGGGTTTAGAAACAATTTCTTACAAATACCCCTAAATTTCTTAATAAATATACACTATTATTTTAAAATATAAAATTAAAATATTCATAAAATTATATAGATAAAATTTATATTATTTTTTATATAATAAAGTCTAAATTGTCCTTTAGTTAGTTTTTCATTGTTTTTTGATACAGTCAAATTTTGAGGTGAAAATTTAATATGGTATAAATATACTACGTGTATTATAACATGATAATGACCCAAAAGTGTTGTAATAAATATTGTAAATGGTATCCAAAAATTTTATATGTTTTATATTTTAAATAATATTATTTTATAGTTTATTTGATATATTTTATAAATCCATTATGAATCCTCCATAACATATAATATATTTTAAAATTTTAAAATCATTTCATTAAGATTATGAATCACTTTCACAATTAAAAGTGTATTATATTATTAATGTTGACCCTTGGAATACTAAAATAATGAAAAAAACTCTCACTTTTCCTAAAAAATGGGACAATCCATGGGATGTGCTTTTGGTTATTTTATAATATTTAATCCAAAAACTATGTTTGAGAAATGATAAAGAATCCACCACTCATTTACTTTTAACCCACCCCCAAATACTGAATTTATCATCACTAAAAATCCATATTTAACATACCTAATATTCCCTCCCTTCAATAGAGTCCTCCCAATATCCCCTCATTCTCTAAATAATCCCCTCCCAATCTTTTGGAATCACACTCTCAAGTAAGGGATTTCTTTCTTCTCATTTCCATTCAAGCACCTATTTCTTGGTATGCTACTTAATTACCATTTGTTAATGTTCGGATATATTCTTTCATATCCCTATCTATTTAAATTTGATATATAAATTATTATATACCCATTTCACTCTCATAAATCTAAACCATGAAGCATTATGTACACTCATTACCATGTTGAAATTTAGTAAGGGATCTTCGACTGTCCCTTTTATTCAAAAAATTTTTTATTCCATGCCTCTTAGTTTCCATTTTTAGTTTTTTGTGTTTGTTTTCATAGAATCCAATTAGTCTAATATTTATTTCCATGTTCTGGAATACCTCTTTCACTCTCATTAATCCCTCCCATGAACCATTCTTTACACCTGTTTCCATGTATAAATTTAGTATGGGGTTTCTATCTTCTCATTTCCATTCAGGACCTATTTTTGTAATGACACCTAATTTCCAATTGTTAATTTTATTATATGTTCTTAAATAACACCATTACTATCCATTTGATTTATAAATGATGATATTTTCCATTCTATCTCATTAATACCACCCGTGAAACTTTATGAAAACCTTTTACCATACTGAAATTTAGTAAGGAATCTATTACTCACTTTTTATATCAAACAACTATTTCTTGTTATGTATCTTAATTAGCAATTAATATTGTTGGGATATGCCTTTCCATTGCCGTATTACATTTAATTTTGTGTTAAATTTCTAAATAACCCATTCTCTCTCATCAACTAATTTTATGAATCATTATATAATGTCGTCATGCTGTAGAAATTTCCCCATGATTTTCCATCACAAAATATTGTTTAATGAATACCCAGACCCAATTCCTATAAAATTGTTTCCACATTTATGTGATCATAATTCCTGATTTGGTACTAACAAGTGTGTATTACATAGTCCTTGATTATATAATAGAATACAATGATGAATGAATCCATGTAGTTTGATCTATTTGGAATAATTAAGCATGAAAATGAAATGAGAGTGACCGGTGTGCCCAGAATTATATAGATATAAAATGAATTTGGTAGTGTTTTAGTCACATGAAATATCATAAAATGAATTATGGAGATAACATAATCCCTCACATGACTTTTTCCTTCGTGATTTTTTGGATGTTATCCCTAACCTATGATTATAATGCAATGCGTTATGTTTTCTCCACATTCCCAGTGTTGCCTTTATGTTATCATGTTATATCATGTCTTATTATTCATGTTTCTTATTCTCACCTCTTTTGAGTACCATTGATATTAATATTGTCTAACAGGTATGAAATTATTCTTGTAATTACATGTTTATCTCCTTACTAGGCTTTATATATCACCCATTTCTTATGTATATCCCAAGGTTATCCCATGTAGCTTTAAGTGAGATCATGTTGAGTATATTTTCTTTAAATATGTTGTTTTCATATTTTAAATTGTAATGTAATGTACCAAATTCCCAAAGATACAATAATTTTATTTCTTCCAAGTTTTATTAAGTTTAATATTTTGTAATAAATCAGGTATTAATGTGAAATAAAGAGCATGGTTGTTATAGTTGGTATTAGAGAAAAAGTTTATTCTTTATTGAGATTAGGATTTTCAAACTATAGATAAATCCTTAGGTATAAAACTAAGTAGAAGGAAAAATACAATTTTTTTAATGTATAGAGTAAGTGGTTTATCAGGGAAATAAATCACATTCTAGATACTTTAAGTGGATGTGGATATGACATAGATATACATAAGGGTAAAACCTAAAAACACCGCATTGAGCTACACTCGATCGAGAACTGGTACTATAAAACATTCCTTTCTGGAAAACTAGTTTAACACTCCTATGGGATATGCATTGATAAATTAACAATCTCTTTTTGAACCATTATTAAGGGATTAGGAATTTCAATAAGAATACATTTTAGTAAATAATTCATGTATAACATACATTGAAGCCACAAAATTCATATGTTAAGAAATAAATGCCATTTTTAAGTTATACCTTTAATGTTTTTAGATTCTCATTTATGTGGTTGATATTTTAAAATTCACTCCTCCGAAATTTTCCATTTATTCTAGTCAATTTATTTAAATAGTAAGAACCAAGATCAAGTTTAAATTGGGAGAATTCAATTTATTAAATATGTAAGACTGTAATGCCCATAGTTTTTAAAATAGAATCTATGTTCGATAGGGTATTAGATATATAACATTGAACCCAAAAAAATGATTATTTAAATAAGCCCATTTTTAGATATCCAATAAATTTTTGGGTGATAGTAGGGTAAACTAATTTTAAAAATATTTATATGTTTTAAATATATAGATAAGTACTTTGTAAATAATCAATAAATTTTTTGTATTTTCATTCTGTTCATCAAAATATGTTTCCTCAAAAAATGATTATATATGTTTTTATAATTATTATAAATATATTCTATAAAATTTAGAAAATTTATTTGATAAAATAAACTCTATTTTTTACATCATCATATCAAAATTAACTTAGAGTGAAATTTAGGAATTTTCAGAAAATATAGATTTTTCAATAAATAGTTAAAAATATCATTTTTATATATGATTGTCCTTTATTTGGATAAATTAATTAGTTTAAAATTACAATAATTAATTTAATTTTATTTCAAGTTAAAATATTTTATCATTATTTATATTTATTTTAATTAATTACATTTAAATCATCTTTATATGATACTATAATATAACATTAATTTTTTTATAAAACAAATTTTTTCAAAGTAGTTTTAGAATGAATAATGTTTCTCCAATATAACTAATTAAACTAACCGACAATGTGAAATTATTAAAATGAAATTTCTTGATCATATTTATATAATTATGAATTTAATTTCATATAATGAAAATTACAAGTTATAAATTTAAATTAAATTCATCTTTTAATTAAAAAATGCATTTTTTTTCGTAAAACTACTTTCCATCAACCTTATGGGGTTTATATTAAATTTAATTCTTCCAAATATATGAATAGATTTTTATAAAATTTATTCAATATTTTTTTAATTATAATTAATATTTGGTAACATGTTCAACTAAATATTTTGAATAATATCAGTAGAAATGGTAGTAAATACATATTACCACAGTAAAAGTAAAATCGATTAATTAAGGGTTAAAAAATTTAGAGAAAGCTAGATACAAGGTAACTCTAAGAGTATGAATATTTATTTGTCCTTTCCATTTAGATTATCATTATATTTATTATTTATTATTTTAATTAATAAATTATTATGTAATTAGTTTGTTAAAAAATTAATTTTTATACGATAAAACATAGATTGAATTTTTATATAAAATTAAAACTCAATCAAGGAATTTATTTTAATGAATTAATGGATTTTTGAAATAAATTCTATTTTATTGACACATTATTATTAAATAATTTTTATTAAATATAAATGATCATATAATTCTTATAATATCAAATTAATTTTTATCAGGGTATGAAAACTTTTATTGTCAAAACAAATAAGAATTTATTAATAAATGTTGACTGTTATTTTAAAAGTGAATGTAAGGGATCAGATCCATGTGGATCAACCCTTCAATATTTCTCAAAGATCTAAGAGCTAAAATGTGGCTCGAAAGAAGTTTGGAGGATTATATTTAAGTAAATGCTAGAAAGGGTGGATTACACATCGTGTAACATTATTAAATGACGTGAAATCCTATTTCACGGGCTGTCTACGAAAGCATCCTGATGTATATATTATTAGGTGGAATGATAGAGGGTTTCACTGTATGAAATTTTTTGGTGTTTAAAAAATAAAATAAAATCATGAGGTGATGTTTTTTTTTCAGAACTCTACCTCGAGGCATTACGTTGGGAGAAAGGGAATTACACGTCGTGTAATACCCCAACAATGTTTGTTTTATGTTTTTTCCAACATATAGGTTTTTATCAAAATATATGGCTATAATGGCTCTCCTCAGACCCTAGGAGAGCAAACAACCCTCTCTTCGGTATTTTTTAGATTCTTTCATCAACGAATGATCCATTTCTCCCTCCTTCAAAATGAAGTGATCCATATTCAATATAAGGTATGATCTACCTCAGTTCTTGTTGTTTCTTTGATATTTTTCCTATCATTTATCTTTTCCATTTTATGGATCATTCCCTCATTTTTTATAATGGAGTTTTATCAGTGTTTGGTTAGTGCAGTTGGGTCTTGGCATCCTCGGGTTGATACAGTTGTTGTGGGAGAGGTGATTATGACCCATTACATTGAAATGTTCTCGTGAAAAGAACATTGAAAACCATTTCTGGTTGGGGAATCATTTATTCACTATTTATTTAGGTGAAATATTAGGGATAGTATGATTTATCCCATGGATCGTAATGGAATTGACCTAATTAAATACTTGAACTGGATTAAAGAATTAGTATGGATCACATAACTGTGTTTATTCATTATACCATGATAATGGTTTGCCTCTTGACTTTCTAGATAGTGTGATATCTATTATTTTCTTGATTTATCATGTCATTATTAATATAAATTTCAAAATAACATAAAACCATAATTAATTGTCTATTGGGTTAGAGAGGCATGTTTAATGAATATGGATTTTGTTGTTGTAATTAGGCGTTAATCAAATTGATACAAAAACAAATGTTTCATTGAAATGGGTTAATGGACTTGAAGCATGTAGATTGTTTTTTGAAAAATGAATTAAAGGAACGTTAAATTAATTCATTAAATAATATTTCATAGCTTATGAGATCTTGTTTCTTATGTTTCCCATAGTTGGAATCGGTGAATAATGAATCAATTAATTCAAGATAAAATAAGAACTGGTTGTGTGATAAATATAATTTCTCTGTAAGGCCTGAGTTTACTGCTTCCTTTTAAAGGCTAAGTGCCTTATGTTTTGGATCATTGAGAACTCAATCTGTGTAAATGTTTAATGCCTTTCTTTGGGGTCGATATCCTATAGATATATTTGTTATTTCTCCTTATAATGTGCTCTAGGTATGAGATTGTTTGTATGTGCGGTAGGGAAGCACAGATGTGATGCAAGCCCCGTGTGGTTGATCCTAGAGGATTTTTGTTGTATGTAGGGTCGGGTGGCCTGGTTTTTGTGCCAGTAGTTGATTCTTTGTGTGGCGAGATGCATCTGTTTATGCATGTGGTGTCGAAGAGTACACAACAGATGATGGAATAGGTTGAATTTTGGATTACATGTTTATTTGGAAGTTTTATGATGGTTTAATCTGTCATTTGTTTATTTTCTTTACATTCCCCACTTCTTTAAGTAGATTCTTTTCTTACACTCCTTCCGAAAAAGGATAATATTCATTTGTTATTCCATGTGATTTTTTTAGCTTCATGAAGATGGATGGGTCTACACTCCTACTAGATGTGGAAAAGATTCAATGGGTAGTTCATATACTCACCATGTTGAGCCCCTTATATTTGGTATCATAATATGTTATCCTAGAATACCTATAAAAATTGAAATATGAAAATGGGTGATGTTGTTGATAAATGAATAATTTTTTAAACCATGGTGTTAGAGTTTTTGGGATGCAATTCTATGGTTGTGATTCTGAGAAGTCGTGGATTTGATTCGGTTATTCCAAGAGGTAATGGGACATTATCATAATACTAATGTAAATGGAATGCTTTGTGGGAAACTCTAATGTATAATTAATGGATAATGAATTAACAACATAAATTTCACTAATAAAAGGTGTGAAATAGGTTAATTTATCTATTTAAACGGTTGTGTGATTATAGAATATCTAGTCAAATTAGTGGTAGTTGGGAGTCTGAGAGATGTTAGCTCCAGTTGAGTCTAAGACTAGGATATGCCCATAGTGTGGTAGTAAGCTATAATATATCATTTAATTTTTTGTTTTTTGATATGCTACTCCACCCTGTTGGTTAGAGAAGATGAAACATTGAGGATTCAAAACCTGAGGGGTGTCTTCCCCAACAATCCTAATTGGAGGATGGGTAGCTGACTACCCCCTTTGGCCCTACTCTCTTCTCTTGGTAGTAGGATATGTTGGTATTCATGATGGTTTGTTTTCCCCATATATTTGAGTATAGGGCTATAATTGCTTATAGTTATTCACACATATGTTCAAAATATACTTTCCTAAGGAATACTATTGGTATAATGTGCATAGGCTCTTATGGATTTAGGATCCTTACTCAGTGTATGGGCTCTGATGGCTTGAGGTATAATACCCAATATTTGATATATGTTGTACGAGCTATGGTCGCTCCCAGAAACTACCCGATTACTTTGGAATATGTGTAAAAGTTTGTGTTTTGCATGAGGGAAATGTTTCAGTACTTCACCTAGATGTCTTTGGGCTAGCCTTTTTGGAGAGAGACGCTCAAGACATGAAATGTTAATGAAAATTAGAAAAAATGTGGGGAAGTGGTAGAGGGGTACCCATTATACTATTTATTATATGATATGATCATGTATGAAATACATGTTGAGGGTATCCATAGCGAGACATGGAAATTAGTATACCTTTTTAGGTGATGAGTTAGTTTCACTTTTTATTTACTGTTCTTTAGCATGATTTCCCTAATTTTTCATGAGATAATTCAAGGAGGATCCTATTGATTAAAATGTTATAATCACCATATAAATATAAATAAACTATTTTTCATATTATTTCTTGCAGTTTGGATATCACGCTAGTTACTACTAGCTTGGGGATTACAGGTGATGTTCGGGCATTGTGGTTGCTATTGTTTTACTTACTTTTTGTACTTATAGTTTCCCTTTCAGTTGTTGTAGTTTTTTTATGACATTACATATGTGCACTTTGGTTTCTTTTACTTTTTAGTATGAGTAGGATTTTTTTGGTTTCTATAATATCTATCTCTTTTCTTTTTGTGTTCTCTTTAAGGGTAATGCCTCCCATCTGTGTTTTTACTATACCCTCGGTGATAGTCACCAACTTGGGGCCTACTAGAGGTAGGAATCAGGTGTCAATAACTATCTTCTCCCATTTCTGACCCAATAGGGGCACACATTGAAGGGAGGGGTTCATGAAAGATTGGTGTCAGGGATTTGGTAGGGGGATAGGATGGATTTTGGAGTTAGGCATGGGTGAGGCTTCATGGGTTGGTAGGGAAACAATGTCAACTATGTTTTGAAAGAACTGTAAACCAGGGATCTCGGCTGACACATAGGTATTTAGGGCCCTTGTGATATGATGCATGGATAATTATGATTACAGTGGCTACAAAATGAAGTGACATTGGTTGTAGGTTAGAGACTTACGAAAGGATCAAGAATCATTCTTCTGGATGCATGGGTTTGAACGGTTTGAAATTAGGATAGGTTAACATAAAATGAATAAAAAATAAAAAGGTTAATGTATATCATATTCCAGTTTTAGGATCTCTAATTATTTTCCCTTTTGTAGGTTTGGATCCAGTTCGACAACCTCATCATGTTTTCATAGAATGTGTTCAGTAGGTTGCACCCATAGATCACTGTATAGTAGAGGTTGATGAAGATAAAGAAAGATGGACTAGGACACTCTGAGAGTTTCAATACTAAAACCTGAAGAAGTACAAGGGCTCCATTTTAGATGTAGTCATAGAAGACTAGTTGGAGGAGGTTGAGAGAGCATTCTTTTTATCCATACTTATAAATAGCAATGTGTATCATTGTTTATGATTATGGTGTGTGGGGCAGTGAGGTAGTTGTGGTTCTTGCTCCTCGGGAATCGTTAGGAGTCAACAGTCTGATGGGAGGAGTTCCGAGACCAATTTTGAGACATGTTTCGTTCATCGATCATGAAGGAGTCCATTTTATAGGATTTAAAAACCCATTATTTAGAGTATATCTAGTGTGGAATACTTTGTAATCCATTTTAGGAACCTTCTATTATATGCTTCGGACCTGTTAGAGGATGATGAGGTCAGGGCAAGGCATTTTATGGAATCTTTTCTTCCAACGATCCAGTGCCAGGTTAACCCATTTATGAAGAAGACATATCTCAAGGTACTGTAAAAATAATATATCATTGAGAGGATATTATTCCAAATTGTATTGTCACAATAGGAGAGTCATTATGATTCCTCATGAAGCAGTGATGTTGTATGAGATTCCGAGTTTTCGGGAAAAAGAGCATTCAGTCAGTCGGTGGTAGGCACAGCCCTCTATATCTCATTTATTCAAGGGAGGCAGCTCTTAGACATATACAAAAGTACCAAGCACTTGTTTTTTTATGTATATCGAGGTCATCATTGATATATGTTCCCGACCATTATGAGAAGTCAGCATGCCCCAATTATTCCACTTCATGTTCCACCATTGAGGCAGTTTCAGCCAAGGCAGTAGTAGCAGATTCATCCAGCTTTAGATCAGTAGAGAGAATATGGGGTAGGAAGATTATATCCCTTGGATTCTCCCCACCCTTAGATATCATAGCACAACCGTAGAGGTGGTATTCATTAAGGGTTATAGAGTCTATGGAGTAGGTCTGGGTTAACATCATTCATTAGTGTTTCTAGCTCCAGGAGAGACAAGCATCTTTCGAGGTACTATTTTATTATTTTCTAATTAGTTTTATGCCTTGTTTGATTTAGGGGAGATTCACTCCTTCATATCACATGAACTGTTCTATATATTAGTACTTTATGTAGAGAGGTTTCTAGTTCCCTTGGAATTGACTACGTGAGTTGGAGGTCGAGTTGACTTGTTTGATGTATGTAGAGATTGTTAGCTAGTGCTAGGGTGGCACCACTCTTGGGTATATTTACTATATTTATGAATACAACCATATGATTTCGTCATCCACATGGATTGGTTGTATTCGGTGTAAAATATTATGGATTTCTTAAAGATACTAGTGGTGTTCTTTGATGTTGATGGAGAGCTATCAATGATTGTCGATGAGTGAGACCACAGGATGGGTCAGAGGCTTGTTCTTTCCTTATCATCCTTTAAAGATGAGATGATGTTGTGTTCATCAAAGGATCAGTAGTTATAATTTCCTAGGGTCATAGAAGAGTACCCTAATGTGTTCCCCAAGTGGTTGTGGCATTACCTCCTTGACTAGAGATCATGTTCAGGATCAAGCTACAGTTATGTGTGTATTGTATCTGGATGTCTTTATATATGATGTCACCTTCCATGTTTTGGGGGATGTTTTTATAGATTTATGGTCTATAGTAGTGTGGTTTTTTGTTGAGTTTGTCAATGTGGGGTGCAGTAGTTTTGTTCGTGAAAAACGTTGATGGTAGTTTTTGGTTTTGTATCGATTATTGTCACTTGAACCGAGTGACTATGAAGAACCACTATCCTCTTCCATAGATTGATGATTTATTAGATCAACTGAAAGGTAAAATCTAGTTCTCGAAGGTCGATTACAATCATGATATCATCATATGCATGTAAATAATGAGGACATATTGAAGACTGCTTTCTGTTGTCGTCATGGAAATTACGAGTTCATTGTGATGTCGTTTGGTGTGATAAAGGCTCCGCCAGTGTTCATGGGTTTGATGTGAACCATGTTATATGAGTTCCTAGATAAGTTTATGGTGGTTTTCATTGATGAAATCCTTGGGAGCTATATATCCTAAGAGGATCATGTAGGAAAACTATATACTATTTTGGGTGTTATTCACTATGATAAGTTGTATGGGAAGTTATTAAAGTGTGAGTTTTTCTCGTGATAAGTTCATTTATTTAGTAATTTAGTATCCCATCAGGTAGTATCTAAGTATCCACTAAATATAGAAGCAGTTTTTTTAAGTGAGAGCCCAAAATATATTGTCATAGGTGCAAAACATACTTAGTCTTCCATGCTATTATAGGAGGTTCATAGCCGGTTTCTCTCAGGTTGTGACTCTTCTATCATAATTGAATAGAAAGGATCTGGTGTTCCTTTGGGTTGATCAGTGTTAGGTGACTTTTGAGTATCTTATGGATATGTTGGTCAATGCTCTAGTTCTTTGTCTTCTAGTATAAGGAGTTTAGTTTGAAGTTTTCTATGATCCTTTGCATCTGGGGTCAGTTTGTGTTCTCATGTAGTAGATATTGGTCATTTATTATGGGTCTCAGATTCTTTTTCCACAAAAATGTAACTATGCCACCCCCAATCTTGATTTGGTGGCAGTGGGGTTTTCCCTGATGTTGTAAAAACATTACATCATTAGCGAGTGTTTTGTGGTCTTCACAAATCAAAAAATATGGATTTATGTTTTCTCCAAGTGTGACTTAAACATGTGACAATGTCGGTGGATGGAGTTCTTATAAAATTACGTCTTCAAATTCTATATACACTCGTAAAGAGGAATGTTGTTGCTGATGTGATGAGCAAGAATTCACGTAGTGATGTAATGTATGAATTGGGTGATTCCAATAGAGTGATGGAAGAAATCTTAGCATTGCATCTATATATGGGATAATTTGGGGTGTAGAGGTTGTCTTATTCATATGGCGGTTTAGTCGTCTTTGGTGTTGTAGGTAGAAGAGTACCAATTTGGGGTTCTCGAGGTGGAGGTCTAGAGAGACCAATATGCTTTTCGTGAGGCCTCATATGGCTGGTCTGAGGATGAACCACACCAGATATTATTTTATGGAAGGCACTTTGTTCCTTTGGTCATGGGTGATATGGTTCTAAAAAAGATCCATAATTGCCTTTAGCGGTACATCCTAGTATGAAAAAAGATATACCAAGATTTGAGGAGTTAGTTTCGGTAGGTTGGGATGAAACATATAGTTGTAGAATTTGTGTCTTAGTGTTTGATCTTCCAGAAGGTGGAGGTCGAGCACCGTGTTCCCAATGGTTTTATGAAGATGTTAGATGTTCCACAGAAGAAGTGGGAGGACATCTCAATGGGCTTTGTTAAAGGTTTAACTCATGCTCTTTGAGGCTATGATGGTATATGGTTAGTATTTTATTGTTTGATGAAACCATCCCACTTTATAGTGATAAAGGAGTGGAGCTCCATGGTGGTTTTGTCAAGGTAATATTTGGAGGAGGTGGAAAGGCTCCATGGGGTCCCGAGGACGGTCATTTCTGATTGAATACATTATTTTACATCTAGGGTGTGGAGAGGTCTCTAGCATACTTTTGGTTCTCAGTTATGCCTTAACGCTAATTTTCATCTACCAATGGACGGTCAGATAGAACTGCCCATCTAGAATCTTGAAGACATGTTGCACTCTTGTGTCCTGGATTTTTTAGGTTCATGGAGGAGTCACTTACCATTGGTAGAGTTCCCTTACAATAATTATTTCCAATACACCATCAGTATGTCCCCATTCTAGGCCTTTTATGGCCGACCTTTTCATTCTCCTTTGTGCTGGACTGGGGTCGGAGGGTCAACAATTGACAAGACAGAATTGGTATAGAATATTATAGTGATGGTTTAGGTGATTCATGAGAGGATGAAGGCTACAAAATACCATCATATGTCCAACGTCGATCATAGGAGGGGACATATGATGTTTGGTGTTGGTGATCAAGTGTGTCTAAAGGTGACTCCCTATCATAGGCAGTAATTGTTTGGTCATGTGAGTAAGATTTCTTCTCATTTTGTTACGATTTTGGAGGTGTTGACTCGTGTCAGATCCATGGTGTATCAGGTATCACTTCCCCAACATATGATCCATATACATGATTTCTTTCACATGCCATAGCTCCATCGTTATCTTCATGATGATTATCATGTCATCCATTAGGATGATATAGATGTTGACAGTGATGATACCATTAAGTGGTGGCCTATAGAGATCCAGGACCACAAAGAGAAGGTGTTGTGCAGGTGTCTTATCCCCTTTGTTAGATATTATGGTGGCATTGTGGCATGGACGAGAGTACTTGGGAACATGAGTCTCATATACATGCTTAGTGCCCCGAGTATTTTGATTTTTAGATATTCTCTTGTAATTTTATTCCATTGGTGGTTGTAGACCCTTCCTATTTATCATATTTCCTTACATTATTTCTTGTTATGTATTTATCTCTTTTGGGACGTATCTCCCCTAGGAGAGTGTTTGGGAGATAGTTTTGGTTGTTGTGTGGCTTTACACTTGTTCCTCTAGTGAGGTGGTGAACTCCTGTGGTGAAGAAATCTTGAGAATATCTCATAGGGAGGATATTTGGATGAACCCTTTCTATTTCCTCTATAGGTTTATATTGGATTCTCAAGGGAAAGAATCTTTTGAGAGGTATCTGATGTATGGCCCTAAATCCATGTGGATCAACCCAATGTATTATTTAAATGATTGAAGTGCTCAGAGGTGGCCAAGACCAAGTTTGGATGAGTTCAGTTAAGTAAAATCTAGTAAGGGGGGATTATATGTCACCAAACTATATTACATGATGTGAAATACTATTTCACAGTTTCTCCTGGAAATCTTCTTGATGTGAAAACATTTACACTATGTTAAAGAGGGATTCATGGCATGAAATACTTAGTGGTCTGAAAAATAAAATAAAATTGAGAGGGGGCTTTTTTATCAATGAAACTCAACCTAAAGCCATTATACGATGTGAAAGTTCATTACATGTCATGTAATACCATAACACTATATGTTTTAATTGTTTTCTTTCCACGCGGTTTCTGTCAAATCCTATAGTTACAGTAGATCTCCCTTGAACCCAGGTAACCCAACCACCCTCTCTTCAGCATTTTGGGGATTCCTTCACCAAGGAATGATCCCTAGCTCCATCATTCAATACAAAGTGATCCTTCTTCAATATAAATTATGATATAGCTCAATTTTTATGGTTTCTTCGATCGATTAACACTTTTTTTATATTTTCCTTGTGATGGCATGTGATCTCCATGTTTCTAATAGTGGTTTCTTGGTGGATGGTTGGTGTGATTGTTCCATGGAGGCCTTGGGTGGATGCATTTGTTACAAGAGAGGTGATTGTGATCCATCACTTTGATCCATTCTCATGAGAAAAATGTGAGTGACCTTTTGAGGTAGGGGATTCTTTTATCCCTTATTTATTAATGTACAACTGTAGAGCATGTTTGATTTTTCCCTTGTATCGTAATGGAATTTACCTCATTATATATTTGAACCAGATTAGAGAATTCATAGGGATCATATAGAGATGTCCTTTCTTTATACCATGATAATGATTTTCCTCTTGATTTTCTACATTATGTTATATATACTCATTGATTTATTTATAATACCTTTCTTTATAGAAATTGATATCATAATTAATTGATAATTAATTGGATAATTAGATAATGTGACTTGTTTAATGAATCTAGTCATTCTTATTGTAATTTGACATTAACCTAATTGATGAAGATATGCACATGTAGTTGGAACTGAGGAATAATGAATTGGATAATTCAAGATGGAATAAGAACTAGTTGTGTGATAAAGAAAATTATTTTGTAGGGAATGAGTTTCCCACTTTATTGTAAAGTCCAAGTGCCTAATATTTGGGATCATTTATAGCTCATGGTTTGTAAAGGCTAAATGTCATGCTTTGAGGATGATAGCTCACTGTTATGTTTTTCTCTACTACATGTGTTGTTCTCTGGGTATGAGATTTGTGGTGTGTGGGTTAAGGAGGCCCAAATGTGATGTGATCCTGGGATGGCTAAGCTTGGAGGGATTTTGTGGTATGCGAAGTATAGAGTCCCAGTTTGTTTTACAAAAAATGATACCTAGAGTGGCGATATTCATTGGTTTATGAATGTGGTGTCAAGGAGGACACTGGAGATGATGTAATGGGTTGAATCTAGGCTTACTAGTTGTTGTGATAGTTGGGTGCTTGTTGAATCAGTTGTTTGTTTTTGTTCTTTACATTCCCCGCTACTTGAGGCATATGGTTTTCTTACTCTCCTTCCAAAAGAGGCAATGATTTATGGGGTTTGATATGTACATTCCTAGTTTTTCTTCATGATGATAGATGGTTCTACACACTTGGTAGAGGTGGAAAAGACTTGACGGGTAGTTAATTTACTCACCGTGTGGAGACCATTGTGTTTGGTTTCTTAAGATGTTTTCTTATAATACATAGAAATATGGAAATATGTAATGTGGTAATGTTGTTAATAAATGTTTAATGAACCAGAAATTTAAAAGGAAATTTTTTTTATTAATTTTGTTTTGGTATTTTACGAGTACGAAGTTTCTGACGGCACCTGATTCCGAGGCCCGGTGTGCCCGAAATCATTTTCCGAAGTTTTTCTTGGGTATGTTCAGTGAACGAATGAGCGGGTTTTTTCTAACTTTTGAACCGGTGCTCAGAATCAAAATCCAATGGCACTGATTAAACTGCAACGCCTGTAATTTCTTAGTAACACCTTTTCTGGAGTAGCGTTTACTCGGGTGAGGTTATTAAAAAATGGGTTAACTAAGGAATGAAATAAAAATTTGTCCAACAATTTTTATTTTCAATTCTATGTAGTTTTAACCTATTCATGGATGCTGGAGTTGGGCCCACAACATACTAACTCCATTTGGTAGGATAATAGTGAGGTGGGGCCCACATGATCCCCACACATTCAAATTCCTTAAAACCTCCCTCGTGCATTTAATTGTGTAACACACCCGCACCCCCCGTTTTTTAATTGACAAGTCAACTATCCAAATTTAATGTACTGTTAAAGGCTATTCAATTAATTTAATTAATTGAATGGGATCTTTTTAAATTTCAAATTTAATAATGGCATGAATGAGTGTGAATAAAATAAGACAATATCTTATTTTATTGGGGGTTGATTCGTTGTGCGGATGCAAGGAGAGAACCCTTGCGCTCTAAAGAACATATTCTTCCTCGTCGAAGAACGCGAATAATGGAGATTTTACAAAGAAGGACTCTGACACCGCGAGGGAGTCATCTTGTCATCTCATCTTTTCTCCACAGTCGGTGAGAGACGTCTTCTTCTGAGAATGACGACGCACCGCATCCTTCATCGGGCGTGCACCGACGACGTATACGATGTCGTCTTCCGCGACACCGTCTTCCACGATGTTGTCTTCCACGACATCCTTTTCCCGCGACGATCCTCATTCGACAACTTCTTCAAGGTAGGGGATTATTTTTTGAATATTAATAAACCCATTTTTTTTTCTTTCTAAAACAAAGAGCGCAGATCAACACAATATTAAGTTGATTTGCGAAAGATTATGTTTGCGGGAAAAACGTAGGGGAATTTTGTTTAATACTCTTTGAGTGATTTAATCTCACATGCTAGAGTGTTTAATGGTATGATGTTAGTATAATCTATTCTTGAATAAATTATATCCACATCGATACTAAAATCATGTGTTTTAATGACTGCCATTTGGAATCACCTAACACGGAGGGTGCGAGCTGAACAAACACGACCCGACAACCCTCCGCAGATTGTTTACTGATGTGCGGATCGACGGGCGATGACGCAATGGGATACAGAGATGATTTGAAGACTCCGCAGTGATTTTTGGGCCCTGAAATGTCCTTATAAGCAGACGGTGGCCGAAACGGACCACCGGTGTGAGTCCGGTGGTCCGCAGAGAGCGGGGTTGGAACGCCGCCGGAGCAGACCGTCGCGGTGGACCGGAACGGCATTTCCATTCCGGGTTTTGGGGGAGGGCATGGCATTAAAGCCACACCGCTTCAATAAATGGGGGGGGGCAGTGCCTCCCCCACATTTCTCACTCGGCCGAAACGGCCGAGCTGACCAGCCACGCCAGCCGGGCCGGGTCGCACCCTAGTGGGTCGGACCTAAACCCAGGTCGGGTCGACCTGGTTCGGGCCTGTCCAGGGGGTCTCGGCCCGGGTCAGTCCGGGCCCAAAACCCCCTCAAAATGGACAGGTTCGTTAAAACGCCCGTAAAATGGGATACAAAGCTCTGATCGACGCACCGTTAGTTGTGATGTGATCCTTTGATCAATAAGGTCGTTTCAGTATATTACTCTCAGGGTTTAGGAGAACTTTGGATATGGTTGGGTTTGTTCGAACACGAAACCAACCGAGCCCTCGGAGCAGAAATGCTTATAACTTGAGCTCCGGAGGTCCGATTGACGTGTCGTCAACGTTGTTGGATTCCTCTTAGTGAGAAGGACCTTTTGACTTACTCCTATTGAGGATTAGATGTAGTTAGAGTATGGTTAGGATGGTTTTGACTTAAAAATAAATCGGGCCCTAGGAATGAAAAGGCCATTAAATCTCAGACTGGGTGTCCGATTGATGTGTCGTCTGTCACGTTGAGTTCCTATCGATGAGGCGGAACATTGGGATACATCTACTCTGGACTACATGTCAGTTTATGTATCGACCCCTTGGCATGTGGAGCGGACCCTCCTGGAAATGAGCATGCTGTGTGCAGGAACCCTAGAGCTGGCTGCGACGACGATGACAACTGTATTGGAATCCTCTGTGGGTTCGACGGTGAAGACTTTCATACTGGAATCCTCTATGGGTTCAATGACGATGACAACCGTACTGGAATCCTCTGTGGGTTCGACAATGAATACTTTCATACTGAAATACTCCATGGGTTCGACGATGATGACAACCGTACTGGAATCCTCCGTGGGTTCGACGGGGAAGACTTTCGTACTGGAATCCTCCGTGGGTTCGACGACAATGAAAACCGTACTGAAATCCTCCATGGGTTCGAAGGTGAAGACTTTTGTATTGGAATCCTCCATGGGATCGACGGTGAAGACTAACATACTAGAATACTTTGTAGGTTCGACGATGACGACAACCGTACTGTAATCTTCTATGGGTTCTGCGGTGACGACTATGGTACTTTTATCCTACGTGGGTCCGACAGTATTGACCTCTGTTGTAGTATCCTACGTGAGTCTGACAGCTTAGCTGGTCTAGTATCCTATGTGGGTCTCATCTAGATGAATCAGTAAATACATCTGATCATCTACTTTTTCTTTACAAATGATGTATACCTGTGTGAGCTGAGTCATGACTATTCAATCAATATCTTTGATATGATTGATTTACTTTCCTATGTGGATTGGGTTGTGTTATCCTACATGGGTTGGTTGTGCTATCTAGTGTGGACTAGATCGAACTTGGGCTCGGATGTTGAAGCCGAAATGGAATTGGTGACTTAGGTATATGTATGGGCATATACCTAAGTAGTGTTGGTTTCTACTTCATGATTATATCTTTCCTTTGTGGATTATCCTTTGTGGATTCTGGGAGACCTTCAGGGTCTCGGGGTCCCTACTGAGTAGCGTATACTCACTGCTGCATGGGTTATGCCCGCACTACGTTGTGTTGGATGCAGACGATGGACAGCGCTGATCGTGGTTGAGGTTTGTGGAGCAAGACGATACCTAGAGGTGGACCACTGGGCAGGGCGTACACGGAGCGGACGGTTTGACCTGAGGAACTGAGGAGACTATCAGTACCCACCCTTCAGGTGAGATTTCTGGTGGACAGCTTGACGTTTCTACTTTACTTTTCAGTTGTTGTACTTTCTTTCTAGTTAAACTTTACTTTCCAGTTTGGGTTTGTATTCTAGCCCACTTAATTTTCCGCACTTACTTTTGTACCCAGTTTTACTTAGTGTTTACTTCTACTGGCTTACTCTATGGTGTTTTTTTAATTAATTAAGGTAATGCCTTCCCTTTTTATCGGGAGTTAAGCCTTTGGTGCTAGTCTCTAGCCCCTGGCCTATGGAAGGTGGGCTTGGGGTAGTCATGGCACAGGTCCTGAGGATGGTTCGTGACAAATTGGTATCAGATGAGTTCGGTTCTACCATAGAACTCAGGACTCTGATCTTCCTTCTATGTGAAGCAATACTGTTAAGGGTATTGAGTGTGGTTATCAGTCCAGAGATTCCAGTTTTGGTGCAGCGGCCGACGTATCCGTACACCAGGACCCTGATTTCTGATTTCTGACTCAGTGCACAAAAACATTGATTGCATGTGTGTTTCAAAAAATATCTTTGTGATTACTTTGTGTTAGCTCACCAGGTATTCTGTTTTGACCTTGGTTCACCTGTGTCTTTTTAGGATAGCCCCATGACAGCAGCCATATAGGGTTCTGAGCTTTGTGTGAGATGACAGCCCACCGAGCGACGAGGCCTCGGTGCAAGTCCCTTTTTCAGCGGAGGCACCGGTGGTACATCTACCCACCAAGTCACTAATGCCACCAGCCCCAACCGCTGAGAGTGTACGTCGCCTTAGTGCACAGCATGAGTTCCAGCGTCAGAGACTGCCTAGGTTCCGTGGGGATACGGACCCTCAGGCAGCCAAGGATTGGATGGAGGCTATTGTTCGAGTTTTCATGTTAATGGGGACACCAGCTAACCTCATGGTGACACTTGAAGCAATTCACCTGCACACGGGAGTAGGAAAAAGGTGGATCCTGATGCTCCAGGTGCGCGATGAGGCATCACTCCTTTGGACGGACATTGAGAGCCTCTTCCACTCGGAGTTCATCCCAGCCACCCTCCGTGTGGTGCGCATTCACGATCTACTACAGCTGCGTCAGGGCAGCATGAACGTGGCCCAGTACTTGGCGAGGTTTACTGATCTCTCGCGCTACTCCACATATATGTAAAGGGACCCATTCTTCTAAGACCAAACCTTTGATTAGGGACTGAGGCATGAGATTAGAGCTTCGATGATATCCCTAAATATTCTGATGTAGGCAGGGGTGTTGGAGAGATCCCTTCTAGTGGAGAGTTTTCTCGTCGAGCAGTCACCAGTTGCGGGACCCTCCGTAGGATGACCCGTAGCGAATTATTCTATAGCTGGTAGTAGATAGATGACGCAAGGATCCAAACGGGCCAGACCATCAGATGAGCAATCTTAGGATGCAGATTCGGTTGTGTGGGGAACATGATAGAGAGCCAGCTACACGAGGGGAAAGCAGTGCTACGCATGCGGCGGGCAGGGTCACATGGCTCGAGACTGCCCGACTCGTCCTGCCGATGAGCTGAAGGCAGTAGAGTGACCTCCCAGGTAGTGGTTTGATCATGGCGGTCCGTAGGGAGTAGGCAGACGAGGCAGAGGAGCTGGTCGTGCAGTTGGAGGTGGACGACGCTTCGAGGTGTTGCCACCACTACCACCAGGCAGACCACCCCGACCGCAGGGAATAGGTGGACAGGGGAGAGCTCAGCTACAGGTAGTTGAGGCTTATGACCATGAACCTCGGAGAGCAGATGGACAGGAGTGGGACAAGCTCAAGACATGGGGACATTTTTTCATGTTGCTTCTATATTGTTGATGTTATGTGTCTTTGTACCTTGAGATGCAGTAATAAAAGACACCTTTCTTTGTGGCGTTTACTTTCATGTGCTCTCTTTATGTTGTCACTAAGAGGTTCTGGTTTAAAAACAGTTGACTTGACCCACTCTTTTTGAGATACCTACTGGAGAAGACCCCGCGACCACACACTGATGCCGACAGTGTGACTCAACCCTTGGAGGCGAGAGTAATGGTTGGATCTCTTGGTAGTAGCGTCAACGCCTTACGACATCAACCTTGGTATGGATTAGTATCATATATCTTAGGATTGACTGTATTAGGAAAAGAACGTGGTTCATCCAGGGGATGAGACCAGATTTCTCTTATCGGCAAAGAATAAATCTCAGCAGCTCTTGTAGGACCAGAGAAGGTCTAGGTCATCCAAGAGTGGAAGAAGATAGATTAGAGCTGACAAAAGTCTTATGTTTATAGGAGGTGGAGACCACTAGAGTTAGAGGATGGTGACCACGTTTTCCTACAGGTCTCACCTCGATGTGGATTACGGAGTTTTGGCCAGGGTAACAGGATATCTCTGCGCTTCATCATACCCTTCTAGGTCCTCAAAGGGGTAGGCGAGGTGGTTTATCGCTTGAACCATCCACCTCAGTTGCACCAGGTGTGTGACGTTTTCCACATATCTCAGATGAGGAGATACGTGCATGACCTGATGCATGTCATCGACCATGGGGAGTTGGACATTGATGATGGGATGACTTTTGCGGAGGTCCCAGTAGAGATCTAGGATCGATAGGAGCGGGTCCTATGTGGGTGGTAGATTCCTCTAGTGCGCATCAAATTGCATCACGAGAACCTCTAAAAGAGCACTTGGGAGAGCGAGGCTTAGATGCGTTCTTAGTACCCTCATTTGTTTCCCTAGTTTGTGATATATCTTTATGGGGATGTAAATCCCTGAGGTGGGACTAATGTAAAGAACCATAAATTTCAAAGGAATTTTTTTTTCATAATTTTCTTTGGTATTTTACAAGTACGCAGTTTCTGACAGCACCTGATTCCTTGCCCCGGTGTACCAAGAATCATTTTCCAGAGTTTTGCTCGGGTACTTTCAGTGAACGAACGAGTGTGGTTTTCTAAATTTTGAACAGGTTCTCGGAATCGAAATAAGAAGGCACCAATGAAACCGTAGTGCCAGTAATTGCTTAGGAACACCTTTTCTGGAGTTTCGTTTACTCAGGTGAGGTAATTAAAAAATTGGCTAACTAAGGAATGAAATAAAAAAATTTGCAACAATTTTTACTTTCAATTCTAAGTAGTTTTAACCAATGCATGGATGTTGCAGTGGCTCCCACTACATCCTGACTCCATTTGGTCGGATAATAGTGAGGTGGGGCCCCCACGAGCCCCACCCCTTCAAATTCCATAAAACCTCCCTCATGCATTTTATTGTGTAACACACCCGCACCCCCTTTTTTTAATTGACAAGTCAACTCTCCAAATTTAATGGACTATTAAAGGATCTTCAATTAATTTAATTAATTCAATGGGATATTTTTAAATTTCAAATTTAGTAATAGCATGCATGAGTGTGAATAAAATAAGACAATTTCTTATTTTTTTTGGGAGTTTATTTGTTGTGCGGATGTAAGGAGAGATACCTTGCGCTCTGAAGAACATATTCTTCCTCGTCGAAGAATGCGAAGAATGCCGAGTTTACAATGAAGAACTCCGACACCGTGAGGGAATCGACGTGCTGTCTCCTCTTTTCTCCACAGCCGGTGAGAGACACCTTCTTTGGAGAATGAAGACGCACCACATCCTTCATCGGGTGTGCATCGACGACGTATATGACGTCGTCTTCCGCGATTCCATCTTCCGCGACGCCGTCTTATGCGACGCCGCCTTCCGCTACATCCTTTTCCCACGACGATCCTCATTTGATGACTTCTTCAAGGTAGGGGATTATTTTTTTAATATTAATAAACCCATGTTTATTTCATTCTAAAACAAAGAGCGCAAAACAACACAATATTAAGTTGATTCGTGAAAGATTATGTTTCCGGGAAAAACATAGGGGAATTTTGTTTAATACTCTTTGAGTTATTTAATCTCACATGCTAAATCATTTAATGGTATGAATTTAGTATAATCTATTCATGAATAAATTATACACATGTAGACACTAAAACCATGTGTTCTAATGACTGCCACTTGGAAACACCTAACGCGGAGGGTGCGGGCCGAACAAACACGGCCCGACAACCCTCCGTAGATTGTTTATTGATGTGTGGATCGACGGGCGATGACGGAACGAGCTGCAGAGGCGATTTGAAGACTCCGTAGTGAATTTTGGGTCCTGAAATGACCTTAGATGCAGACGGTGGACGAAACGGACCACCAGTACAAGTCCAGTGGTCCGCGGAGAGTGGGGTCGGCGCGCCACCCTGGCACGGCGGCGCCTACGACTGGCGGCGGCGGCACACCGCCAGAGGAGACCACCGGGGCTGAGCCACGATAGACTAGAATGGCTTTGCCGTTCCAGGTTTTGGGAGAGGGGCGGCATTAAAACCACGCCCCTTCAGTCAAAGGAGAGGGGGCAGTGCCTCCCCCCCATTTCCCGCTCAACCGAAATGGCCGAGCTGACCGGCCATGCGGGCCGCGCCGGCCCAGGCCGGACTGGCCACACCGAGTCGGGCCACCCTGGCCAGGCCGGGGCGGGCCGTGACCTAGTGGGCCGGACCCGGATCTGGGTCTGGTCAACCCAGTTCGGGCCGACCCAGGGGGTCTTGGTCGGGGTCGGTCCGGGCCCAAAACCCCCTAAAAACAGACAGGTTCATTAAAACACTCATAACTTGGGCTACGGACCTCCGATCGACGCACCGTCAGTTGCGATGAAATCCTTGGATCATGGTGGTAATTCCGGTATATTACACTCATGGTTTCGGAGAACTTTGGGTTTGGTCAGGTTGGTTTGAACATGAAACCAACCAGGCCCTCGGAGCGGAAACGATTATAACTTGAGCTCCGAACGTCTGATTGACATGCCATCGACTTTGTTGGATTCCTCTTAGTGAGACAGACCTTTTGGATTACTCCTCTCGAGGTTTAGATGCAGTTGGAGTATGGTAGGGATGGTTTGACTTAAAAACCAACCAGGACCCTGGAACGCAAAAGTCATTAACTCTCAGACCGGGCGTCCGATTGACGCGTCAACTATCACGTTGAGTTCCTATCGATGATGAGGAACTTTGGGATACATCATCCCCGGACTACGTTTCAGTTGATGTATCGACCCCTTGGCTAATGGAGTGGACCCTCCTAGAAACAAGCATGCTATGTATGGGAATCCTAGAGCTGGCTGCGACGACGATGACAACCGTATTGGTATCCTCCGTAGATTCGACGGTGAAGACTTTCGTACTGGAATACTCTGTGGGTTCGACGACGATGACAACCATACTAGAATCCTTCATGGGTTCGACGATGAAGACTTTTTTACTAAAATACTCAGTGGTTTTGACAATGATGACAACCATACTGGAATCCTCCGTGGGTTCGATGGTGAAGACTTTCGTACTGGAATCCTTCATGGGTTCGACGATGATGCCAAGTATACTGAAAACCTCCGGGTGTTCGACGGTGAAAACTTTCATACTGGAATCCTTCATGGGTTCGACGGTGAAGACTATCGTTCTGGAATCCTATGTGGGTTCGACGACGATGAGAACTGTACTGGAATCCTCTGTGGGTTCGGCGGTGATGACTACAATACTTGTATCCTTCGTGGGTCTGACAGTATTGACCTCTGTTGTAGTATCCTACATGGGTCTGATAACTTAGCTGATCTAGTATCCTACATGGGTCCCAGCTAGATGAATCAGTAAATACATATGATCATCTCCTTTTTCTTTATAAATGATGTATACCTATGTGAGCTGAGTCTTGATTATTCAATCAATATCTTCGATATGATTGACTTGATTTCCTATGTGGATTGGGTTGTGTTATCCTGTGTGGTTTGGTTTTTCTATCCTATGTGGACTAGATCGAACTTGGTCTCGGATGTTGGAGCCAAACTGGAATTGGTGACTTAGGTATATGTATGGTCATATACCTAAGTAGTGTTGGTTGTTAGTTCGTGATTGTATATTTCCATAGTGGATTATCCTTGGTGGATTTTGGGAGACCTTCTGGGTCTCGGGGTCCCTACTGAGTAGCGTATACTCACCCTTCCACGGGCTATTCCCACACTATGTTGTGTTGGATCCAGACGATGGACATCACTGATCGTGGTTGAGCCTTGTGGAGCAAGACGGTACCTAGAGGTGGACCACAGGACGGGACGTACACGGAGCGGAAGGTTGGACCCGTGGAGCGGAGGATACTATCTGTACCAACCCTTCAAGTGGGATTTCCAGTGGATAGCTCGACGTTGCTGCTTTAATTTTCAGTTGTTGTACTTTCTTTCTAGTTGTACATTACTTTCCAGTTTGGGTTTGTATTCTGGCCCACTTACTTTTCTGCACTTACTTTTGTAACCAGTTTTACTTAGTGTTTACGTCTTCTGGCTTACTCTGTGGTGTTTGTTTACATATTTAATTAAATGCCTTCCCTTTTTATCGGGAGTTACGCCTTTGGTGCTAGTCTCCAGCCCCTGGCCTATGGAAGGTGGGCTTGGGGTAGTCACGGCATGAGTCCCGAGGAAGGGTTGTGAAAAAATGAATAATTGTTTAACCGATGGGGTTGGAGCTTTCTAGGATGCAATTCTGAGGTTGTGATTCTGAGAATCCATGGACTCATTTTGGTTATGATAGGAGGGAATAGGACTTTGCAGTTATACAAATGTAAATAGAATGTGATGTGGGAAATTATAATCATTAATTAATGGTTAAAGAAGTAATTAACAAAAAGTGCACTGATAAAAAAGAGATAAATTAATTTAATGTACTCTTCATGTGGTTATGTTCTTATAGGATATATAGTCTTAGTAGTGGTTGATGGGCATTTGAGAGACATTAGCTATTGTTGAGCCTATTACTAGGTTATTCTCATAGTGTGGTTGTGATAAATACTATATTTTGTAGTTTTTTGGGTGTTTTGGTATGCTACTCCACCCTTTTAGTTGGGGAAAATAACATCGTAGGGATTCTAAGCCCTAGGGTGTGTTTTCCCCATTATCCTGATGGAAGGATGGATGGATGGATACCCCCTTTGGCCTCGCTCTCTTCACTTTGTAGTTACTTTTGATGGTATGCATGATGTTTAGTTTTCCCCATATATGTTTATAGAGGGATATAATGGTTTGTGGTTATTTGAACATAAATATTCTAGGTATAGTTTCTTAAGGGATACTATAGGTACAACGTTAATATGTTGTGATGGCTTGAGGAGTCTTACTCGGTGTATGGGTTGCGATGGCTTCATGTATAATATCAAACATTTGATATAAGTTGTATGAGATAAGGTGGTTCCTAGAAACTACCTTGTTATGTTGGGGTATGTGTACATGTTGGTTTGTTTCATGTGGTGCATGTTTTATTGCTTTTCCTAGGTGTCTTCAGGCTAGCCTTTTTAGAGAGAGATAATCAAGAGGTGCAACATTGGATAAAAGAGGATAACCAGTAGAGAAGTGGTAGAGAGGAAAACTTGATATTATTTATTATATAATATTTTATTGTATGTGATACTTATTGAGAGTAGACATGGTGAGGCTGGGAATGTAGTATACTTGTTTATGAGAAGTGTTAGTTTCACTTGTGGTTCACAATGATTTATCATGCTTTCTTTACTTTTGCATTAGAGGCTCCGGGGAGGATCATATTGAGTATACTATTATACTAACCCCACTTATATATGTAAACTATTTTTCAGGTTATTTGAAGCAGGTTGAATGTCGGGCTAGTTACTACTAGCTTGGGGTTTGCGAGAGCTTTTCGAGATTCATGGTCATTGTTGTCTTACTTTCTTTTGGAACTTGTAGCATTCCCTTTCAGTTGTAGTAGTTCTTCTTCGACATTACATATAGGCATGTGGGTTTCTTTTAATATTTGGTATGAGAAAGAGTTTGTTTGTTTCTATCTTATCTCCCTCTTTCACATGTGTTCTCTTAGAGGGTTATCCCTCCCATCTGTGTGTTTAACATATCCTTAGTGTTAGTCACCAACTTGGGGCCTACTGGATGCAGGACTCAAGTGTCTTTAACTATCGTCTCCCATTACTGGCCTAGGAGGGGTAAAATTTGTTGGGAGGGGTCATGATAGTTAATATTCACATATTTATAAAATTATTTATATAAAATTAATATTCTTTTTGGAATTAAAATCTTGAAATTATACAATGGTGAAGCTTTCTTAATTTTCAGAGACAGTCAAACTTTCATGTGAAAATTAAATATAGTATAAATGTACAATGAGTATTATGACATCCTAATGATCCTAAAGTGAAGTAATAAATACTATAAATGGTCCCAAATACCAAATATATAATTTAAATTTCAAATAATATTATTTATATGTTATTTTATTTATTTTTTGAACCCATTATGAATCTTCCTCAATATATAATAAATTGTAATGTTTTAAAATCATTTCCTTAAGAGTATGACTCACATCCACATCAGAAAATCTATTGATTGATTAAGTTCAGAACATGGCCGTATAAAATAATTAAATCCACTCTCCTTTGGTAGAAACCATGGAAAAAACATGGGAAGTTTTGTGGTTTGGTTGTTTTAATATATATAGTCCAAAACCTAAATTAAAAAATGATAAATAATCCCCTAATAATTTTCTATATAATCCCACCCAATATCCCATTTATATTCACTAAAAATCCTTGTATCATGACCTTAATCTTCCCTCCCCTCTCTAGAGTCCTCAAAATGTTCCACCATTATCTCAAGAAGCTCCTACCTTGATTCTGGAATCACACTCACAAGTAAGGGATTTCTCTCTTCCTATTTCTATTCAATAACCTCTTTATTGTTATGCCTCTTAATTTCAATTTTTACATTTTTTGATACATTCATCAATATCAACCTTACTATCCATTTTATTTATAAATTATTATATACCCATTACACTCTCATTAATCGTACCTGTGAATCTTTATGTACACCTATTAACAGGTTCAAATATAACAAGGGATCTTCCGGTCTCCTTTTTATTTAAGAGACTATTTTATGTCATGCCTATTATTTTTTATTTTTTTCCATTTGGGTATCTTCTCTTACAACCAATTTTATCATTTTGACCTCCATGTGATTAGAGACCTTTTCCACTCTCATTAATCCCTCCCATGAACCTTTATTACATCGGTAACCATGCCAAAAATATTTAATATATTTCTATTTTCTCATTTCTATTGAAGCACCTCATTTATGTTATGCCTATTAATTACCATTTGTTAATTTTTAGATAGGTTATTAGATTTCCTACTTACTACCCATTTTATTTATAAATTATGAGATTCCACTTTTACTCTCATCAATCCCACTGGTGTACCTTTTTGGACACCCATTAACATGCTGATATTTCTTAAGGGATATCTCACTATCGTTTTTTATCTTGCACATGTTTTATATTATGTATCATAATTTCTAATTAATAATTTTGGGATATGCCTTTATATGTCCCTATTATATTATATTTAATGTAAAAATAATGATATACCCATTTCTCTCTCATCAACCCATTTATGAATCTCTATATAACGTCGTTATACATCTATAATTTCACTATGATTTTCCATGCCAAGAAATTGTGTAGTGAATAATCATACCTATTAACTATATAGGGTGTTCACATTTATGTGATTATACTTTTTTATTGGGTACATAAATGTATTTATTACACACACTATGATCATGGAATAAAAAATGATTTCGAATGAATCCATGTTGTATGATCTATGTGCCACACTCAAACATAAGAATTAAATAAAATTAATGGGTGTGTCAAGAATTATTTAGTACTCCAATGCATTGGGTAATGTTTTAGTCACACGGTACATCATTCAAGGGATTAGGTATTGAACCTAATCCATCATGGGAATGTTTCTATCATGATTTATTTTCATTTATCCTTGACATCTGTTTGTGATATAGTGTTTCAAGTTGTCACCACATTTCTCATGTTTCATTTATGTTATCACGGTGTATCATTTCTTATTATTCATATTTATTATTTTCACCCCTCATATATCCCATTAATATTACAATTTACTAACATGTAATAAATTTTTCATGTTATTCCATGTTTATTCCATTACCAGGCTTTATGGCTCGCCTCTTTCTAATGTTTTTCCCCAGGTTATCCCATATAGCTTTATGTGTGAGCATGTTAAAGATGTTTTCAATAATGATGTTATTTTTCTTATATTAAATTGTTATGTAATGTATCTAATTCTGAAAGACAGTAGACTTATCAATATTCCAGGTTTTATTAAGTGTTATATTATGTAATAAATCATATATAAATGTGAAATAATGAGCAGAGTTATTATAACCACATATACCATAAATATTAACTTTAAAATAATTGGTTCAAACCCCCAAAATTCTATGTCACCAAAATTAATTAGGGTAGGAATAGTTGGTCGGAATTTTATGGAATATTGGACATTTCCACACATGACAAAAATCTGATCAATTTTTATTCAACCCAACATATGTTCCCAAATGAGATTTTAGATGTCCTAATGTGAGTGTTCCATATAAGAATACATTAAATTCCTTGATTTACCATAAAAATAATGTAAAATTTCATCAAAATAGGATTTTTAGTTTTGGAGATATGATTAAACTAGTGGGTTGTCATTCGGGGCCACATAATCTGGCCCAGAATCTCATCTTCAATGTAGGCCACCTAGAAATACCTTCAAACATCATAGTTAGTTATATAATCAATTTAGTGAATTGTTACCCATGATTTCTAATATATAAAATTATAACTTGATATTCATTAAGATTTTATCATTTCCACTATAGTAATTTTAGTGGGTTTTTATCCAGTTCACGTCACTCAGAATGTTCTAGGTTTATGGATCACTTTGATCTTCTTACTATTTGAATATATATTAGCTATAGAATGATATAATGTAACTCATAAAATGGGAGAACTAAAAATTAAATATGAAAATAAAATAAATTCCATTTAGTTTTTTAGGAGTTGTTCAAAAATGTACCATGTAATAGTTAACTTTAAGTATAAATTACAATCAAAATATTAAATAATGTACATTTGGTAAAATTCAATAAAAATGGTGTTTATGAATAATAAATCACATTAATATTATAATATATACAATGAAAATTATACTCCTTTTATGGATAAACACACCACTAAACTTTATTTCATCTATTCTTGATAAAAAAATATATAAAGAAATAAAAATGAATTCCCTTTTCAAAACCAATTTTAATATAAAATACACACTAAAAGACCTTATACCAAAAAATTCTGAAAACCACCAAAATCATTTAAAACTAGATATGTTCATAATAATTTTTCAATACCAAGCCCATTACTTATTTAAAATTCATCTAGACATTTCAACCAATTTATATTAATCAGGATGATGTGTTATGAATCAAAATAGAAATTGGGGGACCATTTTTATTCAATGTAGAAAAGATGGAAGTTCTAGGTGGAATCACATTTTTGCCATAATATAATTATTTGTGTTTTTTTCCAATTTTCCATGGAGATTTAAATTTTATAAAACATTTAATCCCTTATAGAAAGTCCTTTTCGATAAATCCCATAATCCAATACCTTAGGTAACCACGTGAATATCACATACATGGTAATATTATAAATTAAAATCAATCAAAACAAATTCAAATTACCACAAATAGTGATACAATTACCAACTATGGGCCAGAAAACTGTGGATTCACATTCCACAATTGTTGAAGGCCACACATTTGGTTAATTCATTGGTTTATGTGAAAATTTATTATAGTTTTCCTAATTTACTTTTTTTAGTACTCTTGTTAAAAATAAGGCAATAAAAAAACCTATGTTATTTATTATAGAACCCTAAGAACTAAAACTAATTCCCCACAATCCAAATGATGTGAATTTTGAATTTTTTATTAAATGGATAAAACTTTAAATGGTGTAAAATTACATTATACAACTACACATTACAAAATCTATGCTTATGATCTTAAACAGGGATTAAAATCATAATTGAGGAATAAAAAATTATTTGATATTCATTTTTGATGTTTAATATTTTCATTATTTTGTTCAAGGTTAAAGAAGTTTTTCTTTCCATTTATGCACATGAAATTTTCTTTTATAAGGAATTTATCTTCTTTTATTTTCAACCACAACATAGAATAATACTTTCCTATGTTTTTAAAGAAAATAAAATTCAGAAGGGGTATAATAATAGAAAATTAATTAAAAAGAAAATTGAAATAAGAAACAAGGAAAAAATTCACCTGGTAGTTGAAGTAGAGTTTCATGATTCTTTTGCTAACTCCTTTGATCTCCACGTCAAACAGAGATGCAGTATCAATGATAGAATATTCTGATTGAACACATCAAAGAAAAATGACTTTCCTGAAAACAGACCAACCTCAGCCTCTATGGAATCTTACACAACAACACGTTTAGAATGAATTGATACCCCTTGAGGTTCCACTAAATAAAAATAAAAAAATACAAAAGGAAAGGATAAATAAATTTACATATTTATTTTTAAACTCGAAACATTGAGCTAATTTATAGAAAAGATCTAGGTTTCCTCTCTGAAAGTGATTTTTTAAATGTTTTTAGCTCGAATTGGAGGCCCAACTTACAAAATAACAAATTTTAACATTTACATAATTTTATTTTTCACCGCATATAGTATATTTAGATTGATACATTATTTATAATCTATTTAAAGTTCAAGAAATTGTATTCTAATGAGTGGAAAAATCCATGGAATAATAAAAATGGTTGATCCAATTGCTTAAATAGTCTTTACTAATACATCAAGGATCATTAAAAATTAATTGGTTTCATTCTAAAGAACCATTACGTCCAAAAACATTTGGCTAACCTCAATGATTGAAAATATGAGGGAGGATATAGAGGCCTTATGCTCAAGTTCGGGCTAATCAAAAGTACTTGTGATTAATTGGACTTATAAACAATATTGATTTATATATTTAAAACTAATATTTCTCCCAAAAAAATTATTTCATTGAACCAAATGAGTTAAAACTAAGAGTTCATGATATATTATGAGGTTTTAACGATATGTGGTTATGAAATATCCTTAATTGAGCTTGATTTTTGGGATTAAATACAAGAAGAATAATTTATCTCATTTGAATAAAGCTAATATCTTTCTATTTAACATATACAACCCTAAATAATAAATGATCATATTCACCTATCCAAAATTAAAATTTTAGCTTTTACTTATTTTTATTAGAGGTTTGTTGAAAAATATAAATTTAACATATGGTTAGGGAAGGGACAATCAGTATAGAAAGTTTTGCCTTAAATGTTTTAATGCTTTGTTGTTCTAATATAAAATATGAAACTTTAAATTCATTACCTCAATTTAATTACAATATTTTTCGAGAAATATCAATGAAATAGATTGGATGGTATTTTTTACATCATGTAATTCATTAATACTTATATTTTCAACCATCATTAATAGGGATGAAATTTTATCCTTTAAATAGTCATCATCCTGATGATTGTATATCTCACTGGGTCTAGCGTAATCCTTAAATATTTAATCAAACAAATCACCTATTTAGGGACTTCTCGATATTGATTTCTCATTTCATTCCATCATAGGATTATGATATGAAAATTTTAATTGTAATCCATTGATGTAGACTGAAATTCATATGTTAGATTCATTAGGACACACACAAATAAAAATAGGAAAAGATTAGAGAAATAGGGGTGACAATAGATAATTTGGGGTGGTAATCGAGGGTGACTGTGTAAGATGTCTTACACTGGTCCATATAAATGGTTCCAAAAAAATTTCTTGCCCATATTTACCCTACTCATAAATGATTTAATTGTAGTATATCTACAGTTCAAATCTACATAGAAAAAATAAGTATTCTTGAGACACTCAGATTTTTTATGGATTTTCACTATGAAGTATCCATATTTTGGGTTAATTGGGATTAGGATATTAGATTAATAAATTAACAATGATAATTATTTTAATTATTAAAATAAAACACCTTAATATTTTCTAATAAAACAATTAATGATGATGTTATGATCTTAGATTTTTTCTAGGACTAGAATTGATGTAATTGTTTTCATTAGAAATTTCATCACACTAGTTCAACAAGTTTCCAATCAATTAGATAAGTCCCAAATATAATTAAAAAAATTAATCCATACTAAATTTTAATTAAAATAACAAATTAATTTATAATATCACATTAATGAGAAATCTGAAGAATTGGACTATACTAGAACTCAAAATAGATCGTTCATAAATTTGAGAAGATGAAGAAGAAAATAAATAATTGAATGAAACACATAAAATAAAGAAATAATTTATTAATATAATAACATAAATAATATTCAACCCAACCATACCGAACTTTACATATTAAAACCATAATAGGGTTATTATTCTATAGATGTAAAACTCTCAATGGAAGGAAGAAGTCAACTTAATGAAGATGGATGGAAGAATGGAAATAATTAAAAATACTTATAAAATTTTTTTGAATCATTTCACTACATAATATTATCAAAATAAATGTGATATGGGTTAGAATAATATGTATTAAGGAGAATTAAAAACATTAAATAACAAAATTAGAGTGAAATTGAACAAATTACATGTATGGAGCACACTTGATACAACAAAATCACCACATAACATTATAATTAAAACATTAAAAACCGTATAAATCCTCTATAAAAACTGACATAAATAGTAATTTTGATGCCATGGGTCTAGACAACAACATTACATGTTAGACCAATTAAATAAGGTAGGCATAGTTGGGTTGAATGTTAATGGAGAGTGAACTTTTCCACCCTTTATAGAAATATAATCAAGATTACATCAACCAAATAGAATGGCCTAAATGTGCATCTTGATGGAATAATTTGAGTGATCTGTAGAAGAATAAATTGAAACTCGTGATTTCCTACTACACACTATAAAATTTCATCCCAATTGTATTTTTTTGGAGATATTATTGAACTAGTGGGTTGTCATTATGGGACATAGAATCTGGTCTGGAATTTTATATTCAATATGGGCCACTTAGAACTCCCATTAAACATAATATTTAGAGTTGGTATCTATTTAATTAAATGTTACACATGATTTACTATATCTATGATTAAAATTTATGATTCATTAGTCTTGTATTAGGTCCTCTATAGTCATTTTAGTGGGTTTTTATCTAGTTCACTTCACCCAAAAATGTTCTAGGTTCATGGAAAACCTTGATCATCATCCAAATTGAATATCTAATAGATCCAAAAGGATATAATATTCTTAAAATAATCAGAGAAATTAAAATGAAATGTGAATATAAAATCAAGGCAATTGGGTGTTTTAGGAGGAGTTTAAAAAATATTCCATGTAATAGTGGATTTTATGATACAATTAATATCATAATGTGAAATAATGTATATATGGTAAAATTCACAAAAAATGATGTTAATAAAAAATTAATCACATTAATATCATAATATATTAAATGAATATTTTACTATTTTATTTTTAAATCAAAATTTTATGATATGGGGACTTTTTTAAGGATAAATTATGAAGATGATCTTAATGGATATATTCTAAGGTCCGTGGTGGATTAAACGTGATTTTGGGATTAGTGCACCCTTTTAAGAAAAGAATATTGAACTATATATTTCTCCCAAATTAAATTGTATATCCATCATACATATCAAGTATGTGTGTCACATTCTCTTAATTTTTAGAGGGTATTTTTCTATCATTTTTTTAATCTCCTACCACTGAAATGGGTTTACCCCAACTTCAAAATTTTATAGATATCCTTATATTTTGAAGGTACAAAACCCTATTACTCCACTATCCTTACTTCAATAAGATTATATTATATCACATTGTGAATATATTTTATTTTCTTTTTTTTGGATAATCACTTAAATAACCATATTGTTCCATTGACTAATAATAACTATTAATATGACCATATATCCATTAATTCTATATAATATGAACACCAAATACTTAATTATTTTGATTAAATGTTATTCACCAAGATAGAAATAAATTTTAATTAACCAATAAAATATATTTATTTGACTATATATATATTTATCATGTATAATGTGAATACACTAAACATAATTATTTTATTTGAAAGGTAATTACCTAGAATTTTATACCATTAATTTGACTAGGGAACCATTGAAAATATATATACCCATTATTTATATGTAGATAACTATTGATATTTTATCCATGTTTTGGTAATATAATTTTTTTATAATGTTATTATTATATTTCTTAGCCATTCATTCATATTATTGATGAATTGGAATTATTATTTGATAGGAGGGACCAAATAAGATATCTCCTCAATGACTTGGTAGGTATCGTGAGATAAAATTCCTAGGGTAATGGGTGTATTACTTCCCATTATGTCATGACCCCTCCCCCAAAAGGCACCCCTCTAATGTGGGAAATAAGAGAAGGTATATGGTGACCACCCAATTCCCACCTCCGATAAGCCACAGGATATCGATAGGCATTGAGGGTATTACATACACTCAAAATGGTGGAATTACCCTCAAGGAAAAAAATGGAAGAGAGAGATTTGTAGGGTAAAACATCAAACCCCTGATCTGATAAAGATAAAATAAAACCTAATTAAATACACTTAATTTCATACAAGACTAATATAACTGGAAGGAAAACTATATATACCAAAAGGTAAACTCAAAAATGACCCTGAATCCCATATAGTTCCATCAAAACTAAGAGCAAGTAAAATATATCCCAAACATCAACCTAGATATACTGAACTAAAAATAATTTATAAATATATAGGGTGATAATAATAGGTATAATTACTAGGATTCTCCCTAGAGCCTCTCAGGAAAAATATGAAATAAATACTAAAGAATAGATAATAATAAGTGAAGCTAACTCATCACATAAATAGGTTTTCTATGTTCTCATCCTCAAAATTGGAAAATCTCACCATGTATCACATATACGGGATCATAGAATGTAATATCAAATGATGTTACCTCGTTGTTGCTACCCCATTTTTTTCCTCTCTACCCAGACATCATATGTTTCAGGTCATCTCTCTCTAAAAGAAGCCAGAACAAAAACAAAGGGTATAAAGTATCACAATATACATCTCATGAACCATATAATATCATCATCCCATACCAAAACTTTATATAGTGACCAAGTAATATTTGGGAGCCACCATATCCCATATATCATGTATTATACATCAAGTCTTATTCCTAAAGCCATCAGATCACATATGTCAAGTAATTTACCTCGATCTATTACAACCATTCATGATATGACTATTATAATAATTAAAATACTATATCTAGAGATTCATGTGTGTGAAATAACCACAATTCATCCCAACCCTTTTCACACTTATTTTTATAAAACTAACTATAGGGCATACCAGTACGTAAAACTTCTAGGTGAAGAGAGCGGACCAGATGGGGGAGTTAGCCATCAATTCGTCATCAACCAAGACGTTTGAGAAACACACTTTTAGATGGAACTACTTGTTAGTAACCATATCTATATAGAGAGGGTAGTATATGAATTCATAAAAAATATAATATATAATATTACACACAACCACGCTATGGGCATAATGTAGTACTAGGCTCAACTAAATCTATCATCACTCAGAAACCTAATTGTCACTTTTAGGGACTAAATATCATATAAACATATAATAATTTATAAAATATTACATTGAATTAATTATTTCCTTTTTATTCATTTAACTATAGTTTAATTAATTCATTATCCATTATTTAAACAACAAAATTATTCACTTTTATATTTCATTAGCCTACAAATTGATGTCCATGCCCTTCTGGTATAATCCAACTGATTCTATGGTTTATCAAGATAAAAATAAATTTCATTTCAATAATTCATACCCCCATGAGTTATAATATAGTTAATAATTACCATTCCCTAGGTCTATTTACTCTATAAAGCATCTTATGCTATCACCTAGAGAAGTACATCCAAACACAACTAATTGCCTCAAGTAGGGCAAAAGGAATACAGGTAAACAAAAAACCTAGGCATGCAGCCTTTAAATAGATTTACCACCAAGAAAGAATCTAGCCTGATTCATAATAATGGGTAATCCTACATTAAACCCTTTCTATCAAATCTAGTTCCATCCATAACAAAAATATTCATATCACCATGAATCTCAACATCACATGGGTTTACTGCTACAAAAAAATCTTAAGCCTACCTGTCCATATCACTTCAGTTATTTCATGATCACATCACATTTCATAGAAACTATAATATTTATAGAAAAAAATCAAGTAAAAAACAAAATCCAGAGGTAATATAGGCCTTAAAATAAGTCATCAATCCATCACGAGAAAAAATATCTGAAGGCCCCAACACAGGGCATTTAACGTTTATAAGAAAATGAAAAACCTTGGTCCCAAAAAATTATCTTTTGCAAAAAAATTGTTCTTATTCAATATTGAATAAATCATTTCATTTATTATAGGTTAAAAATATAGTTAACTTAATGTATCATCTATCATAATCTATAATTTTTTAAAACATGCTCTCTAGCTTTAAAAAGTGTTTCATCAAGCATTGTATAGATCCATTCCCATTAAACATGTCTTGTATTATTATTCAAAAAAAGAATTACAACTTCATGTTCTTTATCCAAATATAATAATACATGTAATAACATATATTAATTAGAATGAAATTTTTTTCATTTTTATTACCATCAAATTAACATAAATAATGGTTTCATTAGGCATCCCTCTTTAGATTATTATCCAAATTACCAAATTACCAAATTTACGTTATTTAACCATTTCATTAAAAACTTTCTAATTCATGAATAACCAAAATAAATAAAAATCATAAGATATATAGAAAAATATCTAGAAAATCAAGAGTCAAACCATTATCACCATGTAAACACATGTCATCACTGACCATAAACCATGTTCTTTCTTTAATATAGTTTAATATTTATTTTGGTTAATTCCACTACCATTTGAAGTGATAAAGGATGATAAAATTTAAATTTCACATAAGATAAAAGTAGAAAAAATAAATAACCACCCTTAAATATTCAACATTCTTGTCATGAGAACATAATAAAAATGAGTGTCTCTTATCATCTCTCGCACAAAAAAACTACATCCCTCCAAGGATGTTGTGCCACAACCACACTAAAAATTAGAAACTCCATTATAATAATGGTGGTCAAATGCCATAAAATTTTATGAATTCATTGGAGAAAACGTGAATTATCCCTGAAGAAACCAAAATAAATAAATGAATGACTCTGCTTGTATCACTACATATCAAACATTGGAAGTTAGGGATTGATTCCAATCGAAAGGGTAAATGAAAGATTTTGAAAATATCTCTTGGGAACCTTGAGTTTGGGACGAAAATTAGGAAAAAATTATGTTAGTATGGGAGTTAGTGTATTTTTAGAAATTATGAGAATTAGAATAACAAAGTACAATCTCCTTGAAAAAGGAACTGACCACCTATACCATGGAGAAGTCGCCAAAGACCAAGGTGCAACTAGCCTGGTCAACTCAGGTTAATATAACATAGTACCCACTATAGAGAAAATCCTATAAACCATAGTAGGGACTATAGAAAAGCATAATATACCACACTATAACCAACTCTATTTTAGTATAACACCCTTGAACTACTAAACCGTATTTGGGACCCCCATGTTGCAACAAATGGAATGTGAAGGAAGGACTAACGTTGCAGCCTCACTCGATGACACAATAACATAGTTGGGATATTCCACAGCCTACCTACATGGTACAACCATACAAAAATTATAAGAGTCTCCAAAATCCTATCTCAAGAAACCTAAATTGTTTTCTATGCCTCCACACCATATAATGTTCCCTTATGAAATATTATAAGGATCCCCAATACAGAATTCTCTTAGCTTCCCATATTCCTTCCAGAACACCTCAGGGAATTTTGAAAACACTTAAAACCCCAAATAATCCCAAAGGAAACAAATAATATCACTGAGAACAATAAATTATATACCTCTTAAACTATTCTTGTAATTGAGAATACAAAACTAAAGCTAGTGGGAAAAAAAGGAAGAAAAATGGGTTTTCATAACAACCACACTGTGATATACCTTTCAAGGATCTCTCAATCATAAGAGCTCAACCACCTTGTGCAGATAAATAAATAAAAAACCTACACCACACCAACAACCAACAACTAAACACTCTCCTGATGGAGATATATCATAAAAAATAGAATTATAACCAATAAAATAATAATTGGAAATAGTATCATGAACCAAAAAAGGATAACATCCCTAAAATAGTAACACTACAAGAGAATAGAAAAACAAAAAATATCTCAGATTATTGAGTATGTATATATGACACGTGTTCTAATATACTCTCCTCCACAACGCAATCCCACCAAAAGACATAGACCAGGGGAATATTACACTCACATAACACCTTCTCTTGGGGATCCTAGATATCCAGTGGCATCTACTAAAAGGTCACGTCATTGTCAATGGTGATAACACCCCAATTGATGAAGTAGGATTCATCATGATGGTAACAATGGAGTTTTGATACATGTGTTACATCATATATCTATTATATCTATGGGGGATGTTTTATATGATATTCCATGACTTCCACGTGATCCAACAACTCGAGAGACCCAAAAAAACAGGGGGAATGTTCACTCCCATGGCCAAACCTTCAAATACAATGACATTCAGTTGCCTCTAAGAAAACATGATCTCCAATATCGAAATATATTCTTTTCCTATTATGATTATCATAGGAATTATGATGATATTGCAATGCTTTTATCCTCCTGTGAATTACCTAAACCATCTATGTCATGTTCTTCACTAGTTCCGGCCTAAGAATTGATGACTCACTGATCGAAACCCAACACAATATATAATGAAAAGGTTGGATGAATAGAAATTCAAATGGTTTCATGCTAATGGTGGAGTTAAAACTATAATTTTAAGTAAAATATACCAAATATAGGTTCCTTATACATGAACCTCCAAAACAAGGACATAAGAATGTAGCATGGCTTTAAGAGACCTGATAGTTTTCTTTTTCTGACCAATTTTCTAATTATAAAAATTGTGTTATAGAATAAATGAGCTCCAAAAGTATTATAGAGACCACTCAACACTCTGGAGGTAAAAAAAATATCATGTTCAACTATTATCAACATTTGGACTTCATGGAGTCTCACAACCTCCTCCATATAGTGCCTGGGAAAACCCTCTATTAAGAGCAACTACTTAACCACTATAAAGTGGCATGATTTCATTAAACGATACAAAATCTACGATATAGAATCAAATTCTCCCTTTGATTGAGGTAAATTGATATTAAAGTCTTTTGAGATGTCCTCCCATTACCATTGAGTAACATCCAATGTCTATATAAACCCACTATGAACATGGTTCTCAACATTCACCTTCTCGAATAAAAAACATTAAGACACAAACATTGAAGTGAAACTCTTCAACCCATGCCACCAGAACATCCCTATTAGATGTTGGTACATTTTTTTCTTCTAAGATGTGCCACTAAGGGTTATCTATGGAACTCATTGAGAACCATGTCAAACATTTCCAAAGGGATAAAAATACTACCTTTGAATAAAACATGATGTTTTTCATCTTCATACTGACCATCAAGGGAATCAACTAAGACAACATGGTCTCTGCAAACCTCTACCACAAAATACCCCAAACTGGGACTCCTCCACCTTCTTAACCAAAGATGAATACACAATGAATGTGAAAAGGAACCCACTGAAACCAACCTATCTCATGTCAAGAGCCATCACTAGGAGCCCTTCCAACAATCTCTAATAATATCTAGATTCATGCACGGTATCACAATGTGACTTCCTTCTCAATGCATCAGTTATAACATTTCCCATTCTTAGTTTATATGAAATCTAAATATTGTAATCCTACAATAATTCCATCCATAATCAGTTTTTATGTTTAAGTGTTGTGGGGGGATACAAACCTCATGACCCTATGATTAGTGAACCCCACAAAATGCACGCTGATGAAGTAATTTCACCACAACCTCATAGAAAACACAATGAATTCCTACTAGAGATTGTGGGTGGAATACTTACACCTAACGAGATGTAACTATCGAAAAACATAAGAAATAATTGATATCTAATATATTAAAACATACCTGAAATCAAGATTTAAAGTATCAAAAAAACATCAAACTAAACTCCCTCTAATAGATAACAAAGAATGAGAGTATTATCCAACTTCTTCTTCAAATACATGACAGTTGTCTAACACTGATAAGTCTAAAATAATACCTGATCCTTTTTTGTCAAAGATTTTAGAGGATTCATAAACAAAGATTCATCTAAGAATCTCTTCTAATATCTGACAAGAACAAGGAAACTCTTCACATCTATATCGTCCTTGGAGATTCCCAATAAAAAACAACTTATATCTTCAAAGGATCCAAAAAAACTCCATCCCCAAGAAATAAACTACATAATTTCTTAACACACGCTTCGAAAAATTCCTAGATAGATGTTTATGATAAAGAGATACCAAAAAACACAAACATAATCTGCCTAATTTTCTCAGATTTGAAGAATAGAAAGATTTATTCATGAAAACCACCATGAATAGATCTAGAAACATCCAAAACACTGCATTCTTCCAAACGATGAACATGGTTGCAGTGTTCATCACACCTAAGTAAATCACAATGAACTACAAATTCTAATAAAGTCATCCGAAATTATTCTTCATAATATCTTCACCACTCATCCATATGTGATGATATCCATACCATAGATCGATATTAAAAAACCAACTAGATCCTTTAAACTGAATGAATAAATCATCAATTCATGGAAGATGATAGTGGTTATTTAAGGAACCTAGTTCAAGTGACAATAATCGACAAAAATATTTGGACTTTCGTTGGCCTTACTCATGAAAGAAATATTTTAACCCCAAGGTGACACATTCGGCCAAAAAAAACCTTGATATAATATAACATTAAGAAAAACTATATACTCTCACAACTTACCTGGTTCCCTAATAAATGGAGACATGGAGATTTGAGATACACCTAGTTTCATCAAGACCCCAAACATCTTCTCTCGTTGTTGGGGAAACTCTATGAACTCCTCATAACAAAAGTTGGTTAACCTTTCACTTCCTTTGGAAACATCAATGGGTGAACCTATGAGAAACTCATTATCTACTCATCCATCAAGTTGGATAAAGGAAAACACCCCTATGACCCATCAAAGGGTCTCCCTAATAAATTAATTTTACAGGATCTCTATCAACATCATGGAACTCAATGAGCTTCTACAATTAACCCAAAATTTCCTAAACTCAGTTTAGCCATTCCATACTGAGCATGATGCCATATAACTATATCTATAAACATAGTAATTCTCTTAGAGAGATTTTTCCCCTAAAAATTCAACATAGTCTCTACATACTTCATAAATATAAGATCGACCTCCGACTAGTGTACTCAAAACTAGGGGAACTGGAAGTCTCCCAAATTTAATCCGAAAAGTATGGATTGGGGTAGGTGATATTAAGGAGTGTGTAATGCCTGAATCAAACTGGGCATACACCCATGTAGAAAAAAATAAATGGGTAAATAAATGATTTCAAGATCTCCTAATGTTGTAAGTACTATAACATGAAGCTAACCCTAACCTAGTCCATGGACTCTCGGACGTAGATGATGACCACCTCTAGGGTAGTGCTCTACACTCTAGGGATGAGGGACATCTTAGGGTTGTCCAATTCCTATCCCATGTCCCTCTAATGATCCTAAGATAGAGCATCTTAGGACCTCTACCTTTGTTAAAACATCAAAAATGGGGGAACCTGAATTGGAACACCTAGTGCATAATACATTCCTATAATGTTTGGTCACTCTCTTCATTGATGAACTTTTCCCCCAGTTAAAAAAAATAGCATCTCATCTCTTAGAAATGTCTTGAGAGACTCCATCCCAAGAGAAATGATTTGATGAAGGTTGAGACCTACCCCTAGCATTCTATAGTATCTAATTTCTAGGAAACCAGGAACCCCAGAAAATAGCTCAACTTAATGAGGCATCTTGATGACTCCCCTGTCATGATGGCATAGTTCTACAAGATTCCTATATATATCCTCTTCTCTTTCCAATGCCATTATATTTTCCTATAACATAAAACAAGTGACCTATATTTAGATATTTGGATGAAAATCCTCCAAAAAATGCCTTACCTTAGCCTCTTCATCAGGTAACAGGTCTAAATCATGTTGAATAATGGTCTAGAAAATGATCCCCAACACCCTCATGCCAAAACTACCCAATCGAAGGGTAAGAATCTCATATAAACCATTCAAATTAATTGAAAAATAAAGAATCTAAGCTTCTAACTCATTCATGAAATTAGAACATGGGACATATAACTCATGCTGATCTCCATGGTAAAATATCCACCACTACATTACATCTCCACACTGTATCTTCATAGAAAATGAATCTCAGTGCTCCTTCTAAACATGGATTGAACAGTAATCTTTCTCAACCACTTCCAAATAGTCTTCTATCACGTAGTACAAAAAAATCCCTTATATTTCTATAGACTCTAGTAGTGAAACTCTCAGAGTATGTTCCTCTAGGTGTCATCATCCTTGACCTCAACTTTTTGGTGATCCACTAGCACATCCTACTAAACATATTTAATGCGAACCTTATAAGGATTTCATCCTAGATATATATCAACAAAAAATATTTAGACTAATAATCCTAGAAATTGAATATTTAAAATTATTTATTTATTTATTTATTTTTATTTAGGGTTTAACCTAATGCCAACGTCTACCCATTTCAAACATAGAAATAAAGAATAACGATGCACGATCCCTTACTAGGTCACTAACACACTGTCGGTATCACTTATCTTAGTAGGATAAGTAAACATAAAGGCCTATGAATCTGATCATAGGAGGCCTTAAATACCCATGTCTCAACTGACCTCCCTTATTTATATGTCTTACTAAACTTATTTGATACCATTTCCTTACCAAACCATGTAGCGTCACATATTAGTAACTCCAAACTCCACTATATCCCTCAATATGAACCTTTGATACCACACTGTTTTGACCCCCTAACCCCAAAGGTACCCCTCTTGGGCAAGCAATGAGAGAAGGTAGATGGTGAAAGGTTGAATCCCACATCTAATACTCCAAGGTCATAACAGACACATAAATGGGAGGAATTGTTCTCCAAGAGAACATATGGAAGAGAGAGATATTATAAACATATATATATATATCATCTCTAAATACATATGGATAAAAGAAAACCAATTTATATACATGTGGTTTCCCATAATACAAAAACGACTTGAAAGGAAACTAAAAATACCCAAAGGTAAACTTAACATCATCCTTAACGCCTAAACAACCCCTTCAAAACCATAAGCTAGTAAAATCCAACCCCATATCCAACCTTCTTATGCTATCCTGAAATATATATATATATATATATATATATAGGGATAGAATAGTGTGTATACTCAGTAGGATCCTCCTTGTAGAATATCACCAAAAAATATAAGGAAATCATTATAAATCCAAGTGAAAAAAATTAAGCTAACTCGCCACCTAAAAAGGAATCCTAATTTCAAATCCCCACTAACGATAATTGTTACCAAGTAGCATAAACAATGGGTCCTACAATATAATATCAAATGAAGTTACCCCAATACTTTTTCCTCACTGGTTTTCCTCTGTTCCCAAATGTCTTTCCTCCTGATCCATTTCTCTCATATAGAATACATCTTGAAAATACATAGTCTAAATTATCAAAACATGTATCACATGCATCAAATTATCTGATCAACCCATTCTACATCTCTATGAAGTAAACAATTAGTTTTAGGGATCCAAAAAACCCATATCTCATGTATTTGCATCGAGTATTTTACCTCAAACCATCACAAGTCAAATGTTGAGTAATAATCCTTCAACGATTACATCCCATACATAGAATACCTATTATAATCCATAGGAAACAATATCTAGAGATACATGTGATTGGAATAACCACAAGACGTCATATCCATCTACACACATATATGGGAAAAACTAACCATCATCCATACTGGAACATACAACTACTAAGAAATGAGAATAGGTTAAGATGGTGGAGTCATCCATTCATTTCACACATACATGGATAGTGGGAAAAAACCCCCCTCGTATTGTCCACTTGGTATCAGTCACTCTATTGGCATTGGTGTAGTAGGATACAAAGTCACAAAACATATGGTATATTATGTGGATAAAAACCATATTATAAGAACGAACTTGTCCTAGGCTAAACTACAGACATCATTTATTGGATAACCGAATTCTGCTACTAGGGACTAGATATGCTATAATCAAACAACCATTTTAGAATAATTACAAAAAATTACTATGTTATTTTTAATAATTTAACATAATGTTAATTATTTTATTATCCAATAATTTACCAAAAATATTTCTCCATGTAACATTTAATTAACTAAAAAAGTGAGTTCCATGCCCTCTAGAAATAATAAAACTGAGTACATGGTTTCTCAAGATTCACATATTTTATATTCTGATAAGAAAAAAACCCATGAGCTAAATATATATTCTTAATTATCATTCCATAGTTCCAGCTGCTCTAGGAAATATCCAAATATAGATCCAAGAGATTCATAGTCTAACACAACTAGCAGCATCAAGTAGTGGGAAAAGGAATATAGGTAAATAAGTAACCACGCCAGCCAAAATTTAAATTGACTTATCAATATGTAAGATTAAATCCATCAAAAAAAACAATTGGTAAGACTATATTTGTTTAATTCAATCAATTTTGGTCACATCCCTATCTCCAACATGCATATCACTAAGTATCTCACTGTCAAAACCATCAATTTCTACCACAAACCTAGGACTCATCACCCATATCTTATTTTTCATTCTAGGATCACAAAACATCATATGACAAGGCTCATATCCCAAGAAATAAAAATGTAACATTGAATAAAAATATTCAATAAGGAATACATGCCCTAAAATTATGTATCCATCTGTCACAAGTAAATGGGATCTCATGGCCCCAATACAAGGCATTTATTCTTTATAAGAAAATAGGATACTTTATCCCCAAAAATGTATCATTAACAAGAAAATAGTTATTATTACATCTTGAATTGTATAATTAATTTATTATAGATTACAATTATGTTTATCCTATGGCTCCATCTATCATAATCTATCATTTATTAAATCATTCTATCTAGCATCAAAAATAATTCATCAAACTATGAGAAGAACAATTCTAATTTGACATGTATTTTATTAGTATCCAAAACAAGAGTTAAAAAATCATTTTCTTTATCCTAACCCACTAACACATAACATAATATATTATAATTAAACATGAATCCTGAATCAAAATTATTATAATCAAATTATAAGAAACAATGGATTTATTAATCATTCTTCTTCAGATTGTTATCCAAACAATCCAATTGCTGGATTTAGGATATTTTTCCATTGAAAAAATAATATTCTAATATAATAATAACCAATATGATAAATAAATAACATCATGGATATTACACTATCTATAAAATCAAGTGGAAAATATTTATCATGGAGTAAACACCCGTGATCTCTAAGCATAAACCATGTTCATTGTTTAATTCAGCTAAATATCTCTTTAGGTAAATTCCACTACCATAAATGAGATGAAGGATGATAATTTTATGATTTCTCAAAAGATAAAAATATAATCAATGAATACTCTACCTTAATGCTTCATCATTCTTCTCATAAAAATGTAACATGATCATGGACCTCTGATCACCTCTCCTGCAAGTAAAATTCGTCCCTTTAAGTGTTTCGATCAACAACTAAACCAAAAAAACTAAATGACCTGCATTAGAATGATAAATATAAAATTCTATAACATTTAAAGAATAAATGGGATGAAATGATTCTAATAGATGAATAGAGCACATGAAATAATGGAAGTACTCACCTTAAATCACCACATATTGAACGTGGTAAATCTAGGATTGATTAAAAATGAAAGAGGTCTTTAAGACCACCAAAAATATCACCCGGTCACCTAAGTGTTGAGTGTAAAATTATGGAAAATTTGTTTATGGATGGGTTTATAGGTATTTATAAACATTATTAGAATTATAGGACCAAAACATATCCTCTTAAACCATGGAAAAAGCCACCTATACCACAACACCATCTATAACACCCTGACCATAGTTACCCAGAGTCTATTCATAATTATCTAACATTGGCATGATCACAATATATCACATCCCGAAAGACCAATCAGTTTAGTATCTTTGAAAGTACTAGATACGTACATAAGTTTTACATTAAATTATGAAATTAAAAAAGAAACATTGTGTCTCTGTTGAACACACTTATATCCCTTATCCTATCACTATAAGTCATTTATAATATACTTCTTTGCATCCTAGTAAAAATAAAACAAAATAAATGGGTGATCTCAGATGCCCAGTAAGGATAATAAAATAGTAGAAACTATCATAAATAAGTATAAACATTTATGAAAATGTAGAAGACTAAAACATAAGCCATTAAAAAATAAACAATAGCATAATATGGTAAATATAGTCAAATAATTCCATTTTCTTATTCACATGGATATTATACTAGTCAAATATTCACATGTAATATCAATGTCTAATCTCATATTGATGGAATACATAATGATGGACATCCTAACAACATAGTCAAGGCCTCATGCCAAGACTACAAATAAAAATATTGTCAAGGAATTGTGCAAAGACACAAGTTTGTCTCAGGATACCTAAAGTTGTATCGAGGTGCTATAGAGGGCCTCACCCATCACTTATTATGCCCAATACATTCCTCATATGAAAATGGTGAAACATATCATAAAAATACATATTAAAATAGCATATGAAATGTTAATAATTTAACCATAAATAGTGAATGGCATATAAATAGCACTGCCATCGTAAACCATATCATAAAAATATCAATACAATATGCAATATTGTATAAACATAAATCAACTTCAACTAAACATTAAATCCAACAATATATCTTGACATAGATGAAATGAATCCAAAAACTATTTGAGAGAAATATCTCTTTCTACTTTGAAATCATTTAAAAGTCAAATAATTATAAAATAAAACACTCATTTGGAAAATATTCTTATAAGATTTTAAGGGAAGCTTCAAAGGTTTTATAATGGTGGAAAATGGCTGCAGCCTCTGTATATGTTAAAAAAGAATTCTTTCATTAATTTTTCAAAAAGGTCATAAAGTACCTTGTTTCAAAAACGACAGCAAAATTCATTTCAAAACATTTTATAAAAATTTAAAAAGGGTATAAATGAATTTACCACATAGTATTATAAATAGAAAAAATATTTTAAAATACATGTTTATGAAACATCTATGTGGATGATAAAGAAGACCATATAGATACTTACGTGTAAACAACCTTGGATCATAAGGATATTGTAAAAGTAATCATTACCTTATACTTATCTTTTGTCTAGGGTTCATTAACCTCATTTATAACGATAAAATCATTTTTATTAAATTAATTAGGGACCACATACATAAATGTAATATCATATATGATCCTCTAGTATTTATTTCTTAGTAATATTTCAATATTATCATTGTTTTGGGTGTTAACTAATTCATTTTCTTTTATTTGTTTTGTTACGTAAGTCATGTTTGTTATGGATATGATGTAATTTATTCATATCTAGAAATATATTAAGTTCTTAAATATTATTTTTAATCATGAATTGAAAATTATTCTGGAATGGTTTTGATGGGGAATGAATTTCATCGCATCCTGGCGACGGTAAGACATACGTACGTATAAGAGACAAAATCAATCTATTTATGGTAAAATAATATGTAATTTGATGTTATATTATATATAAAGAATAATTAAAATGTTATATTTATTATTTAAATCAATTAGAATCATTATTATACCCATCTAAATAATGTAGTGTTGAATAACAGACTACACCACAACATGGAGACGGTAAGATGTACGTATGCACCCATTGTGAATTTGTCATTCATCAGATGGATAGAATAATTAATATGGTTGTAAAATATTTATAATAACATCACATTACATAGAAGGTACTGGTGTTATTATTTTATTATGAAACAAATAAATAAATACGAATTATAAGAAGAAAAGAACTTTCAAATATGTGATAAAATAATTACCTCTTCTTCGGGTGCTTCCTTTTGATTTGAAAAAAAGGACACTTAGGGTAGATTTATGATATATGTATGGCCTAATTATTTAAGTGAGGGTATTTGGGACGAGATCATGGTAGGGGTTGGCCAGGCCAAATATTTTTGGAGGTGTGAATTTAAGAGAACATGAATTTCCCTTTTATAAGAGTGGTGAGGTGTCCTTTAGGAAAATATTGAAATATTAATTTATTATAAAATTATTTTCAGTTTTTAATAGGTAAAAATTGACTAATTTAGAGGATATGATGTGGATGGGTCTATAAAATCTCAACCAATATATTTTAGACATGTTTAGGTCACCATATAAACCTTATTTTTTAGATTTAACCCTTAGTTAAATAGTATAACTTTTACTATGTCTTCTTGTCTTTTTATACTACATTGTTAATATAGTCACTATAAAATGAAAAGATAATATAAATTGGTTCATTAATGACATATGTAACATTATATAAGTCATTTTATGAATCATAGATTTTTGGGGATGTTATATAATTTATTAAAATAGTGTTTGTTTTAAAAATTCATTTATGTCAATTTGGACACTATTTAGTAATTTGTTTTTGTTAAAGTCACAACAACATGATTCCTTATAATAAAATAAATTGATAAACCCTAAAATGTAATATTCACCTATAAAATTTTTGGATGATGTAAAAAGATTCAATTTACTTTTATTTTAATATTTATAATATATTTTATTCTAATCTACATTAATAAGGTAATTATTGCATCATCATTGTGTCAAAACTAAATTTAATTATTTAATGTCTAAAAATTATAAATAAAATAACATGATGTAGGAAATATTTTTAGCTTTTAATGAATATTTAGATTCTAATTTATCTTATGTATAACCCCATATTAAAATGTTTTAGTTATTTCAAATTTTATCACTTTTAACACTTCTTTAAATAAAATATAATAAATGTCCTCATCTAACCCAAGAGGATAAAAAATATCATATTTTTTATCCTGAGGATGATTTTTTTCTAAAAACACCTATCCAATATAATTATGACTTGTTTTGGGATAATTTTATATTATTATAATATTATTTTTACCTTTAATTACCTTATTTACTTTTAACCATGGTAAATAAAATTCAAATGTTCTTATTCACCAAAAATAGTTTTCATCATATTAATACTTATTTTATAAATTGATGAAAACTCTTTCTATCAGAATTTTCAAATTCAATTCACAGAAATGGTAAAATTATGTTTTATGTAAATTTGAAAATGTTCTTACAAGGTGGGTAAAAGACGTTAAAAAGTTCAATAAAATTTTATATATCTAATCTTATTATAAAATGACACCAATGAATTAAATTAGACTAATATAGTTATTATATATCTATATTGAAATTAAAATAAATTTAAATTTAAAATAAGTATTTAAATAAAAGGTCACCTTTATACAATAATGTTGTGCTTTTTACTATTCATCGAGAAATTGAATGTTTTCATAAAAATTCCAAAAAATCAACGTAAGCTAATTTTGATATTACAAATCAAAAAAATGAAGTCCATTTTGAAAAATAAAATTTATAAAATTTAAAAAAGTGGGTATTATTATTCATAACTTCTTTTTAAATAGCTAGTTTGATTGGTCGTGGTGTGCTAGAACTCAGAGTCGTGTAATGCATAAGCTATTGTATTTTTCAAAGAGAAGCATACTATGGAAGATTAGGGTGTTACATCCTTCCCTCCTTAAAGTAATTTTGTCCTTGAAATTTCTAGAATATTACTACATAAAAAGGTTCAGGTGGTTTTTCATCATAGTTTCATTAGGTTCCCACACTGCCTCTTCCATTTTATGGTTTCTCCAAATAATTTTTACTAGACGATTCATCCGGTTTCTCAACACTTGTTCTATGGTATCAAAAATATTTATAGGATCTTCACAATAAGACATATAAGGTTCCAATTCTATTTCTTCATAGGTAAGTACACATGTTGGGTCTGGCATGTTTTTTCTCAATAGTGATACATGGAACACATCATTAACTTTGGAGAGACTTAGTGTCATTGCCAAACGGTAAGCTATAACTCCAATTCATTCCATAATTTTGAGAGATATGATGTACCTAGGACATAATTTACCCTTCTTACTAAATCACATATCACCCTTCCATGGAGATACCTTCAAGAAAAATGATCTGCTACATGAAATTCCAAATGCATTCTTTAGTTATTAGTCTAGTTATTTTGCCTACTTTGAGCTGCTTTGATGTGGGTTTGGATAATCTTCACATTTTCCATTATTTAATCAATAAGTTATGGGACTATGAGTTTTCATTCACCAACATCATCCCAAAAAGTTGGTGTGCAACATCTCTTTCCATATAATGCTTCACATGGTGCCATCTGAATACTTGAATAGAAGATATAGTTATAAGAAAATTCTTCCAAAGGTAAATACTAATCCCACATAAAATTAAATTCATGTGATAAGGATCTCAACATGTATTCAAAGGTTTTAATATTTCATTATGATAGTCCATCAGTTTGATGGTGGTAGGAATTTCTCAAATGAAGTTCAGTATCAAGGGATTTCTGAAGACTTTTCTAGAATATTGATGTAAAACGGGGATCACTATCAGAAAAAATAAGTTGGGGTACACCATGAAGTCTTAAAACATCATTAATATGTAGTCATGTTAATAATTGTGGTGGTAAATATTGTATTATTGAAAGAAATTGTGATGTCTTGGTAAGGCGATCAAAAATGACCAATATTGCATCATTCCTTCTAGGAGTATTTGGTAGTGCCATGACAAATTCCATCGTAATGTCATCCCATTTAAACTCAGGTATGGGAAGATATTGTATGAATCCTCTAGGATGCTTTCTTCTATTATTCACCTATTTAAAAACCACACATCTTGACAAAAAATCATCAATCTCCCCCTTCATGTTTTCCAACCAAATTTTTTTCTTCAAATCTATATACATCTTAGTGGTACAATGGTGTATAGTGAAATTAGAGCTATGAGAATTATCCAACAATTACCTTTTTAGATTAGGTACATCAGGAACACTAACCCTCTTCCCAAATTTAATAATTTTGTCTTCATATATGAAGTCAATCAATCTCTCATCATTCAAAACATTAATTTTCTTTTAAAACTCATCATCAATAGTCTAACAACATTTTATCCTTTCTAGTAATGATGGTTTCTCAACCATTTGAAAATGTATTGATGTCTCACCGTCAAGTATTATTATCATATCCATATTTACTAGATCGAGGAACATATGATTTCTTTGATCTCTCATCTTGTTCAGAACTCCATGATTTGTTTCTCCTCAAATCATCTTCCACCTTATTTTCCTTCCTCGATTGGTAGTGTATTGTGCAATAATAATCCTTGAGTGGTTAAATCCCTCACCTTTTCCTCTGGATAAGTTATTTATATGAGAAAATATAATTCAAACTCTTGTGATCAATATATATCTTACATTTATCACCATTGAGATACTATCTCCATATCTTCAGAGAGAATATTATAGCTGCTAACTCAGGATCATTAGTGGGGTAGTTTTGCTCATGAATTGTTATCTGTTGTAATTCATAGGCAATAACTCTATCATTCTGCATAAAGACAAAACCAATTCCTTTCTTTGATATATCACTATAAATAACAAATGCATCATTCATCAATGGTAGATTCAAGATAGGATAATTGACTAATATTCTCAATAATTAATCAAAAAACTATTCAAACAGTTTTCTATAAAAAAACTAACCCTATAAGTGTGACCTTGGTTAAAGTCTTATCCAATTCGGAAAAATTATGAATAAAATGCCAATAGTAACCTGATAAACCAACAAAATTGTGTACCTCAGTTATACTCTTCAGTTTTGGCCATTCATGGATTACCCTTGTCTTTGAAGGATAAACATAGATTCATTTCTTATAGACAATGTGTCCATGAAAAGAAACTTCCTAAATCCAGAATTCACAATTGTTAAACTACCCATATAATTCATTTCTTTTATGATTCTTCATAATAGTGCACACGTTATTTTCATTATCATCATAGATTTAGGATTGTACCAGTATATCATCAATAAATACCACTACAAAATCACCATGATATTCTTTGAAAACTCTATTCATTAGATCCATGAAAATATAGGGTGCATTTTTTAGTCCAAAATCCATTACTATAAACTCATAATGCCCAGACCTAGTTAGAAATTCTCTCATTGTAATATCTTCCTTCCCCATGCACAACAGATGATATCGAGATCAAAGGTCAATATTTAAAAAAAAAATTAAGCTCCATGAATTTGATTGAATAAATAATCAATGAATGTTGGGGAATACTTGTTCCTTATTGTTATAGCATTGATCTCTCTATAGTCAGTGTAAAACCTCATAGATCAATCTTTATTCATAACAAAAAGAACAGGGGATCCCCATGGAGAAACACTAGGGTAAGTAAATACTTTATTACTCAATTCCTCTAGTTACTTATTTACTTCCACTAATTCCACAGTGTCCATTCTATAAGGGGTCTATGATATTGGCCTTCAACTAGGAATTAATTTAACGGAAAACTTAATTTCCCATTCTGGAGGATGGATACATAAATCGTATATAAATAGATAAAAATATTATTTAATAATAGGTACATACTCTATTTTAATATTAATTTACTCACCCATAGTTATTTCAATCCCTTCCTCCCTAAGAATTGAATTTTGTAGAGTTACTAGGGATGGATATAGATGAGAATTAGAAGGTGATGTTTCTGCTCTAAAGATAAGGGAACCCTTATCATCATCAAAAATTGTAACCCCATTCTTATTAAAATAAATGATTTCATCATGGTCCAAAATCAAATCCATACCGAGGATTATATCAAATTCAATCATGGGTTTCACAATTAAATCAGAAAATAAAGCATGTTTATATTTTATAATGGTAACTTCTTCATAAAACTTTTTTTCAATGATACTTCCCTTTGTAGTTTTCAATAAAACATACTTATTAATTCAAATTAGAAATATCTAATTTTCTATGAAAACTGGGAATATATAATAGAATTTATTGATCCATAATCAAATAAAGAATTGGACAATTTTGATGAAATGATTAATGTACATGCCACCATTTCATTAGGAACTTCAACCTCAGTAGTAATGGTCACATAAGCTCATCCTTTCTCCCTTTTCTGTTTTAGGGAATCATTTCCATGATGCATTGGACAATCATTTTCGTAATGTCCCATTTCTTTAAAATTATAGAATTGAACAATGGTAGCTTCTTTTTTCTAATTGAATTCGTGAGCTTGGTGGGATTTTTCCCCACACTTGTCACAAACTCCCATTACCTTCAGGAAAGTACTGTGGTGTTTCATCCTACATTTACTATAGGGTGGAAAATCAATGTTTCCCTTTTCCCCTTTATTTTCACTTCTATAGTATGTAACATATCTCTTATTCTATTTCTTTGATTTAAATACATAAGACTTGGAGAATATCTTTTCTATATTTATATCAAATGAGACTATAACTTTATAATATACAGCATTCCTTGAAACCCTTGTAAAGGTATCCTCATACTTTGTGACATTCTCATATTCCTTTTGGTTCAGACTCCAAAATTGCCTTTCCATATCCTCTCGATGTCCATGAGGAAAGTATTTTTCTATAAAAATATCTTCAAACTCCATATATTCTATATTTGAAACTTCTTCATCCTCCTTTTTATTTTGAATTAATTACCACCATTGATCTGCATCTCCTAAGAGGAGATAAACATCCATGACACCTTTTTCTCTTTAGATGCTCCCCAAAGAAAGAAATACATTCTCTAAGGAAATTATCCATTTTCTAGATACAAATGGATTTGTATTCCCACTAAATTTTGGTCTCTTTTTCTTCATGGATCAGTCTAACATTGATCCTCCACGTTCTGAATCAGGGTGCCCCATACGGGTAAGGTTATTATTCAAAACCTAAGTGAGTTTTCCCAATATGTTTATTAGTTGTTCAGCACCAGTTACATCACTAGATCTACTATAATTATCTTAAAAAGGATGGAAATCCCGACATGGATTATGTTCATTTATATGGTTTACATTCCTTCCACTAGGAATCATTTCTAAACAATGTCATGCACTAGATTAGATTATGAATTGTAATGCATAATTCCAAACTTGTGAAATACTTATAATAAATTGACTAGTTTATGCATGTAATCCATATTCATAAAAATGTATTCTTTAGGGATGTATTAACTCATAAATCCTTTATAATGGGTTTTCATGAAAATTTTAATTATTCTATTCATATCCCCAAGGATTGTCAAACCAGGTGCATAGTAAGGCCTGTTGTCATTTACCAGGATACCCCAGGTCAAACATGAAACTCCTTGTCAGTGTTTTCACTCTGAAGTACATCTATTCCAGAACTATTTCCCCTTGTAGTATCCAGATAGGGTTGTAATTCTTGTAAGACCCACACAATATCTACATTACAAAAAAATTTGTATGTTCTTCTATTATAATCCTCAAATTCTATCATGGGGTATTTTATCTAATCAGTGTTTTTCTAAATCTACTTTCTATGATTTGTACTAAACTGCCTCTGACACCAAATACAACTCCTCGACCCCAGTTACCCAAAGTTGGTGAATTATTACATAACATTGGCATGATCAGAAGATATCTAGTCCTGAATGACTGATCAGTTTAGTATCCTTGAAAGTACTATTTACAAACAGAAGTTTTACATTACATTATAAAATGAAAGAGAAACATTGTGTCTCCTTTGAACACACTCATATCCCTTTCCCTATCTATTTTGGAAAGTCATAATATTCTTATTCGCATCTTGAAAGAAAATAAAACTAAATAAAGTGGTGATATCAGATGCTGATGAAGGATAAAAATATAGACGAAACTATCATACATAACCATAAACATTTAAGGAAATGTATAAGTCTAAAACACAATCCTTTTAAATATAAACCTTGGTATAATCTGGTAAAGATAAATCAAATAATTCCATTTAATTATTTACATGGATATTCTATTAGAATAATAATCACATGTAATATTAACAGCTAATCTCTTAATGATGGAATGCATAATGATGAACATCATAACCACACAATCGATGCCTCAGGCTAAGACTGCAAATAAAAATATTGTCATGGCCTTATGCTAAGACACTAGTTTGTCTCATCAGACTTACCAATGCATCAAGGGGCTATAGCGGCCCCCACCCATCACTTACTTTTTCCAATGCATTCCTCATATTAAAAGGGTGAAACAAAGCATAAACATTCATATCAAACTAGAATACGGAATGTTAATACTTTAACCATAAATAGTGACTGACATAAAAATAGCACATCCATAGTCATGAATATCATAAAACTATCAATACAATAGGGAATATGGTATCATAATAAATTTTCTTCAATTAAACATAAAATCCCATAATATATGTTAACACAGATGAAATCCATTTAAAACTATTTTAGAGAAATATCTCTTTCTAATTTGAAATCATTTAATAGTATCATAATTATAAAAGAAACCAGTTATTTTGAAAATATTCATATAATTTTATAAGGTAAGCTTCAAAGGTGTTATAATAGTTGAAAATGGCCACACCCATCATATAAGTTATAAAGCACTCTTTCCATAATTTTTCAAAATGGTCATAAAGTCCCTTGGTTGGAAAACAAAAGAAATATTATTTTACAAATATAATATAAAAATGAAAAAAATGATATAAATTAATTTAACCCATATTCTATGAAAATGTAAAAATGTTTTATGATATATTTTTATGAAGCATCGATGTGGATGATAAGGATGTCCTAGAAGATACTTACTTATAAACAACCTCAAATAATAAAGAGAGTGTAAAATCAACCCTTCCCTTGTAATTATCCTTAGTCATGAATACATTAACCTCCTATTTAATGGATAAATCATTGTTATTAAATAATACATGAACAACGTACATAAATATTATATCTTATGTGATCCTCTAATATTGTTTTTTAATAGTATTTCAGTATTATCGTTGTTTTGGGTGTTAACAGATTCATTTTCCTTTATATGTTTTGCAACATAAGTCATATTTGTTATGGATAGTATGTATTTTATTGATATATATAATGGTATTAATTTCATAAACATTATTTTTAATCATAAAATTAATATCAGTGTTGAATGGTTAGGATGAGGAACGGATCTCATCACGTTGTGGATACAGTAAGTCGTACGTACGCACGAGCGAAAATATAATTCTATTGATGGTGAAATTATATGTAATTGGATGGTATATTATATATAAAAAATCATTAACATTTTGTATTTATTATTTACATCAATTATAATCATTATTATACCAATCCAAAGAATTTAGTGTTGAATTACAATCTACACTACAACGTGAAGATGGTATGTAGTATGTACGCACGCATGGTGACTTTGTCATTCATAGAATGGATAGAATAGTGAATATGGTTGTACCATATTAATAATAACGTCACATTATTTAGAATTAACTATAGGTAATATTTTATTATGGAAACAATAAATAAATAGGAAGTAGTTGAAGAAAATATCTTTGAAAGAGGTGATAAAATAATTTCCTCTTTTTTGGGTGCTTCCATTTGATTTGAAAAAAAGGGATCTATAGGTTGGATTTACGATCAATATAAGGCCTCTAGGTTGATTTTAGGGTAGTTTGGAGGAGATTTGGGTAGGGTTAATTTGAGAAAAATATCATTAGAGGTGTGAATTTAAGAGAAGGGAATGTGCCCTTTTATAAGAGAGGTGAGGGGCACTTCAGGAAAAGCTTGAAATATTAATTTATTATAAATTTATTTTTGGATTCTAATAGTTAAAAATTGATTTATTTAGAGTATAAGATTATTTTGGGTTTAAAAACGCTCAACCAATAGGTTTTAGACATGTTTCGATCACCATATTAACCATATCTTTTAGATTTAACCCTTAGTTAATTAGTTTACCTTTTACCATGTCTTCTGGTATTTTTATACTACATGGTTAATATAGTAACTATAAATTTCCAAGAGAACATAAACTGGTTCATTAATGATATATGTAATATTATATAAGTAATTTGGTAGATTCTAAGATTTTTAGGATAGTTATATAATTTAATAAAATTGTATTTGTTTTAAAAACTCATTTATGTCAATTTTGACACAATTTAGTAATTGGTTTTTTTATAGTAAAAAAACTGTATTCCTTCAAAAAATACATTGAATCAACCCTAACATGTATTATTATCCTAAAAAGTTTATGTTTGGAATCTTAAGAATCAATTTACATTTTTTTTTACATTTATAATATCATTTATTTAAATCATTCATTAATAAGGTAATTACTGCAACATCATTGTGTCATAAATAAATTTAATTATTTAATGTATAAAAATTATAAATAAAATAACTTGATAGAGGAAATAGTATTATTTGTCAAATTAATATTTATTTTCTGATTTAACTTATTTATAACCCTATATTAAAATGGTTTCATTATTGAAATTTGAATTTTAACACATTTAACTCTTCTTCAAAAAAATATAATAAATGTCCTAATCTAACCCAAGTTGATCAAAAAAAGAAAATATTTTTCTAATAAGGTTGATTTTTTTGGAGAAACACATATCAAATATAATTATGATATGTATTGGGGTAATTTTATATTATTATAATATATTATTTACCTTTAATTGCCATATTTACTTTTAACTGTGGTAAATAAAATTCAAATGTTACTATTCACTAAAAATTAGTTTCATCATATTGAACCACATTTTACTTACTGATGAAAGCTGTGTTTTTTGGATTTTTAAAATTCAATTCATAGAATCAGTGAGATTACTTTTTAGGTAAATTTTCAAATGTGCTTAGAAGGTGGGTAAAAGACTTTAAAATTTTCAATAGAATATTATATATCTAATCTTATTATATAATGACTCTAATTAATTATATTGGAATAATATATGTATTATATATCTATTTTTTACTTTAAAATATGTTTAAATTAAAAATAATTATCTAAATAAAAATTCGATATTAAACAATAACGCATTTTTTTCACTATTCATCAAAAATTGAATGTTTTCATAAAAATTCTAAAAAATCACCTTAAACTAATTTTGATATTCCTAATCCAAAAATGAATTCCATTTTGAAAAATAAAATTTTTAAAATATCAAAACAGGGTTATTAAAATTAACAACTTCTTTTTAAATGGATCTTTTGATTAGTCGTTGTGTGCTAGAACTCAAAACTGCATAAAACATAAGCTATTTTATTATCCAGATACAAGTTTGTCATGGAAGCTTGGTGTGTTACACCATCCCCTTAGACCGTGATGTATCCTTCCTAGTAAAACTACATCTAAATAACATGGATCCCTATAATGAAGATCCTATGAACCTGAGGGGGTATATGGCATAACCTAAACCACCAAGCCTCATCCACCTCATTTTTAAAAGAACACCCTCAAACCACTAAGCTGCATCTAGGACCTCCATATCATAGCCACTCGACCTCCATGGAAGGACCAATGTCGTAGCCTCACTCACCTGTAGAGACACCCAACTAGGATATACTACAGCCTACCTCCATAGCATAACCATGCCAAAATTATAAATAGATCCAAAATTTTCTTCTAAGCTTCCTACTTCGTAGCCTCAATATCCACATTGTATCCACTACTCGTATGAAACAATACAAGTCTCCCTAGTGAATAATTCCCTTAGATCCATATTTTTCTTCCAAAACAGCACAATACTTTCTTCAGACAACCCCAATAATCAAACTCACAAAGAAAATGGCTACCAAGGTCTGGGACCTTACACTATATTTTTGATATCTTAGAACAAGGCCTTTATGGTTTCATTATATTGTATAACATAATTAATTCTATCATTATTATAAGTTTCATTTTTATCTATGTGATAATTTATATTCATTATCATTCCATCCTTGAATATGTTCTATATATATTTTACATTTTTATGGAATCATTTGATCATTTATTCTCACCATATAATTATTTCCCTAATTATATTATGTTATATTTTCTTTTATGTAATACTTTACAATGAATTTAAGCTCATCCTTTTCTCATGTCTCCTATTTCACTAGGTAATGAAGATGAATTTATACATGATCATCTCCGTGTATAGAATTAAATAATAATAAGATTTAGTTTAATGATGTAATATTTCATGTAATGTAACATTCATTTCTTTAGTCTTTTAAGGACTACAAAATCATGATTTTTGGTATATGGTACCATGTAATTTGATTACCATGTAACAAATAACCCACTAGATGAAGGTGAAAATATAAACGGAATTATAGTTAATATCAAATAACATTTAGTAGAAACCTTGATAACAAGATTTTGTAAAACATAGTTTAAGAACATAAACATTATAGTAAAACTAAAGAAAATTCTAGAAAAAACTATTTTATGGGTGTAATTATTTACAAGCATCCTATCTAAATTATATGGGATATTAATATGATGGATTATTTGAATTATACTATATTAATATCTTATAATATTAATTAATAACTAATATATTCTATTTATTAGGAAATAATGCTTGTTGGAAGAAATTTGAATCATATCAACACTAGAGGAAAATGTAGGGATTATATTAACAACCAAATTAAGGAAGTTACTATCAATTCAAAGTATAGTTATTTTTAAGAATTATGTTTTTATTTTTTTAATTATTAATCAAAACATATATTAGAGAAAACCTAGTTTAATAAAATTAGTTTGGGAATAAAAAGTATAAACATATTGTATTAACCTTTCAACTTTATATTAAGGCATATTGTAGCCTTATTTTATTTAATATTTTTAACTTTTAAAGTTAATATTTTATATAGAAATGACTAGTTGAAACCTTAATAATAAATCTCAAAATGAATTAAATATTTTATAGCCTTTGATAGTAAATATTAAATTACAATTCTGAGTGTGCAATTTATTTATGGGGGTGAATGTAACATCCTGGAATTTTGCATATATATTTTTCTCATATATTTTAATTATTATTAGTTTTATTTTAATATTCATTTTTATGTTAATAAAATTATATGATAATCAAACTAATATATAAACTAATGTGATAAGATAAATATTATATCATAATTTTATTAATTTAATATACAAATAAAACTTAAATGGTACACATAATTTCTAGAAGTAAATTAGATAAACATTATATTACAATCAATAAAAAACATTGTACTTATTAGTAACATGAAACATTGATATAACAAAATAATATATTAAATACATATTATAAGCCACATTATGGATTTAAAATGTAGAGGATATATATAATGGTACATACGATAGTAATTTGAAGAAAATTGTGTATATAGATAGTGGTTTTTATTCGTATTATTATATATATTAATTAAAAAATATAAATAATATATTTATTATAAATAAATAGTAATTAATAATGAATTTAAATAAACTTCAAATCATTCTATTATTTTTCAAAAAACATTTCAGACTTTGAAAAAATGATTTTATAATGAACTAGGACTTATATTTCTCATTTTTATATAGTTATAATGTAACCATTGGTAATTGTTTTTCTTAAAATTAGGTTTTTTGTCCCCAGATTCATAATTAAATTTGATGATTATTTCTTATAATTATAATTATTATTTAAATAATTTTTTCCCTAAATTGATTTTGGAAAAAACGTGTATTTTATGTAAAATATATTTTACACAAATAGTATCTTTTTTATAACAATATTTCACATTGGTATTATTTTAAAGTAATTTGGTCATTATAATTATAATTAGAATCTAATTTTTAGCATAGAAATATAAATTTTGGAAAAATATTACTTATATCATGTATCCATTTAAAATAATGAATTGTGATATATATCTTAACAGTCATATATTACTCTAACTTAATGTTACAAAACACGTTACTTTTTATGATTAATCATCATATTTTACTATATTTTATATTCTAAGGAGTGTATTAAATAGAATAATAAAAATTATATATATATATATATCTCTATTAATTATAATGAGAAATATATATATAAAATGATTGTCTAGAATATAACTATAATAAATAAATCAAAATGTGAAACACCATGAAATGAATATAATTTTATTTAATCATAAAAAAATGTTCAAATCAAGGTTATAGTAATTCAATATAATTATAAAATTTTAAATATGAAAATAAATACAGAAATACATCATAGAAATATCATGGCCCATAGTCTCCCATAAACAACACTATAATATGAACTATGATATATAGGAAGTGAAATGGTAAAATTTTAATAATCATATTAATTTTTATATTTTTATATAACGAGGAGTGTGACTTTAGGGAATGAAATGGTCATGAAAAAAGCGGGGTCATCATCCGACCCGGCGCCCGACCCAATCCGCGACGTAGCCCGAATGGCATTAATGATCCCCATGGGCTGGCAACTAGTGCTGGTCTTTGAAACAAAGAAGTTAAGAATAATTTGGCCCATAACAAAGATAAATAAACATAATCTGAAAAAAAAGATAAATAAAAGAAATAGACTGAACAACATGGAAGCGGAAAATTTAATAAACAATTCAATGTGACATACCTCAGGTAACCTCATGGGTCACCACTATACGTAAACTACACTCGATCCCAAAATATATCCAAGACTAAAACCTAAAACAGAAAAGAAAATTAGGCATGAACACTGAGATGCTCAGTAGGAATTCCAAAATTTAACCACATCATATGCCCCTGCCTTTAGAAAGAAATTCAGTCATGAAAGTTTGAAAATAAGGTATAATGAAATAATGTTTTTCATTCTTTTCAAATTCAAGTAATGAGTTTGCATGTTCACGTAAAGCATTTCACTCCCTCTACATTTTCATAATAGGTTCCAAGTAAGCATTAATTTTTAAAAATGATAAGAAACTAGTTTGGATTAAAATATGGTTCTCACAAACAAGACACTAAGTATGACACAACTAAAAATAAAGTTACATCACAAGAAGCATATCACAAATGAGCACCATGGGTAATCCCAATAGGTATATTAAACAAGTGGTAACCTAGAGACATCATACCTCAGTGAAACTTGTCTTAGAAACCAAGACCCTCAGAAAAACGTGGCTTAGAAGACCACGACCCTCAGAAAATGTGGCTTAGAATACCACAACCCTCAGTAATTCATATGTTTAGTTAGGGTTTTTGCGTCAATTAGGAAAGAATAATAGGAAAAAACACCTGCCATGTCATCTAGCATACTAGTCCTAGTCACCCACCTAGATACTCAGGTTTCTCGTTGTGCTCTATTTCAAGTGGTGATGAGTTTTCATTATCAAGAAAATAAGTATGTACATAACACTTTTCATTTTCTAAAACCCATTTAACCTCTCACCACTGTTCTCCCTCATTAAGCACATTCCCCCTCTTCCTCATCACAAAATGCATAAGCATTGAATTCGACAAATAATAACGCATTCAACTTAAAAATATTTTTTTCCTAAAACCAAAGGCGGCGTGCCTCAAGAGAGGTTTTTGTTTTTCATAAAGAATTATTAATATTCCAAACTGACACAATCACACAAAGGGAAACCTTTTTTATAATTATCTGGCCAAAAATGACAAACACCTTTAAAAATACACATTACCACTTCGAATCAACTAATAATTCAATTTTCATGAAAAGGTTACTCAAGACCGATATCATTAGAAATACATTTCAATTTTCAAAACAAATTCATAATCATTTCCAGCAACTGCAGCCAAATTTCATAGCATGTGTATATATCATAAATGTAAAACATACTTTTAAAACAATCAAGCAATTATGATATTCAAATTAATTGTGTAGGCATAGGGGGGCTACCTCAAACATTCCATTATTTGTCGACAACCACTCGAACTGACCATGTGTACTTCTATGCACATGAATTTATACATATATTTATAAATACCCCTTGCTGCATTGCACATATTCCCCATGCCATGAGGGAATATCTATAAAGTGATCATATATATATATATATATGTCTTACCATATGCATGCAGATGTAGTCATTCTTGACACCAGCAACTCGAAACCATCGAAGTAATGTCCAATGCACTAAACATATAATTTAATAAAGCAATTAAACACTTAAATAATCCATAAATGATTCAAAATGACACATAAAGGATTTACACCAATGACACACCACTTACATTACACATAAAACCAATTGAAAATATTAAAAGAAAAACACATAATCAATTTAACCTTTTCAAATGGCCTTTTCAAATCATCACATATACCAGAACCAATTCCAAATCATGCATTTCATTGTTTAAACCACTTACAATTTACATTATGAAATACACAACAACCCAAACATTCTAAATTATGCATTTCCCTTTAAAAACCTACACCCAAACCCATTTTCCCTATAAGTATCATTGGAAACGTGATTCGCACCACTAGAGAAATTAAATAAACCATTTGTACAATTCATAAAACAGGTAAAAGAGGCACAACATTCTTTGACACAAAAAGTACACCCAAATTCACATTAAGAAACAAATTCCTAACTCACGCGTATCAAATTCTTTCAAAAACTTTTTTTTCATGACTTGCACAATGAAAAAAGTCATTTTCATAATTTATAAAACATTACCAAGGTTCCCGCAAAAACAATATCCACACATATTTCACATACTTTATAAGTTTTAACAAAACACTTAATAATTTTAGAAAACAACTTCAAGCAGTATCACAAGACTTTGAACATAAACTCCCACTCAAAAACATCCTCTAAGGGAATACACACATCAATAACATGATAAAACAGAATTTGCAGCCCTTGTGAGACATAAAAAACCAACAAATAAGTTTCTTAAATGCAACGAAAGGCTCAACATGGGTTTTCACCAAATCAAAACATTCATATCAAATATACATGCTACAAAACATATCGAAATCACGTTAATCCTCAAGTAAAACCATATTCACACTAAGAAAACTAATCAATGAGTCTTCTAAATTAATTAAATAAGAAAATTAATTCATCAAATAATACTTATATGTGGAAACACTTACCTTTGGTGTCGAAACTTTGAATTCCGATGCAAAACATTGATTGCGCCCAAATCGCACCACAAGAAACCATAATTTGACCCTAATTCCAGAATTTGATCCAAGAAAAACAAAGTCAACAAAAAATAGAGACCTTAAAAACATGAAAAACTAAACCGAAAATCTACTAGGTGAAGAAGAAAACCCATGTTGGGGGTCATTCACGAAATGGCATTTCGTCCAGAGATGCTGCATACCGGTGGGAGTCACACGAGGGGGAAGGTGTCTCGCAAGCAGGAGGGGGAGATCGCCGGTCACCGAGTGTGGTGTGCATGAGCAAGAAGGGGATGCCAGTATTTGTGGGGTGTGGTGCACATGTGCAACAATGGTAGGTCGCTGGTCGGATGCCAGACAGAGGGAGGTAGTGCGGATGAAGGGAGGGAGGCACGCCGGAGGGCCCTCATCGGTGGGGGTGGCGTAAGCGGGAGAGGAAGGTGGGGGGGTCGGCCGCATAAGGGGAAGGGGTGAGTGGGAGATAGAGGGTTAGGGTTTGATAGAAAAAAAATAGTAATAATAAAATAAATAAATAAATAACATAGAAAATAAGGAAATAAAATAAAAGAGTATAAAATAAATAGAATATTAACAAATAATGATAAACATAATAATAGTTTTAATAAACTCGAGTAATAATAATAATATTTTTCATAACTTAATAATAATTATAATAAACATGATAATAGCAATATTATCAACCATAATAATAATAACAATAATAATAAGATAAAAATAATTTCAAATAGATTAATAATAAAAATATTGATATTATTAATAATAATCATAATAAACATTATAATAAATTAATATGATATTAATAAACCTAATATACTAAAAAAATAATAGAATGTTAGTAATAATAACTTTTTAACAATATCCCTATATTAATAAACTTTTTGAACATAATTATAATAATAATAATAATTACCATTATTATAATTATTAAAATAACTCTTTAAAACGCATTTTATTTATTTGTCTTGAACATGAGGAAGGCCGCACGGTGACCTGGGCAAAGTCGTACAGCTTTGACAATGCCCTACCCATGCACTGGATGCTGTCAAGGGAAAAGCGTTCATTCATCAACAAAATAAAAAAAATCAAACAGGATTGGCCCAAATGTTGATAAAAAGTTCCAATGTCTGATAAAATAATAAAATACTATTATTTTAAAAGTTTGGGTGTTACAATTGTGCCAACAAAAAAAACATTCTACCCCCAGAAAGTCACTCAACAAAATGAGGAATCAAACTTGAGTTTGAAATTGAACGAGGCCTGCAAAAACACGAACTCGGTGTGACTTTTCACTCCATTAGTCACACCCGACAAACTCTGAAGGAAACTGAAAAGAGAAGAACTATTAGGAAACGAGGAGGGTTTTCCCTACCACAGGAACCCGACTAGAACAACCAACATCAAGACTTAGTATGGGCTACCTCTTGAACTGCTAACCTGATCCAAGAGGGAACCGCCACACTTACAAAACCTCGAAGAAGGAACGAAACGATTCATGGTGGGTATCCCCACCATTTAAGAACTGACCAGCATAAGCCAATTATCACATATCAATATGATAAATGCATCACAAACAGACCCATGAACTCTCTGCATCAACTAGATACCCACCACATGGGGTCATCAATGAAAGACCCCAAACCGAGTAGCGGACCAGACCCATATTCATTATTTTCGAATAAACATGTGTATTCAAAATGAGAACATCCTAAAACAAGAACGGATAACCAATGGAGATAGCCACATGAGAGAAATAATCATATTGAGACTCACATCTATAAAGAGACAACTCCAAAGCTCATATTTGAGGAGGCACAACTACTATAATTACCTGAAAAAAAGATCACCACACCTTTTTACAACCACAATGGGGTATTCAAAGAACAAAGACCACAATGAGAAAAAGAGACCTTTGCACCTCTTATAGTAAAATAGAACCTTCAAAGATAAGGAAGCTATAGTAGTGGGATTCAAACTGACCCTATTTTAGCACTGAAGACAAAAGTTAATCCAAGGTTCCCCACACCCAAAGATTCCTAACTGCGTGAAGATCTTCACTCCAAGACCTGTGACTAGAGCTCTGATGTCTTGCAACATCTGTGTCCCTGTAGTCAAGATATGACATCCTTCGGTTGAGACTCCCACTGACGATGCCTCTAGCAGAACCTCTTCAATTGTCCAAAATTGTCATATCGATGGAAAGCCTTATGAGGATGATCACAGGGCGACTTAAAGTACCCAAACCGAGCACACAAGAAGAAAACAAGTGGTGGACCAACTAATATAAGATGGAAATGACAAGAAGACTTGTCTGAGATAGGTTTCTCTGATTCAATCTCATCATCGGATAGGGAACCTTACTGAGCACCAAAAAAATGGTACTGGAACCCTGGACGAAGACCCCACAAAAGAGAAACTTTAAATGATTCTATGATGCAACCTCCAAAGAAAATGGAATAAACCCCTTGGAATGCCCCATGTAGGTCTTCACTTCTCGTTGACCATACTCAACACTCACTAGTTCAGCCACTTTCCTCACCTTCACTTCCTCAAGTATAACCCATTAGATGAGAGTGGTCTTAAACACCTTGCAAGACATACCATCATGCAATGATGATGGGATCATCTCCTCCACCAATCCAAATTTTCACCTTCAAACGGACCTAAACCAACAAGGACTCTCATAGCTTTGGGAGCTTCCAATTACATGAAAACACCAACGATTTCACCAAGCCAGTCCGCTACCTTTGATGGATCACAATCACCACGGAAGCTGGACAATGATAAAAAAGAATTCAATCCACCACCCGGCTAAGAGTCTTGGTAGAACCAACAACTAAAAGGGGCTCACTAGAATCTTCTACGACATTTCTGGGCAATATATTTGAAAACAAGATGCACAAATCCGAATAAAAACTCATCATAAATGAAAATTCCACACCTCAATCACAAACGAAAGTTCCAACTCCAATAACTATTCCAACCACTATTCAGTATGTCAAAACCAAGAACCCATGAAAAATGATACCAAACATGAAAAGAGAACACTAAACAATTTCTCACTCACTTTTCTATACATTTGAAAAACCCTTTTGGAAAACCATTTTCCATAAAAAAACAACATAAATATCCACCATTGGTATCCCATGAAGTCTTACACATACATGTCCCTGTGCTAGCTCAAGGACCAATCCACTCACATCACCAATTTCTACCCTTTCCACATGTGCACCTCAATGTATTTGATCACTCATAGGAACAACATGGGTCAATTCAAGACACTTCTCATTTTCAAAATAGATCATTCTTCACAAACCACAAATTCCCAACCAATTTCTGAAAGTCATTTATCATTAAAGAAATACATTTCCAAATTCCAAAACGTTTTCTATTTCAAAAACCATTTTCCACTCCAACAACCATATTCTCTTTTGAAAACACCTTCACAGAATTCCATTTTCTTTTTTTAGATCTACTCACACCAAGAAAAATGAAGTTCAAACATAACTCACATCAAAATTTCCAAAAATAAGGTACTAATGGCAATTCCAACCCAGTAACATGGCTTAGCTGACCATGCTCCCAGCGGGCATCCACCACAGGATGTATCTTAAACCGTGCACTCAGGATATACATGGGTCGCTACTCCATACAGGCTCAACGAGTAACACCGGATCACTTCCCTTACCATCCCTCATCCACACAAACCAAGAAAAAGAAAAACTCAACTTCCATACTACCCCTGGAAACTTGAGTCTCGGGACGGGAAAGGGTTCATGACGTCCTTCCTGCACCTACCTCTTGATTCTCGTCACACCTAATCACCAATCTACTTAACACCCCAAATAACAAGAGCCTCCTCTGATACTATTTTTTCATGAACCAAGCCTGGTGGACATCCGACCCGGCACCCCACTCAGTCCGCGACGTGGCCCGAAGGGCTTTCTCGATCCCCACAGGCTGGCAACTAGTGTTAGGCATTGAAACAAAGTAGTTGGGAATTATTTTTCCCACTACAAAGATAAATAAACAAAAACTGGACAAGAAGATAAATAAAGGAAAATAGACGGAACAACATGGCAGAGGAAAAAGGAATAAACAAAGCAATGTGACATACCTCAGGTGACCTCGTGGGTCACCACAATACGTAAACTACACTCGCTACCAAAAGTGATCCAAGACTGAAACCTGAAACTGAAAAGAAATGTAGGCATTAGCACTGAGATGCTCATTAAGAATTCCAAAATATAACCAAGTCCTATGCCCCTGCATTTAGTAAGAAATCAAATCATTCCAGTTTGAAAATAAGATATAATAAAATAATGTTTTTCCATATTTTCAAATTCAAGTAATGAGTTTGCATTTTCAAGTAAACCATTTCACTCCTTCGAAAATTTAAAAATCGGTTCCATGTATGTATTAACATTTAAAAATGAAATGAAACTAGTTTGGATTAAAAAATAGTTCTCGCAAATAAGACATGAAGTATGAAACAACAGAAAACAAAGTTACATCACAAGTAGTAGGTCACAAATGAGCACCATGGTTAATCCCTATAGGTAGATAGAACAACTGGGAACTTAGAGACCTTGTAATTTTGTGAAACATGTCTTAGATACCATGAACCTCATAAAAGCGTGGCTTAGAAGACCAAAACCCTCAGAAAATGTTTCTTAGAAGACCATGACCCTCAGTAATTCATATGTTTAGTTACTGTTGTTGCGTCAATCCAGCAAGAGGAACTGGGATGAACCCATGTCGTCTCGTCTAGCGTACTAGTCCTGGTCACCCACCTAGATACCCAGGTTTCCCATTGTTCTCTATTTCAAGTGGTGCTAAGTTTTCTTTATCAAGAAAATATGTATATACATAATAATTTTCTTTTTCTAAAACCCATTAAAACTATCACCATTTTTCTCCCTCCTTAAGCGCATTCCCCCTCTTCCCCGTCACACAAAGCATAAGCATTAAATTTGGAACATAATAACGCATTAAACTTAAAAAAATCATTTTGTTTCTAAAACCAAAGGTGGCGTGCCTCAAGAGAGGTTTTTATTTTTCATAAAGCATTCATAAGATGCCAAATAGGATCAATCACATAAAGGAAACACTTTTATACAATTAACTGGCCAAATAGGCCAAACACCTTTAGAAATACACATTACCACATCGAAACAACATAAAATTAAATTTTCAAGAAAAGGTTACTTAAGACTAATATCAATAGAAATACATTTCAATTTTAAAAACAAATGATTAATCATTTCAAGCAACCGCATACAAATTTCATAGCATGTGTATATAGCGTAAATGTAAAACATACTTTTAAAATAAGCAAGCAATTATGACATTCAAATTAAAGGCATAGGCATAGGGGACCTACCTCAAACATGCCATTATTTCTCAACGACCACTTGAACTGACCCTGCGCACTTCCATGCACATGCATTTATACATATATATTTAAATTCCCCAAGCTACATTGCACATATTCCCCACACCATGAGGGAATATGTACAAAGAGAGAATATATATATATATATATGTCTTATCTTATGCATGCACATGTTGGAGTTCTTGACACCCACAACTCAAAACCATCGAAGCAAGGCCCACCACACTACACATATAACTTAATAATGCAATTAAACACTAAAACAATCCCTAAATGTTTCAAAAATACACATCAAGGATTTACACCAATGACACGCCACTTACAAAACTCATAAAACCCAGTGAAAATATTAAAAGAAAAACAACTAATCAATTTCACCATTTTAAATGGCCTTTTCAAATCATCACATAAACCAGATCCAATTCCAAAGCATGCATTTCATTATTTAAACCATTTACGATTTACATTTAAAAATACACAACAACCCAAACATGCTAAATTATGCAGTTACCTTTAAAAACGAAGACCCAACCCCATTTTCACCATAAGTACCATTGGAAACGTGATTCAAACCACCAGAAAAATTAAATAAACCATTTGTACAATTCATAAAACACCTAAAAGAGGCACAACATTCTTTTACACAAAAAGTACACCCAAATTCACATTAAGAAACCAATTCTTAACTCACGCATATCAAATTATTTCAAAAACGTGTTTTTCATCACTTTCACAATGAAATAAGTCATTTTTTTATAAAACATTTCCAAGGTTCACAAAAAACAATATCCAAAGGTATTTCACATACTTTATAAGTTTTAACAAAACACTTAATAATTTTATAAAACAGCTCCAACTGGTTTCACAAGACATTGAACACAAACTCCAACTCAAAAACATACTCTAAGGGCAAACACACATCAATAACATGATAAAATAGAATTCGCAGCCCTTATGTGACATAAAAACCCAACAAAAAAGTTTATAAAACACAACTAAAGGCTCGACATGGGTTTTTAGAAAATCAAAAAATTCATATCAAATAAACATGCTACTAAACATACAGAAATCACGTTAAACATTATGTAAAACCATATTCAAACCAAGAAAACTAATCAATGAGTATGATAAATTAAATAAATAAGAAAATTAATTCATCAAATAATACTTATATGTGGAAACACTTACCTTCGGTGTTGAATCATTGAATTCTGATGCAAAACATTGATCACGCACCAATAACGCCACAAGGAACCTCAATTTGACCCTAATTCAATCATTTGAACCAAAAACAACAAAGTCAAACCAAAATAGAGACCTTAAAAACATAAAACCCTAAGCCGAAACTCTACTACAAGAAGAAGAAAACCAGTGATGGGGGTCACACGCACAAGGGGAGTCTGACTGGAGATGCTGCGTGCCAGTGGGAGTCACACGAGGGGGAAGGTGTCTCACAAGCAAGAGGGGGAGGTTTACATTCATGGAGTGTTGTGCGCGTGAGCAATATGGGTAGGCCTCTGGTCGTGGGGTGTGTTGCGTGTGATCAATAAGGGGAGGTTTCCGGTCAGATGCTAGTCAGAGGGAGGTAGCGCAGATGAAGGGAGGGAGCCGAGCCGAAGGGCCCTCGCCAGTGGGCGTGGTGCGAACGGGAGAGGAAGGTGGGGGGTCGAATGCGTAAGGGTAATTGGTGAGGGGAGAGAGGGGTTAGTGTTTGATAGAAAATAATAATAATAATAAAATAAATAAAAAAATAACATAGAAAATAAGGAAATAAAATAAAAGAGTGTAAAATAAAAAAATATTAACAAATAATAATGAACAGAATAAGAATTTTAATAAACTACAGTAATAATAATAATATTGTTCATAACAACTTAACAATAATTATAATAAACATTATAATAACAATATTATCAACCATAATAATAATAACAATAATAATAAGGTAATAATAATTTCAAATAGATTAATAATAACAATAATGATATTATTAATAATAATCATAATAAAAATTATAATAACTCAATATGATATTAATAAACCTAATATTCTAAAAAAATTAATAGAATGTTAATAATTATACCATACTAATAATAACCCTATATTAATAAACTTGGGGAACATAATATTAATAATAATAATAATAATAATAATTACCATTATTATAATTATTAAAATTACTCTTTAAAACTCATTTTATTTATTTGTCTTGAACATGTGGTAGGTTGCACGGTGACCCAGGAAAATCCATACAACTTTTACAACGCCCTGCCCATGCACTGAATGCTTTCAAGGGCAAAGCATTAATTCATCAACAAAATGAAAAAAAAATCAAACAGGCTTGGCCCGCAGCTTGATAGAAAGTTTCAAATTTCGATAAAATAAAAAAATATTATTTTAAAAGTTTGGGTGTGACAGAAATGGATTCATATTATAAGACATTATGTAGGTAAATATAGGCATTATAATTTTACCGTTAGAATCAATCCATCAGAATATGGTCATAATCTGATTGTTTTTAGACTATTACCTTATTTAATGTTGATAAAAATAATTCTCATATTGTAATATTTAAAAATATATTATGAATATTATAAATTATTTATTTATTATATTATAATTTGAATTGTTAATTTAAAAATATTAACTAGTAAATTTTTTTTATCATCAAAAAAATTAATTAACTTGTTCCCTAAGAAAGAAATTTTAAATAACATAGTGGATTTATTTAATAAATAAAATTCGTATAAATTGATTTTTTTAAAAAATGAATTATTCAATTGTAACCAACACATCAGAATTAGGAAAGTGGTGAATTTTTTTAGTTTTGGTAAAAATTATAAAATACTCTAAAAATAAATGATTAAATATGGTATAACACATTAAATCTGATATCATATATATGAAAGTGTGATCAAATCCAAAAAATTTAGTACTATTGTACTAATAATGGAAATAAACATTATAATTTAGCATTAGGATAATGATTGGGGCACTATGGGAGTAGTGGAGCACTTGATATAATAGGAAAAAGATATTCAATACTTTTTTATGGGAATCCACTCACAACAGTTATAAATACATACCAACACATCTCATTTTTTCACACTCCAAGTTCATTATATATCTTCATATCCATCTTCTTTATTCTCTCTCAGATATATCTCATTAATTTTTAAGATATTTTTTGGTTTAAAAGGTTATATCTAAGCTAAGATGCTTAAGTGAAGTAATAGTTATCATTCCCCCTCACTCTTTATTTCTTATTGTGATTCTGTATTTTTAACAAAAAATTTTCTTCCAATTAATACTTTTTGTATGAATCAATTTTGATTTTACCTTTTATTCTTGTGATATTAGTCAATCACTTTCATTACACCCTTTTCATAAGTATTTACCATGTCAAAGTATGACTTTCTATTCATCTCTATTCCCTTTATGGTTGTAATAATTATATATTATAATCCTATAAACTTCTTTTTAATATTATTATATACCTATATTTGTAGTATATTATCATAATATTTAATAATTTTCATGATATGTTTTTCATTCAATATCCTTATAAATTTTTAATAAGACTTTAATATTATAGGGAAAGGGTATTCTACTACACCCTCTTTTTTGCCTGTTTTTAATATTATTATTTCAATACCTTTTAAATTTATATGTAATATTCCATTGTTCTAATAAAAAATGGATTATTATATATTTAATATATTTTTAGTTATGTATTTATCATTAAATATCATTATATTATTTTCATAATCCATTACTATTTTAAAGTAATGGTTCCTAATCCTTCTCATTTACTTTATAAAACCAATCATTTAGAATAAATTAATTTTAAAATTATAATAGGTATAAACCATGCTTATAAGTATATGTTATTGTAATTAATTATATAATTTATCTATGATATATTGTCTGATATCTATCATATTACACTTTTTAGGGGTTGTTACCATGCTAAAGTAAAGATCTTATTTGTCTCTCTTCTATATATCTATTTTCATGCCAATTGACATTTTTGAATATTTTATTCAAAAAAATTTTTAACATAATTTTATGTAATATACTTATTATATTATATGTATGTGATAAACCATTTTACTAACATTATAATACATTAATAATTAGTTATAATGCTGAATGTCTCTCATGAGTCATGAAAATATATATTGTCAAATGATAAAAAATCACAATGTATGTCTTGCATTTTGTATTGTGGATATATTATTTATACAATGGGAAGATTTTATTAGGATGATGGTGATGTATATAGTGGAGCCTCTATCAAGTCCATGATGTATTAATGTTTATTTTTGAATAAGTTATCCTTTTTCATAAAATCAAATTGAAATAGAAATGTTTTTATGGATTTTTTTTCATAGTGAATATAAAATATGTTTATCACATAAACATAATTTTTGAGCAAATTTCTTATATGTTCATTGGTATCTTATCATTTTATACTATTGAATAAAATATGTAAATCTAATTGATATCCTAATACGATAAAATGGACCTATACTATTCCTCCATTATCATTCCTTTTATAAGGTTACATCAATTACGTTTTGAATATCCTATACTTTCTTATTTTGTTGGGGGATATTCACATAGAGAATTATATTACTTGCTTGGCTAGGTAAAACAATTTATATGATGTGTATCAACTAATTTTGTCTATTTTGAACACAATATACTTTAATATTATGATTTAAGGGTGTTCACCTAGACAACCATGCAATTCGATTGACTAAGAGAATACATTGACTTGACCATATATATATTTATCAGGCATAGTGTGAATACCTTTTCCATAATTATTCAGATTGATGTTTATTCAACTAGATAGTTGTAAAATTACATAGATTAAGTAAATCTTAATATATATAAGCCCGTTATTTCTATATGTATAATTAGTTATTATTTATCTATGCTTTTGTAATAGTTTCTTGTGAGAACATTATTATTTCATTTTTCAAACATTATTTTCATATTGTTATCATATTAGACGTATCATGTTATGGGTGGGGCATGAAATAATATAACCCATTGATACAATGGTAGGTGTCATGAGACAACTTAACTACTGTATTGGGTGTATCTCAACCCATTATTTATGAGGTCTTAGAATAAGAAATTGACAGTTTGGTTATGATGTTTGACATTGTACACTCCATCATTATGAGATCTATTATTGTTTTTCATGTGGTTATTTAGGTCCATCATTATCCAATCCATAGTTATTTTTTCACATATTTTTTCTTTATATTTCATCATTTGATCATTTATTCTAAAAATATGCTTATTTATATGATTTTATAATTATATCTTTTGTTTTATGTTATCCCTTACAAAGCATCAGAGCTCACCCTTTCATTATGTTTAATATTTAATAATGGAATAGAGATGAATATTATACATAATCATATCCATAGATAACATTATCGAATATAATTTTGTAAAATAGGTAGGGGAAGGATCCAAAATACCACCACCCTCATTTATTAAGGATTAAAAATTGTACAATGTGAGGTTGTGGCCAAAAATATAGAATTTACCACATTATTATAAAACCATAACATATAAAGACATTTTAGAGAAACCATAATTTTAATAACATAACAATTTATTTCCACAATTAAAATATTCATATCAATTTGAATTTTAAAACTAATCCAATTTTATATTTTCTCACATGGTGGTTTATATGATAGAATAGTCTCTTAGTTGACTTGATTTCATTAGAGAGACTTTTTGAAAGGCTTATTAATCAATAATGATATTTTTCCCTTTTTCAAAGCATACTTGTATACTTAATTACATAGAGGTGGATTATCCTCCTCCATGTCTTCCCAAATTCCTTCACATATGTTTAATTTCATTATATCCCCATAAAATTAAAATAGGTCTAAAATCCTATCACAAATAATCAAGTGATGCTTGATCTAGAATCCATTTCTATTGGATGTTGTTCTCTTATATATCAATCTAATCTACCACATTCATAACACCTATCATGACCCCCTCCCCACAAAGTGTACCCATCCTAGGCTGGAAATGTGAGAATGGAGATAATGACCCTTGAGTACTGCCTCCAGTAGGCCCAAAGTTGGTGACTAGCACCGAGGGTATAGAAACACAAAAATGGGAGGCATTACCCTCTAATAGAACACATGCGGAAGAGAGAGATAAGATAGACACAAACCAAGTACAACTTAGAACTGAAATATAAATGAAACCCAAATTCACATATGTAATGCCATGAATAAGTACTAAAACTGAAAGGGGAAAAACTACAAGTACCCAAAAGAAAGTAAAACTGAGGCAACCACAAGCCCGAATTACTCTTGCAACCCCAAGCTAGTAGAAACCAGCTTGATCTCCAACCTACTCCAAGTGACCTGAAAAAAAGTTTATATAATGTAGGGTGAGTATAACAGTATACTTAGTAGGATCCTCCTCAAAGCCTCTCATGCAAAAGTAAAGAAAGCATTCTAAAGCCCAATGAACAACAAGTGAAACCAACTAATCACCTAAACAGATATAATAAGTTCCCAACCTCACCATGGATACTCTCACCAAGTAACTCCTACAAGAATATATCACATATTAAATAATATCATGGGTACCCTACTACTACTTCCCCACTAGTTTTCCACTTTTACCCAATGACATACATCTTTTTCATCTCCCTCCAAAGGCTTTCCCGCAGACACCTGGGCTAAGCTCCATAATCTGCAACACGTGCACCACAAAGGCTTGCATGTAGACACCTGGGAGAAGCACCACACCATTCTCATAACCAAAAGTAACCAGGTAGTTTCCGGGAGCCACCACAGCTAGCATAACATGTATCATACGTCGGGTATTATACCTCAATCCATTACATCCCATACACCGAGTATGGATCCTCAAGCCATCACAGCCTATACAAGTTACACCTATAGTAGTCCATAGGATACTATATCCAGAATATATGTGTGGGAATAACCACAAGACATTACAGCTCTCTACACATATATATGGGTAAAACTAACCATTGTTTCTAATGTCACTAGTATCAACCAATAGAAGAGAGCAGGGTCAAAGGGGGTAGTCATCCATTCATCCTCCCACCAGAATATTGGGGAAAACACCCCCCAGGGCTCAGAATCCCCAGGGTGCCAGTTTCCCTTAGTGAAAGGGTGGAGTAGCGTATATAAACACAAAATGTAGAGAATATACTATACCTTACAACCACACCATGGGCATAACCTATTCCTAGAAACAACTAAAGCTAACATCTCTTAGACTCTGGGCTGCCACTTCTAAGACTAGGTATCCTATAAGAACACAACCATTTAAGGGATTAATTAGATTAATTCATTCCCTTTTTTTCAATTCCACTGTATGTTAATTAATTCATCAAACATTTATTAACCATGAATATTTACACATTAAATTCCATTAAAACCACATCCAAAAATCCCACTTTCCCTTCAAAAGTTCTCAACCTCATCATTAATTTCAACAAACTCCAACCCCATGGGTTGAAATCATTTATTCAAACATTCATTATAGAATTACTTTCCCATATTCCCAGGAATTCTAGAAAATCATCCTATGCTACTAAAACAAGGGGGATCAACACGGTGAGAAGATGTACTACCCGTCGAGTCTTTTCCACCTATAGCAAGAGTGAAGACCCATTCTCCCTTGAGAGGTTAATCACGGAAAGCACGTGGCATACCTCGCGTGTCTTCGCCTCTTTCGGAAGAAGGGTAAAAAAGACCAGCTACCTTGAGCTATGGGGAAAACTAAAGCAAATAAACAACCAAAGAATCAATAAGCATCCAAAAATCGCATCCACCACATTTCATCATCCCTGGTGTCCTCCCCAACACCCACATACATAAACTGATGCATCTTTCGACTCTAGGAGTCATCTGCTACCACAACCAAAAGGCATATATGCCTCTATATATCACAAAACCCCTCCAGGGTCACATCACAGCACATGCAGCAGAAAATCTAACACCACATCAATTGGTCTATGGACCTTTCAAAAAACATGTGGGTAACTAAAAACCCTTGAAGGAATTATCAAACAATCACATTCCTTAAACAACCTTTAATTAAGAGATTTAATATGTTAGTTCCAAAATCGGGAACCAAACCAGTAAGATATCACAAAAGATTATACATGCTTACTATGCCAAACTGATTAACATCAAATTACAACATGAACTAGATTCGTTCACATGTATCATTATCTTTAGCCAAAAAAATACAAATTTTTCCTAGTTTATGTTCTTTACCAATTTCCACCAAGGACAACTGCTAAGCAAGGAAATCATAGATATCACACTATCTAGAAAAACATGAGGCAATAACATACAATAAATATGATTTCTTTATCTAGTTCAAAGTATTTTATTAAGTCAATTCCATGGTCATCAAACAGGATTCAACATGCTAACAATAAATTTTCACGTAAAAAAAAGAGAAGCAACGAATCCCCTACCTCAAAGGTTTTCGACGAAAACCACAACGATCGAAGAACGCCCAAGAAAACTGGGTTGATTCACCAAGGATCCTCCTTAGATCTCTTCTCTTAAAACAACCATGGCCAAATCTCCTCATATTTGACATTCACATGCTTAGATCATCCCATAATGGGCGTAGATCTAAGAAACTGAGAGAAGATAAGGAGTATATTTAAGTAGATATATGAAATCAAGGAATAATGATCACATACCTCAAGAAATCGGCACTGATTTGCCAAGAGAAGCCTTTATATAGCCTCCAAATGCTTGGGAGAGGTTCTCCTACCTTCAAGGAAGGGTAATCCCTAGTTATGGCCGCTTAGGGGATTAAAAAACCATTTACAGGAAAAATGATTTAGATCCAAAATTTTAGGATCTAAGATTAAGTGCACGCATGGTTAGTCTGCATGGTTTAACAAACTGTGTTCAAACCATGTGTAAGCTTCTTCCTCGTCAAACACTCCTTGCACAGTTAGGCCACACAGTTAGACAAAAAGTGCGCAAACCATGTGTTATCCATTGCCTCCAAGACCATCCTTGCACGGTTTGGCCACACGGTTTAGGAAAACCGTGCGCTAACCTTGTGAAATATATTACAATTTAATCTCACAAAAAATTCAGCCCAAACGCACCCCAACTCACCTTGATTTCCCTGTTACACCTCTAGCACAACATTTTCACAAAGTAATGGACTGGTGAGATCTGGGCCATTACATCAGATACCTCTCAAAACATTATCGCCTCGAGAATCCAAAACCTACCTAAAGAGAAAACTAAATAGGGCCTGAACAAACACCCATCGAGGTACCTCTCAAAAGATAGATCCACTAAAACAAAAAAGGGATCCATCTCATAAACATGAAAATTCCACAACCACATAAGATACATCAAAACCTGAAAAGAGTTAAACATCAAACAACTCTGGGTACTGAGCATGTATTTGTCACTCACGTTCCCATGTACTCTCCTCAAATCCACCATGTCGCCACAAGACATGAACTAAAGGGATAGAAGGCTAGCAAAACACCTTATCCTTGTTGTCTTGGATCTCCACTAGTCTTCCTCAAAGGTTGCATCATCATCAACATCGATCTCTCCCCAATCGATGGTGTGAGAGTCATCATGATGATAATGACAGAGCGGTGATACATGTAAAACATCATGTACCTGAATCATCTAAGAGGGAAGTGCTACTTGATATGACACAGCTCCAACATGAGCTAACACCTTGAAAGGCCCAACAAACTGGGGAGAAATCTTACTTCCATGGACAAACCTTCGCTTCCCACGATGGGGAGTCACCTTCAGAAACACATGATCCCCAAAATTAAACTCTAAGGGTCCCCTTCTGTGATCATCATATAATTTCTGAAGATCTTTAGTTGTCTTCGTCCTCTCACGAATCACCTGAACCATATATGTTGTATTCAGCACTAGTCCCAGTCCGAGAATTGCTGACTCTCTGACCCCAGTCTAGCACAACGGAGAATGGAAAGGCCAGACATACAAGGCTTCAAACAGCGCCATACCGATGGTGGAGTGAAAACTATTATTGTAAGAGAACTCCACCAAGGGTAAGTGCCTCATCCATGAACCTCCAAAATCAAGAACACAAGAGTGTAACATGTCTTCAAGAGTCTGTATGGTTCGCTCTATCTGACCATCCATTTGAGGATGAAAAGTAGTGTTAAGGAATAGTTGAGAACTGAAAGCCATTTGGAGACCTCTCCACACCCTGGAGGGAAAATGAGGATATCAATAAGAAATGATCATCCAAGGGACTCCATGGAGTCTCAACACCTCATCTAGTTACATCCTCGACAAAACTTTCACCGAGCTTGACTCCTTGGTTTTTAGGAAGTAGGACGATTTGGTTAAATAATTCACTACCTCCTAAATAGCATCATGTCCTCCCGAATCTTGAGGTAAACCTCTAACGAGGTCCATTGAGATGTCCTACCTCTTCTACTAAGGAATCTCTAATTGTTGGAGAAGACCACCTGGAACACGGTGTTCGACCTTCACCTTCTGGCAGACTAATCATCGAGACACAAAATCCGCAAATGCATGCTTCAGCCCAGGCCACCAAAATTGACTCCTCAAGAATTGGTACATCATTACTACGCCAGGATATACTTCTAAGGTCATACTATGGAACTCTCTGATAACCATCTCGTGCATCTCGAAGGGAACAAAAATCCTTCCATGATACAACACTCGGTGTTGTTCATCCTCTGACCAACCATCAAGGCCTCACCACAAACAACTCGATCTCTCCAGACTCACACCTCTAGATCCCCCAACTGGGACTCTTCCACCTTCTGCATCTGGGATGACTGTATCGTCATCTCAAAAATAAATCCTCTACCCCCAACTTTTCCCATATCAAGATGTAAGGATAACAGTTCCTCCATTACTCTCCATGAATCATTGGATTCATGCACATCATCACTATGGGACTTTCAGCTCAGCGCATTTGCTACAACATTCCCTATTCTAGGTGTATATGATATTTCGAAGTGGTATTCCTTTAATAACTCCATCCATTAATGATGTTGTAAGTTCAAGTCATGATGAGAGAAAACATACCTCAAACTCATATGATCAGTGAAAATCACAAAGCACTCACCAATGAGGTAATTTATCAACAACTTTAGAGAAGAAATTATGGCTGTCAACTCAAGATCATGGGTGTAATAGTTCCATTCATGGGGACATAACTGCTGATACCCATAAGAAACAACTGACCTCTGCTACATGGGAACACAGCCTAACCCCAGATGTAAAGCATTGCAGAAATCATCAAACTGGACTCCCTCAGCTGGAATACAGAGGACTGGAGCCCTTACTAACATCTCTTTTAGATAATCGAAAGCTGTCTGACAATGATCAGTCGATATGAATGCCTGATCTTTTATAGTCAAAGTTGTCAGAGGAGTCGCAACTCGGGAGAAATTGGGTACGAACCTCTTGTAGTTTCCTGCGAGACCAAGGAAACTTTTCACCTATGACACTGTCTTGGGGGATTCCCAGGAAATAACTACTTCAATCTTCAATGGATCCATAGCTACTCCATGTTGGGAAACAACATGCCCCAAGAAACGAACTTCTCAATCCCCAAACTGACACTTCAATTACTTCCCAAACAACTTATGTTGGATAAGAACTCCCAAAATGGCTCGTAGATGCTGAGCATGCACCTCTTCAGATTTAGAGTACACAAGGATTTCATCGATGAAAAATACTACAAACTGGTCCAGGAACTCACGGAACACAACATTCATCAATCCCATGAACACAGCTGGGGAATTCATCACACCAAATGGCATTTCAACGAACTCATAATGCCCATGATGACAACGGAAAGTATTCTTCAGGATATACTCATCCTGCACATGCATCTAATGATATCCCGACCACATGTAGATCTTTTAGAACCAACTTGCACCCTTTATTTGATCGAATAAATCATTAATCCACAGAAGATGATAGCGATTCGTTATTTTTACTTTGTTAAAGTGACGATAATCGCCACACAACCGCAAGCTACCATCGACATTCTTCAAAATAAAACTAGTGCACCCCTTGGTGACACAGTTGTCCAAACAATACCGCACTACAATAGACCATCAAGCTGTATACGTAGCACACGCAACTCAGATGGCGTCATCCTATATGGAGACATAGAGATAGGATACGCTCCTGACTGTAGTTTGATTCCAAACTCGATCTCTCTTCGAGGGGGTAGTGCTACAAACTCTTTAGGAAAGACATCAGGGTACTTCTCTACGACCCTAAGAACCTCCAACTACCGAACCTCTTAAGAAATCAGCATCATCTCAGCCATCATGGATGATAAAAATGGAATGTGACAATAAACCATCTGAGGATCTCTCTCACCAACAAACACTATGTGTTCTCCATACATATCAAAGAAAACGACCTTCTTCCTAAAGCCATCCATGATAGCCTACACCTAATACAACTAATCCATGCTAAGGATGAAATCATATGGTTGTATTCGTAAACATAGGAAAACTCCCCAAGAGCAGTGTTTCCCGAACACTAGCTCACAGTCTCTACATACTTCAAACAAGTCAGCTCGAACTCCAAATGGCGTAGTCAACGCCAAAGGCATTGGAAGACTCTCTTCCTCAATCCCCAAAGCATGGACAAGGGTATGTGATATGAAGGATTGTGTCACTCCTGAGTCAAACAAGACATACACCAAGGTAGAAAACAAGAAAAGGGTACCTCGAACGACATCTAGCTTGCCTAGAGTAGGTAACTCTAGGGTATGAAGTTGTCCAAGACCTCCACAACCTCTCTGGCCCTGATGAAGACCACCACCATGGCCGCGCTCTTCTCTCTGAGGACAGGGAGTGTCATGGGGCTGTCCTCAGCCTACCCCATCCACTCTCTGCTGATCTAAAGCTGGTGCAACTGGCTGCTGTTGTCTCAGCTGGAACTACCTCAACCAGGAAACCTAAAGCGTAACACCTGGTACATGATGACCGCTCTGAAAGATCAGGCACTCTCGCTTCTGATGACCGCAACCACCATAAGAAAAAAAAGCGCCTGATCCCTTGGCATAGGCTTGAGAGTTTCTACCTCCAAAGAAACAAGATGTGAAGTGTAGGGACCTACCCCCAACTGAACGTAAACTCTTCTGCCCTTAAAATCGGGAACCCCAGACCATAGCCTTACTTCGTGAGGGATCATGAAGATCCCCCCCCCCCCTCATGATGATTAGGTCCTTGCCAAAGTCCTATCAACAACCTCTACCCTCGCTAGCACCTCAAGATATTTCTTTAGCATAAATTGGGTGACCTGGTGCTGGATCACTGGATGCAAAGCCTCTTCCAAATGCCTCACCCTGGCCTCCTCATCTGGTAACAGGTTCGAAGCATATCGTAAAAGGTTCCTGAAACAAATTCCAAACTCTCGAATAGTAGAGCTCCCCTGTCGAAGGGTAAGAAGCTCCTAGCGACTGGATGCCTTCGAATTCAATGAAATGAACTCGACTCTAAACATTTCTCGAAACTCCTCCCATGAGATCACTGACTCCTCACGGTACCTGAGGAACAAGAACCACCACTGCCTTGATGCTCCACACAGTATCGTCACAGCTAAGGAAACTCAGTGTTCCTTCCAAACAGGGATTGAACTGAATCATATCTCGACCTCCTCCAACCAGTCTTCCATGGCTGCATCTGAAACGGATCCCTCATACTTCTTCGGACTCTGGTACTGAAACTCTCGGAGTTTCATCATCCAAATTTCTTCTCCATCAACCTCTACCCTACGATGATCTGTTGGAACAGCCTGCTAGTCATTTTCTGTGAAAACTTGATAAATACATTGACCTGGAGCCATACCTGTAAAATAAAAAACTGTTAGAGCTCATAAACCTTGAATATTGAAGACTCAACATTAATTAATTAATTGTTTTCTTTTATTCGTTTTAGGTTAACCTGTCCCAAGGTCTACCCATTAAAACACAAGAACAAAGAAGAATTATGCATGATCCTTTCCTAGGTCTCTACCCTGCAACTGGTATCACCTTGTTTAGTATCCATGGTAAACATAAAGGTCCATACATCAGATCATAGGGGGGCCTAAATGCCTATGTCACAGTCGGTCTGCAGTGTTTACCGAATTTTCCAAACATGAATGACACTATTTCCCTACCAACCCATGAATCCTTACTTGTGATTAACTCCAAAATCCATCCTATCCCTCAACCAGACCTGTGATACCACTCTGTCATGACCCCCTCCCCAAAAAGTGTACCCCTCCTAGGCCGGCAATGTGAGAAGGGAGATAATGACCCCCCGAGTCCCACCTATAGTAGGCCCAGGGATGGCGACTAGCACCGAGGGTATTGTAACACACAAATGGGAGGCATTTCCCTCTAAGAGAACAAATGCGGAAGAGACAGATAAGATAGACACCAACTAACTCCAAATCAAAACTGAAATATAAAAGAAAACCAAATGCACATATGTAATGTCATGCAAATGTACTACAACTGAAAGGGGAAAAACTGCAAGTACGCAAAAGAATGTAAAATAGTTGCAACCACAAGCCGGAACCACTCCTGCAACCCCAAGCTAGTAGAAACCAGCTTGATCTCCAACCTACTCCAACTGACCTGAAAATTTTTTATATAATATAGGGTGAGTATGATAGTATACTCTGTAGGATCCTCCCCGAAGCCTCTAATGCAAAAGTAAAGAAAGCATGCTAAAGCCCAGTGAACAACAAGTGAAACCAGCTCATCACCTAAATAGGTATACTAAGTTCCCATCCTCACCATGGATACTCTCACTAAGTAACCCATACAATAATATATCATATAGTAAAGAATATCAAGGGTACCCAACTACTAATTCCCCACTAGTTTTCTGCTTTTCCCCAATGACATACGTCATGTGCATCTCTCTCCAAAGGCATTCCCGTAGACACCTGGGCTAAGCTCCACAATCTGCACCACGTGCACCACAAAGGCTTTCCTGCAAACACCTTGGGGAAGCACCACACCATCCTAACTACCAAAAGTAACCATTTAGTTTTCAGGATCCACCACAACTCGCATAATGTGTATCATACGTCGAGTATTATACCTCAAGACATTACTGACCATAAACTGAAGAAGGATCCTCAAGCCATCACAGCCTATACACATTACACCTATAGTATTCCATAGGATACCATATACCGAATATATGGGTGGGAATAACCAAAAGCCATTACAGCTATCTACACACATATATAGGGAAAACTAACCACTACGCCTAATGGAACTAGTATCTACCAAGAGAAGAGAGTGGGGTCAAAGGGGGTAGTGAGTCATTCATCCTCCCACCGAAATGTTGGGGAAAACACCCCCCATGGCTCAGAATCCCTAGGGTGCTAGTTTCCCTTACTGATAGGGTGGAGTAGAGTATATAAAAACAAAAAGTACAGAATATACTATAACTCAATACCACACTATGGGCATAACCAAGCCTTAGACACAACTATAGCTAACATCTCTAGGACTCTGGGCTACCACTTCTAAGAGTAGGTATCCTATATGCACACAACCATTTAAGGGATTTATTAGATTACTTCATTCCCTTTTTATCAATTCCATTATAAGATAATTAATTCTTCAAACATTAATTAACCATGAACAATTCCACATTAAATTCCATTAACACCACATCCAAAAATCACTCTGTCCCTTCAAAAGATCTCAACCTCATCATTAAGTTCAACAAACTCCAACCCCATGGGTTAACATCATTTATTCAAACATTCATTATGGAATAACTTACCCATATTCCTAGACATCCTAGAAAAGAATTCTATGCTACTAAACACAAGGGGGCTCCACACGGTGAGTATATTTACTTCCCGTTGAGTCTTTTCTGCCTATAGAAAGAGCGTAGACCCATCCTCCCTTGAGAGGATAAACATGGAAAGCACATGGCATACCCCGCGTGTCTTCGCCTCTTTCGGAAGAAGGGTAAGCAAGACCAGCTTCCTTGAGCAGTGGGAAAATGTAAATTAGATAAAAAACCAAATAATCAACAAGCATCCAACAATCACATCCACCCCATTCCATCATCCCTGGTGTCCTCCCCGACACCCACATGCATAAACCGATGCATCTTGCCACTCTAGGTGTCATCTGCTGCCACAACCAAAAGGCCTCTATGCCTCCACATATCACAACACCCTTCCAGGGTCGCATCCCATCATAAGCAGTAGAAAATCAAAAATCACATCAATTGGTCTATGACCCTTTCAACAAACAAGAGGGTAACTCAGAACCCTTCATGGAATTATCAAACAATCATATTCTTTAAACAATCGTGAATTTACAGATTTAATCTATCGGTTCCAAAATTGGATCCTAACCAGTATGCTATCACAAAATATTATACATGATTACTATTCCAAATTGATTAGAATAAACTTAAAACATGAACTAGATTCGTTCACATGCCAATTTATCTTTAGCCAAACAAATATCAATTAGAATCGATTTACATTCTTTACCAATTTCCCCCAAGAACAACCACTAATCAAGGCAAGCATAGATATCACACTATCTAGGAAAACATGAGGCAATAACATACAATCTATATGATTTCATTATCTAGTTCAAAGTATTTTATTAGGTCAGTTCCATGGTCATCCAACGGGATTCAACTGCTAACAATACGGTTGCATGTAAAAGAAAGAGATGTAATGAATCCCCTACCTCAAAGGTTTTCAACGAAAACCACAATGGTCAAAGAATGCCCCAGAAAACTGGGCCGATTCACCAAGGAGCCTCCTTAGATCTCTTATCCTAACACAACCAAGACCAATTCTCATCATATTCAACCTCCACATGCTTAGATCTACCCCTAACGGGCATAGATCTAAGTATATCTAATAAATAAAGAAAGGATGATCACAAACATCAAAAACCTTGCTCCGATTCACCAAGAGAAGCCTTCGGATCACCTCCAAATGCTTGGGAGAGGTTCTTCTACCTTCAAGGATGGGTAATCTGGTGTTAGGGCCGCTTATGGGCATAAATAAACCATTTAGAGGAAAAATGAGTTAGATCCACAATTTTAGGATCTAATATTAAGTTCCCACATGGTTAGTCTGCATGGTTTGACAAACCGTGTGCTAACCGTGCGTTAGCTTCTGCCTCGTCAAACACTCCTTTAATGGTTAGGCCGCATGGTTAGGGAAACCGTGTGCTAACCGTGCGTTAGCCACTACCTCCAAGACTAGCCTTGCATGGTTTGGACGCATGGTTTAGGCAAACCGTGCGCTAACCATGCAAAATCTATTTCCCATTAATCTCCATTAAAAGTCGGCCCAAACCCACCACAAGTCACCTTTATTTCCCAGTACACCTCTAGAGCCACATTTTCACAATGTAATGGACTGGCGAGGTCTGGGCCATTACAGTACCCATCATTATTGTTATCGAAGAGATTTGATAGATCCCAATAACCCTCACATGTTTGTATCTTATCTAGTTCTCCCAACCACTACACGGCCGACATTCACACTATCTACTAGAGAGTATTAAACCCTCTCAAGCCCCTACATGCATCAGTTCCCCTTATTCCATACATTGACAAAGTTCTTCGCTGAATTTCTACCACCTTCAATGAATTTTTATTAGTAAATTTTTTAATCTCTTTTGGACATTGATCATTATAAATATGATCTTACATGTATAACACTGAATTATTATTCTCAACCACTTCCACTATATCGTCTTCCATATCCACTTAGGAATGTTTAAAATATTGATTATTCACTTATGGTTGTTTATAATAATGAATCAAATCTAGATCATCTAATTGTAAATAAAAAATGATATCTCCCTGACTCTTAATCATCTAGAGATTATAAAAATTATTATGAACTTTCCCCTATATATAGAAAAAGGGACAAAAGAATTCATAAAATCGTTTTTTTAATTCTCTAAGGGTTTGAATGGATATAAAAATTAAAAATTACTTATCATATTAAAAATATAGATTAATATCACATTTGATAGTAGATTTAACTAATATATTAATTAAACATGACACTAATTCAACATCTACTATAGTTATTTAATAATTACTAAAACTTGGAACTACTATATACCTGACTATTTTAATGGGAATTACAATAGTAGAAGAAACATCAAATGAGGTATTAAGATTTCACAAAATCAAATTTAGTTTAGAAATCCTAATCTAAGGATGGACTCGAGTTTTTTTTTAAGTTAAGGGTTTGAAATAAAAGTCTTATTACAGAATGGTATGATTTCATAGCTTCAGTTCTATTTAGTTGGGGCACCATGCTTGATTCTTTGATTCCTTATAAGTAAATAAGATATAAAGGAACAATTTTCTATTTTGTATGAACCTTTTCTCAAAAAAACCCAAAATAAGTAAATATTAATTGAAAATTTCATCTATTTTCTCAGATACCCATCATTTTAAGGGACCATCCACATTATGATTGAGTTAATAAAAATATTAATTATTTCTATAAAGGAATATAGATTTTCAAATACATTAATGATGGTCTATATTCAATTGAATAGATTTGGATAAACTAACTCCAATGAAGTAAAATTCATTCTATTGAAATATTCTGAATTTTTAATCCAATAATGAGATGGAATGGCCCAATTTCAATATTCTATTAATAGTTTATAAGAATAATCTGAGTAAGGGTAATTATTCCAGGTGAAAATATCAATGAAAATATCATATACAAATTGTTTTCTCAGTAAATCCCAAATAATCATTGCCATTCCCATAGATCTCCTGATACTCCATCCTATAATCATGAATATAATATTTTATTTAATGATGTAATGTAATTTTTATATTTCAATATGTTAAAGAAAATTAATCCTTGATTACAGGTATATGATCTCTTATAATTACCTTGTAAGGAATAACGAAAAAACTCTAGGTTACTAGGGTCAAAGGAATAATAGTTGGCATCAAATAAAGTTAGTAAGAAACCTAGAGGGATACATTTAAATAATGTGGAAGATAACATAAACTTTTACATAAAACCATAGGGAATTATAGAGAGAAATATTATTTGGGTTTAATATTTAATATGTTTTCTATATAAATTACATATCACATAGTTTTTATTAATAAAAAAGATATTCTATTTATTATATGATAGATTATACTGGAAGAAATAGAAATTACATAAAAAATTCCAAGAAATATATTGATTATCTTAATAACCATACTAATAATGTTATTATCAAATCAGAGTATAGTTTATTAAAATAAATTAGGTTTTTATTTTTGGAATTAGAAAACATAACGTAGGATAAAAACCCTAACTATTAGAATACTAGTTCACGATTGACAATTATAAACATTTTGGTTTAACCTATCTAAATTGTATGGATGTATGTTATTTCTAACAAACTAACACAAATGATCCCTTCTCAATACCTAATTCGGTATGTTACAAGGCCTGGGTTGTGTTCCTTATTAGTATGCACTTGATGAAAGTTCTAAAGAATCAATAAAAAAATTGAATGATTTTTGGAAAAAGATAAGAGTCAAAAATAATTATAAAATAATATCCAGTAAATGCTATTATAGAATTAAAAATGTATCTTCAATATTTAAACAAAAATAATAATAAAATTATTACTGATAAAATACTAAAAACAAATAAATGAAAAACACAACTAACACCACATGAAACATAAATGAATTTTCATGATACCGTTATTATTTAAATATAATTGATATAATTATCTAATAATTAGGGAATGAAGAACTTTAATTTACACCTACTAAAAAATATATTGAATCTGATCTGCATACACTCGTGGGTGCATATAGGGTGTGAGTGAACATTCCCAGTATGATTCCCCCAACTTTTCCATGTATAACCATTATAAAAAAACCATGAAATATTGTTTGAACAAAATATATGAAATCATATTTAATTTTTATTATTTAAAGAATGTGACATGGCGTAATCATAATTTAAATGTAACTTTAAAAATGAACTACTTAAATTTTTTTTAGTGAAATAAATACATGGGAAACAATGTATACATGAATAGATGAAAAAATTCATTAAAAATCATACCAATTATCATAAGAGTGGACATAGATAAAATAATATTGGGAAAATATAAGGATAATTTAACTAATCATATCCATTTCACGAGCATATCCAAATGTGCACCACTACCCAGTGTCCCATCATAAAATTGCTTGAGGACTATAATATAGCTCGTTATCTACACCCTATAAACTAGTCTACCCATAATTAAAGTATCCTCATGACTAAGAAGGATATATTCTAAGAGTGTCATAAATAACACATCCTAAGTTTTCACCAAAGTATCCATGGTTTCGCAAGTGAAGAATAAAAAAATTAAGGGTGTTTAAACTGGGAAAACAACTAAGTGGGAAATGCTTTATCCTTTTTCACATGGAAAAACCACAACTTGCATATGGTAGTCCATTAAAAAATGAAAACACCACAAAGAGTAATTATATTTTAGATAAATGATATATATCTCAAAAAAATATTATTCAGGGGATATTTCATTAAAAATATATCTGTAATTCATGATAAATTATAACATTTTAATCTATGAAAACAAATTTAGTTTGATCACACTTAAAAATCCCTAGAATTTAAATAAACACCTTATTTCAAAAACTTTTCTTAAAAATTGTATTATATATTATATAGAATCCATTCCCTTGGAACATTTGAAAAACTAATAAATAAATAGTATATAATATGTAACAACCTTCATATATATCAAAAAACTTTTCAATCATGTTGAAACCCCATTTTAAATCCTAAAGAACTTACAGTTCATTTAATAAATGAATATATATAGACACATTTACCACATTTGGTAACTTAAATAAAATTCTATTAATATTATCCACATAATATCATATTAATATTTTTTTAGAAACCATTAAAATTTAATTAAAACTCTTAAAACATATGAATATGATAATATGATAAATCCTTTAAAGTACGAACACTTATCAGTGATCTTTAGGTTGAAATCAAAGCCTCTAATGAGAAGTAATTGACACAAAGAGGGTCACTACTACTCACAAGATTGAAATCCCTTTGGGTTTTGGATGTTTCTCTGTAACATAGAGAAATACACAATCCCCACAAACCCTAGATATCAAAACCCCCGAGAATAATGGAATCGATGAATAGATAGGAATATAATGGAGAAATAGGAGGATTGTAAATTCAAATAAATGCATACCTTCAGGGGAACTAGAGAGAAAGACCCAAAAAGGTGGAGGAGACATCCTCCAGTTCCCTTGGGGCATATCTAGATAATTGGACGGGGGATAGATTATCCCTATTTGAAAAATAAAAATAATTAATAAGAATAATGTTCTCATAATATTAAATAAACCACTATAACTCTATTTTAAATATATTTTGTTATCTTCTGTCACATATTTTAATTTCCTAATTGATTACATTAATATTATTACTCCATAACATTTGTAATGATTTATAAATAGTTATATAATAATATGATCAACCAAAAATATATAATACATTTAAATACATATATTGCATAATGATGGATTTATAGATTAATTATACAGTCACATTAAATATTTAAAATAATATCATAAAAAATAATTATTCAATTACAATAACTCATTGGGATTCGGGTGTGTTATTTGGAAATTTTGGGTATCATTCAATATGTTTATATAAATAATAACTAAAAATATATAAATTATATAGGTGATAATTTCATAATTCTAACCAACATAATGTTTTCACCCTTGAAAAGACCCCCTTATATTTTATTAATTTCCATCATAAAATTAGATTGAGTAAATAAACTTATTTTTTAAACATTGTTTCATCCTATTTCATGTTATACCCACTATATGAATTACCATACTACATAACAATAGAAAATAATGGATCCATGTAATAGAAAAAACAAAATACTATATATTATCTCTAATATAATGAAATTTTATATAATAAATATTAAAATACAATGAATCCATTATATAATTTACATTTAATATCACTAGTTACAATGTCATAAATTTATTTTTTCTTAAGAGATACACATGTAATTTGAAAATAATCATATCATTACTAACTTCAAATAACTTTAAAAAAATTCATTTCATTCATAAATTCAAAAATATTTATAAAATAAAAATTTTGTTAGAAAAATAGTAAATATTAACATTATTAAATGTTCTTTATGAGCATCTACAATTTTCCACTGAATATGATAAATTTCACACACCAACTTGAAACTCAATTTTATAAGTCTTGAAAACCTCTTTTGGATAATAGAAAACTTGATATAAGGTACCCCAAAAATGAATTATTATAGATATCATATCAATCTATGATTTGAATACTCGAAGGTCTCAAATAGACATTGAGATTCAGTGTTACATAGGTTTAATGTTTAACATCATTTCGTTAGTTACCATTGGAAAATTAAAAGGTATAAATGAGATAATAAAATCATAGATGAGTTTCCTAGACCGAATGATGGTTAAAATCAGGTTTTATAGTAATGTTACAGATTTCATGGGTGTTGTTTCTAATCCATAGACCATGCATTCTACTTGTGCAACTCACAACCTCTGAATGAGGACTATTTTTTTAGCATCCATAGTTTTTTTGACATATTTGTACTATAACTATTAAATGTTGAGATTTCAGTTTAACAATAGAATTATATTAAATTACATGCAGTTCACACATTACTAATCATAAAACATTCAATGATGGACTATTAAAATAATATTATTTAAATATTACCATTATAACCTAGTCATTGGTTTGGTTGGTATGTATAGTTGTAACCACAATATGAAATATATAGGAATGTTATCTTTAATAAAAATTTACTATTTAATATCAAGGAAAAAAGAATAAAAATTTAAATAAGATCATATAAGTTGAAAAGATATAATTTTTAGAAAACAAACATATCTTTGAAATATATTTTTTTATAAAATTTAATTTAGATAGTCATCATAGATGAATGATATCAATAAAATGTTTAGATAATTTTTTTAATAAAATAAATTAACATTTATATAATGATGGTTATTATATAAAGAATTAGTATAATTTCTCTTAATTATAGAAATTTTATTTGATAACATGGAATGAATTTTATAAATAATCATGTAAAAATAATGTTAAGATGATTTAATAATATTTTTATGAAATGTATAACTATTGGTAAATACTGAAAACTACCAATTTTGCAAAAAAAATCTTTTCATATCTTTTAATAAATGCAATTTCAATGTTATATTTAGTTTTTTTATCATTGAACGGTCACATAATTTTCATTATATTAAACATATTTCCACTAATTATTTGGAAATCAAAATTATAAATGATTTTCTTATAAAATAATATTTATTCTTAAACATGTATTTTTCTAAAAACATTCTCTCGTTGTGGTGTTAGAATTTATAAGATATGTAATTTCTTCCACTCATATAAATTGAATTTTGAAAATGGATTTAATATTTGGAATCAAGTTTTTTAAATTTATTAATGACGCGAATTTTGTTTTTCATCATTATAAAAAAATAACCATAAAGAAATTGTCACTATAGTACAGGTTCAATAGGGTTAATTAGGGTTAAAAATTTATGATAAGGTCACCAAATATCAAATTAATTATTATTGTATTAAATTTCTCCAATACATATCATCCAATAAAATAACATATTTAATTTTTTTGGGCCATTACTTTTATAAAAACTATTGTATTATTTTATGTAAAGAATAATAACAAAATTTCACTCTCTCTAAATTATTATGTTGTCATGATATAGGTATAGATAAAAATTATATATGAATTAATATTGATTATAAATACGTTTTATGATAAAAAATATTAATTATACAGGTTTATTTTTAATGTTAGCAATGATATAATCAATCAGAACATTTATGCAATGTTGACAGAACGTTTGTGTAAGTACTAGAAAAATTAGGTAAATGATTTTAAAACCATTAAAATTTATAATATTTTAATTAATTATGATAACCCATGAATTTTATAGATACATAAATGATTTAATTTTTTTAAATTGTTTATATTTGTAATATATTTTTATCTTTATGTCTTAAATTCAAATTTTGTGAATAGTCATGAAAAATATATTTAACGTTTGATAAATATATTTAAATACATATAAAATAAAAAAATTACCTATTAAATAAAATAGATGATAAATTTTATATAAATCATGAATGGTTATTTCTGTTCCACTTTGAATTTTTAAAAATAATTTTATGACCCTTAATGATTGATAAACATTTTACAATAGTTATGGTTCTTGAGGGACATTAAAAAAAATAAAAGGTTTAAAATGATACATAAATGTGTATTAATTTTATTGGTTGAATTTATTTTGAAAGTATGCTCCATATATTATAATATATGACTCTTTTAATTAATTTTAAATGATTTATAAAAACATCATATTTTAATATATTCGGTATCTACAAGATTTCTACCCACCTAACTTATAAAAGAGAGTCTCATATCCTCTATTAATCACACATCTTGATAAATTTATATTTACTAATATCTGCTAAAATAAATGATCAACATTCATCACCATTTTATAATGGTTCTTTTGTCACCAAAATATAATCCTATGATGCTTAAGATGTATGCCAAAGGAGGTTTGTCAAAGAAGATGTATAACTCTTAACAGAGTATTTACATGTTTATTTCATATTCCAACTCCTTTAAATATTCTATAAAAATTATAATTTAATAAAATAAAAATCTTAAATATACTTTAATTTTACTATGTTTCTGACATAACCATTTTTCATCTCCCATTCTATCTAATAGAAAATTAACAATTCTATCGTGTGTCTATGTGGACTACCACCTAGACGAAGCGATGTGTTATTTTCATCACCAACTCATAAGGATGGTAAAAATGATGTATAAAATGAATTTATATGAGGTTTATGATAGAATTATGATTTTCTAAAGATAATTTATTACTTAATTTCCATTTTTATGTTGAAAAATAAAAACATTTCTCATTCGTACATGTGGACTACCACCACCATGAAGTGGTGTTATTTATTTTTCATTAACACATATTATATATGTTCATAAGGTTGTAATTAATGATTAAATAAGAAATTTATATAATATTTAATATTATTGAAAATTAAAATATTATCTACTTCATTTCTATTCCAACCAGTAGAAAAATTAAAATGGCATTCATGTGTACATACAAACTACCATCTCAATGAACCAATATGCTTCAATTTTTACTATTTCATTAATATATAGTTATAAAATATTATTAAAAATATATAAATTAAAATTATTGTATTATAAATATTCTGTAGGTTATTTAATAATGATTGATTTTGTCTATGTCTAACCTATAGAATTGTTTTTTAAAATTGTCATCCAAAATTCCTCAAAATGTCTAACTTGAACTTAACTAATATAGTGACTATATAGGAAATTTTAATAAATAAAATAAAATATATTCTAATAATATAATTAACATTAAAAATTTTATTATTCAAATAAATAATTAATATAGGTTTTCTATACTTGATTCAAATAATTAATGTGGTGAGTCGGGCATAATTTAAGGGATTTTTCATCTCAATTTCCTTTATTTGAGACTCATGAATTTTTTCACAGAATGTTTTATTTTTTTGGAGTATATATTTCTATATGGATATATGTTATCATTTTATTAATTAAATTAGAATTTTTAATCCATAGGATGTTATCTTCTTTAATTTTTTTTTGATTCAAAACTTGCGAAAGGGTTAAGGGATTTTATTTAAAACATTATTTTATTGTTCTATTTTAAAAATATTTATCTCCTATATCCATGTTATTTAAAATGATTCAATATTTATCTAAAAGGATTTTAATTTTTTATAATTGTCCTCAAGTTTTTACCAAGGATTTAAAAATAAATCTTAAAAAAATTCAGAATGGGACAGTTCTGACTCTTTTTAAAAAAGTGAAAAGATTTTATTTTTAAAAAATAATGCATGAAAATATTTTCATATAATCATGTAATTTATTTATTTGAAATATTTATCAATAATTTTTAATGTTTTTTTAAAGAGGATACATTTTCTATTGTCCCAATAATTTTTTGTTTATAAATTTTTCAAAGTAAATTGATATCTCTTCTCATTTTTATGAGATAACTGAATGTTGCTTTTCTTATGGTGTAAAATGAAAATTTTATTGTTGTTATAATGAAAATTTAATGTTACCAAAATTATTTATTTATTATATATATGTAAATTTTTTTGATTCATTTCCCTTCATTAAAAAATAAAAAAATAAATCCATTTTTGATTGGGATAGGTGGACCCATTACATATTAAAAGGCCAAAAAAATGCATAGCCCAAATGCCCCAAAGAGCATGAAGGTCAAAATAAAACATGGATAAAAGGTGAATAGGAACATAGTATTAAAATTTTCAAAATACCAAATGCCAATTTTTATAAATAGAAATTCATGAACACCCTGAAAAAATGAAAAACCCCAGTCGGAAACCTCAAAACTCATTGTGATCCATCCCAATTCTCCATTTTCTATTCACACTACATACCTGAGGATTCCACATTATGTCCAACAAAATAAGCTATATTTATTAAAAATACCCAACCATCCACCCCACCAGACATAATTTACACCCTCGTTCTCCACATAAAAAATATTGTCTTACATATGCATCAATCATTTGTCCACAGACCAGCACTGCTCACTATACTGGCCATCCTCTATGTCACCTGTGAAGCACATAAAACCCCTAAACCCATTTCAAAATTTTAAAGGGATGTCATAAAATAACATATCGAGTATCGATGAAAAAATATTTGTATTAAATAATAATAGATAACTGGGTTGATGGACCACACCCAGATTTCAAGGAAAACATCAATGAAAAACCGTTGTTTCTCTAGATTACCACCTAGATCTTTTCCCTTACAAAAGTAACATATATTCCACCTAAAATGTCTAAAATTAGTCCAAAAAATCACAATAAAATTGGTAGGATAATATCATATTAGATACCCCAATTATATAACTCTCGATTCGGTAATAATTTTAAATTTTATCTTTATTTCATGATATTGTGAAAATTTAATGATTCAAAAATGATTTGATTTTTAAACATGTATAATGGGAATTTTTTATGAAAGTGGAAATGGAGAGTGAACCCAAAACCTTATGAGAATATTCCCATTTGATGATGGGTTTATTATTTAAATACCACCAAATTCACTAGGTATATATTTAATTACTTATTTAAAGTGATGGTGTTAACTGATGAATGTTACTCCTTAGAGAATATGAATCAGGTTAATTTGAAAAAAGTTTCACTTTGGAGTGAAGGAGTTAACTAATATGTGTTACTCCTAATACAATGCCGGAATTACTCTATTAGGTGATTCCCTTATGAATATATGATTCTCCAAGTTCACTACATGTTTTCCCTATTATTTTTAAATTTTTTTCATTTAAATATTTTTATTTGAAAAAGTAAATAATTATTTTAGTATTAAAATGAAATTTTATGATATTTTAAAGGTTAATGTTTTGTTTTCATGGTAAATCTTTCATAAATTATTATTTTCCATTTATTCTTTCATAAAAAATGTTTTATGAATCATATCAGATTTTACATTTGTTTTATATGTAGGTAAATGATTTTTTTATGAAAATAGATTATTATGTAAAAAAGGGAAGCTTTTCTATGGGTTTTTATGAATTTAAAATGGATAAATGAGTTTTTATTATTTTTATATCCATTAATGATATATCTTCTCATCCCATGTTTTCAAATGTTTTTCATAGGGACAAATGACAAGTATGAAGTACTATGATTTATTATTCCAAATGGAGGAAATTGGCCACAAATGAAGAGATTGAATCATTAATGAGATAGGACTGTAAAGATAATAATCCTTTTTTTGAATAAATGGCCATTCAGTGGTGGTGTCCACTTTGTGTTATTTGGTTCTTCTATGTAAGAGTTTTTTCTAATTATATAAAACTATAAACCTAAAAGTTCATAAGAATATAAGAAAAATAAATCATTTCCATTAAATTCATAATTAGGGTATGATTAACATACATGATATTATAGTTTGTATCCATATAAGGATATAGATAACTTTATTAGTTATGATGATTAATATGGGTCTATTTTAGGTGTTTTAAATAACATCATTAGTTAATAAGTTCATGTTTGATAGTAAATTTAAATTCATTGATGCCGATTTTGGGATTTTATATGATTGGAGTAATTTGGGAATCATTTACTGAGTTTTAATAAACATTAAAGATATATGTAACCATTATGTTTAATTTGTTTTGTAGTGAAAATTTTATTTTAGGATGAATGATTTTGTAATTTTTTTGCATAAGTTAAAAGTTATTGACAGCCTTTAGGGCTAATATGATCTTTTCAGTTGAGTTAATAACATTGAATTGGGATAAAGGGGTTATTACATTTTTTGTACAAAATGGTTTATATTATAGAAAACATTGGATTTAAATAGATTTAGGGACTTTGTGATTTAAGTTGTTTTTTCATTAATTTTATTATATTAAAAACGTTATATAATTAGATAAAATAGAAATATAATTGGCTAATATGGGATTTTATTTGAGAAATAATATTTTAATTGTCATTTCTAAGAATATGCTATTTTATTATGGATATATAGTGATTTAGGTAATTTATGGAAAGGATTAAAATATATTTTTTATTAAATAATTATTTCATTTAAATTTTTGGTATATGAATTTATGGAGTTATTAATGTTATTTAGAGATAAATTTTAAAATTATTTTGAAATAATAAGTTATCAAATAATTTTAATCCTTAGGATTCTATTTTGGTATGGTATATTTTGAAGCGTATTAATATTAATTATATATGGAATGATTTTAGATTGACTTTTGGGGTAAGTGTTGGATCGATATATAGATGTATATGTATATTAGATGGAACAATACAAAGAGGGGGGTGAATTGTAGATTTAAAAACTTTGTGTTTAAACACTTAAGAATTTATGTTAAATGATCTTAAACTAATAAAATTCACAACAAATACAATTAACCAAAATTGTCTTGGATATAAAGGTATGATATGATGTAATACTATAAGAAAGGTAAATAAATTGTGTTCAAAATTATTATAATAATCATATTAATATAATAGTGAAAGATTCTACCATAACTCATATAGAATCTATCGATACAATATGTAATAGTAAAATTGTAATTGAAACATTACAAATGAATATGAAATAAAGAAAGGAAACAAAACCATTCCCTTTCTAATACAATCAACAGTGGAAATTTAAAAGTATTACAATTATTTTATCCTAAAGAGAAGGGTATCCATTAATCTAGGATAAGAGGTATGTCTTACCACCACCTTTGTAAGCGCTTGATATGATGATTGGTACGTCTGCCTTGCTATCCCCACAAGCCCTCAATACGATGATCGGTACGTCTGTCTTGCTATCCTCGTAAGCCCTTGATTTTGCAAGTAAACCACACCTTAGTCTTTAAAACACTTTAAATCCCTTGATACGAATATGGGTAGCACTATCTTCCTATCCTCAGCAGCCCTTGATCTTTATCACCTGATCGGTCTCACAAATAAAAAAACACTTATTGAAATACAAAAACTAAGAACGATTTATTCACGTTTTGTAATTTCAATTATTTCACATGAAGCAAGATAGAAGTCATGGTGTCTCTCTCTATAACTTGATAGAATCAAATAATGATCAAAGTCTATCAGTAGTTGTTCTCAGCTTCAAATGAAATCTTATTTATAGGCCTCATGTTCCAATGTTCATATTTCCTTCAACGGTCATATTTCTTTAGAAAACTAAAAAGGACATGGACATCTAGAATTATAATGGTCATATTGAAACAGAAAACACAACATCATTTTGATTATTTTATAAATAACTCCATGAAATCTTTTTGGTTAAGTCAAAAGATATATGAAAATGATAATCATGAGTGTGATTCATAAAAAACATGTGTTTTGATAAAGGATAAAAACAAGCATGTGATAAAAGTAAAATATGAGTACTATTAGTATTACTTGGTGTAATGTATTGATATGATTCAATGTGAGTATGATACCCAAAAGTTGGTATGATTGACATAGTCAGTAAGATTGACAGAGTCGGTACGATTGATAGATTCAGTACGATAGAGTTAGTCAGTATGATAGGCATGGTCAGTACTATAAACATATTCAGCATGATAAACATAGTTCGTACGATAAACATAGTCAGGATAGATTTGTGATTTTCAAAACAACACATAAAAGTCAAAAGAAGACTTTTGATTCAACAATATCCCCCTTTTTGGAAGGCACAAAACATAAAGTAAAAACTAAAAGAAATACTTATCTCCCCCTAAGTTATTGAAAACTCTTCTGAATATGAAATCGAATACAACTAACTCCCCTTTGGGTATGTACATTCTTAAGGATTGTATTCGTAAATTTTTCTTGATTTAGAAGTATTTGATTAAAGAATTCCTCAGCTTATAAAACATTCTCCCCATTTGTGATTTAAAAAAAATTGGGTAATCTTGAGTTGCCTTAAAAGGTTAGAGAGATAAAAATGCAAGGCAATGGGAAAGAGAAAATAAACCTCATTGAGATAACAAAAGTCCATAGAATTTTAAAAGTGAATAATAAAAGATTCAACCAAACATTCATTTGTTTTCTCTTTCTTTTTCTTTCTTGATCAGCTCATGAAGAACAAATTTCATCTTTCTTATTTATTTCTTGTCTTCAAAGATAGAATCACCCTGGGATTTGAGAAGCTCTTGTTGATCAGCAAAAAGTTGATCCTGATTCTTGATAGTCTCTTATTGGACTCTAATTACTTCTTCAAGAGTATCAATTCTATCTTGAAAATTTTTATTGTCTTTAGATAACTTAGAATTTTGATTCTTAAACAGAACTATTTAATCTTTGAAAGATGAAACCTTCGAAAACTATGACTAGAAAGCATTCATTCTCTCTTTTAGCAAATTTTATTGAAGGGATATCGGCTCCTTGAGTTTTTGACATTTGATTCATCCTTTATAAATTTTCTTTTTTAAGCTTATTGAAAGCAACAGCAAGATCATTTGAAAGTCCCCTTAATTCATCAATTGATATTTCATAATAATTCACTGAGATTTCTATTTTGTTTTATCACTTAGTGATTCTATTACAAGACTTCTTATGAGTAGCCAAACTTTCAGATAGTACTTTTAAATCATCTTAAATTGACAATACTCCCTTTCTATGTTCTCTTATTGTAACACCCCAAGGTTTTGGAAATAAATATATAATTCAATTTTATAATCTATCCTCTTCTATGTTTTGAATTTCAAGAAATGTTCATCTAGAGTTGTGCTCAGTAAGTCATTTGGAGTCTGATAGAAAAAACTTGTTTTTTTGGTGAATAGTAACATACCCTTATGAATAGTAATATGAATAGTACTATGACCTCATGGATAGTAAATAATAATATCATTTTATTTTTCCAAGGAAATAGGATAATGGGATCTTAATTAATTTTCCAATGTCACATAAAACTAGTTGCACTTAAATATTGTTATCTTTGGAATTAACTATGACCTTATTTAGAAATTAAATTAATAATATTTAGAAAATTATTTTTGAAAAATGGATTTCGCTTTTGAATTATACACGTCGAAAAATGGTAGGGGTAAATTTTTGGTATTTTTCCGAAACTCATGAATTTTCAGTGAATAGTGAAATACGATCAAATACCGTATAATCAATTTATCAGTAAATATGAACTATTTATGACATCATAAGTGATGCAAGGCCACTTGCTTCGAAATAACATGATATTATCACTATTTAGTGCCACTTGTTTTGAGATTATTCATAGTCTTGATAAAAATAGTATAATAATGATTAAAATAATCTAAAAAAACCTCCCCTCCTCCACTATAAATACCACCCTCACTCCCCTTTTCCTCCCACACCTCTCAAGCCTTGAGCATTGTCTACATTCTGCCAAATTCCCTCCTCAATCTTCTTCCCCACGTCCTAGAGCTGCTGGTCTCACCAAAAGACCAAGACCAAAGCCCTTAAGGAGGATCTCAAGGAGAAGAGATCAAGAGGTAAACATCCTCTTTCATTTTCATTCTTTTCTTCCATTTTATGTTATTCTATTCCTTTCCCTTTGTATTTTGTTGGGATATTTCATTAAATATTTCCCATTACAATCCAAAGTTTGTATTATGATGAGATATTCCATTCCTCTCATCAATCTTGTTTTTATGAAATTTTAAGAGACACCGTTAGGCTGCCGAATTTTTGTATGAAATTTCTCATGTTTTCTTTATTTCATGATTCCTTTCTCTTCTTTATTCACCCCCTCTTATCCAAGAGGCATGAAATCTCCAGAATCATGTATATCCTGGATGTTTTCATGTTTATGGAAAATTACAAATCATTATTCCTCTCCTCTCTCACTTATTTAAAGAATCAAAAAATATTGTCCATTTGTGTCGAATTACCGATATTGTGGACGATGTATTTTCATTTACCATTAATTCTTTCAAGTCTGGTCATGAAACCATTTATAGGGTTGAAACAGGTTATAATATATGTTTTATTACTCATATAAGGTTATGTAATTCTTTTGTACTCATCATTCAAATTTATAAGACTAAATGAGGTTGTAATTATCAAAGAACCACTTAAATGATCTAAACGAACATAATTAATGTTTTAACTTATTAATCATCATCATATAAAGCATCAAAGTGTTAAATGGTAATATTTATGGTACTGTAAATATTTAAATACTACTCCTTTCCAATTCTGGAGTTTTACTTCCAATCAACAAGAATGATTCATCATGAACCGATTGTGAAAATCACAAAAGAACTCACCCAAAATAATGCAAGGAGCAAAATACTTACAAATAACCGGTGAAATGAGGTTATGAAATGACCATATTAGATGTTATAAACATGAACATGTTTCTGTAAAATACTAATAACAGTCTTTTAACCATTATACATGAGGTTTTAACAAGTTTGAAGTAAGACAAGATTAAGGTAAGTGTTTCTTCATCTCACTTCCATTTTTGTGAGATATTCCGTAATCACTATTTTTACTTTGTATGGTGTATGTATACTGCCCATTATTGTCTCATATCATGAATATATTTATTTTTATGATATTAAATTTATTATTTTGACAATAATTAATTTTGGGTCATACAAATCAATTGATTACAAAGTTGTAAGGGGTTCCTCGTCTCACTTTCATTTTTGTGAGATTTTAGTCATTCGCTGCTTATTTCTTGTATGTGGAATGGGTGAACTGTCATTTGATATATATAATAACATTATTATATTTATATTCATGTTATTCAATTATCCAATTTATATTTATTATGTTCTGGTCTTATGATTCGACCGATCACATTGTTGTAAGGGAATTCTTAACCCAATTTCCATTCTTTGGGTTAACATTACACATTGTTAATTTTGTGGTATTTTAATTGTTTGTGTGATGAATTATGATTATAATATGTTTAATAATGTGTATTTAAATATTATTTACATATTCCATCCACTCTATTAAGTCTCACTTCAAGTATATGATTTTTATAAGGGACTTTTCTTCTAAAATCCTCTTTAAAAATTATGTTTTACAAGATTCAAAAGAAATGTTTTTGTGATATTATTTATGTTGTATGATTATGTTTTGGTTATTGGGCATTGTTTATGATGAAGGGTGGGACCTATATTTCCCTCCAATGCATTGGTTATGAGTTTGTTGTAGGTCGGCCGTATGGTTACTCCAAGTGTAACTGTGATGGTTGCACAAAGTAAGGTAGTCGTGAGGGTTACAAATTTTAAGGTAGGAAAGATGGTTACAAGATTATGTAAGTAATGCCCCAAGATACCTCTATGATTATATTTATGGTCTCATGTTTCATGTGGTAATTCGACTAGTAGAATACCCATAATTATGTTTAATTATGGCATTATTTGTTTAGCTCATATTTCTGCCATAATATGTTTCAAGTTTATTATTAAAGGCATGTGTTTTAAATTATTCACCATGTCTAATGTTTATATTATCTTTTGTTATATTGCTTACTCTTACTGAGCGTTTGAGCTCACCCCTTTCTTATGTTTCATTTTCTTGGGATATGAAGAAGTAATTTGTGAATGACTTACAAGTATAATCTAGGAGACGAGATGTTTCTAGTGGATTAAAATAGTGTTTTTGGTTCCCTTCATGTTGTAATGACAAACTTATGTATGTATCTTGTTTCCAATAATACTAAACTACTTGGTCCTTTGGGATTCATATTCCTTGTATGTATTCCAACGTAATCAAATAAGGCACTGGCTCTGGGCAATTGGGGTTGGGTCCTTATAGTTGGTGTCAGAGGAAAGTTTAGTAGAAAACTTGGAAACTAGATTTATAAAACGTAGATTAGGGAACAAAGCCCTAAGATAGTATTTGAGGATAAACGTACAAAATAATCCTGGTATTTTGGTAAGGAATAGAATATGTTAATCCTTCTAACAAATACATCCCTGTCTGGATACGAGCAGGTAGAGGCGGCTCTGGCACAGATGTATCTAGGGGTAAACCCCGAAAACACCGCTTTGAGCTAGACTCGAACGGGAACTGGTACACGATAATGGGCCTAGCTGCACTCTTGGTTACGACACTCCCGGGGGATATGCTTAGGATAATTAATATTTTTTTTAAACCATTATAAGGGATTTAATGTAAATTTTCCTCGTAGTATTGGGTTTGAATAACTCTGGAAACCAGAACTGAACAATTATTAACTTTCTTAAACAATACTAAGAACGATGTTTTTTTATTTTCAGATGGAAAATGAAGGTACAAGTCTTTTTTCCCTCCCCACGGAAATCCTTGAAACTATCATTGTGCAGTCATGTACAGAAGACTTTGAACCCTTTGGAAACCTCCGACTATCCTGCAAGTTTATTTATAATGTTTCTAACAACTCAAATGTCCTTCGAATCATTCATGGATCGGAATTTGTGTATAACCAAATAGAAAATGCACTATTCGAGAATTATAAAAAGAAAGGGAAGTACTACGAGGGACTCTTCCGGTGTTTTACCCTAGATAAGAAATGGTTGGCCATCACAGCTTTTGGAGAAGCTGCAAAGGAGCTGGACTTCCGCGTAGTCTTTATGTACCAAATCCTGATTTTCAGCATGCTTGGGGACCTCTGCGATTTTGAATCTTTCATGGAATCCTTCAAATATGATGTGGTTCGAAAGATCTTTCAGAACCAAATCCTAGCGGATGTCGCAGAACTTGATGTTACTCGTGCCTATCTCTGTAAAACAACCAGTATCAAATGAGAGCTTGGGTTTAAACATGATCTAATTTGTCGAGAGTGTATTTGGGAAGAGGAGACCCGCGAGCTTTGTTCTGCCCTGGGAGTAGAGTTTAATAAAACCTTCCTCCTTAGGCAGTGGAGGTAGAGGGACATCACCAATGATGTCAGGAATCCCATACTAATGTTTTGTGAAAGGGATCAAGAGATTTTTTAATTTCTTGAGTTTTATAAATCATGTCTAAATGAATGATGTTGTATTCTCTTGTTTGTTATGTTTTTATATAAAACAATAACTTTGTTTAAAATGGATTTTCCATACTGAATGTTGATTTACTAAAACTTTTCAGATAGAAGATGAGTCAACCAACCAATATTTTATCACTACCTACCGAGTTGTTAGAGACTATAATTGTCAAGACATGCTCTGAAGAGGACCATCCCTATGCCAACATACGTCTGACTTGTAAACTACTCCATAGGGTATCAAATCATCCAAACATTCTCCATCTTTACCAAGGAAGCAATATGGTCTATTACCGTATTGCATATGCACAATTTGCTACATATAAGAAAAGAGGGAAGTATCATGAAGCTATTTCTCTATGTTTCACTCTGGCTAATAACTACCGAGCTGTGGGTAAATTTCTTGAAGCTGCTTTGGATGGTGACCATCGAGCGACCAACCTATTTCAGATCCTAAGTTTTAGTGTGTATATAGAAATTTATGACATCAATATCTTGAAGAAAGATTTGGTGCATGGGAATTATTGGGATTTAGTCCAAACTGAAATTTCTGACCTCCACACTTCTCATGCCTCTCTATGGAAGCCTAAGTTCTTTAAGCAAAGTTTCGACCCTAGCTGTCTGGAGTGTGTCTGGTTTAAGGAAATCAAGCAGCTAAATACTACCTTAGGAATTCACCTGAGGTCTTCATAACCCTAGCATCGGTGGTGTCTCCTTTAAAAGGACTTCTGGAGTAACGTGTGTTTGGTGTTGCGTTTGGTTTTGGGGGACTTTGGAAACCATGCACAGCTTTACATTTTGAACCAGTGGTTATATAAAAATATAGCATGTTTTATTTTCTTTTTGTAATCCTTTCATCAGTAATGATTTTAAATGAGTATCACTAAGTAATATTTTATAATAAATTTTTAGATGGAAGGACAAACCTATATGTTATCTCTTTCTGTGGAGATCCTGGAAATCATTGCAATCAAAACATGTGAAGAAGGGTACCTACCTCTCGAAAACTTTCGAAAAACGTGTAAGAAACTATATGAAGTGACAAACAGTCCGGACATTCTCCGCACCTGCCAAGGGAATGCTTCCATTTACTACCGCTTATCCATGGCACAATTGGCTGGGTACAGGCGAAGAGGGAAATACCACAAAGGGATTTTCCAATGTTTCACCCTATGAAGAAACTATACGATCAGGTTATGTTTTCAAGAGGCTACTTTAGAGGGAAACCTTTGTGCAGCTTACATGTACCAACTCCTTAGTTTTAGCTTGTACAACAATATCTACGACTTAGATGTTCTCAGTCGAGACATAGTTCGGCGAGTTCTTCGTATGTTGGTCCATTCAGACATTTTTAAACATTTCATTGTTCAAGCCTCCCTTTAGAAGCCCGAGTGTTCGATGCAAGAGTTCAACCCCTTCTGTCCAAGGTGTGTCTGGGTCATAGAACTAGAGGAGTTGAGCAACAATTTGTGTTTTCCGCTGAACGCACCTGAGGATCCTCTACGACAGGAGATGTGGTAAGAATGTTTGAGAGATTTCTTTTGTGGTTATGAAATGAATTGTGAGGACGCAATTCTTTGAAGGAGGGAATAATGTAACACCCCAAGGTTTTGGAAATAAATATAGAATTCAATTTTATAATCTATCCTCTTCTATGTTTTGAATTTCAAGAAATGTTCATCTAGAGTTGTGCTCAGTAAGTCATTTGGAGTCTGATAGAACAAACTTGTTTTTTGGTGAATAGTAACATACCCTTATGAATAGTAATATGAATAGTAATATGAACTCATGAATAGTAAATAATAATATCATTTTATTTTTCCAAGGCAATAGTATAATGGGATCTTAATTAATTTTCCAATGTCACATAAAACTAGTTGCACTTAAATATTGTTATTTTTCGAGTTAACTGTGACCTTATTTAGAAATTAAATTAATAATATTTAGAAAATTATTTTTGAAAAATGGATTTCACTTTTGAATTCTACACGTCAAAAAATGGTAGGGGTAAATTTTTGGTATTTTTCTGAAACTCTTGAATTTTCAGTGTATAGTGAAATACGATAAAATACTGTATAATCAATTTATTTGTAAATATGCACTATTTATGACATCATAAGTGGTGAAAGGCCACTTTCTTCGAAATAACATGATATTATCACTATTTAGGGCCACTTTTTTGAGATTATTCATAGTCTTGATAAAAATAGTATAATAATGATTAAAATTATCTAAAAAACCTCCCCTCCTCCACTATAAATACCACCCTCACTCCCCTCTTCCTCCCACACATCTCAAGCCTTGAGAATTGTCTAAATTCTGCCAAATTCCCTCCCCAATCTTCTTCCCCACGTCCTAGAGCTGCTGGTCTCACCAAAAGACCAAGACCAAAGCCCTTAAGGAGGATCTCAAGGAGAAGAGATCAAGAGGTAAACATCCTCTTTCATTTTCATTCTTTTCTTCCATTTTATGTTATTCTCTCCCTTTCCCTTTGTCCTTTGTTGGGATATTTCATTAAATATTTCCCCTTACTATCCAATGTTTGTATGATGATGAGATATTCCATTCTATCATCAATCTTGTTTTTATGAAATTTTAAGAGACGCCGTTAGGCTGCCGAATTTTTGTAATAAATTTTTCATGTTTTCTTTATTTCATGATTCCTTTCTCTTCTTTCTTCACCCCCTCTTATCCAAGAGGCATGAAATCTCCAGAATAATGTATATTCTGGATGTTTTCATGTTTATGGAAAATTTAAAATCATTATTCCTCTCCTCTCTCAATTATTTAAAGAATCAAAAAACATTGTCCATTTGTGTCGAATTACCGATATTGTGGACGATGTAATTTCAATTTCCATTAATTCTTTCAGGTCTGGTCATGAAACCATTTATATGGTTGAACCAGATTATAATATATGTTTTATGACTCATATAAGGTTCTGGATTTCTTTTGTACTCATGATTCAAATTTATAAGACTAAATGAGGTTGTAATTATCAAAGAACCACTTAAATGATCTAAACGAACATAATTAATGTTTTAACTTATTAATCATCATCATATAAAGCATCAAAGTGTTAAATGGTAAAATGTATGGTACTGGAAATATGTAAATACTACTCCTTTCCAATTCTGGATTTTCACTTCCAATCAACAAGAATGATTCATCCTGAACCGATTGTGAAAATCACAAAAGAACTCACCCAAAATAATGCAAGGAACAAAATACTAACAAATAAGGGGTGAAAAGACGTTATGAAATGACCATATAAGATGTTATAAACATAAAAATGTTTCTGTAAAATACTAATAACAGTCTTTTAACCATTATACAAGAGGTTTTAACAAGTTTTATGTAAGACAAGATTAAGGTAAGGGTTTCTTCATCTCACTTCCATTTTTGTGAGATATTCCATAATCACTATTTTTACTTTGTATGGTGTATGCATAATGCCAATTATTGTCTCATATCCTGAATATCTTTATTTTTATGATATTCAATTTATCATTTTGACAATCATTAATTTTGGGTCATACAAATCAATTGATTACAAAGTTGTAAGGGGTTCCTCATCTCACTTTCATTTTTGTGAGATTTTAGTCATTCGCCGTTTATTTCTTGTATGTGGAATGTGTGAACTGTCATTTGATATATATAATAACATGATTCTCTTTATATTCATGTTATTCAATGATACAATTTATATTTATTATGTTCTGGTCATATGATTCGACCGATCACATTGTTGTAAGGGAATTCTTAACCCGATTTCCATTCTTTGGGTTAACAGTCTACTTTGTTAATTATGTGGTATTTGAATTGTTTGTGTGATGAATTATGATTATAATATGTTTAATAATGTGTATTTACAGATTATTTACATATTCAATCAACTCTATTAAGTCTCACTTCAAGTATATGATTTTTATAAGGGACTTGTCTTCTAAAATCCTCTTTAAAAATTATTTTTTACAAGATTCAAAAGAAATGTTTTTATGATATTATTTATGTTTTATGATAATGTTTTGATTATTGGGCATTGTTTATGATGAAGGGTGGGACCTATATTTCCCTCCAATTCATTGGGTATGAGTAAGTTGGAGGTCTTCCGTATGGTTACTCCAAGTGTAACTGTGATGGTTACACAAAGTAAGGTAGCCGTGAGGGTTACAAATTTTAAGGTAGCCAAGATGGTTACAAGATTATGTAAGTAATGCCCCAAGATACCTCTATGATTATATTTATGGTCTCATTTTTCATGTGGTTATTCGACTAGTAGAATACCCATAATTATGTTTAATTATGGCATTATTTGTTTATCTCACTTTTCTGCCATAATATGTTTCAAGTTTATTATTAAAGGCATGTGTTTTCAATTATTCACCATGTCTAATGTTTATATTATCATCCGCTGTATTGCTTACTCTTACTGAGCATTTGAGCTCACCCCTTTCTTATGATTCATTTTCTCAGTATATGAAGACGTAATTTGTGAATGACTTACAAGTATAATCTAGGAGACGAGATGTTTCTGGTGGATTAAAATAGTGTTTTTGTTTCCCTTCAGGTTGTAATGATAAACTTATGTTTGTATCTTGTTTCCAATAATACTAAACTACTCGGTCCTTCGGGATTCTTATTCCTTGTATGTATGCCAATGTAATCAAATAAGGCAACGGATCCAGGCAACTGGGGTCGGGTCCTTACACTTATAGAACCAAACATCTTCATTTTATTGTCAGTGATGAAATCAATTTTTCCTTCAATTCTAGGAAAATAAGGAATAGTCTTCTCAATTATCCTCAATACATGAACAATGTAATCACTTTTCATGAGAGAAATTTTGCATTCTGAATCAGTATCCTCATCGTATAAATTTTTATGTAAATTAGATGGAATAATATAAGAGGGTGTGTGAATTGTATGTTTAAAAACATTGTGTTTAAACACATACGAATTTAGTTTAAATGATCTTAAACTAATACAATTCACAACAAATACAATTAAACACAATTGTATTGGATATAAAGGTATGATATGATGTAATTCTATAGTAAAAGTAAATCAGTTGTATTCAAAATGGATACCATAATCAGAGTAATATAATAGTGAAATAATCTACAATAAAGCGTATAGAATCTATCGATACAATATGTAACAATATAATTATAGTTGAAAAAATTAAAAATGAATATTAAATAATGAATATAAACAAAACAATTCCCTTTCTAATACAATAGGCGGTGGAAATGTGAAAGTATTACAATTCATTTACCCCAAAGATAAGGGTATCCTTTCAACTAGGATAAGAGGTCTTTCATTCCACTACCGTAGTAAACCTTGATACGATGATTGGTATGTCTATGTTGTTATCCTCGCAAACCCTCGATACGATGATCAGTATGTCTGTCTTGATATCCCCGTAAACCCTCGATTTTGCATGTAATTGGCAACTATGCCTTTCAAACACTTGAAAGCCCTCGATACGAAGATCGGTAGCATCATCTGCCAATCCTTAGCAGCCATCGATCATTATCACCTAATTGGTCGCACAAAGAAAAACAAATTACTTATTGAAATACAAAAACTAAGAACAAGCTATTCTCGTTTTGTAATTTCAAGGATTTCGCATGAAGCAGGAGAGAATTCACGGCGTCTCTCTCTAGAACTTGATAGAAGCAAAGAATGATAAAATTCTCTCAGTAGTTGTTCTCAGCTTCAAATGACCTCTTATTTATAGGCCTCAGGTTCCAACGGTAATATTTCCCCGGAAAACTCAGAAGGACATGGACACCTAGTATTATAATGGTCATATTGAAACAGAAAACATGACATTGTTTTGATTAGTTTATAACTAACTCCACGACATCATTTTGGTTAAAACAAAAGATATATGGAAATTATAATCATGACTACAATTGAAACAAAACATGTGTTTTGATATAGGATAAAAACAAGCATGTGATAAAAGTAAAATATGAGTACTATTAGTATTACATAGTGTAATGTATTGATATGATGCAAATTGAGTATGATTCACATAAGTCAGTATGATTGACAGAGTCATTTGGATTGACAGAGTCGTTATGATTGATAGGGTCAGTAAGATATACTTAGTCAGTACGATTGACATGGTCAGTATGATAAATATAGTCAGTATGATAAACATAGTCAGTATGATAAACATAGTCAGGATAGATTTGTGATTTCTAAAACAGGACATTAAATTCAAAAGAGGACTTTTGACTCAACAGTTGGTGTTGAGGTTTTGGAGATTAAAATAAAATTTCATAATATAAAATATTATCAAAACTTGTGCTAACCATTTTTAGTTTTGGTTCATGGATATAAATGAGAGAAATAATTTTCCATACATTTTTGGATCATGCGATTGGGTGAAAGTTAATTCGACTTGTTTAAGCCTTAAAATTCATCAAGAATATTCATTACTAAGTGTCAGATATTATATAGAAGTGGAATGTTATTTGACCAAAAATGAAGGAATAAATTACACTTATGTAGTTTAAATAAATGAAGCACATATATTTTCATAAAATATATATCTCAATGGTAATGTAATTTCATAATTCTATCAGGTATTTTGTCAAAATAATCACTATAATATCAATTTATGATTTTATAAACTCATCATCAAGTATGAGTCTTATAGAGGTAAATTAATTATGAAATAGTAATATTCTAGGTCGGTACTTAGAAAATAAATTTCATGATAAAATCTATATCTATTTTTATTACGATTTTATGATAAATTCATTTTTAAAGAATCAAATTTAAATTGCGGTGATGGAATTTATGTAATAGGGGAGAATGTAAAACCCATATATTTTAGTTAAAAAAATAATATTATGTTTAATTTTGTTCACCACATGTAATACTAACTTTTTAATGAACTATGATATACTATTAAAATATTATTATTTAAATATTACCACCGTAGCCTACCTAATAGTTTTGCATGTATGAATATAAGTATCCAGATTATGAAATTTATATAAGGGATTTTTAAAAAAAATATATTTATTAAATCCTTGGAAATAAGAAATCAATTTTAAATAAGATAACCTCTGATTAAAAGATATATTTTATAGAAAATTTATTTTTGTGTATAATTTTTTTATCAAAGTAATCTATGTTCATCTTTATATATGAATGATTTTATTGCAGTGTATAGATATAATATTTATTAAAATAAATTAAAATTCATATAATGGTGTTAACTAGGAAAGGAATTCATATAGATTTATTTTATACTTCAAAAATGGGTGTTTTGTTATTTTGTGCATATATATTGTAATGCCCCATTACTTTTCTATAAAAAATTATTTAACATTTTCTTCTTGATTAATTTTTCATTAGATGAGTAAGGACATAAAATAAATTGGGGGGATATATATAATGGTGAATTCATGGATTTTTGGATTTTTTTAGCTTAAACCAAAATATTTTTCTGTTCACTAGTCGATTAAACAATGTGTAGTGGGAGTACACACCGAGTAATGGACACCACGTAGAATCTAGTAACTAGATACAAATCATGAGAGGTATAAAGAATATGAAAAGGATCCAAAATGTTTAATGGAAAATATCAGATTCTTAATATAATCAAGGGTGATTGGATTTTCGACATATTTGAGTTTCATGGAATACATGACATGTACGGGGAATACACATTATGTAATAATCATAAACTAGGATTTTAGGGTACTACATGAGTGGTTTATTATATCATTCATTGAAGGCATCCTTTTTCATGACCTATAGGCTCTCCCTAAGTGATTTAGTAGGATTCCCTCCTTGTTGAGTCACATTATTCATAAATTGATCACCTTTGTGGTTGGATTGGTTCTATATGGGTACATTGAAGCACGTCTGTCATGGAGTGTGGACAAAAACATATTTTTCTGTTTTCCTAGTGCAACATAGAGGCAGACCAGGGTCATCTCACTTGAGCTGCTTCCTCAGTTCGTTAAACTACATAATATAATTCACCAAAGTGTTAATTATTTTTGTTATTTTATGTTTTATGAATTAAATTGAATTTAATAAAATAAATGAAATGAAAAATAATAGGAAACTGACATTCAATTCCAAATTACCATGCAATACTAAATAGAATAGAATTATGGAAGATAGGATGTTCTCCCAAGAGAAATTTCAGCGAGCACCATCATTGACCAGCTTCAAATATTTTTAGTGAAGACACTCCATCATATGTGTCAACCATTAAGATTACCCTAGTTATGAATGAAAATTCCACTTAGATATTGCCAAGAATACCCTCCATACATCTCCTCGATCGAGGGAAGATTTTTTTAGATTAATAAGTTAAATTTTATACCACCACAATAAGGATTACACATTCTATAAATTATCTTTATAATTAACTCAATGAATATTAAAAACATGGTCTTGGGTTCAAGAACATGAATTCTCTCTCGGCATATTCCATAGATTAGTTACTCATGATCAAGAGTATTATCGTTCATGATGGTAATATTAGAAGAACAAAAGATAGAGGACGGATGGACATAGAAATAAAAACAATGCATACATTTATTATAAATATAAATTAAAAATTAAAACTAAAACAAAAATAATTAAAATAATTAAAATAAAAATAAATTGGAAATATTTGAGGCTGGACTCCCTCCGTGGAGATATCCTCCTTGGTGTCTTGAAGGAATGGGATAGAGAATGAGATGCTTTGAGAGGGAGGAGCTCCCCTCCTTTTATAGCCATAATATGTCCCCTGAAATTGGACGTGTTTTATCCCTAATAAATTACCACTTAATGCATTTCACCATTCATAACTATTGTTCATAAATATCTTTTTCTGTCTCTCCTCAAAATTTAAGAGTATTTGGACATCATATGTGGGAGTTATGAATTTCACATTGGAAGTTTCTTTTTCTCTATTATGTTTCAAAAAAGCTTTCTTAAAAATATAACACTCAATAGAAACCATAATGACTTCAAAACACCCTCCAATTAATTTTTGATTTGAGCATGTCTATCTATTTTCTCTTTTAGGTGGAATAATCACAATTGAATGTGTGTAGGCCTTGATAGACTTCTATTATGGTGGTGGGGTCCACGTTTTCCTCCAAGAATAATATTCAAAATAATTAATTTTTTACGCCCTTAGATGGATGAATATTCTCCTAGTCCAGAACATAATGTTTATAAAAATATAATAACTATTCCAAAAAAATTATTCGCTCAATTTGGATTTATATTTTCCATGAAATGACTAAATAACCTTGATGTAAAAATCTTTCTAAATTCTAGAATTAGTCATTTTTAACAATTTTTCTCAAAACACATCATAAATCCAAAATTGATTCAAATATTCTAAAATTGTTAGTTTTTGATTATTAAAAAAATTTAAATTCATTAAAAAAATATGGAAAATATTATCTCTATCAATTCCTACACACTTAAACCACGCATGTCCTCAAGTATAAAATCTCAACATAGAATTCAGAGGACACCAATGTTACAAATATTCAAATTCCAATGTAATAAAATTTAACTATTTTATATATCAAATAAAACATTCAAAAATCCACATAAAATATCAATTTAATTTCCCATTTTTCAAAGAAACAATTAATTTAGGTATTTTACTTTTCCCCTATTAAAAAATGTAAATTTTTCATTATTTCATTCAAGCTTCTCAATTCATTATTATTAAGCATACCACATCATGATTTACCTAATATTCTTATGATGCAATTCAATTAGTGTTATAATAATATCATAAGAACATGCACCATATCCATAAGCTTGTAAAATAACTACTTTCTCCACTTTTTAAAGACAAAACGCGAGTAAAATCATGAGGGCTTTTCAATAAAGGTTCAATTGACTTTGAGGTTTAAGGTTGGTAGGATTTGATTTTTTGAAAATTAAGGTTCAAGGAGGAGATTTTTATCTTAAGTACAATGCATGATATCAAATTTTAATGAAATTATCCCCTTCAATGTTGCAACACCCACATACCCTAAAACTCAATGTAAGTTCATGATCAAAGTAAAGCATAATGAATGATTAATGCGTCCTCTTGATTTTTTTTTAATTTTTAATTTTTTTATTTTTTCTTGAATGTTATGATTAGATCAAACCACGCATTCATCACCTAACCACATACTATAAGAAGATATTAGATCTGGAAAATAGTCATTTTTGGTTCTCCCAAATCACAAACCATTTTTTCTTTTCATTTTTTATAGTTTTTGTTATTTTAATTTTTTTATTAAAGGGGGGTAAAATAGTTTGGAAAATGAATGATTCCACAAACTTTTATAATTACCAGAATAACACCACACACTTTCCTTAAAATTTAAACCAAGCCTTCCACCATGAATCCTTTTACCCCCTCACTTCGTCCATAAAATATCAGGGAAATAACCTTAATAGGGTAGGAATGGATAAAAATGGCATAAAACATGGCACATCCCTATAAATGTCATTCATTATCTCTGTGGTCTAAAATAATGATTGATGTAAAGGCTGTCTTTATGGATATGGGACTTTTAAAAGATTCCTCAATCATTCTAAATGTGTTTTTGTACAGTCATAGATTTGAAAAGTTCAAATGAAAATTCTGGTTGGTGACATGTCCCAAAATCACTCAAGAAATATGCTCAAGAATAAATAGGAAGCACATGGTCAAGAAAACCTCTTTGGAATGAGACATATGATTCTAAAAAATCACTCAAGACATGATCAAAAATAAATAAATAAATTCAAATGAATTTTAGAAATTAAATTTATGAAAAATGGTAGGGAAATTTCATTTACCTAAATCAATTAATTCCCTTAAATAATGAGTCATCATTTCAATATCCATTCTTCACTTAATACATTCAATTTTCCATTTTACACATTCAATATCATTAACATTGAATACATAAACATGACATCAGAAGGTTCATGAAAAACTCATGTCTCCTATATAATTCAATTAAGCATTAATTTAAGTGTGGGCATGCAATTTTTATCATTAATGCTCAAAATATGTTTAAACCAAAAAATGAAAGGAGTTTAAAAGTTTAAATAATAAAAATTAACTCCATTTTGAAATAAATCTTCAGTCCTCTTCCTCTATTTCTTGGGGCTTGTCTCAGCCATTATGATCCAACAAAAGAATAATTACTCAATTTATTATAAGTATTGATTAATATAAGCACAAAATTAATAGAGTGAGTAGGCCACATGATGGACTAATTCCTAATAATTAATTTCAAATTTATATTATTAATATTGAAAATTATATTCCTAAAAATAAAGTGAATGATAAATCCAGGTAAGATCCCCAATGTGGGCCCTTGAATCTTTTACTACCTTATAGTGGGCAATACCAAATTTTATCCATAATCTGTTGGTAGATGAGGATTCATTGATTTAAAAAAACCACATGAGGATCTTCCCAGCTTTCATTTCTTTGTTCTTATGGAGGAGGACTTCATGGATAGATTATATCATAATCTCCCCCTTCACAATGTGGTACAGCTTGTATGGATGGGGTAGGATGAAGTAGGGAACCTCCTCTTCATTTTTGCTACTTCCGCAACCATCTCATCATTTAGTGCTAGCTTCATGGAGGCTTCAGCCACATGTCTTATTTCCTTAGGCTTAGAATCTGGGATCTCTTCATGATTAGGATCTCTATTAGATATTCAATGACTTCATGGATCTCCATGATTTCCTCAAAAAGTGTGTCATTTTTCACATCACCTACAAGGCATAGTATGAGTTTTCTGAATCTGAAAATTCAATAGAGTTAGGATAGGTGCTCAAATTATTTTCGTAAAAATTAAAATAATTTAAGTTCAAGAATATATCATATCACTAAGTTGGTTTGAAATTATTATCATCATTAATAGAAAGTTCCTCTTGGATTCGATCTTTACTAGATAGAGGATGGTAGGTGGGATCCTCCATCCTTACTTCAAATTCCACCACTCTGATTGTTTCTTTTACCAGTGTTGTTGGATCTTATTCTTTGCAAGACTTGAGGAGATCAATTAGTTCCTCACATTCATTCCAAAATACATCTAGATCTTGTTGATCTCCCCCATGTAGCTCTTCGAGTAAACCTTTTTCATTCATCTCTCCAATAAATGGTTGAGTGAGAATGAATGAATCTTTTGGTACCATAACATTTACCTCCACTGGTTCATTAGATTCAATGTTTAGTGGTGAAATTTCCTCCACCACGACCTTAGGTTCTTGCTCTGGCTCAGTGTCGGGTTACTCTTGGGTAGTATGGACATATTCTATTATCCTTTCGATTTTAATCATTACTCCTTCTATAGACTCTTCAAGTTCATTCACTTAAGCTCTATTGTACCCTAATGTTTCTTCCTCTTATTTTAGTTTCACCTGTGAGTAGTCATTCCATGCATAATAATTGAATTTTGGATACATCAGGGAAATTTTACTTTTTTTTGTATTTTTTAGTGAAAATCTATCTACAATTGGAAAATATAAAAAGATAAGTAAACTAATGATTGGCTCCCCTAAATTGGTTATAGTTTTGACACACACCTATCGCAGGGCATGGAAAAATGTATTTTTATGTTTTCCAGGTTCAGCATAGAGGTTAACAAAGGTCGTCTCACTTGAGGAGCTTTCTCAGTTTTTTCACCAACTTAATATAATTCACCTAAGAAGTAATTATTATTTTTTGTTTTATGTTTTATGAAATAACTTGAATTTAATAAAATAAATGAAATGAAAAATAATAGGAAACTAACATTCAATTCAAAATTAGCATGAAATACTAAACAGAATGGAATTATTGAAGAAATGAAGTTCTCTTAAGGGAACTTTCAGTGAGAACCTTCATTGACCAGCTTAAAATATTTTTAGTGAACACACTCCATTTTATGTTTGAGTACATTAGTCTAACCTAGTTGTGAATGAAAATTTCACTTAGCGATCTCCAAGCACAGTCTCCATCCACCTCTTCAATCGAGGGAAAATAGTAGAAGATTAAGAAGTTAAACATTAGACAACCACAATGAGGATTACACTCTCTATAAATTATAATGAGAATTAAAAAAATGAATATTAAAACACGGTATTGGGTTTAAGAACCTAAATTATCCCCAGTGATATTCCTCTAATTAGTTACTCATGATCATTAGTATTATCATTCATGATGGTATGATAAGAAAAACAAAAGAGGGTGGATTGATGGATACGAACATAAAAACAATGCATGAATTTATTAGAATTCTAAATTAAAATTGAAAACTAAAACAAAAATAAATAAAATAAATAAATTTAAAAGAAATGGGGAAGATTCGTGGTCGGCCTCCCTCGGTGGAGATCTCCTCCATGGTGACCTAAAGGAATGGGATGGAGAATGGGATGCTTTGAGAGGGAGGATCTATCCTCCTTTTATGACCAGAATCTATCCCTTGATAGTGGATTCATTTTATCCCCATTAACTCACCACATCACGCATTTCAACCTTCATGAATTTTCTTCAAAATTAACTTGTCTGTCTCTCCTCAAAATTTCAGTGTATTTGGAGATCATATGTGGGAGTTAGGAATTTTCATTGAAAGTTTCTTTTTCTCGATGATGTTTCCAGGAATCTTCCTTCAAAATTTAACACTCAATAGAAACCTTAATGACTTCCAAACTCCCCCCAATTTATTTTAGAACTGAGACTATGTGTACTTGTTCCCTTATAGGTGGAATAATCACAATTTAGTGTGTGTAGACCGAGATAGACATCTGTTACAGTGGCGGGGTCCACCGTGTCTGCTCGAAAAAATATTCAACTTAATTTATTTGTTAAGGCCCATAGATGGAAAAATCTTCCCCTGGTCTAGAATCAAAATCTTAGGGAAAGAAAATAAGAATTTCAAAAATAGATTCACTCAATTTGGATTTATATTTTTCGTGAAATGACTAAAATACCCTTGAGATAAAATATGTCTGAAATCTAGAATTTGGCATTTTTCACCATTTTTCAAAAAGCATATCATAAATCAAAAATTGATTCATATAAGCTCAAATTGATAATTTTGGATGATTAAAACAATTTAAATTCATACAAAAAATATTGAAAATATTTTCTCTATCAATTCCCCCACACATAAACCATGATTTTCCTCAAGAATTAAATCTTAACCTAGAATTCAAGGGAACCCAATGATACCAATATTAAAATTCCAATGTAATAAAATTTTAAAAATATCAATATCAAATAAATCATTCAAAGATACACATAAAATGTCAATTTAATTACCCATTTTTCAATGAAATAATTAATTCAGGTGTTTTACTTTTCCCCTTTGAAAAAAATGGAACTTTTTCTTTCTTTCATTAAATCTTCTAGATTCATTATTATTAATCATGACACGTCATGATTTACCTCACCTTCTCATGATACAATTCAAATAGATTTATGCTCTTATCTTAAGAACATGGGCCTTATCCAACATCTTGTAAAATAACTACTTTCTCCACTTCGTAAAGACAAAAGGCACATAAAATCATGAGTACTTTTCAATAAAGGTTCAAATGACACTGAGGATTAAGGTTAGTAGGATATGTTGTTTTAAAACGGAAGGCTCAAGGAGGGTTTTTTCTATTAAGTAAAATGCATTATATAAAAAGTGTACAAAAATTCTCCCCTCCAAAGTTACAACACCCACTTCCCCGAAAACTTAAAGTAAGTTCATTATCAAAGTAAATCATAATGAATGATTAATGCAACCTATTGATTTTTTTTAATTTTTTTTATTTTTTTCCTTTTTTTCGACCGTTATGATTACATCAAACCTCTCATCCATAACCAAACCACATACAATTAGAAGATCATCTATTTGGAAAATGGTGATTTTTGGTTCTCCCAAATCACAACCCATTTTTTCTTTTCACTTTTTATAGTTTTTATAGTTTTTATTTTTTTATTCCTGAGTGTAAGACAATATAAGACAATCAATGATTCCACAACCTTTTATAATTCCCAAAATAACACCCCCACACCTTTTCCTTGCAATGTAAATCATCCCTTCCACCATGAATACCTTCACTCCCACACTTCATCTTTTAAATATCATGCAAATACCAAGAGTAGGGTAGTATAGATAAAAATGGATTAAAACATGGATAATTTCTACAAAGTTCATTCATTCTCTCTATGGTATAAAAGAAGGATTGATATAAATTTGGCCTTTAAGGATACAAGCTTTTAAATATATGCCTAAATCATTTTAAAAGTGTTTTTGTAGAGTCATAGCTTTGAAAAGTTCAAATCCAAGTTCTGGTCGGTGACATGTCCCAAGATCACTCAAGAAATATGCTTAATAATAAAGAGGAAGCACATGGTCTAGAAATCCTCTCGAGAATGAGACATATGATATTGGAAAATTACTCAAGGCATGATCAATAATAACAAATTAATTCACATGAATTTATGAAATTCAATGTCTGAAAAATGGTAGGGAAATTTCATTTACATAAATCAATTAATCCTCTTAAATAACGAGTCATCATTTCAATATCCATTATTCACATTAAACATTCAATTTTCCATTTTACTCTTTCAATATCATTAACATTGAAATCTTAATCATGGAATCACAAGGTTCATAATATACTCATGTCTCTTAGATAAGTTTAGTAAGCATTAATTTAGGTGTGGGCATGTAATTTTTATTATTAAAGATCAAAAGATACTTGGACCAAAAAATGAGAGGAGTTTAAAAGTTTAAATAATAAAAATGAAATACCTTTTGAAATAAATCTTCAGTCCTCTTCCTCTATTGCTTGGGGATTCCTTCTTCTAGTATTATCCTACAAAAAAATTAATCAATTAATCATAAGGATCGTTTCATTTAAACTCCAAATTGAAATAGGGAGTAGGACACATGCTGGACTACTTCGTAATACTTAATTAGAAATTTAAATTCCTAATATTGAAAATTATAGTATTAAAATAAAGTAAATGATAAATCCTACTATGATCCCCCAAGTGGGCCCTGGAATCATTTACAGCCTCTAGAGGGTAGTACCAGCTTTTATCCCTTATCTTTCTATGGATGAATCTTCTTTGATTTAAACCACCGCATGTGGATCTTCCCAGCTTTCAGTTATTTGTTCTTATTTAGAAAGACTCTATGGACATAGTATACCTTATCTTCCCACTTCACAATGTGGTACAGCTTGCATGTATGGGGTAGGATGAAGTAGGGAACCTCCTCTGATTTTGTCGCAACTTGTGCAACCATCTTGTCTTATAGTACTAGCATCATGGAGGCCTCAGCCTCTTGTCCAATTTCTTCATGCTTAGAAACATGGATCTCTTCATTATTTGCTCCTCTAGTAGATTTTCAATGACTTCAAGGAGCTCCACGAGTTCCTCAACATGTGTGTCATTTTTCACATCAACCTCCAGGTCATAGTATGAGTTTTCCAAATCTGAAAATTCAATAGAATTATGATGGATAATCAAACTAGTATCAAAAAATTTAAATAATTTGAGTTTAAGAATGTATCATCTCCCTGAGTTGTTTCTACATTAATGTCATATTTTATTGAAAGTGCCTCTTAGAATCTCTCTTAACTGGATGAAGTTAGGTAGTTGGGCTCCTCCATCGTTATTTCAAATTCCACCACTCTGTTTGTTTCATCCCTCAGTTCTATTGGATCTTTTTATTTTCAAGACTTGGTTTGATCAATTATTTCCTTTATTTCATTCCAAAATTCATCATGTTCTTATTGTTCTCCCCCATGTAGCTCAGAAAGTAATCATTTTTCATCTATATCTCAAATAAATGGTTGAGTGAGGGAGAATGAATCTTTAGGTACTTCAACATTTACCTCCTCTAGTTCAATAATTTCAATGACGAGTGGTGAAATTTCCTCTACCACTACTTTAGGATGTTGCTCCGGCTTAGGGTCGGGTTACTCTTAGGTATTATGGACATATTATGTTACCCTTTATATTTGTGTCTTTAGTCCTTCTATGGCCTCTTTAAGTTCATTCACTTGAGATTTGTTGTACTCTACAACATCTTCCTCTTATTTTTGTTACACCTATGATTAGTCATTCCATGCATTGAAATTGATGTTTGGATACATCATGGAAATTTTACTTTTTTGGATTTTTTTTTGTTTTTTTAAATGAAAATCTATAAACAATTTTAAATTAGAAAAAGATAGGTAAAATACTGATTGGATCCCCAGAAATGGTTCCAGTATTGACACACACCAATCGCGGGGCATGGACAAAAACGTGTTTTAATTTTTTACTAATACAGCATAGAGGCTGACCCAGTTTGTCTCACATGAAAATCTTTCTCAGTTCATTCACCTACTTACTCTAATTCACCTAAGAAGTAATTTTTTTTATGTTTTATGAAATAAATTTAATTTAATAAAACAATTGAAATGAAAAATAATAGGAAACTAAACATAAATTATAAATTACCATTCTAGGCTAAACAGAATCGAATTTTGGAAGAAAGGATGTTCTCCAGAGATAACTTTTAGGGAGCACCTTCATTGACCAACATAAAATATTTTTAGTAAACACACTCTATCATATGTCTGAACACCTTATTCTACCCTGGATATGAATGAAAATTCCACTTAGTGATCTCCAAGTAAACCCTCCATCCACCTCTTCAACCGAGGGAAAATGGATGGAAATTAAGAAGATAAACATTGGACAACCACAATAAAGACTACACTGACTATAAATTATCCTTACAATTTAATCAAATAATATTAAAAACATGTTCTTAGGTTCAAGAACCTGATTAATCCCATTGTATATTCCTCAAGTTAGTTACTCATGATCAAGAGTTTTATAGTTCACGATGGTAAGATAAGAAGAAGAAAAGAGGGTGGATGGATGGACACAAAAATAAAAACAATGCATGAATTTATTAAATATATAAATTACAATTGAAAACTAAAAAAACCTAAAGAAAATAAATAAATTCAAAATAAATGGGGAATATTTTCAGTCGGCCTCCCTCGATGGAGATCTCCTCCTAGGTGCCTTGAAGGAATGGGACGGATAATTGGATGCTTTAAGAGGGAGGATCTCTCCTCCTTTTATAGCTGGAATATTTCCCCAAAAAGTGTACGCCTTTTATCCCCATTAAATTACCACTTAATTCATTTTACCCTTCATGGATGCTATTCATAAATATCTTGGCCGTATCTCCTCAAAATTTCATCATATTTGGTCATTATATGTGGGAGTTATGGATTTTGAATTGGAGGTTTCCTTTTCTGGGTGAAGTTTCCAGGAATATTCCTTCAAAATTATAACACTAAATGGATACATTAATGACTTCAAAACACCCTCCAATTAATTTTTCCTCTGAAAATATGTGTCCTTGTTTCCTTCCATGTTGAGTAATCACATTTGAATGTGTGTAGGATGAGATAGACTTCTGTTACGGTGGTGGTGTCCACACAGTCTGCCTAGAAAAATCTTCAATGCCATTAATTTTTTATGGACCTTGGATGGATTAATATTCCTATCATACATTATAAAAAGTTGATGACTATAAAATAAGTATTGTAAAAAAAATATTCACTCAATTTGGATTTATATTTTTCATGAAGGAAATAAAATACCCCTGATGTAAAAATCTGTCTAAAATCTATAATTATGTGTTTTTCACTATTTTTCTCAAAACATATCATAAATCCAAAATAGATTCATATATGTTCAAATTGACAATTTGGGATAATTGAAATAATTTAAATTTATACAAAAAATATTTCAAATATTATCTCTATCATACATAATCCTTTTTTTCTTCCGTGACTTTAGTTATAGCTATGGTTTTGGTTGTAGATGTGGATTCTATTTTATGTTGATCCTTTACATTTTCTTGGTGTGTCATATATTTAAATGGTTTTTCTCTAGGTTTAAATTTTCCATTGTCGAAGGCGACCTAGTTTCTACCATGTTAAGGTAGTTGTTTCTTTAAAATGAGATAATTTAAATAATTTCATATCATTATTGATAATTTCTTCAGGTTTCATAATTAATTTAAAGAGGTATGTGGTTTCAAATGATTTAATGGAAAATAAATTATTTTATAAAAAGGTTTTTTCTTTAAAAATGGATTTTTGGTAATTAAAAATAGGTTTTCATACTCTGATGTGGATTGGATCAACTTTGAAAATATTTTATAAAATTGTGAGCATGGTAAAGAAATTAAATTGGACAATTGCCCATTGGGAACCTTGGGTTCATCAATAAAGAGACACGGGTGCCCTTAGTGTATGTTGAACCACTAAGAGGTAAACTTTTGTGATATCGACTAATAGTACTAGGTATTGGTTACATCCAATGTTATTTCAATTTGGGATATTGATTTTCTAATACACATTGTACCATTGGATGGGTTATTATGCCATTATTTTATCACATGGGTGTCTCGATAGGGCCCAATATAAGGTTCTTTTCATTTATGTTTATTTATCAGATGATTGTTTTATCACATATTTTTGTTCACCGGTTTTTATATGTGTTTGTATCAAATAGATTCGCATGATATGTTATTTCATGGATATATGTCTTTTTTGTTATATAGATATTCTTTCCTCTTTTATCACATCAACTTATCAAATTTATAGTTTGAGAATATGAAATAATTTTATGAAAATAAAAAAAGAAAATGAGAAAACGATATATACCTGGATTTAAATTATAAAGATCATTTGTAAAATTATTTTGTTCTAAAATCTTGAATGGTGTCATTATTGATATTAACCCTTCTATAGAAATAGAGGTGGTATCATATTTGGGTTTTTCGCGCACCCTACTTTTTCTTTTGGGACTATCTAGATTATTTATATGGGATTAAAGTAATGGTAAGATCATTTTATAGAACATTGGATTCTATAGTGGGTTTTTCCTTCATTTTGGGTTTGTTTGGTGGTGACTATTGGTCACCTGTAGATTTGACATACCTTGTGGTTTATCTTATTTTGGCTTGGATTATATGCCTTTGTGATATCTCATTTTTTTCCTATCTGTACACTGGTTGTATGTTATTTTTTTCTAATATTCAATACTCGTTTATGTTATCTTATTTTACCAATATTACATGATGCTCTGGTTTGGTGGTATTGTCTTGTTGACTCGTGGTTGTTCGTTTCCATTTAGTATGAAATGGATGTTCAACCTGAAGTGTGTTAAAAATACCTATGTTTAATTCTGTTTCTTGGGTATATAGGAGTTAACACAATCATAATTTGGATAGAAAGTGTGGTAAAGGGTTTGGGATACCTTAATTCTATAACTAAACCTCAGTTACCATGGGAGTTCAAGGACTTTTACCAGGTTTTAAACTTAGAGTTCGAGGTCATTTGAATGAATTGTATGGGATATTTATTTAAATTAACATGTTCCTTTTTTTGTAAGTTATTTCATGGATTCCTTATGTTCTTAATTTTTTAAATATTTATTATCTATAATTGATGTTGTTTTAATGATTTTTTAATTTCTTATAACTTATTGGTTTTTTATTTTGTTAGTAAATTCCTCCAAGAAGAGATCATTCAAATCTGAGGGAAGAAGTTATAAGACATGTTTCATAGATGACCTTACCAGTGGAAACTAATTATTATAATAAATTATCCTCACTACTTTTACTCTAGGTTATGTGGGTGTCAATAACTAAGTATGCATAGTCGATTGTGGCTCTGAATTTACTAAAGAGCATCGACCTGTCTTACATGGTAAAAAATGACCCCAGGAATCTGAGGATTGTCTTGAGTTTTTAGAGAGGATATTTAACATCTTAGATATTAATTAAGAATATATGGTGGGGTTTTCACATAAATTCTCAATTGACCAGGAAGGAGATGGAGGGACTCTATTGTGCATGATAAGATTTACAAGCATCTAACCAAATCTTCCTTTGTGAAAATTTTTAATCTGTAGATTTACTGTGAGAGATTTCATGCGGTGAAGACCAAGAAGTTTCATACCTTAGATTATGGGGAGTGTATCATTCTAGATTTTTGTATCCATTTTTTTGAGTTACTACATCTAGAATCAGATCTTATCACTAATGTTTACCTTAAGGCTCAATGTTCTTAATTAAGATTATGACATGATATTTGGTCAATGTTGATACATGTATGACATCCACCATTTTCGGAAGTGTTTGAAAAGTTACCTTTTCCTGGGGAAAACATATATTTAAAGGTATTTTTGGGTTTATCGTGAAGCATCAAAAATTTCTAAAAGGAAATACTATGTTCAATAGTGTAAAATATATGCTACATCAATCTTAAGTGAAAAAATAAATATTATTATTTAAATGTTAACATTATAACCAAGAAATTAGAATAGAAGTTGTGAACATGATTAACTGAATTATGAAAAAATTATATACAGATGTATATATAATTAATTATATTATGAAAAATTAATTATAAATGAAAAGAAAACCCAATTTAATATTTTGGTTTTTTTATGAAAAACTATTTCTAGGCCCATATAGGAATTTAATATTAAAAGATTAAATTAATAACTAGTATTTAATGATATTGATGATATATATATGTTATATATTCAATATCTTATTTAAAAAATTCATTCAATAAGTTTTATAGCCATAAAATAAGAAAAAATCCAAATTTTAGAGAGAAAAAAATTTGTAATTTTTTTAAGGGCAGTTTTTCCACCTTTTAATGGAAGCATTCTATTAAAACTTAATTTTGACACTTTTATAAATTTTATTGCACAAAATTAATATTATTTTAGAAAACAGAATAGAAATATTTACTTTATTTGTTTTTTGGCATTTTTATTATAAGTTTTATTTTGTGATGAATAGTAAAAAATACTACATTTTAATTGAAAATGACTATTCATTTAAATAATTAATACTGATAATTTAATTTTAAATTGGTTCTAATGTAAAATTAGATAAATTATACATCCATTAATACAATTTATGTCATTGGAATTGTTTTTATATTGAGTTTTAATATAAAAACATTTCAATCTTTTTTACGTTGCAAATTTAAAAACCTGTTTTATCACATCGTCAATGGGATTCATTTTAAATTAAATATATCCACTTTATATGTTTTGAATTTTTAAAAATTTATTACATGTTTTTTTCAGAAGATCCAAATTTAGTAAATATTTCTTTTTTATTTTTTGTCAATATGAATAGTAAACTTAGTAAATTTTTTACCATAGTTAAGGGTAAATCGAGTTATTAATTATAAAAAAATATTATAAATATTAAAAAAATTAACTAAAACATTTATTAATTATCTTCAATGAGTTATTGTATAAAAATATCGTTTGTCCTATTTTTCTACCTTTTTTATTCTCATTGATAATATTATTCCCTTATAGTATTTTATTTTAATGAAAAGTCAAAGTTGTAATTGTGATATTTTTATTAAATATAACATTTATAATAGAGGGTTATTCTAAATATATCTTCAACTATAAACATTTATTATAAAAAAATTATCTTCGTCTTGGTAATTTATTTTTAATTTTTAGGAAAATTTAATTACCTTAAATGCTTGCATAATGATGATGTAGTAATTATTAAATTAATAAAAATATCAAATAAATTATATTAATATTAATAAAATAAATATAATTTTAGATAATTAATTTCCTAGATGGATTTTCTAGATACATTTGACATTTCAATGATTTCTTAAAAGTTTAGGTTCGAATTTGTATTGTTGTTTTGATTTTTTTTATATGGAAAAATAATGAGTAGTGTCAAAATTGACATTAATCATATTTAAAAAAACTTAATTCAATGATATATAATTATTATGAAAACATTTCATTTCATTTAAATAATCAATCCATTTTCAATAACAAACACACCAATAAATAGTAAAATTGGATATCTTTTTCTTTTAAAAACATGATTGCTAATAGAGTAAGCCAAATATCAAATAATGGTTACAACGGTAGAGAAGTTGTTATCACTGTATACGATTGAAAGAACATTCCTTTGGTAATTTTTAAATAATTCAAAATGTTAAATAAAAAAATATTCCTTTTTTAAAACCATTTAATGAAATTAAAATAGATTTAGATTTTATTTTTTAATCCTTTTATATCCATATAAATAAACATATAAAATAATTGATTTTGAAATTAAATTATTAAACATTCAATGTGCCACATACCACATTGAAACATTTTAATCATAAATAATTAAATAAAATGAGAATAAATAATGATATTTTATGTCAACTAGGTTGTATATACACCTCATAAAAGAAAGACGGGGTATAACATCAAAATATTCCCTAATGAATGTAGATTGAGACAAAATATGTTACCTTGAGTCTCAATCATCAAATAAAATATTTATATTCTTAAATTATAAACTTAGGTTTATTATTTATTTTCATTAAAACCTTTTTAAAGTTTGTTATTCCTTTTTTATCACTTATTAACAGGTGATAAAAATTTATGTTCATGTCAAAAATTTTGATGATTTTCCGTACATGAGTCCAAAATGACATTGATATGATTTCTATAGTCAGATTGATCTTTGTTCCATCATATCTAGAATAATACTAACGGTATAATTTTTATTTTTATACATTAATTATACTTCTAAATCCATCCATTATAACTTAATACGAAAAATGAAATGTGTTACTATCATAGGGATGGTAAGTCGTACATATACATGACTAACGTTTACATTTTTCAATGATCATCCATGTGATGCAGTGGTGAAAAATGAATCACATCACTTTGTGGATGGGATAATTCACACGTATGCATGAAAAACGCTATCATTTCTATCTAAATGGATATGTTGGAACATAAATGGAGTATTATATTTTTTAAATTTTAAATATTTAATTAATATAATATAAAAAATTTAATTCCTCGGTTATAACCATTACATAGAGATCATGATGGAGAATGAATCATATCGTTTTGCGAGGCACTAGTCCACTATACATAGAGAAAAAGATTTTTCCCCATTTGATAGAAAAGGAGATGGATGTGTGACATGTAAAAACATAATAACATATAATTACATATATGATACTATATTGATTATTTTATCATGTTTTAATAATATTTTATGGAAGTGGAAGAAGAAATAAAATAGAACCACTGGATTAAAAATGATACACATTCTTTAAATAATCTAATTTATATAATTCCTTAGGACCACAAAGGGTCATGTTCTACTAAAAATAAGTCCAATAGATTGTGTATAGTTATTATAGAAAGGTATTTTAGTATATATTGTTTGAACCAAAATGGTTTCTTAGTGTATTGAAATTATAAGAATTGATTCCCATTTATAGGAGATGGGGTAGGTACTCAAGGAATTTCTCAAAATATAAATTTATTATAAATTTATTTTAAATTATAAATGGTTCCAATGTGATTTATTTCAAATATTTTATTATTTTGGGTTTAAATTCATTCATACAATAAATATTTTGGTCTTAAGACATATTTAACCCCATCAATTATTAACGTGATAACTTGTTTTTTTCACTTTGAGGGTTAATATAATTACTATAAAATTCCAAATTACCCAAAAATGAATAATTGTGGATATTTAAACCTTATCCCCATAATTTTTCTGAATTTTATATGTTTATAGATTTTATATGATTAAATAAAATATTATTTATTTTAAAATATAATTAATGTCATTTTTTACACTATTTATTATTTTTTCTTCTACAAAAAAATCAGAAAAATATAAATTTTAACCAAGACATCTAAAATACTACTAACATATCAATGTTATCTATAAAATTTTTAGATGATATTAATAGTCTAAAATTATTATTATTTTATTATTTTTAATATCATTTATTTGATATTTCCACTAATTAAACAATTATTGCATCATCAATATATAATCCTTTAATGAAATTATTTCTTTCCAAGAATTTAAAAATAAATTACCATGATTAAGATAAAGGTATTATTTTTAAAATTACTATTTATTGTCAAAAATACATTATGAATTACCACGTATTAAAAATGTAACACCTATTAAAAACATTAGAATGGAATCTTTGACATTTAATTAAAATAAAATATTATAATGTGATTAATTCCATCCAAGTTGCTCTAATATGTCATAAAATTAGACCAAGGATGATTTTGGTAAAAAAAATAACCCATTTATTAAAATTAGGAAATGTTTTAGGGCCATTTTATAATATTTATAGTATTATTTTTACCCATAATTACTTGATTTATCCTTAACGTTTATAATAAAAATGATTAAGCTTACTATTTATATTGATCAAAAATAAGAGGGATCTAATTAATAGAATTGGACCTTATAATATTATTTCATTCTTATGGTATCCATCCATTCCTTTTTTAAAGAGGTTCGAACTATGTTTTACATGTCCTATGTGTTAGGTGATGATAGCAAACTACGAGGTGGTGTTGGAGTTTATGGTGCTTGATCTTGACATATTGGACATGATTATCATTTTGGATTGTATGATTACTGTTAGAGGATGACATATATTTTTATCACCATTTGGTTCATTTCTTATCTACCTATTCGTTCACTCAGGTTTTCATGGGTGAGTGGGACACTAAATAAAGAAGGGAAGGGAATTTTTTTCCTTATGTTGGGGTAATATCATGCCAGTTGCCAGGGATGATTGTTGATGTAGTTTACCCTTGTTTGGGTGGTTGACTTGTTGAACTTGTGTGTGTGTGCCTTGTGGTATTTTCAAAGGATTTCTTCTGGTTTTCCACCCTAAAGAGAGAGGTCTATTTTACAATAGACCTTCTACCTATTATGATAACCATTTCTATTCCATATTATCTAATGGAACTTGATATGTTGGTGGAACTTCAGTACCTTCTTGAGAACCAAGAGGCTAAAGCTTTTATTCTTCCTATAATTTCACTATGATATTCACCTTTCCTCTTTTCTAAGATGTCATACAGGGGCCTCCAACATTGTATTGATTACAAAAAGTTGAATCAGGTGACCGTTAAGAACAAATATCAATTTCCAAGGATTGATGATCTCTTTGATCAACTTATAAGGGATCATTTGTTTTTTAATATGGAACTACAGCTAGGGTATCAACAGTTCAGATTCCATGCAAATCATATAACTAAGATAGTGTTTCGGAGTCAATGTGGGCATTTTTTTGGTTATGCCATTCAGTATCATTAATTATCCTACGGTGTTTATGGATTTAATGAATCGTGCCTTTCATTGGTTCTTGGACCCTTTTGTTGTTATTTTTATGGATGAAATTTCGGTGTAATCCATTATATATGAGGAGCACATAGGCCATTTTGATTTCATTTTTTGAACAATACAAAAACATAACCTATATGGTAAGCTTTCCAAATGAGGTTTTTGGATCCAAGAAGTGATTTTTTTGGGGAATGTGATATCTAATTTGGGTGTCATAGTTTATCCTGAAAATATATTGGAAGTTATATCCTGCTAGTATCCCAGAATTGTGTTTGAGATCTGGAGCTTCTTGGGTATGGCTGGTTATTATAGACAGTTTGTTCAAGACTTCTCCAAGCACACATCTATAATGAAATCGTTAATCTATAAGGGTGTATAGTTTTAATGGAATGACTAGTGTTAGAGATATTTTGAGAACATGAAGGTGAAGTTTACTTCAGCACCAGTTTTGTGTTTTCCAGAATTGGGATAAGGTTAGGATGTTTTCTGGGATGCTTCATATATTGTTTTTTAATGTGTCTTGATGCAGGGGAAATAGGTTGTGGCTTATGGTTCACACAAGATATACCCTCATTAGAAGAAATACCCTACCATTACGTTGAGTTAGAATAAGTTATGCATATAATCAAAACACATCATCATTATCCCTTTGTGGATCTTTTTATGGTATATTATGATCAGATGAGCCTGAAATATATTTTTACTCATGGGGTTATAATTTTAGACAAAGAAGATTAGTAGAGTTTCATAAAACTATTGATTTTGAAATTTATTATACCCCAGGGAAGGGAAATGTGATTTTGATGTTTTGATTAAAAAACTACTAGTGTAATACATGATAGAATCAATTGAGGATTTTTCTCTAATGAGTTTGTTTAATGAGATGAACATCAAAGTGGAAGAGGTTGGTGGTCAGTTATGTCAATCTTTGATGAGGGGTGTAAAATCTTTTAATGAGATGGTTTTTCATGAGAATATTTATGACACAAAGTGACATAGTTTTAGTGAAATAACTTCTGATAGGGAGACCTCAAGAAAGTAGTTTCAGTATCCAAGTGCAGCTTTGTGCCTCTACAGTAGGTTTTTTGTTCTGTTTTTCCAGAAACTATAGTTTTTGGACAATGGAATCCATTATTATTGGTCTTCCCACCTAGGTACTACCAAGATGTATCATGATTTGAGACTTTAGTATTGCTGGATAGGTATGAGAATATCTATTGTAAAAAAATCATGGTGTATCACTTGTGGTAGAATTAAAGAGGAACACCAGAGACCTATGGGGTTGTTTCATCCCTTACCTATTCTAGTAATTAAGCGATATGGTATTTTCATGGAATTAGTTATTGGTTTTACATTGAACCCTATTAGGAAAGATGATATTTTTGTGATAATTTATTGACTAAAAAATCTGTGCATTTCATTTATATATGGTAGATAATGAAATTGGAACATCATGGGGGATTGAATGTCTGATAGATTGTGAGACTTCAAGAGGATACCTCTACAATTATTTCTAAGTGGAACTTGTGGTTCACATATATGTTTTGGAAGGGTTTTCAAGAGGTTGTAGTATCCATGATTAGATAGATCATGGGTTATCATTAATAGACTAATGGATAGACGGAGAGGACTATCTTGGTTTTAGATGATATTCTTTGGGCTTCTATTCTTGTTTTTAGAGAGTCACATAAAATAATTTTCCTCTTGTTTAATTTTTGGATAACAGTAGTTATCAATATTCATTAGGATGTTTCCCTATGAGGATTTTTATGTATTTCCATGTAGATATCCCTTTTTCTAGGTAGATTTAGGAGAGAGGTCCTTGGTAGGATAGATTTTTGTTCTGGAGATGATGGATATGATGTCGTTAATCCTGAAGATATTGATCACACCATTGATTCATCATAAATATTATGCAAACTATCATCATTTTACACTGGAATTTGAGTGTGGTGATTAGATAATAATCATAGTTTCACATCACTTAGGAAATTATAGGTAGGGAAAGTATATAACATGGAATCGCGGTTTGTAGGGCCCTTTGAGATCATTGGATGAATAGGGAGGTTGGCTTATTGATTGTACATCACAAATAACATTAAATGTATCCATGATGTGTTTCATGTTTCCCATTTAAAGAGGGGTATACCATATCCTTCCCTTGTGATTAGATGGGAGGATATTTATCTTGAGACTGATATCACATTGGTTGAGAGGTCAGTTCGATTTATGGATCACCAAGATAAGATATTTCATGGTAAAATGACACACCGGTCTGAGTATTATGGAATTTAAAGAAGGATATATATATAAGATGTGTGATTGGGATTCATTGATGAGGAAGCATTGGACTTCTCTTTTTCCAGATCAATGATCTTGATCAGTATTTAGGGATAGAATGATTTTAAGTTGCAGATATTATAAGGCTTTATTACTTTTCTATCAGTTATGCTTTAAACCTTCATTTTTGGTTCCTTTTTCATTGGATGAGGATTGAAAAAAAATAAATAGGGAGGATGCCTATTTTTGTGAATTCAGGTATTTTTTGGAGTTTCTCAGATTAAAAATTAGTTTTTATTATTAAGTGGGTGATTACACACTGTGTAATGAGACTATAGACCATATAACGGATGTCTAGAAGAAACTATGAACTAGATACATAGCATGAGATTTTTTACATGTTGTGTAAATGGTTTGTGTTATATAATGTAAGATAAATGGTTTTTAATAAAAAAACACAATTAGTATTTATATGTATTTTAGCTTCATGGATTTCATAGTGTGAAGGTGTATAATATGCCTTACAATAGTAGTGAACTGGGATTTTTGGGTGTTGTATGAGTGGTAAATTATTTCCTTCCTTTCAAGATCCCATTATCTTGACCTAGAGGATCTCCATGAGAACATTTTGGTGCTTCCATACCTTCAAGGTCATTTCAATAAGCATTTAATAACCTTTTTAGTTTGATTTATTCTCTCCAGGTTTGTAAACTTTTTTAGTTCTTCTTTGGATGTAGTTATTGATGATTTTTTGTTTGAGTATGTGATCATATAGTTTGTTTATTGGTCCTTGTTAGTTTCATGTCATTCCATGCCTTTATAATGCCATTCTCTTGGTTTTGAGTAAGCATTATTGAAGGTATCTAGGTTTATACTAAGTTGACGTAGGTGTTTCTATGAAATGGGATAGTTTGATAAATTTTATATTGTTCTGGATAAATTACCTTAGGTTTTTCATTTATTAGAAGTGATATTTGGTTTCAAATTATTTCATGGAAAATAAAATGTTTTCAAATAGGGTTATTTCTTTGAAAATGTATTTTCTTGATTTGGAAATGAGTTTTCAAACACAGAAGTAGATTCGATTGGTTTTGAAAAATGTTTAAAAAATTTTGAGAATTATTTTGGAATGAATTTATAAAATATCACATTGGTAGCCTTGTGTGGTTTAGAAAAGATTCATGGGCAGCCTTAGTTTGTGTTTAACCACTGGTAGTTAACCTTTTGTTATATCAAATAGAAATAATCAATATCATTTGGATCCAATGTTATTATTGCTTATGATCTTTAGTGTCTATTATGAATTATCCAACAGGATAGGCCTCAATACATGCTGGTTTCTCATTTCTAATTATTTATCACATGATTATTTTTATCATGGATTATTTCTCAAAGGTTTTTATATGAGGTTTCATCACTTAGCTTTTCATAATAGGTTATTTCATAGATATATATACCTATTCATTCGTGGATGTGATTTCTTGTATTATGAATTCTACATTTCATTTTTCTGGTTTTAGGATATGAAAGGATTTTTTGGAAACCAAAGAATAAAATGGAAAAAATATTCATAATTTTATTTAATTATTGAAAATTATTTATATAACTATTTTGTTTTAAAAGTTAGAATGGTCACATTAATGATACTAGAACATGTATTGAAACTATGGTGGTATTCTACATGGATTTGGATCACACCTAACATGTGCCTTTGGGAATTTTTTCATATTGTATTATTGGATTCAGGTAAAGGGAGGAGTATATTGTATCATGTCATCTTCTCTTTTTTGTTACCACCTTCAGTTTGGGTTGGTGTGGAGGAGACTGCTGGTTATGTGGAGATTGGACATACTATGAGGTTTAGAATATTTTGGATTGAAGTATATTTTTTGGGTTGTCTCATTTTTTTCGTATTTTTTCTCGAGTTGTAGGACTTTTTTTCTATATACTCAAGACATGTTTCTATTATCATGTTTTACCTATATAATGTGATGGACTGGTTCGATTGGATTATCATATTGACCTGGGTTGGATTGTTATATATATTATGGTTTATTACTACTAAAAGTAGAAATTTTATATAATAAAATGGAAATAATATCTGAAATCGTGATTTAAAAATAATATTATGATAATTCTTTAGCATTTTCTTGAAAAGGATTATTTTTGGGTGAATAGTCAAAACTATCAATTTTTCAAAAACAACCAATTTATATAATTTAAAAAAAGAAATATATATATTCTATTTGGTTATATATTTTATTGAAGGTAATTTTTTATTTTAATAAAATTAATTCAATCAATTCTATGGGAATCAACATTATACATTATTTTGGTATAATGTTGTTTTTATGATTAAAATGAGTATTTCTAGAAAACCAATTTCTTCATTGTGTTCTGTGAGCTTATAATAAAATTAATTTATTCTACTTATTTAAATTGAATTTTAAAATATTTTTTTGATATTTAGAATCTAAATTTTCAAAATTATTAATGATATTAACTATATTTTTGGTCACATTAAATAGTAACCATCGTAAAAAAATATTTCTATAGAAAAGGATAAAATAGGTTATTATTTGTTAAAACTTTTTTATAATGTCAAAAAATATCATGTTAATTTTTATTGGGTTATTGTATGTTTAAACTTATCATCCTATATTCTAAAATATGAAATTTCGATATAATATTCCATTAATTACAACAATTATACTATTTTTTTTAAAGAATAATTACAAAATTTCACTCCCGCTCCCTAATTTCTTTTACAGATGGATATAGATAAATATGATAAATGAATTAATATATATGATAAATTTTTTTAATAAAAAATCTTATTAATTATTAAAATTTATTTTAAATTTTATTTATTGCATAATTACATATAATTTTCATGTAATGTTGATTCATCGCTTGTGAAAGTATAAGAAAAATCAAGTAAATGTTTTTAAAAACAATAAACTAATATTCTTCGAATGATTTATTATTTCCCATGAATTTTTCAGATTATTATATATTTTAAGACTTGTTTAAAATATTTTTATTCTAATTATATTGTTATTTTGATGACTTTAATGTTGAATTTTTAGAATAGTTCCAAAAATGACCTTAAATTGTATTTAATTTTTAAAACCAATTATTATATCATTTTAAAATTAAAAAATCAACATTAAATCAAATGGATGGTAAATTTTAGATAATATTATGAATGGTTCGGGTATGTGTCACTTTTATTTTTCAAAATTAATTTCATGACTGTGAAATATTGAATAATTTGTTACGTTTCTTATGGTTAAACAGGGTTAATGGGGAGTTTAAACAAAATTATAAGGATTTAAATGCCATGTAAAATCAAATAAAAATTATTGGATCAATTTATTTCATTTATATACTCATTATCATAGAATATATGGAAAATTGCATCTATTTTACATGATTTATACAGATATGATATATTAGTATTTCTTGTGTTTAGAATATTTCAATCCACCTCACTTATAAAAGGGTTCCACCTATCCTCTCTTTATCAAACATCATGAGCCATTTAGGATGGTAAATCTCTTAAAACATCCATTATTAAACTAACTCAAATTTTCCAGGAGGTTTTCTTCTCACCAAAATACTACCCTAGAAGGCTTATGGTCTATGTTAAAAGAGGTTTCTCAAAGAATATGTATAAATCTTAGCTAAGTGTTTTCATGTTAATTTATTCTTCTACCTATTATAAATATTATATAAAAATTATGTTGCAATAAAATAATCATATCACATATAATAAAAAATTACTATGTTTTTTACACATCTGTATTTCATCTAATTCTCCATCAAAATGAAAATGAACACTTCACTCATGTATACGTGTGGACTACCACCACCACCAAGTGATATATTTTATTTCTCATCACAGGATCATATTTATGGATAAAATAATTTATAAAATGTATATATATTATTTTTATGAATGAATTGTGATTCTAGAAACATAATATATTACATACCTTTTTACCCTTCCATCTTTTGAAAAATTATAATGTTGCTCATGTGTACGTGTGAACTACCACATCCATGAAGTGATGTGATTTATTTTTCATTATTGCCTTATATGGATTGTCAGAAATATTTAGTTTATAAATAAATATAAAATTTATAACATATTTATTATTTTGAAAAATTATAATATTATCTAATTTATTTCATATCCACCCAGTATAAAAAATGAAAAGGTTGTTCATATGTGTGTACATACTTGCATATCCATGAATTGATGTACTTCATTTTTAATGACTACCTAAATGGATAATTATAAAATTGTATTTAATATATAATAATTATAGTCATATTATGATTAATATTCTTGATATTATGAGACAATTATTCATTTTAATGATATTTAACCATCCTAAGTTGTTTTGGGAATTGTGAACTGAATGTACTCAAAATGTCAGACATAAAAATAACTTATTTTTTAAATATATAATACATGGTAATAAAAAAATGTATTATAACAAGGTAATAAAATTTAACAATTTTTTTAGTCAGGTATATAATTATAATATGTTTATCTTGAAGAATATAAATAATGTATGTTGTGATTTAGACTCTAGGTAAGGTATTTTCCATCTCAGTTTCCTTTCTTTTACACTCGTGAAATTTTTACAACTTGGTTTATTTTATGTGGTGTGTATACTTCCATTTATATTTCTTTTTTTATTAATTTTCATAAACTGAAGTGGTTTAAAAATCCTTTTAATTTCATCTTCTTATGTTTCCTTTTTATTCAAAAGTTACCAAAGTGATAAAATATTTTTTTTAAACATATTTTTGAAGTTTTCTATAAAAAATATATATCATCTATATTGATTTTATTTAAAAAATTAAAAAAAATTAGTAAATATCTTCAAAGGAAAATTTTTAGTATACTTCACTTTTTAAAAATGTTTAAAAAAATTATATTTTAAAAAAATTGGCTGGTTCAATTTTATCTCTTTTTATAAATGAAAAAAGACTGTATTTTTAATATATATGGAATGAAATAATATTATTTTCTTGATTTATATTCATCATTACCAATATTACTTTAAAAGACTCCATGTTCTTTCACAAAATATAATTTTCTTATTGTTCTTGTAATTTTTTGTTTTTAAATGTCCTCAAAATTAAAGGATATTTCTTCTCATTTTTATAAGAAAACTGGAAGTATTTTTTATTTAGGGATGAATTGAAAATTTTATAATTTTTTGATGAAAATTGGAAGATATGAAATGTATTTATTTCATGGTATATTGAAAATTTCATGTTATTACATTTTTTTATTCTTAAACATGACACTTGACCATTTTTATGAAAGATTAAATTGGGAGCAAACCAAAAAAATTATGAAACTATCTCCATTATATGATGGGTGGCTCAATTAAATACCTCAAATGCATTGGGTAAATTAACAGAGGTAATTGATGTATGTTACACCAGGGATAATGTGGAAGGATTTAATTATTCATATAAAGTGATCACATAAACTAATGCATGTTAATCCTAAGAGAATGTATATGGGGTTTACTTTAAATAAGTTACTTATATAAAGTAACAGTGTTAACTAATATAAGTTACTCTAAACAGAGTGTTGGGATTATCATGTATGTTGATTCTATGATAAAATTATGATAACCCAAGTTTGCTTCATTTTTATGTATGCTTACAAATAGGATTTCATTGAAATCCATTTTATTTAAGATGGTAATCAATGAGTGTATGACTTAAAGGCGGGTTTATGATCTTTTAATGGTGAAACATTTGTTTTTATGGTAAATATTTTTGCAATTATGATTTTCCCTTTATGATTTCTTATAAAAAATTTATAAGAACCATAGGATCTGATATTTATTTCATGAGTAGGTAAATGACTATTTTTAGCTCCAAATTTTATTAATGTAAAAAAGAAAACTTCCTTATGTGTTCTCATGAATTTTAAATTGATTAATGGATTTCCATACTTTTCTATAATCCTTACTAACCAATTTGTCTTGATCCAATATTTTTCAAATATTTTTCAAAGGGCCTAAGGATGAGTATGAACTATTATTAATTATAGATCTAAATAAATAAAATTATTCTTGAACAAAGAATTTGTTTCAAGAATTAAATCAAAATGTGAATTTAGTAATCATGTTTTGTGGGAAAATCAAAATTGAGATAAAGTGTCCACTTTTTCTTGTAAGAGTTTTTTATATAATACTTTTTCCAAATTATTTAAAACTATAAACCTAAAATAGCATGGGAATGTAATAAAATTAAATATTTTCTATTAATAACATAATTATGTGTTTATTAAGGTATGATTTGTAATAATATCCATACAATCAGTTATCTCTGATTTTTCCCAAATTACCCATTAAAGTGAATAGTAAAAGGGCACCTAACATATGCAGTAGTAATCCATGTTCCAAAAATGACTTGTTTTTCTAGTTTTCAATAATTTTGAAACTAAAAAATAATAAGACATTTTAATCATTAAAATAAATCCATTTTAGAAATGTTTCAACTTCACAAAAAAATTGGTTGTATTTTTCTCATCCCATGACATATTTATTTAGAAACATTGAACATTATAGGGATTTTTGTTTACTAAACATGCATTTTTTTAACTTTATGACAAAAATCAAAGAAATTAAAATCCAATATGCATATTTTTCCATTTTCACAAGGTTCAAACATGAATATACAAATTTGAATCCATATTAATGGAAAACTGATCAACCATTATCAATCATTATATAATCTAATTAATATGAAATTTCACAAAATACACCCAACCAAATAATACTTTTCCTAAAATTAAATTCTCCATCAAAATCAATTAACAAAAAAGATACTTAAATCTGATAAAAGTGTAAATAATTCAACCTCATAATTTTTTAAATCAATAAATAGAATTACAAAACATATAATCCATTCAAAAAACATTCAAATAAACAAGGAAAAACCAAACATTCCACATATTTAAAATATCATTATATACCATGTAAATCAAAATCAAAATCAAAAAAACATAATAAAATTTGGTATGTTTATCAAAAAAATCCCATAAACTCAAATATTTCACCAATGGAGTTACCAATTCATATTGAGATATTTTTGAAACACCAAACCACAAATGGCTATTTTGAAAATACCTAATCACTAAAAAATAAATTTTCAAAATTATCCTTATTTTAAAACCTTTTACAAGATAATAAGATAGTAATTGTTTTTAAAAATGAAAATATTTCATTGTATTTAAAATCAACCGAACACCATAAAAACGTCATATAAATCCAATGTTTTACTCAAAACATTACACATCATAGTTAAAATCAATAATTGAATACTTTTGAAAATATTTTACACTCAATAGTAGAAGTCTTTTGGAAAACATTATACATGAAAAATATTTAAATATAGAAGATTCCATAGGAACTATAAACACCAAATTAATTAATATCCTCAAAACATCTAGAAGAAGAAAACTAACATCAAAACAACTGAAAAATATGATTATAATATATTTTCAACACTTTTTATTGAAAAATATTATTCTTTAATAGCACACATTAAATAAGAATCCATTATCTTAGCAAATAACATCTTGCAATTATATGGAAAAACAAAAAACATGAAATTCTATTTTATGAAACTGTTATAGTAGGTTATGGTACATATAAGTGATCAAAAAAAAGAGAGAAAACATTGATTTTTTGAATTAGGTTCATAAAAAAATGAAATGATATGAACATTTTTAAATATATATAAATTAATTTTAGAAAAAGAATTAAAAATAGGGTGTGAAAATTTAAAAACAAAAACCAAGGAAAAACAACCTTAATTAACCCTTTAAATCATGTCTTATCTTAAGATTTTGTTCAAAATACTATTTAATCACCTCCATTAAATATGTTTCAATTATTTTTCATAAAAACACCCTATATCTACAAAAGAAAACAATGTTTTAAAAATTCACTCTTCGAAAGGGTCTCTAATAATGTTTCCCAATTAGTATTAAATCTAAAAAATTAAATAAATCCATGAAAACTCTATTTTATAACCATTAAAAACATAATTATTCAAAATCATAATATTCATTATTATTATTATATAGAGAGCACGCTAATCTAAAAAACAAATAGGTAACCCATTTATAATTAGAATAGTGTTTAACTAACTCATTTAGACATAGTAATGTAACTTATTTAGTGGATTTTAATTTCATTTAACCTTTTGTCCCAATTTATAGAATCCTAACACAAAACAAATATACCAATTAAAATGAACTTTACCAAAAAAGTACTAATAACAGAAACAAAATACAATATATTTTATGGATTAATAAGAATGAGTAAAAGATCTGATAAATTTTAAAACATATAATAGCCTTCCCAATAATTTATTATTAGACATAAATATAATTATTTATGTTTATTAGCTTTTAAATATACTAACATAATACCAAATTATTATTTTCCAAATTATTTTTTAAAAAATTAAATTAAATTGATAATGAATCCTTTATAAAAATTAATTTTTGAAAACCTTATTAAAAACCATAATTATATTCTTCAAGAAATGAAATCAAAAAAAATTTATAACATTGGAAAACACCTTCATGTAAACATTTATAAATTAAATAAATAAAATTACCAAAAAAACTCATTAAGAATAATTTCATTATAAAAACACCAAATAAATCTTTTTAATATGTCAATAAATCATTATACTTGTATCATTGAATAGTATAGATGTATCAAAATACATCAAGAAACAAAAAATTATTTATTTTACAACTAATAACCATTCACGAGACACCAAATTTTCATTAGAGGAATCTATCTAATCAAAATAATTTATGATTGACAAAGTTAAATAAGAAATAGCATTGAACACCTTGAACATTAATTTTAAACAAAACCCATTATGGGAAGAGTAAAAAAATAAACATGATAAAGGATTAATTGAACCCAATCAATACCAGACCCCATATTATGTTGATATTCCATCAAAAGAAAATAATCTAGAATTTTTATTGTTTACTTTTTGTGTTTGTATGAACTTACTTCACTAACCTTTGAGCCAATTTCTTTCTCATACATTGATACCATTTTGTTAAATAGTAAAATGAATGGTCCCATATTTATAACCAATATAGTTCATTCTAAGGCATATGGAATGTTACTAATCTCCACAAATTTTTATTATGTTCTAAGGAATAAAATTTAATCATTGGGAATGATATATTACATAAAAAATTAATAAAAGAATGATTCAAAAATAATAAAATAATATAATATCTAGTATAAAATCATTTAGAATACAATATGCATCTTTAAAAAATGAAATCAAGAGAAATAAAACTAGTAAAATTAATAAAAGGCTATAAAATAAAATAAAAACATGGTTAGACCCACATGACTCACAAATACCTTAATATTCCACAACCTCAATTACTCCATAACTGAGCTAAAGGACTTATACCCATGTAAGAAAGAGCCATTATCTTCACCTAACAAATATTGGTATGATGATCTATATACACCCCAATGTGTATGTAAGCTGATAGTTAACATGAAAAATAGGATCCTACAATGTACTTTATATATATATATACCTTTTATAAAATAAACTATAAAAAGTTGGTTTAAAATTCAACTATGAAAATATCATTTTTTTGTTTTATTAATATAAAGTAACATAGATTTGTCACATTTAAAATATCACATTAAAATTAAAACAGTTAAACATGTTTAATAAAATATGTATAAGGTAACCAATGTATATATGAATAAAATCAAAATAATTCCTTTGAAAAAACAAAAATTAATCCTAAGATTGAACTTTCGGGTACTAACGTATAGAAAAACTATCATCCAAATAATAATCTTATCCATGTCCCAAATATATCAAACTACGCAAAAAAATGAACTATCCAAAGTGTCATCATAAATAAGAGTTTGGAGAAATTGATATAGTAATCTAAATCCACTAAACAAGTTAGCCACTTGTCAGAGAATAATTATAATTAGAAAGGATATCACACTTGAGCCTCATCCCGGTTGGTAAGGACAAGGAATGTGCATCCAAGAGACCCAAGATCAAATCCCAGAGGAGATATATTTCCAGGGGTACTGTAGCAGTACTGTAGCAGGCACTGTCATAACAATGTCGCAAGAACAGTTCGGTACTGTAGTAGCCGAAACTATTCATCCATTTGGGCCTCTGGGACACCGGTTTAGTCCTCAGGCCTTGTAAGGCTTTCGGGCTACCCAAGGCCTTCGGGCCAATTGTTTCTCAAGGCCTTCGTGTCACCATTAGGCCTTAGGGCCACCCAAAGGCCTTCGGGCCACATGATGCAGATGTACCGATCATACTACAAGGGACCATGATTTAGATGAGGTTTAGGGCAGGCGCCTTCACTAGACTAGAGCTAACCAAAATTTAAAGAATGAGAGGGTATTGAATTTCCATTATTACTGGGCTTGTGCAACTTTTCATAGGACATCTAGCTGACTATCCCTGTAAAGGTTGTGTGTTGATATCTTGACATACGCTAGGGAGGAGAGGTTCCAGGTTTTCTTTTCTAGGTCATTCCCTCTAAGACCTACGGGTCATGTAATTGTCTCTAAGCCTTAGGGCCTTATAAGGGACTTACCTCACCCTTTGAAAGGATAATTATCAAATAAAATAAAAGAAGGCCTTCAGGTTATTCAGACAGATAAGAAAGGATACCTAGGTAGAGTCTCATAAATATATTTTCAAGGAACTCATCCTATGTTCCCACATAAGTACCCACTGTTTCCCATGAGTAAAATTTGACAATTTTGGGGGTTTAAACTACCCAAAATACCATTTAAGATCCAATCTTTTATAATTGTTCACAATGATGTAAAAAACAAAATTACATGTTACAATCCATTGGAATTTTATGTCACTCAAAATAAAATTAAAATTTTGAATGAATAATTTAGATTGTATAGACACCATTGTCTTCAATAATGTTTTTTAAAAATAGATTATTAATTCATGATAAATTAAAAAATATCAATACATTGAAACAAACACATTTAAATCACAATAAAACACCCTAAGAATTTTAATAAACTCATGAAGAGTGTCAATTTAGTTTAAATCAAATTTATATTTTAAAAGGAATAATTTACCTTGAAACATTTGGAATATAATAAAATAATGAGGAGAAAATATGTAACATCCATTATAGATATCAAAAAATATTTGAACAGTGTCAAAACACTAGTTTAAATCACCAAGAACTCATGGTTCATTTTATAAAGGATAATACATAGATCCACCTACTTTTTTTAGGTGGATTTTATAATCTCAATTGGATATTATCCATATCGTATATCACATATATACCTAAGTAATAATCAAAATATAATTATAAAACTAAAAACATAAGATTCCAAAAATATTCCAAATATTTGGAACTGCATATATTTACCATTAAGTTCAGGGTTTAAAGAGGAGTCACTTCTCAGATGTGGATGACACATATTGGGACACACTTACATAGAAAAATCCTTATGGGTTATGTTTTTTGTCTCTAGAATATAGAAACCCATAATCCTCATAAGTGATATATGTCAATATCCCTATGAATAAGGGAATGGAATAATATAGATAAAGCAAATGGAGAAAAAAGAATATAATAAATTTAGAATAATTCTTACCTTGCGGAGAATTGAAGATTAATTCCTTAGATGGTGAAGGATATCTCTTACCACTCCCTTAGTGTATATCAATCATGTTAGGGGCGGTGGAGGGATTCCACCCCTTTTTTAAAGAAAAAACAAAAAATACTAATATTATTATTATTATCATAATATTATATAAAAGTATATATTATTATTATAAATACATGATGTTGATTACTATCCCATATTAAAATTAACTGACTAATAACATTAATATTATTACTCCATGTTAATAGTAATTCTATATAAATATTTATATTGTCAAATTTATAACCTAAAATATACGTGACATTTAAAACATATATATTTTTATAAAGAAATCATTATTACTTAGTTACATGGCAATATAATAAACATAAAATAATATCATAAAAATCCAACAGCTGATTACAACATTTATGAGGAAGTATTAATATCAAATTTGAAAGGTTGGGTATTATAAAAGGTGTTCAAAAACCTAATAAATAAATATATTTAAATAATAAAGGTGTGGGTGTTATATTATGACTATATATTTGTTGATTTTTTAACCTTAGAGGATAATATTTTATCATGTAATCATTGGTGGAAACCAAAATAATGAATACTAAGACAAATTAAATAGGACATAGTCTTCTATATAATGTATTAAGTAAAAAAATGCAAGGACACAATTTATTTAGGGGTAGAATGGAACATACATGATTTAAATATGTATATATATTCATTATATAATTGATATAATATAATTACTATTTTACTTTTAATTTTAATAAGAATAAAAGTATTGTATTATATTATAAATAAATAAATGAATATAATAAGATTAAAAAATCATTATTTTCATAAAGCAATGTACAAATAAAGTAAAAATATTAAAAATCAATTCTATAAATAAAATTTGATAATACAATATATGAAAATATCCCACAAAAATTATACCTACAAGAAACATGATACTTAGAAAGAATAGAATAATACAAGAAAAACATATTAGAGGAAATATTCTATAGTAATATTGAATATGATATATAAAAATGTGCATATTGTGTTTATTATAAGAACATTTAGTATATATCTATTAGATATTTTTTTTATTATACATATTCATTAACCATTATAAATAATAGATTTTTTATAAATACATGAAATGTAATATTAAATTAAATAAAATTTTAATTAGTTATTTTAACGGTGAAAAATATCTAAGACTTTGAAAGCATGATTTCATAATATGATGTGACTTATATTTACTATTCCAATATATCTATAACGTATCTTTTATTAATAGTTTATTTAAAATTTAATTTTATTGATCCTTAACTAATAATTTAATTTTATGTGTATTTCACAGAATAGTAATTATATATTAAAATTATATTACAATGATTTATTATTTCTAATGCACAATTATTCATACACATATAGTTCTGTTTGATAAATATAATTCACATTAGTGTTATTTTTAAAATAATCTTGTCATTTCAATAATAATTGGTATCTAATGTTCAGAATATGAATTTACATATTGTAATAAATATTTAATTAAAACATAAAACCATTAAAAATAATTAATTCTGATAAATATCATTAAAATATTATATTACTCAATTTTAATGTTGTGGTCTAAGTTAATTTTTATAATAAAGAATCATGTTTTAGAATATTATATTTTTTAAGTAGTGCATTAAATATAAGAACCAAGATTAAATATATATGTTCCCATTAATTATAATGGGTGATAATTAAATAAAAAGATTATGTGGAATATAAATATAATACCAAACAAGTCCATCCAGAAAAAAAGCTTCTAAACATTTATTAAAATAATAGAAAACTTACAAGAAAGAGACAGACGGGGTCAAAAAAAAGGAAACATTCCCTCATCTATCAGATAACAAAATTAAAGATCCTAATAAGACATGTCAATCCCATATTCAGAATCGTCAATAGTTTCCCACTCAGATTGAGGCTTACATTGATTAAAGATCTTGAGGATGTCCCCATTGATACTCTTTGAAGAGGATTCTGTGGACACCAGCCATGGTAGACCAGAATAGTCTCTCTGTGGCCATCTCTTCAAAGGGGAAGGAGTGAAGCCATCTCTGTCAATTACCTTTTTTTATATAAAAATTCATCCTTAAAAGAGTCTTGACCACCACTACATGTTTTCGTCAGTGGGGTATTTTTATTCATCCCTTCTTCATTAGTGATGTGAGTTATCTGTTGACAGTCAAACTGGTGTTGAACATCAATTTGATTTGAGTCATCATCCTGCAGGGCAACAACTATCATGTCATCTTGCAAATTATCATCACCCAAATTAGAAGCATGTCAACTCAACTGAATATTTTCATCAAAGACATAATTTTAATGTTCCTATATGTCCTTCTCTTGAGTGTCCATACCAACAGAAACCAGAGGACCATGCCTCATCGCCAAGGGGGAGGTCTTCTCCATCAATGGTTCCTTCTCATATGCACACCTTCCATCATCAAGATCGATGTTATTTTTTCCTTCCATTTTCTTTTAAAAAGATTCATCTTGATGCCCTTTTACATTGAAATGGGAGAAAACCACATTTTTGTGGCATGTGTCCATAAAATGACCAATTGTATGACATGCTGAACAAAAATGAGAAAGTCTCCCATATTCCACCTTAAGTGGAATTTCATCATCCAAAACTGATAGAATGGTATGATTAATTAAAAAATTTCTCAAGTCAACCTCGACCTAGATCCTAGAAAAGTGTCCAATAATAGCTACCTCATTATCTCTATCCATTTTGATTGGAATACCAATGGTAGAGGAGATATCAAAAAGAATATTGGGATGTCATATAATCCAATTAATTCATATAATTATAATCCAAACATGGACCCTAGTATTTTTTATAGAAAATGGGTTAAAATGAAAATTTCATTCATAAAAGAAGATCATACATATATTTAAAGAAATTTACCTGATCCCACGTGTTCTACTCTTCAATTCCTCTGATGGGAAAATTATGTAAAAAAAAATTCTACCCATGGATACATATCTTCAATATGAATAATTATATATAGAGACTAATTTTTGAACCATTTCATCAACCCTCGATGTTTTTCCACCAATAGGTAGGAAAATCCGCATAGTACTGTAGAATTTCCTGGTATTAAATTTATAAATTATTTCCTCCTTATTAGCTATCACACAAGACATATCACCACTCTTGACAATCATATGGAGTAAAATCTTTTATACATGTGAAATACCTTCTACCAGGTTCCCTTTGAGATTTCACCAAACTAGATTTATTCAAATCTATATTCAATTGAACAGAGCCCACCCCCACCGCTACTGTCATAGTAAAAAATCACCATAAGCAACAATTGGGAGAACCACATCCTGATTAGAACTGAGATTAAACCCTACCATTGACAATTTACCATTATATTCTATTGATCTCAGCCTGTCATGCCGATCACCATCATCACTCACCAGATTCAGACCCGTCACATCATGTGAGGCCCCGTATGTCACCACCATCAAGGATCAGAACCCAACATCAACCTCTGACACTGAGAGGTGAACATATCTTGTGGTCTCTATTCTTACCACCAGATGACTGTGGATACCCACTACATCCATTAGTGATCCATTTATATAAGTTATAAATCTAATGGATAATACTCTCATATAAACACAACATCTATAAGTACTATGGTAGACAAGGTGAAAAATTCTACCAATATAGTAATAATTCATCTAAGATTTTGATGTAATAAGAATTATTTTTTTAGGGTGTGAGATGTAATAGTATGGGTTTCCCAAAATAATTCATTTTATTATGATTGTAATTTGATGTTTTATTTATTATATATGGATTTAAATAGTTTTAATTTAAATAATGTGCTTCAGTTGCTTGATTAACCCTTGATTAATGTTTTTTGTGGAAGTGTTAATTTTTTAGATAATAGGGTAAATATAGTAAATTCAGTATTAAATAAATTTAATATTGAGAAATAGATTGTAGTGTTGAGTATAGAATATTTTTTTTTCCAAAGATAATATTTTTATAATTTTCAAGCATGATTGTGGTGGTGAGAAGTTGTGGCAATCATTTTTATTGATTTAATAAAAATAAATAATAAATCACTTATTATAAAATTACATATCTTTTACCTTTAAAATTAAAAATTTTATTAGAGTTAGAGAGTATAGGAGAGGATCCTCAGTAAAGATATCCACAAGAGAAATATCTAGAGATCAAAGGAGATTGGTTGGATATCACTGGATCATTACAAAATATGTATGGTACTTTGATCTGACATGTTTATTTTGACCCTCAACATATCTTCTTTGGTTTAGTTATAAAATATTTGAAGTTTTTATAAAATTTAATCATGTTAATCCCTATTTCATAGAAATTCTACTACCGTTATAGTTTTAAAAATGGAAGAAATGTATTTTTCTATAACAAAAACAGAATTTCTGGGATAATTTTTTCAAATATATAGATTAAATATTCATTTTTATAATTCAAGAAAACTACCATACCATTTTAGATTGTTTTTAATGTATAAGATTATATACATTTTAAATCACTCAAATATGAAGTATACTTTTTGAGAAATATTAGAGAGATTATTTATGAAATGTTACTGTCTCTCTTCTTTGGAGGGACTTAGAATCCATATTAGTAAAAATTGAGTCCATCTATGAAATTTGGGGTTGTAAAATTATAGTTTATGAAATTTAGTGTCTAGTAAAACACTATTCAATATCTATGGATTATAGTTGAGTGTGAGGAATATTGGAATTGGAAATGTGACTCTAGCATAGCACTGAGATCCATTTGATCTTTGATCAAATGATAGAGAATGAAAAATGTTCCCCTAATGAGGGGATCATGAAAGGATTTTGGAGGTTTCATTAAATCATTTTGATCATATATATTATATGACGAGTGAGTCTATATGTTAACCCTATGGAACAACATGGTAGAGGGTGTAGAAGTGATCACTAGTTGGTTTAATCATCTAAATAGAATTTCTATTTCTATGGAAAAATTTCAATGTGGTTTGAATTCCTCTATAAAATCAAATATAATGGATCATCACTATTAGACAAGGCACTGTATTTCCTCACCTCAATGTGGGGGAGTGGTGTGGCCAAATCTATTCCAATGGATCTTGTCCACCGAATGAATGATCATATTCTCAGGAGAGAATCCAACATGAAACATAGAAAAAGATGTAATCCAATTCTTGGGGGTTCTATGTGGGAGCTGTAGATTTATTAGATTTTTAAGATTCACATGAGAGAATTTGGGGACACTAATTTTGATATATAAAATTCCATTAGACTCCTTATGACATCATTTACACAATGGAAGATATTTTTATTAATTTAAAGAAATGGATGATTAATTATTATTATAATGATTAATTAATGGTAAAGATTTGTTATTAGGAAATAATAACAAATTTTCCATCATTATCATAATTTATTGGGAGATGGAAGTCTATTAAACGCATGAATTTACTTTAATAATGGAAGAAACTCATTGAAATTTAAATTCATAAACGAGAATGTCTAGTTTTGTTTGATTTGGTCATGAATTATAATATTATTGTGATAAATTTAATGTGGACTTGAATTAATCAAATTGATGAGTTACTGAATCATAAGAGGAGTTCATTGGTCTATGTTGATTATAAAGTGGTTTTGATAAGTGGATCATGATTGAGTATAGAAAATAATTATGTTTATAATAATTTATCCTAATAAGAATTGGAAACACATACAAGGATCATGAATTCATTTGATATAGTGGATTCAAGATGATATCCATTTTTCATCTGAATGGATAAGAATAAAAAAATTGTGAGAATTATGGATATGAAAGGGATTTTTAAAAATAAATATTGAACCAAGAAATCTATAAAATTAAATTAAATAATTAGTGTTAATTAAAAGTGTTGAATTCATTAAATGTGACATAAAGAGTGGAATTATTCATTTTTAGTGTATGGTATAAATGATTTCATTTAAATCATGAAATAGAGTGTCATTTATTTAAATAATAATAGTGGGTCAAATATCGAATTATAAAGGATGACAATAGAGAAGAAGGTTGCAAATCAAAAATGGGATTGAAATAATGATATGACATAAAATAATGATATTCCACTAGATAATATGAAATAATCACAAATTATTTTGAAGTTCCAAAAGATTTTTTTAGAATGATGGCAAGAGAATAAGGATGGGTGTCTCAGACTATAGAGAATAAAGTGTTGGAATCCTTCTGGTAAAAATTTAGATAGCCTGAAATTAACTAGGGATATTATTATGAGTACCTTGAGTTTACTTTGATATCTCAAAGTCAATTCTATGAGGAGAGGGATATCACCTATCTTTTGATGTTAATAACTAAATATTTTAGTAATTAATTTTACCTATTATTGAATTCCAGTTCAATTTATATAATTTTGGGAATTAATAATGAGTTAAAGATGATGTAGTGTTTAATTTTCTACATGGGAGTCTTTTAAGATTCATAGAAGGAGCATTGATTATGTTAAGTTCATTGTTTTTTGTGTGATCGTACTCACATTAAGATGTGGTACAACCTCTTATGTGTAGATATTTAAGGTGATTAATCGTTTGTTAGATCTCTATTCTAAGCACCATATGCCCAGGGTTGGAGTGATATTTCATTCACTATCTATTTTTCACCCACCAATCAATGATGAGATTAATGATGAATTCAATAAGAATCTATTTCTACTCACTTGTAGCTCTATGTTAGAATATACCAAATATTTTTCAGAGATGATTGGATATCGAAAACTCCTCAAGCATCATTAGTTCAAGATAGTTAGATATGGGAAATTCCTCCAAGATGACCCATATGAGATTATGATTGATTGGATAGGTGAAGATGAGTGGTTACAATAGTATATTGGAAGTAAGAACATATAGATAGAAATTTACCCAGGTGGTGACACACCATATATTATATAGTATAGGGATCACTATAGATGATGATACACCATATATATTCTCTCCTTATACCCATAGTTTTCGGACTTAGGAGGGTCTAATATAGAGAACCATCCAAGGATATCTCTATTTCCATCAGCACTAATGTATATATTTATCTAGCTGAAGATGTGTATTTCCTTCTATGTATAAACATTTATATGCTTCCAGCATTGGATATGTGTGTTTCCTCTAGAAATTCATATCTAGATGAATGGGGATATAATTTATATTTTTACATATGGTTGGAGTTTTTTTATTTCCTCTAGTACATCTAAAGTAGGTAGAGATTTTTAGTTCTTTTACTATGTATTGATTAGTGAATATGGGGTGATTTATCAGAAGGAATATTTATGAACGAATGTGAGTTCATATTATTATTCTTTTCCTAGATGTATTATCATTTGGAGAGTGTTATAAAAATGATCCCATGGTAGATTCCTCAGGAATGATTTTTATTTTTTTTTCTTGATGAGTTCATTGAGAGATATTGTATGAATACACCTTACTTTATATTGATTCACAAAGAAATTAGATGTTTATGGGGTTGAATCACTGTTTAGGACTATTATACTGAGTATTGTTATACTTACCTAATTATGTTCACTTTCACATGATTTCTTTTGTATCCCTGAAGATGGGCTAATGTGGAGGTTGTGTGCTTAGGGAGTATGAAGATGGATGACAATTTTGGATAACAATTGGATCCGAGATAATCATGATGAAGAAAACTCACATGTCATCACTATTTCGGATGACATATTTTCAAGATGTGATAGTTGTACATGGTGATTAATAGGTACCATTTCACATTATACCACATAGAATATATATATATATATATATTACATTATTTAGTTTTATGTTTAATGAATGCATAATGGATTTTAATATATGATAGCAGAAGATAATTTGATTTAGTGGTAATTCCTTCAATGTTTTGTTAATACTTCACTCCTTAAAAGTATATGTACTAATAGTTTTTTAGAAATGGTTTTCAAAACAGTTGCTAAATGTATAATTTTTTTAGTGGAAAATCATTAAAAACCATCATGAAATTAATGATAATTATTAATTATTTTTAATTTTAATTTCTTATTAATTATTATTTTTTATTTTTTATTTTTTATTTTTTATTTTTTATTTTTTATTTTTTATTTATTAATTATTTAATTATTTTTATTTTTTATATATTTATTATTTATTATTTATTATTTAAAATTTTAATTATTTATTATTTATTTATAATTATTATTTATAAATTATATATAAAAATAAATTAATTTTTAATTATATAGTAATTATTACGTATTTAAAAATTCTGGATTATTAATTTATAATTTTTAATGAGTAAGAATTATATATTTGTATATTTATATATAAATATAGACAAACATGCCTACATAAATATATATATATATATACATATATAAATAATGGATGAAACTTTATCACATAAAAAATGTTCAAAGAGAGGTTGAAGATCATAATTTTTCTCAAAATAGAAAAAAAATATTGATTAGAATATCCATTACTACTTCTTTTTTTTTGTCTAATATAAGTTTACGAAAATAAATTAAATCATATTTGATAAAATTTTTGTAATAATAAATAATAATAAATTTAATAATTTTTTAAGACAAGTGAAAAACTGGACTTCAACCTAAAGAAATAATAAATTTTGATCTATGTGTCTGTTTGGACATCATGACTTGTCAAATTGAAACTTATGATGACATATACGACATATAATACTAGGAATCCATCTACCCATATCTTTTTTTTGTGAAAAGTGGCATGGAAGGACGTAAAAACTAATTGTTAAATGACATTGTCTCTAATATTATAACTTTTCTGGAATTTATATAACACCTTTAGGTTGTTTTTTAAAAAAAGAAAGATACATTTGATGGAATACGTGACATGTAATTTCATGTTATAATGAAACACAATATACTATTAATGTTAGTATTTAAACATGACTGTTATAACATAGCTATTAAATATGATGGTATGAATAAGAATAAAAACGTTTTTTAAATTAAGTATGATGGATTGAGAAAATATATTGATAAATAATTACTTAATTTTTTGTAAAGTATTTGAAGGCTGTAAAAATACTTTTTTCTCAAAAAAGAATTTTTTTTATTTCATTTTAAAAAAAAATAATATAATTAATTTTTTACACTTATAGAAATTTTAAATAAAATTAAATTCATTTTTTGATCAACTTTTCAAAATTATATTATGTTAATATTTTTATTTTTCTAAAAAGTTTTATTTTTTTAAATAATAGTGAAGACATTTATTTTACTAAATTATGTGTTTTCATTAAAATAATTTAAAAAGTTTTATTTTATTTTATTATGGTTTAAAATTAAATTTTTTTCAATTATGTTAATATTAATCCAATTTATGTAATTTTAATCAATTTAATTTTTAATTTGGATACAGAAACGTTTTATACTTATGCAAACTTTTTCTTTGGAAACCCATTTTTTTCTCCACGTCAATTAGTTTAATTTTAAATTTCATTATTCAATTTAAACAAATTGAATTTTTAAAATGGATTCCATTTATAGAATTAGACAAATTATTATTATATAATAAGGTTAAATTAATTTTTGGTCTTAACTAATAGTAACAGCAGTAAAAATTAATTATAGTAGTTAATGTTAAAATGGGTTTATCGGGGGTTAAACAAAAACAATAAGTGTCAAATGACCGAAAAAATTGTGAAAATCTAAAATAATGACCATATTTTGAATATATATCATCTCAATTTTTATAATTATACATTTTGGATCCTTTTCGTTTGTGTGAAATATATGTATAACTTTTTATTTTAAAAATTTCATAGTGTCTCGTCTCCCCCACTTATAAAAGGAAACACCCTATCCTCTACCTTTTACTCTTATAGACCCTTTTGGATCATCCAAAACATTCACAAATACCTTCCTTAATTATATTACAATTTTCTAAAAGTGTTTTGGATGATAAATTCATTCTAGGGAGGGTTCATGTATTATCCTAAAGAGGTGCTCTGAAGAAGTGGTATTGTTCTTAATCAACCATGTTTTCTTCTTCCACCACCGTACAATAATAATAAATCATGATTGTATAATAAAATCAGTATCTAACAATACTAATACATTATTAATTTAATTTTATTACATAAATCTATCTTCACTTCAATCACATGTGAAATGAAACCATCACTCATGTGTATGGTGGACTATCACCCCATGAACCGATGTAATTAGTCTTCTATCATCACCTATCAAGTATTTTCATGAGAATAGATTTAATGTTTATATATTACATTCATGAAATATTAATTATTATATAAAATTGATATATCATATACCTTCTTACCTTATAATCCATTCAATAATTATAACATCATTTATATTTACGTCGGACTACCACAATGAAAAGCTATCTAATTCCTCTTTTACCGCATCACATGGATGGTATTTATAAGTTAATTTAAGAAATAATATTTTATTTATGTTATAATTATAATTTTGAAAAGATAAAATAACACTTACCTTCTTTCCATTATGTTTTTGAAAAATGAAAACGTCACAAATGTGTATGTACAGCCACCCATCTCTATGATGGAAATGTAGTTCACTTTTCATAACCATAACTCTTGATTATTGTTTAAACTATAATTTATATACATGAATGATAATTATTTAAAGATTATTATTCTATATATGGTTAAATAATAATCACTTTTAACTTATTCAAAATTCTAAGGTGATTTTGTACATATGATCTGAACATCTTCATACCGTCTTATTTAAACCTAAATAATTTTGTAATTGAATAAAACATAATAAAAGATAAAATAATATTAATATTAAAAATTAAAAAATTTCATAATCATGTAAATAATTAACATAGGTTTACTATTAGGAAAGATAAATAACACATGTGATGAATCATTCTCGAGGTAAGAGATCTCTTTAAACCACCATATATTATGTGTTATAACGCCCCTCTCTCTCTAAATCAATTTTCCTCTAACTAATGTTATGTAATCCTTATACAAATTTTATATATTTCTCTTACATATATACCTAGATCACTTTCTATTCCTTTTATGTGTGAACAAATACCATACGATCATTTCTATAATTCCTTCCTTAAGAAATCTTTTTTGGTTATGAGATAACGAAATATTACATAACCTATTTTCTTTCCATGGGAAATTATTATGTTTATGCCTTATGATTTATTTACTTATGTGGAAGACATATTCAAGTACATGATATTAATTTGGTAGGTGGGCCTAGAATTATATACCCCGCGGATGCATTGGGTAATGCTTTAGTCTTATGAGATGTCATATTTGGGATTAGTAAGTGAACCTAGTCCATTATTGGACTATGTTCACCATGTGTATTTTCCCAGTGGTTAATCTTGACTTATTTTTATGACATGTTTTAAGTTTATACCACATTTACTATGTTTCCATTATCTTATAAAACTATTTTATTTTTTTATTCTCCCATATGATTACTCATGAGAATTCCCTTTTATGATATATTATTATTCCTTTGACTCACATGTTATGTTTCTTTATTAATTTATACCATTACTGACCTTTGTAGATCATCCATTTATTTACTTTTCTCCCAAGGTTTTCCTATGTAGTTTTAGGACCTCAAGTAGATTTTAGATATCATTAAGTAGAAGAAAAAAATTAGTTTCATTTTTATGTATTACGAACCTAGTCTTCCAAATACAATATTACTCATGATATATGGGTTTTAATTAATGTATTTTTATTTTAAAATCCCTTGATAATATGTGTAAAATGAATGGGTTTTTATAGTTGGTATCAGATAAATTTATTGTAATTTTTGGGGATTAGTACTAGAATAATTTATTTTGAAACTTTGGGATAAGTATAAAGATATGACAAAGTATTGCAAAAAATATCCTATAATTTTGGTGAGGTATAGAAATATTTTATTCCAAACCAATATATAAATGTTTTAAAACTTCAAGTTTATGTTGTAATAGAATAGTTTTACCTAGGGATAACAACCAAAAAAGTGTGCATTGGTTTGGACTCGATCATCACATACTGCACAACAAATGAACCTTTCTTCACATCTAGGTTGAAACTCCACATGGATATGTTTATAAATTCACAAACTCTTTATAGACAATTATAAAGGACTTGGATAAATTATTAGGTTATAAAAAATAATGGGAAAATTATTATGGATAACCTATATTGAAATATATACACTTATGAGTTGTGATATATTTATTATTTATAAGTTATTTATATCATGTTTATAAGTTCCCCATTTTTATATTTATTAGTTAATGTATTCAAATATTTTTTTAATTATTTTATGTAATGGATGGAAATATGAGACACTATTCTAACAACCAAAATAATAGGCAGTGGTTGGATTTCCCCAATGATATGCCTAATATTATGGGAGTTGGATCTGAGAAAATCCTTGAAGTAATATCTCAACTAGATTATGTTATGAGTAATAACATGAATCATGATGAACCCATAAATCCCTAATAAATATAATGTTGTAATTGATACTTTTATGTGATAAGGAGACAGAACATTCAATTGATCTTCACATCCTTTAATCGAGTAAAAATATATCAAATCCATTGAAATGATCTTCTATATGTTTCAATGCTCTGAGAAATATAAGTTTGTGTTGGTTAGTTATTGTATGGTGGTGGAATAAAAATCCACGGTGGAAATTGATCAAATATTTGAAGCCTGAGGATGAGATAAAATCAATGGAGTGAATTTAATTTTGAATAACCCTTGGCAATGAATATTTTCCTCACACTCTATAAATTATAATAGATAGGTATTTCCTTAGCCTTATGAAAAATAATGATAAATCCACTAGGGAATATGAAGAAAACATGAATTGTCATTCAGAAAATAAATCTTGATTTGTCATCTCCCCTAAAAGTAATGTTTACTACTTCTTTAGTGTACTCATCCCAATCCTACAGAATGATTTTAAAATTAAATACATTGACATCTATGAGGAGATTATCCAATGTGCCCTCGAAGTCAAAATATAAATCAGTTAATATCAAGGTTCTAATGGTTATTCGAACCAAAAAAATAGATCTCAATCCTTATGGTGTGACAGATAAATCAAATGGTGGTATGAAATTCTAACATCCCACTTTTCAGAAGTGGGGGAATGAGCATTCATGAAATTTACTAAAGGGGGAATAAATGTGTTTTAGGTGAAGAATGTAAGGGTAGTGATTTAATGATTGCTGATAGGAGAAGCCTACCAATGTGATCGAAGAAATGAATTTAATATCTAACTCTTGTTATGTTGTCCATTGTTTCAATTGCAAAGAACATGGACATTATGTGAACCAAATCGCTAAGCCAAGGTTTCTTAAAGAAAATAAATGAAAAATCCTCCAAGTTCTTGAGATGATGTCTGATCTTATAAAATAACACCTACTGAGGTAGATCGAAAAAATAAATTGGTGATATTTATTCCAATTATTCATTAAAAGATAGGGAACATAATATTTTATTCTGGTTCTATGAATTCTTTCTTATCACACAAGTTTAGTAGAACTATTGAATAAAAACCTAAAAACATGGATGCTGAGTTATCAATGAAGATGGGGGATGGGTCGATTATTGAATCCCAAGAATATGAATCTTCCCCTATACATATTTGTGGGATAAATTTCCTAGAGAACCTTATGATAATTCTAATAAAGTAATTTGATGAAGTTCTGGAAATGGATTTAAATTCCTTATATAGAGAAAATATAAAATAATTTTATAAGTAAATCAACCACTATATCATGAATCGCCCTCGGATTCATTACATGTTCAAGAAGGAAGATGAATCTTATTTGGTAGAATCATCTGAAGCATGGATATTTTTTCTTATAAGAAATCTTATCATTCTCAAATGATTGAGACTATGGAAAATATCATTCTTACTGAGGTGCTGATTGTGAGATATTATTCCGATGTATTCCCTAAAGAGTAGTTTGGTCATCCTTATAGTTGAGATGTTGAATTTTCTACTGACATTATACCTAGATCCTTTCAAATATCCAAGACTAAATATAGAATTTTTATTGTTAAGGTTGAGGAGATGAAGAAGAAATTACAGGAGAATCTGGATAAAGGGTTTATACACCTAACTGCTTCATTGTGAGTTGCACCAGTCCTCTTCATCAAGAATAAGGATGGGTCAATGTGCCTCTACATGGATGTTCATGATCTCAGAAATAAAATGATAAAGAAAAAGTATCAAATTAGTGATATTTATGACTTGTTTCATCAGATACATAGATCATGGTATTTCTCCAAGGTGGACCTTTAATCAGGATATCACTAATTAAGGGTGAAGTTGGAAGATGTTTCTAAAACTACCTTTAGAACAAGGTATGGACATTAGTATTTCATATTGATTCATTTAAAAATCACATATTCTATATAAATCGTTATATACTTAAAGAATATGATCCTGAGATATTAACTTGAAAATTTTATGTTCTTTTTTATATATGTTATTATTATTTACACCAAAATTAATGAGGAGAATGAGAAGCAATTGAATACTTTTTCTAAGGGAATTTAGAAATATAAATATATATGTCATGTAAAGTAAATGTGAGTTATATTTGAGTGTTTTATTATTCATTGGGAATATTTTTACTAGGAAATGGATATATAAGGGCCAATCTAGGGAAAATTAAATTGAGGATTGTCCTAAAACAACATCGTTAATAGAGATCCAAAATTTCATTATACTAGTTGGGTATTAATGACAATTTTTGGAAAACTATTATCAGTTTTAAAACCCTATAACCAAGCTATCATAGAAGGGAATAAAGTTTATTTGGACCAGGGAATGGTAAGAGAGATTTAAGGATTTGAAAAAGAGGCTTATCAATGAACTATTCCTCACACATCCCCCAAGGGGGAAAATTTTTGTTCTATACAATGATTCTTTAATAAATGGATTGGGTAGTGTGTTGATGTAAAACAATAAGTTAATGGTCTATTACTCAAGAATATTAAAATAGTATGAGTGGAACTATCTCAAACATGATATTGTGTTTTCAACAGTGATCTTTGCATTGAATGTTTGGAGACATTATCTCTATTGTGAAATTGTGAAATATAGAGACTATTAAAGCCTAAAAAATATATTCACATAGAAAAAGATTAATATGTGATATTGAATATGGTTGTACATGATCAAGTACATTGAATCATCAACCCATTAGCATTTTATTAAATCAAGAGGTTTGGATGATTCTATATGTATAATATATTTTGTGACATTATTTGTGATGATAATTGTGAAGGATCAGATCTTATTAGACATTAAAAGGACAGACATGGGAATCATGAAGGAAGGAACATCATTATTCCTTCATCAATAGATTTCTCAGCCATCCCTTATAGAGAATTTAAATGATTCTCAAATTGATAATGTCTAAATTTTGAAGTAGGTGGAATAGATAAGAACAGTGAAATCCTAGGAGTTCAAAATTTGATGAAGGAGTTGTAAGATTTGGGTCATTATTATGTGTATCATTAAATCATAATATAAAGAAGGATATTCTAAATGATTCAAAAAGCTTAAACTACCCCATCCTCCTAGGGGTCATAATGATGTATCGAGACCTCTAAGAGCACTATTGTTGCGATAATATAAACAAGGTGATCATGGAATTTAAATTAATTTGTATAATATGTCAGAAAGTTAAGTTTGAAAGGTTGAAGTCTAATGGGATTATGAAAACCATTACCCATCCCAAAATGGAAATGGGAAAACATCACCATGGAATCTATCACTAGTCATTCCAAGAAATCAGTTGGAAATAATTACATATGTTTATAATGTATTGCCTTATAAAAATTGCTCAGTCCATTTTAATATGAGGGGAATTATCACTCAATCATCTTGGAAGGATATACATCAAAGTTGTGTTGAGGCTATATGGAACACCACAATTAATTATATCTAATTCATATGATATATTTACATCAACTCTCAATAAGTTCCTCCAACGTTATTTGAATATTAAGTTGAATTTTAGTACACCTTACCACCACCAAATAGATGGAAAATATAAGCAGACTATTTAAATAATCAATGATATATAGAGATCATGTTCAATGTATTTTAAAGGTGGATGAGATCAAAATGTTCATCTAGTCCAATTATTGTACAAAAAAAGTTTCCACTCAAGAATATAAATGGATCCATATAAATACATTTATAGTAAAATATGTAGAAAAACATAATTTTGGTATGAATTTGGTGACAGAATCCATTTGGACATGAAATGGTAGAGAAAATGGTAAAATTTCAAGACCGTTCGCTGACACATGAGGACTTATAAGATTTGACAGAACAATAATGATGGCAATCGTCGATGAGACCTAGGGAATGAGGTCGAGGATAAAGTGTTTCTATACATAACTTCAGGAAGAATGTAATGGGATATGAGAATGAGGGAAAGCTAATCTCGAGGTACAATATCCCCATTGAGATTCTTGATAATATCGGAGTTGTGGCTTATTTACTAGCACTCCCACCAACCCTTTATTAATTACAAAACATATTATATGTATATATTTTAAGGAACTACATACCATATCCCTCAAATATACTAAATTTAGATATGGATATAGCTATAAAATGATATCTCCTAGGAGGAGAATAAAATAATGATCTTAGAGTATACAAATAAATCTTTACACAACAATATGACTCACGTCGTCAAAGTTCTATACTCTAACCATAAATATGAAGAGGCAACCATAGAAACAAGGGATGAAATGATGTAGAAGTGCCCGCATGTATTTTCACCTTAATCTGTAATATAAAGTATATAGGTTTAAATTTTTAGAGGGTTGAATAATGTAAAACCCAATTATTGAAAAAAATAAATATATGTTTGATAGAATAGGTGACCCCTAACACCAAATTTTAAAAAACCTCAATATAGAAAAAATATTATTATTTAAACATGACTCTTATAAACATGAAGTTAAATTTGGAAGTATGAAAAGTAATTAATAAATTTTTAAAATTAATTATTAATTTTAAATAAAATATATTGATAAATAAGTACTTTCTTTTTGGTAAAGTCTTTATATACTTCAGAAATATATTTTCTCAAAAAATTATTTTATAGTTTTTTATAAAAAATAATAAAATTAATTTTTCCACTTTTATAAAATTTATTTAAAAATTTAACTTCATTTTGGAATAAATATGTATAAAATATATTATGATTAATTTTTTATAATTTTCTAAAAAGTTTAATTTTTAATAAATAATGAAAAAGGCTGATTTTTTTAAAACATCCATTTTGTTTAAATCATTTAAAAATTAATATTTTGTTTCAAAATGGTATTAAAGAAAAATTATTCAAATTGTTTTGGTATTAAAATAATTTAATTTATTTTAATCAATTTCATGGTGAATTTTTATATGAAAACCTTTTATACTTATGAAAAAAAATCTTTGGAAAAACATTTTTTTCTTCACATCTGTTGGTCTATTTTTAAATTAAATTATTCCAATTCTATGAATTTTAATTAGAAAAATGGATTTAGTTTTCCAAATAATAATCATTAATATTATATAATACATTAAACTTAATCCTTTTTTATAATGAAAATTAAAAATAGAAAAAACTTACTACTGCAGTGAAGTTTAAAACTCGTAGGTTAAACTAAATAATAAGGGTTATGACCTAAAAAAATTCAACTTCTATTTTATGTTCCTATTTAGACCTTATATCATCCATTTTTTATTAATTATCCAAATTGGATCCTTTTTTTATGTTTAATATGTGTTTATAACTATTTCTTTTCAAAAATACCATGTGTGCCCCCCCCCCCCCCACTTATAAAATGGAACCCCACTTCTACCCTCCTAACACTTATAAATACTTTTGTTTAATAAAATACCTACCCAAATAACTTCCTCAGTTCCCTTAACATTACCAAGAATCATTTTTTTGTTCATAAATCCTATCTAGGGAGGCTTTTGGTATAATCCTAAATAGGTGTTCTGAAGAAGAGTTGTCATTCATAACTGAGTGTCTTTGTTTTATTTGTTATTCCAAATAATTCAATTATATATCAATAATTCTTATATAATAACATAAGTATCTCAAATATACTATTATTTTAATATGTTAATATAAAATTTAAAATCCATTTTCACTTCCATCAAATAGGAAACAAAACCATCATTCATATGTACACTGAGCATCTTCCTCATGAACTGATGTAATTCATCTTCCATAATAACCTCTCACAAATACTCATAATTATTGATTTCAAGTTTATAAATTATTATAATTACATATTAGTCAGTATAGACAATTAATATATCATATACCTTCTTACATTACAATCCATTGAAGAATGATAATGTCCTTCGTGTGTACAGAGGACTACCACCTCACAATGTAATGTGATTCGTTTCATATTATTGTGTCTCATTGATGGTATATGTAAGTGTATTTAAAGAAATAATATTATATTTATTATATTATTATTACTTTATATATACAAAATAACACTTACCTTATTTCTACTATGATTATTGAAAAATATAATTGTAAGACATGAATGCATAAGACCTACAATGTCCATGATTGTAACGTAGTTCCTTTTTTATTACCATAACACATGATTATTATTTAAAAGTATAATTTTGGTATAAAATTTTTATCATTTAATGATTATTATTCTAAAAATAAGTAATTAAAAATATATTTTCCCTTTTTCAACTTTCTAAGGTGATTTTTCATATATGCGGTAAACTCATCAAAACATCCGACTTGACCCTAAATAATTAAGAAATTGAATATGAAAAGATAATGAATAAAATATATTTAATAATAAACATGAAATAGGTTCTTGAAAAAATATATAATTAATATAATTTTATTATTTTGGAAGATAAATAAAATATGTGATGAATCCATCTCAAGGTAAGGGGTCTTTCTAAACAACCCTTATCTACGTGTTATAACCTCTCTCTCTCTCTCTAACTCAGTTTTACTCTCTATTATGTTATGTAATTATTATAAATTCTATATATATGTATATTACATGTATACCTAGCTCTATATCCATTCATTTTAGGAGGTAATATATATATTTTCATCATTTCTCAGATGACTTTCTTAATAAATCACATCCAATTATTATCTGATGCCAGATTATGAAAAAATGTTTTTTTCTTGGTTAATTCATTTGATTATGAATTATAATTTATTTCTGTATAAGTAACACATATACATGTAAATGATATGAATTTTAATGTTGATCTTAGAATTATATAACCCACTAATTCCTTGTTTAATGTTATTGTCTCATGAGACGTCATGTATGAGATTATGGAGTTAATCAAATCAATTATGGGACTTTTCCACCTAGTGATATTGTCTATGAAGTTAGACTTGGCTTATTTGTATGTCATATTTTATGTTTCTGCCACATTTCCTATATGGAAATGATCTTATGATACCATGTTCTTTATTTTATTTTCTCATATGTTTACTCATGATCCTTATCTATTGTGATATAATATTATACCTTTGACTCACATGTTATGCTTCCTTATCATTTTTTTTACCATACTAGGTTTTTAGATCAACCATTTCTTTTGCTATTTCCCCAGGTTATCTTATGCTACTTTTGGAGCTCAAATAGATTTATGAGCTCACTATGGTGAATAAAATATGTATTGTTTTAGTTTATTTTTGATTTATTTTGATCCTAGTCTTTGAAAGACACTAGGAATCACAATCTCTAGGATGTAATTAGTGGATATTTATGTTCAAAGTCAATAATATTATGTGTTAAAGGCATGGTTCATTATAACTTTTACTTATTTTGAGAGGATATTATAATCCTTTTTGGGTGGCGTATGATTTTTTTCACGGGGTTTACATTCCTATTGATATGATAGTGTTAAATTAATATTATTATTTCCTCTTTTGGTTATTTTTTTATCTGACTTATGTTCCAAGGATTTCCGTAATGGTCGCTGACATTTCTTATTGTAGGAAGTCAAAATTCAATAATTTTGTTTGTGTGTTTGTATTTATAAATATTTGTGTGTGTGTAAATTTATATATATTTATATATATTTCTAATTATATATATTTCTATTTATATATATTTATATTTATATGTATTTATGTATATCTATATGTGTGTATATATACACATATTTATACATATGTGTGTGTGTATGTGTTTATATATATATATATGTATTTATATATATGTATATATATTCTATGGATATATATATATATATATACATATTTATGAATATTTATATGTGTTTATATATATATATATAATTATATTCAATATTATATATATCCAAATTTATTTATTGTTATACATATTTATGTATATTTATGTATATTTGTATATTTTATATGGGTATATGTATTAATGTATGTTATGTGGGTATATATATATAAAAATTTATATATATTTTTATGTGTTTATATATATATATATTACCTACAAAAAATTCAAACACAAGGGGTTTTTTCCATTAGGGGTGCTTATAACCCCCTCGATATTAATTAGCATATGTTATGGAAAACTGATATTAAACATTCTTCCTACTTCTGTCAACATTGGTTATGAGTAAGTAATCATAAAAGAAAAAAATAGTAGTGATTATAACCCCATATATATATTTTCAAAAGAAATAATATTTTTAACCACTGTAAATAAAAATTATATATTCAATAAAAATAAAAATATTAAGGGTAGTTTAAAATCACCGTAATTTTTTAAAGAGTGATTTAAAACCCTTTTGTATAAGTATATTTGAAAAATATCACCTGGTACATGATGAAATTCTTGCACCCCACATGCATGGAGGAGAAATAATTCCACGTCTTCGTGATTTGATCACCTGGCTAATTGGAACCATAATTATATATAGACCACCTCTCATAGAATCATTTCCTATGAAATATGTGTTGTTTTAAATATTTATAATTTTGTGTTAAATGGATTTAATAAATTATTTTTACATTATAAACTATATTAAAATATATTATAGATATGTATAAATATAATTTTATTTACATTATTATAATATAATATATAAGATATAACCTAATATATTATATATAATATCTATATTATATAATATAATATATAATAAAAAGTGAAATAATATTTAATATAATTTATATACATATATATATATATGTCAAAATTAGTTAGAGGAGATTAAAAACTACAAATAATTCACACACAGGCACCCTAGAGGATCTGATTTATACCTACTCACAAGGATTGACAAGAACGCACTAGACCTATTTTATTACATATTAATGGCCCGATGATCAAGTTGATTGTGGCTCAAGGACCTTAAATGAGATGACCCAATGGTACCTAGTGAGTAGTCTGCTTCATTTCATGTTACCACCCTTAATGTCACATCACCCCCCCCCCCCCCCATGTCTGAAGTCATCAAAAAATGATACTGGTATGATATCTATGTCATCCCATCTTCCAGGAATCATTGTGTCATTTTTGACCACTGATGCATTATTGTAGGGAACCCCTATACAGTACTGTTATAGTGCCTATTATAGTATGCACACCTTCCAAGATTCAAACCCACATCATTTGGATGTGGAGTTTGTGGCTTGAGTGTCACTCAATCAAGGATCAGGCCACCATATATATATATATACAAAATTATAATATATTTATACAATATAATATAATATATGTATAATATAATATATAATATTCTATAATATACAACACAATATAATATAATATTTAATATAATATATACATACCTATATATAATAGAAAATAATACATAAATATATAATATAAATGTAAAATATATATATTATAGGAATATACATATATAAATTTAACAATCATACACACAAACAGAAATATATATAATCCTCTAGAATTTTTATAATTAAAAAACATAATTTTAATAGTGAAAATAATTTATTATCATTATCATTATTATTTTTATTAAATACATTTTTTATAATTAAAAATACATTATATAAATATATTACGTTATATTAATGTATAAATATATAAAATAAAAATTTATTTAAATATTTTTAATTAATAATATATATATATTCAAATTTAAAATATCACTTTTAAATAAAACCTATTAAATATGTCTAATGAATGATGTACTAGGGAATCAATGTAAACATAAATAAAAGAAAACGAATTCATTAACTAAACTAACCAAGAATCATCAGAGTGAACCTAGGGGAACATAGGTCTAGGAAGAGTATGATCCAGATACTAATTATATCCATATCCTAAACATATCCAATTACATGCAAAAACACACTAGCCAAAGTATCATCATAAACAAGCATGGGGCCATATAAAGATAACAAGCTATACCTACTGAACTATTCCACCCCTAGTTAGAGTCTCATCATGGCTATAAATTCTAGCTAGGGTGATTCTCATAAAAAACTCGGCAAGGTACTTATCATAGGTTCCCATCGAAGTACGCAATGTTTCCCAATAGTAAAATTATAAATTGAAATGGGTTTAAACTACCTAAAACACCATATATGATCCAATCCTTCAAAATATTTTTCATGGCTTTAAAAAACCAAATCGCATATTGTAACACATCAAAAAGTGATATCATATAAATGATAAATGAAATTTTGAATAAATAATTTATATTAGATAAACACCACTATATTAAGGGGAATTTTATTATCAGGATAACAGTAATTCATGATAAACTATAACATATCATTGCATTAAAATAAACTTATTTGAATCACACTAAAACAACCTTGGAATTTTAATGAAAACCTTATTTATCTCGCTTTACATGAAAACTAATTTATATTTTATAAGTTGTCAGTTCTATTGAATCATTTTTAGAAACATGGAATTATGAGTATATAATATGTAACAACCATCACATATATCAAAAATATAGTTCATTCATGTAAAAAACTATTTTAAATCATCAAGAACTTATTGTTTATGGAATGAAGGACAATACATTGATCCAAATACCAATTTGGGTAGATTCAAAAAAGATTTTTGGATATTACCCGTATAATATCTCATTTATATACTTAAGGAAAAATAAAATTAAAATAAAAAACTAAATAATATAGGAAATCCAATAATATTCCAATTCTGTAGAAGTACATAAATTTACCGATCATTCATAAGTTTAAATAAGAGTCTCTTATTAAAGTTTGATGATACATAAAGGTCCAATATTACTTTGGAATGAAAAATCCCTATAGGATTTAGGTGTTTTCTAGGACATGGAAAAACTCTTATCCCCATAAACCATAAATGTTGAAACCCATAAGAAAGAGGTAATGGAAGCATGGAGAGGAAGATAAGGGAGAAATAATATGATAAAATTTTAGAATAATGGTTTCCTTAGGGGTAACTAGAGAAGAATTCCTTAGAAGGAAGATGAGAGATATTCAACCTCCCTTGGTTCATAGTGAGAAAGATACAGGAGGGAGAGGGATTATTCCACTTTTACAAAAAAAAACTATACAAAAATAATATTAACCTTATTATCATAAAAATGAATTAAAATCTACATTTCTCTTTTAAATACATAATATTAACTACGACATCAAATTTAAATAAACCAACTAATTACTTTAATATTATTTCTATATGCTAATGGTAATTCAACATAAATAGTTATAGATTAATATTTATAACATAAAATATACATGACCATTAAAAACATATATTTTTATAAATAAATCATTATTAGTTAATTAAATAACCTTATAAAATACTTCAAATAATATAATAAAAAATCAGTATCCAAATACATCACGTATGAGGAAGTATTTGTTTGAAATTTAAAAGTATGTGTATCATTAAAGGTTCATACATAAATAATAAATATATATATGTAAAATACTAAAGTTTTGGGAGTTACATTATGACTATATATAAGTAATTATTTAACTTTTTAGGTTAATATTTTATCTAGTAATCATTTGTAGAAACTATAATAATTAATTTAAATATGAATTAAACATGACATGAGCTTATATATTAATTATTAAGTTAATATTACCAGGAATAAATTTATTTTGTGGATGAATGTAACATACCAGATTTATATATATATATATATATATATATTCCCTCTATATTTGAAATAATTTTATTTTTATTTCACTTGTATTTTTAATAAAAAAACTTATTGAATAATATAATCAATAAATAAATAAATATGTTATGATAAAAAAGATTTTTTTTATATTCTTAAATTTATTTAAAAATAAATGTTTGATATTATATATAAATTAAAGAAGAAAAATTTGATAACAAACATATGAAAATCTCTAATGACCATTATACTTATAGGTAACATGATACATAGAAATAATAGAATAATTCATAAAATACATATGAGATGAATGATTTTAGAGATATAAAGAAAATGGTATATATAAAGGTTCATATATTGTTCGTTTCAAGAACATTGAGTATATAAATATTTCATATTATTATTGTTATTCATATTCATTCACCACTATATATAATAGACATTTTATAATTAAAAAAAATTATTAATGAATTCATTAATTATAAATGCATTTTTTAAATGGTAAAAGATAACACATAATTTGAAAGAATTATTTTATAATGTATTATAACTGATATTTAATATTTTTAGATATTTATTATATATAAAATTATAATAATTTATTTACAAAATAAGTTTATTAACCCATTAATTATAATATAATTTTATTAATATTTGATAAAAATATTTGATAAAAAATATTTTTTTAATACACAATTCTCATTTCACGTCGAGTATAATTTGGTAACTACATTTCACAATAGTATTATTTCAAAAGTAATCTTGTCATTGTAATAATAATTTGAATCTAATTTTTAGTATATAAATTTATATTTTATAATAAATATTTAATTGTAACATATTACCACTAAAAATAATGAATTGTGATATATATCTTCAAAGTCTTATATTATTATATGTTAATGTTATGATCTGGATTAATTTTTATAGTAAAGAATTATATTTTAGAATATTATATTTTCTATGTAGTGAATTATATGTAACAACCATGATTTTATATATATCTATTAATTATATTGGGTGTTGATTAAAAAAATGATTATGTAGAATATAAGTAAAATAAATTAATAAAAATTTGAAACACCATGATATGAATAAAATTTTATTATATTATAATACAACATTATCAATTAAAGAGATACACAATATATATAGAAATAAAAAATAAAATCACATCTATAAATATAGCTAAAAATCAATGTCCCATGTTAGAAATATCCTGGATCATTGTATCCCATAAACATTGCTTCTATAATAACATATTAGCTAGGAAGGAAAGTGTTAGAAATGGAATATGCCTTATTCTAATATTTTTATATAATGGGTAGTATTATTTTAGGGTATCAGGTGTAACAGTTTGGGTTTTCACCTAGGAATTCACTTTCTTATCATTGAAATTTGTTTTCTATTTTATTTTTGATGGATTTAACTAATTTTAATTTAAATAAAGTGCTTTAGAGGCATGATTGATCTTTGTGTGATGTTATAAGTGGAAGTATTAATTTTTGGGTTAATTGGATAAAAATATTAAATTAACTGTTGAATAAATTTCAAATTGAGAAAAAGAGTGTGGTGTGAGTTTGGAATCTATTGTTCACCCTTGGATAATATCTTCATATTTTTTTGACATGTTTGTTATGGTGTGATGTAGTGGAAATCATTTTTATGATTCATTAAAAAACAAATAATAAATAATTTAATATGGTTTCAAATATCCCTTTCACTTTTCAATTCACATTTTAGAGGAGATATAGAGTATAAGATAGGATCCTCCATAAATTAATCAACTATAGGGATAACTGGATATTGGAGTATCTTTTTTAGAGATCATTGGATCATTACAAAATGGGTAAAGTTATTTGATATGTTGTTTTCATTTTGACCCTCAACATCTCTCCATTAGTTTAGATACCAAATATATGAATTTTGGAAAGATATTTAAGTATTTTAATCCTTGTATCATTGAAAAGAAACTACCTTTTGATTTTTCAAAATCTAATAACTGTATTTCAAGTTTATAAAAAGATAATTTCTGGAAGAAATTTTATAAATAAAATGATAAAATTTTCATTTTATGGATTCATGAACACAATAATACCATTTTTTAAAATTCATAATGAGATGAATCAATTACATTTAAAATGACACAAAACGGAAGTATAGTTTATGAAAAATCGTATCACTAATAATTTTGAAGTTTTACATTTTCTATCCATTTTGAGGTACATAGAACAAAAATAAGGAAAAGAAAAATCAACATATGGAATTGAGGAGTTTTACAATTATGGGGTTTGAAATTTAGTCCCAATACATTGTGCATAACCTTGGTAAAATACCATGAATTTTGGTAGATAGTGATGAATAGTGGTAGTAATGATCAAACTCTATCACTAGATTGAGTGATATTCGATCTTTGATTAAATGATGGAGGCTCAAAAATATTTCCCTAACTTGGTTATCATGAAAAAATGTTGGGGGTTTAATTGATTTATTTTTATCATAGAGATTGAACGATGAGGGACTAACCATGACAACCCTAGGGCACGATGAGATAGAGTATATATAAGTGATCCATGAGTCATTCAATCTATCTAATGAAATGTCTATATTTGCTGGAATATTTCCATGTAGATTTATTTACTCTAAAAGATTATGTCCAACTGACCATGACTATAAGAAAAGGCCATGTGTGTCCTTATCACTGAGCGAGGGAATGGTGTAACCAAAACAAATCCAATGGATCACAGTCATCTTATCAACGATCTGACACCCAATAGTGGCTGAACATGAGGCACAACAAAAGATCTTAGCCAACACTTGAGGATATCATGTGGAACCCCTAATTTTTTGGATTAATAGAATTCACAAGGGGGCATGTGGGGATACTTATTTTGATGTATAACATTACATTCAACTCCTTGTGACATCATTTACACATTTGAACATAGTTTCTGATATTTAAAAAATCGGATTATTAATTATTATAATTATGATTAATTAAGGAAAAACATTTATTATGAATGAATAAAATTTTTTCTTGATTAATATAATTTCTTGTGGGATGAAAGGTTATTAAACATCAGGAAGTATGTTATAAGAGTATGAAACTCATTGATATGTAAATTGATAAACTATGTCTGGTATTTTTTTGAGTTAGTCAATAATAATAATATCATGATAAACATAAATGTCAACTAGAATTAATCAAATGAATGAGTTAGTTAATAATAATAAGTTGTTATTGGTCTATTTTTATGATCATGTTGTTGTGATAAGTGGGTCTTTATTGAGTTTAAGACATAATTAACTTCATAATGATTTCTCCTCACATGAATTGGGATTTTGAATTCATTTAAAATAATGGATTTTATACGATGTTCTCTTGTGATCCGAATTGATGAGAATAAATATACAAAATGGAAATAATTATAGAGATGAAAGTGAGATGTCAAAATAAAGAATGAATAATGTATCCAATCTTCTTGAATTAAGTAATTAATGTTAAAAAGAATTAGTGATTTCATTTAATATATTATAGAGAGTGGAATTATTTTTAGTTTACAAGATTTTATAAATTAATTAATTAATATCATGAAATGTAATGTCATATTTTTGGAAAGTAAGTACGATTGAAATATTTAAATATAAAGGATTATAATAGAGAATAAGGTATTATGTTCAAAATAGGAATGGAATAATGATATGACATAGAGGAAGATTATTCCCATATATGATGTGGAATAATAATAAATTCTTTAAAAGTGCATATTCATTCTTTTTTTAATAAAGGCAAGAGAAAGAGGCATGGTGATATAGAATTTAAGAATCAAATAGTTGAATCCTTGTGGTATAAATTTAGATTACATAAAATTATCTTGGGATCCATGTAGGAGTACCTTTAGTTACATATTATAAATAAAAATGACTCATATGAGGAGAGTGATATCTCCTATATTGTGATGTGGGTAAGTAAATAATCCAGTAATGAAATATACTTATTACCATTCAATTTCAAAGAGTTTAGAGGGTGGTAATATGTTTAATAGGATATATTGGTTGGTTTTCTACATTGGGAGTCTTGTATGATTGATATAATGATACAAGATTATGTTTTGGTGATTCTTATTTGTGTGTCCTTACTTACCTTCAGACGTTATACAACCTATGTTTGATGGATATCAATAGTGATGAAATATTGTGTTGTATCTCTCTATTATCCACCCACTATATAGGGTTAGAGTGAGATTTTAGTGAATATTTTTTTGCTCACCCACTAATTTTGGATATTGGTTAGATTGAGTATCTCAATATGGGGGTGAATTAAGTGCCCCGTAAAAATTTCTGTTCAAAAAAAAAGTTTAGATAAAATCCCCCAAATAATTAAAATATCCCAATGAATCAAAATAATTGATTGATATAAGATTGTATCCTTTAATAGATTTATCAAAGAGTGAATAAGTCCTAGTTAAAGTTAAATATGAAAATTAATTTCACTTTTAAATCAATATACTTAATAAAATTATTATATAAACACTTTTTAATAATAACTATCAATGTATTGGTTTTATTTATAGATTAAAATAGACTCAGTTTAAATAATATAAATAAAATAAAAAAATACATTGTGAAGTAAGTACAAGAGGCTCAGTCTCAAGCCCAGACCTAATACTATCCACTTAGAAATGACCTAATTTCATGTATATTATATAAAATAATCATGATCCACAACCTGGATCAGGTATACAAAAACCAACTAGTTATTTGGGACATGTAGGACCTCTTTAACAATAACTTTGGGAATTAAAAGACATAAACCACACATGGGCCTCTTCCAAAACACATGGGAAAATATGCGTAACAGGTGTAGAGAAGATATCGAGTATCTTATGGTTAATGTTAAGGAGATAGTGTGTGGGATTAATATATAGATTAAATCACACACTTCTCAAAATGTAAAGGTAATAAATAGAGAGAGAAAATAAAAGCGTAAAGAATATAGAGTTTTTCAGTCTGATGATCTTTGAAACATATGAATATTTGAATATAGATTTATTAGGATCTTGAGTTGGTTTTCTGAAAATTGAAGTAAAAAAGAGTTTCGTAAACTCGTTTGATCTTACTGTGGGAAGAAACTAGTTGATAGATTTGCTTCAATAATCCATTGTTGATCATAAGTAAGGATACTTCATTTAAGAGCATATCATGGTACTTTCTTGTTCATGCAATATGGTTTCATCTCACTTCACTTGTTATGTATATATCTGTGTTTTTTCTATTTTTTATCTCTACGTGAATCCGAATGATAGAGTCTAGTCCTTTATTTAACAGTTGAATACAATAAGAATCATCCAGATCCTCAACACCTTATACTTGATGACTGACACAAACATAAATTAATTCCTACAATAGTTTCATAAAAATCATAAAAATATATCTCAATATTAAATTCAAAAATATATCCATTATAAATATGTAATCTAAAATAGAAAGAAATATTAATGGTGAATATTTAGAATGTTGAGACAATTCTGGTGGTGACTAGAGCTAGTGGTGAGTCCTACTGATGGTAGTTCATTCTCAATGGTTACTCGTCATAGTGGTTGGTTATTCAACTATTTTTCTAAATTTATATTCTGACGGTAGGTAAAGTCTAATGGTGATACTTTTCCAAATTCTCATCCTGATAGTGACATATTTTTTGGGTGGGTTTTTTCAACACTTAGCCAAATTTCTCATCCTGATGTTGATTTATCATTGGAGGTGACTCATCTTCAATGGTGAGTCATGTCTAGTAGGGGTTCTCTCCCATACATTCCCAAAATTTCATTCTTCCAGTAACTTATTATGGATGGTGGGTCGTTCCCATACTTATAAATATTTTTATCTTGATGATGACTCTTCCTCAATGGTGACTCATTTCTGGTGGTGGATGTTTCAAACATTTATCCAAATTTTCACTAATCCTCCTTATATTATACAATTAAAACATAAAACATAAAAACATTAATAAAATATTAAACATGCTTTCATGATCATTAAAATAGGGGTTCCAAAAATCTCCCACTTTTTGAAAATCAGAAATCATGAATTTTTATAATCCATGTATTGAATAAAATGATGTTTTAAAATAGATAACCTTAGCACATTAAAAATATATAGTGAGAGTTTTATCGAAATGTTATCAATGATATGAAGTATCTAGTTAAATAAGAAATATAATAAAAGGTAATTAAAAGGTTAGTTTCATAGAAAATATGGAATAAAAGGAAAAACACTAAAAAAAGAATACATAAATGACATAGATTTATTCTCCCCCTTTTGTTATTATAAAAAAGTGATATTAAAAATATGAAATGCATATAAATATAATTGTATTAATTAGATAATTTCCATAGAGAATCGATTTATGTACAACCAAAAAATTATTTAAAAATTAATACAAAATGATTTCCATCAAAGTTTTAAAAGTCTATAGAAAATTATTTTTAGGCTGGGAAGGGGAACAAGTTGTGTTTTTCCAACCTCGTATCAAAAGCATAAGGCTCAACATCAAAATATGAGGTAACTATGGGGGTGGTTGTTGGAACAAAATTTTGAGGAGTGTCTCTGATAATGATTGGAATGAGATGGTGTACTGCTTATCATGGAGTCATACTTAAGGGATTGAAAATGAGAAGGTAAGGGATAATTTAAATCTCGGGTTACACATGGTCTGAAAAACATTAGATTAGAATCTAGAGGTGTGAGGTGAATAATAACAGGAATAAAATATGGATCCACTAATATAGTTGGAGAAACATAGAGAAAGGGATTCATGAGATTTATGAAATCCATAATTATGTTTCCAACCCATTCCGTAGCATTGAAAAATTCCTTCTTTTCTTCTATAATTAACTTGAGCACTGGGGTAATCAACTTCAATTGGATGACTTTTTCTTTAAAAACATGAGTGACTTGAAGCATTCTAAGTCTCTCATCCAGGTACATGAAATGAGAGTTGATATCAGGCTTAGTATAAATCCTTAAAATGTAATACTTTATTGCCTTTTTAATTATCTCTCAATCAGATTTCATATCCTTTATATTGTCTTTAACCATCATAAACCAATGATTACTATTATGATATATTTTTATAAAACTTTCCTGAGGTAGGTTAGGTACATCATTGGAAACAACTCTAAGATATTCCGTAATAATTTTTCTAATCAACTCAACATCAATATAAGGATGGGGAAATAATAATTAGAATCTATAGAATAAAGATTATCCAACCTCTCTAGAGAATTGTCCAAAGAATCTATAAAGGAAGATCTCATCTCATTCATGATGAATCGGAAATTCTCCAACTCATTGGCTAACAACCTATTTTCTATTTCCACTTATTGAATATGATGCATCGTATTTTGATGGATGTGATGTATCAAATGTTCAAATATATAGTTTTTATCTCTCACTCAAATAAGTGACCTGTGGTGCTTGATTTCTTAACAACAAACTAAAATCAAAAATAATCTTTTATCTAAAGGATTCCATGTTATCCCTAGATATATAATCAATTATAACTAATGAAATGGTAGGAGTTGGAAAAGATATAGAGGAAATGTCTAGGGAAGGAATATTATAAGAAAATATCTAAAATTACCCTACATCATCTATATGATCTACTAAATATCCCTTAAAATCCATCTCTAATCAGGAAGTAGGTCCTAAATCATCTGAATCTAAGTAGTTGAGACCATGTATGACATACATTGAAAACATATCCCAATCCTCAAGAATTGGGTCCATCAATTTGATTGAAGTCATGCCATAGGTCTTAACAACTATAGATTCAAAAATGACAGGTACAACATCTAACTGGTCATTAGATCTCAAAATGTAAGTTATCTCCTCAAAAAATGAAGGATCATCTATAGTAGGCTCTACCTCCATCTTCTCATCAACTCACTATTTCAAGACTATTTTCTCTAAAACCTTCTATTTATCTGTGTTTGGCATAACTAGATCACCAATAGTAGGGTGACTTCCTAGGATTGAGGATTCATCCCCCTCAAAAGATGATTACTTATCATCTATAGCATCTCTATCCACAACTTTAGCTAATATGGGTCTCCCTTTAAATCAAGAGACAAAAGAAAATCCTTGAGAAGAAATAAGTGCCTGAGGTATTTCAACATCCTCAACACCAATACATCCACTAGGACCATCATGTTTATAACATTTATCATTTTCATCCACAAATCCATTTTCCTCATCTTTTTCGTCTCTATTTTCTCTTTCATATTCTCCTCCTCCACCTCCTCCTTCATCATCACCATTCTCACTATTTTCTACTAAATATTTAGATGTTATATTTAACTATTCCTCATCGAACACTTCTATTTCTACTTCCTTGCATCCTTTTTTTAAGAGTCTCTTAGATAGGGAGAGATGATGGTGGGATTATATCACTATAAGTAATGGTTATAGTACTTTTGAGGAAGGTCTAGGTCACTTCCTTCATCCACTAAGTGCTCATTTTCTTCATCAATTGAGGTAGAAACCATTTCTACCTCATCTAAATACTCATCCACCTCATTTGGTTCCAAACTATAATCCAAAATATTTTGTTGTCTATTTGGATGATCAATAGGATTAAAATACTTATAGAGTATTCTAGTATCATCAACCCATTACATCTTCCCTATAATCCAGCTTATTTTGATCCATTTGCAAATGAACCCTATAATATATAAACCACAACATTTTACCACCATCTCTTCTCCTTCCTTAACCAATCCCTTGGCATGTAGTATAGACAAGATAAAATTGGGGTAAATTAGAGAATTTGACCTTGAAAATGTCTTACATGTTTCCATCATGTGAACATTATATTTCTAAATAGATTTATCTTTTCACCTCTATTCATAATAAAGAAAATGTAAACATATTAATACCTTATTTTTAAGAAATAACATTTCCTCATGAATAGGATATGTTGGATAAACTTGAAAAGAATATGACATTCACTAATAAGGTCAGAAGTAGCTGATCTTCTTACTATCTCATATCCAATCAACTCTTCCAAAGAAACCACATAAAAAAATTTCAATATCACTAGGAATGGTTCCTTTATAGTATTTTTAAAACCATATATGAGGTACTTTTAGACATACGGACCATTGTATTTAAGTGTGAAAGAAATTTCATCCATTTATTCTTCTTCTTACCTAGTCTTTCTCATCATCAAAACTAAACATGACGTATTGATATAACTAGTGCACTAACCTAGGATAGGTGGGTATTTAGTTAGAAGAAAACCATTCTACATATCATTGGTCTTTCATAACTTTAAGATCTAATAAATTTATCGAAATCATCCATTCATCATGAACATGTTTTTTGGGCACCAAAACTTTATTTATAATCTTCTAGTTTACTGGTACAATAGTATCTGAACGACGTGATTCCCATCTCTAATGCTTCGAAGGATGGAATCATTCAGAGAAGATAAAGTTCCTCTCTTAACTCTAACAATGGTGATTGACTAACAAGGCTTAAATGATGGTGATAGAAGGTCAACAGTTTAGAGAGAAAGGTTCATGAAAGGTCATGAGAGTAAGATGTGAGGGTGTGATAGTATTGAAATTATAAAAGCTTCAAATTTATATCATTTGGGTATTTATGAATTTTCACATTGAAAAATAAATATAAGTCAAATAAATAACTTTTATAAAGAAATTTTTAATGGAAGATTGAAAACCATCAGTGAGATATTGACAATGGAAAGTTGATTCCAACGGTGGGTAACTCTAATGGTGGGTAAAACCAATAATGTGTAAAACTCCAATGTGGGTAAAACCAATGGATTGTAAAACTCCAATGGTGGGTAAAATCAATGTTGGGTGATACTAAAATGGTGGTTACCAAATAATTATGATTAACCAAATTAATCTTGCCTAATTCATTTTTGATGTAGTTCATTCACTCATAATTCGAAGGCTTGGTGAATAGTTTAGAAAGTTGGTGTCTAGTTCTAATGTATTCAAGAGTTATATCACCTTTTTGAAAATTAAATCTCCAAAAGTGATGTCCTAAATCAATGTTTTTCATTGTAGAGTGAGATAAAGGGTCCTTATAAATTTTTTTTCACATTTATTATCACAACTTCTAGGTACATATCGAAATTGATATCTGTACTATAGTAATGTCTATTTAGTCCAAAATATTTGTGCATAGTAGCTACTTGTATCTATGTATTTAGCTTTAATAGTAGATAATGAAGTATAATTTTGTTTCTTTCGACACCCAGAAACTAGATACTTGTGAAAAAGGTGGCATGTTCTCGACGTTATTTTTCTGTCTAAATTGAAACCACAAAAATCAACATCTGGATAACTAAATAAGTCAAACGCTTTTCTTCTAGGGTAAAAAAGTCCTAAACTCTTTGAGTACATGAGGTATTTGAAAATACTTTTTAAAATAACTGTGATTGACTATTTTGGATTTTTTTGAAACTGATAACACATACACAAACTAAACATAATGTATATTCATCTACAAGTTTAATATAGAATACTTCCACTCATACCTCTATAACATGATTGATCAACTTATTTCCCAGCTTTTTCAATATCTAACTAACAATTCATACTCATAAGAGTGTCACTACTCTTAGTTCTATCTAAATTAAAATGTTTATAAAGATATTTATTTTCTTTACATTGATTTAAAATTAATAATTATTTATTTTAAAAAATCTAACTACCATGAAGGATTCTCAGTTCCCTCATTAAACTCATCTCAAATTCATTTCGTGTCATTTTTGTAAAATCGGTTCAAAAACAATTTTAGTAGATCATAAAATAATATCATATACATAAATTTGAATAAATAAAAAATGGAAATTATTTTTATAAATAGGGTTGGATCATCTATAAATTTTGATAATCCTTTTGAAATAAGAAATTAAATAATTCTATCCTAGCAAGCTCTTTGTGCTTATTTCAAACCATATAAATCTTTGGTTAACATGAAAAAAAATATTTAAAAAATGAGGATTTTGAAATATTTGGTGTTTTTCAAAACAAATATCCTCAAATATATACCAATTCTATAATTCACTTTTGTAAATACATTTGATATAGTTTGAAATCTAGATGTGTTTCATAGGAAAGTATTATTATAATGTCTTCAGGCCTTGATGTCGGTGCAAAGGTCTCTTTGTAACACCCCAAGTTCATATGAACTTTTTCTTTTGATAAATTAAATTATTTTAATTTATTTTGTTTTATGATACACCATGTAAAGATTTCACTATATAAAAAATTATCTTAGCTTTCATTACATGCAACACTGATACAGTGTTTGGGAAAGAAGATGACAAATCAATAAAATGATTATAATTAAAATATTAAAAACCATTAAAGAATCAAGATACTTGACTAAATATTATTGTTTGAGTATATATCTACCATAATAATCCAATGGAATAATTAATGATCATTTAGAGCCACATGAATATGATTATGACATTTATTGTATTTAATTTAATGTAAAGTCAAACATATCACACTCTGAATTTTAAAAAGTATAATATTTATAATAAGGGGTCAAAAGAATATATAATCCACTCTAAATATTATTTTAAAAGTTACAATATTTATCTAAATCATGGTAATTCATTTATAATTTTTATAAATTAAATAATTATCTAAAATAACTACGAAATGATGATGAATTAATTATTCAATTCATGGAAAAATCAAATAAATTATATTAAAAATACTAAAATAAATATAATTTGAATTAGTTAAGGTTCTAAAAGAACTTTATTGGAGACTATGACATATTAGGGGTGTATTAAATGTATTTTCTCCAATTTATCTTTCTATTTTTATTTTATGAAAGTTAATGTAAGGAATAGTGTCAAAAATGACACTAATGATATTTTATAAAAATAATATTTTATAAAATTATCTAAAAAATTAAAAAAAATTAAAAAATAAAAATTGATTATTTTATGTTCTGAAATTTCATAAATGGACTAAAAATGGACAACTGGCACCGTATAAGTAAAAAGGATTCAATGTATTAATATTAAAAAAATGTTATCATAGTTAGAATAAAAATGGGTTAACAAAGCATTAATCAAAATGATAAGGTTTAAAAAAACACAAAAACCTATATAAAATATATCTATCACTGATATTACGACCCTGTATTATCTTAGATTCTAATAAAATAAATTTTTTACATATTCGTATTGATATAAATTTTTTATAGTTTAATCTTTTGATAATTTCCAAATGTGCCCCTCACCTCAATTATAAAATGGAACCTCCTCCATCATTTAATTTCATCTGATTCAGCCTTATATCTCAACTATAATCTACAAAATTCTATTCTAATTATCCCTAAAAAAATTATATAAGTGATTTACTTCTCAAAAGGAAAATCCTAGAGTTATTTATAGGAGATCCAATGGAGATGTTTCGAAGAAGATGTAATCCCTCTAACTGATCACTTTCTTTTTCTACTCTTCCTTGCCTCCTCTTAATCTATGATTTCTATCCTAAAATGGGAACATAAATATCCTAAATATGATTTAATGTAACTATTATTATTAAAACACCATCATACACCCTCTTTCCTATTAAACAATAAATGAAAATATTGATCGGGCATATATAGGGCTTACCGTCTCCACGTAGTGATACAATTCATTTTTCATCACCATATTTTACAGAACGGAATTATGATGGTTTTAATGAATATATTATATATATATATAATTATTATTTAAAATATAAATTATTATTTACCTTTCTCTCATTCCATCAATCAGAAAATGAAAAAAACGTTCAAGAAAATGTACAGCCAACCGTCTCCATGAAAAGTGTAATTATTATCTATTTCTACTTTATATAAATGAATATAAATATATATAAAATTATTATATATTATTTTTTTAGTTTTATAAATACTCTTAAAATTATGGGAAAGAAGATCAAAGCATAATATCCAAGACTACCGAACGAAAACAAACATGGAACCCAAAATAGTTGTCACCTAGAACAGTGATTTTAATAACAACATATTAATAAATTTATGATAATATGTTATAAATAAATCATAAATGGTATTATAAGTATATGGTTATGTAATTAATTTATAAAAAATCCATATTTTTATGATTTAGGATTCAATGTTCATTAAGAAATTCTAGAGTTGAGGTACGGGAATTCATAACTCAATTTTCAATTCATTTGGTTAAATTAATATTTCATTGATTATATCATTCATGGATATTGTGTAAAATTATTTTTTGTTATATTATTTTTTATTTCAAACTTTTTTTTTATTTTTAGAAAATACAAATAATATATTTCATAGGTTAATGTTCACTTCAATAATTTGATAACTATAAGGGGATTTCTACTCTCACTTTTGTTTATGTGAGTCTTATGATATATTAACCACTCATTTATTTTTTGTGGTGTATATATTTCCCATTAATTTAAAATATGATAATTATCCTTAAATTTATGGTTACTTTAATATCCATTTTATGATCTATATTTTAGGGGATTTATGGTTCAAAAGTTAGAAAATCATTAAGGTGATTTTGTATAAATTATCCTTATTTGAGACACATATTATGTCTTGAACCCTTATTATTTTATGAGGTGTATAAAATAAATTTTTACTTTTTGTATCATGAATATAATTCTTTTAATGATATTATATGTTTAATTTAATGTTATTCGCTCTTATGTGTGAAATTTTAGTTCCTTTAAAATAATGTTTTCTAAATAATTTTTAAATGTGTTTTAAATGATATTATATGCATTTTTAACAAAAAATATTTCAAATATGTTTAAAATTGTTTAATATTTTAATTTATAATTCATTCATGGTTATATTCAATGAAAATGGTTTTTAAAAGTTTTTATGATTTAAAAATAATTTTCTAAATCAGAAAGGATATTTTCCTTAAGATATGTATTGAAAGGATCGTTCAAAATTATTTTCCATCTAAGATGAATTCAATTGGCATTACTCTTTCCTTACTAGGGATATGATCCAAGTATACCATTATTATTTTTTCAATTAATGGTTTATTTTTATGATGGAATGATGTTTATGAATTCTTTTTCTTTCACATGGGTTATTTTATGATGAAATTTTTATGAAACCTATTTCATTTCATGGGTTATGATATGATGATTTATATATATTATTATAAAACAAATATGTATGGTTTTCATTATTTGAAGGTTGGGACCTATATCTTAATCCAATTAATTGGGTGAATATTTATATCTCATGAGATGGACATGGCTGAAATGGGTAGTGATCTCGGTTTAGTATAGGGATTTGTCTAACAAAATGGTCTTGGGAGTGAAACAAGACTACTATGATAGTCTTAGGAGTGATATTTTAATACTAATATAGTCATGGAAGTAAACCTTTACTGTTAATATAGTTTGGGGAGTGAACTCATTACATTTGGATATCTTTTTCTATTATCTTTTAATATTATGGAAATCATTTTATGTGTGTTTGTGAAAAATTCCATGTATTGTTTTGTTATTATTATTTAATGGATTATGCTCCTAATTTTCTCATGATTAATGTTATATTAACTACCATTATTTATAGAATGACTCATGTATATTATATTTTATATTCTTGGTATGATCTTCTAATGTTATGCTCCTGTTCCCATACCCTTATGTTCATGATTCTTCTTACATATCTCCCTTGTTTACCCATACTGAGCATCTTATATCACCCTTTTCTTATGTTTATTTTCCATGATTTATGAGTAAATATGTTAAATTAAACTTCTCAAGATGGATTTCACATGGATGATGTTTATGACTGGTTTGGAAAGAATAAAATCCAGGTATAGTGGGAGATAATGTCATTCTTTATGAAACCGTTTTTTATGAAGCTAAATTGTTAAGTGTTTGTCCTAATTCTGAAAAACTATAAACCTAAATGGTACTTGGGTATGTAAGTGATCCAATATTTACTATTGATGTTGTAAGTTTTTTGGAAAAAATTGGGTCACTTTTATCAATAACAAAGTAAAAAAAGTAATTTTTTTTGTTTTTAGAATAGGATCTGGAAGTGTGGATTCTTGGATATTACATTTGGAATCAGTGTGGGGTTTAGATAACATTAGAGATTAGTATTTTTTTAATATAAATTATCATGATAGTTATATATACCATCATAGGTATACAATAACATAAGTTTTGATTACTCTAAAATCCCATTTTAGGTTTTCTGTTATGAAATTTCAAGGCCCCTAATGATATTTTTGGTGACATTTAATCTTGAGGTAATTATGGGTTATTACATTTTGTGATTCAAGATGAAAGGTTTGAGATAGAATTTCTTGTTAAAACATTTATTTAATTCAGAAAATAATGAGGATATTTTTTAGGATGTTTATCCTAATTCTTTAATTTTATAAGGATTATGTTAATATTTTTTTATAAAAAAGGAAAAGCCTTGGGTTGGGTGACAACCTACCACATCTAGAAAGGTTGCGAGGATTGAACCCACAACCAAATATTTACAAGGGTGCATCACCTTCCACTAGAGTATGTAACGTCCCAGTTAGTATTAAATTTTATTTTTAATTAAACAATGTGATGGATAGTGGTTATATTAATTATTTTAACACGAGTTTTATCATTTAGAAAACCATGGGATCAGAAATTGATTTGGTATTAAGTGATACATTTTATTTCAGAATACATTCTCTAATTTGGAACCCATAAATGATTAAGGAAAATAGAAAAATATGGGGTTTTATTTGAGTAATAAAGGATTAATTATATTTTGGAACCATGTGATTTTATTTTTTTATTTTTGGTGATTCAGGTTATTTATAAAAATGGTTAACATTCCATGAGGATTATTAAGGAAATTACTTTGTGGTATTTTAAAATAAGAGTGACCTATGTTATTTGAAGATAAATGTTTAAATTTATCTTGGAAGACTATGTGATAAAATACATTGGTTTTCAGGTTTCAATCTTAGTTTAGAATATTTCGGATTAATTTTAATTTTAGTTATTTTTGTTAATTAATCAATTTTTAACTTTGGGTATTTCTGGTATAATGTATTATTATTTTTAAAGAATTATCTTATCTAGTATTAACTATTTTGGTTTTGATAAATTCCTGAAGATAGGGGGAATGGATTGTTACATTTGTTTGTCGATTTTGTGATCCATAAGAAGAATATTTTTATGCTTTTGGCCTGAAAAAAAACATCTTGAATACTCATCATTGGAGAAAAATATGAGTTTGTGGATGAAATTTATTAAAGGATAAAACTCTACAGTTCAGGTAAGTATGTTTCCTTATGTTCATACTCAAAGAAGTAAAATAATTCATCAACTCTTGTAAAAGGATATTGGAACAAAAAATTTCATAATTTTAAATCCATATTAATTTACCTAATAAAAAATTTATTGTTTTTATGGTTACCTTTATAATGACCATGTTTTCTATCACTCCCCATCAAAACAAGATAGTTATATGTCTCTTTCAGGTATATGTTTTCACTTTTCACTAATTTTATCCTATTTAAAAGCCTAATTTTGTGGTAATATTCTCATTTCCATTTCTCTCTTATTAAGAGCGTGTTTTATTAACTCTATTTATGATGTGGGTTTCACACAAAAAAAATTACATATATAAAGCGTTGATTTTCAAAGTGAAATTTTAAATTTTAACGACAATATTTACTTCTAATATTCTTGATTATATCAGAATTATAGACTATAGATTGGAACTACCTCTAAAAATATAACAAATTCATGATTTGTTCCATATATCTCTTCTGAAGAAGTACATACATGATCCTTCATAAGTACTAAACTCTGAGGTCATACCAATTGAGCAAGATCTTCGTTATTAAAATATATAAATAGAATTTTTGGATTGTGGAAATATAGCACTAAGAAATAAGACCACTCACTTGATTGATTTTTTAGGGAGAAATCACCCGTTTGAAAAAGATACATTGCTACTTTATTATATAATGAGGAAAAATTATCGTTATTTTTTGTATTAGAATGACGAATTCTGAGGGATAAATTTATTTTAAGTGGGTTATCATGTGACAACATGAGTTCTTATAAACCATTTTTAAAAATAAATTAAATTTATTTTATGTATTTTGTTATATAATACAACATGTTAAGCTTATAATAGATGAAACACTGGCTTAGAATGAGTTACATGTAACATTGATGTAGTACATGTGCAAGAAGATGAAAAATCCATAAAATGATTATAATTAAAATAATAATAACTATTAAAATTCCAAAACAGTTGACTAAATATTATTGGTTGAGCATAGATCGACCATAATAATCTATGGTTATAATTAATAACCATTTATATCCACTTGAATATGATTATGACCTTTATAGTATTCAATTTAATGAAAAGTCCAACATGTCACACATTTACTTTTAATAAGAATAATATTGGTAATATGGGGTTAAAGAGAAGATATTTTCATGAATAAATACTACTTATAAATGAATAATATTTATCTAAACCATAGTAATTTATTTATATTTTTTATAAATAAAATAATTATTTAAATTAATTAGACAATGATGATATAGTAATTATTCAACTAATAGAATATAAAATAATTTATAATAAAAATATTAAAATAAATATAATTTGAAAGAATTAATGTTATCCATGTATTTTATAGGTTAGTATGACATATTGGTGGTTTGTTAAATGATTTTTTGATGTTGAAATTATTTTATTTTCTTAAAGTCAGTGTAATGAATAATGTCAAAATTGACAAAAATGATATTTTATGAAAATAATATTTTCTTAAATTATCTAAAAATAATAAAAAAAATTATAAAATAAAAATTTATTATTATAACTTCTATAATATAATTAATTTATTATTTTGTAAAATTAACACATATGAGTAAAAATTTACAATGTTTTAGTATTAAAAAATTGGTTACTGTAGTTAAAATTTAAATGGGTTAATTAAGGGTTAATCCAAATAATAGGGTCTAAAATGACACCAAAACATGTATAAAATATAATTTTAAATGATATTACAGAACATTATTATCTTATATTCTAATTAATTTCCCTTTGAGGCATTATAATTGATATTGAATTTATTATAATTTAATCTTATGAGAATTTTCAAAAGTACCCCTCACCTCAATTATAAAGGGAACCTCCTACCTTGATTCATTTTATCTCACTAAGAATTATATATCACCAATAATCTTAAAACGTTTCTTATACAATTCTCTACAAACATTATATGGGTGATGGTATTCTCAAAAGTCCAATACTAGAGTCCTTTAATGGAGATCCAAAGGTGACATTTCGAATAACATGTAATCGCTCTAACCGATCAATTTCTTTTTTTACTCTTCTTTACCTACTATAAATATATTATATTTATAATAAAATGATAAATTAAGTATATTAAATTTTATTAAATTTCATTATGAATATAAAAACACCATCATACACCCTCTTTCCCATTAAACAGGAAGTGAAATTATCGTTCATGCATATGTATGCCTTACTGTCTCCACAAAGTGATACAATTCATTTTTCATCACTAACTTTTAGGGATGGGTATTATAATGGGTTTAATGAATATATATATATATATATTATAATTATTATTCTTTAAAATATGTGTTATTATTTACATTTATCTCATTATATCAATCGAAACATGAAAACATTTTTCATGCATACGTATGACCTACCATCTCCATGAATGGTGTAATTAATTTTGTTTTTATAAATTATATAAATGAATATAAATATTATTATAAATTTTATATATGATGTTTATACCATGATTAGAATAATTAAAATTATGGGAACAAAGAAGAAAGTATAAGATCCTATAATGAAAAACCAAAACAAACTTGTAAAACAAAGTAGTTATCACCGAGAATAGTGATTTTAATTTAAATATATTAATAAAAGGATGATAAGATTCCATAAATAAATCAAAAATGGTATGATAAGTATATGTAAATTCAGTTCATCTATAATAAATACATATTTATTATATTGTAGGTTCTAATGTAGTTAAAGAAATTTGATACATTAGGTAAGGTAATTCTTAACTCAATTTTTATTTTATCAGGTTAAACTACTATTCCATCAACTATGTCATTATATGATATTGTTTCAAATGGATTTTTGTTATCTTAAAATTTATTTCAACTTTTTTTTGTGAATTTATAGTGAATACACATAATCAATTCATTTTATTGATTCTCACGTCAATGATATGATAACTGTTAGGGGATGTCTATTCTCTCTTTTAAATCTAAGAGACTTATATAATATTCCTAACTCATTTATTCTATATCATGTATATACTTACCATTAATTTCATATAAGATAATTATACATAAATTTATATGTATCTATATATCCCTTTAACGATATCTATTTCATAGGGTTTATGGTTCAAAAGTTTCCAAATCGGTTAGGCAATTTTATTTTGATTTTCCATATATGTAAAAACATGTTATATTGTGAACCTATATTATTTTATGAGGATTATATAATTTCCTTTCAAATTTTGTATCTTTAATATCCTTATTTTCTTGATATTATATATTTTATTTAATTTAATTCTCTCTTCAGTAAAAAAAATCTATGTTCTTTCAAGCCATTGATTCCTAAAAATGTTTTAAAAGTTATTTGAATGATCTTGTATGATATTTTAAGGAAAATGATTTCATGGATGATTAAAATTATTTAAAAATATTCCAGTTAAATATTTTCATGGTTTTTTTAAATGAAATGTTTTTTCAAAATGACTTATTATTTAAAAATCATTTTTCAATGTGGGAAGTATGTTTTCCTCTAGAAATATAATAAAGAGATCTTTCAAAATTATTTTCCATCTTAGATGAATTCATTTGGTGTTAATAATGACGTACAAGGGATATCATTCAAGGATACCATTATTATTATTTATATAAATGGTTTATATTTAGGATGGAATGATGTTTATTAATTCTATTTCTTCCTCATGGGTTATGTTATGATGAAATGTTTATGAAACCAATTTCCTTTCATGCGTTATGATATAACTTATTATTTATATTCTTATGGATTACATATGTATTGTTTTAATTATGTGATGGGTGGGACCTATATCTCCCTCTAATTCATTGGGTAAATATTTATATATCATGAGATAGACACGGTTTAAATGGGGAGTGAACTCAATTCAGTAACAGACTTTTGCACTAAGATGGTCTTGGGAGTGGACCTTGACATATATGATGGTATTGGGAGTAAACACTTGATACTAAGATGGTCTTGTAAGTAATCCTTGAATACTAATATGGCTTTGGGATTAAACCCATTTCAGTAATATAGCCTTGTTTGTGTGCCTTGACTATTATGGAAATCATGTTACTTGTGTTTTCCACAAATTCCATGTGGTATTCCTATATTATTCTTTCAAGTCTTATGATTTTTATTTCCTCAGAATTCATGTCTTATGAACTATCATTATTTATGTTATGACTTAGTTATAAGATATTTTATATAAAGGGAATAATATTCTAATGTTATGATCAAGTTCTCATACACTTATTCTCATGATTATACTTTTCTATATCCCTTGTTTACCCTTATTGAGCATCTAAACTTACCTTTTTATTTGGTTTCATTTTCCCATGTTATTAGGAAAGAGTTTAAATGAATTTTATCTTAAATTATTTCACATGGAAGATGTTGGTGAACTATGATGACATAATAAAATGTGGGTATAGTATGAGATAATGTTAATCATTATGAACGGCTCTTTACGAAGCCAAATTGGTAAGAGTTTTTTCAAATTCTCTAAAACTCTAAAACTAAGAGGTCATTGGGTATGTATGTGATCCGATATTTCCTTATGATGTTGTAAGTTTTTTTGGAATAAATTGAGTAACATTTATTAGTATCAAAATAAAAAATATAATTTTTATGTTTTTAGAACCGAATCTAAAAGTGTAGATTTTGGGTTGGTACACTCTTTATAGTCTATACCAACTTCTTGATTGTACCCTTGTGAAACTAGTCTAGCCTTATTCATCACTATTGTTCCAGCTTTATCAACATTTTTTATAAACACCCATTTAGTTCTAATTATCATGTTATCTTTGGGTCTACCAATAAATCCCCAAAATTTATTTATTTTAAATTTATAAATATATACTTTTATATATATACTTTTATAACCATCACCCATAATTCTTCATTAACTGCATTAGTTGTGTTCTTAGGTTCAAGTTGTCACATTAATTCTTGATGTTAAACCTACTTTCTAAGAGAAGCTCCAGTTTGTGTACCTATATCTATGTCTCCAAAAATAGAATCTAAAGGATGGTATTTAAGAGTCATGAAACATTAATAAAAAAAGTTGTTAGTCACATCAGGGTCCCCTACAAGTTCTGATTCAGACTCTTGATGTTCTGTAGAACTAGATAACTTTTCTTTAGGTTTTATAGTATAATAAGATGTTTTGGAATTTATGTTCGATGTGGATAAATCATAATAAATGTTTTCTAAATAGGTCTTAGGCTCATGTGGATCAACATCATCAAAATTTACTTGGAATCACTTTTCCATAGTCATTGTTATTTTATCAACAACTCAACAGGGTTTACTAGAACTTGAATATCCTATTAAAAATCAGTCATCATTTTTGGATGAAAAAATTTCTACATTATTCTTAGTATTATGAAACAATATTTTCCAACAAAAAACATTAAATTAATTAACCTTATTCTTCCTATTATTATAATGTTTATATGGGGTTTTCCTAAAAATAGTCATAATTAAAACTCTATTAATTATATAGTAGGATGTGTTCACATCCTCTACCCAAAAGTAAATAGGTAATTCGTTTTTATTAAGAATTATCCAAGATATCTATCATCATTTTCTACTTCTTCTTTCTAATACATCATTCTACTGAGTGGTCGTATGGGCGGAGATGTTGTAGTTATAGTAATTTTGTGGGAAAAATAATTAAATTTTCAAATTTTCAAAACTCACATCCAAGTTCATTTCTTAAGGCCTTAATTCTAAGCCTATATATATTTTCTAAAGATTTATAATACTTTATAAAATAAGAACAAGATTCACTTTTGTTAGCTAAAAATTAATACCCAAGTATAACTAGAAATGTATTCTACAGGTATATTAACATAGTGATTCCTATTTAAACTAGAAACTATGGATGGTCCAAAACATTCCTTATGAACAAAATCAAGAGGTTGAGAAGTTAAAACATATTTGTTTAATTTAAAAGATATACTCTATTCTTTCCATTTTTGTTATGGGTTACATACGTTTTCATTTGGGAATTCATGTTTGGGTACATCCCTAACTAATCATTTCCTAGTAAACTTTCTAAGAGAGTGAATATTATATTGACCTAGTCTCTTATTCTAAATCTATGATTCTCAATGAAATGTACTTAAGCAAGAAAAATTTTGGGGAATTTACGAATCCAGATTAACATCATACACATTTTCATTTCTCAAAGAAGTAAATAATTAATCTTTTTACAGTTGAAAACATTACAATAATTGTTTTTAAATCTCACATGAAAACCATCATCACATAATTGTGAAATTCTAAGAAGATTATACTTTAAACCAACCTTAAAAAGTAATCTAGAAATTAAAACAATGTTTGTGTTACTGATTTGGCCAAGGAAAATGATCTTTCATTTAGTATCATCACAAAAGGTGTCATGGCCACAATCAATCTTTATAAAGTTCTTGATGCTCGAATAATATATAATCATATGTCTAGAAAAACCACTATCCAAGTAATACATATTTCTATAGGATATTTTTGAATAGTTTTCCAACAAAACAAATTTTATACCAAGAATGATTTTGTTACCCATATTTTTTGGGACTAGAGAAATTATCAATTAGGGATTAAGGAACTCATATTTTATAGATATATTTCCCATAATAAGATATTAAACTCTTCAAAATAAAACATTATTATATCCACTTGAATAAATAATTTTAGTGAAATTTTTATAATTTGACTTAAGAACAAATGTTCTCTTGACAAATCTTCTTTACTGTGGTTGGTAACCTAGACGATTAATGTAACACCCCGAGCTTCCATGATACGCTTCACATTCAATAATGCAATAGCTTGCATTGTACGCAACTTCGAGTTTTAACACACCGCAACTAATAAAAGTAGCCGTTATGAATATTAATAACCACTTTTTAAATTTATAGAAATTTTATATTTTAAAACGGACTTCATTTTTGTATTCGTAATATCGAAATTATCCTAATTTGAATTTTTTGTAACTTTCTGAGAACTTCCAATTTTTTATGAATAGTGAAAAATACTTAAAAAAACTGTTTTAATCATAATAATTCATTGTGATAAATTATACTATTTAGTCGTTTTAAAGTATAATTAGAATATATTTTTACCATTTTATCCAATGGTGGTCATTAGAATTAATTTAACATTGAAATTGGACATAATCAATTGTCAATCTTTTGATATAAATTGTTTCTTAAAAACACGCTATTTGTTGTGACAGCAGGAATTAATTATAAAATTAATTAATGAAACTTATATGTTTTTAATTTCATAAAATAGATATCATTTTTGAATTCGGAATATCAATTATAGATTAGGGTGAAATTTTGGCATTATTCTGAAAAACTTCAATTTTTGATGAATAGTGAAACCACTAAGTGGTAGTTAAATAACTGATTTTTCATTTAAATGAAATATTACCACTTCTGTGATTTGATTTTCAAAAAAATGACATACATGGTTGTCATTAAGAAGTAAAATTTGGTTCAATGAGATTAAAATAATTTTTGGTGAATAGTAACTTTTAAGTTCTTAATCGCGATTAGAGGTAATTAGTGTAGTTTATGGTAAAAATAATGTTTTAATAATATTAGATGAGCTTGACACATGTCCTACCCTCATTGGATGTTCCATGGCCGACCAAGAAAATCCATGGGTCAACTTGGGGACCCCATAGAGCCACTTTAGTTAGAAAATGACATAAATTCCATTTATTTAATGTTAAAGTAAAAAAATGACACAAACATGAAATGTTTTACTAAAACAATTTTTACATTGGGTTATACAAGTCATATTTTTGACTATAAATATTCATTGGAAATATAAGAAGATTTCCTACATCATAGAATTTGTTTTATAATTTTTAGAGATTAAATAAATTAAATTATTTATGTTATCATTATGATGCAGCGATGACCTCATTATTTAACGATTTAAATAAAATAAAAAGATAATGTAAAATCCAAGGCTTACACTTGTCAAAAACCTATTGGATGAGTAGATTTCGAACCCTTATCACCTTAGCCTCTAATTATATAAGTTTGGGACCTCTAAAATCCGAAACTCATTTTATAATAAAGTGACTTTTCTTTACTTTCCAAGAGTGCCCCTCCTCTCCACTTATAAAAGGCCCCATCCTCTACCACCTCATTCACACTTTAAAGCCATTTGGCTCGGCCAAACTCTTCCCAGATACTCTCCCAACTTCCCCCTATTACTCCTAGAAGCCTAAATTTGGGAAGAACTCTTCCCAAGGAAGCCTTTGGCTCAAATAAAAAAGAGTTACACGATTTTAAGGTAATGTCTTCTCTAAGGTTGTTTTGTTTTATTTTTTCTTCTCCAACCCCCTAAACACTTTTTATTAATTTATTTTGTAACAACACCAGTATCATCAATATACTAGGATGTTTTTATAATAAGGATTCGAGCTACACTTACACACACCTACATCTAATGGTTAAAGAACATACTGTTTCTGTGGATGGCGAATTTTTTCCTCACAAAACGATGATTGTTCAACACTCATATAACACCTCTAATGGGGCACATTATGATGACACTATTTTTATATATTATATATATTATGTATTTGTTTTCCTTATGATTTTGAATTTTTCATTTATGGCATACCTTTATGGTTTCCATTATGGGTAAACGCGATATTTTCATTTTAGGAAGTGCGGACTACCGCCTCCTCAAAGTGATTTGAATTGTTAATACCATATGTGGGATGTATAAAGGATGGAGTAAATGTTATTATATGATATATTATACTGGATTTATATTATACATTTATATCATTATGATTTCATTCCATTAAATACGAAATAGAAATGAAAGTAGCGTTCATGCGTACGTACGGCTTACCGTCTCCATGAACGGTGCATTTCATTTCTTACCCCTAAATGTTACGTAATATTATAAATGAATGTATATACTGTATATATATGATATATATGATATCTACATCATGAATATAATTCTGGATATAATGGATATTTCACCACATGAACAACTTGTAATTATAAGAAGTTTATTATTGACTCAAGAACCAAAGATTGACAAAACGACTGTTATTAACTTAAATAATTACATAATGTTCATAACATTGTAATAAGTGATATAAAAAGGATAATTCAATTGAAAATGGTTCTTAATAAGTTAGATATTAACTCTAGTTTTTTATTCAGGAGGTTAAAGAACGGTTGAGTCAAGTCGGACACGAGGTAAGGGAACTTCTTAACCCAATTTCCATTCTTTGGCTTAATCTCCTACTTTCAAATTATGTCATGATACTATTATGTTCTATCTTGTATTTATACTTTCTTTATGTGTAAATATAGTGAATACACATAATAGATATATTTTATTTAAAAATTATCTTTTAAGGTATTTCGCCTCAATCTCCATTCATTGAGGCATATTTTGTTTTATACACAAATTTCTTTTATACGGTGTATAAACCCCTTTGACTTTTATGTTCATTCAAAAGGAATATTTTTATACGAATCATTTAATAAATTAAAAAAGGGAATGTTTTTGTTGTACGTATGCGGGGACAACGAATTCTCTGCCGCTGTGACCATTATTTGTGTTTCAGCTTCCTCTACAAGCCATCACTTTTTTTATGAAAAATAAATAAAAAGTTTTAACTTTATTTTATTTTTGTATTGAAAATGGTTTTGAAAGTGTATTTATTATATCAAGGTGTTGTATTTATATCTTGTGATTGAAATGTGGAAATGTTATGTTTCCTTTATCCATGTTTTATGTGATACGATTATGTTATGGTTTATGATATGTTTAAACCTATTCATATGAGGAATGCACTGGACTTAATAAGTGACGGGTGCAGCCCGCTATAGCTACTCGATGCATCGGTAGGTCTCATGAGACAACTAGACGTGAATTGGCCGAGGCCCTTTCCCAATTTGATTTATGGTTTTGGTCGAGGCCTTAATCATTTTAGACATCTTGGACGAGGCCTTGACAAAATGTTTCAGAATGTCTAGCATTATGCATTACATCATTATGAAAGTGGTTATTGATATTGCATGTGATTATTCGACCAGTAGAATATCCATGTGAATAAGTAAATGGCATTATCTCATTTTACTTTTTCCATATTATGTTGAAGTTCATGTTTAAAAGGCTTTGTTTTAGTTATACATTTCCTTAAATGTTAATGTTTATTCATGAAAGCTTCCACAATATTGTTATCCTTACTGAGCATCTGAGCTCACCCCTTTCAATGTTTTAATATTTTCCAGCATGTGAAGAAGTATTTTATGAATGACCTGCAGGGACAGTCAGAAGAGGATATGAGTGTGGACTATGAAGACTTTGTTATTATTTTTTCACTTTATGATGTAATATAAGACTTATGAATGTATCTAGTGTTTCCAAGGCTACTAAACTAATCGGTCTTTCGAGACTTGATCTTTTTTGATCATGCCAATGTTACGAAGTAATGAACCTAATCTGGGTAGCTGGGGTCGGGGCGTTACAGTTGGTATTAGAGAAAGTTTAGTATAAACCATGGAAGCTAGATTTAGACAAACTCTGATTAGAGCACGTAGACCTAAGATGAACTTTGAGGAATAGTATATAAGAACTTCCTAAAATTTTGGTATTGTAGAGATTTTGTGTGTTTTCTGAGCAATACATCTCTGTCTGGAAACGAGCAGGTAGAGGCGGCTCTGGCACAGATGTACCTAGGGGTAAAAACTGAAAACACCGCTTTGAGCTAGACTCAAACGGGAACTGGTGCACGACAATGGGCCTTGCTGCACTCTTAGTTACGACACTCCCAGGGGATATGCTTAGGATAATTCCCATTTTCTTTACAAACCACTATGAAGGGTTATGAGTATATAATTCCTCAAAGAAAACATTTTTATAATTATGGATTATATCCATAATTAGTTAAATTTATGTTAAGTGTTTTACAAGTATGGAATTATGTATTTTGATTCATAAACTAACCTAGTTTATGGAATTGTATAGAAATGGCGCCCAGTAGAAGGAATGTGAACTCCATCAATACGTTTGATCCAAAGAGTAATAAGGATCATATATTTCATGGTATTAAGCCAACATTTAGAAGGAAAATATTCTCCCATGTGTTATCAACATATGAAGAAATATTATCATGTGTTAATAAGATAAGTAGAGAATTCTATGAGTCTTATGGATTTGAAGGGATGGAAGAGAAGAAAAGGATGGAAGAGAGAATGATGGATAAAGGGACGAGGGAAAAGAAGAATTTTCCAATATGTGATAACTATGGGAAGAAACACCTTGGAATTTTCCTGAAGGGAATGAGAGTTTGTTATAAGTGTGGAGAAAAAGGACACCAAGTGCGTGACTGCAAGGGTAAGAAAAAGGATTCAAATGTACAATGCTTCATCTGCAAGGAGTGGGGACACTACGCAAACCAATGTTCAAATCATCAGAGTATTCCCCAAATGATGTTATTGGATAATAATCAAGTTGTGATACTACCACAGATGAGGAGGAATGATTAGAGTTCTTATGTTGTTATTAAAGAATTTTGTAATTTTAGTGTTGTATCAATGATGTACTGGTTATAATAATTATGGAGTATATAAGGATTGTACTACAGTACTATTTCATCTAGGACTTGAGATTGTGTGGAACCAAGAAAAGTGACTCCACAGTAGGTTAAATTTTTAGAAAATATATGGTTGAGAGAAAGATAAACCATAATATGGTTCTGATACTGAGATTGTGATTTTGGAATAAGACGTGATTGATTTGGATAAATTATATTGGATATTCTTAACTTCCTTGAAACTGATTGATGTTTTGTATCCATTTTTGGATAGAAGGAGTATATCTAGTATTCTATAAGGAATAAGGGATCATGGTAATTCAGTATCTTTAAAAAGAATACATGATGAAGGTGTTTACATGTTGTTACGTGGAAAAAAGGATCTTCATTATGTTTACCTTCCTTATAAAATTTGGACTGTGAGTTGGACAGAAGTATTTTGGATAACTATAAAGAATGGAATGGATTAAGTTGATCTTTGGATAGTATTGTTTAAGGTTAATGCATTTCTGAAGATTATTTTTGGAATATTATAATACTATAGTTTTAGGAAAAGGACAACCTGCACAGTGGGGCATAACCCATCGCGTCGGACAAAGCCTTTATTTCCTCCCACTAGCCTACAGGAAGTCCCTGGTTATTACAAAATAAGTTTACTAATCTAAATGGTGTGTGTTAACATCTGTAACCTTATACAATTAGGATAAGTATAATATTTTTGAGTTCTATTATCTTTTTGAGTGAAAGATGAGTTTAAGGTTGAAACTCTAATTGTCAAGCATAAATATATATATATATACCTATCTCTTATTCAATGAATAAATTAATTCTCAAACTTTAGTAAAGGGATATTAAAACAAAAAAATGTGTTATCCTAATACCTTATGTCTTGTTGAACTGATGATGTTTTAAATCAACAAATATTGAAGTCTTTGAGGCCCTCAATTTGACAGTTGATTGTAATTGATGACCTCAATCACTCCCTACAAATATTTACGTTTTTCCTCCAATTATATGTCTCTAATTTCCACCAATGTTCTCCTTATCGAGATCATAATTTGGTGGTGACTTTCTTGTTTCCATTTCCCTCTTATTAAGACTAAATTTTATTAACCTTATTTCCAATGTGGGTTTTCCACAAAGGTATTTTCTATTTTCAACCTTTTATTTTCCAAGAAAAATTTCAAATTGCGAGGACGCAATTTATTGAAGGATGGGAGAATGTAACACCCCGAGCTTCCATGATACGCTTCTCATTCAATAATGCAATAGCTTGCATTGTACGCAACTTCGAGTTCTAACACACCGCAACTAATCAAAGTAGCTGTTATGAATAGTAATAACCACTTTTTAAATTTATAGAAATTTTATATTTCAAAATGGACTTCATTTTTGTATTCGTAATATTCAAATTATCCAAAGTTGAATTTTTTGTAACTTTCTGAGAACTTCCAATTTTTTATGAATAGTGAAAAATACTTAAAACAACTTTTTTAATCGAAATAATTTATTATGATAAATTATACTATTTAGTGGTTTTAAAGTATAATTAGAATATATTTTTACCATTTTATCCAATGGTGGTCATTAGAATTAATTTAACATTGAAATTGGACACAAACAATTGTCAATCTTTTGATATAAATTGTTTCTTGAAAACACGCTATTTGTTGTGACAGCGGGAATTAATTATAAAATTAATTAATGCAACTTATATGATTGTAATTTCATAAAATAGACATCATTTTTGAATTCGGAATATCAATTATAGCTTAGGGTGAAATTTTGGCATTATTCTGAAAAACTTCAATTTTTGATGAATAGTGAAACCACTAAGAGGTAGTTAAATAACTGATTTTTCATTTAAATGAAATATTACCACTTCTGTGATTTGAATTTCAAAAAACTGACATACATGGTTTTCATTAAGAAGTAAAATGTGGTTCAATGAGATTAAAATAATTTTTGGTGAATAGTAACTTTTAAGTTCTTAATCTCGATTAGAGGTAATTAGTGTAGTTTAAGGTAAAAATAATGTTTTAATAATATGAGATGAGCTTGACACCTATCCTACCCTCATTGGATGTGGCATGGCCGACCAAGACAATCCATGGGTCAACTTGGGGACCCCATGGAGCCACTTTAGTTATAAAATGACATAAATTCCTTTTATTTAATGTTAAAGTAAAAAAATGACACAAACATGAAATGTTTTACTAAAACAATTTTTACATGGGGTTATACAAGTCATATTTTTGACTATAAATATTCATTGGAAAGATAAAAATATTTCCTACATCATAGTATTTTGTTTATAATTTTTAGACATTAAATAAACTAAATTATTTATGACATCATTATGATGCAGCGATGACCTCGTTATTTGACGATTTAAATAAAATAAAAAGATAATGTAAAATCCAAGGCTTACACTTGTCAAAAACCTATTGGATGAGTAGATTTAGAACCCTTATCACCTTATCCACGAATTATATAAGTGTGGGACCTCAAAAATCCGAAACTCATTTTATAATAAAGTGACTTTTCTTTACTTTCCCAGAGTGCCCCTCCTCTCCACTTATAAAAGGCCCCCACCTCTACCACCTCATTCACACATTCAAGCCATTTGGCTCGGCAAACCTCTGCCCAAATACTTTCCCAACTTCCCCCTCTTACTCCTAGAAGCCTCACTTTGGGCAGAACTCTTCCCAAGGAAGCCTTTGGATCAAATAAAAAAGAGTTACCCGATTTTAAGGTAATGTCTTCTCTAATGTTGTTTTGTTTTATTTTTTCTTCTCCAACCCCCTAAACACATTTTATTCATTTCTTTTGTAACAACACCAGTATCCTCAATATACTAGGATGTTGTTATAAGAAGGATTAGATCTACACTTACACACACCTACATCTAATTATTAAGGAACATACTGTTTCTGTGGATGGCGAATGTTTGCCTCACGAAATGATGATTGTTCAACACTCATATAACACCTCTAATGGTGGCCATTATGATGACACTATTTTTATATATTATATATATTATGTTTTTTCCTTATGATTTTTTATTTTTCATTTATGGCATAACTTTATGGTTTCCATTATGGGTAAACGCGATATTTTCATTTTAGGAAGTGCGGACTACCGCCCCCTCAAAGTGATTTGAATCGTTAATACCATATGTGGGATGTATAAAGATGGAGTAAATGGTATTATATGCTATATTATACTGGAATTATATTATACATTTATATCATTATGATTTAATTCCAATAAATATGAAATAGAAATGAATGTAGTGTTCATGCGTACGTACGGCTTACCGTCTCCGTGAACGGTGCATTTCATTTCTTACCTCTAAATGTTATGTAATATTATAAATGAATTTATATACTGTATATATATGATATATATGATCTCTAAATCATGAATATAATTCTGGATATAATGGATATTTCACCACATGAACAACTTGTAATTATAAGAAGTTTATTGTTGACTCAAGTGCCAAATATCGACAAAACGACCATTATTAACTTAAATAATTACATAATGTTCATAACATTGTAATAAGTGATATAAAAATGATAATGAAATTGAAAATGGTTCTTCATAAGGTAGATATTAACTCTAGTTTATTATTCAGGAGGTTAAAGAACGGTTGAGTCAAGTCGGACATGAGGTAAGGGAACTTCTTAACCCAATTTCCATTCTTTGGGTTAATCTCCTACTTTCAAATTATGTCATGATACTATTATGTTCTATCTTGTATTTATACTTTATTTATGTGTACATATAGTGAATACACATAATAGATATATTTTATTTAAAAATTATCTTTTAAGGGATTTTGTCTCAATCTCTATTCATTGAGGCATATTTTGTTTTATACACAAATTTCTTTTATACGGTGTATAAACCCCTTTGACTTTTATGTTCATTAAAAAGGAATATTTTTATACGAAGCATTTACTAAACGACAAAAGGGAATGTTTTTGTCATACGTATGCGGGGACAACGACTTCTCCGCCGCCATGACCATTATTTGTGTTTCGGCTTCCTCTAAAATCCATCACTTTTTTTAATGAAAAATAAATACAAAGTTTTAACTTTATTTTATTTGTGTATTGAAAATGGTTTTGAAAGTGTTTTTATTATATTAAGGTGTTGTATTGATATCTTGTGATTGAAATGTGGAAATTTTATGTTTCCTTTATCCATGTTTTATGTGATACGATTATGTTATGGTTTATGATATGTTTAAACCAATTCATATGAGGAATGCATTGGACTTAATAAGTGGCGGGTAGAGGCCGCTATAGCTCCTCGATGAATCGGTAAGTCTCATGAGACAACTAGATGTGGAATTGGCCAAGGCCCTTTCCCAATTTGATTTATGGTTTGGGCCGAGGCCTTAATCATTTTAGACGTCTTGGCCGAGGCCTTGACAAAATGTTTCAGAATGTCTGGCATTATGAATTCTATCATTATGAAAGTGGTTATTGATATTGCATGTGATTATTCGACCAGTAGAATATCCATGTGAATAAGTAAATGGCATTATCTCATTTTACTTTTGCCATATTATGTTGAATTTCATGTTTAAAAAGCTTTTTTTTAGTTATACATTGCCTTAAATGTTAATGTTTATTCATAAAAGCTTCCGCAATATTGTTATCCTTACTGAGAATCTGAGCTCACCCCTTTCAATGTTTTAATATTTTCCAGGATGTGAAGAAGTATTTTATGAATGACCTGCAGGGATAGTCAGAAGAGGATATGAGTGTGGACTATGAAGACTTTGTTATCAGTATTTCACTTTATGATGTAATGTAAGACTTATGAATGTATCTAGTGTTTCCAAGGCTACTAAACAAATCGGTCTTTCGAGACTTGATCTTTTGTGATCATTCCAATGTTAAGAAGTAATGCACCGAATCTGGGTAGCTGGGGTCAGGGCGTTACAATTAATATATTTAGCATAAATGTTTTCCCTAGTATATGAGTGATTGTTTCCCATACATTTGTAAATATCCTTAAGAATTTCTTTAGTTTCTGATTTTACAATTTTAATTCTTTATTTTTATATATCATCAAGTGTTCTTATCTTTTCCTACTGTGACATCAGTTTTACCACTAGACGGTAAAATATTTTGTTTCTTTAGTATTCTGTAAATTTCCTTAAGCTTATTAAAGGTATCTTCAAGCAAATTTTTGTATTAAAAAATTTCCTCTTTTTACATATCATGATCATTTTCATCTCTAGAATGATCATAGATAAGAACAAGAGAGACATTAGGCACTTTATTTGGGTTTTTTATGAAGAATATATTTTATCTATCATAATTGTCTTCTTGATTTGAGTATGAGTGAATAAAGTTGTCCTCAGAGGCACCCCATGCGGATTTCATGTATTTCTTATATTTTTTTTCCATGTCATAGTACTTATTTTTGTACATAAACTCAGTAAAATCATCTTTAACATGTCCTTTTCTATTACTCTCGTAACAGGTAATATCATTTGAATTTTCATCTCCCTTACTAATATTTTTCCAATTCCCCCATTATCATACATTCCCTTGTATCATAGTTTCCTAAATAATTTCTTCTTGGTGTAGAAACTCTTAAACCATCTTTCTATATGGGTTATTTCCTCTTCACAATCGGTTGGTGATTCCTCATCACTCGATATTTCAGCTTGAACTTTTTCATTGTCTTTCAATTTTTATGCAGTAGTCTTTAAGGTAACAGATTTCTTCTTAGGTTTATCATATTTTTCTTGATTAACCTTAAGATATTCCTCTTACATAATTAACATTCCGATAAATTCTATGGTATACATCTTACTAGTGTCACAAGATTCCCTTGTTATAAATGATGTACCCATCTATCTCTCAAGAAGAAATCTTTGCAGTCTCATAATTTTATCATTGTATAAAACTGGATTCCCCTAGGAGATCATCATTCTCAATAACTCTCTAAACCTAAGATACATATCATAAATCATCACGTCAGGTTTCATCTTAAATGTATCATATTTAATTGTATAAGTATTCCATCGCATTTCCTTTACATTAGTAGTTCCTTCCTGAGAAATACCTAGTGTATCCAAAATTACATGATCAGTTTCACTAGAATATATTCTATTAAATTCTTAATATCTTAAGTAATATTAAGGAAAATTCATTACTTTGAAATTATTATTTTTATAATGGTTTGTAGGATCATCCCATGTATTCCTAAGAGACATAGGTAATTCATATATATCCTCTATAGTATACCATATTTCAAAACCCAAGCTTTAAATATGAATTTTCATTATTAATTTCCATTGAGCGAAGTTATTTCCATTAATGAAAGGATTTATGTTTGTATAAGAACCTTGATGTCTATTATCCATTCAAAAAACAAAATTTTGAGATGATATAAATTTAAGATATTTAAAATATAACTAAAATCATAGTGGAAAATATTTTTAATCCCCTTTTATACCAAATGTGTCTTAGAGTGAGTTTCTCAATGGGGTTAAATTCAGTACCCAGTAAAAAATTCTGTTCAAAATAGTTTTAAATAAAATCTATCAAAAAATTAAAACACCATACTTAGTCAAAATAGCATATTGATATAATTTATAATATTTTAAGATATTTCCAAAAGAATGATTAAGTCTTAGTTAAAAATGATATAAAAATTACATTTACTTTTGAAATCAATTTACTTAATCAAAATCATATATAAACTCTTTTTAAAATTAAATATAAAAGTAGTTTTTTTGTTTATAGTTTATAACATATTCAGTTTAAATCCTATAAATAAAACAAAAATAACACATAGTAGAATAAATACAAAAGGTTAAGTCTCGAGATTATACCTAATACTCTCTATATGGAAATCACCTTCTACCAAGAAGATTATATAAAATAATCTTGATCAAGAACATGGATTGGTTATACAATAGAAATCCACTTGTCAAAGAAATATAGGACCTCTTCCATACCAACTGTGGGAATAAAAAAACACAGAACACACAGTGAACACTTCCACAACACTTGGGAAAATAGGTGTAAAGGGAGTATAGAATATATAGAGTTTCATCCAGCTAACTTATAGGACATAGTGTTCATGTTTAATATACAGAGTTATTCAACCACTACTCAAAAAGTAATGATAAAAAATATAGATAGAAAATAAATATATAAAGAAGATAGATTTTATCGATATGATGTGCTCTGAAGATTGTGAATCCTTGGATACAAATTGAACTGGATATTGAGTCTAGTTTTTGAAATACTTGTTAAAAATGAGCGTCACAAACACTCTTTTTTACTATGGGAATGTAATATATGCTCGATGTGCTTCAATATTCAACAGTGTATCACCAATAAGGATTATTTATGCAAGGCTCACTTTACATCACATTCTTTTTCTTGCAATATATTTTCATCTCACTTCACATGATCTATATGTATCTTTGTGAGTTTCTATATGTTATATCTATAAAAATCCACATGAGGGAGTCTTCTCCTTCATTTAATAGTATCATAATAGAAGAATCATCCTGCTCCTCTTCTCCTCAAAATAGATGACCAACACTAACATTAATAAAATTCTAAAATAATTTAACAAAAATCATTAAAATAACTCTCAGTATTAAATTCTATTATATAACCATTATATATATTTAATTCAAAATAAATAGAAATGGTAGTGGTGACTCTTATGATTGGAGAGACTAGACTTCAGGTGATGAGAGCTGGCAGTGATTCAAGACGAATGTAGGTAATGCTTATTGGTGACTAATATCAATGGTAGGTCATTCTAAAACTTTTCCAACTTTCCATTCAGATGGTAGGTATGTCTGAAAGTCACACATTTCCAAATTCTCATCCTAACGGTTACTCATTACTAATGGTGGGTTTTTTCAACACTTACCCAAATTTCTTATCCTGACTATGATCCATCCCTAGAGGTGACTCATCTTCAACAGTGAGTCATGTCTGGTGGTGGGCCATTCCCATATTTTTCCAACATTTCATCCTGGTAGTAAATTATTACTAATGATGGGTATTTCCCAAACATAGCTAGATTTTCATCTTTATGGTGACTCTTCCTCAATGGTGAGTCATTTCTAGCATTGATTATTTCCAACACTTATCCAAATTTTCTCCAATATTCCGTATATGATAAAATTCAACCATAAAACATAAAAATCATTGAAAATATAATTAACAGGATTTTTTTATCATTAAAACAAGGTTTCCAATAGAGGTAGATATTGATGATGAATTATGTAAGAATGTTTTTCTACTCACCTATATATCTTGGTTGGAATATAAAAAATATTTTTATGCAAAATTTTGAGATGGTAAATTCCTATATCATATTTAGTGAAAGATAGGTAAAGATGGTAAAATCCTCCAGCATGACTCATATGAGATTTTTATTGATGGGGTGTGTGGAGATGAATGGTTTAGAAATAATTTTGGATGAAATAAACTAATAGATGGAAATTCAATCCAAGTGGTTACACCCATTCTCTCCCATATTATATGGATCAAGGATGATGATGATTCACCATATATTATCTCTCATCATACATTAATATTTGGTACATAGGTGGACCTAATAAACAGTTTTACCCTATAAGATGTTTATTTACTCCAGTACTCTAGTGTATAGCTTCATCATCAAAGAAGTGTATTTCCTCTGGTTTCCAATAATTTATAAGCTTCTAGATTTTCAGATGTGTATTTCCTTCATCACATTAAGTATAGTTGAATATATGTGTTTCATTTAGTATTTTAGAGATGGTTAGAGTTGTGTGTTTCCTCTAGTGCATCTCGGATACACGGATATGTGTATTTACTTTAGTATCTATGGATTAGTGCATCATGGAAAATTATTAGAAGAAATATTAATGAGGTATTGTGAGCTCAGATTACTATTCTTTACCTAGAGGTATTTTTATTTGATTAATTTTATAAAAGAGAGCCATTGGTGTATTTATCGAGATTGATCTCAGTTTTTTTGGTTGATAATAACATTAAGTGATGTTGTTTTGTCTAAACCTTACTTTCTTTTTATACACATCAACATTTATAGGGTCAACTCAGTATTTGGGACTTCAATATTAAGTATTTTTATAATCATCACACTATGCACACTTGAGCATGTTTCATTTTTTATCCATGAAAATAATATAATGTAGAGGTAGGTTGATAATGGAGTATTATGATGGATGGTAGTTTTGGATAGCTGGTGGAACATAGATAATCAGGATGGAGACCACTCCCATGTCATCATTATTTGGGATGACATCTTTCTAGGATGTGATATTTGTACCTAGTGATTAATATGTATCATCCCACATTATATCATAGAGCATCTTTTTCATGTGTATATATATATATATGGGTGTGTATGTGTGTCTTACACTGTTTAGTTTTATATTTCGGGCATGTATGGTTGATATTATTGTATGATAGTATGTGATAGGTTGATTTAGTTGTAATTTTGGCCATACTGCATAGATACATTACTATGTAAAAACGTTCATTTAATTATAGTTTTTTAGCTATGGTTTTCAAAACCATCGTAAATATTTAGTTTTTTTTGTTAGTCGTAGTTTACTATCATCAAAAAATAGATGAAAATTTATAATAACTTTTATTTTGAATTTCTTGTTAAAAATAAATAATAAATAATTATTTATTAGTTATTTAATAATTTTTATTTATTATTTATAATTCAATTATTATTAAAAAAATATTTTATAATTAATTATTTATAATTGTTAGGTATTAATTTTTAAATATACTAAATTAATTAGTAATTAAAAATTATTTACTAATTCTGGACTATTAATTTTGATTTTTACAATGTCATTATTTTTATATGTATATATTTAAATTTAAACACACAAACATAGATATATATATATGTGTGTGTGTGTGTGTGTGTGTATTTATTTATGTATTTATATTAAAATAGTGGTTGAAACATTCTCACTTAACTAATGTTCTAATAGAGGTTGAAAATCATACGTTAGCTTAAAACAACCAAAACAGTTGATTAGAATATCGATTTGTGCATAATGACCAATCAAATAGATGTTTACAAAAGGACCTACAATATTATTCTGTAACAATTTAGTAATACATAATAATACAAAATAATAATGTTTTAGGAAAAGAAAAAAATTGGCTTCAAATTCAAACAATAATAATGTTTGATAAGTGTTTTTATTTGGCCTCGTGACTTTTCAAATTGATGTTTATGACGATATATACAACATTTAATACTATGGAGGCCTATACGCTATTTTTTTTGTTACTAAAAATAGGCCTATAAGGTCATCGAAACTGAGTCTTAAGTTAAAGTAACAGAATTTTAGATCTTTCGATGGTATTTCTGCTTCATTTAAGAGGGTACACTTGTCATTTTTGGTTGGGGTATGAATTTTTTCCTAGGGTTTACCAATCTATTAACATTTTGGTGTTGAAATTGTACTGATCTTCCCTCTTTTGGTGATTTATTTTTTTGACGTCTTATGTTAAAAGGATATCCTTATTATTCATTGATATTCCTCGTAGAGGGAAGTGTGTGGTTATGAATTGTGCATGTGTGTGTGTATTTATAAATATTTTTGTGTTATTGTGTCATTTTATGTAGATTTATATTTGTATATTTATATATATTTATATATATTTATATGTATTTATGTATATCTATATGTTCATATAAATATATAATTATATATAATTACATATGTGTGTGTGTATTTATATAATTATATGGATATTTATATATATTTATGTATATTTATATATATTATGCTGGTATGTATGTTCTTTGGGTATATAAATAAATATAAATGTATGTAAATTTATATGTGTTTATATATTTATATATATATATATATATATTAACTATAAAAAAAATACAGTCATTGGGGGTTATTTTATTCATTAGTGGTTATGGGTGAGAGAGGGTAAGGGAAAAAATAACTTTTATTATAGAAACATCTATATATTTTGAAGAAAACAATATTTGTAACCTCTACTAATAATAATTTTATATTCAAATAAATAGGGGGTTTAAATCATACATAATTTTTTAAAGTAAATCGGCTATTTTTTGGGATGGTTATCCCAAAACTGCTATTAAATATTAATTTCATAGTGGTTTAAGGATAACTGCAACGAATTTATTTGAAAAAATAATTTAGAGGGGGGATTTCGCAACCCCCTCTAAATAACCACCACTAACCTACTTTTTATAGAAATTATTTATATTAATATATATATATAGAATTATATTTAATTACACACACATATATTTATATATATAATTGTAAATTTATTTATATTTTTTATATTTATAGATTTTTATATCTATTTAGGTATGTTTATATACCTTAATATATATTTATATAGAAATATATATTATTAGAGTGTATATATATACATATATTTATATTTTTATATAATTATATATATTTATATATATATATTTATTTATTTTTTATTTATATAAATTAATTATATATTTATATATAGTGGTATATATTTATAAATTTATATACAACCATATTTATATAAATTTATATTTAATTGTATGTTCATATATCTGTAATTTTAAATTATAATAAATATATGTATGCCTATATATTTATTTTCATTTTTTATCTATATATATATATATATATATATAAGTATATTAATGTATGTTCAGTCACCGCATATAGATTTTGGTGGAGTGGTAAAAATTTAACAAAATAAGTAAGAGATAAGGGGTTCAAATCTCACCCAAAACTTATATACATATATGATTAATTTTCAATGTTGGTTCAACTGAGTCTGGGTTGGTCCGGATATAGTGGTCTTGGGTTGGGTGGTCCCTAGGCCTAGTGGGTATGATGGCCTTGGGCTCATCCTAGTCTGGGAAAGCCTGATATCTCCATTATTTTAAAAAAAATTAAAAATGCTGCTAAATAATTGTTAATAGAAAAGTTTCCTTAAATTTTAAAAAGAGAAAACCACTAATAAATAATAAAAACCACTCTAAAATTTTTCACATTGTTTTTTTAAATAATTATGATATAATCCACAACACATGAATTCAGGATGATTTAAGCCTCCACTATATGAAAAAACACCGCAAAATGATGTTTTTTGCATGGTGCCTAATCATAGGTAGCAAGCCCCTAGCTTAGTGGAGGTAGGCTTGGGGAGTTGAATAACCAGTGACCCAGAACATGAAAAATTGGTATCAAGGTATTAATTTAGAGTTTGGAGTTAAGCACATGTGATGATTTGATGGGATGATTAAGACAGAGTCTTCCTAGGGATCTATAGTACATGTAGTCACACACTATAAGAAAAAACTCTTTAGTGGAAGTTTTTTCATACAAAAATAATGGGTTTAACCATATTATATGTATTTGTGGTGATTTTTGAAACTTCCATGCTTTTCTAAGTCACTATTTAGTTTTTATATGTCTTTAAAATTTGCGACGGTTTAATAAAACCAGTATTGATCTATGATGTTTGATGGTTTTACAATGACCACTAAAATGAATGTGGTAATTTTCTTTCTTGAACACATTTATATAATAGGAATAAGGTTAAAACCACCACAAATAACACAGTAGTGGTTTTTTATTTTTAAATTGTTTTCCATGCTTATGGGTGATTATAACTACCACTAATCATTTAGTGATAGTTTTACAGCATATAGTGGACATCTATGAGTGAGTACAGAATCTTTAAACCGATGTGAAATATATCACAGTAGTCTTGGAAATAATCAATGGTTTAATCAGTCGATAAAAAATAGCTACTAGTAGTCTAGAATATGATACCAAATACTGTGTAAAAAATATCTATAATATACATAATTCAATAATTTTAATACCTAGATTAAAATACATAATAAATAAAAACTTTATAGACATTAATACAACTCATTTACACACACAACGTATTATTTAAGTAAAATATTTCACAATAATTATATATAAGCTTTCATCATAAATACCACACATGGAAAGGGGGATCTAACATCAATGTGACTCTCCTATGTAAGGTTGTCTACCCCTAGATGATCCAAACTCCTAATTTTTATTTTAGCCACCAGCCACCACTACATTTTTTATCTACATTAAATGAAATTTAGAATGTAAATTACTTTTAGTTAGATAGTTCACAGAAAATATATTTACATTAATTATTATAATAATATAAATATTTTAATATATATGTAATAAATTCAATTCCAATGTAATCTGTCATATAAAAGAATAAAATTCTACAGTAGTTTCCCTAATAATTTTCTAAAATAAGGTACTTAATGAATTCTCCATCGCTGAAAACTAATCATATAAAGATTTTGATCATGTCTCCTACTCTTTTATTCTATTTTAGAGGATCTCAATTTTTTTTTGACTCTAAGTTATCGGGATCAATAACATTACTCAAACTTACAAGACTAGGAACTACCGTTAATGTATATGAGCTCCACTAAAAGACTCATGAAAGGGACAATCCATAACCTAGCCCTCGAGCATTACAAGAATGATCTTTTCCCAAAACATGGGTAATAACATCATTGTGAGAGATTGGTGATGATTTCATAGGATTTATATCCCATTACTCATTATGTTTTCCCTACAAATAGAACATATTTTAAAAATATATATATCGTAAAAACATAATTTTAATGTTGATTTTTTACCCCGATTTTTTAGCAGGTTCATTTACACAATTTACATCATCTTTATTTTGAACGTTAAACAACAACTCGGTTCAACTATCCTTATGAAAAAATTCAATAACCAATATAATTAATGAAAAATATACCCCAATAAAAATTTATTGTTCTTAGAATTCAAAAAAATTATATTTAATAAATAGCTCGAATGTTACCTTATTTTAACTTCTCATCACAAAACTCTTAGAACCAGTTGTGTGTGGGATGACTTTTTTATCCCTTTTTGAATATATTAATAAGATTCCTAACAAAAAAATGATAATATCTATTAAAAATTCATAATTTTAAAAAAATTAATATCAATAGTTTATGAAAATATTAAAACCAATTAGTGAAAAATAATTATTCATATCTATAAATGTCAACCACTAATCTTGATGTATTTATTCGGGTACCTTTTATTACATTTGAAGGAGACACATGAAGGTGTCATTGAACTCACATTAGATCCTAGACTTAATGTTCTTCCACTTTTACCCAAACTTTTTAATGTCTATTACACACAACCATTTCATGTACATGAAAAAGGAAAATCATTTTACATATGTAAAAATTAATTAGACATTCATTTGATAAGAATATCAAATAAAAAAACTATAAATAAAAATTTTCAGTTAATTTCAGTTGTTTGTAAAAAATATCATACTTCCAAATAGTGGGAATATACCTCTAGTCATGATACTTTATGGGAAGGGACATTATCTCATATGTTAATTTTCCAAAGATCTACCCATATAAGCCTCTAATATCATCTTTTGGAACCCTAAACCTTTATAATGGCACCCCTACTTAAAATTTTCAGATCCTACAAACCTCAAAGGTATTCATGTTCAATACTATCATGTTATTTTCTAAAACTATTAAATAAATATATTTGACTATCAGTATACAAGTGTAATAAATTATTTTTTCATATTTACAATTATATACTAATAATGGTCACCATCTAATTCCATCATGATGGTAGTTGTGGAATCATATGTTTAGTATATAGTTGTTCCTCATCTACTCCATTTTATCCCTTTGACATCCATGGAAAATAAGGTGACACAATTGATGTAAATGGAATTCCAAATAAATATGGGAGTATATCAGATGATATCAAACGATGGAAAGGGGATAAAACCTAATGTAGGGAGCATACCTAATGCAGAAAAGAGAGAATATGATGTGTAATCTAATATTATATGAGTTGTGGAGGATTAGCTTTTATCTCTAGTTTTTTTCTCAGTATTCTTATATATAATGAAAAAAAACAAATTACAAATTTATATACAATATAAAACATATGAATGATTTTATTTTTTTAATTAAATTAATTAAATTCATGTATTAAAAATAAACCTATATTATTTAATATAAATTTTTGATTAAAATTCAATCAATTAATTCATCAATTAATTTATTATTCTCATCATCCACCATAAACATGATCTCATCATCTTTACCCGCCTTATAAGTCCAACAGTTTCAATATCATCATGGATAGATAGATCAATCTTTTGTTTTTTATGGGATTCAATATCATAAAATAATTCTTCAACATCCTCAAATATATCATATAATACTCTAGGTTTTTTCTAAACTACATCATTACACCCTTCATTTACTCTTCCACCTATATAATATGTCATTTTATCTTGTGATACAAAAATATGTGGATCATGTTCTTCATTATCACCAGTATCAATCGACTACGATAAGTTAATATACATAAATTGCAATGAATCTTTTCTTATTCCATTATAAATTTTGACCCACTTTCATTTGAATAACATGACTAAAAATAGTTTATGGACATTTAGTTTGAAAATTTTAATCAACTCTCCATAGTGTCCTAATTTTCTGAATTTTGTGAACATGCCACTATTTTTTCATAACTTCTTCCACAAAAATATATGAAACATAAAGTCGGTGATATTATAATCGTCTTATCACCTGCACAACATGAAAGGACCCTGATTAAAATATTTTAAATTATCTCACACTCCAGCTCGATTGTCAAAATTCATGATCTATAGGTATAAATATAAAATATTTTTAGTTACATAAGATTATTATATCAACATTTTAGTAATATTAATTTGGTTATGATCTTAAAAGATGTTAAAACCAATAAAAAAATATATTCAACAACTATTGTTATTACATTCAAATTTTTTTATTAACTAAAAATGTAACTTTTTTGCATCTTTAGTAATTCAATGAAAGAAACTAAAATTTCACTATTTAGTACTACATATCTATGTGCTTGGGTGAAATTTTTTTCTATCATCAAAACTGAAGATATTTTCCCAACAGGATGACCATACATTTGAATGTTTTATGATATACTGTAGGAATTCAATATATTTACATTAACACTAACACATATAACTTGATTGAATAATGTATCAATATTATCTAAATACATTAAACAAAAGGTGAGACACTCTTCTGCCTTATAAGAAATAAATAATAGATATTTCTTGTTGGGATTTTTTTTAGAAAAAGCATCAAATCTAAATTAAATCAAATTTTAAAAAAATTATATAACAAAATAAATTAGATATGTAATGAGTTTGATACTTTTAATGAATTAATCCTAAAAATTTTACATGACAATAAATCTATATGGGATACACCAATAGATAATGTATGATTCATCTATATTTAACTTCCCTAGTTAAATGAATACATATATGAATCATCACAGTGAAAAATGATAAGGGAAGGATTATCTCAGAATGATAGTTTCATTTCAATTATTTCTTGATGTTTTTGACCCTTAATTGGATATAAATTGTTCTCAAAAATCAATCTGGATAATGTTCAAAACTCAATTAAAAATAATTTTATTTTGCAATTACCCAACTTGAATCACCTAGTTTGGGATGGAATTCGACAAGACCTCAAGAGCCCCTTTGTGTATGCAAGATACTGCCAACTAGAATTTAGGGTCTAAACAGTGTAGTTGTGAGACTATACCTTTTGGATCAAAAGACATGCATCCAAATTATAAAATAATAATTAAATAAAAGGGAATATAAGAACATTATTAATAATAATGATATAATATATAACATGTAATTTATCTTGCAATCATAACAAGCAATAAACTAAAAACCCCCAATGTGGCTGATCAGACTATAGTATAAGAAAGAAACATGAAAATAAATAAAAACACTATGAAATCACTATATATTCTATCCTAGTATCATCTCTAAACTCAAAGATCCCTCTCCTAAACTCCCCTTCATTGGGCCTTTTTTACTTCCTTGGATATGTGATCATGATTTTGACACGTGGATCAAAATTCCCATGCATGGTGTGATTAGAAATCCAATTGGAAACCACCAATTTATCATTAACACAAGTACCCATGCCTAAGAAGTGTATTCCATTATATAGTTTTTTTAAAATTTTGGGGTCGAAGCCTCGTTTAAAGTATTCCATTATATAGTGTAAATACACAAGTTGGTAGAAAAAAACCATGTTTCATGAATTTGTTCACTAACCCAATCACCATGAACCTCATTCGTACTTACTTTGGATCTATACTGAAAGAACATCCATAATATAATTTATGATCATGTGTTGGCCACACGGTCAACACATATATCTCTAAGAAGTCACATATTCATCAAGTGGTTATGTCCATAAGTCCATCAACCTCCATCCATATCACATGTCTCTCCTTAAGGCCCTTACACACTATCACTATCATGGGTCAAGATACAAGTCTATTGTATGACACCATTTTCATGGGTTATTCTTCAAGGGAATTGTACCCCTACCTTGTGTCGTGTTCTGTCATCACTATTATCGAATGTTGTACATGCTCCCCCTCTAGGGGATAACTAATATATGATGGTCCACCAATCATTTTCCACCTAAAGAAAAATCCCCATGTACACTAATACACAACTGGGTATCATACATCTTGGAAAAAATATTACATATAAATATTGAATCCCATCAATCATATAAACATACTCGCATGCGTAAAATCAATATAAAACATGGGTATCATGGGCTTCACATGGACATACATGTGTTTAATATAAAACATGGGTGTTGTGGGCTACACATGCACAAACTTGTGATCAATATCAAAATAATAACTGTTTATAAGGGATATACATGGTATGGAACATACTACTTGAAGTGTCTAAAATCTAATGTCAATATTTTCAAAAGTGTTGATGTCTAGATCATGCCCACACATCAAAAGGATAAATCCCACAGACCAAGGATCCCTAGAATCAATCCAAATAAATTTATAGCTCACCATAAATTAGATTTTTTATCCATAGTCCATGAACACTACCCCTTCCCATGGTGAAGGATGGAGACACCAAACAAAAAGGGAGGAACCCAAATAGAATTGGAGATGAATTCAGCTATAATTTCCAAGTGATGGTCATCCAATTTTGAGATTAGGGTAAGTGTATAGGGGATGAAAGGGATCATTAAGATTACTTATAATTACCTAAGGTTTGAGATCAAATACTAGGAATTAAAAGGGTTTAATTTTCCTTAATAATATTTAGGCAATATGGTAAAATAGGCATCATCAAATACCATATAAGGATACTCTGAAATGAGTCCCCAAATTGGTAAAGAAAATGGTGCATAGGACATGGCCAGGCTATAGTGGTTCTTGTTCAAAATCATGTCTGAAATCCAGGCCTTTATCAATGGAGATATCCAATAAACTTGGTAAATGGACTATGGATTAATGTCCATCACCACACCACAACCTCTATGCCCTCAAAATAACACAACACCACAACCACTATCTATGGAACAATAGTGCCAAATTTGTTAGAATTACACAAACTCCACCTTGTAGCCTTCACAGTGTATCCTACACTCCGCAATAAAACTATGACAAAACAACCAATGATATAAAACCCAACATTTATTCTATGGTTCCCTAACTATTCCACAACCTCACCCTCCATGATGAAAAATATTCCCCACATTGTAGAATTTATTTCCATCTGTGAAATCAGTTCTTTTTCCCTCTTTCTACTATAAAACCAAACACTATAATATTACTCAAAATCCAAGGGTGTAATAAATATCCCAGTATGATGACATATGCTCCTCAAGATGTTCCTCTATTCTTCCATATTGAATAACCCATGACACCGTGTTTGGACATTGGAGTAATGCTTCCATGTATCCTCATGTATCTATCTATGATACAATAACACTAAAAATGGTGGTCCCATCTATCCCCTCATCACCTTGTTTCTCTATTAAATGCTTCACACTAGGCACTCCATAAATGATGAATCTAGTTCTAAATCAAATTCTTCACTGTTTATCACTTTCATTGGGTCAAGGTTGTACCTCTATATATAAGATCCATAGAACATGTTATGTGTGCTGATATCATTGACTAATGTCCAATCAATAAGACACTACTCTGATATGTTTAGTGATATCAAAAGGTCACACAGAATGTGGATATGTCTTACCTTTCACTCATAAAATATTATTCCCCAATTGAGATGAAACCAGAAAGAAAACATGGTCTCATATAATAAACTCTAAAGGTAATCTCCTCAAGTCATTATAAAATGGATTTCTCTTCTGAGTGGTAACAAACTACTTCTTGATCCATTGCATCCTCTTGGATGTCTATTGTACCATACTCAACCTAACAATTGCTGCCTCAGCCGCCTCGTTCCAACACATTGATGAGTGAAATTATGGTCCACAAAAATCCTAAAAAGATTATATCTGAATAAAATCCTATAAAAATATATTTTACAATAACTCCACTAAGGCTATATAAACATCCCATGTTCCACACCGAAGTCTAGGTCACATTCTCAGAGCGTATAGTCCAAGAGCTAGAATATCCTCTCTTACTGTATTTGGTCTGTCGATGATATACCATACATTGTTTTAACTATGTTCCCAAAGACCTTCCAAAGTCATGATATAAAAAATGAATATCAATTTGATGCAATACTTTATTGTACTTCATACAATTTTAAAATCTCTCAAGCATTAATCCTTCCAAAAACATCTATATATTGAGTCTCTCATATAGGAAAGCAATGTTCCACCTTAGTTATCCAATCATCTATCCACAAAAAAGAATATTGACTTTCAAGGTATTAGAAAATACCATCACAAATTCTATCATATCCTCATCCCACATACACACAAACATAGAAATTTAGTGATGAAACCCTACTAGTTACGGATGGGCTACCTTAATACTCTGATAGGCTAGGTGAAAAGGGACAAATTTGGTAATTTCTCCCTTCCTTTTTGACTACAAGAAGTGATACATGATATCTTTATTTAACTTTGTTGAACATGGTTAAACTGTACAATGAGTTTCATGGTATTCCCTCATCATCTCTTCCCTCCTAGAATCCAAAACCTCAACTCTACCAAAAACATAGATCATGTTCCATTGACTATCCCAGAACTAGGTAACTTCCTACTATCTATTCCCACATCACTAATAATTCAATATCTGAATCTTGTCTAGTATTTACCTAGTCCACCAATATTGAAATGATAGCTACTAGAGAACACTTCTTCACCAATTAGTCATTATATGTATCCATCAACTATTCATCCAAAAATATAATCAATTTATATTCATTCTTTGGAGGTCTCTCTCTAAGATCATATTTTTTATTGTCAAGAGAATCTAAAAAGAAATTACCATTTATTAAAGGAAAACACATGTCATAATGAAATTCCTATATATTATTACTGAAACCCTCTATTGAATATTAAATTCCCACTGAGAGAATATATAACAAAATTTCTGGAGGTCTGTGTACTCAAAAAATCTGACACATAGAAGATAATGATTCCAACACATCAGATCATAGATCACAATATCCAACTCAATGTCATATGTAAGGTAGTTCCACTCATGGGGTCACAGATAGAGGGAACCATAATCTACTACTTGATCCATGTATATCATAATAACTCCAAAACAAATAGACAATGCTTCATAGTAAACTTCATATCCAAACCCCACCTCTGTAAATGTTAGGACTAGTGATTTCATCAATCACCTCTTCAATTTGATGAAGGTATATTCACACTAATATATCCACTCAAACTTCACAAATTTAATGGTAAGCCCATCCTAGGCACTGTTATATAGGAGAATGTCTACATTAAATAACTACAATACCTTGATTAAATAAATAATGTCTTGATATAAAACACATTTTTAGGGTGTTTCCATGACATCATAACCACTACATTCTCTGGTTCTACATAAATTCCAAGCTCATAGATCAAATTCCCAAGAAAAAATACCTCCTAGATATAGAAGTGACACATTGATATCATGGAATAGATCAAATGTTCTCAAACTGAACTCAACTCATTCTCTATATGTCTAGCTTGCAAATTATGGTCCATGAGTATATGAGGATGTCATCAACAAACATAACAAAAAAGGAGTCATGATATAGATTAAATATCCTATTTATTTGATTCATGAACACCGTTGGTGAATTTTTAACCCAAATGGAATGATAAGATAGTCATATGGTATTTATATACTCGTAAACATTGTATTAGGTATATCATCCTATGTAACTTGAAACTTGTGTAAGCCTAATCATAGGTAAATCTAGGAGAACCATTGGGATCCCCACAACCGATAAAATAGGTAATCCATTCTATAAAATGGGTATTTATTATTCATGGAATCGTGGATCAATTTACTATACTCAAAATAAAACTGAATACTAATATCTACCTTCTTCCTGAAAAACACAGAAGCACCCCAGAGTGATGTTCTCGATCTGATAAAGCACTTCACCACTAAATCATCAACCTTCACCTTGAGTTCCTTAAACTCAAATGGTTCCATATTATATTGAGGAAATAAAATTGGATACACCCCAAGCTTGATTTAGATCTCAAAATTTACTCCACTATCCGAAGGAATTATATTGAATATTTCAGGTAAGACATCCGAGTATAGGTCCAGTACAAGAACGAAAAAGTAGGGTGAAACTACCTATTGTTCCATAAGATCCATGATTTTTACCATTAATCTAATAACTATAATCTAACTTAGGTATCGAAATATTCTTCCATCATTAATATCCAATTCACAAATCAAAAAAACTTATCTTCCTTTCTTGCAGTATAGGATACTCATCTCCTATAATAGTTTATGTGTGATCGATAACTTGTAAACTTGTCAATGCCAAAGAGCACATCAAAGCTTCTCATATCAAGATTCATGAAAACCCTCAAATGTTCATAGTAATAAACTACAATGAGATATCTTGTACATATCTAAATATGATTCACCACATTCCCCAAAGGTTTCTCAATAGATAAAAACTCAAAATATAACTTGACCAGAAATTAAATTCTAATAAAAACGTGAGATAATATAAATTAATGGGAAGATCCTAGGTCAAACAAGGAAAAAGATAGAATATATGTGATTATTACTATAAATTATATAGATTATAGTCCCTCTCCCCCATTAGAAGGGGTCTATTACACTTTATAAATTCTACCTATTTTAGTTATATGGTCCTACCTCTGAGGCACATAATTTTATTTGGTCACTGAATTCTATGGGTTCTGAGTCTGGTGTTAAGGAAATTGACATGAACCTTTAGCCACATCCCATGTATTCACCACACCCCTACAAGAACCAATCTGTAACATCATTAAGAATAACTACTAAAGATTCCAAATATTTCCACAAGAATGACAATTTAGTTTAAGTCCTATGAAAATTATATGATAAGTCTAACTCTTTCAATTTTTGAAACATCGGGGACCACCTCCTACCACATAGGTTGTAGAAAAAACTCTGATCTACTCTGATTAACTACTGCCACCCTACTATTACTCTCCTACCTTCTTCTTCTTGCTACCAAAAGATACACCCACTACAACACTAGGAATTACAAAAAATAATCCACTAAGATCTACAAGAAGGACTAATGCTCTATCATCCTCCATACATTTCATCATTTTCAAGGACTTAATGAGAACCATTAAATAATTTGTTATGTCAAAGCCTTTGTCTTGATATCTCAACACTGGTAATAGTTCAGTATATAACTTCTAAGAATTGTATGCATTATTTCTAGACAAAATAGGAGTGAAGTGAAGAAACTAAGTGAAATGTGTAGAGCAGAATAATATTGAAATAGGTCCCTACTATAGCACTATAAAATTTGGAAAACATTCCAGATTTTTTGGGTTTGGAATGAAATCCTAAAAGATGATATCCCTAATGTTCACCCATGTAAGACTCTCAAATCTTCTCGCCAAATTAATAACACCTCATTACCACCCATAGGGTCATTAAAGTATAAAAATATAAAAACTTACTAATAGATCCTCTAGGGTATCCACTTGAACAAAGTTCCCCTAGAAGACTTCAATCATGTCCTTAGCATCCCAATGTCCTCCAATGGCATGGAAGGCTGGATGATTTTTAAGCAAGAAGTCTTAGGAATAATCAATCATATATTTGGAGATTCTTACACCTTGAACATGCTCGATGTGGAAGACTGTTGACTGTATAGATTTCAAAACCTGAACCACTAGATAAGTTATATGATCATGCACAAATACATCCCCGTATAGTTCTGGTGGTGGAAAAGGGGTGTTATCCCTTGTGAGAACAGTCTAAAATGCTTACACTCGTGGTCCCCTTAGACATATTCTGGGATGAATTATCTTTAATTACAAACACAGGCTAAGAACACCTATAAAATATTACTTAATATATAAAATCAAGAAATTCATACACCTACACAAGTGATTTCTACAGGAAAACTTATCCTAGGAGGCTCCCTCAATGATAAGTCATAATCCTCTGAGTATTGCCTACGTTTTATGCCTCGTCCAATGTACATTGAGGTTATTCAGAGACATATATATATACATTATCATGTTCAAATAATCTAATTTTAATAGATTATATTACAAAATCACAAGCATAGATCAATAAATTAAATTAAATGAACTATCATACTTACAAAAAATATGTATATATACGACATGTTGTCCAATTTTCCTTGTCATGATGCAAGAATAGACCCAAATACCAAAACCTATAACATTACAATATACATAAGATTAAAATGAGGCCATAATGCAAAAAATGTAACTATATTCCCACCAGCAGTAACATAGATACATGTCACAAAAGATCTAACTAGGTGATTATGTGACTCCCCTGCCTGAGTTATACAAAGCCTAACTTATTTATCCCTTCACACCCAAAAAAATCAATATGAAAAGAAAATTAATTTATACTTTGACACCACATTATATGGACCTAACCCAAATCACCTGGTCTAGGATAGAGTGGAACATGACCCCATTCATGCTTCCCCATATGCAATAGGTTGTCAACTTGTAACAAGTGTTTGAATGGTGGAGTGGGGATACAATAACCATAGTATTAGAAACCATGTATCATAATAATATAAAAATAAAAACATAAGAGTGACTAATGGAACGAAAATAATAAAAATTCTATAATATATGACATTTCAGGTGTCTCTGTGTCATAACACATAACAAACCAAGGAACCCAAATATAGAAGGTCAGACCAGAGTGTAAGAAAGTAATAAGAGAAAAATAAATACTATTTGGAATAACTTTGGATTATATCCTAGTATCGCCTCTAAACACCAAGATCTATCTACTCAGCTCTTTCCCATTGGTCCTTTTCCCTTCCCTAGATCCATAATCATGATTTTTTATGTGCATCAAGATGAATGTGTATGGTGTGAGTATTAATTTAGAAGGACATCATCAATTAATCCTTAACAAAATTTCCAATGAATAAAATTTGAATGATATGATAAATCATAAATAGGAAAGAAGGTAAAAAAATCAACCATGTTCAAGTGGTCATACAATAAGCCATCCACCCTGAACCCTAGATGCAACTAGTTCAGTTCCATACTGAAAGAACAATCATAACAAAATTCATGATCATGAGGTGTCCACAAGGTCATTGTATATATCAACTATTAGTCACATGGCCAACAAGCCTCAATTTCATCCACAATTTCCTTGAGTGCCAACTTTATCATGATTTAGGCATCATGGGCATTAAACCACATCTTATTCTTAGGTCAAACCATAGGTTCATCAATTCCTGCCACTCCCACGGGTAAGGCCTAAAGTCTGTCACACCCCTACCATATCTCTTAGTCCATATTCTTCATCTTCACATATGACACCTTCTCCCCCCTATAAGTTAAATCCCAGCCATTATAGTCCACCTATCACTTTGTACTAGAAAAAAAACCCTCCACATGCTCTAAAATCGTAAGTGACATGTCATAACAAGTATTTGAACAAAAATAGTATATCATGTAGGAGTATTATAATCCATACACACACAAAAAAGATCAATATCAAACATAGGTCGCATAAGATACACAAACACATGTGTTTTCACTATCATAGATTGGTCTCACGGGCTACTCATGCATACAAATGTGATCAAAATCCATGAAATAAATGTATACAAGGTAACTACAAGGTAATGAACTACCAAACTCAAGATAATTGATTAAAAAATAAATATTTTCTAATATATGATACCTAAATTGTTCTTATACACTAACAAGGTCAAATCCACACACCCAGGATCCCAAAAACCACTCCAAATTCACCAGTTACTCTCCATAAATCACACAGTTCATCCATAGATCATGAACACAACGCCTTCTCAAGTGAAAGAAGTGGAAATACAATAATAAGGGAGGAAAAAAAAGAATGGTATATTAAATCACCTAGACTATCCAATAATTGATCCTATAATATTGGGATTGATGCCAAAAGTTTGTGGGTGTAAGTGCTCTAGAAGATTCCCTAGAGTTTCCCATGGTTTGAGAGGAAAGTATGGGATATTATATGGTTTGAGGAAACTTGGAAATTTATAGTACATTTGGAAAAAATAGGAATCATGGTTAAATCTATAGGGATATTTCATCATGATTTTTAAAATCGATAAATACTATGATGAAAGGAGATGTCCAAGCTATAGTGGGGTTTGGTAAAAATTTTGTCTAGAATCTATGTTGTTGTCAATAGTAAAATTTTATAAACTAGGGAGAAGAACAATAACACATTTTAAATCACCACACTATAAACTATAATCCCTTGTAAGAACACTATGTTGCAAGTACCCTTCATGGAAAAACAAAGCCGAATTTGGAAGAACTACACAAAAACCACCTTCCTTCAATCACACCACAACCAACACTCCATGTCATGACTATGCCAAAACAACCAAAACCATCAAAACTAACTGTAATTCCATACATACCCAACCACACCATAGCCACACCAACTTTATTGGAAAATATTCACCATGCCAAAAAATTAGTTCAGCTTCCCTCTTTATCTTTTGAAACTGACCCTAGAAAATTCCTTAAAATTTTAGGGTCTCACAATTTTATTAACTATAAATTTATAAAATGTAATGGTATAAATTTCTTCATAAAAATATTTGATTCATGGATTTTATGTCCATTTAACATATAATTTATCTAGTCAACATATCTTGAAATATTACTTTAGTATCTATGTACATTCATATTCTTCATTCCTTAAAGGAAAACATATTTTTCTTGATTTTATATTGAAAAAAATTCTTCATGATACTTTACATTTATCATTTTATAATAGATCATGCTTTATATTATTTTATTCTATGTCCTTTTGAGAATTAATATGATCTATTGATTTTACCTACTCATTTAATATTTTAAAAACAAAATTTTATAATACATTTATTTCGATGTGTATAATGTCAATATTATGATGTTGCAATTAAAATTCCAAATAAGGTTGTTTGAACAAAAAATAATATGCTTCCTCTATTGTTGGGTACAAACTGTGTCTGATTTTTTTAACTCTTTTCTCATAAAACATGAAATAATACACTTTCAAAAAGTGTGCATTAATAGTAGATAATTATGATATTATTGTTGAACCTAATAATTATTATTATGGTGGACTCAATTAATTTTTTTATCAAATAATTAATTATTAAAACATTAGGTTATAGATGCAACTTGGGATTGATGATGACACCTAACAAATAACTTTATTTTATATGATATTCTTATCAAATTAAAGTCAAATATAGAAAAATGATATTCCATACCAGTGTGAGTGTTTCAACCAGAAAAGTTTCATAATCCAAGAAAATAAATAATTATCCACATTAGAGGAGTGCGCATTTTAAACACTTTGGTTTTCGATTCATCATATGTATCTACACCATTGTCCCTTAACTCTTTATATTATTTTATATGTAGTCGAAGGTATACATATTTTTCATTTTTAGAAATTTTATTTCCTATAATAATCATTAAAATAATGAAATAATTTTCTTGCATACACATCCATGAAGTTTTGTTATAAGGGATTAAAATAATTAATCATATGTTATAAGTTGTACATAGATCCATGAATATAATAAATCAATCTATAGTCAATCCCTAATGCATATACCTAGGATTTGAAAAATAAATTTGGATATAAATAATAAAATGATTTCTCAACTTACAAATATTTGGTTTGGTGTATAAACACATCATTATTGTTTTCTATAATATAATACTTCATCTGTTCTTCCATTTTAGAAGACATGAATAATATTTGAATATTGGTTTTAATTTAAAGTAACATAGAACATTTTGATTAGTTTTATTTCACTTATTATTTTTAGTGGATTCATTAAATACTTTATTAGGATTCCCTAAATTCCATCTAAATTATATCATATTCTACACTATTCTATATCTGAATCTTCTTTCTGATACAACATGCAGTTATTGGAACATGAATGTTTCATTTTATAATAGTGTTTAATTTTATTAAAAAAAAATTAATCTCATAAAATTACAAATGGATCGTAGCATAAACAAATACACTATGTAGTAAATCAAATATCATCAGTATTTATTTATCGGTAATTACACCGAAGAATATAAAATATTTCAACTTTAGTACAAAGAAAAATATTTATATTTAAAACAACATTCATAAAACTCTATATTTTTGACTTCTAGTAATTCATAAACCTTATTTGATTACTTATTTAGTATACCCCTTTATTAATCTCTAGAAAATTAGAAGGTGTCTTATTGATATATCACAATATTTATCATTCTATATAGTGTGAAAAACACCATTAATTGTTTTTTGAATTTCATTATATACTATCAACAATATAGGTTATTAATTTTGATTAATTTCACATGTTAAACTTTTTACAATGTCAAATTTTCCATGCCAAATCCATATCACATAACTAGAAGAAAATATTTTCAATATCAAGTGCTCATAAACTTCATTTCTTTTCAACCGTCTTCTGAAATTACAATTTAGACATGGATATTTTATTATTCCATCTATGAATTGATTTGAAATTGAAAAATATTAAAATGGATCTATCCTCTTACCATATTTTGGTGTGTTTTAGGGTAAATTAATCCAAATTTTATCCATTTATGTATGACTAATAAATAAATATATAAAAATATAATTCTCATTAATTATATAAAATCATGTTAAATTTAAAAAAACATTATGGAATAATAAAACATTAATATCAGAATACATATTAGGATTTGTGAAATTTTGTTGAGAACAAAACACCAAAAACATTAAAACACGTATTTCACTAGTGTGTTGTCATAGGATCCCACAGATAAACAAAAATATTCACTAATTATAAATATAAAAGAATATACATAAATAATTTAAAATTAAACAACATATACCCAATTATAGAATTATATAAAAATGAGTAAATTTTCACAATTATTTAAATATATATATATATATATTATAATTAAGAGATAACATATATATATAATATATATATAATTTTATTAAATTAATACAATTTGATAATTTTATACATAAAATTATGAATTTGAAAAAGTGAAAACCAAAAGCAGGTATAAACGGATTTTAAGAAACATGTATAGAAAATATGAAAATAAAAACAAATGTGTAATAATTATGGATCATTGAATGATAATCTTAACTTACAAACACTTTCATCATATAACAATATTACCAATCAAGAAATTTCTAAAATGGAATTTAGAGATGAAAAATAATGACCATCATAAAAGAAATCCACAAAACCACTCAAAATTATTGATAATCAGTATCAGATAAATGTGTAATCAATTATATTTCACATGATTCTTCTAAGAAGTGTAGATAAATGTGTAATCATGTTCATCCTTACTCAAAAATAAATAATAATTCAAAAAAATAAACTTCGAACCTTAATCTAAATAATTATAAGAACCTACTAGAAAAACATTCTACGATAAAAGTAATCCAAAGGAAGAAATTATTTGATAAATAAATTGATAAAAATACCATGTAAAAAATTATAATACTAAGAGATGAACCCATAAATCAATGACTAAAGAACACTACATAAAACCATAGTTTAACACCTATTTGGACCATTAATATAATTCACCCTTGTTATTGAATTTTCTTTTTAAAATTTATGTACCATTAAATAACTTCAAAGTGTTTCTTGTGTAAAAAGATAAAGTAATAAGGAAAATAATATTTACAACTACATATTCCATAGTATAACAACCCCAAAAACCATAAAATTGATTACAAATTTCATAAAAGCTATGATAAAAAATCATGATCCCAATAAAAAAACAAAGAAACTAATCCCTGTAAGAACCAAATAACTACCTATGATATGTTTACCTAACTAATGATATTGGTGAGTGTGTATTATTCTATTGGAGGTTCATCTCAAGGGGAGGAGGAACATCATGGAGGCTCACATAATTTATGTTGTATAGGAGAGGTCGCCAAAGGATATCTGTGAGATATGAATAAGTTATAAATTTGTTTATGGATTCAACCATGAAAAGAGGATGAAAGGGGGACTCACATTTTTTATATGGAAATAATTTTCAATGATTAATTAAAAAATACTAAAAACCCATTATTTAATGATTATTTTTTCAATAATAACTATTAATAAAAAATAAAATGTGGTTAAATTTAATCATTCACTAATAAAATAGAGAATATTTTATATTCTCTAATTAATAGTGGTTATTTGAAACAAATGATAGTAAACAACTACCGATATGTGATTTTCTTATAACTAAAATGGAAGAATTTTTAATGGATTTGGTGACCATATTATTTCAGAGAATGACTATTAATGATGAAACATGAATAATAACATAATATGTGAAATAAGGTTCTAAATGGAGGATCATTAATTATATATGAAAAGAAACTTAATATACCAAAAATAAATGGGAGGTGGTAAACCAATTATTATAAATTCATTTTTCTATTTCATCTTAATTAAATCCTTCACAACTTGTTAGGAAACAGAAACCGATTTTTGTCACACACACTCATGAAAACACCTAAATGTACCAAATATTTACATGGTTCACCATTAAAAATGAATATCCAATCCTTGACATGATTCAGATTTCATCAAGTCCATACAACCCACAAGTATCAACATGTTGGTAGAATAAGAATGGTATATCCTTATACCTATATTACACATCTGATGATAGTGTTGGGTGTTTCTTATACTATTACACTAATAAATGGATATTTTCTAATAACAATAAATACTTCAATAGACTTGGACTTCCTTAAAGTTTTTGTAGTTCCACTTCTTCTTATACCCCTTTAATGTGAACTATCATAGGTTCTTTACCTTCTATCAACAAGAAATTCACAATAACTTCTACTTCTTCTATCTCTAAAAAATAACCATGATTAATGTTTTAGATATAAATCTTATCATACTCTTAGTCACACATTAAAGCATGAATTATACTAACATTATTTCACACACCACCTGCAACAAAAATGCACATTGGAATTTGAATTTGAAATTTAAATTCAAATTAGTAACTTACTTAAATTATTTTCTAACCACTTCTTATTATTACTACTTATTTATATTTAGGAAATCTACTCCAAGTCATCATGAAGTCACAAAACATGTTTTCATATGAATAAGTAATTTCATAAGTAATTTTTTTTCTTCCTTTATAGACATCCTTTCTTCATGTCATAAACCTTCTTTTTCATTTTCAATAATTACAAATCACATTTTGTGATGTTTAATACATGTTCAAAAAACATTGGAATCATCCCAATTAAATATTTTATTTAGAATAAATATTTGGGAATCTTGGATTTTGATAAAGTAGAATTATCAAAAATTCACCATGTCCAAAGACTTATGCACCTCAAAAGGAATTTCTGGCTCTAAAAAATTCATACATGGCTCATATAAAAGGTGTTCATGGCTCATAAAAAAGTTATATTACCTTTTAAATTCACCATTAAAATTCATTTAAACACATAAAACCCATTTAAACTCCTTCCTTAACCATTAAAACCCCTTAACTCCTTCCAAATATCATTAAAACCCATTAAAACCCTAAACCCAAAACCATCAACCTCTAAACCTTAAAAAATTACAATGGAATTCTCACATGGTTTCAATGTTTTGAACCCCAATATGAAGTCCTATGAGAAAAGTTATATATTACCATTTAAGTTTGAAATGTGTGGATTAAAAATTTATATGTTGGTTCAAAAAAATTCATACACTGGTTAAATGTTTTATGGGATGGTTCAAAATCATACACTATACAGTGAAGTCATACATTGTGCCATAAAACTATAAAAATTAGACATTTGTAATTTTTCCAGCCCCACCATCTGAATTTTAGACAAAATTAAATGACATTAGGGCCTTATTAACAAGAAATCCCAAAACAACTTCAAACACCTTTATAAAATCATGAACTATGAAATACTCCCCACTTAAAATGAAACACCCCAAAAATCACTTTAGTTTTGATAAGATTTTTTTGTTGCTAAAAAAAGAAAACAAAATAATAAAATCCACATAGAGTTTCTACAATATTTATCCTCTAGACAAATACCGCATATTGGACTAACTTATTCTCCCAAAAAACTACCCATGTACACAACATTGTCCAAAAATTTCTTAGACTACAAAAAACACACAATTAATTTTTTTGGGAAAACAATGAACACAAAAAAATATCAAACTCCAAACAATTATAAATTAATCATCCTTTTATAATTCTAAGCCTACTTGAGAAAACTCATTATTGGAAAAAAGAATATTTAATATCAAAGTTTTTTTTCTATAAAATAGTGATTTACATTCATAACACTTCAAATATGATCTTCTTGATTCAACATGATGAAATGACTATAACTAAAAATTTATTTAAAAATTTATACATTATTATTTAATTATTACATGATCATCACATCAGTTTATCTGAGATTGGATCATTTTTTCTTCAATCAATACTTCATCATAACATAAAATCTACCATTAACTTGAAAGATCTATCTAAGGAGCCTCTTAAAGAACTAATTACTATTAATGCTTAAAAAATATATTAAAATAGTTCAAACATGATTAATTATAATATATAGATTCCTCCTTTAATATTTCTAAAAATATGATCCCCATAAGAGATCAATCCAAAAACATTAAACACATATCAATGGATTAATCCCCCAATATAGTTTTTTACCCCTTTGTGTATAATTTATGATAGTAAATATAAAGATATTTATGTTTACAAATTTTATTATCTACCTTCCATAATAATAATCTATAAATTAAGATGAGTGAGTGTAAGGATCACCATACCTTATCATTTCTAGGAATGTGATTGTGATCCCATCATCAACCGTAGTCTTTAATAAGTATCATTCGACGATGGTTTAGTGAAAATATCTAAAAATTTATCCTTTATAGGAACAAAATAAAATTCAAAAAAAATATTTTCTATAATATATTTAATGAAGTGATTCTTTATATCAAAGTTATATTACCAAAAATGTTGAATTCTATTTCTTGAAATTTTAATATCCCTTATATTATCGAAACTCATAAGTAGTTATAATTTAACCTCAATTTTAATATAGACTAAATAATATCCCATCCAAATAAGTTGAGATATATATTCAGTGGAAGCCACATACTCAACTTAAGTAGTGCTTGGAGTCACTGAAAACTTTTTTATCATTTTCCAATATATAAACCTATCTTCTAAGAAGATAACTCCACCCGATGTCGACCTTATATCATCAGTATTTTCTTCAAAATATGTAACTAAAAATCTAAACATATTATGATTTCCTTTGTTTCCATATTTTAAACTAAAGTAAACAGTTCCATTAATGTTCCTAAGAATATTCTTACCATTCATCAAGCGGGACTCTTTTGGGTTACTTTTAAAACTAGCAAAAAGTGTAAAAAAACAACCATAATATCTAGCCTTGATGGTGTCAATAATAATAAAAATCCCAAAAAAACACTTGAAATTATCTTAGATCCACTTAAATTTCGAATATATCATTAGAAAACAATGTTTCTTCTAAAAGTGGTTTGGAAAATAGATTTGAATATTCTATGTAAAACATATTTATATTCTCCAAAACATACTTCTATTGATAACGGAAAACATGTTCGTCCTCTTGTGGGATTTGTATACCAAAAAATATCTCATCTCACCAGTAAAGTACATCTCAAAAAAATAATTCACCTATTTATAAAATTATTCACAGACTCAATTCTCATTTCTTGAAAATATAATATCATTTATAAAAATAATATTAATAATATTTCCCTCTTTTTACTTTGATATATTGGTTCTTGCCCACTCTTCCTTTTTGGAAATTCAAATTCTTTAGTCAGGTGTCCAACTTAGAATACCAAGCTCTTAGATATTGTTTTCTCTAATATAAACCCTTCATTAACATAAAAATATTCATCTTATATTATCTAAATGAGAATCAATGAGGTTTCTCAATATAAACCTCTTATTTTAAATTTACATTGAATGAGGAAGACTTGATATGAATTCGGAATATCCTATGTCACTGTGGATGCTAAATTTTGAATATGGCTGAGAATGGGTACAATTAAGGAAAGAAAAGGAATTTGGATAATCCATGAACAATTCTATGATGCCAGAGGGTGTTTCATGAAAGATTTAAAGGGTGCGTGAAAGATTCCCTATGGTGTTCAAACCCTAGTGCGCCCAATGCGACGTCAAGTGAAGGTTTTTGTGGTGACCATATGCAAACCCGGCAAGGAACTAGTGAAAATAAAGAACGGAAAACGAGAAATATTACATGTAGTGTGCAAACCCTTGCATTCCCAATGTGATATCAAAGGGAGCCTTTTGTATAGACATTCTCTAAAATAAGCCAAGGCTATGGCGTAAAGGAAGGGAGCCCTTTGTGCATGATTCCCTTATATGTGAATAACCTTCTACGCCCAATGCGACGTCAAATGGCCTCTTGTTCATAGATCCTCCTGTGCTCCCCCAACGAATGTTTTTGATATAAATATAAGAGTAACCCCTACCCTTTGAGGATGGTCAAAGCATACTAACTAATGCTTTTCTATGAATAAGGCACCCCTTCGGTGACCGGATGAAAGACAACATGGCCTCAAGGTATTGGATATTGCGTGATAGGTCTCCTAGGGTTCCTCCTTTGGGTGGGCCCTCTTAAACTTCATACTCATCCATTTCGTTTTACCATAAGGCATTTTTGCACAAAATATCCCTCTTTCATGCATGTTTCTCCTTGTATAGGTCTGGTTTTTCATGCATTTATTCCGTTTGCACGCAACTACCCCATCTTTCACATAGCCTCTCATCTTCACACTCCCCTCCTCATGTTCTCCATGTGTCGTCCTCACCCTATGGCACTATGTATGAGCCTCTCTTATGTGTGACACCCCTGTCATGCACATGATTCTCCCATAAGACCCTCTAAGTTTGTACGAAGATATTTCAAGGTCCCGTTGGGCAGTGCTTCATGTTGTGTTGATTAGACTCATTATTCTTCACATAGGCACACTAACGATTATTACTTCATTGCAAAGACACACTAATGTGATCACCTCAATGGATCACTCTTTAACACAACTTCATAATGGCATTACTGATGCCTTACCTTCCCCTATGGAGGGTGGGTATCAGTTATGTATGTCCTAGGGGTGTGGAGTGAACCCATCATCCAAGTTACAGGATGTTAAACTGCCAAGCACCATCGTCCTTGGTACATGACGTTAAACTATAGCCTAACCCCATTCAATATACACTGGGTTCCCCACCTATGGTATTTTTCACCCTAAATATTCACCAAGGGAGTGTGATATTCCTCACATGGAATGAAATCATTCTTTCATGGAACAACGTCTGTCCACGGGGAAGCACAACCTTCTTGGTGTAAGCCCCTAGCCTTTCTTGCAGGATATAACATCCTTGATCCTCCTCTCTTCTTTGATGGGAAAAGGCCAGAGGAGAGATGGGAACTATAATGACCCAAACTTTACATACATTGATATTACTTCAAAATTGAATTAAATTTAATGAAACTTATAATAAAACCATAATAGGATCGTATAGGTATCGTGTCTTTTGAAAATGGGAAACATAAACAATTTGTTCATAAAACATCAATATTGTCTTCCGTTTATTTCATAATATCTAGTCACCTTTCTAGAATTTCATACATAATACCCTAATTCATGTCCTGGGGAAAAGAAACATATAAAAGGGTGATCTCAAATGCTCATTAAGGGTAAACAAATGAAATAACAATCATATCATATTCATAAGAACATGACATTTTAAAATCTTATCCTGCATATAAATGATCACAATATCCCGTCATTGGATAAATCATAAAAGTGAAAAGTAATCCCAATAGTCATAACATAAGACATTAAATTTTGTGTCATACAAACATAAGTTTAGAAAATGATTTCATATTATTCAAGGCCCTTTTCCAAGACCATTACAAAGGACAAAGAGCATTACTGAACCGAGTTTTCTCCTCTTTCTAGCCATGTATAACAGAACCATATTAACTTGTTGTTCCATCCATTTCTATCTCATTAGATATAAATATTTACCCAATGAACTGGAGAGAGATATAGGTCCCACCCATCTCATAATGAAATCATTATTACATGTGAAACAAAAACATAAATCTTTCATCATAGCATAACCCGTGAAATAATATGGTATTTTTAAGCATGATAACATAATCCAAATAAGATATATGCACATCATAAAAATAATTCCATCATAAACACAATAAAATAAATGTAATAATAGGGTTAGAAACATAACACTATGTCATCTTAGATGAAAAATGATTTTGATAGAACACTTGAACTTAATTCCTAAGGAAAATATCCTTTCCTCTTGAAAATTGTTTCCTTTTTTCAAAATTTTATGTAATTTTAAAAGAAAACAATTTAAATGGAAATAAACATGAAATATCATAAAGGAAGCTTCTGGAAAATAATTTCTTATAAAAGCGTAGAAATCTATTCATGCAGTATAAGTTAAAAACCTTTCTTCTCCCACTACAAAAAAAATAGAGGGGGTTATTTAAAGGCAGTTATGCACAACCACCTCAAAATTCAGCTTATGTAACATTAGAGGGTGTTCTTTCCAACCCCCTCTAATAATAGAATTTAGATGGGGTTATGAACCCCCTATAAAATCATTTTATATAAAAATTATAGGAGGAATTATGTACAACCCTCATTAATCATTGAATTTGGAGGGGGTTATAGACCCCCTCTAAATTTTATAACATTATTTTTTTAATATCCAGATTGGATTAAAGAGGGGTTTGAAACCCCACTCTTATATCTTATGTTATAGGGGGTTTAAAACCCCTTCTAATATCTTCAATTAGAGCGGGTTCAAAACCCCCCATCGAATTTCTTAAATTAGAGGGGGTTCAACCCCCCCCCCCCCCCTCTAATTTCATAAATTAGAGGTGGTTCAAAATCCCCCACTAATTTTTTAAATTAGAGGGGGTTCAAAAACCCCTCTAATGTCTTCAATTAGGGGGTTTCAAAATCCCATAAAATGTCTTTAAATTAGAGGGGGTTCAAAATCCCCTCTAATTTAAAAGATTATATGGGGTTGTGAGCCCCCATTATTTTTCTTAAAATAAACTTCTATAATATATATATATGCATATATATATATACATACATACATACATATACATATATACATATATAATTAGAACACAATATATAAATGTATTTAAATTCATTATATGAATATGTTATATAAAATATTTATGTGATTGTATTTCATTGTATTTATATTTATACATAAATATGTATAATATTATGTACAATAATATTTATTTATTTTTATAAATTGTATTTCATAGAATATTAAGTATATATGTGTATAAATTATATTTCATATAACATTGATTTTATACAATACACATATCAATTATATATAATATAAAATTTTATTTCATATAACATTTTATAAATATTTATATAAATCGCATTTCATAAAATATCAATTATATAAAATATAAATATTTGTATAAATAGAATTTCATAAAATATTTATTATATATTAATTATATAGAATATTATTCCATTTAAACAAATAAATATATATTAATGTAAATAATAATAGATATAAGTATTGAGATACATTAAATAAATATATTTTAAAATCCCTTATATATATATTTTATGTAAATACTTATATATTTATTCTTTAAATAAATATGTAAATAATATATAATTATGTATTTAAGTACATAATTAATTTACCTAAATATAATATATATATATATATTTAGTATAATATATTTATCATATAAATCATAAAATAAATATACAGTATTTATAAAACCAATATATAATTTTTATAGATTAAAAAACATGTGTAATAACAATAATAATAATAATTAATAATATTATTGTTATGATACACACATAGACACACATTTATAAGTATATATAAATAATTAAATAAATATATATTATAATTATATTATATCCATAAATATTTAAAAAATACATAAACAAACATTGAGAAGTATAAATGTATTTATAAATATATATTAATATATGTAAATATAATTAATTATATATATTATATGAATAAACATATAATATATATATATATGTAATTAAGTAAATAAATAATTCATAAAAATATATTTATAAATATATAAACAAATATGTAGTTTAAATAAATTTATAGATAAGATATTATTTAAATGTATTGAAATATATTATTTCAATAATATCTTTTAAATAGAAAATCATATATCTATATAAATACAAACATCTGTGCTTATATTCTAAAAACTAAAGTGCCATAGTGGTGCCAATTATGCATTCTAAGGCGTTGCATCTGGCTGGTCCTGGTTCGAATCCCACTAGCTGAAATATTTTATGCAGGAGCCGGGTGAGGGAAACGGGAAATCGGAGGGGTGCCAAGAACTGGAGAGCGATGATATCGTTCCCATAATTGTTGAATGGTATTGAATTGGATGGTGTATAGTATCTCAGAATTAGTATCATGTTATAATAATAATATATAGTTTTTATTTCCACCATTATACTCATCCAAGTAAGGTGGTGGTGAAAAACATATTACACCACGGTGTGGAGACGGTAAGTCGTATGTATGCACGCACGGTGGTTTCATTTTTCATAGGATGGTTAAATGGTGAAATAGGGTTGTTTCATATTTATAATAACATATCATTATATTATTGATACTAATGTCATTACATTATAATGAAATAGCTAAATATGTGGTAGTAGAAGAAGAAATAAATATGAATGAATCGGTAGAAGAGATTACCTCTCCCTCGACGTGCCTCCTTTAAATTTTCTCGTAAGACACTAGAGTTGCCTTTTGAGAAGAACAGAACCTATATAATGTAACTATGGAAGTTTATAAGATAATTGGTCTAGTTTTTAAAGTTATTTATGTCTCTAAATGGATTTATGAGGAGGGGAATGATGTGCCCATTTATAAGAGATGTGAGGGTCACTTTAGAAAACTCTCAAAATATTTATTTATTATAAATTGAATTTCGACAAAAAATGTTCCAAAACATATTCAATTAAAATATAAGATGATTTTGTTTCGAATTACCATCATACAATAATTTTTAAACAAGTTTAGAATATTTATTTATTCATATCTTTTTTGTTTAGCCCTTATTTTACCCTTTTTAATCTTACCCTGATATCATGTTATTTACACTTTGAGGGTTTATTTAGTAACCATATCATTTAAAATGACCTAAAAAGTTATTTATGACATATTTGGACTTAGATTGACTATTTTGAATAATCTTCTATTTTTTTGAATTTAATATCATTTTATAAAATATGTTATGTTTTAAGTTATGAATTGTGTCAATTTTGGAATCTTATCATACATAACTTTTAAAAAAAATTCATAACAACCTGAATCCTTTGAAACTAAGACATTAAAATAAATATAATGTGTCAATATCATCAATAAAATTCTTGGATAAGATCAAATTATCCAAATTACATTTGTTTTAATAGTTATAAATTCATTTATTTCAATCATTCATTAATGAGGTAATCACTACATCATAATTGTTTAATAAATAAATATATTTATATAATGTCTAAAAATTATAAATAAAATACTATGATGTAGGAAATATTTTTATCTTTCTAATAAACATTTATAGATTTGAATATCATTTATATAACCTGATATTAAAATCAATTTAGTAAAAGATACATGTTTAGGTTATAATTATCTTTACATTAAATTAATTCCTATAAAATGTTATTTTCACATCCATGTGAATCCATGGGGTCAAAAAATATACAAAAGGATTCCCATGCTTGGAAATATTTCATCCAATAGGATTATAACATATTTTAGGGTAGTATTATATTCTTAAATTATTTTTTTAACCCTTAATTTCCAGATTTACCCTTTAACCATGGTAAATAAAATAATTACTAAAGTTATTATTCATAATGCCCAAAAATAAAAGGTAGATATTCAAAAAATATGAAAATCATTATTCCAAATATTGAATCCATTTTTTTAAATTCAAAAAATATAATTTGGAGTAATTGATTTAAAATTAGTCATGTTGTCGAAATGAGAATACGGGTTTTAAAAGTTAAAACACTACAAAAGATTGAAATGTTTTTACATATCAATTAAATGTAAAATTAATTATAATTACATAAATTATATTAAATGGTAAAAATATATTCTATTTATAGTTTGAAACCATTCAATTTTATAATTTAATCATATAAATTATCTTGATGAAAAAAGTTTTTAAAATTAATATTTAGCGTATTTTTACTATTTATCAAAACCTGAAAGTTATCAGAAAAATATCAAAAATTTATCCAAAGTAAATTTTTATATCTTAAATCAAAATAACATGTTTATGATTTCATATATTAATTATTAATGTGTCAAAATCATAATTTAAATGGGGTTATCCATTCAAAGGTATAAATTTAACCTTTTAAAAATAGGTTCTTATTCATAAAATTGGGTTTTATTCTTACCCTATTACTAAAATATCAATTTTATGAATATAAAAAAAATATTAATTATATAACACATATATATCATTAATCCCATTAAGAAATTTAATTAACTTAAAAAATACAAATATCTAATTTATTTATAATTTTCATAAATAATTATTAGCCAATGATTTCATAATGAATTTTCATAAGAAAGTTATAATTATTCCCACTAAACTAACAGATAGGCTATAACAGTAATTTTATATTAATGGAATCTCATGGTTTGTTTAAACTCATGATTTCATGAAAAGTAATCTACTGAATAATAAAAAGTATTTAAGTGAAATATTTCATAAAAACATTCGGGTGTTACATTCTACCCCCCTAAAATTTAATTTCTCTCTCAAAATTCATCACTTGGAAACAAATAGATGAGGGCACCTCTCCCTCATCATATCCTCAAGTTCCCATGTAGCATCTTCAATTAGTTGGTTCCTCAATAAAACATTAACCAAGTGAGGGGTCTTATTTCGTAGAAATGTTTTACTACGATCCAGAATATCTATCGGTTGTTCTACATAAAATGGATCTTGCTCCAGTGGTATGGATTTAGAGCATAGTGCATATGAAGGATCGTGTATGTACATTTTTTGGGGAGATACATAGAACACATCATGAACTTGAGAGATATTTGGTGGAAGTTCCAATCGGTAAGCTACCTTCCCAACACAAATCATTATTTCAAAAGGACCATTATACACAGGGCCCACCTTTCCGTTCTTTCCAAATATCATTACTCTCTTCTAGGGAGATATTCATAAGAACACCTTATCACCCATTTCAAACATTAGTTCTTTTCTTCAGTTTTCAGCATTACTTTTTTGTCTAATGTTATCTTCTCTTATGTGTTTTTTAATTGATCTATCCATTTATTCCATTTCATCTACAAGATTAGGTCCTAATAGCTTTCTTTCCCAAACTTCATCCCAGCAAGTTGGAGTTCTTCACATATTTCTAAAGAGGGATTCATAAGAAGTTATCTAAATACTGAAGTGGAATCTATTATTGTAAGGAAATTACACCAATGGTAGGTTTTGATCCCAACCACCTTTGAAATCTTTAGAGAAATCTCTCAACAGTTTTCCGGAGATTGAGTTGTCCTCTAATACTGACCATCTCTCTGAGGATGATAAGAAGTGCTAAAACTAACTATGTATTCAGATCATGCTAAATACTTCTCTAGAACATCGAGTCAAACCTAGGATCCCGATAAGATATAATGTAAAGTGGTACTCCATGTAATCTTACCACTACCTTTACATATATCCGGGAAAGCTGATCAAGAGATAAATCCTCTCTAATATCAATGATTTATGCCGACATTGTAAGGCAATAAACTATAACCCAGATAGCATTATTTCTTTTTAATGTTTCCAGAATTCCGATGACAATTTCCATAGTGATGTTTTCCCATTTCCATTTTGGTATAGGTAATGGTCGTTACATCACCTTACTCTTTTGTCTCTTATCCTTAACTTGCTGACAAACCAAGCATCGAGAGGCATATTCGACGAAATCTCTTTTCATGGAATCCCACCAGAAGAACTCTTTTAGGTCCTTGTACATATTTCTGCTTCCAGGGTGAATGAAGAATGATGAACTATGAGCCTCATCCAATAGATCCTTCTTTAATTATGGTATGGGTGGAACACAAACCCGATTCTGGAACCTTATTGTTTCATCAGAATCAAGGTTGACTTCTAGAATGTTTCTCACCATCTTTTGTAACTCTACATCTTCCTTCTATGCCTCTTTAATCATCGCTTGTATAGATGGTTGAACATTTATTTGAGAAAGATAATATTTCTCCCATTCGGTTATAAATTCAAGATATGTCATTTGTAAATCCATAAATATTGGATCTTCTGTGATCCTAATCATGGATAAGCCGGTATGGTCTTGTCGACTTAATGCATCTTCCACCTTGTTTTAATTCCCAGGGTGGTAATTTATTGAGAAATTGTAATCTATAGTCAACTCAAACCATCTTTTTTGGTGCATATTCTTCTCCTTTTGTGTGAAAATATAATTTAAACATTTAAGATCAATATAAATATGACACTTTTCACCATAAAGCTAATTCATCTATATATTTAACGAAAAGACGGCCACGTCTAACTCAAAACCATGAGTTTGGTAATTTTTCTCATATATTTTCAACTTTCATGAGTCATAAGCTATCACCATATAATTTTTCATGAGAACACACCCTAGCCCTTTCTTAGATGCATCACTATAGATCACAAACCTTTCTCCACTACAAGGCAGTGTGAGAATAGGTGCACTAGCTAACATTATTCTTATTTCTTTGAAAGTCTCTTCACATTCCTCAATACAAACGAACTTAACTCCTTTCCAATTCAACTTGGTGAGTGGATTAGATATTCATGGAAAATCTTCCGCAAAATGTCTATAATATCCATCCAAACCATGAAAACTTCAGATCTCAGTTACTTTTGTTGGTCTCCACCTTCATTCAATAACAAATATTTTTTATGGATCCATAAATATCCCCACTCTTGAGATTATGTGACCCAAAAACGAAACTTTTTGAACCCAAAATTCGCACTTGGTAAATTTGGCATAAAGCTTATCCTTTTTCAAGGTCTTCAGTACAATTATCAAGTGATCTTTATGTTCATACTTTATCTTTGAATTAACAAGAATGTCATATATAAAGACTACCAAAAACTGATCAAGATAGTATCTAAAGACTATATTAATTATATCCCTAATGATAGAAGAGGCATTAGTAAGACTAAAAGGAAACACTATAAATTCATAGTTTCCATACATTGTACGGAATTCCATCTTTGGTATATCCTCCTTTTTTACCCTTAATTGATGATATTCTGAATGAAGATCAGTCTTGTAAAAGTCTAGAGCTCTATGTAGTTGGTCAAATAAGTCATCAATTCATGGAAGAGGATATTTTTCTTGATAGTGATCTTGTTATGTTCTCGATAATCAATGAAAAGTCTCACTGATCCATCTTTCTTATTAACAAATTGAATATGTGCTCCCCAAGGTGATGCACTTGGGCATATGAAACCTTTATCAAGATTCTCTTGGAGTTGATTCTTCAATTCCTACAACTGAATTGGTTCCATTCTATAAGGTGTCTTTGAAATTGGCATAGCACCTAGTATGAGTTCTATTGAAAACTCAACATCACGATTTGGTGGAAGACCTAGTATTTCCTCTGGAAATACATCATCAAAATCACGTACAATGGGCGTATTATTAATCATGAGTATCTTCCTAACCATTTGAGATAAATAACCTTCATTTATTGGAATGAAGACCCATAATATGGAATAAATTTCTACTAGAAGGTTATATTCATCCTTGCATTGATATATGATCGTAGATTGATCTGAAATATGAAATATGGCTTCCCTTATTTTTCAATTTATATGATCTCTATATAAAGAAAGCCAATCCATGCAATTAAGCACATCAAATTCCACTTTACGGAGGATCACAAGATTTGCAGGAAGCAATTTCCCACAAACATCCATTGGAGAAGAATTGTAAACTTTTGATACGACCATTGTTCCATTAGGAGATCTCATAGTTAACTCAACATCTAATTGTTGAGTTAATACGGTGATACCCTTAGAAAAGTTTTTAGAAATAAAAGTTTGGGTGTATCTAGAATCAAATCAAACATTTTCTAGTTTATAGTGGATGGTAAGTGTACCTTTCACCACTTCATTATCATAATCCACATCACCAATAGTAATTTCATGTTACTTTCCTTTGTATTTGTCCTTAAGAGTTTGTTGATGTTGATCATCATCAATAACCCTTGTATTAGGGAATTGATTCTCATAATGCCCCCATTTCTTTCAACATAAAACATTGAATTGTAGGGGGTTTATTATGTATATCATTTTCTTTGTTCGCATCATCAGACATTTTTTCCCATCACTTAAGTATTAAATTTCCCAATGACCTTATTTTCCACAATTAAAACATTTACTATTCCCTTTAAGATAATTCCCTCAATGTTTCTTTCAACATTTTGAGCATAAGGGAAAAATCATCTTCTTTTCAGTGTGGAATTTAGATTTTTCAATGAATTCCATTTTCCTTTTCTTATCAAATCCATATGACAGATGGGTTACTCCAATCTACATTTCAACCTTTAGAGAACAATTAACAAATTCCACATAGATATTGAAGTCCCTTATGGCTAATTCCCTTCAGAGACTTGGTTTTAATCCACTATAGAATCGATCAATCATACTATTAGGATGGATAATAATTCCAGAAGCATACCTTGAAAGTCTTGTAAAATTTTATTCATAGGTACCAAAAAATTAATTATCATTTTTTTAAGTTCAAGGAACTCTTTCATTATCTTTGTTAGAAGAATATGAGGAATGTACTTATTAAAATATAAGTTCTTGATGTAGTCCCATTCCATGGACTCAATTTCATCTCCTTTCCTTATATTCATGATAAGATTTCACCATTGATCACCATCACCTACCAAAAGATATACTACTAAGATGACATTATCATGTTTAGAAAATTGTATAACTAAGAATATCTTTTGAGTGGCACTGATCCATTTTTCAGGCAGTAATAGATTAGAAGACCCGCTGAATGTAGGTGGATGCTACATCATGAAGGATTCAACAAAATGTTGCTCCTTCCTTTTCTTGTTTGGAATTCCTTCATGATTAATAGCATGAGAAAGTTTTGTGAGCATGGATACAATATTTTTCATTCCATCTCCCATAACATTTGGTTGCTCATGGAGACAATCATTGCATTTCTTGTCACATTCTGCATTAATGTGGTTCCTTCAAGTTCTAGACATTGACTAAAACCAAGAGGCATAGTGTGAGAAACAGTAATCATAATAGGAAAACCAAATAATTAAGATTAAAATTTCTATTTAGGAAACTTTAGGTTTTATCCTAGGTTATTCATGGTCGTTTCTAAAATAATAGGATTATATCCTATACTTAGACATATCCTTATGGTTCTTACTATTGTTTTCTCATCCTAGTTTCTAATGTTTAACTATACATTTTCTCTGATACCAACTATAATGACCCAATATTTACCTACATTGATATTTATTCAAAATTGAAGTATATTTATTACAACATATAAAAAACCATAACAGGACCATATAGTTATTGTTTCTTTAAAAAATAGTAAACATAATCAAATGGTTCATAAAACATCTACATTGTCTCCCATTTATGTCATCATATCTAGACTCCTTTTTTGGAATATCATACTTAAAACCCTTCTTCACGTCTTGGGAAAAATAAAAACATAAAAGGGTGAGATAAAATTCTTAGTAAGGTTAAACAAATGAAATAACAATCAAATCATATCCATATGAACATAACATTTGAAAATATTATCCTACATATAAAATATCCCAATATCATATCATGGGATAAATCATAAAAGTGAAATTTAATCCCAATAGTGATAACATAAGACCTGAAAATGTGTGTCATGAACACATAAGAATAGAAAATTATTCATATTAGTCATGTCCCTTTTCCAAGACCATCATAGTGGAAAAAATCCATTACTAAACCGAGTTATCTCCTCGCTTCAACCTTATATCACTGAACCAGATTAACATTTCATTTCAGAAATGTCTATCACATGAGATATAAATCATTACCAATGAATTGGATGGAGAAATAGGTCCCACCCATCTCATAATGAAATCATTCATGCATGTGACACAAAATGGTAAATCATTCATCATATCATAACCCATGAAATAAAATGGGATTTTTAAACATCATAACATAATCCATATAAGACAAATGGACATCATAAAAATAATTACATCATAAATACAATCGAGTCAAAGTATTAATAGGTATATATAAATAACCCTAATTTATATTATATGGAAAATAATTTTGATAAAACACTTGAACAAAATTATTGAGGAAAATATTCTTTCTTCTTCAAAAACGTTTTCTTTTTCTAAAAATGTTGTGAAATTTTAAAAGAAAATAATTTAATTGAAAATAAACATGAAATATTGTAAATGAATATTCATGGAAATAATTAATTATGAAATCAAAAAAATCCATTCATACTGTATATGTTAACAAACATTCTTTCCATACTTTCGCTGAAAAATTCAAAAGTACCTTATATGTAAAAAAATAATGATTCCTTACATACCATGTAGTAAAAGTAAAAAATGGGTAAAAATTAATTTAAACATACATAGAAGAATCGTACAAATTTTATGGGAATATTTTTAGAAAACATGTACATGGATGATAAATATATACTCAGTAGATACATATGAATAAACAATCTCAGATAAAACGAGAATGAAAAAGTTATCCCTTACCTTAAGTATGATATGCATTATATGTATAAAAACCTCTTGTATAATGATTTAAATATTGTTACTGATTTATTAAATAATCATAATAATTTTTATGATAACATTTACGATCATATTTTTATCTGTTTGTTAGTTATATTTCATTGATACTCTTTATTCGGGTATTAACCACTTTAGGTTCTTAAGTATGTTTTGTCGAATAAGTTCTTATTAATAATTTTAGGATATAGTTATATCATTTAAATTATGGTATTATTATGATATATATCATATTTATTCATTGAATGAATCTATATAATCATGTTTTAATGAAGATTATGTAGAACAAATCACAGTGCGTCGTGGATACGGTAAGTCGTAGGTACGCATGAGTGGCGATATCATTCCCATAATTGTTGAATGGTATTGAAGTGGGTGGTGTATAGAATATCAGAATTAGTTTCATGTTATAATATTCATATGTATTTATTATTTCCACCATTATACTCATTTAGGTAAGGTGGTGGTGAAAAACAGATTACATTGTGGCGTTGAGACGGAAAGTCGCACGTACGCACACACGGTGATTTTGTTTTTTGTAGGATGGATATAAGGTGAAATAGGGTTGTTTAATATTTATAATAACATATAAGTATATGATTGATACCGATTTTATTACTTTATGATGAAACAACTAAATAAGAGTAAGTATATGAAGAAATAAATTTGAAATAATCTGTAGAAGAGATTACCTCTTCCTCGATGTGCCTCCTTCAAATTTCCACTTAAGGAACTAGAGTTGGTCTTTTGAGAATAACAGATCCTTTATAATGTAACTAGGGAAGTTTATAATATAAATGGTTAGGGTGTGTCCAAGCTTGAAGTTTAAAAATGGAGTGAAGAGAAGAGGGAGGATGCCCCCTTTTATAAGAGAGTAGAGGGGCACCTTAGAAAACTCTCAAAATATTAATTTATTATAAATTCCATTTTAACTAAAAATGGTCCTAAACTTATTTAATTAAAATATAATTTGATGTTGTTTTGAATAACCAACATCCAATAATTTTTATACAAGTTTAGAATATTTTTTATCCTTATATTTTTTGATTAACCCTTATTTTACTATTTTTAAACTTACCGTAATATTATGTTATTTTAAAATAGAGGGTTAATGTAATTACCATATAATTTAAAAAGACCCAAAAAAGTTATTTATGACATGTTTGGACTTATATTAACCATTTGGAACAATATTATATTTTTCTGGAATTTAATATCATTAAATAAAATATTTTATGTTTTAAGTTATGAATTGTGTCGATTTTGGGAAGTATTTATACTTTACTTTTTTTAAAATTCATAACAACCTGATTCTATCAAAAATAATGCATTAAGTTGAAGATAATATTTCAATATCATCCATAAAATTATTGGATAACATTAAAGTAACCAAATTACATTTTTTAAATATTTATTGATTCATTTATTTGAATCTTCCATTAATGAGGTAATCACTACATCATAATTGTGTCATAAATAAATATATTTATTTAATCAATAAAAATTATAAATAAAATACCATAATGTATTAAATATATTTATATATTACTAATAAATATTTATAGACATGGATATCTGTTATATAACCCGATATTAAAATAAATTTATTATTAGATATATGTTTAGGTTATAATTATCTTTACTTTAAATTAATTCTTATAAAAGGTCAGTTTCATATCCATGTGAATCAATGGGGTCCCAAAATCGACCCAAGGATTTCTGTGGTTAGAAATATATCATCCAATAGAATTATAACACGTTTTAGGGTAGTATTATATTGTTAAATTATTATTTTTTACCCTTATTTACCAGATTTACCCTTTAACCAGGGTAAATTAAATAATTACTAAAGTTATTATTCATAATATCCAAAAATAAAAGGTACATATTCTCACAATTTGGAACTTCTGATTAAAAATATGGAATCCATTATTTGAAATTCAGAAAATTGAATTTGTAGTAGTAGATTTAAAATTAATCCCATTGTAGAAATGAGAACACGGGTTTTAAAAGTTAAAACATTGCAAAAGATTGAAATGTTATTACCTATTAATTCAATGTAAAATTAATGCTAATGACATACAATATATTAAATTGTAAAAAAAATATTCTATTTATACTTTAAAACATTTCAATGTTATAATTTAATCATATAAATTATCTTGATGAAAAAAGTAGTTTTTAATTAACATTTAGCTAATTTTTACTATTCATCAAAACATGAATGTTATTAGAAAAATATCATAAACTTATCCAAAGAAAATTTTATATCCTGTTTCAAAATAAAAAAGTCTAGAATGTCATATAGAAATTATTAATGTTTCAAAATATTAATTTAAAAGGGGTTCTCCATTCAAAGGTAAAAAATTAACATTTAAAAAAATTGGTTCTTATATATAAATAGGGTTCTATTCATTCCCTACGACTAAAATATCAATTGGATGAATTTCAAAAAAAATTATTAATTATATAACACATATATCTCATTAATCTCATTACCAAATGTAATTCACTCCAAAAAATACAAATATCTAATCAATTTATATTATTTTATAATTAATTAATAGCCAATGAATTCATAATGCATTTTTATAAGTAAGTTATAATTATTCTCGATAACCTAAAAGCTATGCTATAATGGTAATTTTATATTATGGGAAACTAGTGGTTCATTTAAACTCATGATTGAATGAAAAGAAAGCTACTGAGGAATAAATTTATTTAAATAAAATATTTCATAAAAACATTTGGGAGTTAAAGGCACTGAGACCTTTATTAAAACATCCCTCTCCCTTCAGAATTTATCACTATTGGGACTCTATCCTAGAAAAGGTCCTAATCTCCATCTCCCTAGGCCACTAATCAAGAATAATCCCATGTTTACTCTTTAGGCCTCCTATCACACATAAGCCCCACTTCATTCATCATGGATGCACCTTTTGCAAAAGGTCATCATGTCTTTGCAGCCTCCTGTTTCTCTCACCAAGCATGGCTCACATGGGCTTAGAGTAAGCACTGACCATGGATTCCTCCCTAGGCCACCTTAGCATGTAAGACCCAAACACCCATACCAAACAATGTGTACTTTGATCCTTACCTCTTTCTAAGAAAGGTAAGTAGGATTCCTCCCTATGGTTCATGTTCATCACCCATCATTCTTGACCACTTCACGTCGGTTCACCATCATCCCGCACGACGTTAAATTGAATGCATTTTCCATCCCGCACAACCTTAAACTGTATTCTTATGAACTATGGGGTTTTGATCCCTATCTCGTAGAATTGGTATATATGAGGCCTATCTAAGTTTTAACCTCATCCAATAGTAATCCATTGTATTCCTCATCCAATGGTTAGTTGTTTTAGTCCCCATCTAACGATAATACTTTGTAGTCCCCATCCGACGGTAAGCTGTTTTAATCCCCAATAAGTGGTAAGCCATTGTAGTCCCCCATCCCATATGAACTACATGGGTTTGATACCTTTATCCTAGATAGGGTATGTAGGAATCCTCCCTGAGGTTCAACCCAAACACTGGTAAACATTGGTGTCCCCCTATTGGGACCCACATCTTTGTTCCTTCCTAGGGGTATCAGACCAACCCTTGGACTTCTAACCACTCGTAATCCCCAACATCATCTTGGGTTTGATGTCCTCTGTGCGCACCCTAATTCTATGCCCGATCATAAACTATATGGACTTTGATTCCCCCCCCCCCCCTCCCATGGGGATATATAAGAAGACTCCCTGAGGTTCAAGCCCAACAATCAAGTCTCATCCTGGATTCTCCCTCAAGCCTCCATGTTCTTGGAAGATCATGCCTCTACCCAGAGGTTCTACTACCTCTGGGTCCGATCCATGCATCCATTCTCACGGGTCGCCTCCTAAGGTGTCTCGTCATCCCACTGATCTACATGCACTTTGATCCTTGCCTCTTTCCAAAAAATGTATGTAGGAAATCTCACTGAGGTTCAATCCTAAAATCATTATCTTCTTCACATCGGTACCATCTCATTCTCCATCCACTTCACTCAACCATCCATATCCATATTGATTCTTACCTAGTACACCACATCCAAGGGAGATCATGTCACCCACATCCTTGATTCCCCTAACAAAAATCGGGCAGTTAACCATTCATAAGCCCCACACAATTCTTAACAATCCAACAAAGAGTGTTCCTCGTGTGATGGGGAACTACCCTCACGCAAGCACCCAACATGTCTCTTGGTTGTTATCCTCTCTGCACATCCCAATTCATCACCCATTCGAACTACGTGGGTTTGATCCCTCTCTCCCTGGATAGGGTACATAGGAAACCTCATGGAGTTTCAATCCTAGTTAATGGTAAACATAGATGTCCCATTTATAGAGACCCAAGCATCCTCAGATATGTCTTCATTGGACACCTAGATCTGCCCATCAGGTAGGACAATCATGTGCTCCCTCCTATGGTTTCACCCATCTGATCCACTCTTATAAGTGTTCTAATCTGTCTGATATGTCTCTATTAGATTTAAAACTCACGACATACCCTATGTTAAACATAGAAAGTTGTGGAAATCCTTAGAGACATGCCTATGGAATATAATTCCCCAAACTTGACGTGGGGTGACTCGGTCTTCCACACCCTCGATAAGCCCTGTCATATGGGGAAGAAACTGAACTGCATCAATGTTTTAACATCTAGACACACCAGTGATGTCCAACGTGACTACTCCCCTGATCAAAGGTTACTGCCCTGACGTGAGCCCTTAGAATATCTTGACATAAGTTGTGTAATTAACTGGCATCCACAAAGATATGGCGTGGGGAAGAGTTTCATGAAAAACGTCTTAATCTATGGGGGAGACCCAGACTAGGTGATGAATTTAGAGGAGGAATCCACAAAGGAGAAAATGAAATCCCATCATTAGGTTTTGATCCAGGATAAAACATCCCTGAATAAGAGACAGATTTCGCCCACCTTTGGAAAGTGGGAATGCAGGGCAACAGTCAGATCATCCTGGATGGAAATAAGCACACCATGGAAAAAGAATCATAAATATAAATGGTGAACCTAACATGAATCACTTCTCCTCAATGTGGAGATTTGTAGAATTTGAGTCATCAGTGGATAAGCATGTCACTAGATCTAGCTATCTGGCATTAGGTCCCACTAAGAAAATAGTGGTCATGGCGTGAAACTCACCAAGGATTGGGGTATTTTAATGTTGTACATCCTAGTCTGTGATATTGTTAGTGTGGATCCTTCTTACCAACATTGGTATATGAGACTCCACTGGGTAACTAAACATCACGTTCCATCTTTTAATTCTAATGGTTAAATCTTCATGCTTTGTAAGGACCCAAGCTATGACAAGAAACAGATCACCACACACCCATCGATGCAGGGGTCGAAGAAATGTCAACATGGAAATCATGTGTGTCTTCATTCCTTTTACAAATGACCCCACATCCACAGTTGTTGGGGGACCACACCCCATCCCCCCATATGAACTCATTCAGAGGAGGGTGATTAACAACCTCTTTCGATGATATGAGTAAGAGGGGATTATCCCAATCCATGATATGGCCCAAAAATACCTAGAGGATTCTACGCCTCATCGTTGATTCCCCACTCAAGGGTCGCACAGGGAGCCACTACTCCCCACTTTGACCTAAAAACATTTTGGGATCCTCTCTCCGGAATTATTTGACAACGTACCCCTACACTAATGAGGTGAGGGAAGTCTGGGCCATCCCAATTGTGATCCCTTCCCATACGACACCAAGGAGGGGTCCCATCAGGCCGCATCAGTGCTTCCACCCAGCCCTATAGAATAAGGATTAGGTTAGTTATACACCTTCACCACCAGACTCAGTCCGGTTTTCTCGACGCCTACGTCGGGTGCAAGCAGATGAGGACGCCTGTTAAGGGGTGTCATCATCAACGGTAATCGTGGATCATGCCACCGTCGACATATACTGTCAATGCCCAATATATACTGAATAGGGGAACATATAATCCGGACCCGACTCAAGTCCCTAACCACCACATAGGTTGGTTGGGACAATTCTCCTAGCCACTGACACAGGTGGCGCCTGTCGTGGGCCAACCCGCAGCAATGACGCCCAACACAGAGGTCCTCCCCATGCCACCACCAATGAGATTGTAGGCCCTCCCGAATCCCAAGCTCGGTTTGGAGGTCCTCCCCATGCCACCATTAGTCCAAGAGAATGTCCTTCCCACCACACTGACATCCCACACAGGAGTCTCTTCTGCACCCATGACCACAAGTATGGATTCGTTCCTCCTGTCACACATCACCAATGCAAAGATCATTCTTGTTCGGTCAACCACCAGTGTGGGGGTCTTCCCCATGTTCTTTTTGAAAATGAATATGTTCATCCTCATCTCTAAAATCATATAAGCAAAGGTTTTCGTCACTTCATTGGAACCTATCATGGAGGTCTTCCATGTGTTCAGTTTGACGAGTACAAAGGCCCCCCTCATACCGTCACTGCTATGGGAAACATGAATGGAGGTATTTCCCATGATCCCATCAACTCCAATGGAGGTCCTAAATTTTATATAACCTCTTATGGAGATTCCTCTTGCATTCTAGCTAGTGGGCACATAGGTCCTCCCCATGTTCCTTTTGATATCTGTTCAGGTGCCCCTCACATCCCAGCTCACCCAAGGGGAAATCCTTTCTTCCCCAGCATCAGCTCAGATGATGGTCCTCCTCATGTTGAAAACCTACCCTACCCCAAAAAATCATCACGGGGTAGGAGGACGGGTCATCGATGCTGAAGGAAGAATATCGATAAGTTTCAGACCATGATTAAACCTGTATGCTTCTCAAATTCCGAGGAAGAATGTGATTTTTTAATGGAACCCTCACCCCGATCTTCGGTGTCAAGGTTCAGGGAAGGAATAAGGCATATAAGCCTCATCCTTATGAAATGTGTGGTCCACCAGATTCCCTCCTCCCTTTAAAGGTACATCTAAGAGGAGGAATATTTGGACGCTTTCTAGGGCAAGGTCATTCAATCCTCCCTTTCGCAAATAGGATCGTTCTCTACCTCAACTATAGATCATGGAGAGTTATTCGAGGGACCGATGGAGGGAGAGCAACATCATGGATCACCATCAGTAATTGCATCCCCTTCATGGGAAAAATTTGTGGATAGTCTATATTACCAGGATGTGGTGTATCAGTCTTTTCATTGTTCACAAGATAGTCCAAGATGTGGCGGCTTGTCTTATCACTCATTGTATTCCCCATCGATTAGTCTACCGTCTTAGTGGTCTTCTTTAGTGATGTTACTGGACCCTCAGCCACCCCCAGTTGATGAGTGGGGAAACCAAGGGCTATATTCCAAGTTTGATCTGAGGAGCTTGTGGGACATCATTACAGCAGACCATTTCCCATAGATGTTCATGCTAGTATCAACTATGAGCTTTAGTGTCCCGAAATCGCTTACCATGGAGGATGTCACATGTTTTTTACAGACCCTTTGGGTGATGCACTTCTATCTCTACTATCATTGAATGCTTTACCCCAATATTTAGTAACACTTTCATGATATTGGGTATAAAATTTTTATAGTTTACTTGGTTGTGCTCCCTGGGGCCCAACGTCCTTAGTCACCCAGTCGCCATAGGACCCTCTAGCAGTGGTGAGTCCATAGAATTAAAGTGCTCCATAGGATTATCAAGGAGGTTTCCACCCAAATTAAGGTCCATGGTCGAGGGTAGTATGATTCCATTAATTTCAATTCTATCTAGCACATTCCCATCCTTCCAAGCGATATAGATGATATGCCTTCTAGTAGAGTCACGGTAAACATGGCTGACCTATCAGATGTAGAGAACGATCTAGAGCTCCTTGAAGAGATCATAAACCATGAGGGAGTTCCACACCTATTGGGTCTATTGGGAGGGATTACTCACGAGTAATGAAATATTCTAGGCCTTCCCATACCTACTGAGTCATTATCCATCAAATGGAATCCAAATAAGGGTAAAGAACATCTTGGGGTCATCAAACCCTCTAACTCGTCTGGCTTAGTTTAGAAGATGGAAGATGATCCCAAAAAGGTTATATTGCATCAACAGCTCTCGGAGAATAAGAATATGGTCGAAGAACTCATTGCTGAATGTGCTACAGAGTAGCGACCAAACTACAGTGATCCTCGATTAGGGTAGCGGGGGCAAGTACAACTCCACCCCACCCCGGCGAGTTGCCTCTGGGAGACCATGATCACCATGCCCACATATATAGGGTAGAATCCAGATATTATAGATAGAGGAAATAGTATGTATCAAAAAATCCACTTAAATGGATCAATAATCTTTGAGAGTCGGCTTAGGTTTCCCAACTACTCCACTGGTCGGTCCCCCAGCAGTCCTGCAGGTTATCCCACCAACTACTACATGAGACGATGGGCCTGCTTATCATGTTTAAGAACATTCCAACACACCAATGGACAATGACCCTCACCAAGATAGAAGTCCCCATCCAGATGATCCAATGGAAGTGAACATTTCCTGCCTCGAGGCTTTGGAAACTCAACAGGTGACTATTCCTCCTGATGGAAAGCCATATCTGGCATGGGTGGATGATATACTAGCACCCCTAGTTTCAGAAATCCTACCTTTCCCCCTATAATGGGATGGGTGATCCAATGTAGCATCTAGCCCACTTCATCTCAGGGTGTGGACCCATGCTAGGAAATCCAGCATAGTAGGAGGCGGCCAGACTCCAGTGTTTCGTACAAACATTAAAAGTACCCATGTTTGTCTGGTATATACACCTACCCATTAGTTCCGTAGCCAGATAGGAGGATCTTCGCAGGCAGTTTCTTTACCTGTTTGGCTTCACCACTCAGAAGATAACTATTTCAGACCACTTCAAGTGCAGGGAGAGGCCTGATGAGTATGTTGACGACTTTATCACTAGGTGGAAAGGCCTCACATACTTCATGTATATGTTATTGACTCGGGACCAGCTACTGAAAATGTGTGTAGGGAATGTCAAAACTGAACTGGTCCCCTATCTCATCACCCAGAATTACCTTGAGGGATTCCATGATTTCTCTAATAATGACTCAAGTCTATAGGATGCCTTAATGCAGGACAAACAGGCATGTCCATTGCCTCCTTTAGTTCCCAGTGAGAAGGGCCGCTAAGGTTGAGCCTGCCATGGTAGCACAAATAGAGGCCCCTAGGTAGTTTTAATTTTAACTAGTGGAGACACCACCATAGCCTTGCAGAGCCTCACCACCTCAGGAATAGCCTCTGGCCTATCAGCACCCACCTCAGAATTGGTAGGCACCCCTATGTAATGCACTGCCACCACCTAGGTAAGATAACCAGGTTAAACCTTTTTCACAGGCTCTTCCCGCCCATCGTCAGGTCCAGGCTCTGAGAGCCCCCTTTCTGGATAGATGGAATCCTACCTAATGTTTTAATTAGGCTTAGTTCCCCCTTTATTTCTAAAGTGCCTTGGAATAGGGAATCCTACATTTGTCGGAATGCAGGCGGCCCGAAGTGGTAGATCTCACTAACCGCCCTAATTACTGCACCTATCACCAGATCCAAGGGCACACCCTCAAATAGTGCTATGTGTTTAAATACTGTCTTCAAGACTAGTTTGATAAAAACATTGTAAGTTAATCCCCACACTGGCATAAGTGGTGTGTGTATTCATATAGCCTGACAGTGACAGTGATAGCGAGGGTGAGTGGTAGTAGGTTCCTAACCATGGGTCTCAAAAATATGATGATTGGATTTATCATAAGGAAATCACTCATAACCATGGTATTATCTATTAACGTTTGAATCAACCGGAGCCTTCAGAAGTCACCATTCCACCTGCAGCTGCTACTTCTATGTCGACATCCCAGCCTTCTTCTTCCTAGGTGGGCAAGCATCTATGGCACAAGGGAAAAAAATCCCCCCACCGATGCCATTTTCAACCCGTACTCTCAGAAACATCAAGATGCCATGGATGGATATTATCACTAGGATCCATCTAGTGGTGGAGGATTCCTAATGTGACGTCCAAGGGTGCGCTTCAGTTAATACCGTGGATTTGGTAAACCCATATATGGTTCCCAACGACGAGATGCACCAAATGGGTCCTCCTAATGTCCCCAGCTGCCATTGGCATCGACAGATCCATGGAAATATGGGTCATTGGAATGCCTCATTCAATACTTCCATCTAGGCTATGCATGCCACTAAAACCGAACAACATGCCCGGTGTGTATCTCAACACACGCATCCTTCTCATATTATTTCACTAAGTCCCCCATCACCGATGTTTGTGCTACATGATCAGGAAGGGCCTCCTTGATCATGCCACGATCGGCCACATTCTATTACGGATCAGCCTCAGTCATCTATCCCTCATCCAATAATCTCTCCAAGAGTTTCGACTAGCGAGCTGTGGAAAATTCCCAGCCCTAGGCGTCCGCCAGTTCAGCCAGAAGGGAGCACCGTAACCCCTGACACAGAACGGCCTTCTATCAGTAAAATTTTATGGTTGGAACGAAAGTATGATATTCTCAAGAATAATTTAATAATTTTTTTGAGGTTTTCTATCCTTGAGTCTCTTCTTATTTCTATTTATATGTGTGAATCCCTTTCTGAGACATTAAAAAGCCCCCTCCAGTTTGAGATAGAGGTAGTACCACAGAATAATTCCTTGATAACGCAGCCAAGCACATAGAATTTCATGACATTATCTCTTTATCTGGAGAAGATGAAGTTTCTCCCATATAAGGGCACATTCACCAACTTTACATCACTTTTCATTTCAATGGAAAGTGGGTTCGCCTCTATCTTATCAACACAGGGTCAGAAATCAACCTTTTCCCGACCCAGACACTCCGAAAAATGGGGTTGTCTAAGGATGATATGAGTCCCTATGACCTGAAAATTCAAAGTTATGATAGGATGGAATATATGTTGGTCGAAAAGATCCAACTGAAGACCTAGTTCGGTGGCCTGGTATCCAGAACTATGTTCATGGTTGTCTCATAGTACACTTCCTACAATGCATTGATGGGTAGTCCATGGATCCACCTGCACATGGAGGTCCCCTCTTAATATCACTAATGCCTTAAGTGCTCAATTAATGGTCGAATAGGAATAATCCAAGGTGATGCATCTCCCTTTCCCTCTTTTTAAGACCTCTATCTGAAATTCGACGATTACATGAGAATGGATAAGTTGATTCAGACTAGTGAGGTTGAAACCACTACGACTGTGATCGACTCGTGGAAAGGCCTGGATAATGCCTACATCTTTCTAATCCACCAATTGGAGGCCATGAATCTAGATTTGGAGAAATGATTTTATGTCTCTAGAATGAGGGGGAAGCCCATTCCAAAGTCTAAGGGACATCAAAAGATCACCTTGTATTATTAAACAAATCATGTTCGGGTTATCCCAGAGCCTCCTACACAAGTAAGGTGTCGGGATGTCCACCCCATGAAAATGGAAATATGGCATACTTTCCTATTTCCCCAGGCTGGGATAAACTGGAGAAATCCAACGTACCACTATTTATTTGATATCATCAAGCGTGGCCCCTTGCGCTGAATGCGATATGGGATCAGGTTGACATATTTCATCTTTATGGTTTCAGTGGTATAGGAGTCCCCGGATGCGGTGTCCGTCACTGCTCAAGATAGCACCAATGTCCCATTGGGATCTATCGATTCAGATTAATTGCCTCCTGGTGAAGATCCATCCTCCGTGAATGAATAAGAATATTTTTAGGATACTCCCCCCACATTCGAAGAGGGTTTCTCCACCACATTCAATGAATTGTTGCATCTGAACCTTGGTAACAAGATGGATCTGAAACCCGCATTAATCAGTGTCGTTATGCCTGTCAAAGAGAAACAGTGATACGTGGACTTCTTAAAGAAGAATCATGATGTGTTTTCCTGTAGTTATGATGAGATTTCAGGGCTATATCCTTAGGTCACCATCCACCACCTCAGTCATACAGAAAATCATTACTGGTTCAAACAGCCTCTTATAGAGATGAATCCTTCTCACACTGCCATGTTCAAGGCAGAGGTTGATAACATCATTAAGTACAACTTCTTCAAGGAGGTCTAGTACCCCAAATGGTTATCCAACATTGTGCCCATTAGGATGAATAAAAGATTGATCAGAGTCTACATCAACATATGGGATCTCAATTTTCATTTTCTGAAGGATGATTTTCCCTATACTATAACAGAACTGTAGATTGATGCCACCAATAGGTTCCAGAATCTCTCTTTCATGGATGGGTATTCTAGGTATAACCAAATTTGAATGGCCCTTGAGGATGAAGAGTCTTTAGCCTTCAGGGCACTACAAGTTACTTTTTTTTACCAGGTAATTACCTTCAGTCTAAAGAATGTAGGTGTCACCTACCAGTGTGCCATGAATCGCATATTTAAGTCAATCCTCATGAAATTCATGGATTGCAACGTGGAAGATATGGTGGTCAAATATCAACAGTTCCAGTACTATATCAAAGATCACAAAAAAGTGTTCATCTCCCGTCGTTCTCTCCACCTGAAGATGATCCCCTTGAAGTGTGCCTTTGGGGTCACCTTCAGAATGTTTATTGGCTTTGTTTTTAGATACATAGGCATCTATATTGATCTGGATATAATCAAGGCCATTAATTAGATGTCTCCCTATTCTACATTTGGGAGCTTCAAGGTCTTCAAGGCCACTTAGTCTATATATGCTGATTTATCATGACTCTGGCTCGAAATTGTATTCCATTTTCCCAGATCATGAAGAAAGGTGCCGATTATAAGTGGGATGATGAGTGTCATACTTCTTTAGAGGAAATCAAGATGTACCTATTATATCCTCTGGTCCTAATGCCATCCATTTATGGAAGGTTGATGGTCTTTTATGTGACCACTCTGGAATGACCTCTCAGCAACCTTCTCACCCAGAAGAACAATGTGGGAATGCCTAATAGTTTATACTATCTTAGTTGCTTGTTTCTTAATAGAGAGGCCAAATATTCCTCTATTGAGAAGAGATTACTCATGCTGGTATTCATAGTGAAGAAATTACAATACTACTTGAAGCATCATGAGATACAGGTAGTGTCCCAAGTGGATCTGCTGAAGTACATTCTGAACTGCCCCATGTTGGAAGGCCATATGACTTGATTGGTAGTGATCCTCTAGCAGTTTGATATCAGGTTTTTTCCCTAGAATTCCATTAAAGGACACACATTGGCAGACTTCCTTTCTGCACATCCATCTATCATGTACCAGTCTCTGGATCTTAATTTTTCTGATGAGGCAATCTTCTATGTATACCAGGACATTCCATGTTGGAAAATTCACATTGATGGTCTTCCCAAATCGCTACTAGTAGAAGAATAAATGACCCCAGACTCAATTGAGTGGGCCTGGGTATCGTCTTCATCACGCCAGAAAAGTTGTTCTACCATATTCATTCCTATTGTCTGAAGGTTGTACCAACAATGAGGCAGATTGTTTGGCTCTCATTACTTGTCATGAGGTATCCCTTGAGATTGATTTCCCCCACTTACATTTGAAATGGGGCTCTAAACTAGTCATCAAACAGATCAACGGTGACTAAATCATCAAGAAGATGGAGCTTGTACCACTGTTGGAATGTACCCACTAGTTGATGGCATAGTACCCATCTCGGACAGAAGTTACTCATATCCCTCATTCGCAGAATAGTCGAGCCGACACCTTGGATAGCTTGGATGCATCTCTTGTATAACCTAACCAAGATGATTTGATTATTCATGTGGCGTAGCGGAGATTCATCTCTCCCATCACTCTGGACGATGATGATAGCTCCTAGGTAAGCCACCTTATCATCACTCCCTCCACATCAGGACCCCTAGGTCCCCCTCTTGTAGTGTTGGAGGTGACTCTCGACTAGAGTAATCCCTTTATCAAGTACCTCCAACATTTTATTCTTCCAGAAAGTCAATCTGAGCATGATAAAATCTGGTGGTGTGCATTTTAGTTCACACATCAGAGTAGTCCTAGTCTGGAGAAGGTCCTCTACAAGTATAGTTTTTATGGGGTTATCCTCTGTTTCATTCATGGAGGTGATATTTCTCAATTCACGCATGAATTTCATACCAATTCCTATAGGTCTCATCAGACCTGGCTGAAACTCTCTCACCAGATCTGGAGATTGAGGTATTTTTGGCCTGCCATGATCTGTAACTATATCAAGTTTTCTAAGAAGTGTAATGCATGTGAAATATTTGCTAATTTTTTGAATCATCCCCCAGAGACTCCCCATACTAACAATAACTCTTGGCCTTTTTTTGGGTACTCGATGTTATGGGACCATATCCACCAGAGACATCCTACCAATGCAGGTTCATCCTGAGAGCTACGAAATTATTTTCCAAGTGGAAAGTGGTTGTTCTGCTCAAGGAGTTCAAGGGACATTCTATCATTGAATTTTCGAGATCTAAAATCATCTACCAATTCTTAGTCCATCACACCATCCTCACCGATAACAACAAAAACTATTGGGAAGCCAAACTAAAGAAGTTATATGCAAATTAAAACATTCATTCTAATCATACCTCCCGCTATCACGTGTAAGAAAATGGGAAGACTGAGGCATTCAACAAAACCCTCTCTAACATTCTGCAAAATATGGTTGGTTAGAAAAGGAAGATTTAGTAGGATAAACTCCCCAATTCTCTCTGGGATTATCGGTCGACAACTTGTAATTCAACTCAGGTGACCCCATATTCCCTAGTGTACGGAACAAAGGTAGTCCTTCCCATTGAGATTCAAATTATTTCATTGTGCAAAGCTATATATGATCCACAGACACAGGATAAGGTAGTCGAGATCCTTTTGGTTGAACTGGAATCACTCTATGAGAACAGGATTTGGGTCGTGCACAATCTAGAGAGGATCAAAACAAGATATCCATATCTTTTAACAAGAAATTTTTCCTCAGCTCTTTCTTACATGGTGACAAGGTGTTATCCCTAATAACGCCAATGATACCTGGAAGGAAACCACCCAAAGTGGATCCCAAATGGTGATGGACCATACATTATTCACAAGTTTCACCCCAATAGCACGTACTCCCAGGTTACCATGGATAGTGAGAATATAACTCCTCCCACCAATGACAAATTCCTCATGCAGTACATCGCTTGTGTAAGACATTTTCCCACAAGACCTTAAATTGTTTCGTCTTTGCTGCATGATGTTAAAATATGAAATCTATCTAGGATGAAGGACAAAAAAGTACCCATAACTTATCCCGCATGATTACAAACTACAAAATGGTCTGAGCTCTACAACCTTAAACTAAGATCTACCATCATTCTTGTCGTGCATATGTCTTGATTACCATCCTCATGGCATATGTAAAAACGTTCAAATGCCTCATCTTGGAGTATAGCCCAAAATTCATTATTTGACTTCCCCCATGGAAATATTTCTCTTGTATGATCACACGTAGTTTAGTTTATACTTATTTGGGTACTATGTTTACAATGATCTCACCATGTTCTCCTTCCACTCTTATATTCTCCCACATCCTCAGCGCATGACATTAAACTACATGGCCCTTTCAGAACAATGTGTGTCTTGATTCCCATCCTCATGGGATACCTAGAAACACCCAGACATTTATTCAATAGGCCCATCCCCAAACATCAAGATTGCCCCCTGGGATCAGCCCCTTGGCCCGGATTCCCCTCAAAACACATGGTGTGGTGCAGGTTTTTATTACCACCATTTACGTCGGGTTTGTCACAACTTTACCATGTATTACCCTCCTTGGAAATCTCTACTTTTATTTTCCCATGCACATGGCATTAAACTGGGCTTCTATGGTCCATGTTCTATGAACTTAATCTAAGATCTCCTTATGTCCTTATCACATGACATTAAACTACATGGCATCTTGAGAACTATGTGTGGCTTGATTCCCATCCCCATGGGATACATAGGAACACCAAGACATTTCATCTTAGGGTCCATCCCTTTTTCTTAGAAACAATTTCTCCCTTATGTATAATTGTAAAAACCCTCTAAGGGGGGTATGTAGTGTGGTGTGGGATTATTCCCACATTCACGTCGGGTTGGAAACGACCACACTACATACATATCTCCTAAGGGATTTCTTTTCCCCCTTCCACCACCCATATTCTCGTGTCATCTACTTTCAAATTGGATCCCTCAACTCTCTTTGGAAACTCACCAATGTTCCTAGAAGCACTCTGTATTAGGACCTAGAGTGTTGGATTCTACATAGACATTTTTTCACCAAATTTCATTCTTCATCTTCCCCTTTATTTGGTCATTCATAATATTTCACATTCGAATGGACCCCTGGACGGTATGGATTCTAGGCCTCAGGGTTATCCTACTATCTCAATCCAACATCCCGGAGAATTTGTTAATGACCATTTGATACAATTCTCGTGTTGTGAATTCCTTCAGCAGTTAATGCTCAATTGTTTTTTCGAATTCAGGCCACACGATAGGGATGTTGTGTTTCAAAAATGGTCTACATTCATCCTACATCATTATGCCACCCTCATTAATCCTTAAATATTGGTTGTGTTATTCACATAATCCTCTACTCTATCATGTCCAAGTGTAATTTAGACACTCTTGGTGTTATCCCTTAGTGATCATTTGCGCATTAGGGGGACGAATCCACGATGTGGTGTCATTCATGGATCCACACCATTTATCCTCTCTCTGTATTCCACCTCTTTTGAACACCTTATCCACCCTCGTTTCCCACACCGAGCACTGATCATATGGGCATAGGAATTTTTTCAATGTTTACACCTTTTTGGAATAGTCTCGCTTCTATGGTCTAAGTTCTATAACCTTAAACTAAGATCTCATTACATCCTTGTCATACGACATTAAACTAGATAAAATCTTCCAAAATTATGTACGACTTGATTCTCATCCTTATGGGATACATAGAAATGCCCAGACCATTCATCTTCTGGTCTATCTAATGTTCCATTAATTACCTCATCTGTTCGGAATTTTGGATCTAACTCATACAGGACTATGTGGTGTGGTGTATGTGGTCTTATGTGCTCATTCACATCAGGTATTCAATAGTTTTACCATGTAATCCTCATATAATAGCTAGTCTCTCCTGTTTCTTGTCCCACATGTTGATTAAACTGAACTCTCATAACTATGTGTGGTTTTATTCCCATCCTCATGGGAACGTAGGAACATCCAGACATTTCGTCTTTAGGTCCAGCCCCATATCCTCTAATATTCTCTAGCTCCCCTCGGCCTGAGGTGTCTCCTCTAGAGTTTTGAACGGTGTGGTGTGGACCTAGTCTTCATTCATGTCGGGTATGATTTATCACACCATGTGCATTCCATCTGGAACCTTGTTTTTATGTATGCGACCAAGACATATGAAGCTAAATTGTATCCTAGTCCCATGCAACTTTAAACTATTATGTATTTGCCACATGATGTTAATATGCATGGGTAGGTCCTATCATATGTCCATAAACTATTACACTATCATCATGGCTGAACAACGAAAAAAGGAACTGCATTGTGGTGTCCTCACTCAAGGGGACATCATGTTTGGTAACAGTTCTCCATTGTGCAATTCTTCAAGGCCTACAAAAGTCTTGATTTCTATTGAGATGCTTTGATTCTTTGTCCTCGGTCTGTTGCTTCACAAAAAAACACATCCACTATAAAGAAAAAACAAGATCCATCAAATACTGCTTCTTTTGGTACATGTTCCAGACCTTCATGATAGTATTTCCCCTGGAACTATTGACCTACCATGCCACTCTTCTAGAAGCATGTATGGATTTATTCCTATCATAATGGGATATGTAGGATCACCCAAGAACTTTGCCTCAGGACCTGCCTAACTTTCATTTCTGGACCCTCAACCTAAATTCTCTCCTGGGAGTGCATGGTCTGATATGGACTCCTAATTTCCTCCTTCAAAAAGAGTTTTTAAATATCTACACCATGTGTCTCCCTTTATCTTTTCCATTACAGTCCAAGCTCTAAGACCTTAAAACTAATATCCAACTATCCATGTTTCATGACATTAAACTGCAAGTCACTTTTAAAACTATGTCTATCTTGATTCCAAGCCTGATATGATATGTAGGAATGCCCAGACATTTTGTCTTCGGATCCAACCCCAGGAATATAAATTCTTTTCATCTTTCAAGCCCCTTAGCCTAAAATCTATTGGGATCATGTTGTTGTGAGTACCTCTTCGATCCTCATTCATGTTGATTTTTTCAAAAACCACACCATGTGTCTTCCTGGTCCTTGAAATTGGATTTGAATCCCCGTATATAACATGTCTCATTGGTATAATCAAATATATCATGGAAAAGAGCCCAAAGTTTATAATTCTCGCATGGACATCCCTCGTTTCGTGTCCACGCTTTATGATCCTTTTATTTGGATCTCCATCCTCTTCCACATTTGAAGGGACCCCTCTATGGATGTGTCTCATGACACATTGGCTCACCTTGTGTCTTGGTCCAATGCCCTGCAATACCCCAGAAAACATTTTGTGACAAGTCTCATGTTTCGAACATAGTCAGCGGTCGTCCCTTATTCTTTTTTCACCATGCCAAGATAATACGAAATGGATGATGTGTTTTGAACAAGGTCGATAGTTATCCTTTATATTCACACTGCTGTTATTGAAATCTAGATATCAGGTGCCATGATTCACATCTCCCCACTCCCTTATGTTCTAGTAGAATTCCAACACACTCATTTTCACACCTTCGTGCATTTATGTGCATTATATAGGCAGGTCAAAAATTCCATGAAATCATTCACCTAGTGTTCCATTTCCCCTAATGTGTGCCTCCATGTACTAGGAATGACCCACCACTACTCCTTGTTTCCCACATCGAGGAAACCTCACGTGGGATTACTGGATTTGGTAGGGTATGTACTGATGCATCCAAACCACACATGCCTCTCGTATCATATGACATTAAACTACAATATGAGAACTATGTATGGATTTATTCCCATATTCATGGGGTATGTAGGAATACCAAGACACTTTGTCTAGGGCCCAGCCCAAATTTTTCTATCTTCAATCTCTTTACCTAAGATTTCCTCAGGGGTTATGTGGTTTGGTAAGGAATGCCTGTAAGAGTAAATGTCTTAGAACTAATTAGTTGTACTTTGATTACATGTATATTTAAGGTATTAAAATATTAAACATTGTATTACATATTGTTCACTGTTCTTCATGCCTATGATGTAATCATTTCCTAGAGTATTTATTGCATTGATAAGGTTGTGTAAGTTCCCTACTATGATGAGAACCTTGAAATGTGATAACAATATTCTTAAATATAGTTCAAAGGTTGGATGAAATAATATGAAGGAACACGTAGCATGCAGACCATCATGTGAGTGTACTCATAAGCAGATGATACTTCCTCTCATGAAGGTCCCACTTTCTAATCTTCAAGATAGTAGATTCTAAGAATAGACCTGCCAGAAAGAATTCTGCATGTTTTGGTGTCATCAAATATTTCTATCTATGATCATGTGTAATGTTCCTTATACTTTATGATTGTCATTAATAAGTGTCAGGAATCGTGCAGTTTGATTTACTAATGAAAACCATCATGTAGACAGTTGGAGGGAAGTAGGGTATGTTGGGTATGTCACAAGTGACATGATATTAATGGATAAGTTGAGAAAGGATTTGTCCCTTCCATTTATGGACGTTGATATCCCGACCCTTTGATAGAAATAGAACTCTCACTTGAAATTCCATGTTCATGGTGTAACGATGAGTTTATTTCAGGTATTCAAAGAATGATGTATCAAGAATAAAGGTTGATGACACTATCATGAAACATGATTGATGAGATATTGAGATAAATAGATTATATTACACGGTGAGCATTCGTATGTTTATGTCATTGTTGTGACTTTACATTGTTTCTCTTGGGTGCCTTAACCCATTGCTAGATAGTACACTTGGAATTTAGGCAATCCCACCTAATTCCATTGAGAGAGAACCCTAGAGGGTCACACACTAAGTATTTTTTGTGGTCTCAGTTAAATTCTATTTGAATTTAATTAAAAAAATAAATATTATTCTCAACACCATGAAATAATTTTATTCATGTGAAAATGATCGCATAAATTACAAAAAAAAATTATTTATTTTATTGAACATTTAATAAATATTTAGTAACATGTTTTTAAATAAAATATTAATTTAAGAGAATAAATTATTTATTTATTTATTCGGTTGTTCAGTAAATGTAAGTAGAGTTCATGTGGACCAAGCCCGGTGCAGTAGTAAAATAATTTTTTGTAAGATGGTAAATAATTATTAGTAGGCACAATTTAAAATAATAATAACACCACTATTATTTTGTGATGTGGAATTTTATTCATTATTTCGTTTTGAGAAATTTCATGCACCATAAATAATGACAGGGTATTATTATTATATACACGGGTTTTCTCTGAGTTCATGAATGTATTTAATTTCTATTATGCAATTAAATATTGTAACATAAGTTCCATGCATATAAATAGACCTGTACATTTATTGTTCCATAGTGAACACACCACACAATTGGTGAATTTATAATTTTTTAGTTAGAAAATTTCTCTCTCAAATACTCTTCCCACCCCTCTAAAGAACTAGAGACGTTCTTCAAGGATAAATAACAAGCGATCAAGAACGACCAAAACAAGACACTTGCTTTTCCATACTAGAAATCAAAGAATGAGTGGTGTCGATCGAAGTCCATCAAAGCACATGTGTATCACCTCAAGATGGATTCTAGTTTGGATTATCACAAGTGAAATTAGATAATCGATAAGGGTCATTCCAAATAATCAACTTCATCAATGAAGAAAATAATGAAGATCCAGGTATTTTATTCTTTATGAAATTAATTAAATTAATTATATAAAAGATGTGTAAGATCCTCTCTAATGGTTTCAAGCCTCTTCCTTTTTTATCTAAATCATTGATTATATTTCGTCGAGACTGGAATTGAATGTCGTATTGATACCGGAATAATGATTGATCATGGTAAAAAATAAAGTTAAGTGTCAGCCCAACCATGCTTCCACTACGCCAAGAACTATAAAGTAGTTTAAGAAGGTTTATGTCATAGTCTAAAATTATTTAAATGTTTCTTTGATGATTTACACATAAAATAAATTTTTTGTTTCAATTCAACTTAATCATTCGATAAATATGAATATCAAGATCTGTTCCACCTCTTTTTTTCATGTCCACCTTACAGAAACAATATTTTCTTTTAATTTTGATTATAATAAAATATAGGATCTCATCTGGAGGTGCTAAATCTTCCTGGTCATACAACACCATAACACATGGTGTGTCTTTGGTAGTACACGTCGTGTAGTCAAGATCCAATGAATTAGACAGTGTTTCCAAACCAATCCATGTGTTGGAGACTTTCTATGTCTTAAATGACTCCTTCTGTTGACTATGGATAGGTGGAACATGGTTTCCAGATTACACATCATGTAGTTCACTGGACCCGGCGTGTAGTCCCTTCGGGTTAGGGCTGGATCGTGTACCCCATACATGGCTTTCCTGGCTGGAAACTGTGTAACATGGGTACTACATGGAGTGTGTCCCACTAAATACACTGTGCACTCCGATGATTTTCAAAGTACATCTACAAGCCATGTCCATGGGCATGTACTTCACATGGATGGTGAATGATAGTACACGTCATGTAGTTGGAACTACACGTTGTGTACTCATCAAAATTACAAAGATTTATTAAAATTTATTATTATATTATAAAAGCCCTTGAGATGTATACCATAGTGTAGTTGTAAAGATAAATAACAGCACGTGTTTGGTTTTATATATATGTGTGTTTAATTTTACATCTATGTAATGTTCATTTCTACTCATTGGGTAGTTATTAATAGGAATTCGATTTGTTTCCTCCAAGATACAAGTTACGTAAAAATATCATTTTAAATGAATTTATTTGTTTTAAATTATGATGGATGAGAATATCAGAGAAATTCAAAAAAGGTTTAAGATAAAATGATTGATTATGTAAAAATGATAATTAATTGATTCAAGAATGATTTATCTTAAAAAATAATAATTAAAGAACTGAATGCAGGGTTTATTTATTCATAAATAGCATTGCATATATTGATTACCATGAGATAGACCAAGACTTTTTTATGTGGATGGTTTCTTTTAATTTATTTATTTAAATTAAATTGGTTGGCCTGCGAGCCTTCTCCTCATTAATATGTAGGGCATGCGTGCCTAAGGTTTCTTTTAGGTAAAACCAATTTTTTACCCTTCATCGACATGTGAGTTTTAAAAGAGGCATATTTAATGGATGGAACTCCCAAGCTAGTGGAGGCAGTTCAATCTAGAGGCAAGACGAAACCAATCAAAGGAGATACAGGGGTGGATAGGTGGAAAGCTGGAAACACAAACCCAAAAGGTTCAAGATGTTTCTCAACTAGGTCAGGGTTATTTTATCAACTTCTAGATAAACTAACCATTATAAAAGCTCAGGATCATGCCCTTTATTTTATTTATTTTACTTACATTGTTTATCAATATGGATGTAGTATCCCGATCACATAATTAATTAATTAAACAAGCATGCAATATGGAACTACGATAAACCAAACTTATGAGTAAATATTATCAAGACATGGTTAATCACATAAGTAAGTTTCACTTAATATTATCAAGCATGTGATAATTATAATAAGAAATTCACACATAAGAGATAAACATCCCTTAAATAAAATATTAATTCAGACTAAGACTTTTGTAACTTGATTAAGGGAAAAACATAATAAAACTATGTGTTTGACCAACCATTTTTGGGACACTAAATTTTATACCAGAAGCCCTTATGAACGGATTCAGGTTAACTTAACCATATTACATCAAGAGGAGTATCCCTTGCTAGACTTGCTGTAATATTGGAGGAAAAAGTTGAGGAAATCTAAAAGTCGTGATTTCAGGATTTGGGAGTCCACTCAACAGATCATTGAGCTCCAAGACAGCATTTCCCAAAGACCTTCCTAACTAAATACCTTTGAGTATCTTGAATAAACCTTTTTTGGGTTATGCGAAGAGGAATATGGATCCTTGCCATTAGAATTTCATGGAAACTGGACATTCCGAATTCAATATTGAGGGCCATTGGGACTTGATCAAATAGTGGTATACTTAATAAAAATTTATTATTTCTCATAAAATGTTATCAATAAAGAACTAATGATCCTCACTTTTAATTATAGAATAAAAATTAAAATCATGTCAACCACATTATCCGAGTGATCAATTCTAGATAAAGAAAACATCTTCACCGGTAGTAACTTCCTAGAATTGTTCAGACGCCATCGAGTTATCCTATGCCATGAACAGAATTCTTACTTGCTGGAGTTAGCACTACCTAATCCACTTGCGAAAGAGGCAAGTGATGAGGATTTCCTGTTCCATGAGAAACATATGAACGACACGGTCTATGTTCAATGTTTGATGATATCATAAATGTATAGTGAGCTCATGAGGTCTCATGAAGACATGGATTCTTATATAATTCTCAAGTACCTCTGTGGTCTTTACTAGGAGAGAGAAAGACAGGAAAGGTTTGAGAACTCTAAGGCACGGTTCCATAGAAATCTTGGAGAATGTGCCACATCTGGGCCTTATGTAGTCATTCTCATTGGATACATTGAGCACCTAGAGGTTCTAGGGTATAAACTCCATGAATAACTGGGCACCGAAATCATTCTCGCATCATTCCCTCAGAGCTTCTCTAACTTTGTTATCAATTTCAATATGAACTACATTAAGAATTCTCTATCGGGTCTTCTTATCCTCATTCTCCAAGTGGAAAAAGATATGAAGTGTGAAAATACTTTTGTCCTTATGGTGAATAAGAAAAAAGGGAAGGCAAAGAGCTTTAAGTCGAAAGCTTCTTCACGACCTTCCAACAAAATAAAGATCAAAGGGGAGGCAAATGAACATGAGGATATTTGTTTTGCATGTGGAAAGAAGGTCCACTAGAAGAAGAACTAAACCCAACCTAAGAAGCAAGGGAAAGCTTCATGTGTTTTTGTTATCGAATATAATCTATATGTTTCTAAAAATTCGGTATTATAAACAGGTTTTGGTGCTCACATATGTGTACAGATATATTAACCAAGTAGATTCAGAAAGATTGACCAAGGGGAGCTAAATCTATGAGCAGCCAACGGATCCAGACTAGTTGTTATACTCTTGAGGACAACAACCCCATAGTTCCATCTAGGATGATCATGGTGTTAAAGGGTTGTTATTATGTTCTGTCTATTACTAAAAACATTATTCTTGTGTACATATTAGATACAGATGGATTTGTTTTCAATTATGGAAATGAAAGTTGCTTCTTTTATAAAGATGACATTTTTTTGGTAGGGTGTGTTTATACAATGGTCATTACATGTTGGATTACACACACATGTAATGGAAATAGATAACAAAGATACTTCACAAGACTTATACCACACCCAAATTTGGCATCACTGAATAGGTCATGTAAATGAGAAATGCTTGACAAAGTTACCTTAATATGGATATTTATATTCTTTCGAAATAAAACCACATGGCATATATCATGCATGTTTACAAGGAAAAATGACCAAAGCCCCCTTTAGTGGGAAAGGTGAAGGTGCTAAATATGGATATTTAGGTAGTCAAAAAATGATGTATCAAGCATAATGGTTGATGAAACTATCATGAAACCTTCTTGATGAGATACTGAGACAAAGGGATTATATTACACAGTGAGTGTTCGTATGTGGATGTCATTTTTGTGGCTTTATGTTCTCTATCATGGGTTCCTTGACCCATTTCTAGACATTACTCTTGGACTTTAGGCAATCCCACCTAATGCCAATGAGAAATAATCCAAGAGGGTCACACACTAAGTGTTTTTGGTGGCCTCAGTTAAATTCTATTTGAATTTAATTAATAAAATAAATATTATTCTCAAGCCCCTGGAATAATTTTGTTCAAGTTAAGATGATTACATAAATTAAATAAAATATATTTATTTTATTTAAAATTTAATAAATATTTATTTACTTTTTTGTAATAAAAAAATTTAAGAGAATAAATTATTTATTTATTTATTCAGGTATTCAATAAATGGAAGTGGAGTTAGAGTGGACCTTGTCCGGTTCGGTAGTAAAACATTTATTTGAAAGATGGTAAATAATTATTAGTTGTCATAAGTTAAAATAATAATGACACCTCTATTATTTTGTGATGGGTAATTTTATTCATAATTCAATTTTGCAAAAGTTGGTGCTAAATAAATAATTATGAGGTATTAATATTATTACCATGGGTTTTCTCTAAGTTCATGAATGTATTTAATTTTTATTATGAAATTAAATATTGTAACAGATGTTCCATGAGGATAAATAGAAAAGTACGTCTATTGTGTCATAGTCAACACACCGCATGCTTGGTGAATTGAGAATTGTTGAGCTAAAAAATTTCTCTCTCGAATCCTCTTCCTGCCCCTCTTAAGAACAAGAGACATTCTTTAAGGCCGAAGAAAAAGCAATTAATAATGACCAGCACAAGACACTCACTTCACCATGCTAGAACCCATAGAATGAGTGGTGTCGGTCGAAGGACATCTGAGCACATGTGGATCGCCGCTAGAGAGATTCTAGTTTGGATCCTCACAAGAGCAATGAGATAATCCAGAAGGGCCATTCCAAATGATCAACATCATCAGTAAAGAAAATAATGAATATCCATGTATTATTTCCTTTATGAAATCAGTTAATCTAATTATAAACATGATGTGCAAGATCATCTCTGAAGGTTTCTGGCCTCTTCCTTCTTTATTTAAATCATTGGTTCTATTTTATGGAGATGGGCGGTGATCGTCATATTGATCTCAAAATAATCATTGATCATGGTAAAACTTAAAGTTGGGTGGCAGCCCAACCATGCATACACTACGCCTTGAACCTTCAATTATTTGGTCCTCATTCACATTGAGAATATAACAGCCACATCATGTACTCCCACTATGGGATCTCCCCTTCCACTCTTTGTCCTAGTGTATTATGATAGACAACGCAGTGATCAAGAACTATGTTTGGTTTGATTTCCATCCTTATGGGATACATAGAAATGCTCATGAATTCCACCTCAGGCCTAGCCTCAGGGTCGTTAGCCCTATTGGACCCTCAGCCCGGATCATGGTCCAGCCTCTGTGACCTTAAACTAGGAGCCTATACTTTATAAAACATGAATTTAAACTACTATCCTTGGTTCAAGCATTATGACAACAAAACTGTGTGCCTCTGTCCTCACCATATGACATTAAACTATGTGTATATCATCTTCATTGGTATGACGTAAAACTAAAATTCATTCTAGTTCCTCACCAGAGAGGTCCTGTATGGAAGTAGGTGTGATCCCTGATCAAAAAATGTGCTCACCTAATGTGTTTTAATCATAGTGGTGTAATTTCAAGAGTTTTGGACTCCATTCAAATGAATCCATAACTCCACTCTCCATGCTTTTCATGGAATTTATTTCGATCCTCAACCTCTTTTAGGCCTGAAGGAAACCCCTAACAGTATGGATGCTCGGCCTATGGTTCACCTATCATCTTAGGCCAACATTCTGAAAGACTAATGGGTGACATTTCGAGTCAGGCCCCATGTTTCGAACATGGTCAGCGGTTGACCCTCGTTTGTTATCCCTAATTCAGGATAATGCAATTGGGATAATGTATTTCAAAAGTAGTCAATAGTCATCCTCCATTGTCATGATACCCCTATAGTGTTCCAGATTTTTAATATAACAATTCACACTTTCCACTTCCTTTTGTTCGGATTGATTCCAACTCACTTGTCGTTGTCCCACTCATGAACTAGGTCATGTTGGAAAAGAAGTAATTTGGTGGTTCTAAGGACCCTATCCCCTATTCAATTCTCCCATTACCATTTCAAAAAAATTAGTTGGTCATCCAGACCCTAGGTTTTAAAAGATTTGTAGACGCCCTCAAACACAAAGTGAACAGTTGCATAGTCTTCTCTTGTTTTTCACACCAGGCATGACCCATGTGATATTAGGGATGTATTACTAATTAATTTATGACTGTTGTAGGAATTAATTGAAATAAATAAGAAAGAAAATAATTTGTCCCTGCACTCAGTTAAGAAAAAATAAACAAAGAAGGATGGGTTTAGGAATTCAGCCAAAACAGGGCCCTTAAGGATTAGTGCCTTTGATAGATTGCTCCAGTATTTCCACTTTCTTGATCGTCGACTCTAGGACTGCCTCCTTCACCCTGAGATCTCTCTCTTCATAAACGGATTTAGAGTGTAACTCAATAGCCATGTCCAGTAATCATGCCTTCTCATCTTGGAACTCAATCATTTGGAGACTTTCCTACACTACCATCTCGTGGGTATTCGCCAGATGGGATGTCAAATTTTCAGTGTGACCCTCAGAATCCGACCTTCGAGTACCCCTTCACCTCTGATTCTAATGGGGGAATTTGTTGACGTTGAATTTTGAATAGTTCTAAGAACGGGCACTATTAAGGAAACCAAAGGCATTTTGAGAATCCACAGACAATTCTACAACTCCAAAAAGTGTCGTAGAAAATATGTAATGGGTTGATGTAGGATTTCATGCGGCACACAAACCCTTGTGTGCCCAATGTGATGTCAAATGAAGTTTTCCATGGCGACCATCTGCAAACCCACTAAGGCACTGGAACACAAGAATTCATGTGGTGTGCAAACCCTGGCGCACATAATGCGACATAAAAGGGGTCCTTTTGCAATGAGTTTCTCCAAAACCAGGAAATGTAATGGCATAGAGGAAGGGATCCCTTTACAAAATATTCCCTTAGGCATGCAAACACTTCTGAGCCCAATGAAACATCGAATGACATCTTTTGTGAAACTCCTCTTGCATGCCCCCACCCAATTTTTCGTCTATAAATAGAAGCATAACCCCCAACCTTCAGGGACAGTGACAGAAGAAGAACCTAAAATCTACTATGTGAAATAAACACCTTTTCAACCACATAAAAACACCATGTCCTCAAGGTATTGGATCTTTAATGACAGGTCTCCTAGGGGTCCTCCTTCGAGTGGGCCCTCTTGGGCTTGATCCTCATCCATTTCCTTTTACCCTGAGGCATTTTCATGCAAAATATCTCTCTTGTGCAAAAGATTATCATAGAATAGGAACTTTTTGTGCTCATCTATTCAGATTGCATGAAACTACCCCATCTTGCGCGAAGCCTCTCGTCTTTTGTTCTCCCCTCCTCATGTGATCCATGTGTCATCCTCACCCTAAGGTGTCATGTTTGAGCCACTATTATGTGAAAAACCCCTTTCATGAACATTCTTCTCCTGTATGGCCCTCCAAGTTTGTATGAAGTGATTTCAAGGTGCCTTGGGTAGTGCTTCATGTTAAATTTTTAGCCCCATGCTTCTTCACATACAAATTCAAACGGATATTACTTCTTCTAATAGCCATTCTAATGTGATACCCTCAATGGATAACTCCATAACACCGCCTCTCCATGTCATTTATGATGTCTTCCCTTCCCCAAGGGAGTGTGGGTATCAGTTATGTTAGTCCTAGGGGTGCAGAGTGAACCCATTGTTCGAGTTTTAGGACGTTAAACTATCAATAACCATCATCCTTTGCACATGATGTTAAACTGTAGCCTCTATCCATGAAATATATGTGAGTTTCCTGCCTCAGACATTTTTCAGGCCCACTGGTTTCCACGAGAGTGAGATCTTGAAATCCTGCTTGCATAGAATGACATATGTCCGTGGGTAAGGGAAACCATATTGGTGTAAGCCCCTAGCCTTTCTTGCAGGAGGTAGCATCCATGATCATCCTCTCTTCTTCAGTGCGCAAAGTCTAGAGGAGATATGGGCATCGGGACTTTCGTTACCTCATCCCTCTCCCTTCAAACATTATCACCATCGGGCCTCCATCTCGGAGTAATTCCCAATCTTCATCTCACTAGGCCACTAATCAAGTGTAAGCCCTTGTTTCCACTTTGGGCTACCAATCACGCAAATGCCTCACTTCATTCCTCAGGGACGCGCCATTCGTGACATGGTCATAAGGACTTTGACGCCTCTTGTTTTTCATACCAAGCATGCCTCTTGTGGGCTTAGAGTAAGAACCGGCCATGGAATCCACCTTGGGAAGCCTTAGCATGTAAGTCCCAAACACCCATACTGAACTAGGTAGACTTTTATCCTTTCCTCTTTTCGAGCAAGGTACGTAGGACGCCTCCCTGAGGTTCAAGCCCATAACCCATCAGTCCTGACCATTTCACATCGGTTCACCCTCATCCTGCATGATGTTAAACTGTATTCCCTTTCTATCCCACATGACGTTAAATTGTATACTTATAAACTATGTGGGTGTTATCCCTATCCCCTAGACAGGGTATGTAGGAGGCCTCTCTGAGGTTCAATACCATCCAATGATAATCCATTATAGTCACAATCCAATGGTAATCCGTTTTAGTCCCCATCCAATAGCAAGTTGTTGTAGTCCCCATCCATCCGTATGTCGTGGTAGTCCCCATCCAATAGTAGTCCATTGTATTCCCCAATCAATGGTAAGCCGTTATAGTCCCCCATACCATATGAACTATGTGGGTTTGATCCTTATCTCCAAGATAGGTTATGTAGGAATCCTCCCTGAGTTTCAACCCCAAACACTAGTAAACCTTGGTGTCCCCCCTATTGGGACCCACATCGTTGGTCCATCCTAGAGGTGTCAGACCAACCCTTCGACTGATAACCACAAGTAATCCCTTGCATCATATCTAGGTTTTTGTCCTCCAAGCACACCTGGATTCTACACCCCATCCTGAACTGCATGGACTTTGATTCCCCCCCCCCAGGGATACATAGGAATCCTAACTGAGGTTCACTCCTATAATTCATGTCACATCATAGTTTCTCCATCAAGACTCTTTGTTCTTGGAAGATCATACCCCATCCTAGAGGTTCTACTTCCTCTGGATCCCATCTATGCATCCATTCTCATGGGTCACCTCCTAAGGTGTCTCATCATCCCACTGAACTATGTGGAATTTGATCCCTTCCTCTTTCTGATCAAGGTACATTGGAATCCTTCCTGAGGTTCAATCCCAACATCATTGTCGCCTTCACATAAGTTCCATATGATTCTCCATCCACTTCACTCAACCATCCATATCCATCCCGATTCTTACCAGGGCCTCCACATACTAGTGAGATCATGTCACCCACATCCTCACTTCTCTTATTATCTATCGAGCAGCTAACCACACATAGTACCCACAAAATCTGTAACAATCCAACTAAGAGTGTTCCTCTTACGATGGGCTACCACCCCCGTGTAATCCCCCAACATATCTATGGGTCTCTGTCCTCTATGCACATCTCGATTCATTACCCCTTAAACTATTGGGTTTAATCTCTGTCTCCCGAGATAGGGTATGTAGAAAACATCCATGTGGTTCAATCCCAGATAATTTTAAACCCCAGAATCACCTTTATAGAGTCCCAATAATCCTTGGATCCATCTTAATTGGATGCCATGATCTTTCCATATAGTAGGAATCTCATGTGCTCCCTCCCAGGGTTGCACCCATATCATACACTTTTATTAGTGTTCTGATTATTCTGATCTATCTCTGCTAGATGTTAGCCTTGGAGCATACCCAGTGTTAAACATGGGAAGCTAAGGAAACCCTTAGAGACATTCATGTGGAATATAATCCCCCTCACTATATATTTGATGACTTGGGATTCCTCTCCCTCGATAAGTCCTATCATAAGGGGAAGAAACCCAAATGCATCAGTGATTTAGCATTTAGACAAACCAGTGATGTCCAACGTGACTACTCCTCGATCGAAGCTTGTTTACCTAACTTTACCCCTTGGAATGTCCTGATAGAAGTATTGTAATTAACCAGCTTCCACAAAGATGTGTCGCCTGGAAGAGTTTCATGAACAATGTCTTAATCTATGAGGTGACCTAGACTAGGTGGTGAATTCCAAGGAATAATCCATAGAAAGTGGAATTGACATCCCATTATCTGGTTTTGATCAAATAGATAATGTCCCTAAATAAACTATGGATTCCACCCACCTTTGGAAATTGGTAATGCGGGGAAACAATCAGCGTACCCTTGACGGATGGATGCATGCCCCGATAAAAGTGTTGGAAACAATCACCTTTGTATTGGAACATCCAGACAAATTATATTGGTTTATAGACTTTAAACTAGTTCAAAGGTCTCATCAATATCAATTTTTCTACTTTAGAATACCCTTTAGGTAAAGTTAATTCTTTTTTCCCCACAAAGTCAACCTTTCCACTCAATGTTTTTCAGAATGCCCATATAGTTTCAATGAATTTTTTATTTTTCGACTTGGGTTGAAACACCCATGATTTATTCTTATATATTTTAATAAAATCTTCATTAATATTCTCATACAACTCTTTATTTTTTTAAAATTATTCAATGTGTCTTGTTTCAACCATTAAAAAATGTCAGGTATGTGTTATTATCCTCAATCTTATTCTTATTTGAACCCATTATCCCTATTTTCCAATGATATTTTCTATAAAAACCTATATCATAGTAAACCAATATTTATAATGTTTATAACAAGGGTTATAATTTGTTACATATTAAATATATCATTAGTATATAGTTTTTGTGAATAATGAAAAAATTACATAAAACATTAGGAATTTCTATACGTTTTACATTTTGTCCACAAAATTAGTTATTTTGTTTACACTACTCTTTAATTCATGAGAGTTTTTCTTCATTAATAAAATGTCACCATCAACCTCTCTATAATACCTATAAATTATTACTTCCTATGAAAAAAATATTAAAGAAATGGGATGAGAAAAAAATGTATGGTATGGGATATAAAATAACAAAAACCTATTAGTCTATTGAAAAAATGAAAATCCATGAAAATATTTAATATTTTCAGAATAAATGATTGAGAACATAAATAAAACTTATACACATTAAAAAATAAAACCTTTCTTATATAAAACCTTTGAAACAAATTAACAGGCATATAAAAACACTTAAGGAATTATGAGAAACTTGAGAACTTTGGAAAATAGTTCATTGAAAAAAACCTTTAAACATTTGAAGTTTATAATTTTTCATTAACGCATGAAATCAAAATATTTTAATAAATCCCTAATATGTCATAAAATAGGTTTCTTATAGAATCATTTTTGTAAATATTTATTACTCATGTTTAGCTCATTTCAGAATAAATGGTTCCAATAAATTCTATAAGAGTAACCTACCCAGTTATCTCTATAATTTTTTCCTTCAAAGACTAAATAAATACCCAATTCATTGGAGAGCTATATTAATCTCTCCAATAATAGTGAGTTATATCAAGCTCACCCATCATCATTTATAATGGTCATGTAGTGAATCAAGAAGGAAATATTTACAATATTTCACATTTTCATCATAAACCCTTAAGAAGATCATTTAAACCCATAAGCACAACACATTAAATTTTCACATTAGAATAAGGAGAAATATCCTTTTATTATAAAAAATATTAAAAATAAGAATTTACTAAATGAGGGAAAGTAGGATCTTCTTTGAAAAACCATGAATACTTGTATATAAAACTTGAAATTAAATAATGGCTATGATGATGGAAAAGGCTGGTCATGTAGAAACTATTAAAGAAAAATTTATTTTCACATTTTTAAAGAAATTGAAATTTATATGTATAGAAAATGTATGCAAATCCAAATTAAAATATTTTAAAAAAAATTGGAGTTGAAAATGACCTTTAATAATCATTGAAGTATAATATTAACATTCTTGAACCAATATAAAGAACACAGATTTAAAGGAAAAAATATTTGAAATGGTTACATTAAAAAAAAATTAATGAATAATATATGACCTTAAGTCTTATATAGCTTCATAAATTCCCTAACTCCTGAATTATAAAATTATATAAGTTATTTATTTTCTTAAGAAACATTTTCATGTTCATTCCATTATCATTATTGTAATAACTAAAAATTTAGGATCCCTAAAATTGAGACTATATTTGATAGAATTTGTCCCATGAAAAAATACACTAATTCAACACCTCACTAAAATAAAGGATAGAATTTTAAAAATTCCTGAAGAAAATATTCATTAGTATTAAAATATAATAATCATTTAAAATAATTATTTTTTATTATTGTTTTTATTTCAAAAAAGTGTTTATTTTGAAAACCCGTTTTATTTTACCTTAATTATATCAAAATTAAATAATTATTATATGTAATATTTAGTTTTAGAAACTATTATGTGAACATTAAATTTTTTATAAATTTATATAAAATTAGATTAAATAAACTTGAAGTTTAAAAAAACTTTTTTTACAATAGTAGTTTTTCTTAATATTTTGTATTTTAGCTTAAAGGATTTATTTATTAATTTTATAATTTTTTCTAATAAAATGTATTTTATATTTGGAATAATTATGTCTAAATTATTTAATAGGTTCTATTTTATTTTTATTCATTTAAAGTAAATTACTTAGGTAAAATTTACTTACCATGATAAAACCTGAAAATGTTAAATGTGAAAATTATAAAAGTAATGAATTTTTAAACATGTTTAAAAATTAATTTATTAAATATTTTTTACCTTATTCCAAACCCCATACCATTATTTTCCATTTTTTTATCTTATTTTCATTTTAAACTTGTCCTATATTTATATTAAGTTGAATTATTTGCAAAAAAACTATTTTCACCACTTATAGAAGGGGCCTCTCACCACCACTTCATGACCACACTATAAATTAAGATTTATATTTAAAATATTAACTTTTTAATCCCACTAGAATAATATTCCTCATACATTATTTGATTGTCAAATGATATTGGCCTAAGATATCCATTTCCAATGAGTATTCTAAGGGAAAGCCCAAGTCCTCAACGCAAGTAATTTTTCCCTTAACGATTGTCCTTTTCTATCATACATTCCCAAATATAATTTTATAATTCCTATAGAATGAAATAATTTATTATAATGAATTTTATAATTCTAAGTAAATAACTATTAACCTCATTTCTCATTTTCTTTTAGGGAAAGAAGAATCGTTATTTGTGTGTTGTGTAGACTACAACCTCTATGAAGCAACGTCTTTCTTTTTTAACTAGTGCCTCTATTTAGTGGTTATAAGTATGAAATTAGAGAAAAATATAATATATATATATATTATGTAATTAAATATTATAATATTCCTTTTTTCCCAATAATTCAATGATAAATGAAAACATTAATCTTGTGTCATGTGGACTTCCACCTCCACAGAGTAACGTATCTCGTTTTTTATCTAGTATGTTTATTATTTATTAATATATCTTAAAATATGATTCAAAGCCTTAAAATTATCTAAATAATATCATTATCTTTTTATAATAATGATATTATTCCAAAATAAACAACTTTTATAATCATAATCAATCATCAATTATGGTATGTTTAATTTTGGATCGGTCTAACCACTTACTTGAACAAAGCTATAAAATAATATCATGGATGACTACGAGAACGTAATTTATAATAAAATATGGAATAAATAATAAAATAAAGAATTTATTTTTGATCTACATTGTTAATATTAATATTAAACTTATCAATTAATATACAATTATTTGTTTATTAAAAATCCCTGAAACATGCTCATCATAGATTTCAAATTTAATGATCATAATCAAAACTCTAATAGAATAAAATTATAAAATTAAAAAGAATTATAAATAATCAATTATAATACCTTATATGATCATTGAATAATTCAATTTGGAATAATAATGAAGAATAATGCCGCAAATACAAAAAAAAGTTCAAAACGATCATGATTACTCACACCAAATATTAGAAATAGATAATAAAATACCAACAAACAGGTCGAGAATAATTATAAATTAATTTTATTAAATTATATTTATATGATAAAGGTTATTATAAAGGATATTTATTTTTTTATACATGATCTTTGAGTGAATTTTACTATGTGGGAAAACAACAAAAGGGTTTTGTTCACAATTTTCAACCATTGAAACAAATTTATTACTATACACCATTTTTTCAATGAAATTTTATTTCTATTAAAGATTTAATATTTTTTATCATGATGATGTCATTATTTAGGGTATTTAATTTTTCATTTAAAATCACATCCTTCAAGGGGATTTTACCAGATTTTTTCTAAGGTTTTCATTGTTTTTTCTCATCTTTAAATCCAGGAGACATGTCTGATATTATACACTATAATTTCTATTATATGGTTTTTTAATTACCCTATTTACATAAATTATAATGAATATATTTAATTTCATAACATTTAAATTTCCCATTCATGGTATCCCTCTTATTTTCTTTTATTCTTTTATTTCTATTGTCATAACGGTTTCCTAACTCAACTCTCCTAAATAAGTTCAAATGATACTTTTTGAAATTCTCTCTTACATTCTTGGTTTCTTCCAACATATTATTTAATTTCATTGTATATTCTCTTTCTTTTTATGGAGAATGAATTTTTAATTCAAATATTTTACGTTAGTAAATTTATTCCAAAATAGTATATTATTGTTAAGAATAATGCTCATACTCTTTAATAATAGTTTGCCCTCTTTGTCTATATTTTCCATTCCAATCAATGTTATCATTTATAATTGGAAACCAAATTGTGTGTTTTCTCATGTGAACTTCATATATCCCATATACTCTTTTCAAAATAATGTTTTCATACTCTTTTTTCAATGTGTGTTTTTCGAAAAGGTAATTTAATATAATTAATGTGACATTATTTTTTACTTGTACTTTATCTTTGAGTCCACATTTTATAGACTTCTCTTTTTTTGAAAAATTAAAAATCCATTTCAATTTATCTTGACCATATTTGGTAATGTTTAATGAAAAATTATTCTAATGATTTTTATATGTGTTATTTTCAAAAAAAATAAAAGAATACATTTTTCCATTTTCAAGAGATTATAAATCTATGTCACCTTTATGTCCTTATAAGAAACTTTCCCTCTATGTATTCATGATTTCTAAAATAAATTATTTTTCTACTAATTTTATAAAACATTTATTTTAAAATTATTTCAAAAAATCAAGCATATTTATTATTTCCAAATTGATTCTTTTGAAACTCATAAAAAGCGGTTTTTATCTAAGTCATTTTCCATTGATATTTCTTATTCTTGGTAAATGATATTATTAAAATTATACCATACAAATTATTTCTCTAGATAATTTATGAAATTATATTTTATATCATAGAAATGATCCATCATTTACATTTTCTTCCCTAGTCTGTGAAATTTAATAAACTTAATTTTTTCAATTAATTTCCTTCAAATATACCATATTTTTCATTACATTGATTATAGTTTTTTCACATAACTATCATAAATCGATTGATTTGTGAAATTATTTAGTTATCTATATATATTTTATTTATATGGTGTAAATACCACATAGTTTATTTTCTCTATTGATGGTTATTTACCTATAAATTTACTGAATATCATTGATACATGTTTATATTCCATGGGTTGTTCAAATTTATTGATAGAATTTTTAATTTTTTCCTTATATGGTTCCATTTTAAAGGGTTATGAAACCCATTTAATTTCTATGTGTTCATTATGATTAATGATTAATTTATTATGGAATAAATATGTGAGGATGATGATATGTTTGGTGGTATATCACCTCTAATTCATTGGTTTAAGTTTATATATCATGACATAGTCAGTAATTGACATAATAAGTTTGTTCACATAAGCAAGGGAATAATAAGTTTTCTCACTTTTTTAGGAATTGATATATTAAGTTTTTAAAATTGGCATTTTCATAAAGAGTTCTCTCAAAAGATTTACCTATTCTTATATTTGTGTCATATCTCTATGTTTTTTCCTTGTTACACCGCCTCTATAAGTTTATATCTTTTGATTCCATGTTACATTCCTTTTTTTATTCTTCTCTTATAATATATTACACACTTTTATCTTCTTTTATGCCTTGTGTTGTGGATTACGATCTATTATTCATTGGGTATGTATTTCTTATGCACTTTCCTTATTTCGATTTATTAATATTATGATCTCTTATGATCAATGATTCTTATTGATTATGTTTACCCTTATTTAGTGTTTGATCTCACCAATTTTCTTATGTGTATATTTCCTCAGGTTATGAAGGAACATAATATTTATGATGTTTATGGAATGTTATTTTTTATAAATAATTTTTGGTAGATGTTAGAGTCTTACTATAGATTAAATATTTTCTTATATAATGGAAAACTTTTCCTTTGGTTAAATTTTTTTTTTGGTTTTTTAGTTATTTCTTTGTCATAAATAACTAAAATTAAACAAATAAAAAAACATGGTAATGTATTATAATAAAATATTTTCATTATTTCATGTAATTGAGATGAACTTGTATGTAGGCTTATATAGCTACTACCAGAGAAGAGTTTAGATAACATTAGATGTTAGAATTCATGTTAAGGATAATTTATGGTTTGATAAGTTAAGGATGATCATAATTAAAAAGGTATGGATAACCATTTAGTTTAGTTGAGGTGACATAAAATATTTTATGGATTAAGATAACATAAAATTAGTGAAAAATAGAGATATGTCTTAGTATAGGATAACAACATGATGTTTTGTTGAGATGGACTGGTTCTCCCAAAAATTACATCCCTGTCTGAATACTGGAAGGTGGATGCATATGTGGCACAAATTCACCCAAGGTTAATCACCCTTAAAATTTATGGTTTATTATCTACTAAATATTCACTCTAGTTTGTGATGATTGGGCCTAATGTTGCACACCAAATTGAATAATCATAGGGGATATAATTTGGTTAATTTGTGCTCTCTTTACACACCATTTTAACGAATTCTAAAATATTTAGTTTAGAAAACCTTATATGTTTTGACTATGGATAAATTATAATAAAATGTAGAGTTCAAAGTTTGACTTACCATTTATCCATAAAATAACTCACCAACTAATATCTACCTGAAATTATATTAAAATCTAGAGATTTATAAGTTAAGGTGCATATTAATTGATGAGTTATTTAATGGATAAATGGTAATTCAAACATTGAGTGTATATGTTTGAATGATTTTCAGGTTTTGAATATTGTAATAATGTTCATGATATTTTTGGGAAAGTTACTTTCCGTATTAGTTTTAGGAATACAAGAGAACATAAATTAATGAAAATTAGAATGAACTGAAATTATCAAAGGTTAAAATAAATGTGTCATTAGAGATGACATCTGATTTTTGTTTTTTAATATTCATAATATTATTTAATGTGATTTTATTGATAACCATTTTGGGTTTTTGTATTAAATTGAAAAGTGATCATGGAAATAAATATGAGAAAGGTATATATATTTTAAAAAACTATGTCTTATAACAAAATAAGGGAGCATACATAAATGTTTGAGAATCTTACTATATGACTATTATGAGAAAAAATATAATTTTTCTAGTCTTACCTTAGGTAGTGAGGTTGATATCATAATAGAAATTAAATCTTTATACTCTTACATAATTTCATTAATTAGTGATATTTATCAATGATATTCTGGTGTATTCTAAAATTTATGATCATTATGTGAAAAATATAAATATTGTTTTCATTATATTTTATTTAGAATTTTGGAAATATATATCAAATTGTATTAATAAACTTGAAATGTGATTTTATGGAAAAGTTATATTTTGGAGGATAAAAATTGAAAAATATATGATTGTTAATGGATAACTATTAATTTTAATACATAATTGATGTTGATATAATAAATGGTTGATTGACTTTATAAAATTTAGGTTAGAAGGTATTTTTTATCCTTAGGATTAATAATTTATTCATGATATATTTGGTGAAGTTCCTCTCATTTTGGGATTGTGGTATATATTGGCTAGTGTGTGAGTTTATAACAAAGTGATTAATAAATTTTAAAGGATAAATATTGTGTTACTTTCTTGAACAATAGTTTTTTTTCTTGTGGTTTAATATCATTGACATTCAAATAATTATGGGAAAGGTGAATTTTAATGAATGTATGAATAAAGTATATGCATACATGATTATATGATAATATGAAATATTAATGTTGTTTAAGGAAAGATAAGTAAATTAATATATCTAGAGAGAGTAAGGTAGATATTGTATTATAATATGTACCCTCAATGATAAATATTTTAATAATACCCTCACCTACTTTAACATATGAGTAATAATTAAAATTACGATGATGAAATTTATTTAACATGGTAGAATATAATGACCCAAGACATTGGATCCTTTAAATTGATAATATATTCAATAGTTTGTGTCACATGAAAAACCAGACTAATGAAACACCTGACAAAAATTAACCATGAAATATTAAAATTAGATTATTATAATACCATTAGTAAATAAATATATAATAATAAATTAAAATAATTACATATTATTATTTTCTTTGATTTTAAGAAGGATTCATTTCAAAGAAATATTGTATTTTAGGTTAATTTGATCATAGATAAAATATTATTATAGGTAATAATTAAATTTATAAACTAATATTTCTTCATTAAATTATTTATCAATTTATATAAAATAATATTAAAGAAACCTGATGTATAAAAATATCTTGTTTTTAAAAAAATTGTTTTTTATATTTTGTATCTTCATTTATAAGTTAAGTGTACGGGTTTTAAAATTTTAAATAGTTGAAATAAAATTCATTAAGGTATTAATAATTTCAATACTATCTTAAGATGAATTTTTGGTATGTGTCTAAAATAGTTAATTTTTGCTGAATAGTGAACAAATACAATTTTTACCAAAACAATAAATGTTATGACCTTATCATTATATAAGAAAGAACTCTAAGTTTATCAAACTTTTTAAGTGATAAAGATGTATTAAAGTAGAAAATATAAATATTTTCAAAATACTACTATGAATTTATAAAACCTATGTTTAACAACATATCTAATATTTTCCAATAAAAACAGTTTTGGTCTTTTATTTTAAGTAAATATTATTTTTATCAAATTATATTTTTTATTAATATTAATGTAATATAAATTTTATTTTATTTATAATACACAAATTTATATCATTAAAATTAAATAGATTGATAATTTTATTCTAAAAATAAATTTAATGTTTAAAATATATCTTTCTAAATGGGTTTTACACGTTACATGTGCTAATGTTAAATTAAATTTTTCTTACATATATAAATTTATTTTGATAAAATGGATTAAATAATTAGAATTAATAGGAAACAATTATTTAATATAGTTAATTTTATTTTAATTTATAAAAATTAAATTACTTGGGTAAAAAGTAGTTTCCACAGTTAAAGTGAGTATTTGAGGATTAAATGACATAAAACACGAATAAAACGTATTAAAAAGAATTTTTGATGTATTATTGATATTATCTCATTACTCACACCATTATTTTCATTTCTTAGTCTTATTTACTTATGAAACATGTTCTTTCTTTATATTAAGTTTTAATATTTCAAAAAATATCATTTTCACTACATTAAAAGGGTACTCTCACCGCACCTTCTATAACACCATAAAAATTAGGTTTACTAATGAAAATATACCTTTTTCATTACCATATAATCTTATTTATTATCCTTGTGACAATGTTTGTAATATATTAACCTAAGACCTCCATTTATAAGGGGATTTCCATGTGAAATCCCGAGTCCTCAATGTGAGTATTGCCCCCCTAACATTCTCTTTTTCATTCTTAATTTCCCAAATATAATTTTTTAATTACTATATAATTATAGAATTGTTATTTTTATACTGATTTTTTTATACTAATGTAAAAACAATTAACCACTTTTCTCTTTATCTATTAAAAAAAGAGAAACTGACATTCATACATTATACGGACAATTGCCTCCACAGAACAACATCTTCCATTTTTCACCACTACCTATATTTGTTAGTAATAAGTATGTAATTAGAGAAAAAATTAAATATATAAAATTATTATGAATATAAAATTTAAAATTCATGTTCTTCCCACTCATTCATCGAAAAGGGAAAATGATAGTCGTGTTTTGGGTAAACGACCACCTCTAAGAAGTAATTTATCTCATTTTTCATTTACATTCTTTATTGTTTTTTAAAATATCATGTAATATTATTATAAACATTAATATTATCTAAATAATATCATTATTATTCAATAATAGAGATATTATTCTAAAATAAACCAATTTTATTATCAAAATCATCAATTAATTATAGTATTTTCATGTTTGGGTCAGTCTTACCATCTATTTAAAAAATTGGATGGATATCAGAACATAATTAATAATAATATATGGTATAAATAATTTTATAAATGATTTAATTTTTATGAATGGTATTGTTAATATTGAACTCATTAATTAAGATACCAATGTCTTTTCATTAAAAATCACTAAAACATGTTCATGGATTATTTATTCTTTAAGTATTATTAACAATAACAAAATATAATGATATTATAACATTATAAATAATTATAAAACATCAATTACATTACCTTTTATGATCTAGTAATAATGGAATTTGGTATAATAATGAAGAACATCATTTTTAATACAAAACTAATCAAAATGATCAATATTACTCACATGTGATATTGGAAATAGATAATAAATAGAGAATACACATGAAGTGATTAATTATAAATGATGTTTATAAAATTTTATATATATTTATATATGAAATTTTTTCTTAAATAGTTTATTATATGGGAACATAGAGTGCATTCGACTAAGTGGGGATACAAGTTAAGGGTTTATTTTTTGAATTTTAACCCATTGATACATATTTCCTATTATAAAATATGTTTTAATTAGAATTTTTTATAAAGTTCCACATTAATATATTATATTATTATCCAATCACAATTTATGTCATTTAATTTTTCAATCAAATTCATATCCTTCAAGGCGATTTGACTCAAAAGTTTATAAGGTTGTAATGGTGTCATAGCCTCACATTCAAAACCAAGAGGAATGTTTGATATTGTGAACCATAATTTCTATTATATGATGTATTACCTAAACAATTTCCTTTAAAAATAATTTGTTAATTTCCTTTCAGTATATTTGAATGTATATTTCATTTTACCCATTATATGTTCTTTGATTTTTACATTACCATTGCTGTAATAGTTCTTTTTAACTCAACTACCTCCATTGAGTTAAAATTATTATTCAGAAAATTCTTTCTTCCAATGTTGGTTTCTTCCAACCTAATATTTTATTTCATTTTAATTTATATTCCTCTTTTTTGATAATGAATTTTTAATCCAATTATTTTAACATGGTGGGTTTCTTCCACACAAAGAATATCAATGTTAAAAATAATTCTTATCCTCTATAATGATAGTGTCCCGGCCTTGTCAATATTTTTATTTCCCTATAATGAAATCATTAATAATTGGAAACCTATTTATATATTATTTCATTTTAACTTCATATTTCCATTATTCACTTTCCTAAATGATGATTAGATATTATTTTTTCAATGTGGTTTTTCAAAAAAAAAAATTTAATACAATAAAAAATTCATTATTTTTCACATGTATATTTTCTCTGACTCCACATTTTGTGGATATACATTTTCTTAAATTGGAAATTTTATTTTTCTAACAACCTTGATCTTATTTTCAAATTTTTAACCTCTTATTTTTAAGGATCACAAAATTATGATTTTATTTTCATTAATAATTTTCATGTTTCAATTTAGGTAGTATGTATTCTAAGATAAGTGACAAATTTATCTGACTACTAGACACTATTTATATTGGCACCACCAAATCGAGACACTTTTGTCCATGAAAATTCACCAGCTAAAAAATATCGCTATGTATATGACACTTCTAGAGTATCACACTGCCAAATGTCATACTGTTGGACTGAACTATTTACATAGTTTGTGACGTCGTCAGAGGGCACACTATTAAGATTTCATGCCCCTAGAATGTGAATTTGGATAAGTACAAGATATTCCTAGATGAGTAACTATTAATTTAACACATAAAACACACACAAAAATCTAAGTCTATGATACCATCAGACCTCATACTGTCAGACCCCATACCGTCTAACGAGACAGTGCTAGTTAAGTCGCCTCTTGCAAAGTGGAAATTTTGATATTTCTAAGACATCGCAAGTTTAATACCTCCAGTGTGATGCCACTAGAATATCATACCACTATAGTTTAGTGCCATCAGACCTAGAGACATCACAAGTCTAAGACACCTCCATAGTTTTCTTACATTACTAATTTTTAATTACATTATTCTAATGGTTATATTTATTGAAGTTATTTACATTTACAAGATTTATGAATTTATCATAAATTATCTACATAGAGCATTGAAGAGAGTGTCGTTTGAGGAAGAATATGTCTAAATATTCTTCTTATTGTTGTTGATAAAATTGCATCACACTCCCTCATGCATTATAGTAGAAAAAGATATATAAGAAAGTGGATGAAATAGAATTAGTGAAAAACGCAATGCTGGGATCTCAAAGTTCTTGAACACACATTGAAATGAACTTTGTTTCAAACAAGAATATCTCATATGTTTATGCACTCAACTGGGAAGCCAAACTACACATTCATATTTGGTGAATTTATTCATTCAAAGAATAAGATTTTGTGAAACTCTTTTTTCCAGTTGTTTTTTCAAGAACCCGACTCAAGCCACCCTGATGAATCAAATCAAGAGTCACAAGATGCATTGCAATATACCAAGAATTTTTAAACTCTACTCATAGATATTTTTCTATTGTGTTTATAATTATTAGTTTTTGAGAATTGTGTTCTATACTCTGTTTTATATACACACATTTTCTCCTTTGCTAAACTGTAAGACACTCGATATCTTCTCAAAATCCTTTCATATTTTTTCTCCCATGGATAAGAATGGTAGAGGTCCTTGTGTGGACTGTTTAAGTTTTCTTCCATGAGTAACTTTGGAGGATGTAATTTGTGACCATGATAGTGTGTTAACTATTTTAAAACCTAATTTAGGTTGTGGATCATCTTGTTTATTTTATATAAACTGCTTGGTGTTAGGTGATCACCAAGTAGAGAGAACTATGTATTGACTTGAGACCGAACCTCTTCTAGTCATTCTTTCCATTATGTGCTTTAATTTATTTTTAATTTATTTCTTCATTAAAACTAAAAATTATTTTAACTGTAAAAAAAATAAATAATTTGATAGTTTATCATAATTCAAATTCATATAATATATTGATCTATTAAACTGGTTTCAAAGGATTCAATAATATTAAATATTATTCATTCGAGACCTAATCAAGGATTAAAGAAGTCTTTAAAATGATTAATATTTATATCATAATACATATTTTAATAAACTTGATCATATTTAAATATTTGGGGGATTTTAAATTAATACATTTTAAACAAAAAAATTATTGGTCACTCAATTCACCCCCCCCCCCCTCTTGGGATACTCACTCTAAAAAACATATTGTATTAAAGGTTTTACTCTCTTTGGTAATGATGTTTTCCAATACTTGTCGACTTTGATTTTATTCGTCCTTTAAAGATATCAAATTTCTGTTATTTCTAAATTTATTTCATTAAATCAAAAATCATCAAGAAGGTTCTATTAATAACATACCTCATGTCTTTAATGGTATATATAAAAAAACACCGGCTTTGATATTTGGTCTACAGTTAAAATGAATATGTTATTTCTAATACTGGTAGAATCACTTGGGATGATGCAAAAAAATAACTTATAATAATAATTATAAATCTATGAATTCCCTTTAATGTGCATTAGGAGATGAGGAATGTAATGGGACTTTTTCATGTAAAATATCTTTTGAAATTTGGTATACTCTATCTATTTCCAATAAAGGAACATAAAAATTTAAACATATGAGGATTAATAATTATACTATTAAATATGATAATTTTAAAATGAAGTTGTATGATCCCATTTCTAAAAATTATCTTGATTTTAATGAGAATGATATCTCTTGGAAAACAAATATCAAATAAGGATCAGATCATGAGATTACTCAAATGCCTACTATAAAGATGGAGAGGCACTTCAGTTTCAATCAATGAATTATATGACATAAGTAAAATTCTTGTGAAGGAGTTGATTGGAATGATTATGATGTATTAATAGGAGTTAAAGGTAAACTGTGAAGAATATTAGGATCCCAAATGAAATTCAAAAACTTTCAAGACTATTTCCCCTACACAACAAAATGGGAAAGAAAAGAAGAAGGTACCGGTTACCAATTCATGTGATAGTGAATCACCCTCTGATCGTGATGATGAAATGTGTCTTCTAGATAGAATATTTAATATGTTATATAGGAATAAAAAAATAAAAAAAGTATAAAAGAAATTATGATAATATTTGAAATTTTAGGAAATAATAGAAAAAGATGATGATCCAAAGGAAGTTTTCTGATATGAATGAAAAAGGAAAGGTCATATAAAATCCTATATCCAAAGATTAAGTAAAAAAAGATAAGTATAATGATAAGGATATAAGATACAAAAATTACATTAAGGTAACATGGAGTTTTAGAGGGTAGATCAAGTGAATCTGATGCATCACCTGATGGGAAGTCATATAGATCCAACTTGTGTTTCTCAAAAAAAAGTTAGTTAGGTACTTAACTTACTTACTGCTACTAATAATTTTCCTGTGCATGTGTGTGATAATTATAACAATAAAAGGTATGATGATAATGATAGTACATATAATGATGAATTATTTGAATATTGGAACATGATAGAGGATACCAATAATAAATTAAAGGATAAGTAAAAAAGTATTCAAAGGTATCATGCACTAACTGTAAATATAATATCTAAATTATCTATAGAAAAATAGAAAAATGGTCAAGTCACGAACCAATCTAGTTCAACGCTAAACCAGTCACCTAAGATGGCATATGACAAGGCCCAAACGGCATTCTCAATATCCACGGGCAAGAAACTCATGTCGAGCATCAAGATAAAACTGTTGGGAATGATTTTTCCTATGAACAAAAGATAAACAAATAAAAAAATAAAAACTGAACAGTAAAAATAAACGCATGAAGATGAAATAAATTATGTGCTACACATACCTCCATGTGACCTCATGGGTTACCAAAAAACAATGAACCATGTTCATTCCAAGTGCAATCCAACAGTAGAGAAACCTTAAACTGAAAAGATAAAGTAGGCATGAGCACCGAGATGCTCAGTAGCAATGCCAAAAATTAATCATGCTCGATGAATCACCTCTAAGTTGAAATCCATTATTTCTAGATTGAAATTTCGATACATGAAAATTTGTTTTTGAACTCTTTTATCAAAATAATTAACATGCTGCTATTTTTAGTAAAAATCCTTTTCATTTCACTTTCCTAAACAATTCGCAAACCACAAACATTATTTCAATAAATTATTTTAAAAACCAAATATTCCTAGAAAAGGTATTTTAATATAAAAACCCATGTGAAGGTATCATGATATCAAATAACCAAAAGTACCACCAAATAAAATGTTAACATAGAAATATATTTTCATGGGAGTTTCCTAAACATCTCTAGATTGATCCTTGTACGTACTCGGTTTGGAAACACCTATCAGCATATAGTGAAGATTGAAAGTCTATAGCCAACTGGCCACCCTAAACTGATCAATCCAGTGGGACAACCCACAAAGCCTTTAAAAAATCTAAGGGGTACCAACCCATCTAATCAGGGTTTATTGGCAACCATCACTCAGCCCTCAAAAAGATTCCCAGGGAACCCATGGTAAAAGTATACTGCGTAAGTAGGAGGCTCTCGCACACATGACTCACCTTACTTTACATCACCGCACTTGCCTTCCCAATACATAGACAGTAACTATATGATAACCCATATAGGGAAATCTGAAATATGTGCTTCCATCATATAACAAATCAATCACAACTTCCAATCATTCCATCACATCACATGAATTTTTAAACCATTTTACAAAGCACTTTAAGCTTCCAACAAGGCATTCACACTTTCAAAACAAAATTTCACTTTAGAAAATACGTAAGGTGTCAACTTGGCCATTAATACTATCATTCCAATATACCATAAACATATTCTAAATCATTTCTAAAACAAATTAGAATATCGCTTCCATAATTACTTTCCATACATGCCTCTATATTTTATGAACCAAATTCACATCATGAAGCCATTTATAATTCTATGTTAAAAATAGACAACACATTTAAAAAGTGCCAAATTTTTATTCATTTCATAATAAAATTCAATCCTTTCTTTAAAATGATCATGTTTTTTCAAAGTCCTTTGACATTACTCACCAAATATCATTTATCCAAAAATATCAAAAACAATTTCCAAAACAATGTGAAAGGACACTTTTATAGGCTATAAGCCATTTAGTAAATTTTTCTAAAACATTTACAATATTTCGCAATTAAATTTAGCCTTAAATAAGCTTAGAAAATTTATATAATCAAATGGGAAACTAAATCCAAGAGGCACAATTAATTTTACTGAACCCATAGATATATATATACATATATATTTGATTACAACATAAATATAAAAAAAATAAAGGGCTATGTAATTAGGGAATTCAAAATTAAAGGTGCAGGCATAGGGAACCTACCTCAACAAGGGTGAATGTAACACCCCAACCCCAATTACCCAGAGTGGGTTCGTTATTAAATAACCTTGGATTGATCACAGGAGATCAAATCCAGAATGACCGATCAGTTTATTACACTTGAAAGTACTAGATACATACATATGTTTTACATTACATTATGAAATGAAAATAAACAACATTGTGTATACTAAATATCTCTATAGTGATCCTTGGATGTACTCAGTTCAGAACCACCTACATGTTTATGGAAAAGCTCATAAGCCTATAACCAACTAGCCGCCCTCAACTGACTATTCTAGTGGCATAGCCCACCTAGCCTTTACAACATCCAAGGGGTACCTAACTTTCTAATATGGTTTGATCAAACACTATCACTTGACCCACTAAAAGATACCCAGGAAACCCATGGTAAAAGTATATTGTTTAAGTAGGATGCCCTCGCACGAGAGACTCACCTTAACTACTGTCACTGCACTTTCCTACCTCATATAAGGACACTATCTATATGATAATACATATAGTTTAATCCTTAAGAGGTGTTACCATCATATAACAAATCAATCACAAGTGCCAATTGTAATATCACATCACATGAACTTTTAAACCATTTCACAAAGCACCTTCAGTTTCTAACCGGGTGTTCACACATTCAAAACCAAATTTCACTTCCAAAATGACATAAGGTTCCCACCAATCCTTTTATACTATCATTCAAATCAGACATAAAAATATTACAAACCATTTTTTATAACAAAGTGAATCACCACATTCACAATTACTTTTCATATGGGCCTCAACATTTTCCAAACCAAATTTACTTTTCAAATATATTTCCAATTCTAGGTTGAAAACCAACAACCCATTAAAAAGGTGAAAATGGGCCTTCTTTTCATATGAATATTCAACCCTTTATTTAGAATACACTAATTTTCCCTAAAGCCTTTAACTTTACACACCCCATTGAGTTTATCAAAAAATCTCCAAAACCATTACCAAAAAATGTGAAATGACACTTTAACAAGCTAGGAGTATTTTAGTATTCTATTATAAAACACATAGAATACTTAACATTTAAAAGTAACATGAAATAGGCTTTGAAAAGTTATATAAAAAATGGGAAACTAAATCCAGGAGTTGCAATTAATTTTACCAAACTCAAAGATTTGCATATTTACATATAAGTATACAACATAAATATAAAAACACATTTTTAAAGTGCTATAAAATTAGAGAAGTCAAAATTAAAGGTGCGGGCATAGGGAACTGACCTCAAAAAGGGAGCAAACCAAGATAATACACTTTGGAAATTGACAAATTAGGCGGCGAACAATGAAAAGTTCCCTAACTCACACACACATACACCATTATATATATATATATTAGTCCAAGGTGCATATTTCCCATGTGATGAGGGAATAAACTAGGGGGATATACATATAAATACATAGATATATACATAAGTATGCATGTGCACACTACCAAGGAGTCGAAGAGAATCGTATAAACAAGTCATATGTACCCTAAATCACCAAAGGGGGCTAAAATAAAGGTGAAAATTAAACAACAGAATAAAAAACTTACCCCGAGCAGTGTCGATGAGCCAAGAAGAGTTAATCCTCTACGCCTTCATTTGTGGATGTCAAAAAATAAATGAAGGAGGCACAAGACACCATTCTCATAACTTATTGAGAAGAGTAATTTCAAAAATTGGCTCACCAAAAACCCTAGGGTTTGGTCGAGAGATGGTGAGAGAGATGGAGGAAGAAAATTCCAATTCATTGGAGGAGGAAGGAGGAGAAGTTCTTACTATGAAGTAACAAGTGAGATTTCATAAGAAACTCGTGTAAATCATTGAAGGAAAAGATGGATAGGAAGGAGGAGAGTCATGTGGAAAATGGGAGAGGGTAGTCACCTCGTGTGATGCACCGGGAGGAGGGGAAACCAAGGGAAAGTAAGAAAAAAAGAAAAGTACAAAATTAAATAAAGAAAAATGGAAATAAAAATAAAAAAATAGAAAATTAAAATAAAAACGTAATATGATAATAATAATAATATTCATAATAGTAATTATCATAATAATCATCATCATCATCATAATCATAATAATAATATGAATTTTATAATTATTAGTAAACATTATTTTCTTTTTTATTTCATTATTCTTATATTATTTTATTTTTAATTTCATGTCCTTTATTATATATACTGAGAAATAGTTTTTCTGCACATGGTTACCTGAACCTAGATGAACGGTCAAGCAATTCATGCTAAAACTATGTCACTCAGTACTAACCAGATGATAAACCTGGATGCATGGCTATTATTAATTTCGTGCAACCCATGTGAAGGACCCCACTTCACTTAAAAATTATAAAATTCAACCCAAACTTACCAGAAAACCAAAGCGATGAAATAAAAAATTAAATTAGTTAAATTTTTAAGTTTGGGTTGTGACATATCAATTGTTCAAAGAAAAAACTAAACCTAAACTATCAAATGATCAATTGAAGAAAGATCTTTAAAAATTTACTAATTGTAGAGAGAAACTCACACAGGTATTGGGAAAATATGTTTCGCCAAAATATGTTACTAGAATATGATATGAGCCCGAAAAAAGAAGAATATCTAAAAGTATTTTTGTTTCTAAATCCAAAACTAAAATTTCACCTACAAATAAATTTTCAAAAGAACCTAATTTTTTGTTTTTAAAAGTTTGGAATTTTTTTATAAGAAACCTATGAGGAAATTATGGGTTTCTAAATCTTTAATTTCACTCATTTCTGGACCCAAACATATTTATTTTCCAAAATAATTTCTTATTTAAAAAATTTTCTAGATGAAAAAGTTTCAAGACCTCCAGAAGTAGTCTATGGTACTCGTAAATTTTCTATTCAATACATATGATAGGATATTATTTAGGCCATAAGATCCTCATAATGTATGATGGTGGACATGTCACCTTCGGTGACAATGAAAAAGGAAATATAATCGTCCTAGGACAGATTGGTAAAAAAATTAGTTTTAATTTATAAAGGTTTATATTTTTATGGTTTAAATATAATATGATAAGAATTTCTCAATTATATGATGATGGTTTTTATGTTATGTTTGATAATGATTCCTGCAATGTTTTTTATTCTAAAAATGATTTCATTTTTGCTACTGTGAGAAATGAAAATTTTAATGTCGTATATTTAAATTCTTGTATTTCTCAAAATTATTCTTGCTTAAGTTCCTTTCATAATGATTCATTTCTTTAGCATTGGAGACTAAGCCATTGCCACATTAACTCACCTAGAAAGCTAACTAGGAAAGGGTTAGAAAGGGATCTTCCTAAGCTTGAGTTCCAAACTAATAGAGTATGTAACCCCAGTCAAAAATGGAAAAATCACCAAGTTTTTTCTAAATTAAAGAAATAAGTGTCAATTTATTAACCCCTTGAGTTGGTTTAGATGGATTTTTTTAGACCTTCTAGAGTTTCAAGTCTTAATGGAAATCACTATGCTTTTTCTATTGTAGGTTATTTCTATTGGTATACTTGGGTATATATTCTAGCTCATAGAAGTGAAGTCTGCTCTTACTTTATGAAGTATTCTAAGTCTATAGACAATCTTAGTAGACTTAGGATTAATACCTTAAGTACTGATCATGGTCGTGAGTTTGAAAATCAAGATTTTGAGTTATTTTTATCACAAAATTTTTACACTCATAACTTTTATGTTCCTAGGCCACCATAGAATAATGGAGTTGTTGAAAGGAGAAATAAAACCTTACATGAAATATCTTAGACTATGCTAAATTATTATGACCGGCCTTCTTATTTTTTGGGATGAATCTGTCAATACAGAATGTTATATCATCAATAGAGTTTTGATCAAACTTATCTTTAAGATATCCCCTTATAAGGTGTGGAATAATAGGAAACCTACGGTTAATTAATTTATATTGTTTTTCTGCAATGTATTGATTTTAATACTACGGATAATCATGAATAAATATCCAATAGTGATGATGGAAATTTTCTGGGTTATTCAATCTCTAGAAAATCCTGTATATTTTTCAATAAGAAGATCAAAACTATGGAAGAGGATGTCCATATTAAATTTGATGAAATTGATCCACATGAACCTAATACTTCCTTATAAAACCATAAGGATGATTTATCTTCTTAAATATAAATTCAAAAAATTTATAATCTACTATAAAATAAGTAGAAAACCATCCAACTCTGAAGAATTTCCAGAACATCCAGAACTTGAACCTGAAAATCCATAAGTGATTGGTCCCTCTTTCTCTAGAGATGCTAAAATAATTAAATACCCTCATTTAGATGTTATTGTATTTGATCTAAATATAAGAACACTAACTAGAAATTATATTGGAAAGAAGTTTTAACATCAAGATTTCTTATCTTAGCTTCAACCTAAGAACAAAAATGAATCCATTAATGATGAATTCTAGGTAATAACTATGAAAGAATAATTGAATCATTTTATAAAAACCCTGCTATTTGTTACACACTTAAAACTGATTTAGTACATAAAATTCACTTGATAAAATATAGAATATTGATAGGTATAGTGTCTTTGGGCTTAGAAATATTACATAACAACTTAGAACATATAACACAACATCTTTTTTGAAAACTTCTTTTACATAACCACGACATTCCCTTGTACTTAGAATTATATGGGATAACCTGAGGACATACATGTGAAAAGGGTGAGCTATAAAGCCCACTAAGGGAGTAAACAAGGTATAATATGAATAATACAATACATTTTGGGTAATAGTCATATAAATGGATCCTAAAATAAATATGAACATAAAGGCATGATATATCATGATTATCATAACATGGAAATGTGGTAAAAACACTTTACATGGAAATAGCAAGAGCCAGGTATCATTGCACATGGAGCATGAGTAAATCATCATTTAAATTGAATTTTCATGATTAAATACTCATTTCACTTGAATTAGAATGATTAAATCCTCATTTAATTTGACGTATCATGATACTAATCTTATCCAATTCATTGGAGCGCTATCTAGGCACACCCGTCTTAAACATTTCATTTCATGTGTTAGTCTTCCACATAGATCATACAACATGGATTCATCAAACATCAACATTTATTGCACGATAAACAAATGTGGAATTAATACATGAAAATACATAATAAATAAGTAAATATTCATAAATGTGAATACTCTTGATAGAGAAATGGGTATGGTATTCACTACATAATGATTTTGGCTTGGAAAATTGCATTGCAACTTCCGCAGCATAACGAAGTGACATAAGAATTCATTAAAAAAATTCATGATAGAGAAAGGGGAGTATAATAATATGTAAACGAAATGGACGGTAAGGGGTTCATATAGATACATGTCCAAAAACATTTAATGTAATTTAGACTCATAAAACTAAACAATTTCTTGAATGTGAATGAGAATAGAGAAATTCCTTACAAAATTTTGGCATGGTAACAGGTGTAAATGAGAGGTAATAATGAGAGTGAAAGAGGAATATAATCATTACAAACACAATTAGGGGAAAATAATGGAGGTGATAAATCATACCCCAACATTTATAATTGAATGTAAAAGGGTATTTCAACCTAAAACAACTTGTATTAAAATAAAAAAAGAAAAGAATCCATTACAGAAATTTGGCATGGTAACGGCTATACTTGGGAGGCATTAATGGGAGATAAAGGGGCATCTCATCATTGAAATGTAAGGAGGGAATTATATGGGAGGTGTGAAATCATACCCCAACATTTTTAATTTGAAAAAAAAGTTCAAAACAATATAAGGAAACTCATACATAAATAAGGAAATTGAGAATCCCTTACATGTGAGTGTGATCCCAAAGGCTTAAGAGAGGCTTGATAGAGGCTTATTAGGAGATTAAAATGACTTTTCAGGATTCTAGAGAAAGGAGGGTAGGGGATGGTCGATATCCAAAGTCTTTTAGTGAAGATTAAGTGGGATTTTGGGTGGGTTTATATAGGAAAGGAGAGGGAATTCTTTATTATTTAGGTCTGGGACACCACACGTTAAACTAATCCAAACCACAAACCGGACCATTGTTTTTGCCCATGGTTTTTTCCAAAGGGTAGTGTAAGAAAATATTTTATAAGTCCAATGTCCGAAATTCTTAAAATAATAGGGTTCCTTATGTGGAGGTGAGTCACACTCTCAAGGAAATCAATTTAAAAAGGTAAAAAATTTTATAAATCTTGAAGGGTCCACTAAGGAATTGTAGAATAAATCAAACAAAACTAAAATAAAATTATTTTAATTTTAAAACATATATTTTCCCAACATAATTTTTAAAGTATTTTATTACATCACTCTTGGGTCATTATGATGTCATAAAACACGTTATATATTTAAACAATATTTAATTTTTTCTGAAAAATTCGACTTTCTCGGAAAATCATAAAAAATTAACCATTGGATAATTTTTACATCCAAATTCCAAAAATAATATTCATTTTATCTAAAAAATTTATAAATATGTGAATTTTTATTATTAAAATATAAACTGGCATTTATCAAAAATCCATGGGTTTTGACAAAAATGGCTTTTAAACCTTAATAAAAATAACAATCGTATTCATAATAATTATATGGTAATTTATATTATATAAAAATAATTTAGTAATAATATTTAATTAAAATATTATTTATTTCAATAATCAATTAATTCATCAAGATAGATTTCTTAATCGAATATTAACTAAAAATACTATTTGTTTTTTAAAAAAATTATAATGTACCAATAATAAAATGAATGTGTATTCTTTATTATATAAAAAAATAATTCACATAATCATAGTGCTAAGGTATTGTTACATAACCCCTTATAATAGCTGCATAAGAACAAAGGGTAAGGAGTGCAATGGTGAAAGACTCATGGGGTGGCTCAGATAACATTGCTTGGATGGTAATCCCGATCAACTTCCACTTCTCTCGTAGGTGGTTCCTCTCAATCTTAACATGTTGAAGCTCAGCATTGTCTTGGTCTAGAGTGAATCCCAATGATGCCACCTCCTTTCGGATCTCCAAAAAATGGGCTTCAAATGGGGAAATTCTACTGGATGAGGCCATCACATCCTTTGTCTGAGTAAATTGGATTTGTTAAAGCCCTATATTTATACTAATCATTTGATCACTGTTCAACGACTATATTAGAAATGGTAATAATTATTAATGGTATTTTGAATTAAAAGAACATAAAACCAATGAAGTGAAGATTTTATATAACCATTTTTCAGAATAATACTTTTAATTAAATCAAGAGAAATTTTCATTGATTAATATTTGGTTCGTTAAAATCTTCCCCCCTTAAGAAAAATTATGTCCTCACAATTTGATTACATACAAAAAGAACTCTAAAATCTAAACATGACTTTAGGGTTTCTTACCCACCACCATTAAGAATTCCCCAACCCTCATTATCACATCTATCATGGAAAGTGAGGGTCCACTTAGTGCAATAATACCTCAATGAACATTAAAAGTCCTCCACTTCCTTATTCGAGTCACGGTCCATGCAACATGGACGTACCGATGGAAAATATGATGCACTTTTTGAAAAAAAAATGTTTCTAACGTATAGTTTCAAAACATCACCATATACCAGGTTTTTTGTAAAACAGTCTGACAGAGTCCGATATGATATTTTTGAAATTTTTTTCTCCTAATATATTGTCTAAGTTTCCAAAAAGTCTTGAAGATGAGACTATATATATTGGCTGCTCGGAGGTCACCCTCTTTGGTAGCTATTATAAAATTAAGTAGTGCATCATACTCTCTGGATAGGATGAAATATTTGAAAATACCCTGATGGTACCTCCCTCGTCTTGAATGGTGGGAGAGTTGGGAGCTTAATATTTGATCATAGGTGAGCCATGATCCCTGATGATTCCATGGTATGGAGGAGGTGTTTGATATGTTGAAGAGTGTCTTACAAGAAAGTTGGACATTAGAAAAGGTTTTGATGTGATACGAGCTTGACATCGTAATAATTATATCTAGTAAATCCTTAGGAAGGTGCAATAGTTTTTTATGAGGTTCTTCCCCTTCCATCTCGAAACTATCCTTTATCTTGCTGACGAAACATATCAACTTTTGAGTTACCCTCTAGACATGATAAAATAATTATATTAAACTACATGAAGTCTAATGATTTATTATTCCTTAATGAAAATAAAGTTAGGGGTAACACATAAAGGGGAATCCAAAGGCAAAACAGATAACATATAAATAAATTTTATTTCCTTAACTTATGAATCAATAGGCTTCAATCTATGTTATTCATGATCTACTTTCTAACATATATTCTAATGGGAATTTTTTTAATTCCCTTAACAATGGTTCATACTAATCATGTGAATTTACCAAAGAATATCCCTCAGTAGTGTCATAACTAAGAGTGGAGCAAGGCCCATTGTCATGTACCAGGATACCTAGGTCAAGCTCAAAACTCCTTGTTGATGTTTTCACTCCTAGGTACATCTGTGCCAGAGCCTGCTCTACCCGCTCGTATCCAGAAAGAGACGTATTTTCTTGATAAGCCACTTAATTAATACTCACAATAATTTAGGGATGTATTCATTATACATAGTCTTATCCCTAAGGCTTTCACTAGAGTTTTATAATCCTAATCCTAAAATTACCTAAACCTATCCTCTAATACCAACTATAGCAACCCTTCTCTTTATTACACACTAAAACCTTGTTAATTCCATAAAATTAACTTGATAAAATATATAATATTGAGAGGTATAGTGTATTTGGGGCTTAGGAACATTATATAAAAACATAGAACCTAAAACACATAACATCATTATTGAAAACTTTTTTAGATAACCACAACATTCCCTTGTATGTAGCATTGCATGGGATAACCTAAGGACATACATGGGAAAAGGGTGAGCTATAGAACCCATTAAAGGAGTAAACAAGGAATAACTTGAATAATAAAATACATTTTATGCTATAGGAATATCAAAGGATCATAAAATAAATATGAACATAAATGCATGATATAGCATGATTATCATAACATGGAAATGTGGCAACAACACTTAAAATGGAATTAGAATGATCCAAGGATCATTGCCCATGGAGCATGAGTAAAACCTTATTTCACTTGAATTAGAATGAGTAAACCATCATTGCACTTGAATTATCATGATTAAATCCTCATTTCACTTGACGTATCATGATACTAATCTTTACCCAATGCATTAGAGTGCTTTTAGGGGGAAACCTTCTTAAAAATTTCATTTCATGTATAAGTGTGCCACATAGATCATAAAACATGGATTCATCAAACATCATAATTTATTACACAATAAAGTAATGTGGAGTTCATACGTGAAAATACATAATCAATAAGTAAATTTGCATTAAGGTTAATACCCTTGATAGAGAAATGGGCATGGTATTCACTACACAAAGACTTTGGCTTGGAAAATCAAGGTGCAATTTTAGCAGCATAACAACCTGATATAAGAATTCATAAAAATTGTTTGATGAGAGAGAAATGGGTTTCTCATCATATACACATGAAATGGAAAGTAATTGAGTCATATATATACATGTCCCAACAAATATAAGTTAATTTAGACTCATAATACAAAACAATTGATTGAATTTAATGAGAAGAGATAAGTTCCTTATGTAATTTTGGCATGGAAATGGGTGTACATGAGAGGAATTAATGAGAGAGAAAGATGTCTCCAATCATTTCAAACACAGGGAGGGTAAAATAAGGGTGGTGAAAAATCATACCCCAACATTTGTTATTGAAAGTAAAAGGGTATTAAAGGAAAAGTGCAAGTAAATTCAGTAGAAAATAAAACGCTACATTACATCAAAACCATATGCATCCTTCTCCCCATCATCAGATAACTCATCACCAGGATCAGCTGACTCCCATTCAGAAGATTCGTATTTGCGCATCATCTCAAGGTACATATTTTTCTTCTGAATCATTTCCTCAGACAACTTCTCTTTGACCGGCCGTTTCCCACTGAATCCTTTGTCCCTCTTCGGGCACCCTCCTCTTCGTTTGCCACTGTACCAATTTTCAATGACATTTTCTTGTGACCCTACAATATTGTGTGCAGACCTTGTCGCCATTGGTTTGGGAAGATCCGTATAGTCTCTCTTTGGATCTCCTTCCTTCCTAGATGATGACCTGGTTGATACTGGCTTCGGCAGGTATGAGTAGTCCTTCCTTGGCCTCCTCTTTGGTGGCGCAGTCATGACACCTTCACTTTCAGACATCTTTATTCGACCACCTTGAACAATATCACTATATGAAGGTCTGGCTGCTCTGTCACCATTCTCTTTCTCACTATCAGATATATTCCCCCATTTATCAGTGATATTCACAGAAACCACACTCTTGCTGCCAACATCTTTCTTTCCCAAGACATCATCTGAGGTTTTAAGAGACTCTCCTCTGGTCTGAGAGAGCCTGTTATGATCCAGCACAACAAGGCAATGAGGGTTCATTTCACCAACAACCCCACGTTCCGGATTATTAGGAACCTCAAAATCATGCCGATCAGCCATCCCAGTGGGTGTCTCCTCCTGCTCCAGCCCTGCAAATCTATTACCATAAGAGGCCCAACCATCTAGGGTAAGATTTTCCTTATCAAGTCCACCTCCTTCATCCCTCATATTGTCAGAAATCGGCTATACTTGGCATGAATTAATAGCAACCTCCATCAAAGGTGGACCTCCTGCACCAAGATCACTTTTGAGACGGTAAAAAACCTGCTTCACTGTTGGATGTAAGGGCTCCCGAACATCCTTCATGGCATAAGCATGCTTATTCACCTCGATGCTGGTATCTTGCCATTCCCCCTGCTCCATGTTTGCAACATTCAGTGCAGCATCAATGCAAGGACTCCCCATGTGATTACCCCGATCAACAATATTGCCAGCACCAACACATTCCACATCCCTGTCCTCAGCCACACCCCCTCGCGCACTCAAATGGTCTGCCGGAACACCCATAGTAGGAGTGGGAATCGATCCAGAAGTGTCCCCACTAAGAACTCCTCGCGCCTTCACCACCTGGGAGAACCCATCCTTTCCTCCGCTGCGGCAAACCAAATCAGAATGACCAAGTCTACAGCATTGCACACAGTACTGCATCCAAGACTCAAAGAGGACTTCTTGATGCCAACGGAATTCCTTGCTGTCTGTGATCCAGAAATGGTTCACTGGTGATCTTGCGACATCAACTTCCACGCAGATCCGCGGACAGATCGGGTAACACACAGACTCGGTTCGGCGGTCAGAACATAAATAGCGGCCAATAATGTTCCCAATTGCACATAGAATAGATGGATTTTGGAAGGACAGAGGTAATCCAGGGAGACATACCCATGTCGCGATTGTCGATGGATCCCACCGCATATGGAAGTCGAAGCTCCAACGAAACAGGTAGAAGGAGAAACCCTTGTATCTTCGAGGGGCCTTGGACCAGGCACAAATCAAATCCTCCTCTGACCCAAATCGTATCATGATATGTCGTTGATCAAGGAGACCGACAACTGTGTGTTCATGAAGCTCCCAAGAATCAGAGAAAAACCGCTCGAACTCAACAACCGATGGGCGTTGAGGACAAAAACGGGAAACAAGGGTATGCTTGCACAGGTTCGCGGCCCCATTTATCTCCGCTGAGAGAAGGGAGAGCTGTGGTGTCTCTTGTAAAATGTCTGGAACCTTCGGGGCAAGGTGGATCCTTGGGAAAGGGAGATGCGCAACAGAATGAGAACATGGCGAGAGAGGCCTACCCTGCTCGTGTAGAAACGATCACGCAGCTCCCCCCACCGATTGAGAGGGGGGAGCAGAACGATGCTACATTAGATCTAGGTCATCGTCGTGGAGGAAGCCAAAGATGTGGCGGTCACCTCTTGATAGACACACTAAATCAATGAATTTATCACCAATAAAAGAAACAATGAAAGTGGGAAAAATTCGTAAAAGGGTATTACAACATAAATAAACTTGGATAAAAATAATAATGGAAGGAATAACTTATAGAAATTCATCATGGTAACGGGTGTACATGGGAGGAATTATGGAGAGATAAAGGGGTCTCTAATCATTCAAACATAAGGAGGGAAGTATAGGGGAGGTGAGAAATCATACCCCAACATTTGTAATTGAAAATAAAATGGCATAACAATATAAGGAAACTTATACATTAATAAGGAATGTGAGAAGACCTTACTTGGAAGTGTGATCCCAAATGATTGGGAGAGGCTTGAGATAGGGTTATTAGAAGCTTGGGGGGGCTTGAGAGGATTATAGAGAGAGTAGTTTCAGGGTCGTTTGAGCTCTAACTGCATTGAGTAAAGAGGAAGTGGGATCATGGGTGGGTTTATATTGGAAAGGAGAAGAAATTATTTATTATTTAGGTTTGGGTCACCACACATTAAACTAATCTAAACCACAAATGAGACAATGTTTTTTCCCATGGTTTTTTCCAAATGGGAGTGGGAAAAAATATTTTATAAAGAATATGGATATACTTCTTAAAATAATAAGGTTTCTTATGTGGAGGTGAGTCAGACTCTCAAGGAGATCAATTTAAAAATGTAAAATGTTTTATAAGTCTTGAAGATTCTACTAAAAAATTTTAAAATAAATCAAACAAAACTAAAATAATAAGGTTTCTTATGTAGAGGTAAGTCACACTCCCAAGGAAATCAATTTAAAAATGTAAAATGTTTTATAAGTCTCCTAGGGTCTACTAAACCATTGTAATATAAATCAAACAAAACTAAAATCACATTATTTTAATGGAAAAAAATATATTGGCCAAAAATAATATTTATATTATTTTATTACATCACTATTTGGTCATTATGATGTCATAAATCACATTATATATTTAAACCGTATTTAATTTTTAGCCAAAAATTCGATTGTCTCGGGAAATTATGAAAAATTCACCATTGGATAATTTCGATGTCCTCATTACAAAATTAATAGTAATTTTATCTAAATAATTTTATAAATATTTCAATTTTTACTTTTAAAATAGAAAATGAAAATTACTGAAAATTCATGGGTTCTGACAAAAATAGCTTTTAAACCATAATAAAAATCACAACCATAATCATAATACTTATACGGTCATTTATATTATATAAAAATTAATTTAGTAATAATATTTAAATAAAATATTATTTAAACACCCACATAAGGTCATGTTACATAACCCCTTATAACACCCACATATGACCAAAGGGTAGGGTGTGTGATGGTGACAGACTCTTGGGGTGGCTCAGATAACATTTCTCTGGTGGTGATCTCTATCAACTTACACTTCTCTCATAGGCAGTTCTCTATGAGTTTAATGTGTTGAAGACTATCTTGGTCTTAGTCAAAAGTGAAGCCCAATGATGCCACCTCCTTTGCAAGCTCAGATAAATGGGCTTCATACGGGGCAAGTCTAATGGATGAGGTCGTCACTTCCTTTGTCTGAGTAAATTGGATTTGTTAAAGCCCTATATTTATACAAACCATGTGATCACTGTTCAATACATATATTAGAATTTATAAAACAATTTAACATTATTATGAAATATAAAAACCAAAAACCAAGAAAGTGCATATTTTAGATAACTATTTTTCATAATAAGACATTTAATTACATCAAGAGTAATTTTTAGGGATAAAAGTTTGGGTTGTTTCACATTTTGAAACAAAAAATTATAGGAACTTGTAGATAGACTCAAGGAGAACCTGAATGTTAGCACTAAATGTGTGTTTAGGAATAATTTTGATGAATTTGACACTATAGTTAGAAACAAGGCTAGACTTGTTGCACAGTGTTATAATCCGGAATAAGGGATAGATTATGAGGAAACCTTCTCACCTATAGGTAGACTCGAATCCATAATAATCCTTCTTTCTTTTGCAGCACATCCAGATTTTATGATTTATCAAATGGATGTCAATAGTGCATTATTAAGTTGGATCTTGATATAGCTAGGAAACCAGTTGATCATACTAGTTATAGAGGTATGACTCTAATTATTCTCTACATGACTACTATCTGACTGGATATTATGTTTAGTGGGTGTATTTTTTTCATGTTTTCAAGCTATCAAAAAAGAGTCACACCTTGTTGTTATTAAAAAAATTCAAATACCTCAACTATACAGCCAATTTATGAATGTTTACCCAATAGGACAAGTATTTTATCTAGAAACTTATTCTAATGTAGCTTTTGGTGGATGGAAGTTATATATAAAAAGATCCTCTAGAGCATTTCACTTTTCAAGAAGGACTCTAGTTTCTTGGTGTAGTAAAAAGAAATTTTTTCTTTCATTTTCTACAATTGAAGCTGAGTACATAGTTGTAGGTAGTTGTTCTGCACAGTTTGTGTGGATGAAACACGCTTGACTAGACTATGGATATCAATTCTGATATTTCCACATTAAGTATGACAACACAGGTGATATTAACATTTCTAAGAATCTTGTTTCTCATTCTAATAAAAATCATATTGATATAAGATATCACTTTTTCATAGACTATTTTCAAAAATGAGATATCACTCTTGATGTTATTAGCACAGAACATCCGATTACTGATATTTTAACAAATCCTTTGAATTCTGAAATGACTAAATATATCAAACATGAGTTAGGGTTAATAAATTATAGTTAAGTTTAATTTTCTTTTTTGATACCATTGGATTTCATACCATTGGTTTTTCATACTGTGGGTTTTCATACCATTGGTTTTTCATATCATTGGTTTTCACACCATTGGTTGTTATACCATTTTTTTTATACTATTGGTTTTAGTACCATTAATTGCCACATTGTTGGTTTTTTGGGTCATTGTATATTATACCTTTTCAAAATTTTCTATTTCATGATATTTTGAACCACCAGTTTATTTCCTAGTTTTTGATATATATGTAACCCGATGCATATTTTTTCTAAAATTTTGATTTGGATTTCAATTATTATTGTAACACCCTGATATTTTATGAGAAATATTTTTTTATGTATTATGTTATACGCAACATCAAAATAATCTTTCAATACACACAACACTAGCTTGGCTTGTGTTATACACAAGAGCAACCTTCCTCTATAGCATGTGTTGTACGCAATATCGAGTTTCACTAAATAATGATATATTGTTATAATATTATTATGGACTAGACATTATGAATAGTATTACCTACATTTTTAATTTTATAACATTATTATTCATCTTACACATTTTCTAAAACATGGTATGTGAACAAAATAAATTTTTTGCGTAAAATAAGTATTTTTCAAAAAAAATGCAGTTTTGCCGCCTTTTGATGGCGCACCTACTTTAAATCTAGTTTTCGATAGGTTTATAATTTCAATTTGACAAAATAAAATTCTTCATTGGAATCAGGATATAAAAATTTACTTTGGATAAAATTTTCATATTATTCTGATAACTTTCATATTTTATTGAATAGTAAAAACACGCTATATTTTAATTTAAAAAACTTTTTCATCACAATAATTTATATGTTTAAATTATAATATTTAATGGTTTTAAAGTAAATATAGAATATATTTTTACCATTTAATATAATTTATGTCATTACCATTAATTTTACTTTGAATTCATAGGTTAAAACATTTCAATCTTTGCCAATGTTTTATCTTTTAAAACCCGTTTTCTTAACAATGGGATTAATTTTAAATTAATTACTGCAACTTCTGTAGTTTGAATTTTTAAAAATGGATTCCATATTTGAATTCATTGGGTCCAAATTATGTTAACAGGTTACTTTTATTTTTTTGATATTATGATTAGTAACTACAGTAATTTTTATTTACTGTAGTTAAAAGTAAATCGGGTAATTAAGGGTAAAAATAAGATTATAAAATTACTCTAAAACCTGCCAAAATTCTATTGGATGACTAAAAGTTGACCCTTATTACCTAAGGGTTAGAATAAATTCATTTTATGGACTTTTGACCATTAAAATAATTTAATTATTATTAAAACCAAAGAAAGTGACAACATGTCACTCTCTTAAATCTTATAAGTATAATAATTTTAATATAGTTATAAACATCATGATACTTCGAACTTGAATAGTCTCCAGAAATATAATAAAATTATTTACATCTTTTGAATTTATTTATAATTTTTAGGGATTAAATAATTATCATTAATTATGACAAAATATTGATGTTGAAATTATTTTATTGAATGAATTATAAAATGAATGATTTTAAAAGTATTAAAATAAATATTACAAGAATAATTTAATGTGATCCACTAATTTTATAGATAAATATGAAATGTTATTAATCAATTAAATCTTTTAGTTTGAACATATATTCTGTGTATATTTTATTTAAATTCAAATAAATGAATTGTGTCAAAATTGACACTATTGTTATTTTATAAAAATTACATATTATAAAAATTTTTAAAATCACAAAAATATTTAAAAATTATAAATTAAAATTTATATGGTCTAAAACGTACTAAAGTATACAATTATGGACAATTAACAACATATAAGTAATTATTTATAATGATTTAAAATTTATAATATTATTACCACAAATAAATATAAATAGATTATATAAGGACAAATCATGTTGATAATGTTTAAAATAAATTCCCAACTTTCTAAATTTTATTTTTTTAAGATATTAAAAACCTATCTCATCTAAGATTATGTTTTGAGTCATTTTTGTTGGTTTTTAAGTGGGGTTGGAATTTATTATAAATTAATATTTCATATAATTCCAAAGGTGCCCCTCTCCTCCCTTATAAAAGGGCACCTCCTACCTCTCCCCTTTACACAATTTAGAGCCTTCAATCTCAGCCAACCCCTGCCCATTTCCCTTCACAACTTCTCTAGAAACATTATATAGGTACTGGTCTTCTTCAAAGACCAATTTTAGTGCTCTAAGAGAAGGTTTCAAAGAGGCATGTCGAGGAAGAGGTAATATCTGTTACCAATTCTTTCAAATTTATTTCTTCATCTACTTCATCTTCTTTAGTTGTTTCATTATGAAGTAATAACATCAGTATCACTCATACACTGATATGTTATTATAAATATGAAACAACCCTATTTCACCTTCTATCCATCCTACGGAAAATGAAATCACCCCGCATGTGTATGTACGGAATACCGTCTCCACGCCGTGGTGTAATCTGTTTTCCACCACCACCTTTCTTGGATGGGTATAATGGTGTAAAGAATAACTATATATGATTATTATAACATGATACTAATTCTGATACATTCCATCTTACACTCCAATACCATTCAATAGTTATGGAAACGATATCATCGCTCGTGCGTACGTACGGCCTACCGTCTCCACAATTTGATGCAACTCATTCTACATGATCTTCATTGAATAGTGATTATATAAATGAATTGAAAGAATAAATATGATATATATTACACTAATAACATTATTTAAATAAGTTATCTATAACCTAAAAATAGTAATAAGAATTTATTCGACAATACATGCACAAGAACATAAAGAAATGAACACCCGAATAACAAGTAACAATGAAATATTACTAATAAGAAGCTAAGAATGTGACCATATATGATATCATAACAATTATTATGATTCTGGAATAAGTCAATGACATTATTTAAATCATTATACAGGATTTTCAGAGACATGCAAAGCATATCGGACCTAAGTTAAGGGAAAATCTCGCAATCTCATTTTTATCTGAGATTGTTTATACTTCAGAATTTACTGGGGAATATTTATCATCCACAACCATGTTTCCTCAATATTTTATATTATTTATATCATTATAAAATTTTTTAAATCTAATTTTACCCATTGGTGAGTTTTTAGTAAATGATATGAAAGGAATCTTTTGTCATTTTTAGTACGGGGTACTTTTTGAATTTTCCGGCCAAAGTACGAGAAGAATGTTTTTTTAACTTATACGGCATGAATGGATTTTTATGATTTTATAGAACATAATTTCAATGAAGCTTCCTTTAAAATTTTTCAAGTTTATTTTTAATCAACTTGTTTTAGTTTAAAATTGTATCACATGTTAAGAAAGGAAAAATATTTTTGAAGTAGAAAGGATATTTTCCTCAAGAATGGAGTTCAAGTGTTTTATCAAAATTATTTTCCATCTAAGATAATATAGGGATCTATTTCTATCCCTATTTTCACATTGATTTGATTATGTTATGGTGGAATTATTTTTATGAATTCATTTTATCTTACATGGATTATGTTATGATGGCATGATGTTTAATAATCCCATTTTTGTTACATGGGTTATGCTAGGATATATGCTTTATGATTTTGTGGCACACATAAGAATGTTTTCATTATGAGATTAGTGGGACCTATATCTCCCTCCAATACATTGGGTACAGATTTATATGTCATGAGATAGACATGTCTGTAATGGAAAGTTAATCCGGTTCAGTGATACAGGACTAGAACGAGGAGTGAACTCTATTAATTAATGGACTTTGTCCACTATGATGGTCTTAAAAATGAGCCTTGACTAATATGAAATTATTTTCTATGATTATTTGTGTATTGCACAAAGTTTCATGATTTAAGTTATGATTATTGGGATTATATTTTACCACTATGATTTATCCCAAGTTATGATATTATGATCTCTTTTGTAGGTTGAGATATGCAAAATGTTATGTTTGATATTTATTTTTATTACCCATACTGAGCATTTGAGCTCACCCTATTGTATGTTCTCTTTTCCTGAGGTCAGGAAGAAGGGTATTAATTAGGATATTCCAAAAAGGGACTATAGATATGATTAAATAAATGGGAGATAATGTAGATGATTTATGAACCAGTTGTTTATGTTTCCCAGTTTCTAGAGACACTATACCTATATGGTCCTATCATGGTTTTGTTATATGTTGTAATACGTATGATTCAATTTTGAAGTAATAACCATTTATGTAAACTATGGGTTGTTATAGTTGGTATTAGAGGAAAGTTATAGTCAACCTTTGGAAACTAGGATGTGAAAGCCTTAGTAAGAACCCTAAGGATATGTTTAAGAATAGAACACAATATTATTATTTTAGAAATGGCCATGAATAACCTATGAAAAGACATTATGTGTAAAATTTTATTCATGATTATGTGGTTTTCCTATTATGATTAGTGTTTCTCACACTATGTTTATTGGTTTTAGTCAATGGCTGGAACCCGAAGGAACCGTGTTAATGCTGAACGCAATGGGCAATGCAATGATCGTCCCCTTAAGCAACCAAACCTTATGGGAGCTGGGATGAAAAATATTGTAGCCATGCTCACACAGCTTTCTCAAGCAATGAACCATGAAGGACTTCCAAATGAGCAAAGTAAAGATAAACATTCTGTTGAATCCTTCATGAGGCAGCGCACACCTTCATTCAGCGGGTCTTCTGATCCATTAGTGGATGAACAATGGATTAGTACCACTGAAAATATATTTTCAGTTCTTTAATTTTCTGAACATGAAAATTTCATCTTAGCAGTGTATCATTTAGAAGGTGATGATGATCAATGGTGGAATATTATCAAGAATACGAGGCAAAGTGATGAAATTGATTCCATGGAATGGGATGAGTTCAAGAACTTATTTTTCAATAAGTACTTCCCTTGTATTCTTCGAACAATGATGGAGAAGTATTTTCTTGAACTGAAGTAAAATTATGATGAATATATTGGTACCTATGAAGAAAATTTTACAAGACTTTCAAGGTACGCTTCCAGAATTATTATCCAACCTGGGAGTAAGATTGATCGATTCTTTAGTGGCTTAAAACCAAGTCTTCGAAGAGCGTTATCCATAAGGGACTTCAATAGCTATAACGAAATTGTTTGATGTGCTCTCAAGGTTGAGATGGAGATTGGAGTAACCCATCAATCATATGGGTTTGATAAAAAGTGGAAAATGGAATGTCAAAGAAAATCTAAAGACCACACTAAAAAGAAGATGATTTTTCCTTTATGCTCATATTGTGGAAAGAAACATGGAGGGAATTGTCTTAAAGGGACAAGAAAATGTTTTAAGTGTGGAAAATAAGGTCATTGGGCAATTGAATGTCGAAATAACGGGAAGAAGATGTCTAATGATGCTAAAAAAGAAAAGGATATACAGAACGCACCTCCAACCCTTTAATGATTCAAGTGCAAGTAGATGGGGCATTATGCCAATCAATGCCCTAATCCAATGTTTGTTGATGATTATTGACGTCAACAAACACTTAATGCCAAAGATAAAGGAATGTCGCATGCAATTACTATCGGTGATGTGGATTACAATAACGTAGTGGTGAATGGTACACTTACCATCCAATCTAAAGTAGAAAATGTTTTATTTGATTATGGATCCACCCACTCTTTTATTTCTGAAGATTTTATAAGGGTATCACCGTACTACCTCAACAATTAGATGTTGAGTTAGCTGTGACAACTCCTAATGGCACAACAGTCACATCAAAAAGTTTAGAATTCTTCTCCGATTGAAGTATGTGGGAAAGTGCTTCCTGAAAATCATGGGATCCCTCCTATAGTGGAATTTTATGTGATTCTTGGCATGTATTGACATTATTTATAAGGAGGTCATATCAATTACCAAATAAGGGAAATCACATTTAATTTTTCCGATCAATCTACTATCATCTATCGATGCAAGGATGAATATAACATTCCAGTGGAAATTTCTTCCATCATATGTGTCTCGATTCCATTAAATGAAGGTTATTTATCTCAAATGGTTTGAGAGACTCTCATGATTAAGAATACACCCATTGTATGGGAGTTTGATGATGTCTTTCCAGAGGAATTGTCAGGAATTCCACCAAATCATGAAGTTGAGTTTTTAATAGAACTCATACCAGGTGCTATGCCCATTTCAAAGACACGTTATAGAATGGCCCCAATTGAGTTTCAAGAATTGAAGAAGCAACTCCAAGAGAATATTGAAAAAGTATTCATACACCCAAGTGCATCACCTTGGAGAGCCATGTTCTGTTTGTTAAGAAAAAAGATTGATCAATGAGACTCTGCATTGATTAACGAGAACATAACAAGATCACTATCAAGAAACAATACCATATCCTGTGCATTGACAACTTATTTTACCAACTATGCGGAGCTCAATACTTTTCCAAGATTGATCATTGTTCAGGGTATCATGAATTAAGGGTCAAAAAGAGGATATACCAAAGACGACTTTCCGTACAGGGTATGGACACTATGAATTTATAGTGATGTCATTTGGTCTTACTAATTCCCCTTCTATCTTCATGGATCTAATTAATAGAGTCTTTAGAGACTATCTTTATTAGTTTTTGTTAGTCTTAATAGATGATATTCTTGTCTATTCAAAGGGAAAGGAAGAATATGAAGATCACTTGAGAATTGTATTAAAGACACTAAGAAAGGAGAAGCTTTATGCCTGATTTACCAAGTGTGAATTTTGGCTTCAAAAAGTTTCATTTTTGGGTCACATAATCTCAAAAGAGGGGATATATATGGATCTACCAAATATAGAGGTTATCAAATGATTGTCGAGACCAACAACAGTAACCGAGATCTGAATTTTTCTTGGTTTGGCTAGATATTATCGACGTTTTGTGAATAATTTTTCACGATTATCTAATCCACTCACCAGGTTGACTCGAAAAGGAGTTAAATTCGTGTGGACGGAGGAGTGTGAAGAGAATTTCAAGGAGTTGAAATAAAGGTTATCCAGTGCACCTGTGCTTACACTGCCTTGTAGTGGAGAAAGGTTTGTGATCTACAGTGATTCATCCAAGAAGGGATTGGGTTGCGTTCTCATGAAAAACAATATAATGATAGATTATGCCTCATGATAGTTGAAAATATCTGAGAAAAATTACCCAAATCATTATTTGGAGTTAGCTACGGTAATCATTGCATTAATGATTTGGAGGCATTATCTTTATGGTGAAAGGTGTGATATTTATACTGATCATAAAAGTTTAAAGTATATTTTCACAAAAAAAAGAGCTGAATATGCGCCAAATAAGATGGTTGGAGTTGATTAAGGACTATGAATGCTCAATTCATTATCACCCTGGGAAAGCAAACAAGGTGGAAGATGCATTAAGTCGACAAGACCATGCCTGCTAATCCATGATGAGGATCACAAAACATCCAATATTTATGGATTTACAAAGGATGGATCATGGAATTATAATGGAAGGTAAAAAAACTTATCTTTCTCAAATGAATGTTCAACCACATATACATGTGAAGATTAAAGAGGCACAAAAAGAAGATGTAGAGTTACAAAAGAAGGTGAGAAATGTTCCTGAATTCAACCTTGATTGTGATGGGATAATAAGGTTCAGGAATCGGGTTTGTGTTCCTCCCATCCCAGAATTAAAGAAGGAGCTACTAGATGAGGCTCATAGTTTTTTATTCTCTATTCATCCTGGAATCACTAAGATGTATAGGGACCTAAAATAGTATTTCTAGTGGGATGACATGAAAAGAGATGTTGATGAATATGTCTCTCGATACTTGGTTTTTCAGCAAGTTAAAGTTGGGAGATCAAAGTCTAAGGGGATGTTACAACCATTACCCATACCCGAATGGAAATGGGAAAACATCACTATGGACTTTGTCACTGTACTTCCTAAAACATCCAAAGGCTATAATGCTATCTGGGTTATAGTTGATCGTCTTACGAGGCACACTTAATTTCTATTAGAGAAGATTTCTCATTGGATCAGCTTTCCAGGATATATGTGAAGGAAGTGGTAAGATTTCATGGAATACCACTTTCCATTATATCTAATCAGGATCCAAGGTCTACCTCAGAATTTTGGTGAAGTGTCTAGCATACTTTAGATACAAAGTTGAGTTTCAGCAATGCTTATCATCCTCAGACAGACGGTCAGTCTGAGAGAACAATTCAAACTCTAGAAGATATGTTAAGAGCTTGCTCTATGGATTTCAATGGTGGTTGGGATCAACACCTAACTTTGTTGGAATTTTCTTATAATAATATCTTTCAATCCAATATTCATATGTCTCCTTATGATGCTCTCTATGGAAAGAAATGCAAGAGTCCAACTTGCTGGGATGAAGTTGGGGAGAGAATGCTACTAGGACCTGATCTTGTTGATGAGATGGTTGAAAAGGTCAGATCTATTCAACAACACATAAGAGCAGCTCAGAGTCGACAAAAAAGATATGTCGATAACTGAAGAAAAGACCTAGATTTTGAAGTGGGTGATAAAGTGTTCTTACGATTATCTCCTTGGAAGAGAGTAATGAGATTTGGAAAGAAGGGAAAGTTGAGCCCTAGGTATATCAGTCCTTTAAAAATACTGGATTGTGTTGGGAAGGTATCTTACCGACTGGCACTTCCACCAAATCACTCTCATGTTCAGGATGTGTTACATGCATCTCTCCTGAGAAAGTTCATACCCGATCCTTCTCATGTACTAAGCTCAGAATTTGTACTACTGGAGCAAGATCTTTCTTTTGAAGAACATCTAATAGAGATTCTGGATTGTAGAGAAAAGGTTCTATACAATAATACCACTCGGTTGGTGAAAGTTTTATGTAGGAACCACCAATTAGAATAATCTACAATGGATCTTGAGGATATGACGAGGGAGAGGTATCCTCATCTGTTCGTTACGATGTGACGAATTTCGATGGAAAAATTCATTTTAAAGGGGGTAGAATGTAACAACCTGATATTTTATGAGAAATTTTTTTTATGTCTTATGTTATACACAACATCAAAGGAATTTTTCACTACACACAACACTAGCTTGTCTTGCATTATACGCAAGAGCAACCTTCTTCGATAGCATGTGTTGTACGCAATATTGAGTTTCACTAAACAACAATATATTGTTATAATATTATTATGGAATACCCGTTATGAATAGTATTACATACATTTTGTATTTTATAACATTATTATTCATCTTACACATTTTCTAAAACATGTTATGTGAACAAAATAAATTTATTGGGTAAAATAATTATTTTTCAAAAAATTCATTTTTGCCGCCTTTTGATGGTGCACCCACTTTAAAACTAGTTTCTAATAGGTTTATAAGTTAAATTTTTCAAAATAAAATTCTTCTTTGGAATCAGGATATAAAAATTTACTTTGGATAAATTTTTCATATTATTCTGATATCTTTCATATTTTAATGAATAGTAAAAACACGCTATATTTTAATTAAAAACAACTTTTTTTCATCACAATAATTTATAAGGTTAAATTATAATATTGAATGGTTTTAAATTAAAAATAGAATATATTTTTACCATTTAATATAATGTATGTTATTACCATTAATTTTACTTTTAATTCATAGGTTTAAACATTTCAATCTTTGGCAATGTTTTATCTTTTGAAACTTATTTTCTTAACAACGAGATTAATTTTAAATTAGTTAAAAAAACTTTTGTGTTTTGAATTTTGAAAAATGGATTCTATATTTGAATTCAGTGGGTCCAAATTATGTTAATAGGTTAATTTTATTTACTTGATATTATGAATAGTAACTACGGTAATTTTTATTTACTGCAGTTAAAAGTAAATCGTTTAATTAAGGTTAAAAATAAGATTATAAAATTACCCTAACACCTGAAAAAATTATATTGGATGACTAAAAGTAGACCCTTATAACCTAAGGGTCAGAATAAATTCATTTTATGGACTTTTTACCATTAAAATAATTTTATTGTTATTAAAACCAAAGAAAGTGACAACATGTCACTCTCTTAAATCATATAAGTATAATAATTTTAATTTATTGATAAACTTCATGAAACATAGAAAATGAATAGTATAAAGAAAGAAAATAAAATTATCTACATCATGTGAATTTATTTATAATTTTTAGGGATTAAATAATTATCATTAATTATGACACAATAGTGATGTTGAAATTATTTTATTGATTGAATTATCAAATGAATGATTTAAAAAGTATTAAAATAAATATTATATGAACTATTTAATGTTCTCCACAAATTTTATAGATAAATATGACATGTTATGAATCAATTAAATCTTTTAGTTCGACCATATCTTCTGTGTATATTTTATTTAAATTCAAATAAATGAATAGTTTTAAAATTGACACTATTGTTATTTTATAAACATTACATATTATAAAATTGTTTAAAAATCACAAAAATATTTACAAATTATAAATTAAAATTTATATGGTCTAAAATGTAATTAAGTATACAATTATGTACAATTCACAACATGTATGTAATTATTTATAATGATTTAAAATTTACAATATTATTACCAAAAATAAAATTAAATAGTTTATATAAGGATAAATCATGTTGATAATGTTGAAAATAAATTCCAAACGTGTCTAAATTTTATTGGTTGATGATATTACAACCCTATATCGTCTAAGATTCGGATTTGAGTCAATTTTGGTGGTTTTTATGTGGGTTTGGAATTTATTATAAATTAATATTTCTTATAATTCCAAAGGTGCCCCTCTCCTCCCTTATAAAAGGGCACTCCTACATCTTTACTTTACACAATTTAGAGCCTTCATGCTCCGCCAAACCCTACCCATATTCCTTCTCAACTTCCCTAGAAACATACTAGAGGTCCTGGTCTTCTTCAAAGACCACGTTTAGTGCTCGAATAGGAGGTTTCAAAGAGGCGTGTCAAAGATGAGGTAATATCTGTTACTGATTCTTTCAAATTTATTTCTTCTTCTACTTCCTCTTATTTAGTTGTTTCATTATTAAGTAATAAAAAATTTATCCCTCATATACTGATATGGTATTATAAATATTAAACAAACTTATTTCACCTTCTTTCCATCCTACAGAAAATTAAATCACAGGGCGTGCGTACGTACGGAATACTGTCTCCACGTCGTGGTGTAATATGTTTTCCACCACCACCTTACTTGGATGGGTATAATGGTGTAAATAATAACTATATATTATTATTATAAAATGATACTAATTCTGAGACATTCCATCTCACACTCCAATTCCATTCAATAGTTATGGGAATGATATCATCGCTCGTGCGTACGTACGGCCTACCGTCTCCATGATGTGATTCGACTCATTCTACATGATCTTCAATGAATAATGATTTTATAAATTAATTTAATGAATAAATATGATATATATTACACTAATACAATTCTTTAAAAAATTTATCTATAACCTAAAAAGAGGAATAAGAATTTATTCGACAAGACATGCACAAGAACATAAAGCAATGAACACCCGAATAACAAGTAACAATGAAATATTACTAATAAGAAGCTAAGAATATAACAATATAAGATATCCTAACAATGATTATGATTCTGGAATAATTCAATGACATTATTTAAATCATTATATAGGAGGCTCTTACACGTGTAAATCATATCGGACCTAAGGTAAGGGAAAATCTCGCAATCTCATTTTTATCCGAGATTGTTTATACTTCAGAATTTACTGGGGAATATTTATCATACATATACATGTTTCCTCAATATGTAATATTATTTATAACCTTCTATAATTTTTTAAATCCAATTTTACCCATTGGTGAGTTTTTAGTAAAAGATGTGAAAGGAATCTTTTGTCATTTTTAGTATGAGGTACTTTTTGACTTTTTCGGCCAAAGTACGAGAAGAATGTTTTTTTAACTTATGCGGCATGAATGGATTTTTATGATTTCATAAAACATTATTTCCATGAAGCTTCTTTTACAAGTTTTCAAGTTTATTTTTAATCAAATTCTTTTCATTTAAAATTTTATGACATGTTAAGAAAGGAAAAATATTTTTTAAGTAGAAAGGATATTTTCCTCAAGAATGGAGTTCAAGTGTTTTATCAAAATTATTTTCCATCTAAGATAATATAGGGTTCTGTTTCTATCCCTATGTTCACATTTATTTGATTATGTTATAATGGAACTATTTTTATGAAGTCCTTTTATCTTACATGGATTATGTTATGATGGTATGAAGTTTTAGAATCCCATTTTTATTACGCGGGTTATACTATGATATATGCTTTATGATTTTGTGGCACACGTAAGAATGGTTTCATTATGAGATGGGTGGGACCTATATCTCCCTAAAATTCATTTTCTAAAGATTTATTTCTCATGATATAGACATGGCTAGAACGGCAAGTTAATCTGGTTCAGTGATACCGGACTAGAATGAGGAGTGAACTCGGTTCAGTAATGGAATTTGTCTGCTTTGATGGTCTTGGAAATTAGCCTTGACTAATATGAAATGATTTTCTATGATTATTTGTGTATACCACAAAGTTTCATGTTTTAAGTTATTATTATTGGGATTACATTTCACCACTATGATTTATACCATCTGTATGATATTATGATCTCTTTTGCAGGTTATGATATTCAAAATGTTATGTTTGATATTTCTTTTGTTTACCCTTACTGAGAATTTTAGATCACCCTTTTGTATGTTCTCTTTTCCCCTGGTCAGTAAGAAGGGTATTAAGTAGGATATTCCAAAAAGGGACTCTAGATATGATGAAATAAATGGGAGACAATATAGATTATTTATGAACCAATTGTTTATGTTTCCTAGTTTCTAAAGACATTATACCTATACGGTCATATCATGGTTTTGTTATATATTGTAATAAGTATGCTTCAATTTTGAGGTAATAACCATGTATGTAAAGTATGGGTCATTATAGTTGGTTTCAGAGGAAAGGTATAGTCAACCTTTGGAAACTAGGATGTGAAAGCCTTAGTAAGAACCCTAAAGATATGTGTAAGCATAGAACACAATATTAGTGTTTTATAAATGTCCATGAATAACCTATGATAAGACCTTAAGTGTAAAATTTTATTCTTGATTATGTGGTTTTCCTATTATGATTAGTGTTTCTCACACTATGCTTATTGGTTTTAGTCAATGGATGGAACCCAAGGGAATTGTGTTAATGATGAATGAGATGGGCAATGCAATGATTGTCCCCCTAAGAAACCAAACGTTATGGGAGATGGGATGAAAAATCTTGTAGCCATGCTCACAAAACTTTCTCAAGCTATAAACCATGCAGGACTTCCAAACAAGCAATGAAAGGAGCAATATTCTGTTGAATCCTTCATGAGGTAGCGCCCACCTTCATTCAGCGGGTCTTCTGGTCCATTAGTGGCTGGACAATGGATTAGTACCACTGAAAATATATTTTCAGTTCTACAATGTTCTGAACATGAAAAAGTCATCTTAGTAGTGTATTGTTTGGAAGGCGATGTTGATCAATGGTGGAATCTTATCAAGAATACAAGGCAAAGAGATGAAATTGATTCCATGGAATGGGACGAGTTCAAGAACTTGTTTTTCAATAAGTACTTCCCCCGTATTCTTCAAACAAAGATGGAGAAGGAGTTTCTTGAACTGAAGAAAAAGGATGATGAATCTATTGGTACCTATGAAGAAAATTTTACCATACTAGCAAGGTATGTTCTCAGAATTATTATCCAACTTGAGAGTAAGATCGATGGATTCTTTAGTGGCTTAAAACCTAGTCTTCGAAGGGAATTAGCCATAAGGGAGTTCAATAGCTATGAGGAAATTGTTTGATGTGCTCTCAAGGTTGATATGAAGATTGGAGTAACCCATCAATCATATGGGTTTGATAAGAACAGGCAAATGGAATTCAAGGAAAATCTAAATAACACAATAAAAAGAAGATGAGTTTTACTTAATGCTCAAATTGTGGAAAGAAACATGGAGGGAATTGTATTAAAGGGACAAGAAAATGCTTTATGTGTGGAAAAGAAGGTCATTTGGAAATTGAATGTCGAAATAATGGGAAAAAGATTTCTAATGACGCAAACAAAGAAAGGGATACACAGAATGCATTTCCAACACTTCAATGTTTCAAGTGCAAGAAGATGGTGAATTATGCCAATCAATTTCTCTAATCTATGGGTTATTGATTATGATTGAATTCAACAAACTCTTAAGGCCAAAGACAATGGAATGTCACATGCATTTACTATTGGCGATGTGGAGTATGATAACGATGTGGTGAAAGGTACACTTACCATCCACTCTAATGTAGCAAATGTTTTATTTGATTCTGGATCCACCCACTCTTTTATTTCTGATGAATTTTATATGGGTATCGTTGTACTACCTCAACAATTAGATGTTGAGTTAGCTGTGACAACTCCTAATGGCCCAACAGTCGCATCAAAAGTTTACAATTTTTCTCCGATTGATGTTTGTAGGAAAGTGCTTCCTACAAATCTTGTGATCATTCCTATAGTGGAATTTGATGTGATTCTTGGCATGGATTTTCCTTCTTTATACAGAGCTCATATCAATTTCCAAAGAAGGGAAATCACATTTAATATTCCCGATCAATCTACTATCATCTATTGATGCAAGGATGAATATAAACTTCGAGTAGAAATTTATTCTATCTTATTGGTCTTGATTCCAATAAATGAAGGTTATTTATCTCAAATGGTTAGAGAGAAACTCATGATTAAGAATACACCCATTGTACGGGAGTTTGATGATGTCTTTTCAGAGAAATTTCCAGGTAATTCACTAAATCGTGAAGTTGATTTTTCAATAGAACTCATATCGGGTGCTATGCCCATTTCAAAGAAACCTTATAGAATGGCCCCAATTGAGTTACAGGAATTGAAGAAGCAACTCCAAGAGAATCTTGATAAAGGATTCATACGCCCTAGTGCATCACCTTGGGGAGAACCTGCTCTATTTTTTAAGAAGAAAGATGGATCAATGAGACTCTGCATTGATTATTGAGAACATAACAAGATCACTATCAAGAACAAATATCCTCTCCTGCGCATTGATGACTTATTTGAACAACTAGGCAGAGCTCAATACTTTTCCAAGATTGATCTTCGTTTAGGGTATCATCAATTAAGGTTCAAAAAAGAGGATATACCAAAGACGGCTTTCCATACAAGGTATGGACAATATGAATTTATAGTGATGCCATTTGGTCTTACTAATGCCCCTATTATCTTCATGGATCTAATGAAAAGAGTATTTAGAAACTATCTTGATCAGTTTCTGGTAGTCTTTATAGACGATATTCTTGTCTATTCAAAGATCAAGTAATAACATGAATATCACTTGAGAATTGTATTAAAGACCCTAAAAAAGGATAATCTTTATGCCAAGTGTGAATTTTGGATTCAAAAAGTTTCATTTTTCGGTTACATAATCTCAAAAGAGGGGATAGCTGTGGATCCAGCAAAGACAGAGTTTATTGAAAGATGGTCGAGACCAACAACAGTAACTGAGATCCTATGTTTTCTAGGTTTGGTAGGATATTATTGACGTTTTTTGAATGATTTTTCACGATTATCTAATCCACTCACCCGGTTGACTCGAAAAGGATTTAAGTTCGAGTGGACGGAGGAGTTTGAAGAGAATTTCAATGATTTAAAAAGAAGGTTATCTAGTGCACCTGTGCTCACACTACCTTGTAGTGGAGAAAGGTTTGTGATCTATAGTGATGCATCCAAGAAGGGATTAGGGTGTGTTCTAATGAAAAACGATATGGTGATAGATTATGTCTCACGACTGTTGAAAATCCATGAGAAAAATTATCCAACTCATGATTTGGAGTTAGCTGCGGTAATCTTTGCATTAAATATTTGGAGCCATTATCTTTATGGTGAAAGGTGTGATATTTATACTGATCATAATATTTTAAAGTATATTTTCACACAAAAGGAGCTCAATATGCACCAAAGTAGTTGGTTGGAGATGATTAAGGACTACGACTACTCAATTCATTATCACCCTGGGAAATCAAACAAGGTGGAAGATGCATTAAGTCGACAAGACCATGTCAACTTATCCATGATGAGGATCACAAAAGATCCAATATTTATGGATTTACAAAGGATGGATCTTGGAATTATAATGGAAGGGGAAAATCTTATCTTTCTCCAATGAATGTTCAACCATCTATACATGTGAATATTAAAGAGGCACAAAAAGAAGATGTAGAGTTACAAAAGAAGGTGAGAAATGTTCCTGAATTCAACCTTGATTGTGATGGGATAATAAGGTTTAGGAATCGGGATGGTGTTCCTCTCGTCCCAGAATTAACGAAGGAGCTACTGGATGAGGCTCATAGTTCTTCGTTATATATTCATCCTGGAAGCACGAAGATTTATAGGGACCTGAAGGATTATTTTTTGTGGGATGGTATGAAAATAGATGTTGCTGAATATGTCTCTAGATGCTTGGTTTCTTAGTAAGTTAAAGCTGAGAGACAGAAGTCTAAGGGGATTTTACAACCATTACCCATACCTGAAAGGAAATGGGAAAACATCACTATAGATTTTTACACTGGACTTCCTAAAACATCCAAAGGCAATAATTCTATCTGGGTTATTGTTGATCATCTTACGAAGTCGGCACACTTCATTGCTATTAGAGAAGATTTCTCTCTGGATCAGCTTGCCAGGATATATGTGAGGGAAGTGGTAAGATTGCATGGAGTACCACTTTCCATTATATCTGATTGGAATCTGAGGTTTACCTCAAAGTTCTGATGAAGTCTTCAGTATACACTACTAGAATATTGGGCTTTGAAGCCCCCTCACATAGGCGACCGCCTCTGGCGGTCGCTGTAGATACCCAATAGCGACCGCCATCGGCGGTCACATCCCTTGGTAAAAAAAATTCAGGGCTTCGGCGCCCCCCTGTCTCCCTTGACATAGCCCCCCACCACCCCACCCCCCCCCCCCCTGTCGCCTCCCTACCCGCGCGCCCTCCCCCGCCACCCTGCCTCGTCGCGCACCCCGCCGCCCTCCACTGCTTGTCGACGTCGCCACCCTCTACCCTCCGCCCTCATCCCTCATCAGCCTCCACCCTCTGGGCACCCTCTGCCCTCTGCCCTCCTGCTATGGCCACCCTTCACCCTCCATCCATCCTTCGCTCCCCTCCGGCGTCCCTCCCCCCTCTGGCCTCTTCCCCCTCCGTCTCCCACCCCTCTGCCCTCCAGCCTCCGGCCTCGGCCCTCCCCCCCACCTCGGACGGCCCCCGCACTATAGACACCCCCCCTGCACCCCGGACATCCCCCTCACACCCCGAGTAGGCCCCCCCGCACCCCGGACAGGCACCCCCACACCCAAAACTCCCCCCCCCCCCCCAGACAACCCCCACCCCACCCCGGATAGCCCCCCCCCCCCCCTGTTGCCCATCCCCTGTCCCCTCACCACCTCCTCCCCTCCGGCTCCCCGCCACCGCCGCTGCCCATCCCCTCCCTCACTGCACCGCCTTTGGCTCCGACTTCCCTTCCCTTCCTCTCCTCTCCTTCGCAGCACCGCCTTCGGCTCCCCTCCCTTCATGGTTTGTAGTGCAATCAGGTATGACATGGGATTTCACTTACATTATTATTTTATCAATGGATCATAAACAGAAGATTAGTATTTATTTTAAATATTTTTTATTTGAAAATGAAAATGTAATAAGTATTGTGTAAATGTTTGTTATATAGATATTATTATGGATAAGAGTTGGATTGATCTTCCAAATCGAACGTCTAGAGAATATTTCATTGGAATTATGTAGTTTATTAACTTCACTATATGATTTAAAAGTGACTATATTAGTTGTCCATGTAGAAAATGTGCTAACAGATATCAATTCACACGAGATACTATGAGGGAGCACCTATTCATTAATGGATTTTTGAAAAATTATAAGAGTCGGACTCATCATGGAGAAGAATATGTTCATTGTCAAAATAAGGATGTAGCTCAAATGGATGTTGATGCAAGGATGAATGATCCAGTGCATGAAATGCTTACTGAAATGGTGCATGGGTTTGATCCTGAAGGCATTGACATCCAGAATATTGAGACCGGTGAGATAAATCTTTGCTCTGGTGAAAATCATGATTCAAGAAGGTTTTATGAAGCACTTGATGATGTGAAAATAGAATTATATCCTATATGTACTTCTTACAATAAACTGTCATTTATCATGGAGTTGTTTCATTTTAAGACTTTGAATAATTGGTCAGACACATCATTAGACATGCTTTTGGTGTTATTTAAAATGGTTCTTCCTGTCGACGGTAAGATTCCTGAGTCGTATTACCATGCTCGTAAGTTGACAATGAACATAGGTTTTAGATATGAGACCATAGATTCATGTACAAACAATTTTATGTTTTTTAGAAAGGAAACTTCCCATTTGGATATTTGTATGGTTTGTGGTGCTTTTAGGTGGAAAGAGAACAGGGGAAATAAGACTCATCTAAGTCGGATTGCGATACAGGCGAAACTGATTGCCGTAAAGCAAATGTGGTACTTTCCCCCTAAACCGAGGTTAAAAATATTTTTTATGTTATCTAAAATTTCTAATTTAATGAGATGGCATGCAGAAAGAGTTCATCAAAGTGATATGTTAACCCACCCAGCAGACTCTCAGGCATAGAATGATTTTGATAAGAGACATCTCGACTTTGCTAAAGATGTTCGTAATGTCCGATTGGGATTGGCAGCAAATGGTTTCAATCCATTCAAGTATATGGTTAGTGTAACTCGTAGCACATGGCCCATGGTGTTGGTTCCATATAATATTCTTATGTGGCCTTGTATGAAGCTACAATTTATATTACTTTCCACTCTTATTGATGGACCTAAAAGTCTGGGGGATAGGATTGATGTTTACCTTCATCCATTGATTGATGAGTTGAATGAATTTTGGGGCGATGGTGTGATGACTTAAGACTGTGAAATGAATGAAATGTTCAAACAGTGGGCTTCTTTATTGTGGAAAATCAATGAATTCCCAGCTTATGAAAATTTATCAGGCTGGAGTACGAAAGAGGAATTTGCTTTCCCTTGTTGAAATAAAAGTAAAAAATGTGTATGTCTTAAACATTAAAAAGAATGGGCATACATGGGTCACAGACGTTTTCTCCCCCCTCAAAACAGGTTTAGAAAGGACAAAGTGGCATTTGATGGTTCTAGAGAGTTCAGCCCAGCACCAAAGATCATGATAGGAGTTGAAATGTTAACACAGACTGAGGAAGAAAACATCTGCATGGTATATGAAATTCAGGATTTGGTGGCTCCTCTGGTACGCAATATTTGTGGTGTGGGTTGTTAGCACAGTCACAATTGCAAAAAGAAAAGTATTTTTTATATTCTTCCATATTGTAAAACTAACATTCTGAGAAATAATTTGGATGTCATGCACATTGAATAAAATGTTTTTGATAACATATTGTGGACCATCTTAGGTGTCAGTGGAAAATCAAAGGACCATGTTAATGCACGTCATGATTTGGAAGAAATGGGTTTAAGGAAATAGTTTCACTTACAGTTAGCTGAGGGAAACAAGGCATATATGCCTGTTGCATAGTATACAATGACTACAAAGGAGAAAGAGACATTTCGTTCCATTTTGAAGATGGTCAAGTTGCCTGATGGATACTCTCTAATATTTCAAAGTGTGTGAATCTGACGAGCAAGACATTGTAAGGGTTGAAAAGTCATGACAATCACATACTACTTCATCAGTTGATTCCAATCACAATTTGTGATTGTTTATCCCCCAATGTTGTTCATCCATTGATTGAGATGAGTAATTTTTTTAGACAGCTTTATTTAAGAAATCAACAAATGAGTGATTTAAAAAGTTTGTAGGACCGAATTTTACTTATGCTTTGTCACTTTGATAAAATCCCCCCCCCCCCTCATTTTTAGATGTTATAGTCCACTTGACAGTGCACCGAACTGATGAAGTAATGGCTGCTGGTCCAGTGCAATTCAGGTATATATATCCTATTGAACAGTATTTGAGTACATTGAAAATATTTGTACGCAACAGAGCTCGTCTGGAGGCATCAATAGCCAATGGTTATTTGATATATGAGTGTACTACTTTTTGTGCAGAATATCTTATGGATGTTAAAACAAAATTAGATAAGCCCTATTAGATTCATGATGGTCCAGTTGGAGAAGGAACCACATTTGATATGGACAACATCAAGTGGATACCAGCACATCGATATATCTTGTTCAATACTCCATCAGTTGCACCATTAATGAAGTAAGTATCTTATCATTGTGCTTTTATAACTTTTATATGTTTTGTTTGCATAAGTTTATCATTTAAACATCACGTTATCATTTGTAAAAAACACATTAATGAGATAAAAGATGAGATGTATCGTGTGACTGAGTTTCCAATTCAACAATCCCATTATGCGTCATTTAATGATTGGCTCAAGGATTATGTATGCATAAATTGATTTTTATTATGAGTGAAGTATTATACTAATTTCTTTCTGCATATATTAGTATTGAATTTTATAATTTATATAGGTTCATAAGCTGAGGGAGTTAGGGGACCCCATGCTAACTGAAGAATTTATCCAACTGGCTGAGGGTCCATCTATAATGGCTCGTCATTATAAAGCTATTGATGCTAATGGTTTTTGATTTCGCATTAAATATGTGGACGACAAATGAGAAACACAAAACAGTGGCATCAGTTGTCCATTTTTCGATTCTGGTTATTACTATGGTCAATTAATAGACATCATTGAAGTTGTATACACACACGGTTTGATGTACATATTTTTAAAGTGTAATTGGGTTGATCCTGTGCGTGGATGTAAATTCGATCAATATCAGTTTTCATTGGTGAATTTTAACTATATGTTATACAGAAATAATGGACGAGTTGAGAATGAACCTTTCATTTTGACATCACAAGCGGAACAAGTATTCTTCGTTACTTTGCCTTCAAATCCAAGTTGGCAAGTTATTGTCAAAATGTCTCAGCGAGGAGTGTTTTTATTTGAAGAAGATGATCCTAAGACTGTTCCATTTTTTTACCAACAACTTGATCAACATACCGTAGTTCAATGTAAAGAAGATATTTATTGGGTCAGAGTGGCTATTGAAGGAGAAACAGTCAATTTTTATGCTTAATGATGTTATTGTCAGTGTATCTTCCCTTTGAGGTATTCTTCATTTGGTTCATGTGTTGCATGAATTTTTATTAATTTTATCTGAAATTTGGCTATGAATTGACTAGTTTTGTACATAATTTGTATATTTGTTTTGTTAAATTTATGATTTTTTAAAATTCATTCACAACTAATTATTAAATCCATTTTTTGTTTTATTAACAATTGTACAAGTTTTATTTTTTTAAGAACAATCAAATTTATCTTTTAGACACTTTGGATATTCTCATTACTAATGTTTTCTATGACTGTAGGAATTTCAAGGGAAAAGGTAGTAGATCCCCATCATCCATCTGAGGCATCTATGACTCAGGGTCGAGGTATGTTTGAATTTCATTATCTCTATTTTTTATGTAATTGATAAACATATATATATATTTATAACATCGGTCAAATTATATATAAAATTTCAAAAGGATCAGACTCAATTGCTTCTTCCTCTCGCAAGAGAGGCCCCGGTTGTGGCATTTTATCATGGAATTCCAACACGACGATTGATTTTTCATTAGATGAGGTATTTCATCCTGTGGGACCGAATGCCCCTACATTTATTCTTCAGGTGGGTCATATCATACGTGACCCACATCGATTTCCAGTGACCATGTGTGACTGGGATTCTATCCCTCATTACACATTAGATCGTCTTTGGAGGGAGGTTCATGTAAGAAGATCATTTTACTTTATTCTATATTTATAAACAATACAAATATGTGTGATTTTTTTCTTTATAGCAAAATTTTATAGTATTCCCCGAAGATTTTTGGCCCGTGTGTATGAGTAAATGTCGTAAGATGTGGAAAAATTATAAAGGAAAAGTGAAGAGGGACCACTGGGTACCAAATGTGGGTGCCCTAGACATTATAGAAAAAGTCCCAAGAGGTGTCCTCCCAGCTCAGTGTTGTGACTTGGTTTCATATTGGTCTACTGAGGGTTTTGTGGTTTGTATATTTATTTTGGTGTATATATATAATTTCAAGAATGTGTGATTTGATTGAAATTTGAATGAATTGAATGTAGGAGGTGTCAGCATGCCATTCTGAGAATCGAGCGTTGCAGAGACCACCTCACAGGCTCGAGACTCATCACGTGTCTCAGATCTGACATGAGGTATTTATTATTCATTTTTTAATTTATTAATTAATATGGTTTTGTGTTTATATTCTATTCATATACAGTTGTGGGAGCAAGGTGCACCGACTGATAAAATGTTGGTGTGGATGAGGACTCATGATCGCAATGATCCAGTTGTTGTAGCATTGATAGTAAGTGCTTGTAATTACCAATACATACATAAATCTGTATATTAACATATATATATGTATATATATTTAAATATTTCATAGGCTCAATTTGAAGATGAGTTAGAAATCTGTCAGAAGACCAGAGACAGCTTCCCATGCGAAGGGTCGAGATCTTTCATCGCATTATTGGTTGAGACGGGCATGGATATAGTTTGACCTATGGAATAGGGATTCCTCATTCTGTAGTGTTATGAATTGCGGTTGTCGGTCTTGTTGTTACTCAGATGACAAAGCAGTTGTCAGATTCTGAGGCACGATTGCGGGATTCCAAGGAGGCAAATGCACAATTGATCGCTGAGGTTAGAGCACTATGGGAATATGTGCATCCATGTTATGGTGCACGGGATCATACAATGCAGGTTTATACTGTATTTATTTATTTAATTTACATTATTTTTGTTATGAAAATATTAATAATTTTTATTTGTTGTAGGCCCCTGGCCCACCGGATGGAGGTAGCAGTGATGACCACACATGAAGCATCATATTCGCGAGGTGAGTTTTTGTTTTTACTGGTGGGTTTTTTATTGATGTATAAGTTGGGTTTGTAGTGAGATTTTTTGTGATTTGGGGGTATCAAGTGTGTTTTGGTCTGAAACAATGTTTGTGTGCACGAATTGAGAAGTAACCATGAAACTGATTAATGATTTGGATATTTTCTGTTCATTTAATGCTTTAATGATTTAAATTGCATGTTCTGTAATAGTTTTGAAAAATCCATGTTCTATAACCACCATCGGACATCCCCCACTCCACCCCCAAACAGCCCCCCACCCCTGGACAGCACCCCCCAAACTCGGACAGCCCCCCCACACCCCGGACAGCCCCCTCGCACCCCCAAATAGCCCCCCCCCCCCCCTCGCACCCCCGTACAGCCCCCCTGCACCCCCCCCCCAGATATCCCCACCCACCCGGACAACACCCCCCACCCCAAATAGCCCCCCCCCCCACCTCGAACACCACCCCCCACCCTCGGACCGATGGTTCCGGGCACAGCAGAAGCGTGTGGGTGGATGTGCCCACATGGTTTTTGTCATTATAAATGATCAATCCGGGATCAATACGATGATAAACGCCAGTCTCCATGGATAAAATCACAGAAAAAGACAAAGAATATGGTTTTTCCCGGAACCACAAACAAGGATCGTTACAGGTTGATTATAATTAATTTAATTAATTATAATTAAATACCTTTTGGGTGTTCTTTCTTCGTTGATGTTCTCGATCACGTTGTCGATGTGATCCGCCGTTGCGTCACAGAAGCCAAGTGTAGACTCCCTCTAGCGGTGATCCACACGTGTACCTCGTATCTCTAGACGTCGCCAAAGGATTCTATGGGTGATTTCGTGGAGAAGCCTTTGCTTGCGTTGTCCACCTTAGATCATCTTGATCTGATGGAAGAGGATCTCTCTCGGTCTTGAGAACGTCCTTGGAGGAAGTGGTTCTTTCGACCTTGAAAGAATTCTCCAGAGAAGTTGTGCACAACGATTCTCTTGTCTAGGAAAAGAGTTGGGGTTGTGAGGATATTTATAATTGAGTTTGAGGTTATAGAGTTATGACAATAAATAAACGTGTTACGCGTTTCATTTATTTCATTAACTCTTATTGAAAACCCCCATGTCGAATAATTAATTCCTTGACATGCGCTCATGCTGATTATAATAAATATCATTTAATAAAACGGTATTATATCCTCAAAATCCTGATTGGAAAAACAACACGGCGTGTAATAATAAATACACGGTGTGTACTTGTTTTTCAATGAAAACTACACAGCGTGTACATTAAATGTACATGGCGTGTATATCTTGTTTTCATTTATTCATTTCCTTTCCAAAATAAAACTACACGGCATGTACATTTAATATTACACGACGTGTACTTGTTTTATTTTATTTTTCCTCCATCATTTAAAACAACTTAGGCTTCCTTGAATAATTATTAAACCACATACATGAATAATATTTATTCAACTTGAGATTCTTGGATACACTTAGAGTGTGATCCTCTAGGCCTCTTTCTCATTGGCATTAGGCAGGCTTGCCTAAAGTCCAAGATTACTGTCTAGCAACGGGTCAAGGCACCCAAGCGAAATAATTTGATGCCGCATTGACATATCACCTGATACGAACGCTTACTGTGTAATTTAATCCCTTTTTCTCGATATCTCATCAAGCAGGTTTCATGGAAGTGTTATAAACCTATATGCTTGATTTTTCATTCTTTGACTACCTGAAATAAACTCGTCATTTACACCATGGCCATGGAATTTTATGCGACAGTTCTATTTCAATCAAAGGGTCGAGATATCAACTTCCATAAATGGAAGGGACAAATCCTTTCTCGACTTATCCATTAACAACATGCCACTCGTTACGCACCCAACGTACCCTACTTCCTGCCAACTGTCTGCGTGACAGTTTTCATCAGTAAATCAAAGTGTGCAAGTCATGACATGAGTTAATGATAATCTTCTAGTCTAAGGACCATTACACATGCTCGTAGATAGAAATATCCATTGACACTAAGACATGCGGAATTACTACTGGCGGATATGTTCTCATAATCTCCCATCTTAGAGATTACCAAGTGCGAACTCCATGAGAGAGAGTCTCATCTTCTTACGAGTACTCACACATGATGTTCTGTATACTATGTGTCCTATCATAGTATGTCATCCAACCGCAGAACATTATTTAAGAATATTGTTATAGCATTTCAAGGTTCTCATCATAGCGGGGATCTGTTGTGACCTTATTAATGCAACAAATATTCCAGGACATTATTATATTATAGTCATGCAGAACAATGAAAAATATATAATAAGTTAACATTCATGTAATCAAAGTACAAAATAGTTGGTTCTGAGGAAACCAACCCTTACAAACTCCCACTTGGACTAGAGCCAACTTCCTATGACTTTTAGTCCTCTAGACCTCACATGATGATCATGTTTCTGCTGAGTCAAGGCTTTAGTCAATGGGTATGCCACGTTGTCATCCGTGGAAATACTGCTCACTGCAACTTCACCTCTCTGAGAAAAATCCATCAAGATATAATACTTATTAAGTATGTTCTTTTTTCGCTGATATGACCTTGGCTCTTTTGCAAGTGCCACCACTACAGTATTATCACAATAGAGTGTGATAGGATCTTTAATGCTCTGTACAACATCCAACTCTTGGATGAAGCTTCGCATCTATACTGCTTCTTTAGCTACCTCAGAAGCTGCGATATACTCGGACTCCACTGTAAAATCTACCACCACACTTTTTTTTGAGCCCTTTCAGATCACTACACCTCCATTCAAATTGAATATGTATCCAGTCTGCAACTTCATGTCATCTTGATCAGTCTAGAAACTAGCATCTACATGTCCTCTGATGACTAGTTTCTCATCTCCTCCATAAACCAGGAACATATCCTTAGTACGCCTCAGATACTTAAGGATAGTCTTGACGGCCATCCAATGGTGGTCTCCTGGATCAGCTTGATATCTGCCTACCGCACTTAATGCGTAAGCAACATCTAGCCTCGTACATAGCATATCATACATGACTGACCCAATAGCGGATGCGTAAGGGATCCTTGCAATCCTCTTTCTTTCCTTATGTGTCTGAGGAGACATTTTCATGGAAAGATGAATGCCATGTGACACTGGAAACAATCCCCTCTTGGACTGTTCCATACTGAATCTCTTAAGTATCTTGTCAATGTATGTACTTTGACTCAGGCCCAGCATTCTCTTGGATCTATGACGATGGATCTTGATCCCAAGAATATATGCTGCCTTGCCCAAGTCTTTCATGGAGAAGCATTTTTGCAACCATGCCTTAATTGACTGTAAGATAGGTACTTCGTTTCCAATTAGAAATATGTCATCAACATATACTATTAGGAAAACGGCTACACTTCCACTGAACCTTTCGTAGACACAAGTCTCACATTCGTTCTTAACAAATCCAAATTCCATAACAGCTTCATCAAAATGAATTTTCCATGACCTTGATGCTTTCTTCAATCCATAAATGGATTTATGCAACTTTCATATTTTTTTGGCATCCTTTGGAGTCACAAACCCTTCAGATTGTGTCATATAGACATCTTCCTGGAGGTTCTCGTTAAGGAAAGCTGTTTTGACATCCATTTGCCAAATTTCATAGTCATGGTAAGCAGTAATGGCCAATAGGATTCTGATGGACTTCAGCATTGCAACCGGTGAAAAGGTTTCATCATAGTCAATTCCTTGACGCTATCTAAAACCTTTTGCAACCAGTTGTGCCTTGTAGGTGCTGACTTGCCCCACCATGTCCTGTTTATTCTTGAATACCCATTTATTACCAATAGGCTTTACATCAACTGGAAGATCTACCAAAATCTAGACTTGGTTTTGGTACATGGAATCCATTTCAGAATTCATGGCCTCTTGCCACTTGGCAACATCTGTGCCTTCAACTACTTCCTTGTAGTTAAGAGGATCATCATTGTCAACCAATAATGAGTCACCATCCTCAGTGACAAGAAAATCATATCGTTCTGGTTCTCTCACCTCTCTCTTGCTCCTACACAGTTCTTGTGTCTCTGGAACATATTATTATTCCACGGGGCTCTGTGGAATCTGCTCTTATACCAACTCATGTGTATCTTGAGCCTCGACTTCATCGAAGTCTATCTCGCTCCCACTATCTCTTTTGGAGATGTGCTCCCTCTCAAGAAATATGGCATGTCTTGCCACTACAACCTTTTTTTCTGAGGGGTTTTATAGGTAATATCTCCTTATTTCCTTGGGATATCCTATAAAGATACACATTGTTCCTCAGGGTGCAAGTTTGTTACCTGAATAGGCCTTAACAAATGCTTCACTACCCCACACATGTAAATTTGATAACATGGATTTGCGTCCACTCCATAACTCGTATAGAATACCATTTATCGATTTATTTGGTACTTGGTTTAGTATGTCTCCTGGTTTTTGTAATGCATATCCCCAAAAGGATACTGGAAGACTCGAATGACTCATCATTGATCTCACCATGTCCAACAGGGTGCGGTTCCTCCTTTCACTTACACCATTCCACTACGGTGTGTAAGGAGGAGTGAGTTGAGATAGAATCCCAAAATCTCATAAGAAATCAATGAAGTCCTGATTAAGATATTCTCCTCCTTTGTCTGAGCTGAGTTTCTTAATCTTCTTACCAAGCTGGTTCTCAACTTCATTCTTGTATTCATTGAACCGATCAAAAGAATCTGACTTATACCTCATTAAATAGATATATCCATATCTACTAAAATCATCAGTAAATGTTATGAAGTACGAGAACCCACCCCTTGCTTCAACTGGAAATGGTCCAAACACATCTGTGTGAAATAATTATAGAAGCTCTTTAGCTCTTTCACCTTTCCCACTAAATGGGGATTTGGTAATTTTGCCTTGTAGACACGCATGACATACACCAAGTGGTTTTAGTTCGAAAGAATCTAAATACCCATCTTGATGTAATTTTTTCAAACTTTTCTCATTGACATGACCTAGCCTGTAATGCCAAATTTGGTTGTGGTATGAGTCATGTGAATTAACTTTGTTATCGATTGCCATTACTTGGTTTGTGTAGTCTAACACATAAAGGCCATTATATAAATGTTCCCTACCAAAACAAATGCTATCTTTATAAAAGTAGCAACATTCATTTCCAAACTTGAATATGAATCCATCAGTAACTAATCTGGATACTGAAATAATGTTTATAGTAACAGAAGGCACATAATAATAACCTTTCAAAACCAAGACCATCCTAGTAGGCAATGTGAGGTGGTAGTCTCCGACAGCTACCGCAGCGAGTCTGGCTCCGTTGGCTGCTCGTAGATCCGCCTCACCTCGATCAATCTTTTTGAATCTACTTGGTTCTTGTATTTGGATACAGATGTGAGCACCAAAATCAGTATCTAATACCCAATTAGTAGAAACAGATAGATTGCATTCGATAACAAACGCACCTGAAGCTTCCCCTTGCTTCCTTGGCTGGGTGTAGTTTTTCTTCCAGTGGCCCTTCTTGCCACATGCAAAACAAACAGCATCTTGTTCCTTTGCCTCCCCTTTGATTTTCCTTTTCTTGGAAGGCCTTGAAGAAGCTTTGGGCTTAAATCTATTCGCCTTCCCTTTCCTTTTATTCACCATGAGGACAGAAGGCTTTTAACGCTTCATGTCAGTGTCCACTTGGAGAATGAGGATGAGAAGATCAGACAAAGACTTCTCAATGTTGTTCATGTTGAAATTAACAACAATGTTTGAGAAGCGCTGGGGGAGTGATGCAAGAATGAGATCGGTACCCAGTTCTTCAGGGAGTTTAAACCCTAGAACCTCCAATTGCTCAATGTAGCCAATGAGCTTAACTACATGAGGCCCGGTTGGGGCACCCTCTCCAAGATTGCTCTAAAATAGATCCTTGGAGATCTCAAACATTTCCTGTCTTTCTCTCTCCTGGTATAGACCACAGAGATGCTCGAGCATGCTATATGCATCCATGTCTTCATGAGACTTCATGAGCTCACTAGACATTGATGATTGCATCAAACATTGAAGTTCGAGTGCATCATTCAAATGTTGATCATAGACTAGGAAATCTTCATCACTCACCCCTGGGGCAGGGGAATCAGGATGTGAGGATTCCGACACGTAAAACATTCGTTCGTGGAACAGGATAACCCGAAGGCGCCTAAACCATTCCTGAAAGTTACTGCCGGTGAGGATGTATTATTTATCCAGAATTGATTGCAGAGAAAAAGTGGTTGACGAGTTTTTCATCTTGATTCTACAATTTAAAAGAGCAGATTTATTAGTACTTTCTTGATTAAATTTTTATGAGAAATAATAAAAAAATTTAATTCCCCTACTATTTTATCAAGTCCTAATGGCCCTCACCATTGCACTCAGAATGTCTAGTTTCTTTGACATTCTAGTGGAAAGGATCCATATTTCCCTTCGCATAAACCCAACAAGGGTTGGTCAAGCTATTTGAAGGTATTTAGGTAGGTAGGTCTTTGCCAACTGTGAGCTTACAGTTCCTTGATCCGTTGAGTGGACTCCCCAATCATGAAATCCTAACTTGGATTTCCTCAACTCTTGCCTCCAATATTACATCAAGTCTAGAAAGGGCTACTTCTCTTGATATAATATGGTTAAGTCAACCTGAAACCTTTCATAAGGGATTCATTTATAAAAGTAAGTGTCCCAACAAGGGTTGGTCAAACACATAGTTTTATTGATTCTTGCCCCTAATCAAGTAACGGAAGGCTTGGTCTGTCTTAATATGGTATTTGAGGGATTTTATTCTTTATGCGTATTTTTGCATTATCACATTCTTGTTAATATTAAGTGATTCTTTCTTAAGTGATTAACCATGTTCTGATAATGTTTACGCATAGACCGGTTTTTATTTTATTCCTTCTTTCCATGCTTGTTCATTTTATTAATTATGTGATCACAAAAACACATAAATAATAAATAAACCATGCAATCAGACAGAAATAAAATGATATGGAATGATCATGATCTTCTATTTGGTTGGCTTATCTAGCGGTTTTGATAAGCTAGCCCTGACCCAGGGAAAACACCTTGAACCTGATGGTTCGTGTTTTGCAGCTCCCACCTGTCCACCTTTATATCTTCTTGTGTCAGTTTCTCCTCGGCTTTGGGATTTCAAACGTCTCCTCTTACTTGGGAGATCCTCCATTACATGGGTTTACATTAAAGAAACCATGGGCATGCAGACCCTACATTTTATTGGAAGAAGGCTCACAGGCCAACAAATTTAAATTAAATAAATTTAAATGAAACCATACACATACAAAGGGTCTTTGGTCTAGCTCATGATCATCCATAGTATTCAATGACATTTACGCATATTTAGAATTCAAATTCTTTTAATCGTTCTTTTATTTAAGATAAGATGTGCTCGAATTCAATTAATTATGATCTTATAATTAATCAATTCATTATCTTAAATTCCTTTCTGAATTTCCTTGAGATTCTTCTCATCCATATTCCTTGTACGGGTCTTTGTACATTGGAGTAAACCTGGTGAAATTCCATTTCTGGAAAGTACATGGCATGTAGTTTATAATTACACGGCGTGTATTTTTATTTTCACCCTTTATCCAAAGTACACGTTGGGGCTTTGGCGTGTTTTCTGTACTTTGGAAATTTTAGAGTACACGACGTGTAGATGAATCATACATGGCGTGTGATTCCTTTTTACGCGGTAACTGGTCTGGCAATCTCGTGTACACGGTACGCGGCTTATCTTTGTACATGGTTTCACCTGGGTCGGAATGGACTACACGACGTGTTGCTCCAACATACATGCTGTGTATTCTGGTTTCCACACGTCGTTCAATTCTGGTAAACATGGCATGATTAAAGCTTAGTCATAATAAATTCACACGGCATGGTTTGGCGGACCAATGCCAGTTCGTTGAACCTAAGTACACGACATGTAGTTGCAATTAGACGTCGTGTAATCTCTTGTTGTACAGACAGAAATAGCGGCTCCTCCAGATGAGTTCTTTGTTTCTATTTAAATCAAAAATTAAAATTAAAAGGTCTTTTCTATGATATGAATCGAGAAACAAAGGAGGAGGAATAGCTCTCATTAATTCAGATTTATAGAACGATTTATTTTGAATTGAATCAAATATGAATGCATAAATTATCAACGAAAATTAAATAACTATAATCAATAATGAAACCTCCCTCTGATACCATTTTATGGTTCTGGGCGCAGTGGAAGCGTGTGGGTGGATGTGTCCACTTGGCTTTTGTCATTAGCAATGATCAATCCGAGATTAATACGACGATAAACGCCAGTATCCACGGATCGAATCACAGAAAAAGACAAATAAGATGGTTTTTCCCAGAACCACAAACAAGGATCGTTACAGGTTGATTATAATTAATGTAATTAATTATAACGAAATACCATTTGGGTGTTCATTATTCGTTGATGTTCTCGATCACGTTGTCGATGGGATCTGTCGTTGTGTCACAGAATCCAAGTGTAGACTCCCTCTAGCGGTGATCCACATGTGTACCTCGTATCTCTGGACGTCGCCAAAGGATTCTCTAGGTGCTAGCGTGGAGAAGCCTTTGCTTGCATTGTCTACCTTAGATTGTCTTGATCTGATGGAAGAGGATCTCTCTCGGTCTTGAGAGAGTTCTTGGAGGAAGTGGTTCTTTCGACCTTGAAAGAATTCTCCAGAGATGTTGTGCACAACGATTCTCTTGTCTAGGAAAAGAGTTGGGGTTGTGAGGATATTTATAATCGAGTTTGAGGTTGTAGAGTTATGACAATAAATAAATGTGTTACGCATTTCATTTATTTAATTAACTCTTATTGAAAACCCCCATGTCGAATAATTAATTCTTTGACATGCGCTCACGCTGATTATAATAAATATCATTTAATAAAACGATATTATATCCTCAAAATACCAACTGGAAAAACTACACGGCGTGTAATAATAAATACACGGCGTGTACTTGTTTTTCATTGAAAACTACACGGCGTGTACATTAAATGTACATGGAGTGTATATCTTGTTTTCATTTATTCATTTCCTTTCCATAATAAAACTACACGGCGTGTACATTTAATAATACACGGTGTGTACTTGTTTTATTTTATTTTTCCTCCATAATTTAAAACAACTCAGGCTTCCTTGAATAATTATTAAACCATGTATGGGAATAATATTTATTCAACTTGAGATACTTGGATACACTTAGTGTGTGACCCTCTAGGCCTCTTTCTCGTTGGCATTAGGCAGGCTTGCCTAAAGTCCAAGATTACTGTCTAGCAATGGGTCAAGGCACCCAAGAGAAAGAAGTTGACGCCGCATTGACGTATCACCTCATACGAATGCTTACTGTGTAATTTAATCCCTATGTCTCGATATCTCATCAAGAAGGTTTCATAGAAGTGTCATAAACCTATATGCTTGATCTGTCGTTCTTTGACTACCTGAAATAAACTCGTTGTTTACACCATGGCCATGGAATTTAATGCGAATGTTATATTTCAATCAAAGGGCCGAGATATCAACTTCCATAAATGGAAGGGACAAATCCTTCCTTGACTTATCCATTAACAACATGTCACTCATGATGCACCCAACATACCCTACTTATCGCCAACTGTCTGCGTGACAGTTTTCGTCAGTAAATCTAAGTGCGCGAGTCATGACATGAGTTAATGATAATCTTCCAGTTTAAGGACCATTACACACGCTCGCAGATAGCAATATCCGATGACACCAAGGCATGCGGAATTACTACTGGCGGATATGTTCTCATAATATCCCATCTTGGAGATTACCAAGTGCGAACTCCATGAGAGAGGGTCTCATCTTCTTACGAGTACTTGCACATGATGGTATGTATACTATGTGTCCTATCATAGTATGTCATAGAACCGCAGAACTTTATTTAAGAATATTGTTATAGCATTTCAAGGTTCTCATCATAGCGGGGATCTGCTGTGACCTTATTAATGCAACAAATATTCCAGGACATTATTATATTATAGTCATGCAGAACAATGAACAATATATAATAAGTGAACATTCATGTAATCAAAGTACAAAATAGTTGGTTCTAAGGACACCAAACCTTACACAGAACCCCCCCCCCCCCACCCCGGAAAGCCCTCCCGCACCCCCATACACCCCCCCCCCCACCCCACACCCCCCTAGACAGCCCCACCCACCTCAGACAGCACCCCCTACCCCAGACACCCCCCCCCGGACAGCCCCCCGCACCCCCATACAGGCCACCCCGCACCCCCGGACACCCCCCCTACACCCCCCCTAGACACCCCCCCCCCCACCCCGGACAGCACCCCCCACCCCCGGACATCCCCCCCCCCCCACACACACACACCCCGGAAAGCCCCCCTGCACCCTCCCCCCCCCCCCGGACTTCCCCACCCACCCCAGACAGCACCCCCCGCACCCTGGACAGCCCCACCCACCAAGGACAGCCCCCCCCCCCATGCACCCCCAGACACCCCCCCCCCCCCCCCCGTACACCCCCCTGCATCCCCCCGGACAGCCCCACCCACCCCGGACAGCACCCCCAACCCCGGACAGCCCCCCCTCCCCCCACCCCGGATAGCCCCCCCGCACACCTGTACAGCCCCCCCCCCCCCCCCCCCGAACAGCCCCACCCACCCCAGACAGCGCCCCCACCCACGGACACCCCCCCCCGGACAGCCCCCCCCCCCCCCACCACCACCACCCCGGGCAGCCCCCCCCCCCCCCACCCCTGCACCCTCGAACAGCCCACCCCACACCCTCGGATAACCCCCCCCCCCCCCCCCCCCCCCGCACCCCCCGGACACCCCCACCCATCCCGGACAGCACCCCCACCCTCGGACAGCCCCCCACCCACCCCGGACACCCCCCCTGCACCCCCGTACAGCCCCCCCCCCCCCCACCGCACCCCCAGACAGCCCCCTCACACCACCCGGACAGCCCCCCCCCCCCCCCCACCCACCTCGGACAGCACCCCCCACCCCCAGACAGCCCCCTCCCCCACCCCGGACATCCTGCCCCACCCCTCGAATCCTAGTGAATCTCAAGCATCATGCATAAACAAAAACAAAAATAAAACAATGTTTGTAGAATCATCCACAGCTGAACTCAACATCTTATCCCAAACCAAGAATCCACATCGATTCAGATTATAATGTAACACTAGAAAGCATCATTACACAAACACACACACCCACTCAGGATCATTCTATCAATAGGGCACCCACTCGAGTCCTTAGTTTCTATATGTATGAAGATACATTCCTATTGAGATCCTCGTCAGTTCGGTGTGCTCTTAAAGGGCGCGTTGGGTGGTCAAAACCACCAGAACGACCTCAGAATTCCACAAAATCATACGACAACAACCGCTGTGTAAATTGTGAAATGGTCGGATAGACGGCACGTCAATCGGAGGTGTCGTTTGACCACGGTGACTGGAAACACATTTCCTGAGTCAGAAAACACCAAAACGGTGTGTCACAATCGAATTCAGAGAAAACATGCTCTGAATGACCTGAAACCGCACGAGAATGATAGGAATATTATTCGTGAGATGCAGGAGGGGACGGCACGTCCATCGGACCTACGGTGCACGCAGTACGACCGAATGTGTCATTTTCAGTAGTTCGGCGTGCTCAAAAAGGGTGCACTAGGTGGTCAAAACCACCCGAACGACCTCGAAATACCACGAAATAATACGACAACAACCGCGGTGTGAATTGAGAAATGGTCTGATAGACAGCACGTCAATCAGAGGAGTCTTTTGACCGCGGTGACCGGAAACATGTTTTTAGAGTCATAAAACACCAAAATAGCATATCACGGTTGAATTCAAAGAAAACGTGCTCTGAATGACCATAAACTTGACGATAACGATAGGAATATTATTCTTGAGATGTAGGAGGAGACGACACATCCATAAGATGTGAGGTGCGCATGGTACGACCGACTGTGTCATTTTTAGCAGTTTGGCGCGCTCTTAAAGGGCGCACTGGGTGGTCAAAACCACCCGAACGACCTCGGAATAACACGAAATCATTCGACAACAACTGAGGTGTGAATTTTGAAATGTTAAAATATATGGCATGTCAATTGGAGGTGTCGTTTGACCGCAGTGATCGGAAACGCGTTTCTGAAGTCATAAAACACCAAAACGGCGTGTCACGGTTGAATTCAGAGAAAATGTGCTCTGAACGACCTGAAACCACATGATAATGATAGGAATATTATTCGTGAGATGCATGAGGAGATGTAACATCCATCGGACATGCGGTTCACGCGGTACGACCGAATGTGTCTTTTTCAGCAGTTCGGCGCGCTCTTAAAGTGCGCACTGGGTGGCCAAAACCACCCAAACGACCTCAGAATGCCACGAAATCATACTCCAACAACGATGGTGTGAATTTTGAAATGGTCGGATAGAAGACACATCAATCGGAGGTTATTTTTGACCGTAGTGACCGGAAATGTGTTTCTGGAGTCAGAAAACGCCAAAACGGCATGTCACGGTCGAATTCAGAGAAAATATGCTCCGAATGACCTAAAACCGAATTAGAATGATAGGAATATTATTCATGAGATTTAGGAGAAGACGTCATGTCCATCAGACGTGCGGTGCACGCGGTACGACCGAATGTGTCGTTTTCAGCAGTTCAGCGGGCTCTTAAAAGGTACGTTGGGTGGTCAAAACCACCCAAACGACCTTGGAATGCCACAAAATCATACGACAACAACCGTAGTTTGAATTTTGAAATGGTCGGATAGACGTCACATCAATCGGAGGTGTTGTTTTACCGTGACGACTGGAAACGCATTTCCGGAGTCAAAAAACACCAAAACGGTGTGTCACGATCGAATTCAGAGCAAACGTGCTCCAAATGACATAAAACCACACGAGAACGATAGGAATATTATTATTGAGATTCAGGAGGAGACAACAAGTCCATCGGACATGCGGTGTGTGCGGTACGACTGAATGTGTCATTTTCAGCAGTTCGGCACGCTCTTAAAGGGCGCATTGGGTGGTCAAAACCACCCGAATGACCCTGGAATGCCACAAAATAATACGACAACAACCGCAGTGTGAATTATGAAATGGTAGGATAGATGTCACATCAAGAGGAGGTGTCATTTGACTGTGGTGACCGGAAACACATTTTCGGAAGTCATAAAACACCAAAACGGCGTGTCACGGTCGAATTCAAAGAAAACGTGCTCTGAATGACCTGAAATCGCATGAGAACGATCAGAATATTATTCGTGACATGAAGGAAGAGATGGCATGTCTATCGGATGTGCAGTGTGCGCGGTACAACCGAATATGTCATTTTCAGCAGTTCAGCGCGCTCTTAAAGGGTGCGTTGGGTGGTCAAAACCAGCCGAACGATTTCGGAATGCCACGAAATCATATGAAAACAACCGCGGTGTGAATGTTGAAATGGTCGGATAGACGACACGTCAATCGGAAGTGCTGTTTGACCGCAGTGACCAGAAACGCGTTTCTGGAGTCATAAAACACCAAAATGGCGTGTCACTGTCAAATTCATAGCAAACGTGCTCCGAATGACTTGAAACCGCATGAGAACAATAGGAATATTATTCGTTACATGTAGGAGGAGAAGAAATGTCCATCGAATGTGTAGTGCATGCGGTATGACCGAAAGTGTTGTTTTCAGCAGTTCGGCGTGCTCTTAAAGGGAGTACTGAGTGGTTAAAACCACCGGAACAATCTCAGAATTCAACCAAATCATACGACAAAAACCGCTTAGTGAATTTTGAAATGGTCATATAGACCGCATGTCAATCATAGGTACCGTTTGATTGTGGTGACCGAAAACACGTTTCTGGAGTCATAAAACACCAAAACGGCATGTCACGGTCGAATTCAGAGAAAACGTGCTCCGAATTTCCTGAAACCACTTGAGAAAGATAGGAATATTATTTGTGACATGCAGAAGGAGAGGGCACATCCATCAGATTTGCGGTGTGCACGGTACGACCGAATGTGTCGTTTTCTGCAGTTCGGCGCACTTTTAAAAGGCGCGTTGGGTGGTTAAAACCACCCGAACGACCTCGGAATGCCACAAAATCATACTATAACAACCACAATGTGAATTGTAAAATGTTCGGATAGACGGTACATCAATCAGAGGTGTCATTTGACCGCGGTGACCGGAAACGCGTTTCCGGAGTCATAAAACACCAAAACAGCATGTCACGGTCTAATTCAGAGAAAACGTGCTCTGAATGACCTAAAACTGCATGAGAATGATAGAAATATTATTCATGACATGCAAAAGGATATGGCACGTCTATCAGATATGCAGTGCGCGCGTTACGACTGAATGTGTCGTTTTCAGCAGTTCAGCGTGCTCTTAAAGGGTGCGCTGGGTGGTCAAAACCACCTGAATGACCTAAAAATTCCACGAAATCATACCAAAACAACTGCAATACTAATTTTGAAATTGTCGAGAAGAAAACATGTCAATCGGAGGTTCTGTTTGATCGCGGTGACCGGAAACATGTTTCCGGAGTCAGAAAACACCAAAACGGCGTGTCACGATCAAATTCAGAGAAAACGTGCTCCGAATGACTTGAAATCACACGAGAAAGATAGGAATATTATTTTTGAGATGCATGAGGAGAAGAAACATGCATCGGACATGCGGTGTGCGCGGTACAACCGAATGTGTCATTTTCAGTAGTTCGGTGCGCTCTTAAAGGGCACGTTGGGTGGTCAAAACAACTCGAAAGACCTCAGAATGCCACGAATCATACGAAAACAACTATAGTGTGAATTTTGAAATGGTCGGATAGACAGAACGTCAATCAGAGGTTCCGTTTGACGTGGTGACCAGAAATGCATTTCCGGAGTTAGAAAACCCCAAAATGGCGTGTCACTGTCGAATTCAGAGAAAACGTGCTCCGAATGAACTGAAACCGCACAAGAATGATAGAAATATTATTCTTGACATGCAAGAGGATACAGCATGTCCATCGGACATGTGGTGCATGCCGTACAACCAAATGTGTCATTTTCAACAGTTCAACGCGCTCTTAAATGGCACGCTGGGTGGTCAAAACCACCCAAACGACCTCGGAATGCCACGAAATCATACGAAAACAACCAAAGTGTGAATTGTGAAATGGTCGGATAGACGAAACATCAATCGGAGGTTCTGATTTTCCTCGGTGAATGGAAACGCATTTCTAGAGTTAGAAAACGCCAAAACGGCGTGTCACGGTCGAATTCAGAGCAAACGTGCTATGAATGACCTGAAACTGCACGAGAATTATATGAATATTATTCGTGACATGTAGGAGGAGACGGCATGTCCATCAGACATGCGGTGCGCACGGAAAACATTCATTTTAGGACAATAAAAAACACTTTCCTAAACTAAAGCAAAGACTCCAAAATAGGAAAAACAAATTCAAAAATGATAACATTTCTTAAATTGGTGGTTTTAAATTATTATAGTGCCCATGAGATGTCATATTTCATTTTATTATATGTATATAATAACTGAATAAAGATGTAAAATTTATGTTTGTTTTGTTTAGTTTTCTTTGTATCTTATTTTAGGTTTCTAAAGTTGATGGTTGTGGATCGTTGAAGCACGTCTATCATTTATTGTTTATGATGATCTTGACGTTTATTGTGTTTGGATTTGTTTTTCATTTTTTATGATTTATATGCTGTTTTTTTCTGTATCATGAATTTTTTTTAAAACAAAATCCAGTGTAGCGACCACCATTTGTGGTCGCTGTAGGCCAAAGTCTCAGCCACCTTCAGCGACTGCCAGTGGCAGTCCCTGTAGGCCAGATTTTCCTATGGCTTCAGCGACCGCTACGATCGTTATAGGCCGCTATTGGCGGTTGTTGTAGTCCGACAACATCGGGACTAAAGCGACTGCCATTGGCGGCTGTTGGTCGTTCTCTACATGCTAATAGCGACCGCCAATGGCGGTCTCTATAAGTGGAATTTTTAGTAGTGATACTTTAGATACAGAGTTGAGTTTAAGCACTACTTATCATCCTCAGAAAAACGGTCATTCTGAGAGAACAATTCAAACTCTAGAAGATATGTTAAGAGCTAGCTCTATGGATTTCAAAGGTGGTTGGGATCAACACCTACCTTTGGTGGAATTTTTATATACTAATAGCTTTCACTCCATTATTCAGATGGCTCCTTAAGAAGATCTCTATGGAAAAAAATGCAAGACTCCAACTTGCTGGGATGAAGTTAGGGAAAGAAAGCTATTAGGACATGATCTTGTTGATGAGATGGAAGAAAAGGTCAAATCTATTCAACAGAACATAAGAACATATCAGAGACGAAAAAAAAAATTTATGTCGACAATCGAAGAAAAGACCTAGTGTTTGAAGTGGTTGATAAAGTTTTCTTACGAATATCTCCTTGGAACAGAGTAATGAGATTTGGAAAGAAGGTAATGTAAGGCCCTATGTATATCAGTCCTTTCGAAATACCGAATCGTGCTGGGAAGGTAGCTTACTGACTGGCGCTTCCACCGAATCTCTCTCAAGTTCATGATGTGTTCCATGTATCTCTCCTGAGAAAGTACATACCCGATCCTCCACATGTACTAAGCTCATAAGATATACTGTTGGAGCAAGATCTTTCATATAAAGAACATCCAATAGATATTTTGGATCATAGAGAAAAAGTTCTACGGAATAAGACCACTCTCTTGGTGAAATTTTTTTGGAGGAACCACCAATTATAAAAAGCTACATGGGAGCTTGAGGATATGATGAGGGAGAGGTATCCTCATCTGTTTGTTACGAAGTGACGATTTTCGAGGGAAAAATTCATTTTAAGGAGGGTAGAATGTAACACCCTAATATTTTATGAGAAATATATTTTTTTATGACTTCTGTTATATGAAACATAAAAGGTATCTTTCACTACACAGAACACTATCTCGGCATGCGTTATACGCAAGAGAAACCTTCCTCGATAGCATGTGTTGTACGCAATATCGAGTGTCACTAAACAATGATATATTGTTATAATATTATTATACACTAGATGTTATGAATAGTATTACCTAAATTTTGAATTTTATAACATTATTATTCATCTTACACATTTTCTAAATCATGGTATGTGAACAAAATAAATTTTTTGGGTAAAATAAGTATTTTTCAAAAAATGCAGTTTTGCCACCTTTTGATGGCACACCAACTTTAAATCCAGTTTTTGATAGGTTTAAAATTTAAATTTTAAAAAATAAAATTATTATTTGGAATGAGGATATAAAAATTTACTTTGGTTGAATTTTTCATATTATTCTGATAACTTTCATATTTTAATTAATAGTAAAAACACGCTATATTTTAATTAAAAAAAATTTCATCACAATAATTTATATAGTTAAATTATAATATTTAATGGTTTTAACGTAAAAATATAATATATTTTTACCATTTAATATAATTTATGTCATTACCATTTATTTTACTTTCAATTCATAGGTTAAAACATTTCAATCTTTGGCAATGTTTTATCTTTTAAAACCCGTTTTCTTAACAATGGAATTAATTTAAAATTAATTACTGCAACTTCTGTGTTTTGAATTTTGAAAAATTGATTCCATATTTGAATTAAGTGGGTCCAAATTATGTTAATAGGTTACATTTATTTTCGTGATATTATAAATAGTTACTACGGTAATTTTTATTTACTGTAGTTAAAAGTAAATCGGGTAATTAAGGGTAAAAATAAGATTATAAAATTACCCTAACTCCTGCCAAAATTCTATTGGATGACTAAAAGTAGACTTGTATCACCTAAGGGTCGGAATAAATTCATTTTATGGACTTTTTAAAATTAAAATAATTAATTATTATTAAAACCAAAGAAACTGACAACATGTCACTCTCTTAAATATTATATGTATAATAATTTTAATTTATTGATAAACTTCATGAAACTTCGAACATGAATAGTTTACAGAAACTAATAAAATTATCTACATCATGTGAATTTATTTATAATTTTTAGGGATTAAATAATTATCATTAATTATGACACAATAGTGATGTTTAAATTATTTTATTGATTGAATTATCAAATGAATGATTTTAAATGTATTAAAATAAATATTATATGAACTATTTAATGTGATACACTAATTTTATAGATAAATATGACCTGTTATGAATAAATTAAATCTTTTAGTTCGAACATATCTTCTGTGTATATTTTATTTAAATTCAAATAATTGAATAGTGTCAAAATTGACACTATTGTAATTTTATAAAAATTACATATTATAAAATTCTTTAAAAATTAAAAAAATATTTAAAAATTCTAAATTAACATTAATATGGTCGAAAAAGTAATCAATTATACAATTATGGAAAATTTACAACATATAAGTAATTATTTATAATGATTAAATATTTATAATATTATTACCACGAATAAAATTAAATAGATTATATAAGGATAAATCAGGTTGATAATGTTTAAAATAAATTCCCAACTTGTCTAAATTTAATTGTTTGATGATATTAAAAGCCTATATCGTCTAATATTCATATTTTAGTAATTTTTGGAGGTTTTTGAGTGCGTTTGAAATTTATTATAAATTAATATTTCTTATAATTCCAAAGGTGCCCCTCTCCTCCCTTATAAAAGGGCACCACCTCCCTCTCCTCTTTACACAATTTAGAGACTTAAATCTCAGACAAACCCTACCCATTTACCTTATAACCTTCCCTAGAATCATACTAGTGGTCTTGTTCTTCTTGAAAGACAAAGTTTAGTGCCCTAAGATGAGGTTTCAAAGAGGCGTGTCGAAGAAGAGGTAATATCCATTACCGATTCTTTCAAATTTATTTCTTATTATACTTCCTCTTATTTAGTTGTTTCATTATGAAGTAATAACATCAATATCACTCATATAATGATATGTTATTATAAATATGAAACAACCCTATTTCACCTTTTATCTATCCTACAGAAAATGAAATCACTGCGCGTGCGTACGTACGGAATATCATCTCCACGCCGTGGTGTAATCTACATTCCACCACCACCTTACTTGTATAGGTATAATGGTGTAAAGAATAACTATATATGATTCTTATAACATTATACTAATTCTGATACATTCCATCTTACACTCCAATACCATTCAATAGTTATGGGAACGATATCATCGCTCCTACGTACGTACGGCCTACCGTCTCCACGATGTGATGCGACTTGTTTTACATGATCTTCATTGAATAATGATTATATAAATGAATTGAATGAATAAATATGATATATATTACACTAATACCATTCTGTAAATAAGTTATCTATAACCTAAAATTATGAATAAGAATTTATTCGACAAGGCATGGACAAGAACATAAAGCAATGAACACCCGAATAACAAGTAACAATGAAATATTACTAATAAGAGGCTAAGAATATAACAATGTAAGATATCATAACAACGATTGTGATTCTGGAATAAGTCAATGAAATTATTTAAATCATAATACAGGAGGGTCGGACACGTGCAAATCATATTGGACCTAAGGTAAGGGAAAATATCGCAATCTCATTTTTATCCAAGATTGTTTATACTTTCAATTTACTGGGTAATATTTATCATACACATCCATGTTTCCTCAATATGTAATATTATTTCTATCCTTCAACAATTTTTTAAATCCAATTATACCCATTTTTGAGTTTGTAGTAAAAGATATGAAACGAATCTTTTGTTGTTTTTAGTATGAGGTACTTTTTGACTTTTCTTGCCAAAGTACGAGAAGAATGTTTTTTTAACTTATACGGCATGAATGGATTTTTATGATTTCATAGAACATTATTTCCATGAAGCTTCCTTTAAAAGTTTTCAAGTTTATTTTTAATCAACTTCTTTTAGTTTTAAATTGTATGAAATGTTAAGAAAGGAAAAATATTTTTGAAGTAGAAAGGATATTTTCCTCAAGAATGGAGTTCAAGTGTTTTATCAACATTATTTTAAATCTTAGATAATATAGGTGTCTGTTTCTATCTCTATTTTCATATTGATTTTATAATGTTATGATGGAATTATTTTTATGATGTCCTTTTATCTTACATGGATTATGTTATGATGGCATGAAGTTTAAGAATCCCATTTTTATTACATGGTTTATGCTATGATATATGCTTTATGATTTTGTGGCACACATAAGAATGGTTTCATTATGAGATGGGTGAGACCAATATCTCCCTCCAATGCATTGGGTAAAGATTTATATCTCATGGGATAGAAATTTATGGAATGACAAGTTAATCCGGTTCAGTGATATAGGACTAGAACAAGGAGTGAACTCGGTTCAGTAAAAGACTTTGTCCGCTAAGATGGTCTTGGCAATGAGACGTGACTAATATGAAATGATTTTCTATGATTATGTGTGTATGCCTCAAATTTTCATGTTTTAAGTTATGATTATTGGGATTACATTTCACCACTATGATTTATCCCATGTTATGATATTATGATCTCTTTTGCAGGTTAAGATATTCAGAATGTTATGTTTGATATTTCTTTTGTTTACCCTTTTTGAGATTTTGATCTCACCCTTTTGTATGTTCTCTTTTCCCTAGGTCATGAAGAAGGGTATTAACTAGGATATGCCAAAAATGGACTCTAGATATGATGAAATAAATGGGAGACAATGTAGATGATTTATGAACCAGTTTTTTATATTTCCTAGTTTCTAAAGACACTATAGCTATACGGTCCTATCATGGTTTTGTTATATGTTGTAATAAGTATGCTTCAATTTTGAAGTAATAACCATGTTTGTAATATATGGGTCATTTTAATTATCTAGACTTCATAATACCTAATATCCCTAATAATATTAAAATGGAAATACTTATATTCGCTGCACACCTTGAGCCCTTTGTGATACTATCATATCTCTCTCAAGTCTACTGCAACCCCTTCGCCTCTCAAATTTCAAATCTTCTCCTGCCTTTGGACAATCTTTTTTATAAGATCTATATACTGATAATGAATCATGATTTTGATCTTTCTCCTTCTTTGTTTAAATATTCTAAGAATCAAAATAATGTGTCTTGTGCACCTTCCAGAGTTTCTTCAGCTACTCCAGCCAACCCTGAGCTTGAAAATATAGTTTTTGTATTAGAAAAATAATTTAAATTGAAGTGGATTTTGTCATTTAAGTCTCTAGTACTCAAAGTGATTTAGAATCATGGATGGTTAGATTGGTTCTCCTATAATTAAATACCTTTCTACCCTAATATAGTTTATCTGTTTTATCAGAATATAGATGTTTTTTAATGATTATAGTGTTGAATGGATAAGAATACATGTGAAAGGAATTTTTTTTGGTTTTCCATCTAGGAAATGGGCTAAGTGTTTAGGTGTACCTCATGATGAAGTTTATAATGAATACCAAGAATCCACGAAGTAAGTGATTTTTTTATGTTTGAGGATACTCTTTTTATATTGATAAGATATGGGATTAACTAAAGGCATATTTCATCTAATCTAGATAGAGAATATAAGATTATTTTTTATTTTTTGCAGCACAATCTTTTCCTGAGTAAGGGTGATGTTGCAACACTAAGATACTAAGATTTTTATATTCTATCTCTGATGACAAAAGGTCAAAAGATAAATCTTTTTAGATATATTATGGTGTATATGTGTGGCATCACCAAGAAATATTCAAGATCGAACTCTTAGATCTACACAAAGATTATTTCTACCATGTTTAAGGCTAAGGGACTATTATGTGATTATGAAGAGTCTATTATAGACTAAATTGGTTTCTGTCCTACCAGTTCAACTTGTTCAAGAATGAAAATTACAAGTAATACATGGAATAAATTGGGGTTGGTTATTCTGAGAAGTTATATACTGAGTATAATCCAGTTGATCGTCCAACCAGCCTAAAATATAATAATGATCCAAGCCTAGAGCCTAATGAGGTAGTTGAATATTGTAATGTATAAGATGAAAAGGAAGTGTAAAATGAGAATGGAAGTGCAGATGAATACTCTGAACAAAGTGGTGTGAGTGGCCAAATAAAAATAAAATATGTGGAGATGCATCGAGAGATTCAGGATGCACTTTTTGAGGGGAATGAATCCATATATATTGAAATTTTCTATGAAGCTACCCCATTTGTTGAAGTTGAGGCTAGATCATTTTTTACTAGTCAAGGAGTATCTGATTCTTCTATATATGAGAAAATGGGAGTTATATCTATTTTAGAAAAGCATGTAGATGAAAAAAAGAAAAATCATCTCATTGGGAAAGATTATACGGATAAACAATTAGTTTATTTAAATGTCTATATGCCTCCTATTTTTGAGAATGTGGAAGGAAAATACACAGATGTTTTTTGACAAGAGGATGTTTCGAAGCAAGATACGCATACTATTGTTGCATAGTTAGAAGTTGAGTCTTATAGTGAAACTTCACAGAGTTCAAATGTTCAAAATAATCTTGAGATGTCAATTTTTCCAGATAGTATGGTACCTCATATCATATCATCTATATCATCTATTGTTACATATTGATGGATTGATCCAATTTAAGCACAGTGGGGAAAGCTTTCCAGTGTTGTAATTAGTCCAAAAAATCATGGTGGACCTAAGGTTTGAGTTGAAGTAGATCCTAAGGGATCCTTGATTGCTCAAGTAGACATTTAAGTTTGGTTTGAAAAAAAATCATTAGTAATAACTCTTAAACCCAAACCAACTACTGATCATTATACTTTTGTTCCAGTTGATATAGTCACTAAAAGTGATATGTATTCTTTTGGTAATATTTTTTTATAATTTTTCTTTGAATTTAAAGAATGGACCTCCCCAAGAGATTTTAATCTATTAGAAATATGTAAACTACATATTTTAGTTGGTTATTTGACATATCCAACCTAAGATGATGTGTCACATTTATGAGATAAGTATTGAGAATAAATAGCTCAGTAGTGGATTGGAATCTCTCAAGTATTTGGCTGAAGAAATAAAATATGTGTTTAAAGATTCTATGACTGGTATCCTTAAAAGTCTTGAGGATACTTTTTATGATACTTCTATTGATCTTTCTCCTACTCCTCCCGTGCTTGATGTGGATTTCATCTGATTATTTGTTAGAGAATAAGTTGCAGCTACCTCTAGTGGTCCCTCTAGTGGAGAACCTATAATTCCTTTTGAAATTCTAAAAAAGTTTGGGCAAACAAAAGAGTGTGATTATATGATGATAAGGAAGTATGCCAAAGATATGAATAATGATAGAGAGACTATTAATAAGTCCATAAAGTTATATATCTCTCAAATTTAAACCAATCATACCATGGGTTACAATTTCAAATTCTTGGATGAGAATCTTCAGATGCCTCCAATGACTCAGGCTTTCAAAGAACAAGTAAGACAGCTCAAGGGGATGACTCCAGTATTGAACCTTTTTATGGAAGAGAAGGGAATTGTTTTTAGTTTGGTGGAAAGGGGTGGACAAATCATGATAGAATTTATAAATATCATGAATTTGTTTCTTCATGTTCATTTCTAAGGAGATATTTCTTAGAAATTTGTCCAAAATTACTCCATAGTTTTCTCTTAGGCTAGGAGTTTCTCAAGATCCTTTATCACCTTTTCCTTCCCGATTCCATAAATTTCCAATGTCTCCTACTCAAGCCTTAAGAATACTCCAATATGTTGTGATTATGGAAGATCATCCTCGGAATGTAGATGGGATCTCATCTAGTGTTCCTTATATTTTGCCTCGAGATGATCCTACTGCCTCATATAAGGAGAAATAAAAATATAAGGCTAAGGGAAAAGAACCAATGGACCAATCAGACAAACCTTAAACCTTTTTCATTTATTGATTCAGACTATATTTCTTTGATGGGATCTATTTGTACTGACTATTTTTTCATTAATTTCTAGGTCTTTTACCTCTATTATTCTATTCATTCTCTTGTGTTTTTTCTTTTACTATCCTTATAATTCTAATCCTTACCTTTTTGATAATCCTAAAATGGGGAGAATATATCTATAATTTTTATTTTGGATTGATATTTTTCATTGATACTATTTTTTTAAAATATTTCTATCCTTGATTCAGGATAATTTCAATTAATACTTACTATTTATTCATTTTTTATTTTTATTTTATACCATCTACACATATTATGAATGATACGCCTTTTTTATATTTATAACACCATGGATATAATGTTTAATCCTTTTTAATATTCTTTGAATCCATGAATTATGATAATCAAAAAGGGGGAGATTGTTGACCTCCTATCTTTAATGATAAAAAAATCCTGATTTTGGTGTTATTAATAAGTTTCAAGTTTCTCTGTAAGTAGTATGTATTCTGAGCTCGGTGAAATATTTATCTATGTACAAGACACCATTGAGATTGGCACTTCCAACTAGAGACTTTATTGTGCATCAAACACCACTAGAATAGAAATATCGCTAAGTATGAGACATCTTTAGGATATCACACCACCAAAATGTCATACCATTAGACTGAAATATTGAAAAAGTATGAGACACTGTCAGATGAAAAAAAATTAGGATTTTATGCTTCCAAAATGAAAAATTGGATAATTATGAGTTACTTCTAGATGAGGCACCATCTATGTCACGATTCCAACACAAAAATTGGCTAAGTTTGAGATATTGTCAAACATCATTCCATAAAACCAAACATCTCTAGTTGAGATACTACCAGCATAGTAGAACTTTGACTAAGTCTAAGACACCACTAGTGTCATACCACTAGTGTGATGCCACCCGAATAACATTCTACTAGAGCTTCACACCGTTAAACCTTGAGATACCACTAGACTGAAAAAACAACATTGTTTTATTACTTTACTAATTTTAGAATTACATTATTCTAAACAATATATTTTTTGAATGTTAATTCCATTTACTAGTTTAATGATTGTCATATAAATGATCAACAGAGATAATTGAAGAGAATGTCATTGTATGCAGTAAGAGGAAGAAGTTTTCTAGATATTCTCCCTATTTATACTAATAAAATTATAGCACACTCCCTTGTTCATTTGAGTATAAAAATGATATAGATGAAATTAGATGAAATATAAGTAGTGAAAAAATAAGAAGCTGTGAGATCGAAGTACCTGAACATGTTTAGAACTGAACCGGGTTGCAACTAAGAAGAGATCATCTCCTAATAAACTCAACTAGGAAGATGAAATACACATTCATATTTGGTTTCTTCCTTCAATCAAAGAACAAGAGTTTGTGATGCTCTATTTTCCATAAGTTTTTCAGAGAACCTGACCCAATCTTCACTACTGAATCAAATCAAGAGTCACAAGTTTCATTGCAAAAGACCGGTAACTTCTAAGCTCTACTCTTATATATAGCTCTATTCTGTTTATATTTTTTACATATTGTGCATTATGTTCTATACATTGTTTTATATAAGCACACTATCCCCTATGCTAAACTGGAAAATAATCGATATCTTATCAAACTCCTTTTATAATTTTTTTCTACCATGAATATGAGTAGTAGATTTCCTTGTGAATCCTGGTTAATTATTATCCAATGAATAACAATGAAAGAGGTTTTGTATGACCTAGACATTGTGTTAACTACTATGAAACCTGATCCGGGTTTTGGATCATCTTATTTATATTATATAAACTTCCTAGTGGAGGGTGATCATCAAGTGGAGAGGACTAAGTCTTGACATGAGACTGAACATATTGTATTCATTCATTCTAGTATGTGCTTTAATTTTTTTTACATTATTTCAACATTAAAACTAAAAATTATATCAACTCTAAACCAAATATATACATTGTTAGTATATCTTAATTTGTGTTCATATAGTATTTTAATCTAGTAAACTTATTTCAAAGGATTCAACAATATTATTTATTATTTATTAGAGACCTAATAAATCATTAAATGAATCTTTAAAAAGATTAAGATCTATATCAGACTACTTATTTTGATAAATTGGGACATATTTAAATATTTGGGAGATTTCAAAATAATCCATTTTAAATAGATATTTTTATTAAGTACTCAATTCACCCCCTCTTAATATACTCACTCCGACCAACACCAATGTTTTAAAATAAAATCATTTTAAAATTTTCTATGTGGTTTTTTTAAATAATATCATTTATTGTTTCAGTATAAACATATATTTTCACTACCTTTATCATTTTATATGAAACATTCCCTCTATATTTTCATTGTTTCTTAAAAAATTATTTTTCTCCATGTTTTATAAAATATTTCTATAAAATAGTTTCATATTATTAAAGATATTTCTTATTTAAAAAGTGATTTTTATAAAACTCATAAAAACTATTTTTCATCTTAGTATTTTTCATTATATATATATATATATATATATTATGCTTGATAAGGATATTTTTCAAATAAAATCAACCACTATATTTATTTGGATTTATTATGAAATTATATTTTCAATGGTAGAATTGAAAAATAAAAATCTTTTTCTTTCCTAGTCATTGGCGGTTTATAAGTATAATTTTTGTTCTTATGTATTTCCTTTATTAATACCATATTTTCCATTTCTTTGATTAAAGTGGGTTAACTTAGATTCCCTATAATTATTGATTTGGGAAATTATTAACTCAACTATATACCCTTTATTTATATGATTTAAATATTATAATCTTTATTATTAAGATTTAATGGTATTTACCTTTAATGTTACAAAATATCATTGATAATTATTTATATTCTATGGGTTTATAATTTGTATTTATGGAATTATGAATGTTTTGTTATATGATTCCATTTCAAAGGTATATAAAACCAATTTTATTTTCATGGGTTCTTTGTGATGAATTTCTTACTTTTTATGGAAACATATGTAAGAATGAGGGTGAGTGGGGTCCTTTATTGCCCTATGATGCATTATTTTAAGTTTATTTATCATAATATAATCAATAATAGACATAATGAGTTTGTTCTAATATACATTTACATAATTATTTTTCTCCAATTTTCATGCATGTAAATAATTTTTTTTAAACATAGGCATAGGAAAAATGAGTTTTCTCAAAAACAAATCTTATTCTTATGGATGTTTTGTATCTCTATGTTTTTTATTATTATGAAACATATATATGTTTCTTAATTTTTAAAATATGTCACATTATATGTTTATTCTTATCTTATATGATATTATGCACTCTTATGTTAGGAAATTACTTATGCTTATCACTTATGTTTACCCTTACTAAGTGTTTTAACTCACTTTTCTTAATAAGTTTTCCTTTCCCTAGGTTGTGAAATAAAGTCATATGTATGATGTTTATTAAAGACTACCTTTTATTAATAATTTTTGGGATAATTTAAATACTTTTTATTAATTAATTAGTTTCTTATATATTAGGAAAATTTTCAATTGTTTGGAAAATACATGGGTTTTATTAGTTAGTGTTTTCCCTAGTTCTTTAAAATTATAAACCTAAAAGATCATGGGAATTTATTATAGTTAAGTATTTTATTTAGTCCATGTAATTAAGATTATTTATTCTATGGGATACTATATTTTTCCCTTTTATTTCAATTATTACCATTTTCTATTTAGTTACTAATTTAGTTATGTTTAGTCGGGCATTTAGATTCCATCTAGTCGTTAATTTTAAAAATGAACCATTTAGGTTTATCGCAGTCAGGGGTTCATGGTTTAAAAATATTATTTATGTCATAAATATTATATTTAAACATTAAATAAACTTTTAAAAAACTATTTATGGATTTCATCAAAAATGAAACACATTTTTTCATAGAGGTGGTATTCAACACATACAGACAAGTGACATTTCCATTTATCAAAAGGGTAGAAAAGAAATAAAGTATATAATATTATAATTTTCTAGAATCATAACTATATTCTAAATTTCATATTTATCCATTAGTTCCATATTTATTACAATCCATGTGAATTATTAATAAAAAATGAATCACAACTCTTTGTAGAGTTGGTATTCCACACACATGCATGAGCGATGTTATAATTTTCTAATAGAATGAGTGGAAGAAGTTAGATATATATCACATTAAAGGAATAATAATAATGTAATAAATATTATATATATTCATTTGATCAATTTTTTTCATACATATGTTGTTGTGATGAAAAACGGACCATATTGCTACATGGAGGTGGTAATCCACACATACGCATGAGGAGAGTCTTCTTTTACCAAAGGATGTACAGGAAGTATAAAATAGTTTTTCCAAAAATATAATAACATTTTTGTATAGAGAAGATATTTATCTCAATATACTATAATTATTAAAATATATTTATAAGGATGTTTGAGAATAAATGAACATTAAAGATTTTGGTTATGACATATACCCCCCTGCTTGATAACCGCTTTGGCTTACACCTTAATCCTTCAAGGATGGGTATTTTTAGGAGACTATATGCATTAAGAAATTATTATGATAGTTATTAATGGATTTGGTAAGGTATTTGTTGATCTATAGTGCCGAAAATTTGGGTATAAGTAAGGAAAGGAGGTACCCTTTTATAAGTAAAGTGGGTGACACTCTTATAAATATGAAGAACATTAAAATAATATAAAGTCATTTTCATGGTAAAGTGACACCAAAGAAATCAAATTTATAATAAAATATAATTTAAGATGTAAATACACTCATAAAACCATATTTAGACATGTTTTGAACATATTTGAGACCTTATCTCTTAGTTTAACCCTCTTTTTTCCCTTTTAACCTTTACCGTGATGATAAACTTTTACAATAGAAACAATTCATTATAAAAACAATAAAAAGGAACTTATTCCAAAATTTTGAAATTTTTATTCCAAATATGGAATCCATTTTTTCATATATAATTTCTAAATTTAGAAGAAATTACATCTAATATACGTATGAAAATGAATAAAAAATGGTTTTTAGAAAAATGCCAGTTTTAAGTGAAGAAATGATTTTTTCACTCAAATTATGAATATATTTGACACTCAAGACATAAATTAGATTATAATTAAAAAGTAAATTTATATGAAATTTTTATTATTTCAAAACCTAATGGAAACTTCCAACCAAACTATTAAATAGAAAGATCCATAAATAGAACATAGGTTCAAAAAATTCAAGGAGTTACAAAATTAAAAAAAACGTTTTAAGTGATTAATTTTACTCTATTAACAAATATTTGGTAGAGAAAAAGGTTTTATGAATTTTTAATACAATATTACATCATTATTATGTGATAAAAGTTACATTATTTGTAAAAATAGTATTCTCATTATTCACTCAAAAATCAACCATTACAAAAAATTACTCAAAATTATACCTAAGAAAAATTATATATGATGAATCAACAAATTAAGATCATTTTATCAAAAAAATCATAAAAGTGGTATAAAATAATTCTAATATCCATGTCCACAATGTATAAAAACCTTTTTTAGGAAAAAATGTTTTTTTGAAACCTAAAATCTATTTTTTCTTATTCACTTACTAGTAAAAACCATCAGATGTTTGTCAATTTATTTTATTGAATATATTATCAATAATTTTAATCAAAAAAAATAATCCATAGTGATTTATTTAATTTATTAATTTAAAAATACATTTCACACCTGAAAATGGTTTTCTAAAAAATATATCATTTTACCATCAAATTATTTTATCTACATTTATAAAAAATTGATAATTAATTTATGAATGATTATTAATTAGTTTAAATTTATAAAAGAATAATTAAATCCATTAGTCTAAATAAGAAAATTTTATATTTTAAAGGAAACATATAAAATATAAAGAAAACTATATTTTATAGAAAAAATTCACCTTATAAACTTCAAAGTTTCATAATCTTATATGATTTATTTCCTATCATTCAAAATTTAGTACATATTTATAAGGAATTAATCAGAAAATTTTTTTAGGTAAAAATGTATACATATATTTCATAATTCATTTTTTCATATTCATACCCACCATTCTAAGTACTAGGTTATAATAATCATATTTAAAAAAATAATATTTCTATAATAAATCAATGTTTTTTAAGCTCAATGTTTTGTGTGGTATACACTATTGAACATATTATCAATTTAAAGGAATATAAACTAAAATCATGGGGTGTTAGATTCTTCCCCCTTAAATATATTATTTCATCATAATTTTTTCTCTTGTACAATAAAAAGGGTTTTAAACATTTATGAATCCAAATATAAGGAGTGGATTAAAACTATACATAAGTGGTAATTGATATTGATTTTATTTCCTTTTGAGAATAATTTCTGTTTCTATATTTTAACATGGAAACATAGAATTTCCCAAATATTTCATAATTCATGTATTTACCATAATGAGACTCATATAAGTGAAAGAGTTTAGAAAAGAGTACTATAATAACTAAGTGATATTTTTTCCATAAGACTCAATAGACATATCTTCTTATTTTTCAAGGTAATATTTTATTATTGGAATATATAATATGATAAAATATATTTACGTTATTACTTTCCACAATTTCAACCTTTGGTTTTGTTTCGAGCAGTTTTCCTCCTCTATTAATCTCTTCTTCTAAATGATAAAAGGTAAATTTTTCATGCCTGAAGCACTAAAATTAACTAATAATAGATTATAAAATCTAAAAAAAGATTATAAATTTTCCACCCATTTCTATCCATTTAAAAAATCCAAAATTCTTAGAAACATTATGAATAAACCATTATATGATGAAATAATAATTGAATCTCAAATACATCATCAATAAAAACCAAAGTTCAACATAAATAATTACATAAATAAATAACACCATAAATCTTCAAAACAAATTAAACAAAATTTTTTAAAAAAAATATCACATATTCTTCCAAGATCTTCCTAATATTTATCTCTGAATAATAATAATTACTCATAAAGTCACACACAAAAATATTTATACCATGTTATATATTTTCAAAAATAAGAAAATATTTTTCATAAATAAATTGATTCACCATAAATCTAAAAAAACATATATTCTTCCAAAAAATATTACTCAATCATTATTGCTCTAATAAATTCAAATACCAACCCCAATTTTCATTCTACATAATCATATAATATTCCAAAAAATATGATAACCCTTTTTCTTAATTAATCATAATGACCTCAATATAAAAGAATGTATAAACCCTAAAGGTTATATATACCCATTATCTCCAATTTAATAAAATTATTCCCAAATATCCTTCATAGTAAATCACATGATAAACTTATGGGTTACATATAATTTAATCATTTATTCTTCCTAATCCTGATAAATGCCTCTAAAAATATCCTCAATCATCTTGAACTCCCATCAGTTAAAACATCAAAAGGGAAATCTATCCCTTTAATCTTATGAACAACCATAGACTTACTAACCCATGATGATATCTAAACTCTTAAAGTACCCTCATGTAAATCACCCTAACATTTAATTTTATCTTAACCTTTTCTTTGATACCAAATATACCACCCCATATCATAATCAACCCATCCATCCATACATCCAATCGCTATGATTTTTATTCAAAATAAAGACCAATAAACAAAAAAAGGTCCCCCACCTATGGGGGTTGAAAATATTGTAAACTGAGGGCATCGCCACTAATCAAGTTCACCCCCTCTGGTTTAAAAATAGTAACATTAGACAACCAAACCACCAGTTCCCCGGGAACCACAATAGAAGCCAAGTAGTCCGCCACTTTATTCCCTTACCGCCAAGTGTTGGCGACCCTTATATTGTTGTTCATGAGCACTGTACATTTTCTAATAATGTAAGTAATCATCCATGGCATGTTTCCACGCCCCTCCAAGGCATCATGCACAATCTTCGAGTCGGTTTTAAGTTATATTGTCTAATAGTGTACAATGTTTCCACAAAATAGGTTCTTTTGTTTACACTTATTTCATTTATAAAAATTTTTATTAATTCAATACGTGTCACCATTTAATTTTCTATAATATCAAAAAATTATTAAGTTCTATAAAAACAGTTGAGAAGATTTTAAGAGAAAAAAAATTAATAAGTGATATAAAATATATAAAACCATCTAGTTTAGTGAAAAACATGAAAACCCATAAAAATGTTTACCTTTTTCATAATAAAACTTTGAGAACATAAATAAAACATATCAACATGAGAAAACAATCCTTTACCCAAAGAAAACCTTTGAAACCCATTAAAAATAATGAAAAACCCATGAATTAATCATGGGGAACATAAGAACTCATGAAATAATTTCTTTTAAAAACAAACCTTTCACCATTAAAAGTTTATAAACTTTTATTGAATTATAAAATCAAAATATTTCAATAAAAACCATAAAAAGATTCACATATTTGTATTGTAAAATCTTATTCATTACTTTTTTTCACTTTATCTTACCCATGTTGGAATAGCTGGTGCCCATTTAATTACTGGGAGTAACCTACCCAATTATATCCCCCATTTTCACTTTCGAAGGCCAAATCATTATCCAATGCATTGGGGAGAAATATTAGGCTCTCTATTAATCATTAGTTATATCATGCTAACCCATTGTCATAAATAATTCCCATATTCCATATAATTATGTAAAATTTTACAAGATTTCACTTTTTCACCACAAAACCTTGAAAAACTCATTTGAACCCGTAAGAAAAGCCCTTTCCATTTTCACATAAGAATATGCAGAAATATCATTTTCTTTTTAAAACTCTTAAAATGTAAAATACCTTGAATATTAAGAATAATATATTTAAAAAACAATTTAAATTTGTAGAGTAGTATTGATAATTAAAAACCTCTACAATGGTGAAAAAGGGAGGTCATGCAGAAAATGATAAAAAAAATATATATATTCTTTTTCACTTCAGTAATGAAAGTAAAAATAAGTTATATGGAAAAAGAAAAGAATATTCCTTTTAAATTTATTTTAAAGAATGTAAAAAATGTGTTTAAAATTCCATTTAATAATATTTTATTTGTAAAATTAACATTCTTGACATATTTTAAAGAACATGGTAATGGGGGAAAATATTTGAAATGAATACATTGAAACAATGATTTAATAAAAAATCCAAAACCCTAGGCATTTTCTAACTTCATATGTTTTCTAACTTCAGAATAATAAAATTATATTATTTATTTACTTTCCTAAAAACCTGATTCGTGTTCATTTCATTATCATTATTCATTTTATTTCATTTATTACTATGTTTGATTTAGTTAATAGAATAGTTAAATTTAGGTCAGGCATTTTCTAGTAATTTTTTATTTAATTTTTAAAAAATCCTTTAATGGTTGATCATGGAAAATGGGTCATGGTTTAAGAATATTATTCATTTCATAAATATTATATTATTTTTTAAATAATTTTTTAAAATCAACCGTGTAAGGAGTCATGAAAAATGAAACGCATCATTTCATGGAGGTGGTAGTCCCCAGTGGCGTTTCTATTTTTCTACAGGTTGGAAAAGAAATAATTTTAATAATATTTTAATTTTAAATAATTATATATATGTTTAAAGTTTCATATTAATTCATTAGTTTCATCCTTATGAAAATCCATGTGAGGAAGTAATGAAAAACGAATCACATTTCTTCGTAGAGGATATTGTCCACATGTATGTATGAGAAATGTGATCATTTTCCAATAGATTATATAGTAATAAGGTAAGTACTATATCATCATTAAAAAATCATAATTATTTAAAAAATGAAATTTATATTCATTTTATACAAAATTACAACTATCTATAGAAGATGGTGATGAAAAATTAAACAAATTATTTCGTGGAGGTGGTAGTCAACAAGTACGCATGAGTGACATTTTCATTTCCCATAGGATGGAAAGGATGTATAAAATAGTTGTTTAATAAAAATATTAACATTTGTCTATATTTAATAATATTAAATAATTAATTTATATTTGTTATAAAAGACTTAAAAAGGGGTAGAAATAGAAATATACTAAAAATATTTTGGTTAAGACATCTACATCTTCCATGGATAACCTCATTGGATTACACCTTAAGAATTCTAGGATGGGTAATTTGAGGATACCATGACCACTAGGATATAGGTTGGAGATTTTTTTAGTTATTTTGGTATATATTGGTTTATATATACTAATAAAAGTGAGTGGATAAGTGAGGATAATAGGATCCCTCTTATTAGTAAAGGGAGTGGCACTATTATATGTATTAAGAACATTAAAATAATATAAAGTCATTTTCATGGGAAAGTGAATCCATTGAAACACAATGTCTAAGAAAATAATTTTTATGTTAATAAAATCTCAAAAAATCATATTTGGACATGTTTTTTAGATATTTGAAACCTTATATCTTAGTTTAACCCCCTAGTTAACCCCTTTAATATTTACCTTGGTGATAAAGTTTTACCACGGTAACTATTTATTATGAAAAAAAATAAAATGAAACTTATTAAAGATTTTGGAAATGATTATTCCATATATTTAATCCATTTAATCATATTTAATATGTAAATTCTGATGAAATTACTTTTAATATGAGTATGAAAATTCATGAAAATGGTTATTAGAAAAACACAAGTTTTAAGCTTAAAAATTATTTCACACTAAATTTATAAATATAATTCATTATAATAGATTTAATTGTATTATAATTGGAAAAAAATTACATTACATTTTAACATGAAAAAAATGAATTTCATCTTTTAACCACAAAATTAAATGCAAAGGTCCCAAAATAGTTTCTTATTAGGATAAAATACAACTTAAGTTTCAAAAAGTATAGCATGGGTTCCAAAATTCAAAATGATGCTTTTAATTTATTTATTTAACTTATAAAACATATCTTTGGTCAATACTAAGGTTTTCTTAATTTTTAATTTGATCATACATTATGATGATGTCATAAATGTTACAGTATTTATAAAAATGGTATTTTCACTATTCAAAAAAATCAACCACTTTAAAAATCAACAAATAATCAAATTAAAATTTTATATTATGAATCCTAAAATTAATTTAATTTTATAAAATAAAATTTATAAATTTTCAAGAAAATAATTATAATATCCACACACAAAATGCGTGAAACCCATTTTTAGAAAAAATGTACTTTCAAAGTAGAAAATGAATTTATTTTCATTCATTTACTATTAAAAACCAATATATGATTGTGAATTTATTTTATTGAATATATTATAAATAAATTTCATAAAAATAATCAATAAATATTTATTATTTTAAAATTTTAAGATAAAAATACATTACACACTTGAAAAGGGTTTTCTAAAAAATATATCTTCTTACCATCCGATGATTTCATCTTTATTCCAGAAAAAATGATAATCAAAGTATGAATGATATTCCTTTCTCTAAATGAATAAAAAAATAAATAAATTTAACACTATAAATAATATATATTTATATTTTAAATGAAATATATAAAATATAAAGAAAACTCACTTTTTTATAAAAAAATCACTTTTAAACATTAATAGTTCTTAATCTTATATGATTTAATTATTATCATTCAAAATTGAGTGCTTATTTCATAAGTGTTAATCAATAAATATGTATTTGGAATAATTTGATATATATATTTCATAATGTGGTTACTTTTATTCATACCTATAAAATCAATTACCATATTATAATGGTCATGTAGAGACCCGAAGCCTGACGTACATTGACATTACATTACTTTTGCGGAATACTTGGTACATAACAAAAACACACACACAAGGATCGTAATAGTTTAGTGTCTTTGGAAACTCGGAACGTAATCTTCTAATCGTGGTGAAAGATCTTCAGTATCTCCCATAAAGATCTTCCCCCTTTTTTTTACCTAGAACCTTTCTTTTTATCCTGGGGAAAAGAAAACATAAAAGGGTGAGCTCAAATGCTCAGTAAGGGTAAACAAAAGAAATATCAATCACATCATATTCATAAGAACATAACATTTTGGAAATCATAACCTGCAAAAGAGAGCATAATTTCATAACATGGGATAAATCATGGAAGTGAAAATGAAATCACCATAATCATAACATGAAACTTGAAACTTTGTGGCATTCACACATAATCATAGAGAATCATTTCTTGTTAGTCAAGACTCATTTCCAAGACTATCTTAGTGGACAAAGTCCCTTTCTGAATCGAGTAACCCTCGTTTCAGTCCTGTTTCACTGAACCGGTATAACCTACCATTCCAGCCATGTCTATCTCATGAGATATAAAATCTTTACCCAATGCATTGGAGGGAGATATAGGTCCCACCCATCTTATAATGAATCCTTTCTTATGTGTGCCACATAATCATAAATCATACATCATCGCATAACACATGTAACAAAAATGGGATTCTTGAAACATCATGACATCATAAAACAATTCATAAAGGAATTCATAAAAATAATTCCATCACAACATGATCAAATAAATGTAATAATAGGGATAAAAACAGAACCCTTTATTATCTTAGATGGAAAATAATTTTGATAAAACACTTGAACTCCATTCTTGAGGAAAATATCCTTTCTTCTTCAAAAACATTTTTCCTTTCATAACATGTCATACAACTTTAAAATAAAAGAAGTTGATTAAAAATAAACTTGAAAACTTGTAAAGGAAGTTTCTTGGAAATAATGTTTTAAAAATCCATTCATGCCGTATATGTTAAAAAAAACATTCTTCGTACTTTTGTCGGAAAAGTCATAAAGTACCTCGTACGAAAAACGACAAAAGATTCCTTTCATATCTTTTACAAAAAACTTACCGAAGGGTAAAATTGGATATAAAATATTGTAGAAGGATGGAAATAATATTACATATTGATGAAACATGGATGTGGATGATAAAATACACCCCAGTAAATACTTACGAATAAACAATCTCGGATAAAAATGAGATTGTGATATTTCCCTTACCTTAGGTCCGATTTGCTTCGTATGTGTCCGAACCTCCTGTATAATGATTTAAATAATGTCATTGACTTATTACAGAATCATATTCATTGTCATGATATCATATATGGTTCACTTATGACATTATATTACCCGTTCTTTTGTAAATTCCATGTTATAGAAGCGTTTTGGGTAAAATCGTTTCATTTATCGTAGGTGTTTTGACTTGTTGTTCTTGACATCATTATTACTTATATCATGATTTACTTACTTCCAGAATATAAAATATGATTTATATATCATATATATTCAGTATATATATATATATATAATAGATAGATAAATAAAATGAAAAACACCGTTCATGGAGACGGTAGTCCGTACGTACGCATGAACGCTGTTTTTCTTTCCTTATTGTCTTGAATGGAAGTAATTAGATGACATACATATATATATATATACATAAATCCAGTATCATTATTATGTCATATATTTCATTAGTACTTATTATATATACTTTATAATCATTCATGAATGGTTAATCATTAAGAATGAATCTCATCGCGTCGTGGAGACGGTAGTCCGTACGTACGCACGAGCGATGATATCATTTCCATAAATATTGAATTGAATTGGAGTGGATTATAAAATATATCAGAATCAATATGATGTTGTAATAAATATGTATAGTTATTCTTTACACCATTATACCCATCCATGTAAGGTGGTGGTGGAAAATAGATTACACCACGGCGTGGAGACGGTATTCCGTACGTACGCACGCGCGGTGATTTCTTTTTCCGTAGGATGGATAGATGGTGAAATAGGGTTATTTCATACTTATAATAACATATCAGTATATTATTTATACTGATGTTATTACTTCATAATGAAACAACCTAAGAAGAAGAAGTGGAAGAAGAAATAAAGATGAAAGAATTGGTAACGGTAATTACCTCTTCTTTGAAGCGCCTCTTTGAGACCTCCTCTTAGGGCACTAAAATTGGTCTTTGAGGAAGACCAGAACCTTTAGGATGTTTCTAGGGGAGTGGAGAAGAGATTTTGGCAGGGGTTGTCCGAGCTTGAGTGCTCAATTTGGTGTGAGGAGGAGGGGGAGGAGGTGCCCTTTTATAAGGGAGGAGAGGGGCACCTTAGGAATATCTCAAAATATTATTTTATATTAAAGTCAAAATCGGTTTATAATGGTTCCAAAGGGTCTTATTTCGAAGCTAAAGTGGGGAGGGGTCGAAATCCTATCAACCAATAGTATTTAAACAAGTTTAGGTTCTTATTTTAACCTTATCAATTAGATTTAACTCTAAGTTAAATAATTTAACTTTTACCATGTCTTTTTGTTTTCTTTCACTATATGGTTAATAAACTTACTATAACATGCCAAACGAACCCCAAATTGTTTATTATTAATATATATATCCTTATCTAAGTCATTTGGCCGAACCTTAGATTTTTGGGAATAAAATAACAATTAATAATATAATATTTGATTTAAAAACTATTTTGTGTCAATTTTGACACTATTTGATATATGATTTTTGTGAAAGTCATAACAGAATTATATGTTCGAAACAAGTTTATTAAATCCACACTAATATATCATAGTAACCTATAAAATTAGTGGAATTCATAAAAAGTCTCAAATTACATTCAGTTTGGTGTTTATAACATCAATTATGTCAATATTTCATTAATAAGATAATTATTGCATCATCATTGTGTCATAAATAAATTAAATTATTTGATGTCTAAAAATTACAAATAAAATACCATTATGTAGGAAATCGTTTTAGCTTTCTAATGAATATTTACAATCTAATATATCTTATGTATAACCCTATATTAAAAATGTTTTAGTAAATAAACTTTGATTTTAACTCTTTTAACTCTTCTTTGAATTAAATAATAATAAATGTCCTAATCTAATCCAAGTGGGCCTAAATGGTCATATTTTATTCCTAAGCTTGTTTTTGGTCGAATTACACTTGTCCAATAGAATTAGGACATGTGTTAGGGTAATAGTAATATCATATTTACCCTTAGTTACCCTATTTACTATTAACTGCGGTAAAAAAAAGTAAAAAGTTACTATTCACCAAAAAATTATTTTTATCTCATTGAACCAAATTTTACTTACTGATATCAACCGTGTCTGTCTGATTTTCGAAATTCCATTCACAGAAGCGGTAAAATTAAGTTTTATGCAAAATTCAGTTTTTAACCTACCACTTAGTGGTTTCACTATTCATCAAAAATTGAAGTTTTTCAGAAAAATGCCAAAAAATCACCCTAAGCTATAATTGATATTCCGAATTCAAAAATGATTTCTATTTTACAAAATTCACAACACATAAGTTGCATTAATTAAATTAATTTCCGCTGTTACAACAAATAGCGTGTTTTTAAGAGATAATAACTATCAAAAGATTGACACTTGTTTATAACTGCTTTAAATGTGAAATTACATCCAATGACCAACATTGTATTAAATTGTAAAAATATATTCTAAATATACTTCAAAACTACTCCAATTAATAATTTATCACTATTAATTATTTAGATTAAAAAAGTTGTTTTTTAATTATAATTTAGTAATTTTCACTATTCATCAGAATATGAAAGTTATCCGAAATGTACCAAAATTTCACCTTAGGCTAAATTCGATACTCCGAATCCAAAAATGAAGTTCATTTTGAAAAATAAGATTTACAGAATTTTAAAAAGTGGTTATTACTATTCATACCGGCTAGTTTTAATAATATTTTAATAGCATATCGTTGTTTAGTGAAACTCGGTATTGCGTATTACACACGCTATCGAGGAAGGTCGCGATTGCGTGTAATGCAAGGCAAGTCAAGGATGCGTGTTGTGCAAGCTCCTTTTGGTGTAGCGTACAACACAAGACATTAATAAAATTAAAAAGAATATTTTTTATAAAATCTTGGGCTGTTACAGGTCATATATAAATAGAAATATTTCTATAGTATATTGTGGTTTTTTTAAGCATGGTGTTGTGTGTGGTACATGCTATCAAACTAAGTATTTATTTAAAGGAATATAAAATAAAATATTATAGTGTTATATTTCATACCTGAAATTTATTTATAATACTTGGATTAGATGAATGAGGTTGTTCCTAAACTCTTTAAATGATATAATTTGCTTCTTTATCTTACACATCTTCCACACTTGCATCATTTTCTTAAATTTATTCAGGCTATTTTATAAGAACATCTCTATATCCATCACTATTGGAAATTTATTCATTTTTTCTTTATTTATTTTTGTGTTGTATTAACTTCACATCATTTTCATCAATAATATTTCAATGAAATTGTTCTAATAATGGTATTCTCTTCCATTTAGTGGATAACCAGGAAATTTATCATCAACAAATTTCTTCTCCAACTTTCCAAAAATTTCTTTTTCAACTTTGATCACCCAAGTTGTTCTAAAAAACTGTAAATAATTAAAACATCGATAGTTATTATAATACATATCATATAGGGATATATCTCAATTTATAATGTAAAAGTAATAAATTTTAATTTTGACTATTTCACTAATAATTTGTCTAGAAAAATACCAAGAGGGGTCATGATTTATAAGCATTAGTTCAATATATCTCAACTGGAGTTCTTTTCTTACATTAATAAACACCGTTTTTTGTGTTGTATATAGTTAACTATGTTTATAGTGAATCCCATGATTCTTAAGATAAGAATAAATTATTACAACTATATATTCAATACCATTATCTTACATTTTTTCATTAAAGAGAAACCATAATTTCTATTTTTACTTATTCTCAAACATTTAAACATCATCAGAGCCTCTGATTTATGCTTCATAAACCTAATACATTTAAATTGATAAATTTCATCAATATATGATATAAAATACATATATCTATTTTTTATTTCATCCTCATTGACTCAAAAATTTATTAATGTATTATATCTAATTAATGAGTTGATTTAATCTATCCCTTCTTATGCGAAGAATTAATAATATTTTTCATTTACCTTGTAGATCACTTCCAATTTTTCTCTATTTTAAGCATAGTCAGATCACAAAAATTATATATTTGAGTGAGATTACTCTTGTTATTTTTTCCAATATGACTAATAATTAGATGATATAGTTTATTTTATTCCTTAATACGTCAGTAACATGAATTTCTAGCATCAACCACTTGAAATAAATTTCCACTTATTCATTAAAATATTTTCAAAATACTCCCATGTTACATGATCTTCACCAAAAATCCATCCTTCAAAAATATCAGTTCATTTAATAGAATATTATATTTCTTTAATTCAATAAGAAAAGTGTTATTGGATTTTATATGATCTTTCCCAATCACATCTAATCTAAAACTATTGATTTTGAGTGGCCCATAATTTTAAATTTTCATTGAGCCTTCCTTATGGAACAAAGCTGAACCTAGTAGCCTAAATCCAATTATTACTTTATTACATTTATACTAGATACAAGATATCACATCCTAGTGGATTAAATAGTTTTGTACCTACAAAATTATTATATTTACTTTCCAAAAATAGGTGAAGGTCCGCAAATAGAAGAAAAAAGTGAGAGGAACAAAAACAACTGGAAAATTAAGGAGGCTGAAAATAGTGTAGTCAAAGCACATAACCTCTCACAAGGTATAAAGCCTCTATCATATGGTAAATAGTACACGAAAATCATAAAATCCTAGTCCCTTGACTGGACATTGATACAATAAAGTTCGACAAAAAATACCCTCATTCCAAGTGTAACAAACCCTCATTATATTCTTTTTAAAACTCCTACACTAAAGAATAAGATTGGAAATTGACTAAGGGGTGGTAACTGATCCCAAAAGGGACTATACAGTATTATGGAGTCTGTCTCAACCATTTCCCAACTGATATTATTTTGTCTTCATAACTGAAGGCTTGTGTCCATCACCATAAATTCAGCTTGAAGGGAGTCCCCACATCCATAGCCAATTGTGAATGAACAAATTACTTATCCCCATGGATTCTTAACCACACCACCACCCTCATTACTCCCATGAAATAAAAACTACATGTGTTGATCTTTTGACTAGAGTAGTGGGGGTTCCATCAAACCTTGCGATCCTACTTGACTCTCATAGGTGATTTGATATAAGATCTACTAGCCAATAGAGGTCTAAGTGTAGGAGCTTCTTCCTAGTTCTTGAGGAGTAAGATTATATCATGCAGAAGATTTATGGTTTTATAGAAAATGTCTCTCCCCATGCATGAAATAATGTTCACTCAAGATGAATTGTGTGCCTTCTAAATTCTCCAACAACCTACAATAAGTATTATAGCTTGTGCCATACTCTCTGGAATGACATCCCCTACACCCTAGAACCAGACATCAAGAAACACAAATCTATGTATGACATGGGTGGAAAAGTAGTAAAATCACCAAAATCCTTCCACAATGAATTAAACCACTCGATGTCAAAGAAAATGTGTATAAATATCTCCTCTTAATAGTCCCTACAACAACAAAATCAGAAAACAAGATTAATTCCCATGTATTTAACATTATCATTAGTGGGTTTTTCTTGGTTACTAATTCTTCATGTAATTAAATTGTATTAAATAGTAATATCATTTAATAATAAAAACTAACCCCATCCATCCTCTTGGTCGGGAGATTCTATCACACTTTTGAAATATTTCAACGATAAATCATCTAATGAGGAACCTATAAAGACGCACCTATTTGGTTCATCATTTAACTCGATGAGATCAAATGTATCCCTTTTTTACTTATCAAGTATGGATTTTATGAATATTTAGTGCTTACTTGCATGTTTGAAAGTGATATCTATAATAGGAAGACCAAGGAAACCAAGATTGTTCCCTACCTAGTTTTGATGCCAAAAATATATATCTCCCCTACCAAAATCCATATTATATGGTTTAAAATTAAAGGAATATGAGTATGGATGCGAGGAAATAAAAATATAGGACTACATCTCACCATGTCCATGTCCCCATTGCACTTATTTTCTAGGAATCGGCCCCATAGGGTCTGTTCCTCAAGGATCCCCAACACTAATTTCTCATGCATACACTAAATAGTATCCTATAAATGTTTAACATTTATTCCCCCCCCCCCTTCACAATTCTATTCATTCTTACCCAATAATTCTAATGACACATACCTTATGATTGTGCATCCCAGATGAATGAAGCCAAAATACTAACAATGTGTGAGATAACTCCCTTGGGAATCTTAATATCTGAAATATCATGAACTATAATAGAAGGGATCAAATAGTTTAGTAGTTTTGGAAATCTCAATGAATTCTTGAATTTCACATTACATTTGAAAATGTACCGTACAAAATATTATTTTACTTGAGAAAATTATTATTCCCTCTATAATATCCTTAAATATAAGAACATTACATTTTAAGGAATTTAGGGGAAACGAAACAAAATTAAAGGGAGATCTCAGATTCTCATTAAGGGAATGCATACAATTGAAGTTACCATAAAATAAATAAGGCATGAATAATAAGGAAGGAATAGATAATGACTAAATAATGCCATATAAATAATCACATGAGCTTGTAACATATCAAGGGATATCATAAGTATTGGAATAATCACATGGACATCAAAAACTAATTTAACAATGATGGAATGTATAATGTGGCACATATTAAATATACCATTGATTACTCATACCAAAAAATCATGCATAAAAGGGTAAGTCATATGTAAAATACCCAAAATTTTTGTATAATGAGACCTGTAAATTCATCAAGGGACTATATAATTTTGATCCCCACCCATCACTTAATAATTCTAATTCATTCACCATATGAATAAACAACACAACTTAATAAAAATTCCTAAATAATCAATAATTGTCTATATTATAAGAACTAGCATATGGAATGAAAATAATTTCTTAGATAAAAATGATTATAATCCATCCAAAGAAATTTGGGGGATTTAATAATTAAATTATATATCCATTTAAGCATAATATTATTTAATTTATTTTTATTAAGATAAAGTTACTTTTAAAATATCATCAAAATATTTCCTAATGATAATACCATTTTTCATTTTTAAAATCACTTATTTAGAAAATAAAATATTCCATAATATTAGTAAATCTATTTTCTTTGAAAATAACCGTCTAAAATTATAATGATATCTTAAAGGGAAAAAATAATCAGGATGAAAGGAAACTTTTTTATGTGGTAAAATTTAAAATAAAGACTTCCTTCACACTTTTAGTAAAAAGTGCCTCATTCAAAAAATGATAGAAAGATAACTCATAAATATTTTTATAAAATTAAAAAATTGTTCAAAATTATTTTAATCAATTAGTGTATAATAGTAAAAACATTCTTGAACACCTTTCAAATAAAATTAGTACATGGGAAAAAATATTCCTTAATGAATAGAAAAACAAAGTGGGTTTTCTTTTAAAACATTATTTCTAACTTTTGAGTACATATAGAGATTAAAATAAAAGGAAAACTTGTAATATATAGAAATAACAATATGAAAACAAAATATATTAATTTTATGATATAAATAACATATAACTCCCCCAATGTAAACTTAAACATAAATAATCCTGAATAAGGATGAGATTGTGAAATAAACCCTTACCTCATGTCCAACTTTCATTGTAAGTGATTTTAAACACATATATAATAAATTAAAGTTTATTATAATTATAAAAAATGATCATATACATACTTATAATACCATTAATGGTTTGTTTATAACATCTTATTACTCTTTCATTAATAATATTTCATTATCATCATTATTTATGGTGGTAACTGCTTCATTTTTCATGCTTATTACGATTCAGCAGTTATGGTCTTTACATTAGGATCATGGTGTAATAGTCTTCATAATGTTAATAATGATATAAATATCATATATTTTTATTTATACATATTTATAATCATATATGAAAATAATACATGGTAAATGAATAACGTCACTTCATGGTGGAGGTAGTCCATACGTATACACGAGTGACATTATCATTTTTTAATGGGTGTAACGGTAAGAAGGTAAGTGATATATTATTTTTAAATAATAAAAAATATTTCATAAATATCATATATTTTCATGAATTCCATATTTAAAACCATTCAGGTAATGTGGTGAAAAAAATGAATTACACCGTAATGTGGATATGGTAGGTTTTATGTACGCACAAGTGATGTTTTCATTTTGCATAGGATTAAAAGGAGATAAATAAGGGTTATAAAACCAGAATAATAAAATTTTATTATATTAAATGTACTTAATTTATTATATAATCATGGTTTTATAATATTTTCCATAGGTTTAAGTGAAAATAAAACAAAAATACTCAGTTAAGAGTTATACCCCTTCTTCAGAAAACCATCTTTTTCTTACACATTAAACCTTATCGGCCGGTATTTAGATGATAAAATAGCCTATAAGTAAAAGATATAAAGTATTTGAAATGATTGGGGTGTGTATTGGTCATTATAAGTTTATTTATATGTTTAAATAATAGAGAATAAGTTTTACCCTTTTATATGGTAGGGAAAGGACACACCTAAAATTACTTAAAAGGTTTTAATAATAGAATTTTTTCTTCTTATAGAGTGGAACAAAATTTTCATATATTAGAATAAGGTAAAGTTTCGGTAAAAAATCAAACCAATCAATGATGTTTAAGAAATTGTTTTTTGTAATCTAAAATCCTTACAACTTTATTTTTAACCCTTTTAACCCATTTCACCCTTAATCGAGTAGACAAATATTTACCAATGATATTATTCATTACCACCAAAATATATGTTTCCCTCGTTACATAAAATTAATTATTCTAATTTAAAATACAAAATCAATTTTAAACTTTTAAAATTTTAAATTTTTATAATAGGAAAATAAATATTTTAATATAAATGTGAAAAATGTAACAAAACCCATTTTTAGAAAAATATTTGTTTTAATCATGAAAATAATTTTACTAAAGAATAATGTGTAATGATAATTAAATTTGAATTAATTGGATTATGATAAATAAAATTTGAATTATTTTTATTTAAAAATAAAACTAAAACCAAATGTAACCCATTAAATACTATATTAATAAAAAAGAATGAAAATTAGTTTTTTGGATAAAAACAGTATTTAGATTTATAAAATGTTAAAAATACACATAAATTTAAAAATTATTTTTTAAAATGAATTATATGACTTATAAAATACATTTTGTTATATAAATTTGTTTTCATGGCCTTTAAATATATTATTATATCATTATAATTTCATAAAATCGAGTGTTTCTGAAAAATCAGTATTTTCACTATTCACCTAAAAATCAAATATTCCTGAAGAATATAAAAACATCAAACTAAAAATAATTTTGGAATGACTAATTAAAAAAATAAAATTTATTTTATAAAATTCAATTTATAATGATTGTTATTTTTTGGTTAAATTAAATTCTTGGAAAAAAGCTATGTATATTGTGTTATTGTTTCCCTAGAATGAGAAGCTTCCTATAATTGAAGCTCAGGTGTTACATTATTCCCTCCTTAAAAAATTTCATCATAAATATTTCTATAATGTCACATTATGAATATATTTTTGTATTACCTCGTTATAACTTCTTCAGGTTCCCACTTTGGCTCTATTATCTATTGATTTCCCTAAAGTACATATACCGGTAGAGTCATATGATTCCTTTACACTTTTTCTCTAGTATTAATAATCTGGATAGGCTCTTCATAATATATAAATTAGGCTCCTATTATATTTCCTCAAGGGTGTAAAATTATTTGGTTCTATCTTGTACTTCCACAATAAATAGATATGGAAGTCATCATGAACTTTAGAGAGGCTTGGTGGCATTTCTAAATGATAAGACACAAATTCAATTATTTATACAATTTTAAAAGGTCCAATATACCTAAGATACAATTTCTTTTTTTAAAAAAATATTGTAACACCCTTCCATGGAGATAATTTATAGAATAAATACTCTCCCACATAAAATTATAAATCATTCCATCAGTTATCAACATAGCTCTTCAATTTACTCTGAGCAGTCCAAATATGTTTCTAAATAGTCTTTGATTTCACCATTGTATCCTCAAATATTTTAGGGCCTATAATTTTCCATTCACCAAATTCATCCCAAAAAGTTGGAGTACAACATCTCTTTTTATATAATTCTTTATACTTCGTATTTTTAATGCATAACTCGAAGTTATTATTATATCTAAAGTCCCAAAAGGTTATATATTCATCATTAATAACTTGAAGGTCAAGTGAGAATGACCTCAATATGTATTATAATGTTTGAAAATATCTTTCATACTATCTATCGATCTGATGGTGATAGGTGGCACTCATATGTATTTTAGTACCAAGAGAATTCTAAACACTCTTCGTTAATTTATATGTAAATCATCGATCATGATCAGATATAGTTAAAAGTGTTGAAAAATAAAGTCTCACAACTTTTAAGGATCTCAAGTGGTAGATCTTCTCATATTGTGATTAAATGTGATAACATAGTAAGGTGATCAGTAATAACTCATATAACTTCATTCTTTTGGGAGATTTTAGAAATCCATTGATAAATTCCATAGTAATATAATCCCATTTCTACACAGGGATAGGTATAAGCTTAATGAATCTTTTATGATGATGTCTTTTTGCCTTTACCTATTGAAAACCCATAAATATTGATACATGGTCTAAAATTTTATGAATGAAATCCATCTTTTTTTCAAAAAACTCATTTTTCTGGTTGACGGGGTAGCCAATATATACCCCATTTTAACTCGAATGGGAAGAACTCATGAAAAGAACCCAAAAACACCAAAAAAACTTGAAGCATAATAAAGGAACCATGCTTGACCATTATGTGCACAATGTATCCCCCTGACATCCAAAATTCACTGAATTATGATCTTGTGTGATTACCTCAAATCCTGTAAATCTACCTCATGCAGTGACCCCATCACACAAGTCCCCACTCCTATGCCACTTAGGCCACATAAAATGTCAGCACCAGGCACACCAAGGCCACATAGAACACTATCAATGTGGGATAGAACCAATAACACTACATCACCACCAAAGCCAATACCAAAGACCAAGACAAAGAGGATACCAATGATAATATGAATGCCTCTATCATATTTAGAGAGAAACCAGATACTAACATAGAACCCTAGGCCAAACCCCCATTATTGAAGACACCAACAAAACCCAAATAATCAATGAATACCTTGAACAAGACTGTATTGGAGTCTTTATTATGCGATATGGGTGATAATATTTATTACTACCAAGGTGTATAACAAAATTTAAAATATGATGTTCCTCTAATGATTGTTTTTTTAACTCTAGAATATATGGAACACATATCATCTTTCTAAATTTTATCACACCAACTTCATAAAAAACATCTTCGAATTTCCCATTATTTATAGATTTATTTTTTTTTGAGCTATTATTATCAATATGGGAACTTTTTATCTTTTCTAATAAGGATGGTTTGATAATAACTTTGATAATGAGTGGTTTTTTCCTTCCATAATAATTCCCAAATATAAATTTACTAATCTCATAAATATAAAATCCTTAAAAATTATCATCTCATTTAAAATTCCATGATATTTCCTACTCAATTCATTAACTACCTTACTATCCTTCCCAAGGTGCAAGTGTATCAAGAAATCATAATCCTTGATTAGTTATCCATATCTAATATTGATATATTTTTATGAATATGTGTATTTAATGATCTTTTTATCTATATATATCCCACATTTTTTACCATATATGTAATTCCTTCATTACTTCAAGGATACAGCTTCCAACACAAGATTATGGTTTTGATTGTTTTGTTTATAGATCTTTAACTCCCTTGATTAAGATTAAATAACATTATCATCCTTCATAAGGCTAAATCCAAGTCATTTCATTGATGTATCACAATAAATAAAAAATCCAACCACTCTGGATGGTAATTTCAACATCAAAAAATTTATCAACCTCCTATTTAACTGTTAAAAAAATCTTTACATTCCTTTATCCACAAGAACTAAACCCCATCATATATCAACTTAGTTAATGGATCTTCTGACCAGAAAAATATTGACCAAATCACTATTAGTAACCTACTAATACAAGTAAGCTATCTACATCAGTTATGTTTATTGGCACAAAATATTATTTGAATACCTTTATAATTAAAGGATCAAATGATATTCCATCTATAAGGACAATATATGTAACGTCCAATATTTTCTCAAATATATAAACTGATTGTTTTTCTTCAATTTTTTTTTGTTTGGAGCTAATAATAATATCTAATAAAGTCAAGGATGTATTATGTGTGTCTAGGGATCATTCATGATGTTTCCATTGAATTTAATTTTTTATCAGTGAGTGTTTAGTTAAATATTTCAATATGTTTTAATGTTTATAAATGTGGCGATTGCATAACTGTTTAGTTATTACTAATGGCATGTCAAAGTAGAATTTTTTTATATCATTTCTTATAAGGTTGAAGGATAAAATGAAATATGAATTTATTATTTCATAAAGATGTTAGGATTTATAAATTTCATGAAAAAAATAAAATGTTTATTCATGAAGTAGAGATGAATAATTTTTGGGGGATTTGGTTTGGGATTTCATTGAAAAGAATTTGTATTTCATTTTATTTCTTAAAGATTTTTTTAGTATATAATTTTTCTTTATCAAAAATATTATCCAACCTACTGATCAAGACCCAGATAGCTCAACCATCACTATATGTGGGACCCTGATGTGTTTACCAAAGCTAAGGGATCTTTCACTGGTGAGGCTAGCAGTTAGCAAGGGTGGTGGAGGATCTCTCTTGCGTAGAAGGCATAGAGGTGCATATTCAATAGAGAGCCACCATGTGGGGAAGAATAGAAGAAGATGCGGATTCTGGAATGGTGCAGTGATAGTGAGTGATGGGAGGGCTTCATAACTAATTTTTTATTAGTTAAACATGCGTATTGTAATATTAATAAGGGTGAAACACTGAGCCGTTTCAATGTGGGATTACCTTTTTTATTACTGTTTCTCCAAAAAAACTCTCATGATCCAATCTATTTGTTCTTTCATTATGGCCTTCTAATATCCTTAGTCAATTTTCTCAACCATATATTTTATATGATCATAATTCATGGCCATCTAATCATGTCCTTATTTCTTCTTCATCCTCAACCTCTTCTAAGAGTTGATGTTCATTGATGTACTTCCATTCATCATCGACGTTCAATCCATTAAATAATTATGATGCTTCCAAAGAAATCATAATCACAAGAAACTCTTTTATCATGTGAAAATGAAGATTAAATCAAGCATGGATGAAATATGAGATACTGGTGATGGTAATGGTTCATAATCACAATTATCTCTTTCTCTATGATTCTCAAAGGTTATGTGACAATATGAGTTTCCTATAAAAACCACAATCAAGATAATTCATAATTTTTTGTGTATCTCTAATCCAAGAAATTATTTCACATTCAAGATAAATGTTGAGAGAGAAAGAGAGAATATCTCATGATCACATGATGTTTTAGATTTAATAAATCGGTTTAAAAAGCTGATGAAGAATTCACATAAACTGTTTTGTAATGATTTGAGTTTTCATGAACTTGTTTTGTAAAATATAAAAAAGTAAAAATATTTTTTTTCATGAAAGTATTATAACATTCTTGGGACCTCATTAAGTTGCACAGTTATTTTTGTTTGTGAAGAAGATTGAATAATTGTGAACTATTCTTGTTTTCATAGGAGAAGAGACCACTTTAAGAAAAATATATGTGTTTACTACACTAGTTTTGCTTCATGAAGAACATGGTTTTGTGAAACCACTCGGGAAGTGTGATATTCTTATATTTATTTTTCCTGGTTGGTGTGAAGCATCTTGGATCTATGAAGAATAACATTATAATCCTTTCATGTCTTGTGAAAAGATACAGAAACCCACAAATTCTTGTGTGAAGACTTTGATAGTGTCAGAATAATTTTTTCATGAAGTAATTCAGTGTATCAAGACTATATTTTTTCAGGTTTGGATACAATAATAAGTAAATATAGTAAATATTTATTTGACGCCAGAGAAAGAGTATTTTTCTTGAAATATAAGGCTCTATTTTCACTATGTCCTAGTTTGCATTCATGAAAGTATAAAGGGGTTAATGCATGGTATGATACATGTGTAAATGTAAATTCATTGTGAAAAAAAAAGTGTGTGTGTGGAAAGTGGGTGAAATTTATAGGAATGAAGTTGAAAATACTTTCACCCTATTACATATATAAATATATATGCATATGATCACATGCATATATAAAACACAGGTGTGGTGCCTGTATCGTGAAATAAAAAATTTATTATGGTGTATGGTTGAAAAAATACATATGTCTAAATCTTAAGATGCACATGTATTTGTGTCCATGCATGAAGGTTAAATAAGTGCACATGAAAAAATTGTTTCTCGGTAAGTGTGTAGTATTTTGAGACTAAAGCTGGGACATTAGTTCTATAAATGATTCAGAATAATTTGTTTATCCAAGATTTTAGTGTTTAGAGGGGTCGAGCCTTTAGAAGAAGAAATAATTCTTTCTCGAGCAGTTTTGTACTAAGGAAGCTGATTAAATTCAATGATCATAATTATTTCAAAACTTCCAGCATCAGTGAAAAGGTTCTTGATTTGTACAGAAGTGATTGTGATCCAACAAGCTTCTGGAGGAGGATCTTAAATTTACCTTTCTATAGTGGATTTGTAATTTGAAGGTTGTAGTTGGGGGTATAACTAGTTGTTAAATATTGTGATTAGGGTTCTAACTAATCATTGTAAAGAATGTGAATTTTGTGGGTCAAACCAATTGATGAAGGATGATTAGAACTGGGGGGTATAACCAATTTGTAATTGGGGTCCAACCAATTACTATTGTAATCACCTTTTGATATGGTGGAGAATATGTACCGGTGGGGTCTAACCAACACGACAAGGAGTAGGTATTTGAAACAAACCTTTTAATTCCATGTGTTTTTTTTTCTTTCTTTGTTATTATTGCTTGCAGGGTGAGGCTCTGTATTATTGATGAGGGATTGTGACATAATCACTCACATAGGTTGAATCAAAACTAAAACAATTTTTAAAAACATTATACAACTGATTCATCCCCCCTAGTGGTATCTAACTAACACTTTCCAACTTCAGTTTAGAGATTGGAGCTCCAAAATATTAAAGGGTAATCTAAGATTCATGATTAGTAGAAACCACACAACCCATCCCTCACGGTTACCCTAAATCATGTGGCTGCATATAGTGGGAACTAGGGGGCCATACGGTTTCTATAGAACTAAAAATCCCATGAGTATCATTAATTCTTTTTTAGGTTACTAAATTTAGAAATTTAAAACATGAATCAAACAAAGAACTAAACTACAGGATATTATTGTATTTTCAAGTTCAAGGTCAAAACCATTGAGATAGGGTTAGAGAAAATATTGATTAAATAAAATATAACTAAACTAATTATGATATAAATAAGGTGAATCTAAACTATAAATCATAGGATTGGTGAAGAATATGGAAGATGAAAATATAAAATGGGTGATAGGCAGCAATGATTCTTGGTTTATGAGATGACTAGGTATGAAATAATTAAATAACAATCATGTAGTTGTCTGAATTGGGTCCTAACAAGTCCAGTGGTCATGTAGAATTCTCCCCATCCTAATTTCTCCTTTTCTTCTATGGAGGTACTTCAGATTATAATGAATGGGTAACCCAAAACCTTATTTAGAAATAGGGAAGTGATAAACCCAATGGTCATGGGGGAATTCTAAACCCTAGATTTCACATTATGAAAATTGATTCAATCATCTCAATAAATGGTCATACTCTGAGAAAGAAAGAAATTAAACCCAACCTATAACCCCACTCATAATGGCCATTAAAGAAGAATAAGGGAAATTATAGAATTGAAGAAAAATATGAAATCCCAAAATGAATTTTATTCAAATATAAAATACCTCATAAAATCAATCATTTTTATCATGAATGAAAAAGCACAAATAAACCACCCACTCATACTAACCATGAGTGGGGGTATAAAAATAATTAATGAAAACCCATTAGAAAAGTGGCAGTAGTATTTGGAAGACTTCTTCAAGAAGTGGTCCTTATCAAACTCCACCTAGAATGCCTCAAAATGGTGTGTAAAAGAATGTATTTATAGTTTTTTTGGCCAAAAACCCTAGTCATGTCACAGATCTCACATATCACTATTCTTTTCTATTTCCCAAAAGTTTCACTATGTGTAAATTATTTACACGTTGTGTAACCCTAGTCTGAGTTTTCCTCCGCATTTTTTGAATATGTGAAAATATCATACGAATCTCATTTAAATATTTTGAATTTTTACTCCCCTCACAATGTGTAAGTGGGAATCATGACAAGAAATTGACTTTCATAGCATGTTACATCTTCATGAATTTTCCAGGGCATCATTAATTCCGATCAAGTTAATGAATTTAGAAACTGAAAACATGAATCAAACAAAGCACTAAACTTCAGGGTAGTATGGGATTTTTAAGTCCAAGGTTGAACCCACAGAGACAGGGTTGGAGAAAATATAAATTAGATTAAATATTCCTAAACTAATTAAGATTTAAATTAATTGAATCTAAGTTATCTATTATAGGATTAGTGAAGAATGTGGAAGAAGAAAATATAAAATGGGTGGTGGGTAGAAATTATTCATGGGTAATGAGATGAAAAGGTATGAAATAATTAAATAACAATCATGTAGTTTTCTAAATTGGGTCCTAATGAGTCCAATGGTCTTGTGAAACCCTCTCTATCCTATGTTCTACTTTTTTCATGGGAAGGTATATTGGATTACAAATAATGGGTAACCCAAAACCTTATTTAAACATACAAAAAGGAAAAACCCAATGGTAGTGGTGGAATTATAAACCCTAGATATAAAATTATTAAAATGTATTCAATCATATCATGAAATGGTCATCCTCAAAGAAAGAAATAAATTAAAAACAACCTCTAACCCTGTCACAATGGCCATGAAAGAAGAAATCAGGTAAATGATTGAATTGAAGAAGAAATATGAAATCCCAAAATGAGTTGTATTTAAATATAACATACCTTTTAAAATAAATCCCATTTAATCATGCATGCCTTAGTATAAAGAAATCACCCACTCATGCTAACCATGAGCAGTTGTAGAAAAATAATAAATAAAAATCCTATAGAAAAGATGAAGTTGGAGGTGTGCACCTTCACTCGGAAGTGGTTCTTGTAAAACATTGTCTAGAATTCCTCCAAATAGTATATCCAAGGGTGTATTTATAGGGGTTTTTGGTCAAAAACACCAGCCGCATCACAGATCATGCAATTATCTATTTTTTCCTATTTCTGAAAATTTTCAAGATGTGTAAATGAATTAAACATAATGCAACCTTGATTTGAGTTTTCCTTCATGCTTTTAAATCCATGAAAATATCATGAGAATATCATTTAATGATTTTGAATTTTAACTCCTTTCATGATGTGTAAGTGGGACTCATGACATGTAATTAACTTTCACATAATGTTCCCTATCCACAAAATGTCCAGTTGAATCTTATTCATTGGATAAAGTCACAACATGTAATTATTCTGGTCCAGTTTTCCAGATTCAAACTTCCTCAAAAAACCAGTGTCACACCACTTCACTTCGCTCATGGCGTGAAGTGTCTTTTTTTGCTCCAATTTCCACCTCTTTTCATTCTTTTTTTCAATATTCATTGTAACCTTCCAAAAAAATAAAACAATTAAATCTCTCCCAAATTGTAATGATTATTCATTTCAATACATAAATAAATATATTAAAATACTCTAAAATGTATACATGAAATACACTTATCAAAAACCATGTGATCCACATGAAATTTTTGATAGTGTCTCTTTACACGGTTTTCAAAAGTTTATAATCATTGTGTGCTAAACTGTGTGGGGTTCCCTTTTTGAAGCAGTGGCTTGGTGCATGGTTGGCACACGAATTGGCCAACCGTGTAGCCAAACCATGACCCATTATTGTGTGGTTGATTTTATGAAATATCCCCTAAAATGTTTTAAGTTTAATCCTCCCTCTTCCTCATCTTCATTTCTAGTAGGATCCTCCTCCTTCATGTGGATCTCTCCTCCCTCTCCAACTAAATATCAAGAAAATTCCCTCATTTCTCATCTATTTTACTCACCATCAAATCCATCCAAAAGATATTGTTAAGATCCTATTTCCTCTCCCTTATATATCAATTTATTCGTTATCTATTTTGTGCTATCTATGTTCTAGATAATTTTCCGCAATTTTAGGGAATTTGATTATTTCTTTGATATCTTTATTTCTAGCTTGAATAAAAGGTCGACGATGGATGAGGGAAGCTCTAGTGTATGAGGAACCTGATCAAGTGTTTGTCTTGTGGTAGTATGGGTGACCTCCAGTATTTCTTTTAATCCTTTCCATTAGTGCCAAGTGAGAAAGGTTATGTTCCAGTACCAGCTTTAGGTGTAGGATCAGTGACACCATGTCATGCTGGAATATGGTCTTCTACTGGTCATCCTGGCCGAGCAGGTGGTCGCAGTCGAGGTGGTCAGGCCTCATATTTTCAGTTTCAGGAGAGTGAACCTACTTAGGGTACTCTGACAGCATCTTAGAGCTACAGTTTAGGCCATATTTATTCAGTGAAACCTACAAAAGTGTATTAGAGTCCATGTCCATCTACAGTTATAGGTACTATTCTAGTATCCTCTACATTAGTATCTACATTTTTTTATATAGGTGCATCACACTCTTTTCTATATACTTCTATTATGGGAATTTTGGGCCTAATGATTGGGTACTGCAGTGGTTTTATAACCACTTACACATCATTAGGAGTCTGAACTGAGGGTATACACTAGTTCAAGGAGTTCCCCCATTAAGATAGGTGGGTGCCATTATTTTTTGGAGTATATTTTTCCCTAAGATGGCCACTTTCGGCATCATTCTCAGTATGTTATGTCTTGTGACTTATTAATCCCAGGTCGATTGTTATCATCATAAGGTATCTATCACATCACCCTATGATGTTATATATATCCATAAGGGAAAATGGGATGTCTAGTAATGTCCTGCTAGACTCAAGCGTATTGAGCTTGGAGGAGTAATCTCCCAAATATCCAGTCTCTTTATGAGTGATTAGGGGATGCAACTCATGGATTTTTCCCAATTGTGTATCATTTCATTGATTTCTTCCCAAATTATTTCTCCGTCTTACCTCCTAAGAGAGAGGTCACATTCACCATCGATCATATTCTAGGTGAGGCACTAGTATCCTTTCCTCTGTATAATATTTAACCTACAGAGCACTAAGAAATATTGAAGAAGGTTTAATATCTTGAATATAAGGGTTGTATCCAACCCATCACATCCCCATTGGGTTAAGCAGTCTATTTTTCAAGAATATGGATGGTACCCTTAGATATTATTTGGATTTCCACTAACTAAAGAAAGATACGGTAAAGAAAAGGTATTTGCTTCCCCATATAAATGAAATATTCAACATCTCTGAGGAGAAATAGTTTTAACTAATATAAATTTGAGGTTGGGAAACCATCATGTGTGTGTAAGGCAATTGGACATACCACATAAAATGTTCTAGTGTAGGTTTGGCTTGCACAAGTATCTAGTCATTATTTTCAGTATAAAGAATGCCCTAAAAGTCATTATGGATTTGATGAATTAGGTTTTCCAACCATATCTTGATTCCTTTGTGGTGGTATTCATTGATGACATCTTAGTGTATTCTCACACCAGGCCCAACCATGCCAACCATATTGAGATAGAACCATCTATATGAGAATATTATAAAATTCCACTTTTTATATTAGTAAGGTTCAATTTTTGGGTCATATTATATATTATCCATGGGTATCAATTGACCCATATAAAGTGAAAGTCATGGTTTCCTAGGATCACATAAATAAAGTGTTTGACATATGTAGTTTCTTAGGTATGGTTGGATATTATAGGTGATTCATCCAAAAATTCTCATGTTCGGAAAATCAGCATATGGTATTGACCAATAAGGGAGTGTTATTCAATTGGACTATGGATTGTGACAAAGTTTTTTAGGAGTTAATGAGAATATAGACTTTTGTACTGATCCTAATTCTTCCTGAGCTAGTAAAAAGCTATACTTTTTATTGTGATACTTTAGGAATCGGGATGGGAGAAGTACTAATGCAAGGTGATCGGGTTGTAGAGTATGGGTATCACCATCTGAGACCACAGGAGCTAAATTACCCTATGAACAACCTTGAGATATAAGTCATGGTTTATTCTCTTCATTTTTAGAGGCACTACTTATTAGGTGTGTAGTTCATTATTTACACAGATTATAAAAGAATCGAATATATATCTACAATGAGAGACTTGAATCTAAGGTAGCGCAAGTTGGTAGAATACCTACATTCATTTCATTTTTATCTTTCTTAAACACCATTAAAAGGTAATATATTAGATGATTACTTGGGCCAAAAAACTCAAACACAAACCCTCAAGAAGGTTAGTAGTGAGTGGTAGTTGATGGATATATTCTCTGAGATTCATCATGGGGTTCAGGAACAGCATGGAAAACCAGTCTTAGTAGCTCTAATAGTGGAATCCTTTATTTTGGAGTAGTTCCGGGTGTGGAATTTTTCTAATTCTGAGGGCCTCATTTTGAGGAACAGTGTCACAAAAGTAAACCCACCTCTAGGTTGGGTTGTAAACATGAATGAGACCTTACTATTTCTAAGGAATGTATGGGTCCCTTTTACTATATGGGAAAATTTGATAAGGTGTTATCATGATTATGTATGGGAATTTCATCCTCATCTTACCATAATGTATCGAGACATATGTTGTCATTATTGGTAGCCAAGTTTAAAGAGGAAGATAGCGGGATTTATAAATTGATGCTCTACCTATCAGCAGGTGACGGTAGAGAACCAATGGACTACTAGACTTCTACAACATTTATCAATTATAGAGTAAAACTGGAAAAACATCATAGTGTATTTTGTGATGGTATTTCCAAGATCCCCTTGAGGAAGTCACTTAGTATGGGTGATTGTCGATAAGTTGACCATGGTTTCATACTTCTTACCAATCTAGGAGACCTTCTCAATTGATGATCGATGAAGGCTTTACATCTAAGAGATATTGTGACTTCATGGTTTTAATTTTTCTATCATTTCAAACCGAGATACACGTTTTACATCATGGTTGTAGCGAGGGTTGAAAAATTCCATAGGTTCACAGGTTCTATTGAATAAAAAATATCACCCTAAGACTGATATTCATTCTAATCGAATGATTAAGGTGTTATAGGGTATGCTTTGGGCCTGCATCCTTGATTTTGGAGGTTCATGGGAAAATCATATCCCTCTTGTTGAGTTTTCCTACAAAAATACCTTTTAGGAAACAATTTGGATGGCTGCATATGAGGCCCTTTATTTTAGTCCATGTTGTTAGCTTATGTATTGTCTAGAGGTGCATAAGGAAGCTCAAGTAGTTTCTCATCTCATTCAATAGACATCAGAGAAATTCCATCTGATTCATAAGAGTATGGATAGAGCTCAATATGGGAAGAAGTGTCATACTAATCATCATCATAGACCTATATATTTCGAAGTGAGAAATCATATTTTTCAACATGTGTTGCCTATATAAGTGCACATATGAATTTGGATATAGGGAAAGTTATCACCTTGATATGTTAGTCCTTTCAAGATAGTGAAGAGATTCGGGCTGGTACATTATCGGTTATTGTTACCTTAGAGGTACCATGTCAAGCATGACATCATCCTTATATCGTATATTTGATAGTATCATGTTGACCCATCTCATTCATTTGATCCTAATGATATCAAGTAGAATGCAGATTCTTCCTTTGAGGAGAATTTAATACATATTTTGGGTTGGAGAATCAAGGCCCTCTGAGGTAGGTCAGTTCCTCTAGTCTATATTCTATGGTATAATAGACACATAAATGAAGAGACCTTGGAGTGGGAATAACATATAAATGTGCAGTGGATATAAATTTTCTCTGAAGATGTCTTACTACCATCAAAATGGAATCTCTAGGGTGAGTTGTCTTAATGAGGGGAGGTGGTAACATCCTGACTTTTCTCAATGTTAGAGACAATTGTTTTTTTTTTCAATTCATCGTTTTGGAACTAATAATGATTTATAATCAACTAATGTTGGTTTAGATGTATTTGGGGATCATTTATAGCTCAAAGATCAAAATTTTAAAGGGTAAACTAGGCATCATAGTTAGTTGAAACCATCCAACTCATCCTGCATGGTTTCCCTAAACCATGTGGCTACAGATAGTGGGGAATGGGAATCCGTATTGTTTTTCTGAAAGTGTAAGGGCCATGATGCATGGCCATGTGATCCACCATAAATTTTTGACACTTTATTTCAATATGGTTTTACATCATTGAAAATTCATGTCCTTAAACACACAGGGTTTCCTTTTGATGTAGTGTCTTGGTGCATGGTTGGTGCATGGTTTGGACAACTGTACAACCAAACCATGCACCCTTTTTGTGTGGGTGATTTTTCGAAATCACCTCGAATGTTTCTTAAGATTAATCCTCCCTCATCCTCCTCTTTTTTTTTTCTATTTTTACCCTCCCCATTCTTCATGTGGAGCACTGATCCCTCTCAACCTAAGGATCTAACCACCTCCCTCATTTCTCATCTATTTCTCTCTATGCCAAATCCATCAAAAATCTCTTCATAATTTCCTCCATATTCCTTATATTTAAATTTTTCTTTTCAATCTATTGCATTATCTCATAGAAATATCATTTTCCGCATTTTCAATGAATTTGATTATTTTTCTTATTTCTTATATTCTAGCTCAAATCAAAGGTTGAAACTGGACATGTGAAGCTCTGTGAGGCTAAGATAGGTATTCTATACTCTTTCCTCTTTTTTCATTACACTTTGTAACATGAACCATCATACCATGGGCTAGACCCTTCCGATGATGCCTCAAAATGTTAAATTAAATTAAATTGAAAGACTTAGGATGACTTTTTCAGCCTGAGTTAGCATCAAATCAACCCCTTGGGTTGATCACATTATTTTATGTCAACCCATGGGTGTCATCTACCTTTGAACCTAAATTTTGTTTGACTTAGATGGACTAAAAATCAATTCTGGAATGCTTCTTTATAATTGATACCATAAAGGGATTATAACAGTGTTAATTAGATGACAATCATTATGGTACACCCATATACCCCAAGCAATAAAAGAACCATTAAATGGAATCCACTTGACTATTATTCCTATTAAGATGTAATGGCTTGAACTAATAAATGGTCCCTCTTTTTAGACACATTATATGTGTACTTTTCTTGTTTAATGCTTTTTCCTTAGTGTCGAGGGTGAAACAAGGGGTTCTGATTTAAGGACCCCTTGGATGGACTCTTGTTCCTTCATGTTAAAAGTTTTAATGATTTTTAAACACTACTAGAGTGACACTATCAATTCTTGGTATGAGATCACCAAGTGTTATTACTTTTATTTCCAGACGAGTGATGTTGGTTCCTTAAGGGAGACCCCTTGGATGGCATCGATGGTATGATGGTTGTACCATGCCATAAGAGAGACTTGGGATCCTAAGCGTAATACCATGTGTGAACTCAAAGGTTATTTCATGTTGTTTTCACACCATTACTGGAGTGACACTTGGGATTATTTCTTGGGTCACCTTGGACAGAATCCTTAGGTATTGGAAATATACTATGCTCCTTGAGTGATACTAGGAAATTATCTCTGAATTTATATGGATAGGCTTAGGGTGACTCTCTAAATTTTATAAAGATATTTTTAGTTGAATTAAAAATTAAATGAATGTTTCAAAATGAGAAATGATACTTTTGAATTTGGAAACAAAGTTACATTTCCTCTAATACCAATCACAATCTTGGTTACACCCCCACCTTCTCACATATTATTCCACTCACTTTACTCTTATAAGATCCCTTGGTTCAGAATCACTGGCTTAGGCAAAAGTAGGTTAATTGGATGGGTGTTCAAGTGAATACCATTCCACTATTTTTTATTAACTTATTATGGAACATCGGTCATTTTATATTTCAAAAAATGGATTGTCCAAGACACCATGGTGGGAAGCCAAATAAAATAGTATCTCATGCCCTACTTTGGCCACCACTACTACCCGAGTGACTTTATGGCTGTAGGTGTAAATAAAGGTAAGTGTGTGGCTTATAATTCTTGATTGATTTAAATGTCTAGGACAGAGTAAGGGGGAAGAAGACTGATCTTATTCCCATGATGCTTGTTGTAGTAGTTTTTGGCCTTTTTTGTATTTTTAATAGCATGTAGTATATGCATGTTCCCTGTGTAGTCTTTTATTTCATATAACATCATGGAAATAATCATCATTTAGTATGAAATGATAATTCTACTTCTGCCATTTGTTTATTTGTATTTTGTGGGTTTACTTCAATCGTTCTACTTTGGTATACTTCTTATTTTTTTTCTTCCACTATTTATTATCTATAATAGTTTTTTTATCACTCTAATCTATGTGGTCATTCTCACCCTATGAACACACTCTACGAACTCACTACTGGTCAAAACCTCTGTCATTTGGGGAAGAGTGCTTGAGGTTTTGTGGCCCACCATCTTGGGGCACGTTTGATTTGAAACTGGGGCAGGATACTATAATTTTTCAATGAAAAAAATTATTAAAGCTAGAATTTACAATTGATAAATTTCCCACATAAATCCTTATATATAAGAGTTTTAAGAATGATTGTTACATGATTCTTATGCACTTCATAAATTTTTTAGTATACCAAGATACCATTAAAAATACCATAGAAAAATTATCAAGATATCCCCTGAACACTCTATTTATTAGATCCATAAAAAAGGTTAGAATTATTCAATCCAAAGGGAATTACTATAAACTCATAATATCTATACCTCGAAAAATGATATATTTGGAATATCATCCTTCCATAATTGTAATTGATGATATCCAGAAAAAATATTAATCATTTAAAAATCTTAATATCAATCAAGATGATCAAAAAAGTCACTAATATGATTCATAGGATACATTTTCATTGTGGTAATAGATTTGATATCCCTATAATCAGCACACAAAATCACAGTACCATCCTTATTTTTTAAAAAGAGAATAAGATCTTCCTAAAGTAAGACACTTGGGAGTATGATTCCCTTTTCACATAACTTCTGCATTTATTTATTTAACACCAATGACTCCATCATAGCCATTCTATTGGGATTATTAGATATATGTTTTTCATTCGGGATGAGTATAATATAAAACATAACTTTATTCTTAGGTGGATGTTTGGGTTTTTCGTTAGTAAACACATCAACGTATTCTTCCTAAATAAGAACATCATTTATATTAGGGTTACATTCACCTTAAATAAGTTTTTTCCCTTATTCTCCCTTAATTTTATAATGGGGATTTATAAGGGGTCTATCCATGCATGATTTATATCATAAATTATTTGATCTAAAAAAAAGTAATTCCACATCTTCATCAAAATTTATGATCTCATTATCTTGGAAAAATGCATTATACTTTGAAATCAAATCCATACCAAGGATTATATTTACTTAACCATATGTATAATAATAAAATATATGAATAGGGTATGTTTACACATCATAGTGAGGGTTTAATGACATATATTTGTTGAAATAATATTTCCTCAAGGTGTCTTGATTGATAACTCCCTTCTTAGTGTGCAAGAAAAATATTTAATTTTTATGGAAAACATGGATGATATAATAGAATATGAGGATGTAGAATCAAATATATCATTAGGTAACTTTGAATTTATGATAAAAGTACCAACCACCAAATCACTAGGAAAATCAACATAGGTTTTAGTAATTGAATAAGCTTAGCATTCTCCCCTTAGCCTCTTCTGTGGTAATTTACCTTGATGTTTTGGGAATTGGTTGATATAGTTCACCATATATTTATATTTAAAATTAATATATTTTTATGGATTCTCCCTTACACTTACATTAATGGTCATTATAGACTTTATCTCCACACTTTAAAAAACTCATGTTCCCTTCAATCATATACCAAGGTGTTTCTTTCTACAAGTATCACATGTTTGAAATTCCACCCTTCTCTTCTTCTCCTTGTCTTTTTTTTCTTCATGAGGTGATGAATCATCTAATTCTTCTGTTGATTTCCTTTGAAGTAATAAGACATGGATAATTATTTTTCTATATTTATATAACATGATTTTATATCTTCATATGATTATAATGTTTAGGATACTAGTTCCCTCTGAAGTATTGGTTGTATACCATCAATGAAATGGTTTATATGACCCTATGAATTATGTATGAAGTTCTCATCATGACTTGATGAACTTCTAAGTCAGCATCATACATAGAAATATTTTCTTCTTTCTTTTTTCTTGTACTCAATAGTTCTCCCTCTATATCTACTAATTTCTCAAAAGTAATATATTTTTTAGAGAAAAGTAACTAAAAAATATTTCACTCCATGATCTATATTTAATCAAAATCCTTAGTGTTTATAATAGATGACCACCTTTGATCTGCATCCCCCATGAGTTGATAACCTACCATGAAAAACATCTCATTTTCAATACTTCATGGCATGAGTAATATCCTTTTAAAGGAATATATCCCTTGATCAGCTACTAAGGGATCTGTAGTTCCATTGAATGGTGGAGGTTTTGTTGTATGAAATAGTCTAACATTATTACATTGTGTTATTTATCTATAGGATTAACCATTTGGGAAATGTTATTGGTTATAACCTAAGTCAACTACCCCAATATTGTCATGATCTTCTCAACACCAATACCAGCAACATTAAATTCATTGACCTCCTCTTGGATGAAATCCCTAAATTGATTTCAGGAATTGATATGGTTCTCATTATTTATATTAGTATCTTTTTTATAAAAAAATGCAATACACCAGATCAGATTATAAAATTATAAATTTGAAATTGAAATTTATAATTCTAAAACTGGTGAAACACTAAACAAAAATTGAAAATTTATACATAGATAATTTCTGAATCATAAGCTTAGTATAATAAGAAATATCTTCAAAACATAAAATATATTAAAATATTTCATAATGTCTAGTAAAGATAATTTGAATTAAATAATTAATATCCTCACGAGTGTTTAAGACGGTATGATGTCTTGGTCCCAATAATCGTACACCAGTGACGATATAGTTAATTCCAAATCCACCCATTTCAGAGTTCTTACCTCTAGGTGCATCTATCCCATGACCTCATCAACATTCCAATATCTAGAAAATATGTATTTTCTAGTAATGTGAGTATTATATACCTTACCAAAACATCATGATAGTATCCTACAGTTATACTTATCCTTAGATCCTATCATAAGATTATGTTTTCTATTCTATGCTTCACTAGATCTAGTTCCCAAGGTTTGTAAAAAGCATGTCTCTGATACCAAATGTAACAACCCCAAAACTAGTTTCCTAGATCTAGTGGTTACTTTATTACCCTGACACTAGATTCATGTGATCACATCCTGAGGGATCTAATAGTTTAGTGGTCTTGGAAAACTAGATACATTCTTGAAGTTTATATTATAATTGAAAACATAAAATAAAACATAGTATTTTCTTTTATAACATTATTATTTCTTTTATAATATCCATAAATATCAATTACAATACACTTCTTGGCATTTGGGGAAATAAAAAAATAAAATAGTGATCTCAATAACTAATTTCATAATGATGTATGGTATAATTCTAGACAACTTAATCTTATAATTGAGGCCTCATGACAAGTCATCATACATAAATTGGTAATAAATATGTCCAACATCTAACATGGTTTGTCTCATAAGACCCACTAATGCATTGATATGTCCAATTTATTAATCATATTAATAAAAAATACAACTTAATCAACATGCCTTAATAATTAATAACTATCCTTATTAGAAGAATTAGTATAAGAAATTTAAATACTTTCCCTATTCAAAATTATCATAATTCATCTAGAGAAATATAGTGTTTTGTACTATTCGGGTGTGTCCCCAATAAATTATATGCTTCATTAAATTATGTTATCATAAATTAATATACCTTTAATAGATCACTAAAAAAATTCATGAGGAAAATACAATTCTCATTTTGAAATCACTTATTTGGAATATAAAAATTTCCAGAATATCAGGGATTTATTTTAATGAAACATGTAAACATATAAATTTATATTCAAGGAAAATAATAGTTGTAATGGTATAAAATATATTCATATGGTAAGTTTCCAAAGAAATATTTCGTTCACCCCTTTGATAAAAAGTTACTTTTTTAAAAAATGACTAGAAGATTCCATTTAAAACTTCGCATACATATTAAAAAATGGGTGTAAATGACTTAATAAATTATTTTATAATAGTAAAAACATTCTTGAAAACATTTTAAATAAACTATTGACATGGAATAAAATTATTCCAAATTGAATTGAAAAATTAATTTGGTTTTTCTTAAAAACATTTTTTCAGACTTTTGAGTAAATAGAGAGAAAAAAATGAAATTCCAAATTGAATTGAAAAATTAATTTGGTTTTTCTTAAAAACATTTTTTCAGACTTTTGAGTAAATAGAGGGAAAAAAATGAAAGGAAGCCTTATAATTTATAGAAATAACTAGATTTTAAGAAAATATAAAGGGTTTAATATAGAAATATTAAATAATTCTATCAAATGAAACATAAACATGACAACTCAGAATAAGGATGAAACTTTGAAATAAACCCTTACCTCGGGTCTGAATTGCTTCATAAGTTATTTTTATCCTCTGGTATAATAAATTTAAATTTATTATAATTATATACCAGAAGCATATACATATTATTAATTTTTTATATGAACCACTTATATCATTTAAATACATTTTTATTAATAATTATTTATTAAAATTATCATTTACAAGTGTTAAGTTTTATATTTTTCATGTAACTTTTAGTTCGGTGGTTTCGATCCTTGCATATTTATCATTGTTCCACAATATCCATAACATCAATAGATATTAATATAATATATATTCATTATATACATATTGTATTCATTCTTCAAATTAATACATGAAAAATAATCCCACCACTTTGTGGAGGTGGTAGTCCACACATACGCATGAGTGGTGTTATCATTTCTTAACAGTTGGAAGGGTAAAAAGGTAGATTATATATTATATTTATAAAATCATTATTATGTCAGAAATATAATATATATTCAATATTTTTATCTTTAAAATCATCTAATTAAATTAGTGATGAAAAATCAATTACACCACTATGTGGAGACGGTAGGTCGTACGCCCGCACGAGCAATGTTTTCATTTTCCATAGGATGGAAAAGGGATGAATAATGGTTATTTCATAAAAATAATAACATTTAAATATATTTATTATAATTATTTTATTGTATAATCATGTTCATATAATATTTTGATATGTTAGAAGAGGAAATAAAATGAAAACACTCAGTTAAGAGTAATACCTTTTCTTCATAAAACCCCCTTGGGGTTACACATTAAGACTATATAGTGGTAATTTGATGAGACCAAGGCCTCTAGGTTCTGAGGAGGATGGTTGATAAGTGATTTTTGTAAGTATTAGTGAAGATAAGTGGATAAATATGTGTGAATAATAGATTATTAGTGTTATCTCTTATTTGTGAGGGAAAGGACACACATTGGATTTGTTAAAATATTTTGAAAATATAAAGTCATTATCCTGTGATTGTGGCTCAAAATTTCCCTATATTTGAATATGATAATTTTAATGTATAAGTAAAGAAAAATAATAAGTTTTAATCATGTTTTTTTATTTTATCTTGAAGCCTTATCACTATATTTTTAACCTTTTTAACTCATTTTACCCTTAACCCAGGATATAAATATTTACTATGGTTAATATTCATTATGACCAAAAAATTGGTTAACCTTGTTACATAATATTAATTAGGATTATTCCAAATATTTAATCTTTTTTATATGATTCAATTTTTATAAGTGGAAGAAATTAATTTTAATATAAATCCTCAAAATGCAATGAAAAAGATTTTTCAAAAAAATATTTATTTTAAACATAAAAAATTATTTTATAAGAAAATGAAGTATAACGTTTCCAAAGTAATTAATTAGATTATGTTAAATAAAAAGGATAATTGTTTTCTTAAAAAATCACACTAAAAAGAACCATGTAAATACATGATTATGACAAAATAATGAAAATTTGTTTCTATTTGGACAAAAACATTTCATAGAGAACAATACCAAAAATAGACCAACCATAATTGTAAAATATAAATTTGATGTATGATAGAAAACCAAAAAAAACTCATTGAACATAATAAAACCATAATCAGAATAACAAAAGATATTTAGATCCCCATTTCTATAAATCCCAATGACAAAAAATTACCCTATCCCATTGGCTTGAGTAGGACCGAGATTCTATTAACCTTAGGTCCATCCCAAAAACACCAAAAACTAGAAATATACTTCAACGGTATATGAAATTATGGGGTGATTATTTACCCACCCACAAAAACAACCTACAATAATCTAATCATAGTGGTATAATATAAATATGATGTATAATAGGAAACCAAAAAAACTCAATGAACATAATAAAACAATAATGAGGTTTGAAACAAGCAATAAGATGACCAAAAGTATACATAACTAAAAGACATGGAAACACACCCAAGTACCAATGTGGAACCATATCCAACTCCATGACTAGACAATCTCCAAGATATACGTCCCATATATCATAACTCAAGCATCAATGTGATCTTCTAGAAAGGTAGGTGGCCTTTTCCTTACTCATGTTAGGATGAATAAAATAAGAATATGTGGAAAGATGGATATATTAGTGGTGAGTATTAAACTTAGTAGGGAATCTCCCAAATAAATATAACACATGACATATAAACAAGAATAAATTATCTCAAATTAACATAAAATAAAATAAAAATTATAATATCAATTAACAAAGCCAGATTAAACCATGTAAATAACTTACAAAAAATATACTTTTCTTTTAAAAATTTATTTTGACAACGAAACCCACACCACAACTCGCAAACCTATATCATGTACACACACACCCATCTAATAACCAATCCCTCTAATCTGGGAGTCATATTTCCCAACCAATACATCTCCAATCTAATATGTCCTCTGAATAATCCAAACTCATTAGTGGAACTCATCCCTCCAAACCTAATTTAACACTTGGATGTACAATATAGTGCACCACCAATTAAGTATGGTGACTAAGTACAAACTAATAAGGTCCTATTATATGTATCACAAAACCACTATCTCAAAACCCTTTCATCTAATACACATTTCATCATTATAATGAGTGAAAACTCACACTCACACCAACACCATATCAAAGCCGAGTTATATCATTCTAAAAACACAATTTTTTAACCAAATCATTGGATTAACACTTTATCAAACATATTTTATGAATTTCCTTTATCCTTTATTTGAAAACCATTTTACAATAATAGAATATTTGATCAATATTTAGCGAAATAATTTAGAATATTAATAAATAGTCATATCAAATTTAAAACAAAAAAATCAAGATATTAACATAAGTGGAGTAATATATAATCCTCCTACATCACACATGCTTTATAAAATAAAATCACATGACACCCTCACAGATCAAGGCTCTTTAAAACCTCATATGACGATTAATAACAAAATTACTATAGAAACACATCCCAAATGAAATATATGGTTATTTTAGTATAGGTTAGAATTTATCGACAAAATACGAAGAAATGTGAATAGAATAGGAGGAAAAATATATACATTGGGAAAATCACTCTGGGATTATTATAGATTGTGTTTCTGAGTGAAGAGAATAAAAAAATCCAACAAAGGACCCATGGGGTTCGAGGTCCCTATCCATAAAAGGAAAAATGATAATTCTAGGGGATAAAAAAATTTAAAATCTAATTACTAGAATACATAATGATGATAATGGTTTGGTATAATAGTTTTTAAAATTTGGTGCCAACTATATGAATGAGCACTAACCTAAAATTTCATGAGGTTGGATGGTTACTGCACAGCTTTTCCAAATTGTGCACTAACTATGCACCTACTGAGACACCCCCAATCACTCTCAAATAGTTACCTATAGATTTAATATAGTTTCCCCTATTTTTTCACCAACTATACACCCTCTAAAATCCCTCTAAAACTTATAAAACCCTATCATAACTTATCAAAACCAACCCAAAAAAATGCATAATTGAAAATTAAAATATGAAATACTAAAATACCTCAAACTATGGGTGGTACAGTCTCTCCACTCTTATGATTTTTCCTCATAAAAATATAGGTTGGAACTGTCTCAATAGAATCTTGGGTTATTGGTTAGGAATAAACATATTCCACTCCCAAGTCTCTTTAAAGACCCAACCATGCTACTAAGACACAATCATTGAAGTTATATGTTGGTATCGTATAATCTTGTATTGTATATCCCTAAACATGAAACATAATGAAAATGTATTGGATCATCTGGTTTAAGAGAAAAATAATACTATCCAATTATGTGGTTCAAGTTAGGATTACTCTAATATGACTAGGAATAGTGAAGAAGGGTATCATTTACTATTCTTAATTGGGGATGTAGTTATAATTGAGATTAAACCTCACTAATAAACTTGATAATCTCAAATTATCTGATGTATCATAGAGATGTCAATCCAAGATTACCCAAACAACAACTCTCTAATCATGAATAGACCAGAAAAAATCTATGATTCCCCATAACTAAAATAATGGAAAATAAAGATATGTTGATTAGGATATTTGATAAATTGATTCCATAGTCATACTATTCATATCATTCAATCATGGAAATAGTCCCCACACCTGAATCAGACTAAGAAAACCCATTTTTTGATCCTCTAGAAGGACATGAAATTTTATAAATGAAATTCCATTTTTTAGTGTATAAACTCCTTATTATGTAATGTAATTATATAAAAAAAATACTACTTTGGTTTTATTAGACTATTATGAAATATAGAAGGTCAAATTTAGTATATCATTAAGGACCTTAACAATTGATAATACAGCCATTGTAGAGTGACTATTAAAAATAGTATAGATTAAGGTTTATGATGATATCTAATAGACCTTGATGGAAGAAGTTATGCCCTTGACCAATAAGATTGTACCCAGTGAATCCCAATTATCAGATCCTCTATGGGGGATGGCATCACTGGGATTTTCCCTTGACTAAGAAAAGGGTAAAATTTTGTAACTAAATAAAAAAACCATTGATGGGTGAATTTTAAGCTTATCAAGATCTTGGTCCAAACCATGTTCATCTAATAACCCTAAGAAAGTGCCAACATCACTCACATTACACTTAGGCTGTACATTAGTGTAATAAGGGGTTAGGTATCTTGACCTAAGTAGTATAAACTTGTAGGATTTATTTTTCATTAAAGCAATTAATTTGTTTATCCCTTTTCGTTATTACATTATCTATACAAATATATATGAGTTGAAGAAAATTATATTTTCATTCGACCAAAATTGTATTCTTGGAAGACATATAGTATTAAAAAGCTTTATAATAGATATAAGAATCTTTAAATAAATAGTACTTTCATAGAGTATTATTATTAAATAATATGTATTAATATATAAATTATAATTTAATTTAATGAAGTCTAATGTAATATTTATATGGGTCAAAAAAATTATTTTCATAAAAAACAAGTATTTTCTAATAAATATGGTTTTTATTTAAATGTGTAAATTCTCATATTTATAAAATTATTTCGATAAACTAAATTCTATTTTTGGAATCAGAATATTGAAATTATCTAATGGAAAATTTTCCATAATTTTTTAAGATAGTTGGATTTTTAGGTAAAACATAAATACAATATAAATATACAATTTATATTATAAAATCAAAATAGAGAAAATTTGATGATTTAAATGAAATAAAAGTCATAAAAACAATATATATATACCCTTTTAAATAATGTTTTTTTGAATTTATTTGATTGATTTTTAAAACCTTTAATGAATCCTCCAAATCCTATATTATATGTTAAGGTTTAAAAATAAATTATTTATTAACATTACTCACTTACATATCACAAATGGTATTATTTTAATATGTTTCTTTCATAAACAATTACAATATTTAAAAATTCTCCTTTTTGGAAGAAACCATTAGAAAAAAAACCATGGTAGGGTTTGTTGTTTTGATCATATTGATTCCAAAACCTAAGTTTAGAAATCAATAAAAATTTCACCTCTCTTTCTCTAGGAATTATCACCCATCATCCTACTCATATTCACTAAGAACCCATTTTACGTGAATTTAATCTCTAAATACCTATCTAAAACCCTCCCAAGGTGTTATGAATCACTTAAGAAGCACCTCCCAAGATTTTATAGTTTCCCTCTCAAGGTAAGGGATCCTCTTCCCTTCCATTTTATTTCAAGTACTTTATTTGTTCTAACCAATTTGATTTATAATTTTTTATAATTTAATTTTATTTTACACTTCCATTTACTATCCTTATGATTCCCAATTAATAAGATACCACCTTTCACTCTCATTAAACCATTCCATTAGATTTTATGTATACTCGTTATGCTGCTGAAATTATCATATGATTTTCCATGCCAAACATTTGTGTAGTGAATACCCATAATCATTTAAACTCAAGGGTATTCACCTAAATGTATTTATCTTTAATTTATTATGGAATACCATGTACGTAACTTACACTCCTTAATCATGGGATTAAAATTGATAATGTGTTTTTATTTTGTATGATATATGTGGCACACTAATGAATGTACATGATATGAATATGATAGGTGGGTCCTGAATTGTATATCTATATAATTAATTGGGTAATTTTTTTTATCTCATGAGATACCATGTACATTTCATGGGATTTTATCCTAATCAAATTATGTTAAGATGTTTTTATAGTTGTCCTGGACTTATGCTTATGACTTCATGTTTTATATTATTTCTACATTATTTTTCTTCCTTGATTTTATAATCTTATATCATGATTTGAATTTCATATTTTTTATTATATACCTTTTATATCACATTTATATGAATCTTGACTCACATGTATTACTTTCATAATGTTATACTTTCATTATTTCCTAACTTGGCTTTATAGATCACTGATTTCTTATATACATCCACGGGTTATCCCATGCAGTATTAAAGATAAATTGATTTTTAAGGGAATGGTATAGAGTTTTAAATAATATTTTCATATTCATATCTTGATTTATAGTTTTATGTAATTAATTAACCAAATACTCAAGGCCTTTCAATATTTTGGGATTATATTTTGTGTTTCTTTATGTAATAAATCATTAATTAATTTTTATAAAAGGTATGGGTTCTCAAAGTTGGTATTATAGAAATATCTAGTTTTTCTTGGGGTTTAGGAATATAAAACTAGAGAGAAAGCCATATATATAAGACTATAAATAAGAAAACATCCCTAAAAATTTGTAAAGAATAGGATAAATGGTTTTCAATTGAAAAAAAGTCATATTTGGATAATATATGTGGATGTGGATCTGGCATAGTTATACCTAAAGGTAATAACCCTAAAAGGGTGTGTTGGGTATTAAATAAATTACCACCTGGTGTATAAAAATTAGGCCTTATTGTATACTTATTTTGATACCCTTAAGTAATATTCTTTGGTAAATTCACAAGTTCCTTATAAACCATCATGAAGGGAACAAAAAAGTCCCATAAAATTTTTTGTTAGGAAATAGACCATGGACACCATAGATTGAAACTTATAAATTCTTAGGTTAAATAATTTATATCATTTATTAGTTATCCCTTAAATATGCATAGTTCCCATTTATAAGATTAATAGTTTAAAAATCCTCATCCTTAAGTCTGTTTTTGATGAAGTAAATGATTAGACCCATAATCAAAACATAAAACATGGGCTTATCATCTATAGTTCTAGACATTATCTAATATCATGAAAGTTTAGTAGTACTATTCAAACCCGACCCCAAAAAATGGAAGTAGAGGAATCAATGAAAATGAAAAATAGGTAAATTGTTATATCACATGTATATGAATTCTCCTCTATCTGTATTTGTTGGTTGAACTTCCCAATAAACCTTGAGATACTCCCGTTAGTAGAATTTGATACTATTCTCAGTATGGATTAGGTTTCCTTATATATATACAACATAAATTGGCAAGAGAATAAAATAAACCTCTATATAAAAAATGTACCTATGATTTTATACAATTGCAATGCGTAAAATGAATCACCTTTGGAATCATCATCTCAATCATGGATATTATTAAAAAATTAAAAGATAATCCTTGATGACAAGCCCATTATAAGGGAATATTATGATTTATTTATCATAGAATTACCTATAAATTCTCTAAATCAATAGTTTTATCTCCCAATATAACTCATACCTAGATCTTTGCCAATATATATGACTCTATACAGAATTGATGCTATTGAACTTGAGGATCTAAATAAGCATCCACAAGAGAATCTTGATAAAGGGTTTATACCCCCATGTGCTTCCCTATGGGGTGCACCAGTAATTTTTTGAAAAAAAATAATGATGGGTTAATGAAACTATGTATCAGTTAATATGTGTTTAAAAATATCACAATAAAGTACAAGTATCCTCAACCATAGATTGATGAATTTTTCAACCAGCTATCTGAATCCTAGTACTTATCTTTGGTGTATCTTCAGTCATGATATTATCAAGTAAAGGTCAAGAAGGAATATATCCCCAAGATTACGTTTCATATAATATACACACACTATGATTTCATAGTGATACCATTTAGACTCGCTAATTCTCTAGATATATTCATGGACTTAATTAATAGAATCTTAAGGGACTACCTCGATAAATTTATGGTAGCCACTATAGAGGATATTCTTATCTACTATAAAAGAAAGGAGTAACATGATGATTATTTGAATGTTATATTGAATACATTACGAATGGAAATTTTATATAAAATGTACAAAAAATGAATTCTTTGGATGGATTAAGTAAAATTCATATTGTATATTATCACCAACAAAGGGATATATAAGGACCCATAAAAATAGATGAATATTAAGGATATCCTAGACCAATATTTATGATGTATATCAATAGTTTCCTTTGATTAGCAATGTACCATCACCTGTTTTTGATAAACTTCTCCTGACTATAAATCCAACTAACTAAGATAACTTAAAAGTGAGTGAAGTTTCTCTAAACTGGTGATTGTTAGATGATTTTTAAAGAGTTCAAGAAAAGGCTAATCACTTCACTTGTGATCACATTACCCACTATTGAGATGTATTTTTTATCTATAATGATCCGTCCAAAAAGTGATTGGGTTGTGTACTCATGAAATATTACAAAGTGATATCCCATGCCTCTTTCAAATTAAAGATCCATGAGAAAAACTACCCAACAAATGATCTAGATTTAGCTAAAGTTATCTTTTCTTTGAATCTTTGGTGACATTATCTCTACGGGTAGAAGTGTGAGATATATATATAGATCATAAAATCATGAAATATATATTTAAAAAAAGGATATAAACATGCACAAATTAATATGGTTAAATATGATCACGGATTATGATTGTTCAGTCTATTAACATCCTAGGAAGGCAGAAGATGTAGAATATGTACTGAGTAGATATGATCTTTCAAACCTATCCATAATGAGTATTGAAATGGGTCCAATCCTATCAGACATTAAAAAGATAAAATGGGAAAAATAATAGTAATTTCATCTTACATTTCTCAAATAACTTCTCTAACATCCATTCTTGAGAGGATAATGGAGGTACAAAAAGATGATAAGGATATGCAATGAATGATAGAAAATATTCTAGAGTTGGACTTTGAAAAATATGGAATCATAAGTTATGGTACTTAGATATGTGTCCCATAAAAACCAGAAATGAAGAGAGAAATTATAAATAATTCACATAGTGTATCCTTCTCTATTCATCCAGGAAGTACTCTAATGTATAGATATCTAAAGAAAATATTCTGGTTGGATAATATAAAGAGGACTATAGGAAAAATTGTATCTTGATGCTTGGTTTGATAATAAATCAATGTTTAATGACAAAAGTATACAAATATTTATGAAACTATTTCCTAACCAATATGGGAATAGGGAAAAAAATAACCATGGGTTTCATTGTAGGACTCCCCAGAATATTTAAGACAATAAATCCATATGGGTGGTAGTCAATAATATTACAAAGTCAAAACATTTAATATCTATAAAGGAAGATTTATCTCTTGGTCAACACAGTAAGATATACATAAAATGGTAAGACTAAATGGAGTACCACTCTCTGTTATATATGATCAATATCTAAGGTTAACGTTGAGGCTCTAGAGAATCCTTCAGTAATAATTGGATATAGATCTAATTTTTAGCACTACCTATCACCCATAGATGGATTTTTAGTCTGGGATAACCATTAAAACAATAGATTATATGTTGAGATCATGATAAATATATTTCCAAGGATGTTGGGATCATCACCTTACTAAAATGGAGTTCTTATAAAACAACAGTTTCTATTATAATATTCAAATGGAACATTATGAAGTTCTATTTGGGAAGAGGCATCAGACTCAAACATACTGTGATGAAGTTGGAGATCATAATATTATGAAACATTTTATTATCCAATAGATGACATTGAAGGTTCAAACCATTCAATTTCATATGAAATGCATGAAAATATGAAAGAAAATATATACATACAATCATCAATGAGACATGGAGTTTAAGGTCAAAAATAAATTTTTCCTTCATATATGACATATAAACAAGTCATGGGGATTTCTAATAAGGGAAATATTATTATAAGATAAATTATACCCTTTTATTTCCTTAACCACATCATATCCATGTCCTATTGTCTATAAATCCCAACAAATATATCTCTAGTACATGATGTGTTCCATGTATCCCTCTTAAGGAAGTCTATACTAAAAACATCACATGTACTAACTCTAGTGGTGGTACCCTTATAGAATGATCTTTTATATGAGGAGGAACCTATGAAGATATTATATCATAGGGAAAATTTTCTATGAAATAAGGTAGCTCACTTGTCCATAGTGTTGTGGTAGAACCACAATTTTGAGGAAGAAACTTGAGAATTGGAAGAGGTGATGAAACAAAAGTACCCTAACATTTATAGTGTGTGGAATGAAATTTATCAAGGGTGGAATTTATTTAGGGGGGTGATGTAATGACCTAAACTTTAATAAATTATATTCCCTTTTTGAATGGATAAATTCATTATTATGTTATGTAGTTATAGAAAACACATGCACTACTTCTGTTATTTTGGGATATTATAAATTATATTTTGTTAGATTTAAAAGACAAGTAAGAACCTTAACATTATGTAATATATAAATTATACAATGATCTTTAAGATTATTATATATTAAGGGTTATGATAATGACTAATTGACACAAAAAGAAGAAGGAATTTCCTCGACCAATAGGATAATACCCTATGAAGCTCAATTATTAGAGATTTTGAGGATAATGGAATCACTAAGATTTTACCTTGACCAATTCCAACCTTAAATTAAATAACTAAATAAAACCATTTATCGAAGAAGTCCAAGCTTATTGATATCATGTCCCAAACCATGTTTGTCAAACCACCTCAAGAGTGTGTCTCCATCACTCACATTACCCTTAGGGCGTACGTTGGTGTAATGAGGGGTTATGTATCTAGACCCTAGTAGTATGAACTTTCATAATTTTTTTTAATAATATAATGAATATGTTTATGCCTTTTCATTATTACTTTATATATACAATTATATATGTGTTAATGAAAATTAGATTTTAATATTTATATATAATTATATATATATATATATTGGAAAATATACAGTTTTAACACTATTTTTGATAAATTCATGATTTTTTAAATAAATATTAATTTTATATAGTATTATTATTAAAGGATATTTATTTTTACACCAATGATAATGTATTTTAGTTAACTCCAATGTAATCTTTATAAAGGTCATAAAATTAATTTATTGTAAAAAAAAGTACTTTCTAGTAAATTATAATTTTTATCAAAAGTGTAAATTATCATATTTAGAGAATAATTTTGAAAAAATAAATATTATTTTTTATATAATCACATTGAAATTAAGAAATGGTGAAAATTTCATAATTTTCTAAGGCATTAAAATTTTTCAATAATAATTAATTATGGTATACATATATGGTTTGTATTATGACATAATAATGGTCCAAAAGTGATACAATAAATGATATAAAATAAATACACAAGAAAAAATATATCAAAATTGTTTTGTTGATTTTATTAATTTTATAAACCTTTAATGAATCCTATAAAATCTATGTTTTATTTTAAGGTTTTAAAATGGATTCTTTATGAACATGGATCACTTCCACCTCATGAGTGGTATTATTTTATTATGTTTGGTTCATAGAATTATAAAATTTTAAAAAATAACTTTATTTGTTATAAACCATGAGAAAATCCCATTTTAAGGCTTTTGGTTTTTATTATTTTATCATATAGTCCCAAACCTATGTTTAGAAAATAATAAAGAATACTCCTCACATTTTCTATAAATACCCACCCATCCTCCCACTCCTATTAACTCTAAACCCATTAATCATGAATTTATTCTCTATATACCTCTACAAAACCCTCCCAATGTGTTCTAAATATCTTAATTATATCCTCCCATGATTTTAGAATCTCCCTCTCAATGTAAGGGATCCTTTTCTATTCCTCTTTTTAAGTAATTTCTTTGTACTAATCCATTTGATTTCAAATTGTTCATGTTCTAATGTGTTTTTACACATCCCTTTACTACCCTTATGATTCCCAAGCAATGATATACCTCCTTTCACTCCCATTAAATCCTTTTAGGAAACTTTATTCACACCCATTATGCTTCCAAAATAATCTCTTGATTTTCCATGACAAACATTTGTGTAGTGAATACTCATATAAATTTCCACTCAAGGGTAATAACATAGATGTACCTATCCTTATTTTATTGATGAAATCCATATACGTAACCCATACTCCACAATTTGGGTATTAAAAGTGTGAAATCTTTCTTATGTCGTATGATCTATATGCTAAACTAATGCATGTTCATGATATGAATGTGACTGTTGGTATTGAAATGATATTTACCTCTAATGCATTGGGTAATGTTTTTACCTAATGATATACCATGTTTGTTAAGATGAAGGTTATCCTAAGCACATTATTTTATTATGTCCCATTAGTTATCCTTTACTTATGCTTATAATATCATGTTTTATATTGTCATTATATTCCTATGTTTCCTTGATGTTATCATCCTATTTCATGCTTCAATGTTTGTGTTTATGATTCTCACCCTTTTATTTCACCTTGATATTCCTATTGACACACATGTATTACTTTAATCATATTTTTATTTGATTATTACCTTACTTGGTTTTATATCTCACACCTTTAATATGTATGTCCTCAGGTTATCCCATGCAGTATTAGAAAATAAATGGATCTTAAAGTAATGTTATGGTGTTTTAAATAAAGTGGTTTTATCCCTATCTCAAGTTATGGTCTTATATATCTAATTACCCAAAGGCAATAGGCATTTTGATCTTTTGGGATTTTATTGTGTTTTTCTTTGTGTAATAAATTATGAATTAATGTTTTTAAAAGATATAAGTTTTCATATCTTCCACCAAGAAAAGAAAATATTTACATATATAAACATGTAATATTCCAAATAAAACTATATGAAACATTTATAGAAAACACAATAGAATACTGAAATATCTATGGGAGTCTATTAAAAATAGTACAACTTATGACTAAAAAAATTCCTAGTCATAAAGTATATCCATGGTAAAATATTTAAATAAATTCCACAAAAAAATCACCTTTCATTACACATTATTTTCCCAAATTAACCCATAAACCAACTTACACAACGGTATCATGTACACACAAACACACATGAAAGAAACCAACCCTCTTATATGAAATTCCTATTCCCCAAGAAATGAATACCCTATCAAATATTTCATTTTAATAGTAAAAACTCATAAGATAAATCCATCCCTCTAGAATTAACTTATCACTTGGCTGTATAATCCAGTGCACCCCTAATTTGGAACAATTTCCAAGTCCAAACCAACAACTCCTCATTATATGAATCATGAACCCTCTATTTAAAAATGAATTCCTTAAATACACATTTACTCAACCCAATGATTGAACACACACACTAACACCAATAACAAATCAAAACCAAGTTATCTCATTCCAAAAAAAAATTTCTTAAACCAAATCATTGAATCGACATTTTATCAAACATATAATACCCCAAATATTTTTATACATTTATTACATTTAATAAATACTATTTTTAATATATTTGTTTGCATGAAACTCCAAATATAAGTGAATAATAAATTATTAAAATAAAAAATTAAATATATTATATTTTAATAAAATGAAACATAATTAGTAAAAACAATTAATATTTACTACTTTAATTATTCTTGGTTGAATAGAGATGTACTATTTAAAAACATTATTTTATCATATATGTTTTATTTAAAAGTTAATTTAATTTATTTAGAGTGTTAAACTTATATATTAGTATTTTTAATACATTTATAATAATAAATCATCTTTCATACATAGATTATCAAATTTTTAGAACTAAAGATAAAATAATTTGAAGGTAATAAGAGTTATTTTTCAGAAAACATGTTTTTATGTGAGCAATGTATTTTTACCTTCATAAATTCAATTAAAAACTTTTTATAAATAATTTTAATGAAATTTTTAGATAATATATTCTGTCACATAAATTAATGTTCTTCTAATGGATTTTACTAGGCAAGGAATGAGATTAGTGTTATTTTATGCTTCAAAAATAACACTTTCAGAAAATTGTTTTTACACATTTCATGTGAAGATATTAGAAAATATTTATTCCATGTTTAGGAATTTTATTTTATAGAAAACTAATTATTTAATACATATTTCCAAAATTATGTTATGTTTAATTTTTTAAAATTTTCTGAAAATATTTATTTTTGAGTGTGTAGTGAAAAATACTGATTTTTGTGAAACTTTTATTTATTTTATTTAAATAATGTAATTTAAAAGTAAAATTATGTATTTTATTTTGTTTTAAATTAAAATAAGATCCATTTTATTAAAAATAATATAATTAACTTCATAATAATAATAATAATAATTTATTTTTGGTATAATGTTATTTTTATGCCTAAAAATGCATTTTTCTAAAAAAACTATTTTTCATTATATTCTGTGAACTTAAATTAAAATTTATTTATACCAATTCAAAAAGTTTAATCTTTAAAAATGGATTTAATATTTATAATTAGGAGATTAAAATTTATTAATGAGGAAAATTTTATTTGTGGTCATTATGAATAGTAGCTTTGGTAAAACTATTGTCAATGTTATAAAGGGGTAAAATGGGTTAATTGCGGTTACAACCTTGTGATAAGGTCATAAAATATGATATTAATTCTTATTTTATGAGGTTATTTTTAAACTTATCACGTTATATTTTAAATTTAATTGATTAAGTTCCACTTAGATTTGAGTAATATAGTTATAATATTTAATAGTTAAGAATAATTACAACGGTGTCACACACCTCACTTATAAAATGGAACCTCATATCCCCTATTATTTAAACAAATTAATCCATTTATCTCAAATTATATTTATACATACATACATATATATATATATTACCAAAATATTATATTTCTTGGTGTCACCAAAATACTACTTCAAGAAGGATTAAGGTGTAAGCCAAATGAAGGTTCCCAAAGAAGGGGTATAACTCTTAACTGGGTGTTTTCATGTTTATTTATTATTCTAAATCCTTTAAATATTATATAAATATTTTGATATAAGAACATAATTATATAATATAAACTAAATTTTTATTAGGTTTATGATAAAACCCATTATCATCTCCTTTTCCATCTTATGGAAAATGAATGCATCGGTTGTGCGCACATATAACCTACCGTCTCCACATAGCGATGTAACTCATTTTTCATCACCACTTTACATGGATGGTTATAAAGACAAAACTCAGGAATATATATTATATTTATAAAATAATTATTATTTTAGAAATATAAGATACCATCTACATTATTTCCCTTCAACCCGTTAATAATGACAACATCTCTTATGCGTAAGTGCGGATTACCACCTCCACGAAGCGTTGTGATTCATTTTTTCATTAATAACTTAAATAGATAGGAATAAAAATGGATTATATGATTAATTTTTGTATTTATATTATTATTATGGTTATTTAAAAGTAAAACTTTATCTCTTTTATTTTATTTTCATTTTTTTGTAAAATAAAAACATAACTCATGTGTACATACGAAGTACCTTCTCCATGAGGAGATGTAATTCATTTTTTATATCCATTTTTAATTGATGGTTATAAAAGTATATTGAATGTATAAAAATTATAATCAAAAAAATTTTAATACTTTTTATATTATGAAACCATGAATAATATTAAATTACAATAACTATCAAACTGAAACATATATGGAATATGGAATTGTTAACACTTAAATATTGATTTTTCCATAAAAAATATTACTAAATGAAAAAAATATAAAATTATTAATAAATATTATATATTAAGATAAATATAAACATGGTTCTAATATAAATTTATAAAAATAAAAAATTTATTATACATGATATTAGATAAATTTCATCCAAACACAAGTCTGGGGTTAGATATTTCTCATCTCAATTCCCTTTATGTGACACTTATTCCATTTTCACCACATATTTTATTTTGTGTTCAATATAATTTCTATATGGATGTATTTTCAAATCCATTTAATAAAATTAAAGTGGTTTAAAAATCCTTTTAAATTTTTAACCTTTAATAATTTTTTGATTCAAACATTACCAAAGCGGTAAGGATTTATTATATAATCTCATTTTTATTCAAGATTATTTATGTTTAAATTCCAATTAAAGTAAATTATAAGATCATTATTTTTTAAGATCCATTTATTTTATTCTCCTCTAGTTATCTATGTATTTTACAAGTTTTACTTTAATTTTTCTCTCTTTATCACTTCATGTGATTAAGAAAATGTTTTTTAAGAAAAGATGATTTTATTTCCTCTTTGGTGGATGAACTTTTTCTTACATGTCCACATTTCATAAAATGTTATTTCAAATGTTATTTACTATGACCAAATGATTATTTAAATTCATTTTCAACCATATTTTTATTTCATTTCAAATTTTTTAATGGAATATATACTTTATAATTAACCAAATCAATGGTTTCTTTCATCATCAAAACTATTATTTTCTTTAAATATTCTTATAAAAGTTTCCATGTTTATTTTATAATAATGTAATTTTATCAATATTTTGGATTTTTTTTAAATGTTATAAAAAGTTATATTTCTCTAATGTTTTCAAAGAATGGTTTCAATGTTCTTTTAAAGGTATTTTAATCTATTCCAACATCCTTTGATGAATCTTATGTTATACTGAGGATATACTATAATAATACAATCCATCTTATATCTATGGATGGCTTATGATCATGGTGTTCTATTTATTTACTGTAGAAAACATTAACATATAATAAGATATTTTTTCAATATAAATGTCTATGTTGATTATGTTTTGTACTATTATTAATTTATTTCATATTATGAATTAAATGGATATAGAAACAGGATGGGCGAGGGATGTTATTAGATATACACTCGATACATCGTTAGGTATCATAAAATAAACTATTAGGGGTATTAAAAATATCCCTTACCTATTTAAAATAATATATTGTGTATTATCTCTATGATGTAAATATTATGATGCTCGACATTATGAATTTTATCATAATTAAACATGTTATTATTATCAATGTGAATATTTTTACTAATATTCCATCCATAGATAGATTCCTATTTCATGATATTATTTATATGATATATTTTTTTATTATTTATCTATGTTGTGTTATTAATGTTTTATTTATTCTATGATAACTTCCATTTTCACTTTCCCTTACTGAGCATATAAGCTTAACCTTTATTTGTTTTCCTTTCCCCTTTAATTAAATAAGAAATCTTTGAATGATTTTCAAGGATGAAAGAAAGTTTTTCATTCTATATTTTTATCTTCTCATGTAATATGGTAGTCTTTATGAATTTAGTGTTCCAATACTACTAAACTAATCAATCCTTTGTGACATGATCCCTTGTATAATATACCAATATAATAAATTAAACACCATATTTGATTTTCTAGAGTCATGGTGCTATAGTTAGTATCAATGGAAGTTTAGTAAGTCCATTGAGAACTAGATTTAGGAAAACATAGTTTATAAAACATAACCCTTTGATATATTCTATGAATAATTATATTTATAAGATAATATCATGAATGTTTCATGAGGTAGATAATGTGTGGTTTCCTAGTAATTACATTCCTATCTGGATACTATAAAGTGGATATAGATATGGCATAGATTTAACTGGGGGTAAACATAGCGAAAAAGGTTAGTTGAGTATTAACTTGATCTCCACTCAGTGCATGATGTGTGGGACTAAGATTGAAAATCTAGCTAGATACTCCCAAGTGATATGCTTTTATTGAATAGCATGATATTTATAACTATTATGAATGATTTGAAATGTTTTTTTACTTTGAAGATATTCTGAAATATACTAAGCCTATGAATATAAGATTAACTATGAATAAATTTTAGATTTATGGTGTTACTCAAAATATATTGTTATACGCTATGATTTAAAATACATAATTTTATGTGTTAATCGAGTGTTTTCCAATGTTTTAAGATAAAAACTAAAAGAAATAATGAAAAGTATATTGACACCCATAGTATAATAACCTAATTAAGGTTTAAATAAAACATTTTCATTTATTATTTATATTCATAAATTAAATTTTATAGATTTATATTATATATATTAGGTTCTTGGTGGTACAATTACATTAAATGAACCATTTGATGTCATGAACCGGTCCAGGTACCCTGGTAACCTGATAACCGAGTCGATCCCGACATATCTGAAAGGGTGTTCTTGATTCCCATGGGTTTCTGACTAGCACTTGGAATCATACTAAATGAAAGTCGGGAAAAATATCCACAAACATTACAAAAGATTAAAAATAAGTCAATATACATACAAAATAAACTCCATAAGGAGAAGTGTGTTGAGTCAAAATTTTCCTTATGAATTTTCTCATTCCTTTATGTTTTGGAAATCACAAACACATTTCTTATCTATATAGAAATTTATATGCAACACATTTTCCTACTAATACTTTCTATCTATATGGAAAATTAGATGCATGTTCGTTAACTATTTTTTCTAAGTCTAAACTTTTTTTCTTAAGATACAATAGCTACTAAAATAAATATGATCCTTAATAAAACTCATAATCCTTCACTTTATCAATTTTAGTTCTCTCGGAATTATGAATATGATTCATGCTTCTCATTTTTGATTTACCTAAAATTTTGAATCTGATTTTTCCTATTTATAAAATCCAAATCACACAAAAAATAAAATCCAATTCACTTCCTCAATTTCTAATTGTACAGAATCATGATTCAAATTCTTCTTGTTTATCAATTATAAATCTCACAAATTTTTTATTTCAATTATCACTTTATCAATTCTAAATCATATAGAAAATTTAATCCAATTTACCATGTTTCTCCATTCTGATTCTCAATAATTTTCAAATCAGATTTCATTGTTTCTTATCTGATTCTATTTTGTTTAAAGATATTATTTTATAACTTTATTAAAGTTACTATATTTCCTTGATTTAATTTTTCCATAACTTTCTTAAAGTTACTATATTTCCTCGATGTATTGTTTTTATAACTTTCATAAAATCTCTATTTTTTCTTAAAATAATGTTTTCTATAAATATATTCATATACACACATATTTTTTCTCATGATATTTACTAATACAAAATGATGTCGTCCAATTAGTTATTATATAACCGTTGTAAGTTTCAGTTGTATAGGTCCCTCTGAAATTTTCAAAAAAATATGATTGTTGGAGGAAAATTTAATCATTGGATATCTCGCCTATAAATACCCATTCATTTTAATGAGTTAGATGATATCAGATTTTGGGAAAATTGTTACACTGTGAGAGATCTACCAAAATGGATTTTTGTGAAATCCTTGAAGTGATTAAGTTGAGAACAGCTTGTTCCACATACATAAGATTATCAATATTTTTTTCTTTTTCTGATGCTAATTGTTGATGTATACGATTGAGGGATTCCAAATTGAAGTAATAAAGAGGTATTGATTATATACTTAATCAAGGGCTTAGATCTGAATAGAGATAGAGGTATCAATCACCTTACAGATCGAGGGTTTATGGGGATATAAAGACAGATGATGATCCCTGTATTCAGTGATTACCTTAGTGTAGGTAAGATAAACTTACGTGAAAGTATAAATCAAGGTACTTTTAAACATGGGTTTTGGATACCCTAATCTTTGGGTTAAATATTTTTACTCTTTTATATGTAATTTTAATTTCTACAATAATTTATTACAAATAGAAAGTGTTTCTTATTATTCCCCTCTTATTGTAAATATGATTTAAGATTCTATACTCTTTAAGGAAGAATATTTTTTAAGTATACCTCTATAATAATTTCATTACACGTTCTTATCAAACCTAAGGAATTTTTTATTAACCTTAAAAAAGAGGGTTTAGTGAATCTGATTTGTTTAAATTTGTTAAAAATGATTTTATTAAGGTTAGAAATGAATGTTTTTAAACTTATAATTCACCCCCCCCCCCCCACCACCCACCATTTATCTGAGAATATACATACAGATTTCAATCCTAAAATTGGTATCATAGGAGGTATCTGAAATAATAATATAGACATTTTTATTATAATAGTATTCTGTTGTGTTTATCATACTTGTTTCTCTTACAAGTTATATATTTTTCTTTGATAAACTCTTTGTTTATAAATACATACTACAATAACATGTGGGGTGGAAAAGTTTTGTTTTTAATGATGGTAGGAATGAATGTTGGATCCTTATATAATCTAAAGCCTAGAAGACCACCTATTTTTGATGAAAATTATAATGAATTCTAGAGAGATTGAATTAAGACTTTTTTATCAAAAATGTTGTGGATAACATTTTTATGCCTACTATAGATTTCAAAATCCCTAATAAGAAAGTCAAAACTTTTAATAATCAAGAGAATCGAAAAATTCTTCTAACTTATAAGGTATGGAATACTTTTCTTTATTCTATGACCTGGAATATATATAGTGAAATATCTTCTTCTAAAGAATCTAATATCATTTAGAAGAAACTGTAAGTTAAACATTTTGGTACCTCTAATGTTATTGAAACTAGAGATCCATTCTAAGAGAAAATTATCATGGATTTTTTTTTCCTTATGATGAACCTATAGTTAAAGTTCAAAAGAGATTTATGAATATTTTAAATAGTCTACATTTAGTGTGATATAATTTTTTAAATTATTAGATTCTTGTAAAAAAGATTATATACATCATGCCTAATGAATGGGAATCAAAGTGAACTACTTTTGTTGAGTCAAGGAAAGTCACAACTATTACTCATGATGAGTAATTGGGAAATATCTTACAAAATGAAAACCGATTAAAGAGAGATGTTGATAACATAAATAAGAAAAATGGGATTATTTCTTTTACTACTACTATAAATCATATGAAAGACAAAACTCCAAATAAAGTTGTTAAGTCGACAAAGTCTAATAAAGTTGTTATTTAGTCAAACTCAAGTGAATCTGAATAGTCATAAAATAAGTTATCCAATATTTCTCAAAGGATGAACAGGATTATTGTCAATAAGGATTTATAATACATATATAAGAAAAATTGTCAGATATATAAGAAATACTCTGAAGTCACATTCTATAAATGTAAGAAAGAAGGACATATCAGGCCTGATTGTCCTAGGATTAAAAGAAAATATAGGAATGTTAGACATTTTGAGAGGAATAAGAAAAGGTATTACAAGCCTAAAGAAATGAAAGTCTTGAAGGAAAATTATTCGTAGAGTGAAAGTGGTGGAGACTCATATGATGAATCTTTAGATAATAAATCTTATGGATAGAAGAATATTGGTCTTATTGCCAGAATACCCTTTAAAAATCTATGTTTTATTGAAAAGGTACACACTGCTGAATCCTTAAAAAATATGTCTTTAAATGATAAATATCTTGATAATAATGGATATATTAATTAAGATTAATAATATTGATTAAAATAATATACCATACCTCCTTTTTAAGTAGTATCTAGGATTTTTATATTGCTTGAAAATGAAAATAGTAAGTTCAATAAGAATCCTCACAAGACAAAATCTAGAATCACCATTTTAACAAAAGAAGTATCATATCTCTCTATAGATATTGATGAAAAATATTTTGAAATTTTTTATATTTCCAAAAACATTGAGGAATTTAATTCTGAAAATGATAAACATTATAAGGATCTTGAATATATAATTTCTAATAAAAAATTTCTAGAGATAAACCCTAATTCTAAAACCAATATCTATGAGGATAAGAATTTAGTCAATAAACTAAAATATTAAATATTTTCCTTAATGAAACTTTTATCACTTTTTACTTTTGGTAAGGAAGTATTTGATCAAATTTATTCACAACTTCATCCTCTTAGGAATAGTTCTGGAATTGGTTACTCTCAATCAAGACCAGTTTTTAGTCACAACTATTTTGTTCCTAAAAGTGCCTCATTCTACACTAAATGTCAAAGTGGTGGACATTGGGAGAAAAATTGTTAGTTAAATACAATTCAATCCTTATGATTGTATAAAGCTCACTTTTCTATGAAAATATGGATTCTTAATATTTAATTTTCTAACATTTATGAATCCAAGAAAATTTGGATTCCAAAAATATAACTATTTTATTTTCATAAAAAAAATAAAGTACTGACAACAATACATGGTACATGGATAGTGGATGTTACTAAAACATGATTGGAAACAAAAACTTCATTCAAAAGATTATAGAGATGAAATTTGGGAGATTCACTTTCAGAGATAATGCTTAAGGAGAAATTGCTGGTATAGGTAACATTGTTCTTCTGGGAAAATCCTTAATTTCAAATGTTTTATTTTTCAAAGGTCTTAAGTATTAAAGTAGATATCATTTTACAATTCATCATAACACAAGAAGAACATGATGGTATTTTTACAAAATCATTAGTTCCAATATATTTGAATACATTAAACAATATTTAGGAATGATAAATATAAGGTAGTAATTCATATTCACTTTTTTTAAACTATCTCCTAAAATTAAGATACTACTTTTCATAGTGGGAGTACACTTGTTTTTCTTAAACATTTTTTAGAACCTATAAAATTTTTTCTGAACCTAAAAAAAGTTTTCATAACCTAATAAAACTTTTTAGAATATAATATTTATAAGAATAATATTATCAAAAACTAACAACCCTTCTAATAAATCTTAATGGTAAATATTCTTACTTATTATATCTTAATTTCATTTGTTTATGTTGTTATTTAAATCATGTGTTAAGAAACATTTTATTGGATTTATCTTTCATTAAATCTGATTTATTACCATAAAAACTCAAATTATCGGAACCTATATATCTTCTTTGGCTTAATCACAACCATCAGATCAGATTTTTTTTTCAACCATTGGATTAATTCTTGAATCTGGAATCGTCATCCCGATGCCTCTATAAAAGAGGGGACCCCCTGTGTCCCAGATCTAATTCTAGATATTTTCACCAAAGTTGTTTCCACCCTTAAAAATCTTCGTTCTTATTTCCATATCTCTTTATTAAGTTTAATATACCTTTATTACATTATGGATTTCTCTGTCGATATCTTCTCAGACGTCTATATCTGCCAAAGCATTCAATGATTGGTTTATTTATAGAGAAAGGTTAGTTGTTTATAATTTCTACCTTATGTATAATTCTTTGATAATAAATATTATTATGTTTCAAGGCTGGTAAAATTTTTATGTTTCCAAAAATAATGGAGGACAAGATCCAATATACTTGAAATTGTTTTTTGAATTTTATGAGTTAGTTTAATTCTTCAATAATGGTGGAAAGGATATGTTTCAGTTTAAAATCCATGGGTTAACTTATTGTATGTGCTCTAAGAAAGATACATATATTCTTGGGATACCCTATGATGGTGAAGCTTACTATCCATCTCATAAGTTTTTAGACATAGAATGATATTTTTATAGAGTTAAATATATTGATTGCTTAGGTATTTAGGGAGTAAAGAATCCAAATATTTCCAAGCATTCAGCTAACAATAAGATTTTGGAATTATGGATGCAAGGAATTTTAATACAAAGGAAATGAGATAAAGACACTATAAAAAATATATATCTTTGTGATGGATTTTATTGTAAATCTATGGAATATTAAACTAGTAAAGTATATATTTCTCTCTTTCAGTATGATTAATTATGGGTCCATAAAATCACAGATTCTTGTGTTTATAGAAACATTTACCAAGCTTATAGTAAGTTGTTTGAACTTTTATAATATCCCTTCAAATTCAAAGCCAAAAAGGTTCAAGATTATTCTTTTAAGTGGCTAGACACTTAAAATAGTGAAATTTTCTTTTAATGATAAGAAAAATAAGATTTTGATTTATCTAGAAAATCAAGAGAAGATGAAGAAATCTCTAATAAATATTTAGTCAAGAAAAGAAATTATCAATCATAAGAACCATTAAAAACAATTCAATCTTCTGAACCACCAAAGACAAATAAATATAATTCTCCCCAAATGAAGTTATAGAAAAGTGGAGATAAGACAAAAATCTATATAAAGAAATACATGTATTGTTTAGGTTAGATCGAGATGAATCTAAATCTTTAAATATTAAGGAATATCAAGAACATGAGAAACAAGAAAAGGAGAAGAAGTTTAATAATAAACAAACTCTAGTAGAGGTAATTCATATTTTTGAAAATATATAGAAAAATAATTAGAAAATATTCAAGTTTTAGATTCCTTTTTGAAAGAAAATGAACTTTCTCAATAATAACAACAAGTGGGAGTAGAGGCCACCCCAATAGAAAAATTAAAGGAAGTTGTTTTAGGCTCAGTTCCTATAGTTCATGAACTGTCTCAAGAAGAACAAGCAGAAGAAGAATACGAAGAATAAAATATCCAAGAGAAATAATGTGATGATGAAATAAAAAAAAATTGAAGAAAATTAGATGCATATTCAATCTAATAAATTATCCATAATAACCTCTCAATCTTCCTCATACAATCTTGCTTTATTAGAAAAATGTTTTCATAAAACTCTGTCATTTCAAAAAGATGATGTTGTTGATACTGATGTGCATCAAATTCTATCTGATGGTGATAATGAAGATGATAAAGACAATTATGATGATGATGATGATAAGATTGTTCAAGTTTCTAATTAAAGTAAAGTAAATCAGAAAACATATAAATTTTTCTCAATGAAAGAGAAAGGGAAAAAAGTAGATGTCAGTACATCTAACCAAGCTGAATCGAAGTCAGAAAGATCTTCCTCCTTTATAATAGAAGATTTTTTTTTCAACACTTAAAGAAGCTGGTAAACTCCATTCTTATTTTCTGAACATTGAGTCATGATGTTAACTTATTCAATATTCCATAAATCAGAAACCTTACTCAACAACCCTTTTCATGAAAATTTCATAAAACATGAAGTCAATTTTAAAACCTTTGTGAAGAATTTTTATTCTCATAGGATTTCTTGTAGTGAAATGAAAACATGGTCAAATAAGATTAACATTAAACATAAGGTCATCAATGATATGTTTGAATCATTAAAGGTTCCCTTCATAGAATCTAAAGTCAAAATAAAAAATATTTCAATCAACTTCTTAGAAAGGATAAAGGAAGAACAAGCTATTATGATGCAAGAAGATAGGTATTTGTATGGTAAAATGAATAATCTTGATCAAGAAGTGAAAAGAGTAAAAGCTTACAAAGATGAGGTAGTTCAAAAGCTTAATTCATATGAAAAAATGATTAACAACCAGAAAGAAAATATTCATAACCATGAGAAGAAGAGTCAGGATCAGGAAATGCTTTTAGTGAAGTTTCAATATGATCACAAAGAGCAAAAAAAGTTAAAGGCCATTTTCAAAACCTTATTTACAAAGAAGGATTGATCTTTCTTATATTTATGATCTTTTGTTGTAATTTTTTCGATGATAATAATTGTATATCCTTTGTTTTCTATTATCATTTTCCTAACTTTTCAGGTATATTATACTTTTTCCAATTACATTTTTGTAAATAACAAAGGGGAAGAAGAATTTTCTAAAAATAATATTAGTTTTAAGAGGAAAACATAAAGGGGGGAGTACTTACAGAATACATCCTTAAGTAAGGGGGATATATTTCATGAACAAAGGAAGATAAATATATAATGTCACAATACGATCCTTAGGGGGTTTCATAACCTAAGGGGGAGTTAGTCATAATTATTTTGAGCCATAAACTATAGGGGAGATAAGTTCTTTTAAGTTAAAATAATAAGTCTTTCATTTTTAGTATTCATTTATTAAATTAATTTTTTGTGCCATCTAAAAAGTGGGTTATTATTGAGTCAAAAGATTCCTTAGGACATTTCTTATTCCTTTATGTTTTTAAAATCACAAACAAATTTCCTTAAAATAATATCAATCTATAAGAAAATTGATATGCAACACATTTCCTTGCTATTAAATTCTATCTATAAGTAAATTTATCTGTATGTTTGTTAACTATTTTAGCTAAGTAAAACATTATTTTATTATGATACAATAGATACTAGAACAAATAGAATCCTTACTAAAACATAGAATCCTTTACTTCCTAAATTCTGATTCTCTCAGAATTATGAATTTGATTCATATTTCTCAATTTAGATTTGCCTAAAATTTCATATCTAATTTGTTTTGTTTCCTAAATTAAAATTTCACAAAAAAAATAGAATTTGATTCACTTCCTCAATTCTAAATTGTCCAGAATTTGATTCAAATTCTTCATGTTTCTCAATTCTGAATCTTACAATTTTTTGAATCTAATTATCACTTTCTCAATTCCAAATCATCCAGAAAATTGAATCCGATTTATGGTGTCTCTCAATTCTGATTCTTAATAATTTTCAGATCTGATTTCATAGTTTCTTATCTGATTCTCTATTGTTTAAGGATCAGATTTTATAACTTTCTTAAAGTTACTACATTTCCTTAAGGTAATTTGTCCATAAAATTCTTAAAGACACTATATTTCCTTAATGTAAACTTTTTATAACTTCCTTAAAGTTTCTATTTTCCCTTAACTTAATGTTTTATGTAAATATATTCTTATACATACTTAGTTTTTCTCATGATATTTACCTATACTAAATGATGTCATCCAATCATTTATTATATGACCATTTTATGTGTCAGTTGTATAGGTCCCTCTAAAAATTAAGGAAAATATGACCGTCAGAAGAAAATTTGACTGTTGGAGATCTCTCCAATAAATACCCAGTCATTTGAACAAGTTCGATGTTGTGAACTTTTGGGAGAATTGATACTATGCAAGAGCTCTATAAAAATTTCTTTGTTCAAAATCCTTGAATTTATTAAGTTGTAAACAACATGTTCCGCATACTTAAGATCTTCAATAATATTTTTTTGGATATGTGCGACACCGATTGTTGTTATATACGATCGATGGATTACAAGTTGAAGGAAGACAGTGGTGTTGATTACCTACTTAATTGAGGGCTTCCGGCTAAAGGAAGATAGTGGTACCAATCACCTTACAGATTGAGGGCTTGTGGGGATAGCAAGACAGATACTGATATTGTATCGAGGGCTTACCCTCGTGTGGGTAAGATTGACTTTATTGAATGTAGAAATAAAGGGACCATTATCCTAGGAGTTTGGATACCCTACTCTTTAGGTTAAAATATTTTTACTCTTTTATATATATTTTTAATTTCTTCTATAATTTGTTACAAGTAGAAAGTGTTTCTTATACATAATCTATTGTTGTAACTATGATATAAGATTCTATAATCTTTAAGTTATAATAATGTTTAAGTATACCTATGTACTTATTTCATTAAGCATTATTATCAAACCTAAGGTATTTTTTGTTAAACTTACAAAATAGCTTTTAGTCAATCTGATTTTTTTAACTTTGTTAAATAAATATTTCCTTAAGGTTAAAAATGAAAGTTTTTAGACATACAATTCCACCCCCACCCCTATATCTAAGAATCTACATACATAATTATATACTAAAAAGTGTACCATATGGTAAATAGGAATAACAACCCAAAGTACTTCAATAAAGTACCTAAAAATAGGAAAAACTATCCAAGTCTCAGAGAACGCAACTCGGTAAGTCCAAGGATCAATAGCTAGAACCATCCCCAAGTGGTGTTTTACCCCTTATCGAACCTAGAAGGAGATAATCTAAAAATAACTAAAGGAATAAGTAGCATGTGCGATAAAATCCTAGTAGGTTCTCTCCAAGAATTCTATGAAATATGACATCATTTAATTATCCTAAGAGAACATTCAACTTAATAAATAGGTTTTGGAATTTCAAAATCATAATTAAAATAATTCATGCTTTACATTTCAAATTATGGAAACACTTTAAACAAATGCATTTCAAATTTGAATTTCAAAAATTCAGGCTTTAATTTTCAATTGATGAAACATTTATAAAAAATGTATTGAATAAAAACATTATATAAAACAGTTTACATAAATTCATAGGGCATGTAAAATAGTTTAAAACAATTTAATATTTCAATTTATATCTCAAATATAAACAAGTAGCCAACATGGATATCTTCCAAAATGTCCGTTAGTTCCAGGTTATGGGATCCTCACACACTCATGTGATAATAACCACAATATATACACATGTCCCTTGAAACTAGAAAGATAGGACTCATTAGCATCCCACTAGGTAATTTGATGAGCTAAAATAATGTTCATGTTATCATTGTAAAGTGTCAATCTAGTGTTAGGGCAGTCCTATCCTATCATGCTTATCCCAAATAACTCACTTACTACCAAGGATTGCATGTGCTCTAGTACAAATCAATGATTGGAAATTTACTTCAAAAAATCATAAAATAAAATAAAATATCATTATCCATTTCAAAAAATGCTAATTTTCTATTTAAAAAACTGAAACATGTTTTTAATCAAAAAATGTCTTTATTAGATAAAACAAAAATGTTTCTATCAAAACAAATTTAAGCTATTTTTTTGAAATAAGAATTCAAAATCAATGCACAATTAAATTTCACAATTCACTTTACACAGTTAAATTAAAAAATTTAATGAAACAATTTCCATCAATTTGGAACTTTAAATTCAAAATTTTAAATAAATATAATTTTCCATCAATTTCACCAACACACCCCAATTCGATGGAATTGGGGGGTTTTCCCAATTTATTTCCAAAATTCAATTTGCAAAAACCCCAATCAATAGAATTGGGTTTTAAATGAATAAATTGAAATAAAATTTCATTTATAATAGAAATTTTATTTAATTAATAAATTGATTTTAAAAAATTTAATTTAGGGTTAATAAAGTTTTGAATCATAATGGGACCACCTACCAAAATTTATAGATCTCAAAACTCCAAAACCTAATAAGGATTTTTTTAATGGTGAATGAAGATAATGTAAACTAAGAATAAAACCTTGGTTTAAGATCCCAAAATAAAGGGTATTAGTCAAAAAATAAACACAAGAATCCACAAAAACCCTAGGGAAAAGAAGAGAGATAATGGGAGAAAGAGAACAGGAAGAGGAAACTAACTGGGATAAGATTAAATGACAATCATCAAGATTCAATCAGATTATGGGAAGTTTCCAATGGTAAAACTACTATTGAGAGCCTTCAAGGTGAAATAAATTGGTTTGGGGTCCTACCGGCCCATCGGGTATCTAAAAAGGAGGGTCCAGGAATTTTAAAATTAGATTCTGATTAAAAAAATATCAAATGCATGGTTTCCTTGGAAGACTTGCACAGTTTAGAAAAACTGTGCACCCTAGTTGTGAACCCCCTTTTCTCCAGGTCATGGTTTCTCCTTGATGGCACATAGTTTACCAAACCACGTACTAACCATGAAAACCCCTACTACATGGGTTTGCGTAGTTTCTACTATGATGGTGAACTATTTCGTCAAACCATGTTCCAACCGTGAACTAGACCATAAACTTCCAAAACTCTCCAAATTCCACCCAAATAAACCCCAAACAATACCCAACCAAATTATGGAAAAAATAGGGCTTTATAAATACCTAGAACTAGTAACATGATGTTGTAAAATCCCCATGATAGATGTTTTTTGTCCTTAGAAATCATATTTAGAAGCTTCCATGACAAAAAGATGAGTCCATTTCTCTCTCATCAGTGCCTCCCTCTCCCATGTCTCATGATTATCAAAATCATGCTGACATAGAACGTCAACCAAATGTATTTTACCCCCATGAAGTACCATGGTTTCAGAATCAACTATCCTGACTGGTTGTTTAGTCATGGATAAATCAGGTTCAACTACGAGATTACTCCAACTCAAAACATGATATGGATCAGATATAAACTTTCATACCTAAGATATAAGTAACACATTATGTATTGATTTCATTTTTCATGGAAGTGCTAATTTATAATCCACTTTTCCCACTTCCTAAACAACAACAAAAGGTCCCACAAAATAAGGAGATAACTTCCCTTACTTTCCAAGTCATCGATGACCCAAATAGGTCGAAACGTTCAAGAACACTCACTCAAAAACATGAAATTAAAATGGTTTATCACGATTATCAACATAAGATATATACCGTCTATATTCCATAAACTTTCTCATATGAATAAACTGAAACTTTGTTTTCGTCTCTTGAACTAAGCTAGGTCAAAACAAGGAACCTTCATCAATCTATGTATAGCACAATAGAGATCTTCAAGGACGACCATACAAGGCCTAAAAAGGATTCATTCTGATTACGGACTGGTAACTGTTATTATAAGAAAAATCAACTATCCCCAAGTGATCATCCCAAGACCCACCAATTTCGAGAACACAATAGTGAATCATATCCTCGAGAATTTTCATATCTTTTTCTATCTAGACATCTAAATATGGGTCGTATTCTATGATCAAACAGACTTAAGATCTCAGTGCCTCCTGAAGTCTTCTCCAAAAATGAGAATTGAACAAAGGATCCATATCAGAGTCTATAGTAGATGGAACTCTGTGAAAGTGAACAATATCTTTCACATAGATATTTACCAACTCCTTACCTTTGGTTATATCACGAATGGGTATAAAGTGAGCCAATATACTCATTTGATCGGTCACAACCCATATCACATTCATCCTTATCTCAATACATAGAAACCCAACCACAAAGACCCTAGAGATCTCATATCACTTCCAAGTTAGGACTAGAAGTGGTTGAAGCAAACCTGAAGGTTTATGGTGCTCAGCGTTGAAATGTTGGAATGTGTTACAATGAGAGACAAATTCATCAATGCCCTATCACATACTTCGCCACCAAAATTGATTTTTCATGTCATAGAACATCATTGTGGTTCCTGGATGAACATCCCTTAAGGAATTATGGAAATCCCCCATCACATACTTCCTTATTGCTAATGGAACAAAAAATAAATTTTGATACCATAGAATGTACAATTTGTATAATAACTTCTCATTAATGGTATACCCTCGATAAATAGAGTCTCTAATACTATTAAATTCATCATCATGTTTCTATTCGTGAAGGATCATTTTAAGAAGTGCAGATTTCAATTGAACATTGGCTAAGGAAACCACGACCCTTGATCCTTGGACTCTAATATGCAACTATTAAAAGAGATCCATCATGTTCCGCTCATCCAAAGATTATTTCATGTCATGTGTTAGAATTTTCCTACTCAAACTATTTTCGATGACATTCCATTTCCCAAAATTATAGGTGATGTCAATATCTAAATATTGTTGGTATTCCACCCAATACCTCTAGAGAGGATTCAAATATTTTTGAGATAAGATATAACTCAATATATCGTGGTCTAAAAACATGGTAAAACATTCTCTATAATGATAATGCCACCAAATCATAAGCATTTTCATCATAGCTACATGTTCAAGGTCATGGATCAGATAATTATTCTTTTGCATCCAAAGTTACCAAGAACCATAAGCAAAGACATTATCACCATACTTAAGAATGTAGCTCAAACGCAAACCTTATAAATCATAGAATACCACATATTTCTACTCAGTCTATAAAATATTAAACACTGACATACTAGAAAAAATATATTTCAGATCAAAAAAATAATTCTAACATTTTTCATCCCAAGAAAACTTTACTCCCTTTTGAGTTAGATAAGTTATTAGGGAAGTTAACTTTGAGAATTCATTTACAATCTGGTGATAATAACTAGATAATCCAAATAAGATCTGAATCTAGAATACATTTCATGGTTGGTTCCATGAAATTACTTCTTTAACTTCCTCATGATCAACTAATATACCTTGTTCAGACACCATGTGTCCCATTAACTTCATGTCTCTGATCCAGAAATCATATTTTGAAATACTGGCATAAAGTTGGTGATTTATCAGCAATATCAGAACTATTATCATATGATTCACATGATCCTTCTCAAACATAGAGTAAACAAGGATTTCATCCACAAATACCACCATGAAGGTATTAATATACTCATGGAAAATAATGTTCATTAAATACATAAATAATTTAAGAGAATTGGTTAATCCAAAAGGCATTAAATGTATCTCATAATGACCATACCTACTCCAAAGGGGGGTTTTATGAACATTATATTATTTTATTCTCAAATTATGGTATCCAGATTGAAGATAAATCTTTGAGAACCTCTTTCCCCTTTCAACTGATCAAATAGACCATTAATCTGTAGAAATGGATATGTGTTCTTCGTCGTAACTCAATTGAGTTTTTGGTATTCCACACAAAGGTTAAGTGAACCTTAATCATTCTTAGAAAAAAAACCAGTGCTGCCCAAGGTGACAAACTCGGTCATATAAAACCTTTCTCTAAAAGGTCATCCAACTAAGTCTTTATCTCTTTCAATTCAGCTGGTTCCATATGGTAAGAAGGAATAAAAACTAGTTGAGTACTACAGACTAAGTCAACAGAAAACTCTACTTCCCTTACTAGGGGAAAACTAGAAAAGTTAGAAGGAAACACATTGGAAAACTAGACAACAATTTAAGGGATATCACTGCACAAATATTCCAATTCCAAATAAAAATAAAACACAAATATCATTTCTCACAACTCTAAATAAGATGGTATGGATCTGATCAACCTTGAATCCCATTCTCCATTGAAGAAAAAGCACACACTATCATGTGTAGCGAAGTAGACCTGATAAAGATAACAATCAATCTGGGCTCTATTGGCAATGAGCCAATCCATCCTAAAAATTAATTCAAGTAGTTTCATGTTGAGATCCAGAAAAATCCATGCTAGCTCAATATCTGATACAGAGAAAACACAAGTGTGACTATGGATACCCTACTCTCTCTTCATTATAATGTGTGTAGTAATATCCATTACATATGGAAAAATATTTTTAGTAGTATTTATAATATTTAAAATATTGGTTGAAATAAATGAATGAGATGAATTAGTATCAAATAGAGGAGACACTAATAATGAATCGATAGTAATGGTACCTTTCATAGTCATTGGACTTGGATCCTCTTCCTCTGAAAACTCTTTTATTTTGTGAATAAGCTTCATTCCAAATGAATGTGGCTAGAACTCCTTTGTCTTTAAAGAATTTGTTTTCCCTGTAATTTTAGAAGGAGATGATAATCTCATGACACTATTAGGAGTAGAATATATATGGAATAACTTATTAATGTGACCTAAGAATATGCATGAACCAAATATCCTGGAAGCCTCAGTGAAAACCCTCTTTGAATTCCCCAGATTTCCACACTGGTAGAAAATCAAAGGGCCTCTTCCAGGAACTATAGGAGGTCTAATAAAACCTAATTGATGAGATCCACCATGGGAACCATATAACTTCAACTTCACTTTGAAGGAACATTCACCACCACTGGGAGAAAAAGAAACTCTTTAAGCCCTTACTTTCCAGCCACATATATTTTGACCATCAGTTCTCTCTCTAGTACATCAGTTTTAGTGGTAATCTTCAGCAAGAAAACCTAATAGAGAATATCATATCGAAGTAAAAACTTAAACATCAATCCTTCATCCTCTTATTTGATACTATATCAGGTTAAAACTACACAGGCTCAGCAAAAAATGTTTTCATAATCTATCACGGTCCAGTCAAACTTCTGAAGTTTTAAAAACACTATGGACTTGGACAACACTATCTACTCTAGACCGAATTCATTGGTGAAAATAACCTTGAAGTCCTTGAAATCCAATCCCTCATGCTTCTTAACCATCACCATTGTTTCCAACCATCTCCTTATCATTCCTTCTATTATGATGGTGGCAGAATTCAATTTCATTTCATCAGGCATATCCAAAATCCCAAACAAATACTACATCCTACTCAACCATTACTCATCATCTTGAGGATTATTTGATCCTTTGAATAGTGGTGAATTCTAGAGAATTAACTCTTTAGAACTAATCTTTAGAACATCCATATGATGTTCTATAGTTTTATCCTGAATGGGAACTAGTGGTGGTGCATGTCCCAAAGCGTGGACAGTATACAATTTTACCTCAACCAAACATGGGTCCACAAGATGATTCACTCATTGAGATTTAGTATCAGCTTCCTTATGGATCTTATTTTCATGTCTTATCAGAGGAATGATGCTATAAAACATCAATAGATAATAAATAATACATCAAATTAACACACAAATAGAGAAACAAGGAAAACCACTCCCAACAGATCAAACAAACAAGATTTGGATTTTAATCTATCCAAATCAAAATCGGGTAAAATACTAGAACTAATACTCAAGAGTTCTTTACCAAAAAAACTCCTGGTGACTTAAGGTTAATTATGGTTAGATATGGTTAGTAAATCAATTGCAACTACCTCTTTTGTCCTAAAAAGAATACACAAATGCATACTGACTTCAATAAAAAATCTCAACCTGGAACTTTGATACCACCTTCTCATGAACCGGTCTGGGTACCCTAGTAACCCAATAACCTGGATAATCTTGACATGGATCAAAGGGTTTTCCTAATCCCCATGGGTTAGTGAAGAGAACCTGGAATCATAAAAATGAAAGTAGAAGTTATTTTTCCAAAAAAATTATAGAAGATGAAAAACAAGTCAATAAGCATACAAAAGAAACTACATATGGAGAAGTGTACCATAAGTCAAACAGGCATAACAACCCAAAGTACTACAAAAAAGTACCAAAAAATAGGAAAATCTACCCATGTCCTAGTGGATGAAACTCACCAAGTTTAAGGATCAATAGATATAAAAACCTCCAAATGGTGTTTTACCCCAGATCGAACCTGGATGGACATAATCTACAAACACCCAAAGGCATGTTTATGGTGTGCGAAAAAAGCCTAGTAGGGTCTGACAAAGGATTCCATAACAGATACAAACATTTATTTAACCAAATAAATATTTCAATTTAATAAATAGGTTTTTGAATATTAAAAACATAATTAAAACAATTCATGCTTGTTGAGCAAAGTATTGTTTTCAAAAATACATGTTAATGTTTTTTAAAGGGGGAGATTATTGAAAATAATACTCTGTCGCTTTATGATAATTTTGATGCTCACAAATACCCTTAGTTATTTTTTAATGATTTTATTTAATACTTTGCAGGAATTTATTAATTTATTTTACTCTTGAAATAACGAGAATTTATTACTTATTCGGAATCTGATTTAGTGCATTTTGGAATCACTGTTCATACCTTACGTAGATAAATATAGCACGAAATTTGCTTTAGTGCATTCTGGAATCATTGTTCATACCCTACGTGGATAAACATAGTGTAAGGATGAAAAGTGTGTATACTTTTTGAGATAATGGAAAAGTATGGTTAGACAACCATGTGCTTTCAGCAAATTATGGAAGGAGAACCTTACATTAGGAAGGAACCTTATGTTTTGGTTATCAGCAAAGTATAGAAGGAGAACTGTACGTAAATTCTAAGCGTTACGTTTGTTTCTCAAAATTATGGTTCATCAACCTTAGTTTTGTACACAACTATACATTCTTGGAAAAGTATGGATCGAGTAAAATTATGGATCTTTAACCGTACGTTTGAGTGTTGAAGAAAAAGTATGGATGATCAACCTTACGTTTGTGTTCAACCTTGCGTTTTCAACCCTAAGTTTGTGTTCAACCATACGTTGTTAACCTTATGTTTGAAGACTATGTTATAAACCCTACGTTTTGAGGCAACATCATCAACCTTACGTTTGGAATTGGAAATTTTGACAGATGATATTTATGTGCAGCGATTAGTAAGCTGATTTTTAGGCAGATTTCAAGCCGAATTTAAAGTCGTTTTTAAAGTACGACTTTGACTGATTCAAAGCCATTTTTTTAATGGATTTAAGATCTAATTAAAAGGATCTTTTTATGTAGAGTCTTAAGGGAAGTTACAACTTATCTGTAAATTCAAATTTTTGAATATCACGAATCAGAAGGTGACTTTTATGGATCTAAATGTGCAGGAGATATGCTTTATTATATATGTCCTCTCTGAAACACCAGGTACATATGTATGGTGATCGATCTATTATTGAAAAAGGGTGGAAAACATAGATTTCAACTATTCACGTTGATCTGCTGATTCAAAAGGAGCATCAAATCCTTGTTTGTTCAAGAAGAAGGAGCTCGATAGAAGATTCACATGTTCTGTATCAAATATCTAATGTGGATCTACTACTGCTGAAGTTGTGAACTATATCTCTATATCTACTGCAACTGGATCAACTCAGAACTGCTTCGTCTTGAAGAACAATATTTCTAGAGACTCCGATCCATCTGCTATCAATTTCATTCTACTACAATTGTGAAGATGAACTGGAAAATTTCTTTCTGAAATTATTTTTTATTCTTGAGTAACCAGATTCTCGTTCTAAGATTTGTAGGTTCGTGTTTGAACCAGAAGGATTTGTTTTGCCGAGGATTGTAAAGGGGTCAACTTCCTGTACTCAGTTGTGAATCGGACTGTGGAAAATAGGACCAGATAGTGAAAATCACCAATCTCGTGGAGTTGAGCGTTAGTGGAGTGGACTAGGGGCCTTCTGTTCCCCGAACCACTATACATATTTGTGTTCTTGATTTTACTTATTCCGCTGCATGATCAAATCTGATAAAGTATAAATGATAGAACACGTTCAAGAAAAGAGTTATTGAGAAATTGCAAAAGACACAATTCACCCCCCCTCTTGTGTATAATCAGTAGATTCAGATCCAATAATTGGTATCATAGGTGGAGCTTCTGATAGAGCCTTTGAAAGATAAAAGCATTTAAGGATTATACAACAGAGAATCATGAATGATATAAGAGAAGGGATGTCGATGGTCAGAGCACCATATTTTAATAGAGACAACTATGGTTGCTAGAAATCACGCATGATAATATATATGAAAATACTCGGATATAGAGTCTATTCAAAGATTCTGACTCCTTATGAAATTGCTGAAAATCCTGAGACATGGAGTGCTTCTATAGAGGCCGAGTACGATATGAACTCAAAGGCTATGAATGCATTTATCTGCGATCTAGGACCAGATGAATTTAACATAGTATCTCAGTGACCGAAAGCATATGAGATGTGGCAAACAATAGTTGTGGCATATGAAGGAACAGACAATGTGAGGAAAATGAGATATGCAACTGTCAAATTGAAATTTGATACTTTCAGAATGGTTGAAGGTGAGAGCATTACCCAAATGAATGGGAGATTGACAGAAATTGTCAATAAAATAACTACTCTAGGAGAACCTATCAAGTAGGCTGGTCAATCATTAAAAGTACTGAGAGTACATCCTACTCGATGGATGGTATCTCTGCTGCAATCAGACAATCAACACCTGTCAAAGATCTAACTATGAGAGAGCTGATTGGTACACTGATGATGTATGAAGCTGAAATGAAATATTAGGCTAATGAACATAATGTGATTATAAAAAAGAGAAGATACTGCCTTGAAGGTAACTTCACAACAAAATAATAGAAAGATAAAGAACAAATAAGTCAAAGCTAAATCAGAAAGGTCTGACTCATCCAACTCAGAAGAAGAACTGGCTCAGCTAGCCATAAAATTTTGAAAATTCTACAGAAATAAAAGCAGCTTCAAAAAATCCTTTAAGGGAGATAATAAGGAAGTAAGATGTTATGAATGCAAAAATATGGGGCATATCAGACCATATTCCCACAATTGAAGGATGCAAAGAAGAAAAATTATTCAAAAGAAATAACTTTGAGTAGAAAGACAAGAAAGCTATGAAAGCCACATGGAGTGTATCTAAAGACTCTATTAGCTCTTCTGAATCAAGCTCAGAGAAAGAAGAATTCAATCTAAAAGAACACATGTGTTTTATAGAAGAAATTGATGAGGTACACTCATATTACTCCTCTAAATCAAATTCTAAATCAAGCTACACAAATAAAAAACTTGCAGCCTACTGCAATAAGCTTGAAGAAAGATATGACTCACTATTTAAGAAACATAAGTCACTAAAAAATATACATAAAACCATTTCCGAAGAAAGAGATACAATGCTGAAACAACATAAGGAATTAACTGGTAAATACAATTCGATTAACACAAACTATATTAATTTTGAATCAAGAATAAAAACACTACAGGATGAAGTAGAATCTTACAAACAGGCTGCATTGGTTTTTATAAAAGGAGAGAATTAATTAAATGAAATTCTTGGAAAAACTATCATTAAAAAGGAGATATTTGGAATTGGCAGTAAAGGAGAAAAACCAAATCTATATAAAAATTATTTTGTTCCTAGCTCTAAAAAGGTTAATTGTAATTTTTGTGGGACAAAGGGACATGTAGCTAAAAACTGTTTCTTAAGACAACCTAAAATTTGTGGAATTAAGAAATCCTATGTTTCAAAAGACTTATATGATTCAGCTAATTTTAAAATAACAAAGAAAATATGGATTCCCAGATCATTGCTAGCTAACACCCCTGGACCCAACAAAATATGGGTACCAAAGGAATTTGTTTGAATATCTCTATAGGTAGCAGGCCACAAGAGAAAAAAAGATATATAGTACATGGATAGTGGCTTCTCAAGACATATGAGTGGAAAATCATTGAATTTTTCTTCACTCACTCAAAAGGAAGGAGGACTTATCACATTTGGTGACAATTCCAAAGGAAAAATCATTGGTATTGGAACTGTTGTAGATCCAAAAACAGTCTCAATCAACAAAGTACTTTATGTACAAGGACTAAAACACAATGTGATATGTATCTCTTAACTTTTTGATGATGGATATATTGTTGATTTTACTAATAATTATTGTATTGTTTCTAAAGATAAACATTTTAAATTTAAAGCACCAAGAACTGAAAATGTCTATACTTTGGATTTAAATTCCTTGTGTAAACGACAAGTAAACTGCATGACTGCTAAAGTAAGTGAATCCTGGATCTGGCATATAAGACTTGGTCATTTCAATGTATATGTTTTACATAATTTATCTAAGAAACATTTAGTTCCTAATTTACCAAGTCTCAAATTTTAAAGTGATTGATTTTGTGATGCATGTCAACTTGGCAAGCAACACAAATCATCCTTCAAATCTGTTAATATGGTTTCTACATCTAAACCTCTATAACTTATTCATATGGATTTGTTTAGACCTTCAAGTGTAGCAAGATTAGCTGGTAAATTATATGTATATGTTTTATTTGATGACTATTCAAGATTTACATGGATTTTCTTTTTGAAATTTAAAAATGAATCTTTTACTTTATTTGAAAGTTTCTGCAATTCTGTTCAAAATGAAAAAGGGTTCAATATTATCTCAATGAGAAGTGATCATGGTGGAGAATTTTAAAATCTAGAATTTAATTCCTTTTTCTCAAATATGGGTATTAAACACACCTTCTCTGCACCAATAACGCCTCAACAAAATGGGATTATAGAAAGAAGAAATAGAACTATTCAAGATATGGATAGTACTATGTTAAATGAATATAGCCTACCTATATATTTCTGGGATGAAGCTGTAAATATAGCTTGTTATATAATTAATAGAGTTTTAATTAGACCTATTTTGAAAAAGACACCCTGTGAAATATGGAATAACAGAAAACCTAAAGTAAATTACTTTAAAGTTTTTGGATGCAAGGTTTACATCTTAAACACCAAGGATAATCTTGGTAAGTTCGATCCAAAATCTGATGAAGGTGTTTTCTTAAGATATTATGCTACCTCTAAAGCTTATAGATTTTATAATAAGAAGTCAAGGATTGTTGAAGAATCAGTTCCTGTGAAATTTGATGAATTTGATCCCTTTGAGAAAAGGATAGAACAAATGGATGAACTTGACTCTAATGATAACATGAGACTTGAGAATTTAAAGAATTATTTTGAAAATGATATAAAATAAATTCAGTCCAGTTCAGAGGAACATGATACTGAAGAACCTTTAAATATATTTCCTAGACAATCTAGAACCCTAAATAATCACCCTTTAGAAACTATAATAGGTGACCTAGAAATCGGTTTTCAAACTAGAAGAAACTTAGGAAACCTAGTGGAATTCTCTACCTTCCTATCTCAACAAGAACCCAAGACTATAGAATAATCTTTAGATGATAAAAGCTAGGTAATAGCAATGCAAGATGAATTAAAACAGTTTAAAAGAAATGAAGTTTGGGAATTAGTTGAAAGACCTAAGAATTATCCTGTAATAGGAACCAAATGGGTCTTTAGAAATAAACAGGATGACCAAGGCACAATAACTAGAAATAAAGCAAGATTAGTAGCTAAAGGATATAATCAAGAAGAAGGAATCGACTATGATGAGACTTTTGCACCTGTAGCTAGGTTATAATCCATTAGAATCCTTTTAGCCTATGAATCTTATATGAATTTTAAATTATTTTATATGGATGTTAAATCTGCCTTTTTAAATGGTTATTTAATGGAGGAAGTTTATGTTGAGAAACCTCCTAGTTTTGAAAACTTTCAAAACCCTGATTCTGTTTTTAAACTTACTAAAGATCTTTATGGCCTTAAACAAGCTCCTAGAGCTTGGTATGAAAGATTAAGTGCTTTTCTTTTGAAAAATGATTTTATTGTTGGAATGGCAGATCCAACACTCTTTAAGAAAACTGTGAAAAATAATGTTTTATTGGTTCAAATTTATGTTCATGATGTAATCTTTGGATCAATTAATAAAACTCTTTGTCATGAATTTTCAAAATTAATGAAAGAATAATTTGAAATGAGTATGATGGGAGAATTAAATTTATTTTTGGGTCTTCAAATATTTCAAAAAGATTTTGGAAATGTTTTAAATAAAAGCAAATACATTACATATTTACTTAAGAAATTTGAACTTGAAAACAACAAGCCATTTACAACTCTTATGTGTACTAATATAAAACTTTATTTGGATGAAACTGGGAAATCAGTTGACAACAAGTTATATAGAGGTATGATTGGTAGTTTGTTTTATCTTACTGATAGCAGGACAGATATAATGTATTCAGTATGTCTTTGTGCTAGATTTCAATCAAATCCAAAAGAATCTCATCTAACTGATGTTAAAATAATTTTTAGATATTTAAAAGGAATTGTTTTTCAATCTCTTCTTTATCCAAAAACTTTTGATTTAAATTTGATTTCATATTCAGATATTGAATTTGGAAGTTGTAGATTATATAGAAAAATTACAGCAGGTACATGTCACTTTTTAGGAAAGTCTTTAGTATCATGGTCTAGTAAGAAACAATATTTAGTTTCCCTATCAATAGCTAAGGCAGAATATGTTTTTGCTGGTAGCTGTTGTGCACAAGTGTTGTGGATGAAAAAGACTCTTATGGACTTTGGATTGAATTTTAATAATACACCTATTTTATGTGATAATACAAGGGAAATTAATATTTCAAAAAATCCAATTAGTCATTCTAGAACTAAGCACATTGATATAAGGAATCATTTTTTAAGAGATCATGTTATTAAAAAAGATATATTTTTAGAATTTATAAATACTGAAATTCAATTAGCAGATATTTTTACTAAACCACTTCCCATTTCAATGTTTGATTTTATTAAGGGGGATCTAGGTTTATTTAATTTTAAATAATTTTTATTTTTTAATTTAATTTTATTTTTTTATGTAAATTTTCTTTTGTTTATTGAATATTGTTTAAGATTTTTTTTCTTTCACCATATGAAAATTTTATTTTCTTTAAAAATATGTAATGATTAGTGATTACATGGGAATCAAGTCTGTAAAAACCTTTTCGACTTCTAAACCCTTTCACTTCTATTGAAACCATTTCGAAATTAGAAAATCGCACTTCCTCTTCTAAACCCTAACCTTTGAACTTTTAAAACCCTAACCTTAAATCCTTCAGAGACTCTCACAGAAATGGTGAGGACTAAAAGAGACAGTGAAGCTGAGCCAAGTAATGTCAAGAGACAACGCACCGAGGGATGAAAAATCTTATAGGGCAAGGTAATTGATCTCGACTAGTTATTTCAGACAAATCTGTTGCTGAAGAAAGCATTGTCATTTCAGAATCATGAACAAATGTTCAACAGTGAAAATAAGGAATTTCTGTATGAAGTAGAACTTAGATACTTCTTCAAATCTATACAGTTTAGTCTGGGAGATACCAAGGATAGTATGTTGGATAAGATAGAGGATATGGATTTCTCAATCTCTTCAGTAGAGATTATTCAGATTTTGAACTTCCCTCGTGAGGGAGTTTTTCATTTCAAATTGAAGAATATAGGAGATTCTGTGCACAAATCTGAAGACATCATGTCTTTTTTTGGTACTAAGACAATAAAGAAAATGTTTTTCAAGGATTTGGAGCCTGATCAGAAGATTTTGGTCAAATTTATTGAGACTGGAATAGCTCCACGGATGGAAGAAATGGAAAAGATTTTGTACCCTGATATGTATATAATGTTTCTTTTGTTAAGTGATATTAAGTTAAACTTTCGAAGATACATGATAAGATATATCAGTTGCTATTTTTAAAGCGAGGCCCGGATGAATTTCTACCCTTTTGTAGATTTATTTCTAAATTGTTGTTTAAGCAAGACATGGTGAGATTAGTGGATGCTCGATTTAACTGTCATCACAGTAATACATTTAATGATGGAACTTTGAAGAAAGTTGGATATTTATGGAGCACAATTAAAGGAAAACTTTTTCCAGTTGGAGTTGAGGAAGACTCAGAGAGTGCTCAGGCTCAACCTACTATGTCCAAGGAGGGATAAGCTGAATCCATAGTTAGCAATGTAGAAAGAAGGATTTACTTTGAAGTGGCACATATTGAGGAATACAGAAGTCAGGAGGGACATGAATCAAAAAGAAAGAGGCCAGTAAATGAGGAGGTCACTTCCCCTGCTTTGGAAACAACCATAGAAGCTTTATTTTCTAATTATTTTGTAAGGGAAGCTATTGTTGATAAGACCATGGAATATGTTACTGAAAGAACAGCACTACTAGAGGGATCAAGAGTTCCAGAAGAAGCTCAAAGGGAGAATCAGGAACAGATTGTAGCTGATGCTGAAGTTGCACTTCAACAGGAACAAGAGATGGAGGCAGTGCCTGGTGAAGAAGTGGCCATACCTCAGGAAACTACTTAAAATATTGTTCCTGAAAATCTAGTGGAAGATAAAGATGCAGATGAATGTGATAAGCATGCTTCTCAAGCTCAAACAGAGGTACTTAAAGAGGATTTTTCTATGGAGGTGTTTGAAAACTCTAAGGAAAAATCAGTGGACCAACCTTCTCAGGACAGAGAAAAAGAAAATTCTGATGCTGAATCATTGCCTTTGGTACTGCTGCATCACCCTGAGAATGTGAATCAAGAACATGGTGCATCTGATTAAAGGAAAGAAGAAGTTGAAGAACTATACAGAAAGTTATCTCAGTTGGAATCTGAGAATGTTTCTCTGAGAAATTCCTTAGACTTAGAACATTTGAAGTTTCAAAAGCTAAAGGAGTGTACAGTTTCAAGGCAAGAAGTTGAAATGTTTAAAGAGGATATGTTGACTTCTATTACACAATTGAAATTTGAAATGGTTATGAAGTCAGATTTATAATATCTGAAGTTGTTTATGGAGAACCAATTTTCATTAGTTGCAAATAATGTTGTTAGTGGATCAGGTACTTCACCTGATTTAATCAGAAGGATTCAAGATATCATAGTTGTGATGAGCAACATGAATGACAGGATACAAGATCTTCAACGTAACAGTGATCCTTTGTCAGTGTTGCTAGAAAATCAGAAGTTCTTAGTGGATCAACTGACATCTAGTGAGCCATCGATCAGAATTCTGTTAAATCAGTTATCAGAGAAACTGTCAGTATTTTTTGAAATAGATGAAAGGATGCATGAATTTTTTTAGAGTAAATTTAATTGAGGATATTCATATGACTCAAGATAACAGAGAGCTCATTATCAAGCTTGGATATGGGATGATGAAGAGACTTCGAAAACAGTTTACAGAAATCAAATCTGTAATTCATAGGAGATAGAACCCGTTGCCTATCTTACCCAAACCTTGATTCCTGTTTATATCATTGTCATGTATATACTGCTATTTTTGAATGAAATTTTTCTTCATTATTTATTTGTTTCTGTCATTATTTGTTTTACTGACTATCTTTTTGATATGTCAGTACTCCAAATTTAATTATTGATAAAAAGTTCATAATTGCATTTACTAATAGTTCAGTGCAATATTAAAAGTATTAAAATCCATGATTTTTCATTATTTTTGATATCACAAAAAGGAGGAGAATTTGGATAAACACAACATCAAAACCTCAACATTTTATTTAGGGGGAAAATTAAATGAGAAATTTGGATTTATAATTATCTTTTTGGTGGATAAGTTTTTATTTAAAACTTTATAACTAATTTTTAAAGTTAATTTTGTTTAAATAATTTTAATTATTTTATGGGTTTTGTGATCATCAAAAGGGGATATTGTTGAGAAAGTATTGTTTTCAACAATACATGCTAATGTTATTTAAAGGTGGAGATTATTGAAAATAATACTCTGTCTCTTTATGATAATTTTGATGCTCAAAAATACCCTTAGTTATTTTCTAATGATTTTATTTAGTATTTTGCAGGAATTTATTAATTTATTTTACTCTTGAAATAATGAGAATTTTTTACTTATTTGAAATCTACTTTAGCGCATTCTAGAATCACTGTTCATACCTTACGTAGATAAATATAGCGAAAAATCTGATTTAGCGCGTTCTGGAATCATTGTTCATACCCTACATGGATAAACGTAGTGTAAGGATGAAAATCATGTATACTTTTTGAGATAAGAGAAAGGTATGGTTAAATAACCATACGTTTTCATCAATGTATGGAAGGAGAACCTTACGTTAGGAAGGAACCTTACATTTTGGTAATTAGAAATGTATGGAAGGAGAACTGTACGTAATTTCTAAGTGTTACATTTGTTTCTAAAAATTATGGTTCATCAACCTTACTTTTGTAAACAACCATACGTTCTTGGAAAAGTATAGATCAAGTAAAAGTATGGATCTTTTACTGTACGTTTGAGTGTTGAAGAAAAAGTATGGATGATCAACGTTACATTTGTGTTCAACATTACATTGTCAACCCTATGTTTGTGTTCAACCTTATGTTGTTAACCTTATGTTTGAAGACTATGTTATTAACCCTACGTTTTAAGGCCACATCATCAACCTTACGTTTGGCGTCAGAAATTTTGACAGATGATATTTATGTGCAGCTATCAGTAAGCTGATTTCCTAGCGGATTTCAATACGGATTTAAACTCAATTTTAAATTATGAATTTGACTGATTCAAATCCGTTTTATTAATGGATTTAAGATTGAATTAAAAGGTTCTTTTTATACTGAGTCTTAAGGGAAGTTATGACTTCTCTTTAAATTCAAATTTTTGAATATCGCGAATCTGAAGGAGACTTTTATGGATCTAAATGTGCAGAAGATATTATTTATTAGATATATTCTCTCTGAAACACTAGGTACATATGTATGGAGATCGATCTATTAATGAAAAAGGGTGGAAAACAGAGATTGAAACTATTCACGTTGATCTGCTGATTCAAAAGGAGCGTCAAAGCTCTGTTTTTTCAAGAAGAAGGAACTCGATAGAAGATTCACCTGTTATACATCGAATATATACTGTGGATCTACTACTGCTGAAGTTTTGAACTATACCTCTATATCTACTGCAATTGGATCAACTCAGAACTGCTTCATCTTGAAGATCAATATTTCTAGAGACTTCAATCCATCTGCTGTCAATTTCATTCTGTTGCAATTGTGATGATCAACTGAAAAATTTCTTTCTGAAATTATTTTTTATTCTTCAGTAACTAGCTTCTCTTTCTAAGCTGTGTAGGTTCGTGTTTGAACCAGAATCCTTTTTTTTCCTTGGATTGTAAAGGTGTCAACTGCCTGTACTCAGTTGTGAATCGGTCTGTGGAAAAGAGGTCTAGATAGTGAAAATCACCAAGCTCGTGGAGTTGAGCGTTAGTGGAGTCGACTAGGGGCCTTCTGTTCCCCGAACCACTATACATATTTTTGTTCTTGATTTCACTTATTCCACTGCACGATTAAATCTGATAAAGTATAAAGGACAGAACACGTTCAAGAAAAGAGTTATCGAAAAATTGAAAAAGACACAATTCACCCCCCACTTGTGTATAATCTGTAGATTCCGATCCAATAATGCTTTATATTTAAAATGATGGAAACACTTTTAACAAAAGAATTTCATAAGCATATTTCAATAAAAATTCCATTACTTTTCAATACATGAAACAGTTTTAAAAAATGGCTTAAATAAACACTTCATATATAACAATTTATACAAATTCATAAGGAATGTAAAATATTTTACAATAATGGAATATATTCATTTATATCTCAAATAAAAATAATCGAGTGACATCATTATCTACAAAATGGTACCTTAGTTCCAGGTTAATGTATATTCACACACTCATGTGATAATAACTGTAATATTGACACACATCCCTTGGAACTGGAGATATAGGACCCATCTCCATCCCTTTGGGGAATTCTATGTGCTAAAATAATGTTCATGTTAGAGCTATAAAGTCTCAATCTAGGGATTGGGAATTCCCATCCTTGTGTGCTTCTCCCAAATAACTCACTAACTACTTATCCTTGCATGTTCTCTAGTAAAAATCAAGGATGGAAAATTTATTTCAGGAAACCTTAAAATACAATTAAATCCCATTCTGCTATCTCAAAAATTCCAATTTTCCATTTAAAAAAACCAAAACTGGTTTTTAATAAAAACATGCATTTTTACAAGATAAACCCCAAAGGATTCTATAAAAACCAATTTAATCCATTTTCCTAATTAAGAATTAAAAATCAATCCAAAATTCAATTTCACAATTAAATTTCCATAATTAAATTAAAAAAATTAATTGAAACAATTTACATTAATTTAACAATTTTAATTTAATAATTTAAATCTCCATAATTTCTATTAATTTCACTAACACACCCCAAATCAATGAAATTGGTGGATTTCCAAATTTCATGCCAAAATTTAATTTCCAAAACACCCAATTAAATGGAATTGAGATTTTAATCAATAAATAGAATAAAAATTTAATTTATAATATCAATTGAATTTAAATCGACAATTGAATATAAATCAAAAAATTAGGGTTATTAAAATTTGGGCAATATAACGAAACCACCTACCAGAATCACTAGATCTCAAAACTCCAAACCCTAATAGGGATTTTTCAATTAAGAATGATGATAATGGAATATAGAATCAAACCTAGGTATAATATCCCAAAATAAAGGGTATTATATCCACAAATCAACCAAATAATCTATAGAACCCTCAGGAGGAGAAGTGAGATAGTGGGAGAAAGAGAAGAGGAAGAGGAAACTACCTAAGAGAAGATCAAACGGTGTTTTTCAAGTTTTGATCTACATATGAGAGGGTTTTGAGGGGACCAAAACTACTCTTGGGAGCCTTTAGGGAGGGAGAAATTAGTATAGGGTCATACCGGCCCATCAGGCATCTAAAAAGGAGGGATCTAGATTTATAAATTTAGATTCAGAATAAAAAAATCTCATACGCACGGCTTCTTAGGCATAGTCATATTTTTTAGAAAAACCATGGACCTAACCATGCTCCCCCTATTATATAGGTGCATGGTTGGTGAATTTTTTTTCAGACCATGTGATAACTGTTAAAAACTTTAATTTCTAGGTTTTCCTAGTTTTTACTCAGAGGACGGAATATTTGGTCAAACAGCGCGCCAACTGAGCACTAGCCCATAAACTTCCAAAATTCTAAAAATTCAACCTAAATAAACCAAAAATTAAACCCAAAAAAAGCATCATAAAAAATAGGGGTATAATAATACCTTAAAATAGTAATATGATGTTATATTTTACATGATTAAGATGATAATATATTTTAATATTTTGAAAACATCCAAATGTGTTCTCTCCCACACTTAAAAACGGACACCCCCACTGTGTTCCTCTCTACAATAAAAATTCTATTTTTTTAGACCAAAAAATGCACAAATACCTTACTAAAATCTCTCAACACATAATAAAAGTATTATATTTTTAATAATAAAAACCTTATTGGGATTAATCTGTTAAGAAAAGGAGGATGTTCGAATAAGAGGTATAATTTTTAACTAAATGATTTAGTTTTATTTATTCTTATAAATCCTTAAAAAAATATTATAACCATTATTATATAATAAAATATATATATATATATATATATTATTCTTATATGTTATTTTTTTATATTAACATTAATCCATCTCTTTCTTCATCTAATGGGAAACTAAACCACCGTTCATTTTTACGGTGGACTACAACCTCACGAACGGATATAATTATTTTCCCATCACCACCTCTCATGACTAGTTTTAATGAAGGATTTAAATTATATATATGATATTCATGTAATAATTTTAATTCTATAAACATTATATATCATCTATTTTATTACCATACCATCCATCAAAAAATTATTACGGCGTCTATTTATAGGTGTGGAATATCTCCTCCACAAAGTGATGTAATTCATTTTACATCAATGCCTCACATAGATGCTATATATAAGTGTATTTAAAGAGATAATAATATATATATTATATAATACTCATTATTTAAAGATAAAAATATTCTTAACTTCTTTTCCTCATGTTCTTTGAACAATGGAAACATTACTCATGCATATTTATGGTCAATTATCTCCATGATTGTAACATAATTCATTTTTATTAACCATCTAAAACATTTGGTTATAAAATTATAATTAACATAAAAAATGATAATTATTACATGATTTTTATTCTTTAGATTATGTCATAATTAACTCTTTTTCCATAGTCAATATACATATAATATTTTGAAATTATGAACCGAACAACCTTAAAACATCTCATGTGGGCTTAACAGATTAAGTAATTACATAGGAGATTAAAATAAAAAAATGGATAAATTATAATGTATTAAACAAAGAAAATTTTTTAAATAAATTAAATTATTTTTTATTTTTTATTATAAAGGTGATAATAATCGTAATTGACATGTTGTACTCAAGTTAAGGGAGACTATACCTAAAAACCTCATTTTAAATATTTTAATAATTTATTTTATAAATCATTTTCTTCCATGTCCTTATTTTTAAAATACTTTTATGAATGTATATATATGGTCATAATTTAATTATAAAGGACATTTTATGTCTCTTTTAAATTTTTTTAAAAAAATTTAAAAGGAATATTTGTGCATGTTTTATAATAAACATTTTGCTGAAGATGAAAAAAGAATGTTCTATTTTAGAATAGAAGGAATCAATAGATTTTCCTACCACCATAAAAATTATATAATATATGGATTTCTCTAAAATATTCCAGGTTTTCTTTAACAAAAAATCCTTCTTCCCTTTATTCTAGGAGTTTTCAAAAGGGGTTTTAAATAGAATGGATATTTTGATATCTGGATATGTTTTTCTTATTGGTTAAATGAATAATTTTATGATTATAATGATGTAAATGAAATATTTTATGTATTATTATTATGTTATGGTTCTTAGATATTGTATCTCATGATGGGTGAGATATATATAGCTCATTATGACAGTTTTTATTGATGTATTTATCCAATATAGTAGGTAAAGGGTCGAAGTTAACCAGTTATAGGTTTATCCTAAGAGATTATTATAATTTATTAGATAGGTTATTCCATTTGTAAGAGTGGTCATAAGAGTTATATGAAAATGATTTCCAAATTTAACTACATTATTTACCTGTGAAATTTATTTTATTTTACCAGGTAACCTGATGTGCTTAAGTTTAAAGGATTTTTATTCTACGTATTTCAGGTGAAATGTATTACTTTGTAAAAAAGCTTTCATGGGAATCTCATGATTATAGAAAAACCTTGATGATATTTTTTTTACAATTAATATTTATTAGTAAATATCTTATGACAATTTTTTGGCAGAATTTTTTGATTCTTGGGAAATAAAATTTTTATTTTCAGTGCAAATTTTATTATAAAAAAGTAAACTTTTTAAATTGAGTATCCATAGACTAACAGGTTTCATTATTTATTTTTATATTTCATTTACTGAAATTCGTATGCTCATAAAAAAATTTAAATGGTTTTTCATAGGGTTTTAAGGAAGAGTAGGAATAAGGATAACATCAAGATGAAAATTGTAAACATATTTCCTGAAAAGAAAACTTTTATTATCTTAAAATATTTATATTGTGGTAAAAATGAATTCTTAGTGGTAGTTTACACTATATGATGTAATATTTTATTATATATGGGTATTGACCTAATTCTCTAAAAATTTAAACCTAAAAGGTATTTTGGAATTCATGATAATGAATTATTTTCTAAAGATTCAATTTATATATTGTTTAAAGATAAATCCTTATATTTGGTATCATATTAAAGGTTTATATAATTTCAGAGTTTAGTATAATTTAATTAAAAAACCTTAAGAGATTATAATTTATGGTTATCATGATATATTATTTGAATACTTCCATTTTTATTCATTTAAATAATTTCTGTTTAGAATTTTTTTTTAAATAGGAAATAGGGAAGTTATAGTATGAAGGAACTAAATGGAAAATATCTTTCCAAATTTGCAACATTGAATGATTATAATTAAAATGGGGTAGGTTTTTATAATGTATCTTTTAATTCAGGCTATACATATTGGTGTAACACATGCTAAAGGACAATCAGGTCTTCCACATAAGAACACAACAATAGTGGATCACTTTATGAGACCTCACCCTCCAACATTTAGTGTATATTATCAACTAGAATTTATTGAGGGATGGATTAAAACATTATATATGATATTTTAAGTCATTTGTAGTTTATATAATCAATAGGTAAATCTTTATATTTTTCTTCTTGAAGGTGAATTTGGTCATTGGTGGTTAATGGTTAAGATTTTAGATAAATATAATAGATTGATTCCTTGAAATATGATGAATTAAATAATATTCTCCTTGAGGAGTGTTTTCATAAGGTTGTTCGACATATAATGGAAAATAAATTATTATAATTGAGTTAGAATGAGGAAGATTCAGTATCTGGATATGAATAAAACATTACTCTGTTGGAAAAGTATGTACCAAATTGTATATAAGATCTTGATATAAAAATTAATGAGTTTTACTCGGGATTAAATCCAATATATCAAATATATTTATCATCGCAAAAAAAAATTCTAGATAATTTTTTTTACTATGTTTAGAAGGTATAAATAGATTTTTCTAATCATCATGTGTCCAACAAAAAAATTTAGAAAAAGAGTTCTAGGTGATAGGAAAATTAGAATAATCCATCAAATAAATATGACAGTAAGAAAATTAAGTTTCATATTTGTGATAACTATGGTAAAAATAATCCTATGGAATGTTTTATGAAATTTGGTAAGTCCTCATGATATAGTAAGTTTGTTAATAAGGCTCTTTATTTCAAATAAGAAGATCTTGGTAGTGGAAAGACCAATTTTGATAAGTAGATAGTAAGGTGTTTTAAATCTATTGAGATGGTTCATTATGCAGATGCATGTTTAAAGAAGATCTCAAATAGTAGGAATCAGAAAGACTATATGTAGAAGGATATGGTGAAATCCATTACAACTACTTTGGTATATGTTGGTCCATCAAATTACATGGTAATTGGTACATTACTTTTTTATTAATATTATAATAATGTATTTTTTGATTCAGGGTTTACACATTCTTTAATTTATGAGAAATTTTCTGATAAAATGAAAATTTTAACCTCAATAAATAAAGTTAGGAATTTTGGTAAAAACACCAAAGGTTATTATTATGTTAATAATAATTTGAAAATATCTTACTCTTATAATATTTGGAATGTTTTTTCCAGAAAAAACATTTTTTCATTCCCATTGTAGAATTGAATTTTATTCTAGGTATTGTTTGACTATCTGTTTATCATGATAATATAGATTTTAGAGCCAAAGAAGTAATTTTAAAAAATAATTCTAAGTTTTTATATATTAATAAATTCATAACTCTGATAAAAAATAAAACAAGCTAAGGAACTATTAAAAGATGGAAATGAAATTTATCTTACTCATATTTTTTATAATAAGGAAACTATTCATCTTAATGAGGTGTTATAAATAAAGGAATGTATTTAAGTATTTTCTAATAAGTTTAATAGTATTATACATAATCAGTACGTTGAATTTACTATTGGCTTAGTGCTTGATACTAATCCAATTTCAAAACCCCCTCATCGAATTGCTTATGTAAAACATCTGGAATTGAAAACGTTGATACTATAATTACTTGATAAAGCTTTCATTCATCATAGAACATCACCATGGGGTTCCCCATTTTATTTTTTAAAAATAAAAATGGTTCCATGAGGAATTTAATTTATTATAGGGAACTGAATAAAATCACTATTAATAATAATTATTTCTTACCTCATATTGATGAATTGTTTGATCAGCTCCAGGGAGGTTAGTATTTTTTAATGGCTGGTCTCAAGTTTGGGTATCATCGTCTAAAGGTGAAGAAGGATGAAATACATACAACATCATTTCATACTAGGTATGGGAATTATGATTTTTTTAGTTATTCCCCTTAGGTTAATGAATTCTCCAATTATATTCATTGATCTTATGAATATAGTTTTCCATGAATATTTAAATGAAAGAAATTGTGTTTTTTAATGATATTTTTTTATTTTAAAATTTATGAGGATAAAGAATAAAATCTAGTATCATTATAAAAACACTGAAATAAAATAAGTAATATAGAAAATTTAGTAAATTTACTTTTTTGATAAAATTAGACTTCATTCGTTAGGAAAATCGTAAAAAAATATGGTATAATCGTTGATGTTGGTAAAAATAAATTCATTGACTAATGACTAAGACCTATAAACATTACTGAGAATAATAGTTTTATTACATTAAAAGGCCATAATGTTGTTAAAACATTTCACCATTATCAATCCCACTAACCATGTTAATAAGAAAAGTTGTTAGTTTCAACTAGAGAATGCAATACAATAAATTTTTCTAGGGATTAAAAAGAAAATTAGTGAATGCTCCGGTTTTGGGCCTACTATCCAGAAATTATGACATTGTTAACTATATAAATGCTTAATAGAACGTAATGGGTTGTGTTTTAATGATAAATTATAGGGTAATTTTTTAGGGTTCATGTGAATTGAAACCCCATGAGAAATATTATCTTACACATCCCATGAATTAGTTTATTGTGTGTTTTCTTTAAAATTTTATAGATTCCATTTATATGGAGTAATGTGTGCAATATATACTATTCATAAATGTTTGATGTATATGCTCCCTAGAAAGTTTTGAACATGATACGGTGGATATGGATTGAATATATAAAGGATTATGATTGGATAATTCATTTCTATCTCGGTAAAGTAAATAGAGTAGCTGATGATTTTAGTTGAAAATACATTTCTACATTAACCTTGTTACTTTTGGTACATGACCATTTGTTTAATGATTCTATGAATGTTACCTTAGACATTTTGTCTAGAGTAACTCTCTGTATTTTGTTTTAGGTATTAGTCCAATCATCTTTTTTGGATATAATTAAGAAATATTAGAAGTAAGATCATATTTTATAGGAAAAGGTAGAATCATTCAAGAAGGGTCAATTTCCATAATTTAATGTTGAAAAAGAAAGTGTTTTGAGATTTATAAAAAGGTAATGTATTTAATGTGACCCATAGTTGAATAATGAAATATTTAGTGGGGATAATATCTCTCCATTTTCAATTCATCCTAGCATCATAAAAATGTATGGAGACCTTTGAGGAAATTTCTAGAGGGAAGGAATGAAGAAAGATATTGATATGTTTACTATGAAATGTTGGACTTATCAATAAGTTAAAACCAAACAATAATTACCAATGGGGATGATTCTGACTTTTTTATATCTCGAATGGAATTGGGATGATATATCAATGTATTTCATGGAGTTATTATAAAATACATCTCAATGAAATAATATCATGTCGGTAATAGTTGATCAATTAATGAAATCTGCTCATTTTTTTCCCATTTGAGATATTATGTTTGTGGGTAAATTTTTTTGAATTTATATTAATGATATTATTAGATTACATAGACTCCCTATTTATATTATATCTCATTATGATCCCAGATTCACCTTTAATTTGAATAAATGAATTTATAAGTCATTGGGTATTGAATTAAATTTCTATACAGCCTTTCATCCTTAATCTGGTGGAAAATAAGAGAAAATGTTCTAAACATTGTATAATATGCATCAATCTTATTAAATGGATTATAATGGTAGTTTTTATCAATATATATATATATATATATATTAATTTTATTATAATAACCATTTTCATTCTTCTATATAAATGACACCTTTGGAGGCATTAATGGGAAAGTGGTTTTAGGCTCCAAATTGATGGGATGAATTCAGGGAAAGGAAGTTCGTTGCGATCGGAATTGGAAGAAAAAATCATTGATAAGGTGAAAATGATTTAGTATAATATGAGTATTGATAAAATTAGGTATAAAATTTATACAAATAAAAATTATAAATATATTTCATTTGAGGTTGGTGATCATGTTTTTTATAAGGTATCCCAATGGAAATGTTTTATGTTTTTTAGTAAAATTGGAAAGTAAAGTCTATGGTTCATTATACCATATGGAATTCTAGATAGTATGGGATCAATTTCTTACCAATTGGACTTTCCTCTAAGTTAATCTCAAGTATATAATTAATTTAATGTTTCATTGTTAATAAAATAGGTGTCTGATGCATCTCATGTTTTGGTCCCTAAAGTAGTTCAGTTGGATGAAAATATTTCATATGAGGAATAAAAAATATAGATTCTCCACCATATAGATAAAATTATGAGAAATAAATTAATTTACTAGGGTAATTTTTTTCTAAAAAAACATATGATTGAAGAAGAAACATGAGAGTCAGAAAATGTTTTGAGGGAAAGATATCCCAACTAGTTTAAAAAGTAATTAAAATTGTGAGGATGTAATCTTGAAAAGGGGGAAAGAATGTAAAAAGCTAAGGTAATATTAAATTAAATAATTTTCACATGTTATAAATATACATTAATTATATTTTATGTAGTTATATTCATTAAAATAATATTAAGTAATTTTCAGTCAAAAGAAAGAAAGGATTTATTTCTAAACAAATTAGGTTTACATGCATTATACTATTTTATTTAAAAATAGAATTTAAAATTTTGATAATTTGAAATTGAAAAAAAAATCATTATTTAATTCATCATTTCAAAATTATCTTAAGATTAATTTTTTTTGAATTTTATGGAAAGCTTGATTTTTCGAATGAATAGTGAAAACAATTTTTTATTGAAAGTAGTATTTTCATTAAATGAATTTACAAAGTTTAATTTTATTTTAAAATGGTTTGAAAGTAAATTTTCATCATTTATATTATTAAAAATACAATTAATTCAAATTGAATTAATTTTATACTTTATTTTGGTAAAAAATTATACCTAAGAAGACATTTTTTCTAAAAAACCACTTTTTATCACATTTTTCAGGATTAATTTTAAATTAAATTGTGAAACTGATATCTATTGACTTTTTCAAAATAGATTATATTTTTTGAATAATTATATTCAATATTATTTAATAAGTTCAAATTAATTTTTGTCATAATATATAGTTAAAAAGTAAAAATATGTTACCATGGTTAAGGTTAAAATAGGTTTATTATGGGTTAAACCAAAGTGATAAGGGTTAAAATGAAATAAAAACTTGTATAAGTCCTATTTTATAGCCCAATATTGACTATATATCATAAAATACTCATAAATGGTACATTTTTTAGACATTTTATTTGAATAATACCTTAATGTATTTTAATCTTTTTATAAATTACAAATGTGTCTTCTCCAACACTTATTAAAGGACACCCCTGCTTCTATCCACTACACATTTAAAAAGGAATTTGGATCATAAAATACATACCCAAAGACCTTCCTAAAATAAATAACCATATTCTAGTGGTATTATATTTGGAATAATTCCAACCTTAGAGGGATTATGGTGTTGAGAAAAAGAGGTTATCCAAAGAAGAGGTATAGTTTTTAACCGAATGTTTTAGTTTTATTTGTTCTTTTACCACCATAAAACACTTATATTAAATGTGATATAATAATATTAGTATCTACCATATATTTTTATGTTATTGTTTTAATTTATTAACTTTAATCAATAACTTTCTTCTTCAAATGGGAAACTATAACATTGTTCATGTGTACGGAAGACTACCACCTCGCGAACTGGTGTAATTAGTTTTCTTTCACCATATCTCATGGATGGTAATAATTGTGGATTTAAAGTATATGTATTATATTAATTACATAATTATAACTATTTAAATATAATATATCATCTATTTTATAATTGTTCCATCAATTGAAAAATGATAACATCCTTCATGTGTGCATATGGAATACCACCCCCACGAAGCAATGTGATTCATTTTTCATCATCGTCTTACATGGATGGTATATATAAGTAAATTTAAATATGTAATATTATATTCATGATATAATAATCATTATTTAGAGAAAAAATAATTATTTTTCTTTTTTCCTTCGTGTTCATTCAAAAATAGAAATGTTACCCATGCGTACAAGCAACCTACTTTCTCCATGATTGTAACATAATTAATTTTTTTCTATCCATATTACATAGTTGGTTATAAAAGTATAATTATTGTTTAAAAATGATAATTATTTCATGATTTTAATTATAGATGTAATGGAATAATTACCTATACGATCGTGATCAACAATCCAAATCCATTTTGAAATTTGGAACCGAACATCCTCAAAAGAACCAATGTGGACTTAACCAATTAAGTAATTAAATATGAATTTAAAATATATTAAATAAATGGTTTAATGATAAGTTATAAAACCTTTATTATTTAATAAATAAACTAAATAGTGTACAAAATTTTTTTATATTATAGATACATAATATACATTACACATTGGACTCGATATAAGGGACACTTTACCTTAAATAATATATTTTAAATATTCAAAAGATTTAATTTTAAAAATACATTTCTTCAATGTAAATATTACTAAAAATAGTTTAATAATTTATTTATATCGAAATAAATGAATTATAAAGTACATTTTTTGTATCTTTTTTATTTCCTTCAATTCATTATAAAAGGAATATTTTTTACTTGTATTATACGAAATAATTTGACAAAGAGGAAAAAGGAATGTTCTATTTTAATTTATATGGGGTCAATGGATTTTTTCACCTACATTACTAGTATATGATGTATGGATTCCATTACAAGATTATAAGATTTATCAAAATAAAAAATCCTCATTGTCTTTATTCAAGGTATTATAAAAAATGGTTTTAAATGTAATGGATATTTCGATGTCTAGAAATGTTTTTATTATGGGTTTAAAAAGAATTTTCATAAGAATGATGATGTAAAGAAAATATTTCTTATGTTATTATTGTGTTATGGTTCTTGAAAATTTTTTATGATTAAGGGTGATCCTGGTCATGATAATGGGTGAGTGTGATATAGATCTCTAATTCATTGGGTAAAGGGATGATGTTAACCAGTTATTTGTTTCTCTTAATACATTTTTGGAATTTCTCCAGTAGGTTATCCCATTTGTAATAGTGAATTCAAGATTTATATAAAAATAATTTCCCTAGTTAAATACATTATTTATTTATGATTTATATGGTTTTCCATGAAAATATTATGAATTCACAAGATTATCTATTGTTCTTAAGTTTAATGAAATTCATAAACTACTTTTAAAGGGAGAAATATATAACTTTGTAAAAAAATTTATCATGAGTTTTTCATGATTGAAAAGAAAATTTTAGGAGAATTTCTTTTAACTCCATATTTATTTGGAAATGTTTTATGAAAATATTTGTGAAATTAATTTGATTTCATGGTAATGAAATTGTTTATTTTTATCACAATGTTTATTGTGAAAAAGGGAAACTTTTATAATGAGTATTCATAGACTAATAGGTTTCTATATTTCTTTTTATATGTCACATGATAAGCTTTTTGTTCTCATCCCATGTTTTTTAAATGGCTTTAATGATGATTATGGATATAGATGAGGTCAAGATAAAAATTTTGAAGATATATCCGGAAAATAATACTTTTTTTATCTTAAAGCCTTTTTATTGTGGGAAAAATGGATATTGAGTAGAAATTTAAACTTTTGTTGTAATATTTAATTATGTAATGGAGATGACCTAATTATATAAAAATATAAACCTAAAAGGAGTTCAAGAATTTAATAAAATTAATTCTTATTTAAACCTTAAACTTACATATTTTTTTTAGTTGGGTCCTCATATGTAATCTAAATATGGATTTCCCTCCTTTGAAGTTATAAGACTAGTGTTGGACCTAAGTAGATTATAAAAATTCTAGAAAAGGTTATGAAAAGTAATATTAGATATATAAAACTAAAGTTTTCTTAAAATTATGATACTACAATATTGGGATATTTTTGTAGTAGAAACCTTCATCCTTTCATAGGACTATTAATCTATTAGTTGTTAAATAATGGATTGAGTCCCTTTAAAAGATACTTCAAGATTTTGGAAGCAATGAAAGGGAAAAAATTTATTCTGGTAGTGTTTTATTTAAATATATTTTCTACTCAATGTGGAAATTGATTTAAAATACTAAGGAGGTTGAAGAAATAAGGGGTATGAAATGAAATAATTTGAAGGAGATGTTCTTTGAAAGATATATTCCTCAAGATAAATGAGTTAATTTGGAAAGGTAGTTTTTAAATTTGTGACAAAGGGAATATGAAGGTATTGGTAAGTTTGAATTAAACTTTACAAGACTAGAAAGTTATGTCATAGATTACGTACATAATTCAGACATTAATGTTGATTGTTTCTTTGGTAGTATAATGGAATGCCTTCGAAGGGTGTTACAATATCAATATTTTTTAAATTATGCTGATATGGTATCAATTTCCCCCAATGTGGATAATTAATTCTCCAATTCATATAGTTTAAAAGTAAATAAAGAGAAAAAATGAATAATTGAAGGTTATATAAAGGGAAATGTGGTAAAATGGAAAAAATGAATATGTTAATTTACAATATGTAATAATTGTGGAATGAAACACCTTATATTTTTTATAAAATGAATGGGATCCTATTAAAAGTGAAAAGATAAATGCCATCAATATCATGAATGAAAAAATAAGTTTTTATGGTTCAATTTAATGAATATGGGGAACTACTCATGTGAATTCCCCATGATTTAATGAAATTTTTTTAACGACCCAAAATCTAGCAGTCTAGATTCAGTGGTTACTTTATTACATTTAAACTAGATACAGGAGATAACATCCAAAAGGATAAAATAGTTTATTAGTCTTGTTAAACTAGATATATTCTTGAATATCACATCACATATAATAAAACATAGTTTTTTATTTGATAAAAAATTATTCACCATAAAATATCTTTGAATATAAATCATAATACACTTCCTGGAATCCTAGATAAAAGAAAAATAAGAAAGGGGTGAGATTAGATGCTCACTAAGGGTTATGTATAATGAAAATTATCTTTATTGAATAAGGGATAATCAATATGTAAAGGTAATGAATAGAAAACATGTTCCATTTAGTCAATAACAGGATGATGAATAATAATATGGATAGAATAAATAATGATCAAACAATTCCATATAAATAATCGCATGATCTTGAAACTTATCCATGGATATCATGACTATTAAAATAATCACATGGATATTAATAACTAATTTTATAATTAAGGAATGAATAATTCTTGAAATCTTAAACTTATCATTGATACATCATTCTAGGATATCTTATATAAATGGATAAGACGAACACAAAATAACCAAACTAGTTTTTCTCATCAAAACTATTGAGGTATAGAGAGGCTATAGAAGGACCCACCAATTACTTAATAATTACAATGAATTCCTAATATATTTAATTATCAATTTAATTAATAAAAAATATTCCTCGTCAATAAGTATCTTAACTGTGTAAGAAAATAATATCAAGATTTACCCAGTCAATCAAGTAGTCAAACACCATATGTAGAAATTATATACAGATTAGGAAATAAGTATATATATGATGTAAAAAATATGGATATGACTGATTAAAAATTAACACAATAAAGTGAATGTTTCAAGTTAAAAATAATAGTAAAAAATTAATCTATAGATGATAGCTGACCAATAATTCATTAAAAAGGTGTAATTTGTAGTTAAATCAAGTCTTTCAGAGGATATAAGAAATTGAAAGTGAAATATTTAAAATAAATTTTCATTAAATAACTTTATTTTCAAAACAATTTAAAAAAATTTATAACAAACTGGATATTTTAAAAAATTTATGGCAATGATAAATTATTTTAACGTCATATATGTTAAAGAGAAATATTCCTTTTGACTTTTTATAAAGAAATAAAATTTTAATTTTGGAAAACATTATAAATATTTCTTTAAAAACTTTTAAAAATTCAATGGTAATATAAAATTTCCTTAATAATTCATTTCTTAAATAAAAACATATTTTGTAAAATAATTTTGAAAAAAAATGGACATAAAAGAAAAATATACCCGATTAAAAGAGAAATAAGATCTGGTTTTATTTTTAACATTTTATTTATTTATTAAAGCACCAACAAGAGGAAATTTTTGAATTAAATGTGAAAAATACATAAATATATATAGGATAATAAAATAGATTAATTTTATGAAAGATTTATTATAAGTTTTATTCAAAGAAAGATATATGAAATCCAATAAAAATGTGATTGTAAAATAAACCATTACCACATTAGAAACTTCTAATGTATAACCCATTTAAAGTGTAAAATATAATTTAACTTAAATAATAATAAATAAATATATAATCTTGTTAAAAACATCAAAGGGTCTATATATTCACTACATAAAACTAAACAGTTCCATAATACCATATATTTCTTAATCGAGAGGAAATCGAGATGAATTCCCTTGTAAGGATTACATCATTGAAGTTACAAATTATAAATGAATTGATTATGTATAAAAATGTATATACACTTAATACATGTGGATATAAAAAATAAAATAATCATATGTTATTTCATTTATAATCCTTGAATAACATAGACAATAAAGAAGTAATATAACCTAATGAAAAGAAATTGAGTTATAAACCCCTTTACCTCACACTTCCACTTTGTTGAACATGACTTTTCCTAATATTTAATATATTTAAATTCATTATAATTCTATAAAAACCATATAAATGCTTATAATATCATATCGGATCCACATATTATATTTCAACACCCATTTATTAAAAATTCCTTTAAAATTTTCTTTTCTAGGTGTTAACTGTTTCATTTTTCATGGAAGATTCAGTTTGGAAGTTCTAGTGTTTTTATTATGATCATAGATAAATTATAAATATAATTATATTCATGATATAAATATAATATACATTCATTATATACATATTTATAATCATTAATTAAATGTGGATATAGAAAAATGAATTACATTGTTCATGGAGACGGTAGGTCATATGAATGCATGAATATTGATTTCACTTTTTGATAGATGTAATAAAAGAAATATAAATAATAATTAACCTTTAAATAATAATTATAATATCATATATATCATATATATATTCATTAAATATATCATTATTACCATCCATGTAAAGTGGAAATGAAAAATGAATCACAAAGCTTCATGGATGTGGTAGTCCACAAGTATGCATAAGCAACGTTATAATTTTCCAACAGATGGAAAGGTAAAAAAGGTAAAAAAATATATATTATATTTATAGAACAATAATTATGACATAGATATAGAATATAATCATTAGTTAAATATTTATAATCATCCAAGTAAAATGGTGATGAAAAATGAATTACACCATTAAGTGTAGATAGTAAGTCGTACGTGCGCATGAGTAATGTTTTTGGTTTTTGTAAGATGGAAAAGAGGTGGATAATGTTTATATCATAATAATAATAATAACATACAATTATATTTATTGTATAATATTTATTAATTTATCATGGATATAACAGATTTAGAGTAAGTAGCAGAATAAATAAACATTAATGACTCAGTAAATATTATTACCTCATCTTTGGTAGACCTCATTTAGATCCCTTCTGAGGAAACCTTTTAAATATATTTTAAGTTCACCATCACATATATTTAATTTATAGTAAATTTTATAATATAATTGGAATGTTTTTGGTTGATATATATGGCTCAATGTGGTGTAAATAAGAAAAAGGAGGGTGTCCTTATATAAGTGGCAGAGGGAATCTTTTGGAAATGCATAATATATTATAATATAATAATCCTCTAACTCATGTAAAACGGTTCCAAAATGGGATTTATTATAATATAATTAGTATATGGTCTTAAAATATCATACAATAAAATTTATATATGTTTATATATCATTTTAAGCCATATTTTTTTATTAACTCTTATGTTTAACATTTTTAACTTTAACTACACTTACGACTTTATAAATATTAAATTGTTATAATTTTAATTATAAGGTGGAAATTGGATCATAAATGGATAGTAGATTACATTTTATACCATTTTAAATCATAATTTTCCTCCTTAAATGTTTTTATGACTTTTAAATATTTTAATAATATATTATTTTTCATAAAATTTCATTAATTTCATTTTTGAAACTATTCATTTAATTTTCAATTAAAGACATCAAGATAGAAATATAATTTAAATATAAACCATTTAAAAATACCTCATATGTTATATTCATCTATAAATTAATGACTCACTATAACTCATATAAAAAATATCACTTTTAGTGTTTTTTAAAATCATTTACATGATTTTTCTACTACTTGTACAAGCACAGTGTCGGTGTTGTGTAAGCATTTAAGGTACTTATTTCATCACTAAAACCTAAAAATTAATTAATATGACAAAAATTAATTAATATTTTAAATAAACAAATATAACTAATATTATCCTCATTTTATCTTTATGGAAAAACTTTATAGCTATTAAATTCAAGAGAGTGATATTTTGGAAGTATCATCACCTAAAATAATATAAATGTCATTATCAAGGGAAAATGGAACAAAAATTCCATAAATTCTGATTTTTTTATTATTATTTTTGAATTTATCACATAAAATTAAATTAAAGATAGTTTTTGGTTAATTTTGAGACATTATTTCATGGTTTTAACCTTATTTTATCCATTTTACCATTACTAAGGTAACAAATATTTACCACAAGTACTATACATAATTACTAAAAATAAAAGGGACCTATTTTACAAAATTGAACCTCCTCATTCCAAATACTTTATCCAATTTTCAAGATTAAATTTCTATAAGTGGTAGAGATTAATGTTGATAAAAATGCATAAAATACAATGACAAATAGTTTTTAGACAAATGTGTTTTTAAGCATAAAAATTAATATTTATCAAAAATCATGAAAATTGTTTATTCAAGTAGAATTAATTATATTATTATAAATAAAATGGATCATATTTAAATATAATACCAAATCCAAAATATAATTGGACCTTTAAATCACTTTTTTAATGAAAATAAATGAGAGTATATGAAAAATCTGTATTTTTCACTATTTAAAGAAAAAATCAACCATTTTAGAAAAATCCACAACTTTTACCCTAATTTAATTTTTCTATGATTATTTCAAAATTATTTTCATTTTATAAAATAAAATTTCAAAAATTATTATTAATTAAATAATATTTCCATTCACAAAATTAAATAAAAACCATTTTTGAAGAAAACCTATTTTTAAAGCATAAAAGTGACTTCACTAAAACATGTTTTTTGATTTCCTAATAATTTATAAATATATTTGTATTTAGTAGAAAATTGTACATGTATTTTATAATAATTTTACTCATATCCATACACTACAATTCGATGAATAGGCTATAATGGTCACATTTAAAAAATAATAATTTTATAATATATCTCAATTTTCTTAAAGATTAGTGTTGCATGTTAAGAAATCTATTATGATTATTATTATTTTAAAATTAAATTATTAGGGTGTTATATTCTACCCCCTTAAATAAATTGTGCCCCAAAAATTTTATCTTTATTATTAATGGTTTGGTATTTGAAAATACCTTTATTGAAAAACCACATTATACATAGGGATATATAACTTCTTATAAAAAAGAGAAGTGGGAAAGATAATGTTTACCTAAAATAACACATAATTTGGTTCCTAGATAAGGATAACATTAGGTGGAGGTTAAAATATATACATGGATGGGAAAACTACTATCCTATGACTAATAAATAGAGATAGATAATATGGTCATGGTAAATTTAATGACCACAAAACCATAAATTAGTTTGGGTGAAAAGACTATAAGTTCATCAGAAATATAGGCAAGAGGATAGAATTTTTATTTCAAGAAAATTTTCCTACATTTGAGGGATTAAATTACTATCAAGATACATACTACAAGGAAAAGTACTTATTTTATTTATTTTCATTTCATAAGAACAATTTCATCCTTTGGTTTTTTTTGATAAATTTCTACTTCATCTCTTACTACAAGAAATGAATATTCAAAATGAATATTAAAAATGGAATTTTCATTCCTGAAGTACTAAAATTAAATTTTAAACGATCATAATATCCATAAGAGAATGAAAGTTCAATCCTCCTCTCTACAAATATTTAACAACACCAAAATGGTTAGAATAAGTTATCAATATGTATAAATATAATACATTAATCTCTACAACCTAAAAAATAACCACTGAAGTTCAACTTAATCTATTATATAAATAGTTAAACTTAAGACTCCTCCAAAATATATCTGACCATATTCAAAACCCAAAAAAAACTGAAAAATTTTATTACATTTTTTTAAGATCATTCCAACTAGTATATCAAAATAATATCAATTACTCATAAGCTCACGTTAAAAAATATATATACCTTAATTATATACTCCCCAAAATATACTAATTGTTTCCACAAATATCATGAATCACTATAAAGCCACTACAAAAACATTTTTCCTTCCACAATATAATTCAATATTTATCCCTGAAATGAAATCCCATGGTTATATATATAATAAAACATATGTTCCCTTAATTTAATTAATATAAAAGATAAAATTAACCATAAAGGTTGTCAATAACATTAAACATATGTCCAAAAAATATATAATCATTATTCATAAAATAACCTTTTCACTAAAACATATATTAAACCAAAGGGTTTTGTTCCCATAAATGTCTCCCAAAATATCCTCAATCATGTTAAACTCTCGTCACATAAAACCTAAAATGGGGTATTTATGCATTAAAACACATGATAAACCTTAGGATTATCAACCCAAGAAACATTAGGTTTATCCTGTATCACTAGGAAATATCATACCTTTACATAGGTTTTATTCCCTCATTAATCATAATGATTCATAAAGAAAATGTGAATTATCCCAAGAATGTTCCATGGTAGTGTTAAACTAGGTATGATTAAGGGAAAAATAACTATGCAATAGAATGACAATTGATAAATATTCGACTAACTCTTCTCAATGTTATTACCCCAATATATATCTATGAAAAAACCATATCCACTTGTAGTATATATAAATGTATGTATTTCTATTAAAACCCCAAAATATTTACCTTATTAAAACATTTTGATATTATCCTATAACTGGATATATCCCCAAGGTTAGAGATAGGGTTTTGTTTCCTAATCTCTATTCATATAAATCTTATTCTAAATGATTTTACTAAAGTTGATCTAATTCCAACTATAAGAATCCAAAATCCAGTAGTCCAGAATTAGTTTTTACTTTAATACATTAAAACTAGATATAAGTGACCACATTCCAATGGACTGAATAGTTTATTAGTCTTGGTAAACTATATTTATTCTTGAATATCACGTTATATAAAATAAAACATATTATTTTCTTTTAATAAATAATTATTCCCTCTAGGATATCCTTGTATATAAATCATAATACACTTCCTAGAATAATTGACAAAGGAAATATAATAAATGGGTGGGCTAAAATGCTCAGTAATGGTTATGTACAGGGGAAACTATCTTGATTGAATAAGGTATAATCAATATTGTAGGGTAAATAAGTTGAAACACAAAAAATTCAATCAATAAATAGAGAAAAATAATAATATAGAAAGAATAAATAATGATCAATTAATTCTATAAAAATAATCTCATTATCATGAATCAAATCCATGGATATCATAACTATTCAAATAATCACATAGATATTAATAAATGATTTTAAATAAAATAATGCATAATACTAGACATATTAAACTTATCAATGATGCCTCATGCTAGTATATATTACATAAATGGTTAATGTGTATTCTAAATACCAAAACTAGTTTATCTCATTAGACCTATCAATGAATCAAGGGGCTAAAACATTCTATGCCTATTATGACTCAACCCAACATGGCATGATCCACAAGTACCCCAATACCACCTCAAAAAGGTTAGGGTATAGTGATCAATGATGGCTAGGAATATCACACACATAGGAGTCCTCATTCTAATGCAATTGTATGCAATAAAACATCTCCAAGAATATAAAATGATGAAATGTAAAACAACAGATAATCATGTAAGAATACATATATAATCCCAAAATTAGAGTACGACAACAATGTATTGGAAGTAAGGGGAAAATTAAAACCCACCCAAAAAAATTAAAAAAAAATAATAAGATATAAATTAGTATTGTAATGTTGTCAATAAAACCATCATAACACTCCTCATTCTATCTATGTCACTAGATTTTCTTAATCTCGATCCCTCTAGGACTCCATAAAATGGTTGTTCATCTATATAAGTAATGAAATATGTGGTTAGATCCAATTTAGGGGTGAGTATAACAATACCCAGTAGGAAACCCCAAAAAACTAAACACCTATCATCAATAATAGTTATCTCATAACCAGTATATAGGAGTCAATGCACAAAAAACCCACATATAGTCAGGAAGGACCTTATTTCCTTTAAGATATCAAAATCAAACTACCAACAACATGATTCTTCTCAAATATAATATTTAATGCTTTTTCTGGTAGAACCCACTCGATGAGCCATGATATCATTATATATACTCATCCAATAGGTCAGGATCATGGGCCTCAAACCAAGAAAAATCACTTGTCTCTGAAGACCCTGATACTCTAATACAAGATCACAACTAGGACTATTGTGCGACACCATAAACCCAATCTAGATCAACCCATTTTTTTGGGTATCCTATACCAACAATACCAAAAACCCTACTAAAATGGCCTACTATATGGAGTATCAATGCAATGTGCATAGAGGTCATGTTAATTCTACAAACCCCGCCTAAGTTATAAGAAGAAATAATAGAGGTTACCACTCTAGTATTTTGGATGAATTCCATGGACTATATCTGAGACCCAACCTCTATATGAGATCATGATCTAGATATTTGGATATAATACTACTCTACACCCTTGAGGGAATAGATCAAGGGAACACACTTAACTGATATAGGTCTAAACTGATGAAACGACGGGCTCCAAACACCTTCAACGGGGATACATAGTTTTTACTCATGAGTAAACGATGTCTATAGCCAACAGTTGGTATACCCATGTTTTTCTACCTCACATAGCATGAAAACATTAACATATTTGGTGTATAAGTAAGTATACATGGTGTGTAGAGGTTTAATGGTACCCTTCTATTTCCTTATTCTTGTTCTCATGTACTGCTATCCAAGCCTATATAACAACCTATGTACACCTAATGGTGTCTGCGTACCCCATCCTTCCCATGCCCGTGTACCCTATGAGGTATATAATAAGATGCTAACATTGCTTGAATGTAATATGACATGTGTCATGTTGTCTGTGATACTTTATTCTCTATAGAACCTCTATCACTATATTGGGGGTCCCATACAGCATGTAATTCCAAATTACATACCTTATAACCTAGGATTTTATAGATCCCACTAATTCATCTCTTTGTAAATCTCTACACCATTTCCAGCACAAATCTTTCAAAAAAATGGAGATCCAAGGTTTAGCTGACCTCTTTTGTCATTGATCATTGGGATTTGGGCTCAGATCTTCTTAAAAAAACCTTGACCAACAACATCACTATTTCATGTCATACTAGGAAGAATGAGTACCATCAGTCCACCCAATCTACCTCTGATCTCTTTATGTCATCATCGCACCTTGATCACACCCTTGATCATGAAATTCACCCACATTATTGATCTGTTACACCAAATAATGTTCATGAAACTATCAAATAATGGGTATTTATTCAAACTTTGGTCCAAAATAATTTCCCATGATGAATGTCTGAAGAAAAAATGGATAAATCCATGAACCATACAATGAGAGGAATGAACCTTAACCTTTGTTTATTTTCATCTTCGATTATTTGTCAAAGCATTAGATGAACGAAGTGGGAAATAATCAATAAACAACAAATCAACCATTTATGAATGAATTAATTATTTTCATGGAATTGATCCATGTTAAAACATGATAAATAATGGGATAAAAATCACACAAAAAATCCTACATGAATTTTGGATTGATCGTTGATGGATAATGGTCATGCATTGTCAATTTTGGAAAGATTCTTGAACTTTGATGGTGCAACGATCCTCGATCTCAATTTGATCTAATATCTTTTCCCAATATCTCATCCCACACTCTATCTCTTATTTTTTAGGGTTATATAGCTATCCTTTTAAATTTTCCATAGAATCATATATATAAGATATTATTATGTTAGGTGTTTAATTTAATAATTAGATAAATATATTTAAATTTACTTGATTATTCTCCCATGAATGATATCAAGCCTAATGCCCAACACCAACAAATATTATGCCACACCTAGGGTAAACCCCATTCTATAAACTCAATGGAGGCATCGTATTTCTAATTTTATCTTCCATTCTGGATTTATTCCACTTTTTTAGGAAAACTATGTGTATGTGATTTTAATATATTTAAAATATTAATACTAGGATCACTAGACCTCAGAATCTCACATCGTATCAATGATTAGCTCCAAAAATAATCTAATTAAAATTAAAATATAATACATCTAAAAATAAGATTCATTTAATTCTATACATCTTAGGTATTTTTTCCCAAAAATAGAAAAAAAAATCTACTCAAAAAGATGAGGATATTGGGATTGCATCTGGGTCTCTCGCTCCTATGTGCCCTTAGGAAGATGAATGTGTATCCACTAAACATTCTCTAGGGAAATTGATCACCCATAAAGGATCCTATTCTTTTAATCCTCATTCTCGATTGGTTTCTCATCGAAGTTTTCCCCATCATTTATGTCCAAGTCACCCTAGTCAATAACATACAATAGGTCGTGCATATATATCCTCAGCTATGACACATAGAAGACGTCTTGTACATGGTCTAGCTTTGGTAGTAGAGCTAAGTGGCATACCACCTAACCAAATATAGATAGAATCTGGAAAGGGAAAAATTCTTATTAACACCTTTCCACCCCTAGCCAAATCTCTATAATTCACATCAAAGTGAGACCCTCGGAAACACATTGTCTTCATCCTCAAACTCCAAAGGCCTCTATTGTAAATCCACAAATCACTTATGATGGATCAAAGTTGTTCTCATATGATCCTCGATGATATACACCTTCTCTATCATATCTCACACTAACTCCAGGTCCATGCATGTTGACTCTCCTTGATCAGTACAACAAAGTGGTGACCAACAAGTTTTCCCATAAAAGGCCTTGAATAGTGTGATATTAATGGTGAAATGTTAGCTATTTTTATATGTAAACTCCACCAAGGGTTGGTGATCCTCCAAACTATATCAAAAATCCAACATGAAATCCCACGACATATCTTTCAATACCTCAATGGTCTACTCAATCAGGTCTTCATTCTAGTGGTGAAATGTTATGCTCAAATGCAATTGAGTCCCAAAGGCCTACTATAATCATCTTTGTAAATGAAACCTGAAGGAAGCATCATGGTCTGAAATGATAATCAAGAAAAATCTATATATTGAAACTATATCCTACATGTATAAGAATCCTAATCTCTCTACTGAAATCATATCTTAAATGGATAAGAAGTGTTCCAACTTCATGAATTGGTCTATAATCACCCATATAAAATCATTTCCTAAGGAAGTATGTAGTAAATTCAAAAAAAAGTACATGGATATCCAATATCCATTCCACTCTGATACCACAAGGGGTTGATCTAAACCTACTAGAAGCTAGTTATCATCCTTTACTATTTGAAAAGTGAGACATCTAGAGACAAAATCTGCAACACAAATCTTAATTCGTGGCCACCATAACTGATGGGGAGGTCTTGGAACATCTTTACCACACATAGATGTACCACCAATGGGGATGTATGAAACTCCATTATCACCTTCTCCCATAACTTCAGTGGTACTGTTTATTATCCTATAAAAAGGATAATGTTATCCCCACCTTCATAAAATCCATCAAGAGAACATCCAAATGATATCTATGTATGTAAGGTCTCACATTCAGTATATCCATGTTGAGCTTCACAAACAAGTTGTAAAAGTGGTGGGTTAAAACCCATCGATTGAATATAATAAGCACCATCTATATCCACTAAGGAAAACTCTAAAAAACTAATTCCTCTAATTTCATAGCCAACAATTGAGAAGAATAGCTCTTACTAAGAGAATCTTCCACCACATTCCCTTTCCCATGAGTATAGAAAGTATTGAATTTATAGTCCTCGAGGAACCCTATCCATTACCTTTGTCTAAAGTTAATATCCTTCTGAGAGAAGCTATAGTTGAGACTCTTGTGGTCATAGTAGATGATAAATTTCTCACTTATAAGTTAGTTTCTCCACATATTCATTGTGAAAACTGTCACTGCTAGCTCTATATCATGGGTCTCAAAGTTCTTCTCATGTAGTCTCAACTACCTGGACCCTTAGATAATCGTTTCCTACCTCTTCATTAGGAAACAACCCATTATGGTCTAAGAGGTGTCATAGAACATTATGTGGTAAACATCCTTTTCTAGTAAACTCAATATGGGGGCATTCATCAATCTCTACCTCAACTTCTAAAACCACTACTGGAAACATTCCTTAGTTACACTCTTGGGGGGGATCCCAAGCTAGCATTGTCTCAACTTTCACTAGCTCCACTACCTCTCCTACCTCTTAGATGATTTGTCCTTGTAAGTGGACCTCTTGAATCCAAAACTAGAACATAGAGAGATTCCCATAAATCTAGTGCTCTCAAAGTGTTCCTAGGACCGTCCTCAAGTATCTCACATAATCCACATTAGATGATGAGTACACTAAGATATAATTTATGAAGAATACCAAAAACCTGTCTAAGAAATTCAAATAGATCCAGTTCATGAGTCACATGAATGCTGTGAGAGAATTTATAACATTGAATGTCACTAACAAGTAAACATAATGAATATAGTTACATCTGAATATCATCTTCATTATATCCTCATCATGTACTCACTGCTAGTGATAGCCTAATCTAAGGTCAATCTTTGAGAACCACCGTGCCCATCTCAACTAATCAAAGAGGTCACAAATCATTAGTAGTGGATTCTTATTCTTCATATTCACCTGGTTTAAGTTCTGTTATCCTACATATAACTTAAATTTCATGTCCACCTTATTGGTGAACAATAATGGGGTTGCCCAAGGGGAAACACTGGGTCCCCGAAATCCCTTCTTCTATAAGTCCTCAAACTACACCCTCAGATCACAAAACATTGTGGTATTCATTCGATATAATGGTGTAGATTTCGGGTCCATCTAGGAGTGTAAGTCAATGGAGAATTCTAGATCTCAACGGCAAGGTAATCTTGGAACATCTTTAGGAAATATATCTTCATACTCCACCACCACCACAAGGAACTGGTAGCCTATAAAATCCAATGCATGAAGATTCATGCTAGCCAACTTCTGAGTAATTAGTTTCACTATCCTATTCTTGATCCCATCCTACTCTACCAAGGTTTCCTTTTTACAAAAAATTAAAACATTATCCCATCATTATGGACACATCAAATCCTCTTCCTCAAAATGTCAATTTGGGTATAAACTTTGGATAGTCATTTTATACCTAAGATTATGTCAAAAGGACTCATCGCTTCTATAAAGAGATCCCATATAAATATATCACCTCCAAGAATCATAACACACTATTGGTGGGATTGTGAAATCACTAAGTCACCTCCTATCAGATTCTCTAAGTGCATGGATTGAACCAAAGGCTCAATAAGAATCTTGAAGTCGTAAACTAGAGAAGTGTCAAGAAAAGAAGCACTTGAACTTGTTCCTATCAATACTGTATCTACTTTATAAAATTCATATATCATACCTCATATCATCTTTAAATCCTTGGGGTTATGGGCCTCCATATCCTATAGTTTTCCTCATCCCTAACCACTAGATTCCTGATCCTGGTGTGGACCACCTAGGGGTAGTTTTGGCAATAGTTCAAACCTTTAACCACCTTTTAATTCCCTATTGGCCCCTCTTCCACATCCACTACACTATAGATCTCCCTATTTATATTAATTAATCTTCCTCATATGTCCCTTAACCATCTCTTGATCAACTATATGATGGGTCAGATAATCTCATGCAATATTTCCTAGACCATCACAGGAGAAACACCACCTCTCCCTCAGATGAATTGAGCTATCATGAGAGCCTTACACTATTGATTCTCTATCCTGGGATCGTCTCCTGAATCATCTAACATGATCAAATCCCAAAAACTATCATTGAATACCAACTACCAAGGTATAAACTCTTGGGTTCCCACTAACAGCACGCATTGTCTGTTCCTACTCTACCTTGAATATTTCAAACACTAAGGTAATCTCTAGAACTCTAACATAAGTGGGAATGAAAATAGATATGAATAAATCCTTGATATCTTGATGAAATGACTAATCAATGGTTTTTTCTCTAAAGAATGGATCTTGCACCATATCCATGGAGTAACATGATAGATTAGTACACCTAACTTAATACTCCATTCTAGTCATATTTTCCTAATATAGATGCATAAGATCCCAGATCTTCATTGATTGTAACATTTCCAGATAAAACTCCTCCATGAATATAGGCTCAAAGTCTGAACTGGGGATAGTTCTCTCATCATGTGATTGATACACCAAAATACACCATCTCGCAATGGATACTTAAAGAATACTCACTATGAGGACCTCCATCTAATCTATAGGAGTCCTCATAATGTGGAAAACTAGAGTGAAAACCTATAGCTGATCCTTAGCCACCTAGGTTTATCCTCATCCTTCTAGAACTCATGCAACACACTAAGCCTATGTTAAACATAAGTCAACACTATCAGTGATAACTACCATTCAATGGGTGGTGGTATAGAAGGTAAACCACCTAGTGGTACTATCTCTGGTTCAATCCCTTATACTAAAGCCTTATCACTCAGCAGACTATCCTCATGATTACATAGTAGAATCTTAGATGGATTTTTTTATGGAGGAATATTGAAATAAAGAACATATACCATGGTTAAAGTGTATATTTGCAGAGAAAATAATGAATGATATGGAAACCAAAAACCATTTCTATATGATTCATGTACCAATTATTCTCTTAAAACTAGTATCTATATGTACCAAGTCAACAATCAAGTTATCAGAGTCCAAGTGAATTGATATGTCAGGCTTCGCACCAACACTGGGGTCCCTATCCTAAAAGATGATCTTGAAACATCTTAACACTATTTCTACAAAACCCAACCCAATATCATAGAATATTTTCCTTAGGTAGAACCAACCTCCCTCGGATACCTCTCTATCTTGACCCAACCTAATTGGTCCCAAGCCGTGACTAACCCAACCCACCTCCAATAGGCCAGGGTTTGGGGACTTGCATTGAGTAGGAATATCACACACATTGGAGTCCTTAGCCTAATTTAACTATACACATGCACACATCTAAAAGACCATATAATACTGATATGTAGAACAACTAATAAGAATGCATACATATATCTACAATCTTGAAATCATAGTTGAAAACAAGGTACTAGAAGCACGGTCCAAATACAAGCTCATCCAAATAAAGTGGAAATAATTCCATCCTGTAATGAATGATATGAATGCTATTAATGAAACCATCAGAACACAACTTAGTCTATCTGTGCCACTAAGATTGACTTAGTCCTCATCCCTCTAGGAATCCAAGAAATGGTCAGTCATTTGAATAAGTCATGACATATGCAGGAAGATCCCATGAATGGGTGAGTGTAATAATACCCAGAAGGAAATCACAAAAACACTAAACACATAGCATCAAGACAAGTGAGCTCATAACAAGAATATAATAGGCAACACATAAAGAAACCCCAAATATACTTAGGAAGGACATCATTCTTCTAGGTGTGCACAACCAAACTGTCATCCATGGGATTCTACTCTAAGTTTATAAGAAATTCTCATTCGAGGAGAACCTACTACATAATTCATGTAATCATCGGAGACACTCATCCAAGAGGTCTAATTGTTGGGAACCACCTAATAAAATTCATTGGTCTCTAAATACCCTAATAATCAAATAGGGGATCACAACGAATATAGTTGGGGGATACCAAAAACCCTATCTAAATGGACTTCTATAAGGAGGATCAACATCCCATGCATGTAGGTCATGCGAATTCCAAAAACACTAGTTAGGTTATAAAAATGATAGAGGGTCACACTCTATTCTCATGGAGGGGCACAACGAACTCTATCTAAGACTCATCCTCAATAGGGGATCACAATCAAGATATGTGGGAATAATTCAACACTATACCCTCATGGTGATGGACCAAGGGAACACAATCAACTAATATCATACCAAACTAAAGAAAAAAATGGCTCCAAACACACTTAAAGGTTGTACATGGCATGTACGTTGGAGTACATGATGTATCTAGCCAACCCATGTTTTTCTCATGTGGTATGACCTCACATAGTGTGTAATTAAGCATACAAGGCATGTATAGGTCAATTAGTATCTTTCCCATTTCATTTTTCTATGATCGTGTACTACTAGTTGTGCCCCATGTATGAACCCATGTAAACATGGTCAGGTTTGTATACCCCGACCAGCCTGTACCCATGTACCCTTTGACATAAACTTTGAGTTTCCAGCATGGCTAACATGATGTGTGACATGTGTCACATGTCATTTTATACTTGTTTATCTATGAAAACCCTAGGGTCATATAGGGGGTCCCACATAATATGGAATTATAGATTTCATGTTGTGAAACTTGGGATTTTCCAAATCCCACTAATTCTTATCCATTTATTCTTCCATACCTCCATTATTGCAATGCTAATAGAAAAATAAGGATTTGAGTTCATCTGATCATTGTCTTCATTGACCATCATGATCAGGGCTCAAATCATCTTAGAAATGCACCCTTGTTTCGTTCTATTACTATTTCATATCGAATTAGGAAGAATGGGTATTGTTGGTCTACTTGATCAATCTCCCATCATCCTCTTTCATTTCCACACCTCGACCTCACCCTTAATAGTCAATCTCATCTGCATTATTGATCTGTTTGAAAAATAATGGTCACACAATGATAGAATAATAGGTATTAAATTAAACTATATTCCAAATGAATGATTTGTGATGAACATGTGAATAAATGAGGGAGAAATCCATGAAATATACAACGTGAGGAATGAACCTTAGTCTGTTTTCATTTTCTCCCCCGATTAATTATTTAATAATTATATAAATGTAGAGTAAAATTATCAATGAACAATAAATCAATTGTAAATTAAATCAATCTTCAATGCATGAATCAATTATTGTCCATGTAATTGATCCACATTTGATCAGGATAAAGAACAGGATGAAAATCACACAAAACAAACATTCAACCTAGAGTTTGGATCGATCTCTAATGAAGAATGTTCATGTATTACTATCATTGATGAGATCCATTAACACATAAGGCACAATGATCCCTGATCTCAATATGATCTGATTCCGTTCACCAAGATCTCTTCCAATACTCCTTCTCTCTCTAAATTTGTAGGGTTACGCAGTTAAACATAAAAATTATCCACAAAAGAATAAATTTAGGATATTATTAGTTAGTATATTAATTAAATATTTAAGTTTATATAATTATTCTCCTATGAATGATCTTAATCCCAATACTCAATGCGAACAAATATTATGTTACACTAAGGATAAAACTTGTGCTCTGAACTCAACAGTGACATAAGATTTCATATCCAAGAATCCATTTTGGAGTTATTCTGCATTTCAAAAAAACTAATTTTTTTTTATTTTAATATATTTCTAAAATTATTTCCATGCTCACTAGGCCTTATAATCTCACGTTATCTTACCTCGTAGCTCCAAAAAAATCCAAATAATATTATAAATTAATACATAGAAAAATAAGAGTCATTACACCTAACATTACATACTAAGTCCAATGCATTCTTAATTTATTTAATGATCAATTTAACTCACAAACAATATTCCTCATCAATAAATATCTTTATTTATTAAATAATAAAATATATCAGTATTTCTCAAGTGAATCATGTAGAAAAATACCATATGTAGAAATGGTATATGGTTTATGAAATAAAAATATCTATGATGAAAACAATATAGATATGTATGATAAAAAATGATCATAATAAAGTTAATATTTCATGAGAAATTTATTTCCTACAAAATTAATCAATATATGTGAGATGTCCATTAATTCATCAAAAATTTTGAATTTTTAGTAAAATCATGTCTTTTGGAGGATAAAAGAAAATGAAAGTGAAATTTTTAAAATAAATTTTAATTAAATAATTTTATTTTTGAAACCATTGACAACTAGTAGAAGATTATGAATATTTTAAAATGGTTATAATGGTGGTAAATTCTATTAATTTCATATATGTTAAAAAAGAAACATTCCTTTTTATTTGTGTAAAGAATGTTGAAAATGACTCTTTCGAAAAAAATTATTCATTTAAAAAATTGAAAATAGTAAATGAAAATATAAAATTTTCTTAATAAATCATTTTATTAAATAAAAAATTATTTTATAAAATATTTTTAAAAAATATATACATAGTTGAAAAATATACCCAATCAAAAGGGAAATAAGATAAACTTTTATTTTTAACATTCATTTCCATGATTCAAGTACCAATGAGTATAAAAATTGGGAGAAAACATATAAAGTAATTAAATAACCATATTATCATAAAATATATTAATTTTATGAAGGATATATTATAAGGTTCCCTAAACTTAATATATAAGTAATCCTAGAAAAATGATATTGTAAAATAAATTTTTACATATTTGCTACCATTTAAATTGTAACCCTTTGAATGTGTAAAACAGAATTAAAACATTAATAATAATGAATAAATATATATTCATTTTAAATACATCAAAGAGGATATATATATATATATATAAAGTTAAATAGGTGAATAATACCAAGTATTTCTCAATGGAGTGGAAATTGAGATAAATTACCTTACAAGGATCATATCATTGAAGTGAGAATTAATTAATGAATTCACTATGTGTATAAATTAAAGTCTTAAAAAATTAAAATACAACATAAAATAATAATAGGATATTTCATACATAATCTTGGGGTAACATGGTAAATAAATAAGTAATATAGACAAATGAAAAGAAAATGAGTTATGAAACCTCTTTCCACAGACTTCTACGTTTTTGAATGTGTTTTAACCTTATGTGTAAAAAATTATATTTATTATAATTCTATTCTAGAACCAAATACATAATTATAATATCATATATTATCCACTTATAATATTTTAACACCCATTTATTTATAATTCCTTTGAAATTGTCATTCTTGGTTGTTAACCATTTCTTTTTTCATGGAAGTTTTGTTTTGGGAGTTCTAATACTTTTATTTTGATCATGGTTACATCATATCCAGAACTATAATCATGATATAAATATCATATATATTCATTATATATATATAATCACCCATATAATGTGGATATATAAAAATAAATTACATCATTCATGGATATTTGATTAGCCACTAAATTAGGCTAATATTAATTGTTAATATATATAATATTAATGTGCTTAATTATTCATCAACACCATTTTTAGTTCATTTTACAAATTGAACATCATTTCACATTATGATTGTAATTCCTTCTTAAAATTCACTATTTCAAGGTACATTTTTAAACACCTCATAAACACAAAATGTTCTTGATTTTATTTTCATATTTTGTTTTTCAGGTCTCCCATTATATAAAGAAAAATTCATGATTTTGGATCACTTGAATATTCTCATTGGAAGACCACCAAAATGGTCCTTGAACCAAGAATATTCTAGGAAAAGTTAACTAGATACCAGACCAATAAAAGTGTTATAGAGACCAATCTCAAAGACCAATGATTCTAAAAACTTTTCTAGAGATGGAAGACATTATGGGGAACATTTCATTAAGTAGTGGCCCAAGCTCATTTAGATGTTTTATTGTAGTTATAGGCAGCCCAATGTGAATATAAAATTATGGTCCACATTCTATAGCCCAGAAAAAGAGCCCACGATTTCACTTATATCTTGAAAAAAATATCCTTTGTGGCTGAAATATTTCCGGCTATCAGGGGACATATAAATCTCCATTTTGTTCTTCAATGGCCCACACAAATTCTTCCATATAAAAGCTCATTTAGGCACCTCAATGTAGTGGATGCAATATGGCTTCCATTTCAGGTCAAGGGTGGAAAAGTCCAAATTCCATAAACATTCCACCACCCTAAGCCTACCATACTCAATTGGGAATACATAGACTATTGGGGGTCCAACCCAAGACTCTTTAAATTCCTATTTAAGTTAGTGGTGGTGAATGAGTTGAGGTATCTTGGTGTTTAGTTTCGTTGTAATGTTATGTTTCCGCTTTGAGTTTGTAACTAAATTTCATTCTCTTTTAAGTTGTTCAAATCACCTTAGTTTTTAATAAAATTTCTTCATATTCTCTTATTTTTCTATTCTTCTTATCAAATTGATACCATTTCCTCAAGGTGTGAACTTATTCACACCAAACCTTGTTAAATTATTCACATAATGCTGGAGTGATCATTTTATTTTTATTTTATTTTATTTACATCTTAAATTACTCCCCCAGGAGTCTACTTATCGCATTCATTGAAACCATAGCATAAATGGAGGGATAAACCACTTATAGGTTGATACAATGGAGTAGAAAGGGGATATATTAGATTTTATTTGTCACTCCATTAATGTATAATCACTAATTTTAATTGATAATTTTTTTTAAAATTCTTTAAACTCCTTAGTCCTTGTTGAATTTAAGGCCACAAACTTCAAGTGATAATATGAATCTTTTCCTTTAAGTGCTCAAAACATTGATCCTAAACGTGTATAGGTGATTAGTATTAGGGTGTGTAGGTATTAAACCAGTATGTAATGATATTGTTTGATATTCTTAAATGAACTCATCTCAAATATATGAAATTGAAATAGTGTAAAAAAAGGAATGCATCCAATCCACCCCAAGTGATAACCTAGGATCAACTCATTATTTTAAATTAAATTCACTTATGTATCTTAGTGTTCACTTTAACATATCTAAAATAAACCCAAAGTTGGCCACTTCATATCCAAAAATAGTGCATATAATTTACGTGTCTATAGGTTTCTTATTAGGTCTCTGAGGACTCAATAACCCAAACTAAACTACAAGAGTCCACTTAACCCAAAAAACATAGGTAAATTTGGGTGAGAACAAATTTTGACACCATTTCTAGGGACCTAAGTAAGTCATCTCATCACCCATTATATTCTCTTCCATTTCTCTTTTCTCACCTCAAATTCTATTATCTTTTCCCATTTATTTTCTTTTTCACTTTTCTTGGCGCATGTCTGCCTATACCTATGTCCAATCAAACCGTTGATTTAGGGTGGTTAGTATTGGGGTTTGGGAGTCAAGTACACCTAGAAAACTCTTTCAATTAGATCCTAATATTCTAAATACTAAAAGGTCAAAAATTGATCCCATTTCAATGGAGGGTCTTTAATGAAACCAACTCAAAAATCCAAAGTGGGAACCAAAATGGAAATCCAAATGAGGTAGCCCCAAACATGGGGAATGTGGTCGATCAGACCATGAAGGACTATCTCACACCTGTCTAGACCAATTCACCCTCTTTTGTTAGGCATGATTCCCTATGAGATTCCCACTGTGTCTTAAAACCCCATGTCATAAACCACCTTCCCACCTTCCATGGGATAGAGTCAGAAATGTCATACCTTCATGTGAAAGATTTCAATGAAATTGTTGAAACCATGTTCCCACCACACCAACTTGAGTCATCTAATATGAGGATTATTCATTTCTCACTAAAGTATCAAGAAACAAATTGGTTAAATAATATGAGACCAAATTTTGGAATTGTTTCTAGGGATCAAAACTGGTCCATCCATGTGATAGGTGGATATACTGACCACTATACTATAACTACCGTCAAGGATTCTATTGGAAAGACAACCAGAAACCCAACCAACAAACTAGTCATCTATAAGGACCAAACCCCTACCCTACACAAAATTTTCATAACCATAACTAGTTCCAACCATAAAAAATACAATACCAACACCCTCCTATCTAATACCAACCACTCATCCAATGACCAATCCAAAAACCCAAGTATCCTCCTAGGATAAACCGCCCAGCATAATCCCTACCCAGTCAGTCCCTCAACCAATCCATGAATAGTTGTGTTAAAAATTGGATAAAATTGACTTAGAAGTATCAACCATAAAATATGAATTAAAAAGTATTAAAACTATGAAGGCACCCATGACTACTCAGGCAGTCTCATCCTCAACCTTAAGGGGGTCCTATTATACACAAACCACTCATGAAAAACTAAAAGTAATGACTATTTTAAGAAGTGTGAAATACATTTAAAAACATGAAAAAACCATTCTAGAACCATTAAAAGCTTCAATAACACATTGAAATGATGTAGAAACACCCACATATTTTGAAAATCCCAATGAGAATTTGAAGGAACCAAAACCACATCACACACTCAAACAACTTGATCCCTTACCTCATTGCATGAGATGAAAATATAAATAAGAACTAAATGAAATTTTGAGGTAAATCTTCTCTCAGGTTAAGTTTAACATTCCACTTCTCGATGTAATCCAAACCATTCATGCCTACTCAAAGTACCATAAGGACTTGTGCACTTTTAAAAGGAAATTTTCACATAAAAACCAAGTCATTTTGGATGCTAATGTGAGTACCACCATTCAAGGTACCATTCCTCTGATGTTGAAATATCCAAGATGTCTATACAAGATGGTATGATGTACGTATGGGTAAACTATATTTTCACTTTTCAACAGATGGAATGAAAGAAAGTTGAATAGTAATTTCCCATTCTAGAATAATTATAATATCATATATATCATATATATTAATTTTATCTATCTTCATTACCATACATGTAAAGAGGAAATAAAAAATGAATCACATCGCTTTGTGAAGCAAGTGGTTTTCATGTATGCAAGAGAGACATTATCATTTTCCAATGGATGGAATTGTAAGAAGGTAAATGACATATTATCATTACAAAACCATAATTATGTCATAAATTTCATATATACTCATTATTTACATCTTTATAACCATCTATGTAAAGTGGTGATGAAAAAAAAACATTTATATATGGAGATGGTAAGTCATATGTGTGAATGCGCGATATTTTCAGTTTCCGTGGAATGGAAAAGAGGTGTAAAATGGATGTACCATAATCATAATAATATATAATTATACTTTTTATAATATATTTATTAATTTATTATAGTTAAAATATATTTATAAGAAGTATAATATGAAATAAACTAGAAAGAGTCGGTAGGGACGATTACCTCTTCTTCAGTGGAACCCCTTTAGATCCCTTATTAAGGAACCTCCGAATTGAATTTTAAGAATAAATACACCTATAAATTTTGTTCAGTAAATTTTATAAGATAATTTTATGTATTTTGGTTAATATATTTGGCTCAAATTATTATAAATAAGATAAAGGAAGGGTGTCATTTTATAAGTGGGGAGGGGTACTTTTATATATTCATGAAATATTATAATATAATATGTGTTTAAATCATGTAAAAAAGTTCCAAAATGAAATTTATTTGAATCTAAAGATGATTTGGTCTTAATATAATTGTATGATAAAATTTATACATTTTTAGATATCATTTTAAACCTTATCTTTTTAATTAACCACTTCATTAACAATTGTTACAACTGACTTTGGTAACAAATTCTTTAATAATAAAGGGTTAAAATTTTATTTATAAGGTGAAAATTTTCCCATAAATAGATAAGGGGTGAAATTTTATACCATTTATCATACTAATTTTCATCTTTCATGATTTTTATGGTTTTTAAATAATTTAATAAAATATCATTTCTCATTAAATATCTTTAATGTCATTTTTTAAAAAATTCATTTAATTTAACATTATAGACATCAAGATAAAAATAAAATTCAAATATAAAAAATTAAGAAATATCTAATTTGTCGTATTAATCTATTAAATTCATGGGGTGTAATAACTTACCCAAACCATAATACTTTTAGTGGTTTTTAAAATCATATATATTATTTTTTAATACTTTCACAAGCACTCTGTTGGTGTTGTGTAAACAGTTAAGGTAATTATTTCACCACTAAAAATTAAAAATAAATAAATATAATAAAAAAATAAAATTTTAAATAAATATTATATCTAAACATATCATATGCTTATCCTTATGTAAAAACATCTGATATATAATAGTCAAGAGTGACATTTTGGAATTTCCCTTACAATAATATAAATGTCATTATTAAGAATAAATGGCACCAAAATGAAATATTTTAGAATTTTATATGTATAGGGTTAAATGTATCCCATAAAATTAAATTAATTCAATTTTTGGGTTGATTTTGAGACATTATTACCAGGTTTTAACCTTATGTTACCCATTTTACCATTACCAAGATGACAAATATTTACCCCAGTTGCTAATTATAATTACTAAAAATAAAAGGGATCTATTTACCAAATTCAAACCACCAGATTCCAAATATGGTATCCATTTTTCATGATTCAATTTATATAACTTGTATAAATTAATTTTGGTATACATGCATAAAACACAGTGATAAATAGGTTTTACAAAAAAATCATTTTTAAGCATTGAGATTAACTTTTATAAAAAAAACATGAAATGTTTTGATTAAAATGGAATTAGTAATATTATTCTAAAAAAATAGATCTTATTTAACTTTAATACTAAATAAAAAAAATTACTTTTAAATTATTTTTTTAATGAAAATAAATGAGAGTATTTGAAGAATCATAATTTTTCACTATTTATCAAAAAATCAATCATTTCAAAAATCTCCAAAACCATTACCATAACATAATTTTTCTATTATCATTTCAAAAATTATTTTCATTTTATAAAATAAAATTTCTAAAATTTTCATAAATTAATTATGATTTCCATGCAAAGAAATTAAAAAAAAACTATTTTTGAAGAAAACATATTTCAGAATCATAAAAATGAATTCACTAAAAATTGATTCGTCATTTCCAAATAATTTAACAATAAATTTGTATTTATTTGGAATATTATGCATATATTTCATAATTTTATTATTCATATTCATACCCTCCAATTCAATGGCTATGTTATTACAGTCACATTTAAATAATAATATATTTATAATATATCTCAATTTGTATAAAGATTGGTGTTGCGTGTTAAGAAATTTGTCGAGATTATTATTCTTTTAAACTAACATTTTTTCAGTGTTATAATTTACCTTATAAATGAAATGGGAGACATTACAAGATTATTAAATCACTGAAATTGATGTTGAAGTCACAAATAAGGTGATAACTTATACTTTTATCAAAAATGCGATGATAGAAAATGCTTCATTTGAATTTTGATCTATACAGACTTTTATATCATCTAATAAAATTTAATCATCCCCTAACACTCTGAGGAATAATATTAATTCAAAACAAATAGTCGGTATTTGTTTTCAATGCCAATATAATGGGTAGTCTTTAATAAGATGCATGAATATTATCTAGTAGCTAACTTGGTTATTATACCAAGTATCGACCATGAGATTATCCGATTTTTGGGATTATTAAATTAGTAGATAAAGTTCAAAATAATCTATGTTGAACTAGTATAATTTTTTATAATGGATTTAAAATTTATAATATTATTTCTTTTATTTTGGTATTATTATTGATGTTTTAGGAATTAAGTATTACTTCATCACACGAAGTTTTACTCATATTGATTATCTCTTATCTTATGGTGACTATTTTGCTTTAGATAGGTGGAAATAACTTCTCTTTATTTTATGAATCTTATGATTCATTGAATGTTTATTTTCCTGCTTCAGGCATGGAAATCCCTCTTATTCATTCTTTATTATAATAAAATATAGGAACTAATTAAAATAATCAATAAAATGGAGAAATATCACTTAGAAAGTGGGAAGGAATCATGTATTTATTATTCTCAAATTGGTAAAATTAAATTTGGATTTAAATTTATTATGTATAAAACATAACTCAGTTGTGCAAATTTTGAAACCCATTGACAATTATAAGTCTTACATAAATAAATATATGGTTTATGAAATATTTGTGATAAATTTTATAGAATTACCTAAGATAGTGAGGATGATATCTTCGTAGAAATTATATCTTGATTCATATCTTTATTATTAAGTAAAAATTGAAATTTCAAGGACACAATTTTTATAAGGGGGTAGAATATAACACCCTTATATTTGAGTACATATTTTAACTTAAATAAATACTATTTTTAATAGCTTTTGATGTAGTAAACATCAAGATTACTTCAATAATAAATTATTTCAAAAGAAAATAAAATATATTACATCATAATTAAATGAAACATAATTAGTAAAATCAACTAATATGTACTACTTTAATTATTCTTGGTTAACCAAAATTGTATTATCTACAATCATTATTTTGTTATATATGTTTTATTTAAAAGTTAATTTCCCTTATTTAGAGTAGTAAACTTATAAAATAGTATTTTTTATACATGCATAAATATTAAAATTTATTCTTAAATTTATTATCAAATGTTTAAAGATAAATAAAAAATTATTTTAAGGTAAAATGATTTATTTTTTTGAAACAACATTTTTATAAGAGAAATGTATTTTATATTAAAAAATTAAATTAATAAAAATTAATAAATTTAAAAAAAATTATATAATATAGTAATTAAAATAAATTAAGATTCATCTAATAGTTTTTACTATGTATGGAATGAAAATAAATTCATTTTATGCTTCAAGAATATCACTTTCTAAAAACGGTTTATATGTCATTAATGCACTAATATAAGTATTAATTTATTCCAAATTTAAGAATTGTATTTGATATAATAAAATTTAGTTTTTAATTCATAATTTCAAATTTATATTCGGGAGAATTTATGGGGTTTTTTTAAATTATTTATTATTTATTAAATAGTAAAAAATTCTGATTTCTGAAAAAAAAACAGCATTTCTTATCTTTAAATCATGTAATATAAAATTATAATTATGTTTTAGATTTTATATTATTGTAAAATAATATCTATTTGATTAAACATAATAAAATCAATTCCATATGAACCAGCATTATATTGGATTTTGGCATAAGATTATTCTTATGTACAAAAATAATTTTAAAAAAACTATTTTCATTACGTTATACACACTTATATTAAAATTAATATATGAAAATTCTATAAATTTAATCTATAAACATATAACTCATATTTTTAATTAGGGAGTTTAAATTTATTAATGATTTTAATTTCATTTTTTGTCATTATGAATAGTAAATTTGGTAAAAATGGTGTCACCACAATAAAGGGTTAAAATGGGTAAAATAAATTTAAAACCATGTAATAAGGTCATAAAATCTCATATTAATTATTATTGGATGAGAGTATTTTGAAAATTATCACATTATCTTATAAATTTAATTTTTTTTAAGTTCTATTTATCCATGATTTACACAATTGTAATATGTAATAGTTAAGAATAATTATTAGTATGCCACTCACCTCACTTATAAAAGGGAACACAATATCCTCTCTTATTCACACCACTTATGCCATTTATATTGACCAATATATATTATAATACCTTACCAAAATCCATACAAACTCTATATATGTGATGGTTTCACCAAAATACCACTTCAAGAATGCTTAATGTGTAAGATAAAGGAGGGTTCTCAAAGAAGAGGTATAACTCCTAACCAAGTGTTTTCCAGTTTATTTATTCTTCCAACTCCTTAAAATGGTAAATAACCATGATTACATGATAACATAAGAATATCCCATATACTGAAAAAATTTTATTGTTTCAGAACAACCTTTTATAATCCTTTTTTTCAATCCAATGGAAAAGTAAATCATCGCTCATATGTATGTATGATCTACTATCTCCATGCAGCGGTGTAATTAATTTTTCATAACCACTTTACTTTTATGGTTATAAAGATTGAAAAAATTAATATATATGATATTTATGACATAATTATGATTCTATAAATATAATATATCATCTTTTTTCTTACCCTTCCACATATTAAAAATAGTAATGTGGCTTCTGCATACGTGTGGACTACCACCTCCATGAAATTATGAGATTTGTTTTTCATTTATGAGTTACATAGATAGTCATAAGGATGGATTTAATTGATATTTATTTTATTTATATTATAATTATGATTAAATAAAATTAATCCTTTATCTATTTCATTTTATTTTCATCTATTAGAAAAATTGAAACATAATTCATGCATACGTATAAACTATTGTCTCCATGAGAAGATGTAATTCATTTTTCATGAACATTTTTAATGGATGGTTATAAAACTATATATAATGAATAATAATGATAAACATTTAATTTTTAATATTATAGATATTATTAAACCATGACTAAGGTGAAATTACCAAAACAATCTGACTAATACATGAATGGATAACAAAATGGTTAACAATCAAATATTATTTTAAACAACTAATTATTAATAAATAGATAAAAAGAAATTATTAATAAATTTTATCTAGTAAGATAAATCCAAATATGGTTCTTCTATAATATATAATAAGTCTAAATTTATTATACATGATATTTGATTATGTCTATCCAAGTATAATTCTGAGGTATGAGATTTCTAATCTTGATTCGCTTATATGGAGGCTTGCATCATTTTCACTAAATGATTCTTTTCATTGGTGTATAAACTATGATATGGATTTATTTTATCATTCAATTACTGAAATTAAATTTATTTAAAAATACTTTTCAAGTTATCACCTTCAATTATCTTTTTATTCATAAGTTTCAAAAGTTTTAAGGGTTTATTCTATAATCACATTTTTATTCAATATTTTTTATGTTAAAATTTATATTAAATTAAATTAAAATATCAGTCAATTTTAAACTCCATATATTTCATTATCATCTGGTAATATATTCATTTTTCATATTTTCCTTTCATTTTCCTCTCTTTAGTACTTCATACAATTGATAGAAAAAAATCCAAGAAAATATGACCATATATCCTCTTGGGTCATTGAAATTTTTCTTCCACGTCCATGATTAATAAAATGTTTTCAAGAATGTTATTTTTTATTATAAAATTATTATTTAAAGTCCTTTTCAACTAAATTTGACTTTAATTTCAAAATTTTAAACAATATCCATGTTTTAACATTTATCAAATGAACAGTTTTTTCCACCGTCATAACTATTATTTTCTTTGAATCTTATAATACAAGTTTACATTATTATTTTCATAAAAAAATAATTTTCTCAATATTATAAATAAATTATTTAAAATTTTATCAAATGAAAATGATTTTTTATCATGTTTTTTAATAAATATTTGAATGTTATTTCAATGTTATATTCATCTAGGTCAACATCCTTTAATGAGTCTTATGATTTACAGGGGATAAACTCTAATGAAACCATCCACATTATTTCTCTGGATATCTTATGATCATATTGTTATATTTATTGAGTGGGTAAGATATTAACATACAGTATACTATTCTTTCAATAATATTGTTTTCATTGATTATATATTACATCTTTATTCATTTCTTTTATATGATAAATGCATTGGGCCTAGAAAGTTAATGGATGGGGCTCACTATTAGATAGCATATTAATGCATTGGTAGGCCTCATGAGATTAACTATATTGGGTATTTGGATTATTACTTAATTATATTATATAATATATCTTAGAATAGGGCCATTATGGAAAGATTATGATGTTTTACATTATTAATTCTATCATTATGAAACCAGTTATTATAATCCATTAGATTATTTATATTCTTATGTCATCCATGAATATATTCCCCTTTTATGATATTAATTATATGGAATATTTGATTATTGTTTATATGTACCATATTATTCATGTTCTATTTATTATTTTATAGTTTCTACTATATACTTTCCCTTACTGAGCATCTCCTCTCACCCTTTAGTTATTTACCTTTCCCAAGGATATGAAAAAGGAATATTTTAATTATTTTAATGGATTTAAGAAAAAAATTCATGATATTTATTTATATTCAAATATAATATGGAATTAATGTATATATCTAGTTTTATAAGACTTCTAAACTAATCAATCATTTATGGTGAGAACCCTTGTATCTTATACCAATGTAATAACATAAACACCGACTCTAGGTTACAAGAGTCTAGGTGTTAAAAAACACATTATGGGTGTTTTCCAAAGACTTTTATAGTTCCATTGGATCAATTATAAATTTATTGAGAGGGGAGGGTGAATTAGTGATCACTTTTTGTTTTATTATAATAGTTTCTTAGCTTCATAAGGAAACTTTTCTTAACCCATGAAAACTTATAGGATCTATGATCCACTCAAGTATAAATATCAAACTAACCTTTTATATGAAACAAATATAAAGATAGATAAATACATGATATTTAAAACATTTAATATAAATATATACTCCCTACCATATTGATTATACCCCCCCAAACATTGATTTTTTTATTAACTTATTTGAGAATTATAAATGTATGGATAGTAACTGGTTATACCCCCTAGTACTCATCCTCTATCCAACCCTGGTTCTACCCCCATCAATAACCTTTTCTACCATAATTAGATATACCCCCCCAAATATCTTAATTGTATCCACTGAAGTCATAGATGGTTATACACCCTATCCAAAATTCCTTTTCAATAACCAGTTATGCCCCCCAGCTACACACTCTATACTTCTTATATACTTATCCCTTATCAAAAGATCTTGTATTACACAATAATAAGTTTGGATTGGATTTACCTGTATAAAAAAACCCAAGATCTTTGAAAACTCTCTTAAGATTCTACTAGAATTTAAACTTCCTCCCAATATTTATAAGACCTGGATAATCTCAAATAGTAATTTTTCAAAACATGTCTAAAAAAATTCTTTAGAAATTGATTTTTTTCTATAATTTTTTTATATCCCTTTGTCCCATTGTTCTTTATTTGATACATAACACTGCACTTCAGTCTAGTGAACCTCTTTTCATTAGAGATCTAATGGAATTTCCTTCATATAATTTTCTCAGTATGTTACTTCTCTGTTCGATGAAGTTTGATTTGGTATCACTCTTCTTCAATATAGTGGAATACTTGCTGGAAACTCATGATATTAATTCTTGATAACTTCCACTTTTTCACATGTGAATAGTATAAATTCTCATCCTGTAATTTCATCCTTTTATAGGTTCACTTTTAGGAAAATAAGTGAGAACTCAAATATATTTTCCCACTCATCTAAAACTTGAATTTTATATCTTTCATGATTTTTTAATTAACTAAATTATTCTCAAAACTTCAAGAATATTCTTGAATATTCTTAAATTCTCTAGAATCTAAAACCTTCTTCTAATTTCATTAAATTCAGTTTTAAGAAACTTTATAAAACATCCTTATCTTAGATATATAAGAAACTATGATATCTTATCTTAGCATTGTGAAGAATGAAGACTTTACATAGTTTATGTAAATCACTTTATATATCCTTTTTTCGGTGTATGTTTGTTTTTTTTCCTTTTTTATAACTTTTTTTCATTGGTACACGTTAATAATTATTTATCTGATGAACTGAAAAACCTACATCATCTGTTCCACCTTTTTATAGTTTCCCTTTATTTGGAAAACCAGTTTCTAATGTGTTTATCATATCTTTTTTTGTTGACATTTCAAATCCCTGTTTATTGGATCTTTCATGTGTCTTTTTGATGAATCTCCAGCCATTATCTTCATACAGCTTGTATTAAAACCTTTTTCACTGGAACGTTTTACAAATAATATGTTTAATATTCTCATATTTTAATATTTGGTGTACTCAAGGAGTTTTATTTTCATATTATTATTTCAACTAATAAATAATTATATTACTAATGTCTTCTCAATCTATTACTTTTATCCATTTGGTAAATAATCTTTAACATTTTACTATTGCTCAAACCTTATACAAAACTTTTGTCTAGAAAAATGCATATGTTGATATATATTTAGTAGAATCAATCTATTTCCCATAGTCTGTTAAATCCATACTTCCATTAGAACATCATCTTCTCACACATTTTACTTGTCCCCATTTTATTTTCTTTTAATAAAAATGTACTACATGCATATTTACCTGAAAACATTGAGTATGTACATCATATTATCATTATGTAAATTTATAAATATAGTCTATCTGAGGATCTAAGTTTGGTATACAACTTCTGGTGACCATTAGTTTGGTAAAATTGTTTTACTTATCTCCATGTTAGAAACTTCTTCAGTTGATCACCTTCTCTCTGGAGATCTGTTTCTAAAATTCTATTTCCAGTGATCTTTGTTTAGTAAATTACATCTTGTAATATTTTTCTATAATTATACATCTATAAATCTATATCTAATGAGTTTCATTCTAATTAAAATTTATTTTATCCCTTTGTACTAAAAACAACATGGACCGTGAGGTTTTCTTGGAATTTTGAAATTTTAAAGAATGTCTTAGCATCATATGAAATTCCTTATAACTTTATTATACTCCGTAATAAATGTTACTGCCACTTTCTTAAGTTTCATTCTTAATCCACTTTCTTAAGAAACATTATTAAAGAACTTTTTATCAACTTTATTCTTTAAATAAATATCAATATACTGATAGAAAATCCAACCAAAACACAATTGGGTTTTACCATCTCCCCCTTGGAATTTGTTTTAAATACCCACATAAACTTTTAAAAATATTTATCATCAATATGTGTGCTCAATAGTTTCTTCCAATGTGATGTTTTTATATTCTTCTCCCCAAATTTACTTCTCCCCTTTATTTAGAAAAAAATTAAAAGTGTTGATATTAGATTATATTCTTTCATATTAGAAAACTTTAAAACTTTTCTATGGAGAAAAATAGAAACACATGAGTTTATTAATAATGAGACTTTAACTAAAGAACTCTAATTATACATGGGTGAAGCTGATAAAGAAAACAAGAGTGTATAATCGATGAGATCAGTGTTGTTCATAAAAATTATTTTATGAAATACTTTCCTCAAGATCAATCCTATATCTTTATATTAGGGTAAATATGAGAAATATTTTTAAGATAAATCCTACAATCATCATAGTAAACATATCAAAATAGTTCATGTGTATAAAAATAAGTTCCCTAACATCTCAAATTTTTTATCAACCTTGTTTTTAAAGGAAAATGTGATACTTAAACCAAAACTTCATATTTTCTCCTCGTCAAGGGTTAAATATATTTTTTCATCATGGTGGAAATAATGTTTCATGATGGATTTATTAGGCTTCTTGTATAACTTCTAAAAAACTCCAATAGATACCTTACTTATTATTTTTTAAATACCTTTAAGTTAGTAAAAATAAATAAGTATATTAGGAATAAGGAAGAACCTTAGTTTTCTGTAGAAGTATCATTTTTTCTGAGAATATTCTCTTATTATCAAATTATTTATCTTCTTCTTAAATTTTTCATTAGATGTTCTTTTTTTCATGTGATTTTCCTCCATTGGTTTTTCAATTGATTTCTTCTCATCTATAGAATCATTATAAAAAGAATTAATATTCTTTTTAACTTTCGTATCATATTTGCTATATTAAGTCTCCAACATCTTCTTCATGATTTCTACTTGGGATAGTAAAATAGTCATACCACTTTTAGTAATACTGAATTCTTACTCACACCTATTGCATTTCATTTGAATTTTTATCTCATTATCTATTGACAACATGAAATAAACTTTTTTCTCATTTATTAAAACATTTCTCTTTCCTTTTTCTTCAGTAGATATTTTTCTTCAATTATTCTATCCATGGCCATTTTTTCTGGAAAAATTACTAATAATTATTTCTTTTCCTTCCCAAATTTCTTATCCTACTCAACACTATTGACCTTTATGTCTGTATCTATTAAATATTTAACCTTCTTTAAATTCTGAAATTTCTTTTCTTTATTATCATACTTTATTCTAAAATGTGTTATTATTGGTTTATTATATTTCCCATTTGAATCATACTTATTTCTTAGTAAAGAAATGTTATAAAAATATGAGTATGCACTATGCCTGAAAACTACACAACACCAAAAATAACCTATGAACCTTGATATTTCAGAATGATAATATTTTTTTTTTAATTTTTATTGTTTTTATCTTTTTACAAAAAGTGAGAGAATTTGTTCAGGGAGATACCTTCTTCATAAATTCCACTATTTTTTATTGGAATATGATTTCTCAAAAACCTTTATCTAATTTTTTTAACTTTCATTTTTAAAAGAAGCAAATGTATATTGAGATTTTTTTGGAATAGAAGGAACTATATTTTAAAAACTTTTCTATTCACCATCTTGATATGATTCACCTTCAAATTAATTAATTTAGTGTAGTATTATATCTTCTTTCATAAATCACTTTATAGTGTAAGAAAAATTGATTTTTTTTTCTAACATATCTTATTATTTATCACCTAAACTTTCATTAATAACATTCATAATCTTCTTGAGTTCATCTAACGTCAACTTGTTTTTCATAATTTACCAAAAAAGTGTAATTTCTTAAAATTGATATTTTCCTATCTAAAAAAAATTATTTGTAACTTTTATATTTTCTCTCAAGATCATTAATTTTCATTTTTTGATATCTAATAACATTTAGGTTTATCTGCTCCTTTTTTATTCACTCACCTTTCTCAAAAGTTAATTCCATAATATCTTTCATTAAATTCTTCCTTTTTTCTTTAGTTGGGTATTTTTCTCAAGTGATAATTCTAATGTATCTTTCAGAATGAACTCAATTTTTATTATCTATTCACCATCATCATCACTAATTGATAGAGAACATAATTTTATTACATGAGAAAAGAAGTTAACATGACAATTAGATTCATTATTGGATGAAGAATCATCATTCTCTCTTCTTCTCAAGAAACTTTTCTTATTTTTGTAGGGAAATTTTTTATTATGATTCATCCATTTCTATTTCCATGACTTCTTATATTTTTCATCTAACTCAATATCATCATATTTCTTCTTAGGAAAATCCCCTATAAAATTCTCTTTTTTAATATAATTCAAACATTTAAGAGGAAGTTTACCTTTCCATTTTCCCTTATCGAATCTCTTATAATGAAGAGAGGTAATTGTGTTAAATTTCTTATTATTTTCATCTACCTTTAAATCACTTTATTCTTACACAACATATTTCCCTTCAGATTCCTTTTCAACAAAGCTTTAAAATCCATTTCATTTAGAGCCTTTTTCTTAAATACTATATATTTTCTCATTTCATATTCCATAATAATATTTGGAGGTTTATCTAGATAAAGATCTTCATGATCTTCTAAATCTGACACTTTGGAATAAAATTTATCTAGAAAATTTCTCATTAGTATCTTAATGATAGTAGAATCATACATATTTTAACCCAAACCTATGACATTTCTAATAATCACATTAACTCTTAAAATGTATTAATTAATACTTTCTTCATTAGCCACATTATTTTCATCTCACATGATCCTATAGATTAGTATCCTAGCTTCCTAAATATTCTCATTTCCTTCATAGCTACTTCCTAATTTATCATAAATTTTATTATCCATTGGAAACCCCATAATAATTGTATAATCATTGCCGATAATATCTATTAACATATAATTTTTATCTTTTTCATCAACATCTAAATTTATTTTATCTACATTTTCTATAGAAATATCACTAATGGGGGGAATATCCCATTGTTTTTGCATCTCTAACTTCAAGGAAAATATGAAAAAGATATGGTAACATCCTATTCTTCTAACTATGATAGTTTCATTATCAATAATAGGAACACCCCAATTATTTAATGAATTAAAATTTTCCATTATCACAGTTGTATCTTTTAAAGAGAACATGATCTCATTTCACTTATAGTTCCATTGGATCAATTATATGATCACTAAAAGGGGGATGGGGTGAATAGTTGATCACTTTTTCTTTTATGAGAAAATTTTATTAAATTCATAAGAAAACTATTCTTAAAATATGAAAACTTTTTAGAGTTATGATCCAAAAAATTATAAATCTCAACATCAACATTCATATGAAACAAATATAATGAGATATTAGTGCATGATATTTACAAGTATCAATAAAAATACCTACTCCTTTACATGTTGGTTATACCCCACAACATGGATTATTTTACTAAATTCTTTTAGGATTACATTAGTATAGATAAAAACTGGTTATACCCCTTAGTATTCATCCCCCATCTAACTTGGGTTCGAACCCCTAAAATCATCTCATCTCGAATAGTTCCTTATATCCCCCAAATAACCCAATTATAAATGTTAAATTCATATCTAGTTATACCCCCTGGATAATAATTCTATTAAAAAATTGGTTATAACCCCTAGATAAAATCTATTTCCTTCTTCTTCTTCGATCCACTTTAGAATGATTACATCTTCCTCCACAGGTATGTTGAATCACCTTCACTTATGTACAAACATCACAACTTTAAAAAACACTATTAAGAGCCATTTTTCCTTGAAACATCCTCTGGAATTTCTAAGACCTTGATAATATCAAACTAAACATTTTCAAAAAAAATATGAAATACTTCCTTTTAAATTTCCCATCTGTTCAACCATCATACAATATTCTTGCATCTGATGGGTCTCTATCTAATGATTCTCATTATGCTTTGTTCTGATATAGATTTTTTTATAAAATTCCTTAGATTTCTTCATTTTATTCTTCTCTAGATAATGAATATTCATCTAGTGAACCTCTATCCATTGGAACTTTTATGAAAGTTCATCTATCAAATATTCTCATTCCATTACTTCTGTATCCAATAAATCTTGATCTGGTATCACTCTTCTTCAATATGGTAGAATCCTTGGATGTAAACTAATGAAATTAATTCTCCTGCACTTCTACTTTTTCAGTTGTGAAAATTATAAATTCATGTATTTTACATTAATCCTTTTTTAGGTGAAATTTAAGGTAAATAGGTAGGAACTAAAGTATATTTTCCCACTCATCTAAAACATGAATTTTAGATCTCACACTAATTTGTAATTCATTAGATGCTTCTAAATATTTATTGAATATTCATGAAAATTCATAAATTCTCCAACATTTACAGACTTCTTCTAATTTCCTTAACCTCGATGTTAATAACCTTTCTCAAACTTCCTTATCTCAACTATATAACAAACTTTGATCATTCATATTAGCATTTTCAAGGTTAAGTACTTTACATAGTTTATATAAAGCTCCATATATATCCTATGTCTAGTGTATTTTTGTCTATTTCCTTCAATGGAACTTATTTGTCTATTGGTACACCTTTAGAATTACCCATCTTATGAACTCGTGAACATTAATCATATGGACAACCTTTTTTTGGTTTCTCTTTGTTTGGAAAGCCTGCATTTTATGTGCTAAACATAGATCTGTCTGAGTCCATCTCAAATCATCATTTGGGGGATCTTTCATATGTATGTTGAATGGAACTCCAATCACCAACTTCATACATCTTATAAAAATCCTTTTCCACTTTAACATTATACAAACTATCAATAGGCTATTTTCATATTTCTCTATCTAGTGCACTTGATCCATTATATTTTTGTAAAATTTTCGAAACGTATACATATTTCCATTACTAATGTAATATTTTCCTATTTCACTTCTCGATTTAGTAAAGTAACTTAGACTTTGTACTCCTTCTCAGACTTTGAGAAAACCTTATGTCTGGAAAATGCATCTAGTGACCCACATCTAAAAGACTTGATCTATTACCCTTAGACTGGTAACTTTAATCTTCCACTATATCTTTAAATTCTTGTTATTTTTAATTCTCCCCCTTTGTTATTATTTTACCATTATTGGAATTTATACATATTTACCTAGTAATATTGAGTGCATCTATCTGATTCTCATTTTGAAACATTATACAAACACTTTATCTTATGATATGCATCAAGTATCCAGTGTTTAGTGGATTTTATTATGGTAAAAATATTTTATTCTCTCTCTATTGGAAACAACATTGACTAATCACATTATATCCTCATAATTATTTTTATAACTACACATCATGTTATATTCATTCAGTAAAGTGTGTCTGATAATCTTTGTCCAAAAGTCTATGTTTGTAAATCAATATTTTAGGAGCTTCATCTAGTTCAAAAAATGAATTTATACCGTTGTAATAAAAATATCTTTTTTTATGATTTTTCCATAATTTTGGAAACTTTTAATAATTACTTATCATCATATGACTTTCTTAAAAACTTTGTTATACTTTATAAGGAATGTCCTTTCAGCTTCCTTAAGTAAATTTCTTAACAAATTTCCATAAGAAACATTTTTAAGAAACATTATATCAACTTTTTTCATTAAATTGTTATTAATATATTGACAAAAAATGAAACCAAAACACCCTTGGGTAGTACACCTTTGTTTTATAACCATTTAATTCCAATAGAATATCTGATCAAGAATTTTCACACCCTGATTTTTTTCTATATCATGTTTTAGTTTGTATTTTATCCTTGGGTTTTTCTCTTGAGTTTCGGGTGTGAAAGTTTTAAATTTTGAGTTTCAACATGTTTTCTCATGTTTCACAGCTAGCGCACTGTTAGAGAAAACTGTGCAGCATCCTCTAGGAAATTGTGCGGGATAAGGTTTGGTGGTAGTGGATTGGCACATGGCTTACACACAGTTTATCAAACTGTGTTTTAAGAATGTGGGAAGGTTCTATGTCCATATAGAACCATTTTTTCAAGTTTGGTGAACAGTCTCCAAACTATGTAGACAAACCATGTACATTTCCTTGTGTGTCCAGTAAGGGTTTCACAACCGGTACACGGTTTTGTAAACTATGTGTCCAAACCATGTGTGGTGATCATATCATAAAATTGTGAAATTCTATTTTTATGCTCTTGGTATTTTAACTAAAAATCACCCCATTCCTCCTCCCATGGTTCATTTGACCCTAATGGGATCCTCCCTTATTATCCCAGGCTTTCCTCCTCTCCCTTATAGTGGATCTATGGTTTCTTCAAGGTTTTGGGCTAAATCTTCAAGGTAATATCCTCTTCTCTTATCTCTCTTCATTATTCTTCCATTTTACCTTTAATTATTCTTCTTAGATATTCTTTTGGACCTATAGTTTAGGTTTATCTTGGGTTATTTTGGGTGCTTTAATTGTTTAAGGTTTTTCATAGTAGATCTTGGATCTTGGATCCTTCATGAGGTGGTTTCGAGTGTGCATTATTGAAGTGCAATGAGATTGAGGTGGATTTTCCTTTGCACTTTCCCTCTAACTTTAATAATCATTGATTTATTACTTTCAGAATCTTATTTATATCTTAAATAATGATTCATGATCTTCTAAATAATTTTTTGGTATGCAAAGTGATGATTTATTCCTTGTTTTGTGATAAATGTCTTTATTTCATTAAATATTGCACATAAAATGTTCGATGAAATTCCTAGTTGGATTTTGTGGGTAGTTTGTGATGTTCAAAACATGTATTATCTTTGAAAATATGTTTTTGAGGTCTAAATGGTGGTTTTTGGTCACTCATGTGGATTTATAAGTGTTTTCGTCTTGAAAGTGGTGTGTGTTTGGTTCTTTAAAAAAAATTGATATGTGATAATTATATGTGGCCCATTTGGAACATTGATGAAAGTGTCTTGACTTTTAAATTTATTGTGAGTGTTAAATGTAATTTTCTAAATTATTTTGAAATAGAAAATGGTCTGTTTGTACATTTTTTTTACAGGTGGATTTGGTTCATTGAGAAACAATGTTTGAGGCCCATTGGGCACCATTTTGAACTTGTTAAAATGATTATCATGAAAACCGTCCCTGGATAATTCTATTTCCTTATTTATATTAAATGGATGGGATTTAATCATTTTGGAATCCTCATGATCCATTTCTGTGAATCGGTGGGATGTCCTCGCTCTGGAATCCTCATGACCCATTTACTTTGAGCGGAATGGGAGATCCTCATTGTGGACTCCTTTGAGATCTATTTGTTTTATGGTAAGATATTTATCCTTTGGGTGACTCAGGTGATTCCTATTCTATGAAATAATTATATATTATATATTTTCATGTGATTGGATTCTTGGTTCACAACTAGAAAATACACCTACGTCCATGGTTTGGAACTGTGGTCATAGGACCAAAAACCGTAGCAATAACCTATGGCCACGGTTTCAAAAATATGTGGCCCCTATCATTGTTTCACTAGTCTATGGCCACAGTTTGACCTTGGCACTAGGCCCCTAATTCCACAGTTAAAACCGTGCCACTAGTCCCCTACTGCAGTGGTTAAAACCGTGGAAATATTGTTTGTATGGTATAAAAAAATAAATTTAGTCCCCCCAGCACCCCTTGGATAACCACCTTTCACCCCCTTGAACACCCCCCCCCCCCACCGCACCCACAAGCCCCCTGGGATAGCCCCCTGAAAATACTCCTTGCACCCACTTGAACACCCCCCCCCCACACCCCCCCATGCCCCCCCACGGGACAACCCTTTTACACCCCTTAAACACCCCCTGCACCCCCATGCCCCCTGGATAGCCCCCTTACACCCCCTAGACAGCCACCCTGCATCCCCATACCCCCTTGACAGCTCCCTATAACCCCTTGGATATCCCACCTACACCCCCCATGCCCCCCTAGACAGCCCCTTACACCCCCTGGACATCCCACATGCACCCCCTTGAACACCCCAACACCCCCATACCCCCAACCCCCTCCACCTCTTGGACACCCCCTCCCACCTGGAAACCCCTCCTTTTTGAACACCACCTCCCTCCTGTACACCCCATGGACACCCATTCCCCCTTTCACCCCCCCCCCCTCTTGGACACCACCCCCCCATGCCCCACCCCCCCGGACAGCCCCCTTGAACACCCCCCTCCAGTAGCCAACCCCCCTTGGACACCCCACCTTAAACACCCCCATTGCAGCACCCCACCCTACAAAGCCCCCAACCCCCCCCCCCCCTCCTGGACACCCCCTACCACCTGTACACCCCCTCCTAATCACCCCCCCCCCCACCCCACCTGGACAGCACCCCCTAGACACCCCCTGGACAACCCCCTTAAACACCCCCTCTACATGTTGCAAACCTAACCTATATCTATGTGTAAATTGAAGAAAATAACTATCAATTATTTCATTGTTTTACTAAGAATGGTTTTAAAATAGTATTCCTTATGGGGGGTTATGGATTGGATCTCAAAGTCATCTCACTTCATACCTATTCATGAATCCAATATGATGGAAGACCTACCAAACCATTTGGTGCAATTGTATGGATCCTGAGATGATAACTAGTGTCATGTCATCAAATTAAAATTCAGAAAGGAGGAATAACCATAACATAATTCACTACATGATGCATTATCACTCATGTGCCAAGTTAACCATGTTCAGTTCCATTTAACTCATTCAATTAATTATGTTAACCTTGCATCCCCTAGACAGCCCCCTTGAACACCCCCCCCCCCCCCTGCAGACACTTGCCCCCTTGAACCCCCTCCTAAACACCCCTCTGCCCCTCCCCCCCTGTACCCATCCCTCGGCCTTTTTCACCCCCCCCCCCCTCCCCCCAGCACACCCCCCTGCACCCTACCCCTGCCCCTTGCAAAAGAACCTTACACACCCCCCTACCCCCTCTGCCAGCACACCCACTACCCCCCCCCCCCCCCATCACACCCCCTACCCATCCCACCCCCTGCACACTACACCCCCCCCCCATTCACCCTACCCTACCCCTTATAAAAAAAACCATCACACCCCCTTGTACACCCCTTAGACCCCCTACACCCATTTTACCCACTCTTTCCCCCTCCCCTAGCACCCCCCCCCCCCCCCTTCCCCCTCACTCTACCCACCCCACCCCCTACACACACCCCCTTCCCACCCCCCCCCCCCAACTCCCACCCCCCACACACACATTGCACCCCCCCCCCCCATGCCCACCCCCTACACCCTACCCTACCCCTTGAAAAAAAATCTAAGCACCCCCCCCCCCACACACACACACACCCTTTAACCCCTCCTTCACCCCTTGGACCCCCACCCCCTTTCCCCTCCCCCAGCACACCCCCCTACCCCCTCACCCTACACCCCCCCCCCCACCCCACCCCCTGCACACACCCCCTGCCCACCCCCTGGCACACTGCACCCCCCCCCAATGACCACCCCCTTGTACCATACCCTACCTCTTGAAAAAAACACAGCTCACCCCCCTGAACACCCCTTGGACCCCCTCTGCCCCTTGCAAACCCCCCCCCCCCCCCTCCTCCACCCGATATCCTGAGTTTTTGGTCCCTGGTAGGGGTATTGTTAGTGAGGTTTACTGATAGGACCCGTTTGGATTAGCGGTTGAGTAGTAGTGTATGGGAAGCCATAAGAACTGTGTATGGGAAGCCATAGTGTGGGGAGCGCACTATTGACTATTATTGGATAGAATGGATGATCCAGGGTGATCCAAGAGTCGGAGGCAATAGATATTTTATATTGGAATTTAGGGATTAGCTGATTAGCCACATCTAGTCATTGAATTTAGTTATGGATAGAACAGGGGCTACAGAGACCAGGTGTTTGGTTTGAAAGTTCAATGATAATGGTACTCCTATGGTGGGAAGAATCATATCAGTTGTGGGTGGCTGACCCTCATGTCATATGGGTCATCTTTTTAGTGAGGCTAATCATTGAATGATTGAGGTGAAAAAGTGATGCTAGTGTGTGGGAAGATCCTATAATTACTGGTTCCATGGGTAATACTAGATTTGAAGTTCATTTGTGGTGTTGAGTGGAGTTAGTGAATTGGAATTGGGATCAGGATGGTTTTTGAGTGATCTGAGGGTGAATCACCTCAGAGGTGATTCAGTGCTTAGAGTGCGAACATGATGGAGGAAGAAAATAGTTGGTGATCCAACCATGAAATTACATTGTGAGTCATGTTTCTGATTCATTATTTTTGGAGTAAATTTGTGTTTTTAATATGAATCATGGTTTTTTGCTTAAATTGGAATTTGTATCTTAAATATGAACATTAGATGTTTCTAAATGGTATTTTTGGATTTGGTTTTAGTCCCCGGTTGGAACCTTTGAGTTTTGGGTGGATTTTGGTGGAGGTTCATGGCTGAAATTTAAGCTATTGTATCCTTTCATGTTGTGACCCATCGGGTTTATTCCTTGAATGGGTTTGGTTGAGGGGTGAACCCCCAATCTCAAACATTTCTAGCTATGAACCTCAGTTCAAGACATGAAATTCCCAAGGGTAGGGATTCATGGTGTGAAACCCATGGTCACATCATGAATCATTCCTAGGTGGATTTATTTTAATAAGTTAAATTATATATTTTTCTAGTTCAATTGTTTCACAGTGTTGTTATTGAAGAAAGTGTCAAGTTTTCAAGGCTGGCTGTTTGTGTTTTATGAAATGAAAACAAATATTTTCTTTAAGTTTTAGATTTTTATGAGAATTCTTGGTTCATGTTTTCTCAAAATGAGGGCACTATCATCCCTAATGTGAAGGAAAATTCATTTTCTACTATTAATTTAGATGAAACTTTCTACTATTCCATGTTAAAGGCTTAGCGAAATATTGTAAAATAGGTGAAAATGTCATTTCAAAGAGCCAAAACCAATTTTCATAGCATATAAAAATTATATAATAAAAAAAATTAAAAATACTCAAGATATTATATAATTCTAATTAAAGTGTTAGGCAGAGGAAACTTACCTCAACCTCAAGGCGAGATAATTTTGACGAAGACAACTGAAATCTTCCTTTTTTTCTTCTTGTACACATAAGAAACCTTTTTTAATGAAATAGTGTGAAAAGAAATTATATATAAAAACTTCTTTTATATATATATGTTTGTGTGTGTGTGTGTGTGATCAGTGATGATAAATGATACCTGAATCCATTACCATTATAGATTTTATAATTCCTATCTATTATTACCAAAATATCATCATTTAGTCACTCCCATTAGACTGATAATTTATGGTGGTCATGTAAACACAAAATAGCCCCAAACACACACAGTGTTCATAATAATATCAATAATCATTACATCAGTACATGCATAAACAATAGAAATAATACATCTATGAAGCATACCTTGTTCTTTCATATTATATTTTCCATTCCATATTCTCTTCTTAGCATTTCTTTCCAATATATATCTAAATAACCATATAAAATCATATAAAACATGTTGTTCATGGTTAGAATATAATAAAAAACAGAATATAAAGGGACTCATATTTATCTTCTATTTCCCATTCCCTTCCATTTTCCCTATTCGGTTCATTTCCAAAACACTTTCCAAATTTGATTTCCAGCCCCCATGCACCACTCCCCCCAGCCCCCCCCCCCTACCTACACCCCCACTACCCCCCAGCCCCCTAGCACCAGCCCCCCTCCTTCGAACACCCCCCCCCCCTCCTGGATATCCCCCCTCCCCCTTCCCCCTTATCCCCCCCCCCTCCAAGACACCCCTCCCCCTAGACACCCCACTCTCTTCCACCCCCACACCCCCTCCCTACCCACTTCACCCCCACTACCCCTTGTACACTTCCCCCTTCACCCCAACTTCTCTCCAACCTTCACACCCTACACACTGTCCCCCTCCCCATTCACCCCAACTACCCCCCCCCACCACCACCTACACCCCCACTACCCACCCCCCTCTCCACCTACACCCCCACTACCCCTCCAGAACACCCCCCCCCCCCCCCCCCCGCACCCTGCACCCCCACACCCCCTACCCCCCTTCCTACCCCCTACACCCCCCCCCCCCCCGATTCACCCCCACTACCCCCTACACCCCCCCCCCTCATGCCAAAACATGGGCCTAAATATGTAGAGGAAATTGAAATTGGGATAATCTTAATTGCCTAAATATAAAGCTATCAGAAATGGGAGAATAACACAAAATATTATGTGTTTTTATTGTAAAAAAAGTAGACAAATAAAATATGATTTCTACATGGAAAATGATTTTTTAGATAGAAAAAACCCAGAAAATATGCAATATTTTTCCATTATAATCTTATTATTTTAACAGTTATTGTTTTTGGTGTGATAGATATAGACACAAGGATGTCGACTATGTGAAACTATAAGTCAAAAAAAATCTCTGGAGATTCTCGTGGTGTCTCAAATGAGAGAATAAGGGTTAAGGATTAAAATGGAAAAAATCAATGAAATAATTTCATGAAAGCTATATAAGAGTAAACTACCACTCTGAGTTTTCACAGACAGCGCACCAAACATGGTAAAAAGGATTAAACCTACCAAAATTTTCTCATTGGTTGATACAAGACAATCATATCATCTAAATGGAATCCAATTCATTCCAATGGATAAAAGTTTATTCTAAAAGGTGAATATTATAAATCATAATGTCTCATGTGTGTGTGTGTGTTCATAGGTGTTGTTTGAGAAAAAAATAACAAGATATATAGATAGATAATAATAGAAATGTTACCTAATAGTAAATGAGGTAAAAGAAAGAAGGTATTGAAAAGTGATAAATTGAACAGCTACATTGATTCCACCCCTCTCAGTGTATAAAATATTCCATCATGTCCTCCTCAAATATAAATAGAGGGTGGATACCATCTTTTGGATTCTCAATTGGTATTAATGAATATGTATTCACCTCATATTGGATTCACATATTAATATATTTTTCTTTGAATTTCTTTTCCAATAAACATTAAAAAGTGCAATTTTGGATATGTTATTTCTATGTCATGATAGAACATAGTTTCTTACTATACATTTATTAAAATTAAAAAGAAATAGAATACAATGATGAAGAATATTTACCTCTTTTCTAAATATAAATAATATTCATGATCTTCTATCATGTAAGATAGATCAAGAATCAAATGATAATAACTTGTAGTTTGATGTACCACAAAGGATATGGAAAAAATTTCTACCTAAAAGGTTTCATTTTTTTGTGATCCTAAGGCATATAAAAATTGTGATTTATAATATCTATGAGATATATAATGATAACCTAAATCCATCTCAATATCCTATATCACTATCCATGTGAAGACCACACTGCCCACATCATCAAATAAATCAGCACTAATTTATCTCCCTAAACAACTATTCATTTAGCCATCCTCACATCACTGATATTCAATACAGGACACATGGAATCACATAGACCTTATTCCCACATTCACACCTATAACAAAGCAAAACATAACACTCTTGATAATCCATATATTAATACAAGATCTAGGTTTTGAAACCTAGAACTTTTAGATGTAATATTGTAACCCAAACCATTGGGATAATCTTTTGTTGGAATAATAATAATAATAATAATAATAATAATAATAATAATAATAACAATAATAATAATCAGAAACAACCCAAGGTAAGAGTTGGAAAACCAACTCATACCCCCCCCCCCAAAAAAAATTGTTATAATAGTAAAAATGTACATATGAAAACATGAGGTGAAACATGCATTCACCAACATGAAAAAAACCATAAATACCATAAAATATATTTGAAGATTGAAAAATCTAATCAGCATTTATAGCATCTACTCATCAGAAGATTCATTTTCTTTTATGTTGAAGCACATCCAATTAGTATCACCCTAGAGATTTCAATTCCATCCTAAAGTAACACCCATTTCAATATATTTATTTATGTATCATAAGAAACCATTAATCAATTTGAAACATCCATTACATCATCAAAAAAACCCATCTTGATGGTTATCTTGGATGATTAGTATCACTGCCTACAACATCTCCATAAATACCTATAATTGATCCTTAACCTATTGATTATATATTCCTTAAATGCATCTAGACATATCTTTTAAATCATCATCATTATGTCAAATAGAAACATTCAACTAACATTGCATCATCAAAAAACCCATTAAGATTGTAATTGACCTAGCAAGTGAACCTCAACCATAAAGGATGAACAAAATTGATTTTAGAATTTAGATTCCATAAGCACTCAAAATTAGTAAGTAAAATTACATAAATCATCTTTCATTCAAATTTAAAATATAAAAAATGCAACACATATAACAATAAGTCATATCCTCTAGAAAATTTATTGATTGAAGCATGATTAGTGTGATAAAATCATCTTTAATACCACTACAGTCACCATCCCACATAGAGATAGATGTTTTTTAAAAGTATCCACCAAGTGTAAAAAATATTCTTTAATTTGGCATGCATGTTCAAGTGTGTCATGAGTAGATTCACCAAAATCACTATTCCCCCCTTGATCCTCCTCATGAGTGGGGTGGTCAGCTTAGTTTGAGAATTATTAACAACAATCCAAAATACAAAAAAAAACGCAATTTAAAGTCTCTTATCTAGGTTATGTTTATAATGACCAACAAGGTACTTATATACATCTTGTTTAGAAGATATCTTAAGAGATTACTTTTTTCCCATCCACAAAAGGGTCTTACACTTTAACAGGAGTACCATGAATCCCTTTTTTAATCCAAATTTCCTTCTACCAAACTGGATGTTTTGAAGTGGGTTGTTTTGAGATCACCTTTCCACAAGACAAAATATCTTGATTAAATTTCAAATAGAATAAATTTTAATCTATTATATTTTCATAAGAAACCTTTTTCCAAAATCCCTTTACCCCATTTCAAATATAGATAACTAAGAGTAGTGGTTTTAAGAACTTCACCTATGTGAAAATACTCACAAGAGAGGGTCTTGAGAGCTTATAGGTGGCTGAATCAAGATTAATAGGTGTGCCAATATGATAATCAATAATAGACAAAAAAAATTAACTTGAAAAGGTGAATATGTTAACTTTGAAATCCTATAAAAATGGTAACCACAAGTTGTTCAACATCCCATTAAAATTCTAGAGTCCATTTCATCTTCTTAACACAATATCCTATAAAGGACCACTTTCCATGAGACGAACATCTATAATAATCGTCTCTTGAGGAATAATGAACTAGGACAAGTCAGGAATCAAGAACCCCCTAATCAAAAGAACCAAATCTAATAGAATCAATAAACCTCATGATAAAATTATTCAAAGGATGTCAGTTGATGAACTTACTAACAAGAGAGTACTGAAAGTTTGATGTAGGAAAATTCATTTCCTTCCCCAAAAAAGCAATGAATGATTTCCTCTTTTGCTGAAATGTAGAAGGATAAATATGAGATGATGCTTCATTCGTATCACATATAAAGGATCTCCCACAAACCACATCTGAAAAGGTGTGGTTAGGGTTTAATGTTGGATTACCTATTAGATCACATTATGATTAAATTGATTCAATACTCTATATTGTGTCATCTAAACCATAACAACAACAACTACAATAGTAATAATAATAATCACATTGTCTAAAATAATTATCCAATATCACTTGGTCAATTGTATCCACATTCTAATGAACTACTTAAATTTATTTATGAAATTTTTTAGTGAATTTAAATATGGTCGGGACCCTTTACCATTAAAAGACCCTAATTTATAGGCTATATTATAATAACATGACCCATATATAATAGTTAAACCTCTAGGAAAACTGTATTAATAACACCTTATCAAAAATTATTAACGAAAGTAATCACCACCTACCTTTAAAGATTTATATAATTTAATTCAGCCTCACCTTGACCATCAAGCCCATCACATGAAAAACCCCTATCCATAAAATCCTCAACTCATATATTTGAACACTTACCAAAAAAATTCAAAACCATAAAACTATAGAAATACTCACTGAACTATGTTAAAACACTGATTGAACAAAACATTTCTAAACTATCCTACCAACGAAATAATAATATATGAAATGAATGTTGCAATAACAATGTGAGAAGAAAATCCAAACCTGTATGCAATGAATCAGGTGAGGATATAAGAATAAGTAATGAAAAATCGAAATTGTGTAGTCAACTTGTTGAGGATGTTGATATAAGAATAAATGATTAGTTTATAAATAATAAAAAATAAAGGATGAGAATAAAATTCAAACCTAGATACAATGAATAAGTCTGGTACATCACTGGAGGATAGGGAGACAAGAGGGGGGAGGGGTATTTCTCCGGAAGTGAGATATCCAAGAAGGTCTAGGGGAAGGGAGGTGGAGGCTGGGACATTGAGTCAGAAGCCAGGAGGTTGAGGTCGGTAGTAGAGGTCAGGGAGGGGAGGAGATCATTGAGAAGTTGTCGGATGTCTGGGAGGTGGAGGTCAGAGAGGGGAGGAGAGGGCCAGGAGGGGAGTTTAGGGAGGGGAGGAGAGGGCTGGGAGGAAGAGGTTGGTGAGGTGGAGGTCTGGGAGGCGAGGGTTCAATCAGGGGAGCCTGATGGAAAAGTGAGTCGATCGGGAGGAGAAGCCTGATAATCAGGGTTGCAACCACGATTTCAGAAAAAATGTGGACTCAAATAAACCTAGTGCCATAGTTTTTTAAAACTATGGTAATATATGTGTGGAAATAGGTCATATTTCTAGTTGTGGTTGTCATCAGTTGTCTCACCCTCTTCTTTACTCTCAATATGGAAACCTGTCATAGCTAGAGAATTTTCTAAGAATGATTACTACACTATCTTACTATTATGATCTAGCTACTGGCCCATAGTAGGGTATATTTTTTTTATTTAAATGGGATACATCCCCTTAATCCAGCTATTTAAGGTGTGATTAAACATGTGGGATTTATTGATTTCGCTGATTGAGGCATGCATTCCGAGATGAGTCAATATGTATAGTATGTTCCAGATTATTTCACGAGCTCCTTGGTTTCTCCCATGTCTATTGGAACTTAGTTGTCCGCATCAGATGATTGAGATACTTTTTGGTTATTTATCTTGTGTACTTATTTCCATTCCTCTTTTTATGTGACCACTATTAGTTTTCTCATGTGTGGTGTATTTCATTAAAGAGTAATGAGTTGGTTTTCAAAGTTTTATGAAAACTGTTTTTGGAAAATGGTTTTCACAAAATTACTCACATCTTTAAATAGAAAGTCATCATTATTACTAAATTAATAATGTATATTTATTAGTAAATAATAATAATTTGTAATAAAAAGGGAAAATGGACCATGTTTTGATTTAATGTGGAAAATTTTTGGGAAGCATACTTTTATATATTACATTTCAAACTGGAAATTGATGTTACTTTTATTTATAGGAAGTGAATTGGGAATATATTTTTTTGGGCAGGCCTACTAAGTTTTAATACTCATTCTTGTAGTTATTTATTTTTCATCTTGTGGTGCAAGTATCTTCTTGGTTTTGATCTCCATGGGTGATATTTTTTTTTTGGTATCAACTATTTACACTAGGGCTTACATGGAGACATTGTGTGCATCAATTTCAGTTTGGATTTGGTTGTATGGTTTTAATTTATTTTTAACTGTGTGTAAATGATATTAATTTTGATTATTAATTAATTTGGGATTCTCTATATATTTATGATGTTCAGTTTATTTATTTATATTGGGTGATATCATTCCCTTTGGTTTCTCTTTTGATGTTCGGCACTAGTTTTTATCTTGTAGGGATTGGGAACACCCTTCAGGGCTTACCACAGATTAACTTGGGTGACCTCTTTGAGGACAAATAGGGTTGGTTCATGATAATATTTATAAAAATAATTTATTATATAAATAAATAATAATTTAACCTTTAAAACCAGAAGATTCCAAGATATTTGAATTAGTGGAGTAAGAGATAATCTACCTACCTTGAATAATCATTACAAGATGAAGTCACACCACACTCGCATATATCAGGGAACTAGTGAACCTCTAATGATGATTCACAAAAAATATCCATAAAAACACACACTAGATGAAATATATAAGCATGGAGGCCTTTTTTGGGTTTCTCTGTCAAAATAAAATGAGACTAAAAGAGTGGAGAAAGAGAATCAGATACCTTACCTTTGATTCTAGTCACAAACTCTTCTAGATTCCTAGATATTGAGTTCCACAACAAATAGAATCAATAAAATCACCCAAAATACCCATGAGGTTTGATATCCTTACCCATATGAGGAAAAATGTGAGTTTCTAAAGACAAATTGGGTTTAAAATAAAAAATTTAGATCCCTTTAATGATGCATAAGGTTTGGCCACATGGTTTGGAAAATTGTGCGCCAACCATGAGATTCAATACTACCCAAAAATTTCACAAAGCTTCATGGTTACCACATAGTTTTTTCAAACCATGTGGAAACTATGAACCAAATTAAACACCCCCCCCCCCAATTAACTCCTTAATGGTTACTTAGGACTTCCACTGGTTTCCCCTAACCATTTACCAATGGTATACCATCCAAAATTTCCAAAAACCCTCTAAGGATTCTCAAAACCAACCCAAACAATTTCATAACATAAAAATTGATTATAAAATTATAAAATACCTAAAACTGTGAGTGTTACTTCTTCTACCTCTCAAAAATATTCATAATTAATTCTTTGTATATCAGTATTCTATTCTATTCATGTACACCTTCTTTTATGCACAATACCAATGTTATATCACACACCACCTTAAGAAAAAAGGAGTGTTAGAATTTAAATTTGAAATTAAAATTCAAACGAGTTATTATTAACTATTTACTAAACTTTTCCTCTTTTCCCACTTATTCTTATTATTTTTCAAATCTTTTTCAAGACACTATGGAGTCAAGACACCCATTTTATCTTGAAAAAGTTGTTTTATAATTAATAACTTATAATTCTTTCATATCAAACCTTTGTTTATGTTGAGAAACTTCTTATTATTTTTACATGAATCCAAAATCCCATTTTTTGATGTTTTATCCATGGTCTAATAGATTTGGAATCATCCCAATTAACTATTTTCTTTAAAATAAATTTTCCAAAAAATTATTTTCATATAGTAGAATTCTCAGAAATTCACTAAGTCAAAAGAATAATAGAGCTCATAAGTCATATGTGTCTTTTGAAAACATATATGTGTCTTGCATAAAAGTTGTATACATCTCAAAAAAACTCTTACTCCCTTGTAAAGTCATACACTAGAATTATCACATGGCTTTAAAGTCTTACATAGTAAATATAATGTTCCCATAAAATTCTCATGTGTGTGACTTAAAATGTCACATTATGATTCAAGAAGAAATTATTACATGGGTTTAAATTAAAATTGGATGGATCATGCTCATATGATGTATATGAAAGTTGTATGTTAAGACTTAAATCCATTTGATTTAGACTTAATCAATTTTATTTCTCCACCACAAGATTTTCAGAATTTATGAAATCACTTCAAAGCCTTCACAACCATTATGAAATTAAATTAAAACACCTTCAAATACACAATAACTATTTAATGTGACTCAAATAAGATGAAATGTTAAAAATAACTTGATTTTGAACAAAATATATATGATTAAAATAAAATAGAATTAAATAATTACATCTACTTCAAGATTCTCTGATTTTCTTCACTAGATGAATACCACATACTAGATGAACTTCTTCTCTAAAAAAATGCCAAGTACTAAACATATTATAAAAATTTATTAGGATAAAAAATATATATACATTTCATGATTATGATATTTAAAGTTTGATATGATTTCATCTGTGGATAGACTATGTGATCTTGACTAGTGAGATATTTATTTACAACCTTATCATTTCTATGAGTATGAAGCCAATATACTATCTTAGAGATAGTGGGAAAAGGATTTATAATATTAGGATATTTCATTATGAATTGGGGGTTGTGATAATTAGAAGAGATGAAGATAGTATATGATGCCCTATAGCATAGCTCTAGATAATAAATTTTTGAGGACCCAAGTAGACTTAGAGTTTAGTCCTTCTATGTGGTGGTATCAATTACTTGTTAGATAAAAGTTGATTTTATTAATTTTTCCAAAATACAAATATTTTTTTATAATTTTATTAAAATATTTAATTCATTGTGATGGATTTTTGACTCTATGGACAGCTGCAAGAAGATGAAAGGTCTTTCGCTGAATTTTTTCTAATTATAGTTGTAACACCCTAGGTAAATAAAGAATATGACATTTTCATATTTATCCATATTTGTGGATAAAATATTAATATGACTTTAAAGGGGACTCTATGCTTGATGGTGTACCCAACACGCAACAACGAGTTTCTTGGGAATCTTACGTTGCACTCTAATAATAAAATAATATTATTTTAAATGGTAATTAACATGTAGTCGTTGTATTGGTAGGAATGGATAGAAATAAATAAAATATGATTATATATGTTTTTAAATGTTTTTATATTTATCCAATAAAAGATAAAGGCTAAAAATATGGAAAGAATTCAATTTTAGGCGTATATGCCCTGGTTTTCACTAAAGGTTCACTTATCGCCTTTTGATGGCGAACCGTCATTAAATATAGTTTTGTTCACTCTTATACATTCTATTGGACCAAATAAAACTCTTCTTAAGAATTGGGACATCAAAATTTACTTTGTGTAAATTTTTGGTATCTTTCCGATAAAGTTCATTTTTTTAAATGAATAGTGTAAAATGTTGTATTTTAATTCAAAACCTCTTTTTAATATAATTTATTTATATTATTAGATCATCTTTTGAATTGGTTTTAAAGTGATATTAGAATATATTTTTACCATTAAATCCAATAGTGGTCGTTGGAATTAATTTCACTTTTAAATCAGACATAAACTAGTGTCAGTCTTTGGATACTTATTGTTTCATAAAAACACGCTATTTGATCTGACAGTGGGAATTAATTATTAAATTAATTAATGTGAATTATATGTTTTGAATTTTTTAAAATAGACTTCATTTTTGAATTCGGAATATCAAATATATCTTAGGGTGAATTTTTGGGATTTTTCTGAAAAACTTCAATTTTTGATGAATAGTGAAACCACTAAGTGGTACTTATAAAAACTGATTTTTCCGTTTAAATGAAATTTTTTCATCTTTGTGTTTTGAATGTCAAAAATCCGACATACATGGTTGTCATTAAGAAGTAAAATGTGGTTCAATGGGATAAAAATAATTTTTTTTGGTGAATAGTAACTTATTAAGTTTTTAATCGCGATTAGAGGTAATTAGTGTAGTTTAAGGTAAAAATAATATTTTAATAATACGAAATGAACTTGACACATTTCCTAACCTCATTGTATGTGTCATTGCCGACCAAGAAAACCCATGGGTCAACTTGGGGACCCCATGAATCCACTTTGGTTGGAAAATGACATTAATATCTTTTTATTTAAAGTTAAAGTAAAAATGAGACAAACATGAAATGTTTTACTAAAACAATTTTTACATGGGGTTATACAAATAAGATTTTTGACTATAAATATTCATTGGAAATATAAAAATATTTCCTACATCATATTATTTTTTTATAATTTTTATACATTAAATAAATTAAATTATTTATGACATCATGATGATGCAGCGATGACCTCATTATTTAACGATTTAAATAAAATGGAAAGATAATGTAATATCTAAGACCTAAACATGTCCAAAACCTATTGGATGAGTGTATTTAGAACCCTTATCACCTTATCCTTGAAAAACATCAATTTGGGACCTCTTAAATCCGAATACCATTTTAAAATAAAGTGACTTTTCTTTACCTTCCAAGAGTGCCCCTCCTCTCCTCTTATAAAAGGCCCCCACCTCTACCTCCTTACCCACACTCCCAAAGCCTTTGGCTCGGCCAAAATCTGCCCATTTTGTCTCTCCACTTCCCTCTATTACTCCTTGAAGCCTCACTTTGGGCATAAGTCTTCCCAAGGAAGCCTTTGAGCTCAAACCAAAGGGAGTTACCCGATTTTAAGGTAATGTCTTCACTTGAGTCCTTTTGTTTTATTTTGCTTCTCCAACCCCATAAACTGTTTTTATTAATTTCTTTTGTAACAAATAAAGTATCATAAATATACTAAGATTTTTTTATAAGAAGGATTCGAGCTACACTTTCACACACCTACATCTAATGGGTAAAGAACATACTGTTTCCGTGGATGGCGAATTTCGGCCTCCCGAAACGATGATTGTTCACAATTATTTTAACACCTTAAAAGGTGGCCATTAAGATGAAACTATATTTATATGTGATATATAATATGTTTATGTTTTCCTTAAGCTTCTGTATTTTTCATTTTGGGCATACCTTTATGGTTTCCATTATGGGTAAACGCGATATCTTCATTTAAGGAAGTGCGGACTACCGCCCCCTCAAAGTGATTTGATTCGTTAATACCATATGTGGTACGTATAAAGGATATATTTAATAATATTATATATGAGACCATACTAGAATTAAAATACTATTATGTATCATTATGTTTTAATTCCATTAAATATTAAATAGAAATGGAAGTAGCGTTCATGTGTACGTACAGCTTACCGTCTCCATGAACGGTACATTTCATTTCTTATCTCAAAATGTTATGTAATATTATAATTACATATATATAATGGATATATATGTAATATATTACATCAAAATTATGGATATAATTATGGAATTATAACATATATATATCTCTCATTTTGTTTTAATTCCATTAATATGACAAAAAATGAAAGTAGTGTTCATGCGTATGTACGGCCTACCGTCTCCATGAACGGTGCTTTTCGTTTTTTATCTCCAAATGATATGGAATAGTATAAAATGAATATTTACCGGATATATATTATATTTTAATCATTAATACTATTCTGGATATTATTTACTACATGGGAAATCTTTTTTCAAACAAGTTCATTTTTGACTCATGTACCAAACATTGGCAAAAACGTCTGATATGAACTAACATTATTAAACAATTATTATAACATTATAATATGTGATATGAACTGAATAATAATCTCTAAAGGAGTTACATAGGGAATTATTAATTGACCAAAGTTTATTATTCAGGAATATAAAGAAACGAACAAGACAAGTTGGACTTGAGGTAAGGGATCCTACTCCTCTCTTTCTTTTTAAGTACACTCTTTTATGTCATTCCTTATAAGCTCATCTTTCTTGTTATTGGAATGTTATTTTATATTAATCTTACTGTAATTTTTATGTTCATATGATGATAGACCCTATTCTCTCTCATCAATCCATTTTGGAAGTTTTGAGTGGCACCGTTAGGCTGCCGAATTTTCGTAAGAGATCTAACCTCTCTCTTTCTCTTTAAGTACTCTCCTTTATGTCACTTCTTTTAAGCTCCTCTTTGTTATGATGGGGGATGTTCTTTTATATTCCTCTTGATGTAAAATTTATTTTAATGAGATACCCTATTTGATCTCATCAATCCATTTTTTATGTTTTAAGTGGCGCTGTTAGGCTGTCGAGTTTTCGTAAGGGATTTTTCATCTCACTTTTATTCCCGTGAGATTTATGCTACATTTGCCACAATTTCCTTTGAGTGGTGTATGTACTGAACATTATTTTACTCATTGTGTAATATTCTTTCATTTATGAGTATTTACATCAATGTTTTATTGTCCTTCTTTCACGGGGTGTATGTTTCGAAAGATACCCACGTCAGTAAGGGAACCTTTCACCCTCCTCTTTTTAAAAGACTTATTTTGTTATGTATTTTAATTCACATAATATTATTTTGGTATATGATCTCATATATCCTTATTGATGTAAATTTTATTTCCAAGTGATGAGATACCCTTTTTATCTCTCATCAACTCTTTTTTTGAATTTTGAAGTGACGCTGTTAGGCTGTCTAATTATTGCAAGGGAACTTCTTAACCCAATTTCGATTCTTTGGGATAAACTTGTACACATTGAATATGTCGTTCTATGATTATGTGTGAATTTCCTCTGATTGTTTTGTACCTAATACCCACTTATATTTCATGTATTCATTTGTCACACATAGTTATGTAACTGATTTATCCTTAATCCAAGGATACCGTATTTGTATGGGACTTCGTCTCAATCTCCTTTCATTGAGGCATATTTTGTTTTATACACAACTTTCTTTTATACAGTGTATAAACCCCTTTTACTTTTACGTTTATCCAAAATGAATCTTTTTATACGAAGCGTTTTACTAGATGACAAAGGGAATGTTTTTGTCGTACGTATGCGGCGACAACGACTTCTCCGCCGCCATGACCATTATTTGAGTTTTGGCTTCATCTACAAGCCATACCTTCTTTTTAAAAGAAAAATAAATACCATGTTTTACTTTTCTTTTCTTTTGGTATTGAAAATGGTTTTCATAATGTATTTATATCAATGTGTTGTATTGATATCTTGTTATTGAAAGGTGGAAATGTTATGTTTCCTTTATGCATGTTTTATGTGATAAGATTATGTTATGGTACTTGGGCATTGTTATGAAGACGGGTGGTTCCATGATAAACTAAGGGCGGGTGAGCCCGATATAGCTCTCCAATTCATTGGGTAATGCGAAGGAGTGAAACGTTAAGGTTTCTCCGAAGAGATTTTGGGAATATACTGTGATGGGTATTCCAAACGTAACCAAGAGGGTTACTCCCTACGTAAGAATGTTATGAATGCCTCAAGTTACCTTTATGTCTTATGTTTTCTATGATTTATTCATGATTTGATGAGGTATGTTAAAGTGCCTGTGTTTTATGGGTAATGTATGATTTCATTCTTATGTATATATGAACTCATGTTTCCTTTCCATATTTTTATAACCCTTTTGAGCTTTTTATGCTCATCCCAAGTTTTTGAAATGTTTTTCACAGGGAAAAGGAAAGGTACATGATGTGATGATAGTGTCAAGGATGTGTCAAGAAAGAATCCATTTATTATTTTAAATATGTTTCCGTTGATGGGGAGAATGAATACTGTCTTTTATGTAACCACTTTGTTTAAATGTGGAATGTAATGCAAGTTTCATGATCTAATTCTCTAAAACTCTAAACCTGAAAAGATCCTCAATGTGTAATCTTGTAATAACTCAAGATTAAGTAAGGTTTAAGGCTAGGGCCTTATAGTTGGTATCAAAGGTCGGTTTAGATAACTTTAGAGGTTAGGGTACTCTCTAAGCATAAGTGACAGTACCATAATGGATAGAATTTCATAAAGAGTCCTAGTTTTAGATAAAGTGAATGAGTAAGTATATCTTAGTGTTTACCTTCCTCATTATTACATGATGGTTTTGTTGATATACTCACACTGACATTTCTGTTTTTAGTGAATGGATGGATCTAGCAGGCACCAAAGAGACAACAGGTTTGAAGGAAACTGTGGTGGTTTTATGATTAAGATACTAGATAAAATGGGGGATTCAATGAGGAAACTCGTGGTTGTTCTAAACCAACTATCAAGGAGTCATGATTAACCACTTGAACCTTGGTATGTTCTGTAATTCATCATGTACGAGATGACCAATCGATGTGGAAGTTCAGTTAATAATTATAAAGGTAACAATTAGAGTTTATATGATCCTTACTTTTGAGGTAATTATGGGTTATTATATGATATGATGGAAAATGAAAGGCATGAGATAAACTTGAGGTTAAAATATGTTATGATCATTTTTGATGATTTTATCTCTTTTTGGGGAATGATTTAATAATTATATAGTTTTGGAAAAAGTACAACACGCAGACCGTGTGACAACTCGTCGCGTCGGACAAAGCGACGAGAATCGAACCCACAACCAAAGTGTGACTGGTATTTATCGCCTACTACTGGACTACGTGAAGTCTCTGGTTAGTTTGACCAATTCTTTTTAGTTAGATGATTTTATGAATTAAGAGTAAGTTTATTTTGGGTTATTTATGAAAATGATTAACCTATCATGGAGGATATGTGATTAGGTTAATTACTTTTCAATACGAGACTTTAGGAGAAACTGATGTTGTTTGGAGATAAATGTTACGATTTAACTTGGAAGACTATGTGACTAAATCCTTCAAATATTTGGGTTTCAATCTTAGATTGGTTTACTTTGAATAATTTTATGGACAAATTGGTTATCGAATGGTCCTCATTGAATATTGGGTTTTGTTGGACAAATTTTGAGATTAAGAATAGATTTTCTTTTTATAAAGGGTTATCCTTTTTTGGATTATCTGACCTTGTACTAACATTTCTGGTTTTGGTTTTGGTTATAGCCTAAAGACATGGTATGTATATAGTTCTCTTTGGTGGATTTGGTGGTTCTCTAGAAGTTGATTATAGTACTCTTAATGTGAACAAGTATCCCTAAATACTCGTCTTTGGGAAAAAAATATGAGTTTGATTAAGGAATCTAGTAAAAGTTGGAAGTCAACATGACAAGTAAGTATGTTTCCATATGTTTTATTTAAGATCAAAAATAAATTCCTCAATAAAAAGTAACTTAAAACAAAAATGTTTTCTATTAACTTTTCCTACTGGGGAACCCAACACCATTTAACCCATCACAAGTTTGTGATTTTCTTATTGTTAACTTTCTCCTAAACATGTTTTCTATCACTCTCCATCAGAACATGACCCTATGTTTTCTCCTCCATGTCCATATTTTTCTACATGGAATCCTAGTATGGGTTAACTCGGGTGACCTTCGTACTTATCTTTCTTTATTTTAAAGTGATTATTTTACTGACTCTTGTTCTGATGTGGTACTTTCAAGGATGTTTCCAAGCTCAATTTTAAAAATTGCGAGGATGCAATTCCCAAAAAGGGGGGAAGGATGTAACACCCCAGGTAAATAAAGAATATGACATTTTCATATTTATCCATATTTGTGAATAAAATATTAATATGACTTTAGAGGGGACGCTATGCTCGATGGCGTACCCAACACGCAACAACGAGTTTCTTGGGAATCTTACAATGCACTCTAATAATAAAATAATATTAGTTTAAATGGTAGTTAACATGTAGCCGTTGTATTGGAGGTAATGGATAGAAATAAACAAAATATTATTATATATGTTTTTAAATGTTTTTACATTTATCCAATAAAAGATAAAGGCTTAAAATACCGAAATAATTCAATTTTAGGCGTATATGCCCTGGTTTTCACTAAAGGTTCACTTATCGCCTTTTGATGGCGAACCATCATTAAATATAGTTTTGTTCACTCTTATACATTCTATTGGACCAAATAAAACTCTTCTTATGAATTGGGACATCAAAATTTACTTTGTGTAAATTTTTGGTATCTTTCCGATAAAGTTCATTTTTTTTAAGGAATAGTGTAAAATGTTGTATTTTAATTCAAAACCACTTTTTAATCTAATTTATTTATATGATTAGATTATATTTTGAATTGGTTTTAAAGTGAAATTAGAATATATTTTTACCATTAAATCCAATAGTGGTCGTTGGAATTAATTTCACTTTTAAATCAGACTTAAACTAGTGTCAATCTTTTGATACTTATTGTTTCATAAAAACACGCTATTTGATCTGACAGCGGGAATTAATTATTAAATTAATTAATGTGACTTATATGTTTTGAATTTTTTAAAATAGACTTCATTTTTGAATTTGGAATATCAAATATAGCTTAGGGTGAATTTTTGCGATTTTTCTGAAAAACATCAATTTTTGATGAATAGTGAAACCACTAAGTGGTACTTATAAAAACTGATTTTTCCATTTAAATGAAATTTTGTCATCTTTGTGTTTTGAATTTCAAAAATCCGACATACATGGTTGTCATTAAGAAGTAAAATGTGGTTCAATGGGATAAAAATAATTTTTTTGGTGAATAGTAACTTATTAAGTTTTTAATCGCGATTAGAGGTAATTAGTGTAGTTTAAGGTAAAAATAATGTTTTAATAATATGAAATGAACTTGAAACATGTCTTAACCTCATTGTATGTGTCATGGCCGACCAAGAAAACCCATGGGTCAACTTGGGGACCCCATGAAGCCACTTTGGTTGGAAAATGACATTAATATTTTTTTATTTAAAGTTAAAGTAAAAATGAGACAAACATGAAATGTTTTACTAAAACAATTTTTACATGGGGATATACAAATACAATTTTTGACTATAAATATTCATTGGAAAGATAAAAATATTTCCTAAATAATAGTATTTTTTTATAATTTTTAGACATTAAATAAATTAAATTATTTATGACATCGTGATGATGCAGCGATGACCTCATTATTTAACGATTTAAATAAAATGGAAAGATAATGTAATATCTAAGACCTACACATGTCCAAAACCTATTGGATGAGTGTATTTTGAACCCTTATCACCTTATCCTCGAAACACATCAATGTGGGACCTCTTAAATCTGAATACCATTTTAAAATAAAGTGACTTTTCTTTACCTTCCAAGAGTGCCCCTCCTCTCCTCTTATAAAAGGCCCCCACCTCTACCTCCTTACCCACACTCCCAAAGCCTTTGGCTCGGCCAAACTCTGCCCATTTTGTCTCTCCAATTCCCTCTCTTACTCCTTGAAGCCTCACATTGGGCATAAGTCTTCCCAAGGAAGCCTTTGAGCTCAAACCAAAGGGAGTTACCCGATTTTAAGGTAATGTCTTCACTTGAGTCCTTTTTTTTGTTTTGCTTCTCAAACCCCATACACTCTTTTTATTCATTTCTTTTGTAAAAAATACAGTATCATAAATATACTAGGATGTTGTTATATGAAGTATTCTAGCTACACTTTCACACACCTACATCTAATGGTTAAAGAACATACTGTTTCTGTGGATGGTGAATTTCGGCCTCCCGAAACGGTGATTGTTCAACATTCTTTTAACACATTAAAAGGTGTCCATTAAGATGACACTATATTTATATGTGATATATAATATGTTTATGTTTTCCTTAAGCTTCTGAATTTTTCATTTTGGGCATACCTTTATGGTTTCCGTTATGGGTAAACGCGATATCTTCATTTAAGGAAGTGCGGACTACCGCCCCCTCAAAGTGATTTGATTCGTTAATACCATATGTGGTACGTATAATGGATATATTTAATAATATTATATATGATACTATACTGGAATTAAAATACTATTATGTATCATTATGTTTTAATTCCATTAAATATGAAATATAAATGGAAGTAGCGTTCATGTGTACGTACGGCTTACCGTCTCCATGAACGGTACATTTTATTTCTTATCTCAAAATGTTATGTAATATTATAAGTACATATATATAATGGATATATATGTAATATATTACATAAAAATTATGGATATCATTCTGTAATTATAACATATGTATATCTCTCTCATTTTGTTTTAATTCCATTAATATGACACAAAATGAAAGTAGCGTTCATGCGTACGTACGGCCTACCGTCTCCATGAACGGTGCTTTTCGTTTTTTATCTCCAAATGATATGGAATAGTATGAAATGAATATTTACTGGACATATATGATATTTTAATCATTAATACTATTCTGGAAATTATTTACTACATGGGCAATTTTTTTCAAACAAGTTCATTTTTGACTCATGTACCAAACATCGGCAAAAACGTCTGATATGAACTAACATTATTAAACAATTATTATAACATTATAATATGTGATATGAACTGAATAATAATCTCTAAAGGAGTTACTTAGGAAATTATTAATTGACCAAAGTTTATTATTCAGGAATATAAAGAAACGAACAAGACAAGTTGGACTTGAGGTAAGGGATCCAACTCCTCTCTTTCTTTTTAAGTACACTCTTTTATGTCATTCATTATAAGCTCATATTTCTTGTTATTGGGATGTTATTTTATATTACTCTTACTGTAATTTTTATGTTCATATTATGAGAGACCCTATTCTCTCTCATCAATCCATTTTAGAAGTTTTGAGTGGCGTCGTTAGGCTGCCGAATTTTCGTAAAAGTCTAACCTCTCTCTTTCTCTTTAAGTACTCTCCTTTATGTCACTTATTTTAAGCTCCTCTTTGTTATGATGGGTTATGTTCTTTTATATTCCTCTTTCTATAAAATTTATTGTAATTAGATATCCTATTTGATCTCATCAATCCATTTTTGGAAGTTTTAAGTGGTGTCCTTAGGCTGCCTAGTTTTCGTAAGGGATTTTTCATCTCACTTTTATTCCCGTGAGATTTATGCTACATTTGCCACAATTTCCTTTGAGTGGTGTATGTACTGAAAATTATTTTACTCATTTTGTAATATTATTTCATTTATGAGTATTTACATCAATGTTGTATTGTCCTTCTTTCACAGGGCGTATGTTTCGAAAGATACCCATGTCGGTAAGGGAACCTTTCACCCTCCTCTTTCTAAAAGACTTATTTTGTTATGTATTTTAATTCACATAATATTATTTTGTGATATGTTCTTATATATCCTTATTGATGTAAATTTTATGTCCAAGTGATGAGATACCCTTTTTATCTCTCATCAACTCTTTTTCTGAATTTTGAAGTGACGTTGTTAGGCTGTCTAATTATTGCAAGGGAACTTCTTAACCCAATTTTGATTCTTTGGGATAAACTTGTACACCTTGAATATGTCGTTCTATGATTATGTGTGAATGTCCTATGATTTTTTTACACTTAATACCCACTTATATTTCGTGTATTCATTTTTCACACATAGTTATGTAATTGATTTATCCTTAATCCAAGGATACCGTATTTGTATGGGACTTCGTCTCAATCTCCTTTCATTGAGGCATATTTTGTTTTATACACAACTTTATTTTATACGGTGTATAAACCCCTTTGAATTTTACATTTATCCAAAAGGAATATTTTTATACGAAGCGTTTTACTAAACGACAAAAGGGAATGTTTTTGTCGTACGTATGCGGCGACAACGACTTCTCCACCGCCGTGACCATTATTTGAGTTTCGTCTTCCTCTACAAGCCATACCTTCTTTTTAAAAGAAAAATAAATACCATGTTTTACTTTTCTTTTATTTTGGTATTGAAAATGGTTTTCATAATGTATTTATATCAATGTGTTGTATTTATATCTTTTTATTGAAAGGAGGAAATGTTATGTTTCCTTTATGCATGTTTTATGTGATAAGATTATGTTATGGTTCTTGGGCATTGTTATGAAGACGGGTGGTTCCGTGATAAACTAAGGGCGGGTGAGCCCGATATAGCTCTCCAATGCTTTGGGTAACGCGAAGGAGTGAAACGTTAAGGTTTCTCCGAAGAGATTTAGGGAATATACTGTGATGGGTATTCCAAACATAACCAAGAGGGTTACTCCCTATGTAAGAATGTTATGAATGCCTCAAGTTACCTTTATGTCTTATGTTTTCTATGATTTATTCATGATTTGATGAGGTATGTTAAAGTGCCTATGTTTTATGGGTAAAGTATGATTTCATTCTTATGTATATATGAACTCATGTTTCCTTTCTATATTTTTATAACCCTTACTGAGCTTTTTATGCTCATCCCAAGTTTTTGAAATGTTTTTCACAGGGAAAAGGAAAGGTACATGATGTGATGATAGTGTCAAGGATGTGTCAAGAAAGAATCCATGTTTTATTTTAAATATGTTTCCATTGATGGGAAGAATTAATACTGTCTTTTATGTAACCACTTTGTTTAAATGTGGAATGTAATGCAAGTTTCGTGATCTAATTCTCTAAAACTCTAAACCTAAAAAGATCCTCAATGTTTAATCTTGTAATAACTCAAGATTAAGTAAGGTTTAAGGCTGGGGCCTTATAATAGTACCACCAATAGGTGTTTTTGATGTGGTTAGGTCTTATAGTTTGAGTAGAGTAGATGGAGAATAATGAGAGCTATGAAATTTAGTAGTGGTTTATGTGATTGTGAGAATATTTTCTATGACAGGGATTTTGATGGTTAATATACTTGTAATATCATTTTAAGGGAAATAAAAAAGCATTAGTTTTTAAACAAGGGTACTCCATATGAAAGTTATCAGTGATGATCCTTATTTATGATCAGATATTTTGGTGATTTAATTTCATTATATAATTGTAATTTAATATGGATATCAGTGCTAGGATTTTGAAAAGTGTAATGCTGAGTATTTTGATTTTATTTTCATTGTCAATCTACTCTAGTTAGGTTATATGTTAGAGTCTATAATAAGCTATCTAGGATCTTTTGGGGGGGAAAGTTAATGGATATATAAAATAAAAGGGAATATGATTATTTTTAGTTCAAACCAAAGTCTATGTAAAGTTACAACGCAATATTGTATGTCACAGTCTATGTAGTGATGCACCAAGGTGTAGTGACGGTCACCATTCCATAGTGCTTTATATGAGAATAATCATGTTTGTGATAACAGTTTGGATTCAATTACTCCATCTCAAAATTATATCATTCTTGGTTATTAATTATATAAATATGGACTTGAGGAGTTTAAACAAATAAAATTTAAGATTCAACATTAGATATTCCTCGTGATGATTTAAATTTAATGTTACAAAAGTTAAAACATTTAATCATTTTATGATACACTCAATAAATATAAAGTTGAACCTTTGGTTCTTGGATTTTTATATAAATTTGGGTTGATCTTCATAAGTTGTTGTACCTTATTTTCATGTTAATTCACCACTATATCTTTTAAAACCAATATTAATATCATATTCTCATTTCACTCTATTCTTTAAATATATTGATCTAGAACAATAAAGATAAAGAGACATCCTAAACAAGATTTAGGTAATTCCCATGATCATGTATACCCTAGGAGGGAGGAACCCTTCAATTTCTCCTCATTGATCTTAGTCAAAATCATATTTAAATCTTTGATAGGCTGAATCATCAAGGTGAATGGTACATAATCTATTCATAATTCTTCCTTAAATTAATATGTATGGAAGATCCTATGGAATTAGGTTTTGATTTTTTGTTATTCTATACCTTTTTGGATGTTAGACATCCATAAAAACCCAAAATTTTTATTAGATCAATAATTATAAAGTTTGGATTAAATCATTAAAGTGAGAAGAATACTAGAAAAAAAAAGTTTTACATATACCACAACAGAACTGATAATGCAACTCCCATTTCTATTATTCTAATTCAATGACCATGAATAAAAGTTATGTAAAATGGTCATGGTGCATATAAAATATATAATACCAGACCATAGATCTTATGAAGTATCCATTATGGACATCTCTTGAAAAAATAGCGTGTTGTGATTGATTTCACAACATTATGGTAAACAAATTTATTCCCATGGTCATGGGAATCACAGTGATAGACCACACCATGATAAATGTAAAATTCCAATTTTGGGACTGATATTGTCATCATGAAATGGTATGCTCCCCATAATAACATGAAAAACTACTAACCCCAAACAAATTGGCTTAATTTTAAACAAAATCCAAAATGACCATGGTTCATTGTGTGACTATAGGACCTAATTAGCATGTGATTTTTGATAATTTTAATCATTCTTTCCATTATAAGAGTTTCACCCATGGAACACTATGTTGTTTTGAAATATATTTTGAAGGTAATTTAAAATAAAATTATTTTTTTTTGAAATTATTAAAAACCGTTATTGGTGTGGGCCTAGAGGTCCCTTACTGAATCCGAGGGAGACTTTAAACTGAACCAAAAACATTTTGGTAGATGTAATCTAGGTTTAAATTGGGACGTACATGGTTACATATTTTAAAATTTTCTTATAAATTATAAAATAATATAATAATAAAAGTGTTTATATATATTTATGAATAGTTTTGAAATATAAATATAATTATTTTTATATTAATCCTTTTTTAAAAAAAATTATTTAACCTATTCAAAAAGTATTTTTGAATTGAATGATAATGTGATAAATAGTTTAAATAAAATCAAGTATGTGATATTTACTTTATATAAATTGTTTACATAAAATATACAATTTTTTATTTTTTATAATAAAAATTTACATAAAATATAACATATTTTGGAATACAAAGGATTTTATATTAAAATAAAGTAAATAAAATATTATAATTTCATATTTTATAAAATTAAATTGTTTGGGTTTATCCATTGTAAAATTTTAATGATTCTATAATTTACTTAGGAATTATCCTAGATTTTTATCTCATATCTAATTTTTTGAAATGTTCATTCATTTAGTTTATTACCTTCTTTATTATTTATTAATATAAATTTTATATTATAAATTTTTATATATTATTTAGTTTAATAGTATTCAAACTCCTTATTTAAATTTTTATACATTCATTTGAGGAGTTACATGATAGGTTTGATAATTGATTTGGTCTTATTCAATAATTAATTTGGATTATATTAGTTTATAAACTTGAATTAAGAAGTTAATTATATCATATACATATATGGTGTTTAAATATTGTTGGAATTTAAAGCTATATTGAGTAAACCATGGGTTGAGGGACTTTGGGATAGACTACTCATTGACTTGGAGGCTTATTCATTATCAATAAAATTAGGGGTTGGATATCTATCTCACCATGCTTACAATTGTGGGGATTTTTGATTTCATAATATATTAATCTTTTTGATGAAATGGTTTCATGTACCTTATGCATAGGATTCATTTTTATTTGTATAAATCTAGTTATATTTTAATTTGGATTAGTAACACAAGATATGAGTTGTGTAAAGAGTGAAACATTATCATTAACCAAACTGGAGTACCATCCAACCTGACACCAGACCCAGTACATGGAATAGACAAAAGGGTGTTCTTGATCCCCACAAGCTGGAAACTAGTGCTTCGGTATCAAAAATACACATTGGGAATTATTTCACCAATTATATTACCATAATAAACCAGCAATAATAAACATCACATAACTGATAAACATAACCAAATGAGGTACAACAATTTTCAGATTCAAAGTTTTATAAAATTAACTAAAACCCAAAAGACCACAATGAAAAGGGAATAAAAAAACCATTCCAAAAGCCTCCTTGAAAAGATGTTCATCACCCTCACACCACCACCACCAACACCTATAATAAGTGTAACACTATCAACCATATCTACCATCACCGCCATGACACATCTTGCCTTTACTTGGGTCAAACATAACAAATTCTATATACACCCAAAGGTGTATGTAGGTTGTGATCCAAATCCCAGTAGGATGCCACCCAAAGAAAATATTCCATGCTATAACTTTATAAGACTAATTAACGTGAACATTTTTATAAGAACATTTTTAACATTTTCAAGGAACATATAAAGGAAATAATTTTCAGGAAAACACATTTAAGGAAAATATCTATCAAATAAAACATACTTTAAATCCACATATTAAACATGGTCCACTATATACCAATGGTTGGGACCACATCACATAAGTTTCATGTCACAATAGATCACAATGGGAAATACCTATAGGTAATCTAGCATTGGTGATACCCTAGAAACCTCGTACCTTATTGATCAAAATCTTCCAACCAAAATCAAGATCATTTTTGTGCACAATCTATTAGAGGGGTTTCCATCCCAAGGTATAATGGTTTCCATATCATAAGATAAAACCAATAGTGTTCCCATACATGACCCACTATAAGAGATCCCATCCTAAATTCTAATGGTCTCTGATCATATCACATGTTTAGTTATTGTTGTAATTATCAATTATAGTTGAGGAATCGGGGCCTCAACCACTTTCAAATAAACTAGAATACTAGTTCTGGTTAACCCGCCTAGATACCTGATATTCCCTTTGTGCTCAAATTCCATATCACATATCACATAAATCATCACTTTCACTTACACATTCAAAACATAATGAACATACAATAAAATCACCACTTTCATAATTCACATTTATTCAACAACCAAGGATCACATGGAAACCACTATTTTCCATAAAAACCCTATTTTATTTCCCACACACACTAAAACCATTTAGAAACACATTTTACACCACTTGGGTAGTTTATAAATCCCCTTTGGAAACACTACAAGAAAAAACACATGAAACCCAACCATTTCTATGCGAAAATAACCTTTCAAATTCATTCACATAACAAATCCATTTTATAACATGCTTCACATCACTTCTATAGTTCACAAACCAAATTTAATGTTCAAAAAAATAATCCAACATGCAACAAAAGGAATTTCTTTTGGAAAACCCACTTTCAAGACACCAAAACCTCAAGTTCCATTAAAAATACATTTCACGCCTTTCACACAAGGCATAAAACATATTCCAGAAGTATCGTAATGAATCAAACAATAAATATAAACTATTTATTTTAAAAAACCATCTTACATCACATATTCACCTAAAATCCTTTTGAAACATATTCTGAACCACACAAATAATCTATATAACCCATTTCAGTAACCAAGAAAGTAATCCAGAATCATATAATAATGTAAAATCATGGGGCCACCTACCTCACACATGGAAACTTCTTGAAACTGGTGAGAAACCACAATCGCACCTCAATAATACCCTATAAAGGAAAAATTGAACAATGACCATCATGATTTAACCCAACATCTCAAGATTGACCCCTCATCTGTTCAAATAAACTTTTGGAAAATAATAACTCAAGGAGAAAAGGGAAACCCTATAAAAAGGGAGAAATCAAGAGAACATAAACTTACTTGATGATTACTTGAAGGTCCCACTAAAACCACCAAAATATTAGAGTTCAAGAGGTCCATGGAGGATAATAGGGATCTCATAGAGATGAAAATACAAAATGGGGTGGATTAGGGGTGGTTTGGGGGTTAAATATGAAGTGGGAAAGAAATTAATTTCCCTCTTTTTAATGACAGATATTTCACACAGTTATCCCGCACCATTTTTCAAATCTTGTGTAAATCGTGTGTCCCTCATTTTACAAGAGGAATGAGATTCACAGTTATCCAACATGATTTTTTAAACTGTGTGATAACTATGCAGACACCTCTGTACAAGATGAATTTGGTTTCAGAGTTTCCTGGGCGATGGGGCATGATTTCCCCAAATTGTGCACTGACTGTGCATCGCCTACAGTCAAACCCAAAATCTCTTTTTTTCTCTATAAAATCTTGGGGAACCTAAGGTATAAATTCAAGAATGAAAATAAACGAAAAAATACCTCAAAAAAAGATCATGGATGTGACAATTCTTCCCACCATGAAAATATTCCATCCCCAGAAATTCACTCCAAATATTGATCATAAAACAAAAACTAATACTGGTCCTCAACCCAAGACTTCCACTCCCACGTATGATACGCATAATTACCATGGTTCCAATGAACTCAGAACAATGGTATGAATTTATCATGAAGCACTTTCTCTTAGGAATCCACAATTCACACTAGCCACTCAAACATAGACAAATCATGCTCCAACTCTAACTCCTACCAATTCAACACATGGGATAGATCCAAGTTGTACTTTTTCAGCTGGGAGACAAGGAACACATCATAGATTGATGTGAATTGATATGGAAATGTTAACTTGAATTCCACCTTACCAATATGATCGATAATCTCAAAAATTTATGACATACCTCGGCTTTATCATCCCTTACTTATCCAAACGATGGTGTCCCAAGTGAGGGGCCACTTTTCAAAACACATGATCACCCACAAAAAACTACAAATTTCAAAACCTCTGATTATAATAAGACTTTTGATGACTCTGTGACGTAAAAAAACATTTCTTTATCAACATAACTTTATCAGAAGATTCTTTCACAAGGTTTTATCCCAACAATGAGGTATTACCCACCTCAGCCCAACATAAAGGGGACCGACATGGCTTACTATAAAGAATCTCAAAATGATCCATTTTAATCGATGATTGGTAACTATTAATATATGAAAACTACAAAAAACATAAATGTATATCTAATGATCCATTGAAATCCAAGACACATGCCCAAACATTTATTCCAAGATCTGATTCACTCACTCTATCTGACAATCTATTTGAGGGTGGTTCGTTATTCTCCACTTGACATGTGACCCCATCTTGTTTTGAAGGCCTTACCAAAACTTAGAGGTAAAATGGAATTCTCTATTGAAAAAAAATTATCTTCAGCACACCATGAATCCTCACAAACTCCTGAACATACAACCAACCAAACTCATCTACTTTGGATGAATCCTTAATTGGAATGAAATGGGATGATTTGTCCAGACAGTCAGTCACTACCCAAATTATATTCTTCCCCTGAGGTGTACGAGGAAGGCTGACAAAAAAATCCATGGAAATCTCATCCCACTTCCAGGTTGGAATGGGTGTTGTCTGAAGTAAACTGGAGGGCCTTTTGTTCTTTTATTTAACTTTTTGACATGTATCACATTTTGATACAAATTCATATACATCCTTCCTCATACCTGGCCACTATTACATTTGATGCACATCATAGAACATCTTGGTGGAACCAGGATGAACAAACCACTGGGACAGGTGGATATCCATCATTACCCCCCTCTACAATGATAAAATCACCATAAAGCGACCCTTGAATCAGAAAACTCCCTCAGGAGACAATGAACAGTCCTAAGGTACCTACCAACCATTTAAGAACTGTATATAATACTAGAACAACTCATCACTCAACTGCTCTTTTCAAATCAACTCTAGAAGAGAAGGTGTCAATTGAACACTATCCAAGATCACACCTCCACTATATTCCTTGTTCATGAGATGCATCTATGTGAAATGACCTATCATCATCTACTCATCAATAGACTCCATCAAATATTGAACTAGAAATTTCATACTCAAGGCATCTATAGCCACATTACCTTTTCCATGGGTATAGAATATATCTAAACCAAACCCTTGAAGGTATTTAAACCAAAACTTTTGCATCAAATTCAATTCCTTTTGGGATAAAACTTTTGGTAGTATATTATAATCTGAATAAACTACAAACTTTTACCCAAAAATATAATGGTGCCACGTATTTAAGTCATGCATCACTGTTTCTAACTCCAAGTCATGAGTTGGGTAATTCTTTTTATGTGGTCGGAGTTGGTGTAAACCATATGCCACCACATGGTCATCCTACATTAGTACACACCCAAGACCCATTCTTGAAGAATCTCAATAGAAAACATGCCCTTTCTAGATTTCAGAAAGATAAAGATAGGGTTTTTGGTCAACCACTTCTTAATCTCCTCAAAGGATGCATGACACTCTGATATCCCTTCAAACTTCACTCACTTCTAGGTATGTTTTTTCATGGACAAAAAAATACAAGGGAAATCATGGAAAACTAACTATAATACCCATCCAGGACCAAAAAATATTCTAATCTCAAAAAAAAATCATCAGTTTTTCCCATGACATCACTACAATGATCTTCTCAGCATCCACTGAAACCCCTTGTTCTGATATCACAAGACCCATAAATATCATCTTCCTAATCCAAAATAGTGAACTTGGAAAACCTTTCATAGATATGATGATCTCAAAGGGTGACCATCATGATTCTCAAGTGCTTATCATGCTCCTCCTTGTTCCTGGAATAGACCAGGATATCATCCATGAACACCCTAACAAAGAAATTGAGATACTGACTAAAACCCTTCTCTCACTTCTTACTAAGAGGCATTAGAAAATACATCACATATAGTATAAGTTCAGTTGGTAACATTAACACATCCACAATATTGGAAAAAATAAAAGAAATGGAGGCACCAATATCAAACAGAACAACCTCTAGAGATGATGTAATAAGAACTGTACCTCGAACTGTAGAAACATCTACATCCGATTCCACAGGTTCTTGATCCACAGCATGAAGATGCCTCATCTCTGCCTAAGCCTGAGAATTACCATTAGCCTACAACTCTGAACTAAACTAAATCTATCTATAATATGGTCATACCTACCACAGTGACCTCCAAACTGAGAGAATTCATTCTTGAATGGTTTTAACTGAGTTGATATCCCTCTAGAATCCATAGATTCTACACAACTCTGTTATGGGTGAACCACTTTTCAAAATTTCTATAAGTTCCCCATGGTTCAACACTAGTGGAAAGGTCTAGTTGGATATAATCATTTCAACCACATGTGTATTGTCGTTCCACACTGATGTAACAAAATGACCTAGAATTGGAAGCCATGGACAAATACATTCCATAAGGATGTCATGAACTACCATCACCCTTCTTCTTCTATTCACCCCACTTCCTTTTTCTCTCAGATGAACTACCACTGCCCACTAATAACACTGCTCTAGAGAAACCATGATTTTTCTTATGATCAATTTTTTCTATCATATCATGATCAACCACCTCATCATAAGTCTTAAAATTGAACAATAAGACCTAAGATTTGATTTATTACCATAGCCTCGTCTCAAACTTTTGAACCATTAGCTGGTCATTAGAAATGATCTCAGTTGCGTACCGAACTAACTTAGAAAAGTGGTTAGCATACTCTATCACGATCTGGTCTCCCTATCTAATCTCCAAAAACTCTCGAGATCTAGTGAGGGAAAAAATTTCAGTATAATACTTCTCATTTAAAACGACCATGAAAACCATCCAACCCATCTAGTCATGATTTCCATCTTTCACCACTGAGCCCCACCATTTTATACTAGGACCTTCCAACATAAACAGAGAAAATTTCACTCTAACTGAACCAAGATTTTCCAGAAACTCAAACATCCTCTCTATCATCTAAAGAAACTACTCAGCATTTTGAGGTTATGTGATACCTCAGAAAGAATGAGTCCTTTCCTTGAGGAACTCTGGAGCTTTGTCCATTATAGGACCTGGTTTGGCTTCTAGATCTTGATTAGGTCCAAATACCTCTCCTTGGACTAAATCTTGGATAGCCCAAACCACATCTTCCACTAGCCTCTAATCAATTGGTGAGGGAGAACGCTCTCTGGCCTCTTCCTGTGGTTGTACTAGAATTCTCTCGGGAGACAACATGCTACATCAAGTAACTTAAACAAAGAAATCTATAAATACACCATTATGAAAATTTTCAACATTAATAACATATCCCAAACACTTCCATAAATTATAAAAAACCAAATCAATTATATTATCAAGAAAAAATGAACCACACCACCCCCACCTAGTGTCCATATACAGTTTGTAGTCTGTATATCTCACTTGGAAGAGAAATCAAACCAAATACCAATATCCCATTAGGACTCGAGTCTTTACATGATGTGTGTTGGCCAGACAACCCACTCATAACCAAAACCTCAAGCACCAAAAATCATAGTTATAGTCTATCCAGATTATTCCCAAATAACATAACCCAAAAAGAGAAACCCCCCCTCCCTCTGATTCTATTTTTTCATGAACCAAACTAGAGTTTCATCCAACCCAACACCTGATCCAGTCTATGGCATGGCCTGAAGGGTGTTCCCGATCCCCATGGGCTGGAAACTAGTTCTTGGGTATCAAAAATACTCTTTGTTAATGATTTCACCTATTTATATAACTATAAACAACCAACAATAATAAACATCACATAACTAATAAACATAACCAGGTACAACAATTTCTAGATTCAGAGTTTTATAGCTTTAACCAAAAACCAAAAGACCACAATAAAAGGGGAACAAAATATCTATCCCAAAAGCCTCCATGAAATAAGAGGGTCATCACCCTCACACCGTCACTACCAATACTGGCAAGAAGTGGAACACTAGAAATCGGGTCCACCATGACTCATCTTTCCTCTTCTTAGGTCATAAATAAAAAAATTCTACATACACCCCAATGTTTATATATGGTGTAAGACAAATCCTAGTAGGATGAAACCCAAAGTAAAGATTACATGCTATAAAATTAGAAACAAAATTAACGTGCACATTTTTATAAGAACATTTGAAACATTTTCAATGAATATATAAAGTAAATCATTTTCAGTAAAAAACTTTTAGGGAAAACAATTCTTAAATGAACCATACTTTAAATCCACAAAGTACACAAGGTCCACTTCATATTGATGTTTGTAACCACATCACATATGTTTTATGTCATAAGAGAGCACCACTGGAAATCCTTATAGGTAATCTAAAACTAGTGGGACCCTATAAACCTCATACCTTCGTGATAAAAATCCTCCAACCAAAATCAACATCATTCTGGTGCATGATCCATTATAGGGGATCTCAGCCCAAGGTATAATGGTCTCAATATTATAAGCCAAAACCAACAGTGTTCCCTTCTATGATCCACTAGAGGGGATCCTATCCCAAGGTCTAGTGGTCTCCAATCATGTCACGTGTCTAGTTAGTGTTGTAATTGTCAATTCTGTTTGATAAATTTGGGCATTGGGAACATCCAAATAAACTAGAATACTATTTTTTGTTCACCCACCAAGATACCTGGGATTTCTTTTGTACTCAAATTCCATTTCATATATCACATAAATCATTTCTTTCACATAAACATGCTAAGAATCATAAAAAAACAATAAAATCACAACTTTCACAATTAACATTTATTCAATAGTCAGGCCTCACATGGAAACCAAAATTTTCTATTAAAAAAACCAATTTTATTTCCCAAAAACACCAAAACCATTTGGAAACACATTTCTCTCCACTTTCATAGTTCATAAATCCCATTTGGTAACACTACAACAAAATCACAAATGAAACCCAACCATTTCTATGGGCAAAGACCCTTTCAAATTCATATACACACCAAATACATTTTATAACTTACTTTACAACACTTACACAATGCACAAACCAAATTTATAGTTCACAAAAAATAATGTAACATGCAAAAAAAATCCATTTATTTTATAAAACCCACTTTCAAGACACTCGTACATCAAGTTATTTTAAAAATACATTTCCCACCTTTCACAGAAGGCATAAAAAATATTCAAGAAGTATCACAATGAAGCACAAATTAAATATGGCTAATTTATTTTTAGAAACCAACTTCCATCACATAAGCATCTCAAATAATTTTTTAAAACATTTTTTTACCACAAAAATAATCCATAGAACACAATTAATAAAGCAATCAAAAATAATATGATAATATAAAATCATGGAACCACATACCTCACACTTTTAAACTTCTAAAAACTGGTGGAAACCCACAATAACACCTTATAAATACACTATAAAGGTGATATAGAACAAAAACCATCAATATTTCACCCAACATATCATGATCGACTGATCATTAGGTTAAATAACCCACTGGAAAATAATAACTCAAGAAGGAAAGAGAAACCCTAGAAGAAGAGATAAATCAATAGAAAAGATACACACTTGATGATTACTTGAAGTTACTACACCAAAACCACCCAAATATTAGAGTTCCAATGGTACAAGGAGGATAAGAGGGATATCCTAGGGATGTAATCCCGAATGGGGAAGATTAGGTGTAGTTTGGTGGTTAAATTTGAAGAGGGAAAGAATGTAATTTCACACTTTTTAATGACCTAGATAGTTCACATAGTTATTCTGAATGGTTTTCTAATCCATATGGAAACTTTTAATCCCTCACCATCTAGGAGGAACAATAACCATGGTTATCCTTCATGTTTTTTCAAACTTTGAGACAACTATGCGGTCACCTCTATCCAAGATAAAATTGGTTGCACGGTTTCATGGGAGATGGTTCATAGTTTACAAAAACTATGTGCCAATTGTGTGTCTCCTATTTTCCAGACTAAATTATCTATCTTTCTCCAAACAAATTATGGTGAACCAAATAGATAAATATCAAACCAAAAATAAACAAAGGAATACCTCAAATAAAGATCTTGGATGTGACATACATTAATATAGTTTAAACACATTAATTTGGTGGAAGTAATTGAGATTCCAATCTAATTCATTATGAGCATGAATACATATAAAATTAATATAAGGTATAATATAGTTATACTAAAATAATTTTAAAAATACTAACTGTTAGATCCCTTCCAAAGTATACACTTGTCAAGACATCGAACATCTAACTGGGTTGGTCAACATAAAGATGGGTGCCCCTTGATTATCTTGTGTAAGGAAAGAAAGTAATGAATAAACCTTGTAGGATTAAGTTTCCATTTTTTTAATATTATTTGGTTTACATGTATCCAAGAAACCCTAACTAGATTAGGATACATGAGGAATAAAATTTTATTTATCTTTATGATGGATTGGGAAAGAAACTATCCACTCAACTATCTAAGAGTCATATATGATATGATTAACATAATGGTTTAACTAAATAGATATGTTATGTGAGAAATTCTAAATTAACCTAAATCATAGTGAAATATGTATCTTATCCCACTAAACATTATGATTTTATTTTCATTAGGTCACTATTTTAGTGGGAGGACGTTTAATAAATAACCTTATTAAATGTATTTAAGACATGATATCATTGGATATAAATTTGAGATAAATATTGGAAAAGAAAAATCTTAATAGAAGAATATTACTAGAGTGATATATAAATTTAAATATTGTTCATAAGTATAAAACAACAAAATCTGTTAGATAAATAACTTCTTGAGTAATCAAATGTTTAAGTTGTTCAAAAAGTAGATATAGATTCTTATGAGAAGAATAAATGAGTTCATTTAAGGTTTAAAAGAAATTTGGAATAATTGGACCAATGTAATTTTTACTCTCTACTCATATACTCAGTGTGGTTGATTATGATAATTAATTAGAGAGATCAAAGGTTTTTATTAAGGCTTGTTTTTGTTATGGAATTAATTTTGTAATAATCCATGTAAATTTTTCCATAATGTGAATGATTTCAATAAATCTTTAAACTATTTTTTAAAAAGTGTTGAGGATTACAAAACTAGGCATGATATGATCATATTCTGGGTATTAATTGATAGTATAAGAAGTTAAGAGTTCAAAACAAAAGAATAAAGGTTAGTCAGAATGTTTCTTTAATTTCTATTCAATGTCATTGAACCTATTGAATTTTTCAGGATGGAAGGGCATTGTATCCATATGATGGGACTGTCTAGAATACTTGAAGGGAATTTTTCTAAACTATATTATTATTCCATATCAATTATTAATGATTTATAATAAATTCATCAATTTTTAAAGGGTATATGATATCAAAATTATATTTTAAAAATGTTAAAAATATAAAAGAGTTGAAAATTAGGGTAAGAATTGATGAAAATTGTAGTTTCAAGTGATGAATAAAAGGGTTGTGAAATCATGAAGTGGTTTTAAATGAATATTTAAATCTTAGATGAATTTAGATAAATTATTTGTATAGTTATCTCAATTTTATTATATAAAAAGTGAACATAATTGTTAACAAAAAGTTTTTATGAATAAAATAAGATGATACACACGGTTTATGATTCATTAGATTCTATAACAAGTTTGAAAATAATTAAAGGAAAAAATTTTATCTAGAATAAAATTTTTTATAAAATATATTTGTTAAAATATGAGGTAAGGATTTCCCACCACCCAATAGTGGCATATTTTATATAAATTATTATTTTCAAAAATAAGATACAAAATTTATAGAACATTATATATGATATAGATACAATGGTTTATTTGTTAAATATTAACATTAAGAAGAAATAAATTCCATTTCCTACACACAAAGAAATTTTTGTATCTTAATATGATATTATGTACAAAATATAGTTTCCAAGAGGCTAGTGGAAATACATTTTAGACTTAGATAAGTTAAAAGGGTAAAAAATAAAATATTAAACCAGCCTAATTTAAATTAAATATCACATAATATCCTAAAATATTTTTTGGTATTTTAGAAATGAAAAATTAAAATGGTTAAATTTATTTACTGTAATAAATTTAATTTCACTTTTTATCTAAAATAATTTTAGGATGTGTTGGAAAATAATAATGAAAAAGTTACCAAAATAACTAAAAAAAATTAGTGAAAATTTTCCAAGAATTTTGATGATGGTGATGAAAATATAAAGTGTTTTATGTTTATAAAACAATTTATTAGCATTATAACATTTAATGTTATGAAGAAAACAACTCTAGATGATTTTTTCAATGTGTTAAATAATAAAAATACGATTACTAAGTCTCATAATTATTCAAATAAACTTTCTTTATAGTTTTTCCTCACTAAGTTATTTTAGTAGGAGGTTTTTATCAGATGTTTATAAAGAGTTTGAATAGTAATTACATATATATGTAATGTGTTTAAAATAAATTTAAAATATAGTAAACATAAATATAATTTAGTAGTCTATCATATATGATATGATTAGACTTGCACTTATTTATAGATTTGTTCGTATTATTAAAGTATTTTAAGAATTTAAAATGTATCATGATATAAAAAATGTAGTCTCTATTTTTTTATTCTTTAACATTGGATATATATATATTTTGTAAGATGAAAATATAATTGGCCTCTCAAAGTATGACATTGAGTTATCCCTAAATGATAACTAAAAGTTGTATCATAGGTTATGATGAAATTTTAAGGATAATATGGGTAATATTTCATAAAGAGATATAAAATGTTCTCATGAGGGAAAAAACATGATTTTTACACTGGATTATCCATCATGTATACCACATGGAGTGTAATACATGGTGTATTTGGTATAATAGGGGTGATTTTTCATATTGAATCTCTATACCTGAGGTTGGAAAGATACTTATCATGTAAACCTTGATACTTTGATACCATTATTAAATAATCTGTAAATATTATATAATCAGGGGTGATTGGATAGGTTTTTGATCATATCATTAATTTATGGTTAACCAAGAAGGGTTTTTTCCTCTCATATATTGAGTATGACATCTGAGACCTTGATTGAGATAGACTGAGGAAATTTAGGGACTATCCTAGATAATATTCATGTGATGTACTTATATATACTGATGAGGGGAATGTTATGTGATTTTATTCTTAAATGAATTAAATGTAATGTATTTGTTAACTTGGTCATTCTATGTTTTGAGAATCTAGACCTTGTGAGTCAGATATATGGGAGTGAGATACTCTATGTCCGATGGTCACTTGATGTAACATCCCTAGATTTTAGTGTATATTCTCCTTAAATAAATAATATATTAAATAGTGTGTTTCACATACTATACCAAACTTAACTGAAAAACCTCGATATATTTTTAATATTAAAGATGATCTTTAAAACTTATCCATTAAATTAACATGGTATAAAATACAGTAACCATATTACAAAATCAATAAATAAAGTATGCTGAAATTGCATCTGTAAGTATATGTCTAACATATAAATTCCATTTCGTTGATCTTGGAAAGGATGTAGCATCTCTTGGGGTTTCTCTAGAAAAATCCCAATCCAAACTCAAGCAATAACGATTTGAGAGAAACCATAGATATTTCCACAATATCCACGCAAGTTGAACCGCCACACAAAACTAAAACCAGATATTATTTGATGCTTAAGTATTACACAAATATCAAAATGATTTATTTAGTTATAAATTAGGATGATATCAATGTGTAATAAAATATTTATATATATATATATCATGAATTTTTATACTTTTTGAATGGTTATTTTTTTTCAATTCACTTTATGATTAAAAAAAGACTTTCCAAAAAATTGGCATTTTATTTCAAGGAACTAGGTTTATTATGATTGAATTTTGACAAGATATATTGATTTTATGAATAATAATTTAACATTACATTAATTAGTAATTTATAGGAAAAAGAAAAATTAATATACCAAAATTCATTTTCTTATAAAAACATTTTTTTCATCATATTTTATATATTTAATTAAAAATAATATTTATAAATTTTAAAATGTGAATTTGAAAACATAACTTCATTTTTGGATTTATCTTGAAAATATTAAGTTATATTAATTTTTTTATATTTTTCTAAAAATATGGATTTTGTTTGTGAATAGTGAAATATACTGTTTTTACTACTACGAACTTTCTTCTTCTTCAAATACCATCCATCAAAGGATTAACCCCCTTCTCAAAGGAGATAATCCAAGAAGTGAGGTATAAGTTCATAACCCCTCTTTCTCATTTCAATTTCATATTATGCACTCCTGATTAAAATTTAACTACACTATATTAAAATAATTACATAATTATCCATTTTGTAATTATATTTTATTTTAATTATAGTATTCTCATTAATATTATTTTCTCTTTTCTATTAATAAAAATTAAAACATTAATCTTCTGTATGTCCAAACTATTGCCTCCATGAATAAACAAGTTTTTTTTCAATATCTCCATTCATGGATTCTACTAAAAATGGTTTTAAAGGATTAATATGGAATTTTTTATATTAATAAGGTTATATTAATATAAATTTTATAATATATTAATCATATGAATGAGAACCAACCATTATAAAATAAACTAACATAAAAAAGTAAACTAATAAGGAATAAAAATTAGTTCATACTATGTAATTGTTTCATATACATCAATTATTCTCTTAATTTTCTATAATTATGATATATCACACTAATAAAAACTAATTAATTTCATTATTCTGATGGTATAATGATATTTCAACTAAATAAACTCATAATCATCCATTAATCGTAGTATATTCATGGTTGGGTCGTATTGACCACCTACTTGAACAATGGTATGAAATTATATCATGGATAATTATGAAAACATAATTAAGGGTTTAATATGATATAAATGTTTAAATAAATTTTTAATTTATTTTTGGTTGTTTTTATAAATATTTATTTCATTAACTAAGAAAACACCCTTTATGGGTTACGAATCACTAAAATATGTTTATTGTCGATTTCATCTTCTAGGATAAAGACTAAAGAACTCCTAAAAAGAAATTGAAACTTAATAAATAATTATAAATAATCCATTATATAAAATATAATTATTTGGTTAATATCTAATTTAGAAGAATAAATAATACTAACACCACTCCTATAAAACTAGTATAAACCATTAAAATTATAAACACTCAATTTGAGAAAATAGGTAAAAACTAACTAATATGTATGTATGAAATGATTATCAATGAGGAGTATAAATGGTTATAGTTATAAATAATTTTATTGGGTATGTAATTAATAAAGTTTATTTAATTATTTGTGATTTTTTTTTGTTAGTGCATTTAGAATCAGGACCAAGGTAAGGGTTTTCATCTCAATTTCCTCTCTTTGAAACATATTTTAAATTATAAACCTAATTACTTTTATATGGTGTATATAATGATTAATTGATATATTATATGACCAAATACCATTTATTAATGAGGATTTAAGTTTAATTTAATTCTATCTCATTCAATATTTTTTTATTTAAATGCTCCTAAAGTTGTGAGGGTTTTTGTTAACTCAATTCTCGATCATTGAGTTATAATTGTTCTTATTGAACATATTTCATATAAGTTGGGTAAAATCTATCATATGATTGTATTATTCGGTTTTTTCTCTTTTAATTATTGTTATTTACATTTTTATCATAGAAAACCCTTTTCAAATGTTTCTTACTTCATGAACTATGTTACCCGTAATGTACTTTGGTACCTCAAATCACATTCTTCGAGTTATATGGTTTATTTTGAACTTCAACCTTTAATATTATATTTATTTATTGATTTAAAATTTTATATTTTGTTATATTTTATCATTTTAAAGAAAATATCTATTTTCATTCAAATCCTCCAACTTGATTGTTTTCTCACCTAAAAGTATAACATTAACATGGATAAACCTTTATCTCTTAATTGGATCTTTGTTTCAAGTCAATGCTTCACTTTATTATAAATTTAACATTTCATTTATTTAAACCAAATAATTTATTAATTTTTGTGATAATTATACATTCCTTTACCACTTTTAAAAGATAAGTTTTATTACCTATTTTATGATGTGGGTTTTCAAAAAAGGTATTTAAAAATAACAAAAAGGATATTCCTTTCAAAATAAACTATTTTATTTCCAAAAACACATTTACACTAAATATTTCATGAATTTTTCACAGATTAATTATAGAATATTCTTTTTAAAATCAAAATATTTCAAATGGTTTCACTTTACCTCTTTTAAAAATGACTGTTGAAAATGATTTTTAACTCATTACTTTTTGAAATAATTTCATGATTTCACTTCAAGGTTCATATTTATCTCAAGGAATATATATTATATGATGTTATTTTTTATGATACACCCTTTAAATGATTTTATTAAGTTCATCTCTGGGTGAATTAATTTGGAATCAATCAATCTTGTTTATGTGGTTATTTATGTGAAACATTTTGAAAATGTAATGTGAAACTAATTATTATTCTAGTATTTTATTTATGTGATGATTACTTGTTTTATTATATAATAAATGTATGGTTAACCTTTAATTTATATTTAGTACTTATATATCCTAACAATTTATTGGGTAAAGCATTAAATTTCATGAGATAAAGTTGAAATGGGTAGTGATGCGCGGTTTAAAATGGTAAACGAGATATGATTCTTAATCCACTATGGGAAATAGGTTGTTATTCCTAAAACAAAATGAGAAGAAGGTTTTAATACCTAATATTATATAGGAAACATTTTGTGATTCATGGTCCCCTAGATAAAATATGTGTTGATGGCTGATAAACAATTTTGAGTATCTATACGTATGTTAGTGTTGTAATATTTTTATATGTGATTATGATATTCCTCTAGATGATGATTTATGTCTCATGTTTTCAAAGCCTTTACATCACATGATATATTAAGTTATATGATATTACTTGTTCTCATATTATAAAATTTGAATAGATTCTATGATTATATTTTCTTTTAATCATATATTTCTCTCATGTTTATGTTTTCCCATATGATTAAGATCTCACCCTGGGTAACATGTTGATATGGTTATTGTTCCCTTACAGAGAATTTGAGCTCACCCCTTTCTTATATATCCATTTACTAGGTCATGAATATTATTTTAACTGGTGATATTTCTAGGATAAGATCTTTTTTGATTAAATTGTAGGGAAATATTCACAATCATTATGGAATAACTCATTTATATAGCTAGTTTACAAAGACACTAAACCTCTCGATTCTTGATATATTTAAATTATTATGTACTAAAAAAATTAAATATACAAATAATTTAAAATAAATACATTTTTATATAAGGTAAACTCAATTGATATTAGATTCATGTTTTAGTTATTTTTAGATATTAGTGTTGTTACTTTTGGGATTAAGGTTAGAGAGCCTTAGTGAAAACCCAAGAGATGAGTCTAAGTATAGGATGATATAAGAAAATATTGGTAAATTATTGAGTAGTTTATTTTCCTAGAAAGGTATACCTATCTTGATATTGGAAATTGGATGTGGCTATGGAATAGATTCACCTAACAGTAATCACCATGAAAAATGATGGTTGAGCCTTGAATTGATCTCCACTATGGTGCATGATGAGTGAGCCTGAGACTACATGGCTGGATAGACACTCCTGGGGGATAGTATTTGGTTAATCATATCTAATTTAAAATATTTTAGGAAGTATTTTTTATATTATGGATTTATCTAAGGAATATGATAGAAACAAACATAAAGAACCCAAGATTAAAAAAATAGAGATATAGGTTGAACCGAAAGGTCTTGATTAATTTTGAAGAGTTATAAAATTTAAGGTTGAGTTTTTTAATGTATTTATCTTGTAATAATTTGTAGTATTAACTATTAATCACACTAGATTAAATCCTTTTGGTTCTAAAAATGGATGAATCTAGGAGGAACCAATTTAATAATGTGCATGATAGACAATGAAGTGATTTTACTAATGTGAAACTAAATGGGATAGATGTAGTTTTTTAAAATATTGTGTCTATGATCACACAACTATATTGAGTTGTGATTAACAACTTATATATTTATGGGCATCTAAACACATAAAATAAGATAAGTATGGGGTTTTATAGAATATCAGGTGATAAAGACTGTGATGAAATAAGATATAATTTCATTTATATCAAAAATGCGGGAAGAGTCACCCAAAGGTAGGTATCAAAGTAACTAGAAAATATTTTAATTGTGGAAATGGAGGAAATAAAGAAATAAACTACGAAGGAAAAAAGAAATAGTTCATTCAACATGATGAAAAAAAATACTGTTCTTCCAAAGGATCCACTAGTAGTTCGATGTTTTAGGTGTGAGGAATTTGGGAACTATGAAAACAAAAGCACTAATCCAAGGGATTAAGATGATAATCGACACCAACAACCACCTAGACCATGGGATAAAATAAAATCCTATGCAATGACTATAATTAAAATTAATAGTGATAATTAAGTGGTGATAGGTACAATTATTCATCAGTATAAATTTTTGGATTTCTTATACCGTGTATGTTTTCACAAACTATTAGTTATTAAAATAAAACACCTAGTGGTATCGAAGTGTATTTCAAGATCATGTTCTCAAAGGAGGATACATGCTGGATGTTTTAATGACTACAGTGAGTCAACTTAAATGAAGATCAAAACTCTTGGATTGATAAATAGAATAGTAATTTGATACGTGATTTCATTTATGGGAAAACAAGCATCTAATAGAAAGTGCATACATGGGACAAGATGGCATATCACATAGAGGATATCATTAAGGACAAACCATATATGGATGTTACCTCCATTGATTAGTTATTATTCAAGGTAAATAATTCCAACCACATTAAATTTCTCTGGAATGGGGTATTTATTTGTTACGAGGTTTGATTTTTTGTACTATGGATTTTTTTTTTGTTTCCCACTTTTTCCATAAAAGTGAATATGAAATAAATTATATAATTTTGAGTATCGTTATTGTATCCAAGGTATATTAATATTCTTTATAGTCTGTGGTATTATGATTCATTCAAGTCTTATTATCCTTCCTTTAGATAAATTTAATGGGATTTCTGAAATGGATTTCTTCTCTATAATTAGAGAGGAAAAAATATTTTTTGGAATAGTGAAATCACATTTCCTATAAACCTATGATAATATAGAAATGAAAAGATTACTATGATCTCTCATGGAAAAATAATTCTAATATAAGAATCATTCCACTTAATCATGAGGGATGTTTATAAAAAATTGTTATAAAGAAAACCCATATTGTGATATGTTTGTTATGATGGAAATGATGATTTTTTTAGTCTTACCCAAGTTACTAAGGTTGAAAACTTTTTAAATATAAATCCTTGTGTTACAACTACCTTATGGATGTCCTTAACTATTTTTCATTGGTAAGTGATAATTAAAATTGAGGGGATGCAATTTATTTAAGGATAGAGAATGTAACAACCTCTGATTTCACTACATATTCTCATTAAATAAATAATATATTAATTAGTGTGTTTTACACATTATAAAAAACGAAAATAAAAATAATTCATATATTTTGAATATTAAATATGACTATTAAAGCTTAACCATTAAATAGGATGGTATAAAATGAAGTGACCATATTAGAAAATCAATAAAAAGTATGAAGAAATGACATTCAAAATTGAAAGTAATCCTTATGAATCTAATTTTTCAAATCTAAAAAGGGGGTAGCTTTGATAGTGTTTTCCTTGGACCAAACCCAAGATGAACTTGAGTAATTAAAATTTTTGAAAAAACATATACAGGAGAATTTCAATCTCATAAAGACTTCCACTAGTTCCATACGAGCTGAACCGCCACCTGAAACTGGAACAAGATATTATCTTATTATTATGTATTATATAGAGATCATAAGGGTTTATTGTAATACCCCAACTCTAGAATCTTGGTGTCGATGACTTATTACATTAAATTGGAATTATTATAAGGAATCAAATCATGAAGGACTATTTAGTTTAGTACTTTTGGAAATCCAGATAACAGACATGATACCCTTAATACATTTGTAAATATGAAATAAAAACATGAAAATAATAAAATAAAATAAACTGCATCCTTGAATTCTTATTCAAATATTTCTTCTTCATAACCTAGGGAAGGAAACATAATAAGGGTGAGCTCAAATTCTCAATCAGGGTAAGTAAAGTAGAAGAAATAATGAATCAATGATAAAAATTAACATGGAAAGGTAAATGACTGATAACTCATGCCATTAAAATAACTAGATAAGGCCAAATCAATATGGTAAGGTAAGAAGCTGAAACACATTATAATTAATCAATGAACTACAAATAAAATACATCTACATATATGTCGATGAAAAATATCATGGATGAAAAATAACTGAATTTAATATGAAGGTAATTATTTCATAATGTATGTCATGTCTAAGACACATGAGGACCTATTATAGTCAAGATCTATCATCCGAATAGTTTAAAACTGAGTATCCATATTCCATTTAAATTAGTCAGCTAAATCATCTCATGAGAACCTGTAAATCCATCAATGAGATATATAAATTTTTGGATCCACCCACCATTTCATTTCAAATTAATTCCACATATTTAATATTCAAAATAAATAATATGCCTTATCAAATAACCGTATTGGATGTAGAAATATGAATTTATCAAATAACTGTCAAAGTAAACACCATATGAAAAATGGTATATGGTTTAGGAAATACTAATGTGGATATTCAAGTAAATTTGGAATGAAAAATTATTATAATAAATTTATTACTTCAAGGGAAATTAACAATCACAAGAGTAAGTGATATTAAGAACATTTTAGGTGAATAATCTTTAAACATTCCGAAGTGTCCCAAACAAATTTGAAACATTTAAATAATAATCACCAGAAAGGTATGAAATTAAATTAATCTTATAATATCATGATAATAAGAGGATTCGTGATATAATATATCAAAATGGGTTATAGGTATGTCACACGAAATAATTAAGTAGTGAATATGACATTAATCTCACGGATTTAAAAAGTGAGATGAAAATATCTTACTATAACTTTCCTCTTGTTGTGTTGTATTTAACCTTTTGTATAGTGGTTTAAAATATGTTAATAACTGATACCAGATCTATAATAATGTTTATTATATCATATATTAACTTATTACAATGTTTTATTACCTATTTGTTAACACTCTTTTATTATTTTAACTATTTCAGGTGTTAATTGCCTAGTTTTCTCAAGTATATTTTTACTTGTTATTTGTTGTTCATATTAAATATTTCATGGATTCATCATCTCTAGAATTTAATACACGACTAAATTATCTTATATATTTGGTACATAAGTATTTTTAATAGTTTATAATATTTAGAGATTAGTAATGAAGTGTATCGTTCATGGAGATGATAGGATGTACGTACGCATGAATGCTACTTTTGTTTCTTTATTGTATTAAAATAATTAAAACCAAATGATACATATATATTATAAGTTCATTATAATATATATTTTATATATATTTTTCATAGTTTTATTAATACCATCCTTTATATTTGCCATATATGGCATGAACAAGTGATATCACTTTGAGGGGGCAGTAGTCCAAACTTCCTCAAACGGAATTATCATATTTACAGAAATTGGAAATCATAAAGTTAAGATCAAAATAAAAATTACATAATAATAAAAACTTTATAAAAATATATATACATATCATATTTAAATATAGTTTCCATCATAATGGATACCATGAGAGGCATTAGGGAAAGTTGTACAATCATCATTTCATGAGGTAGTGGTTCACCGTACACAAAAATAGTATGTTTGTTACCCATTATATGGAGGTGTGTGTAAGTGTAGGATAGACAAATAATATAAAAACATACTATTATATTTATTATACTTGAGTTTCTATGAAATAATATAATAATAATAGTATAGGGAGTTCAGAAGGGAAATGAAACTAGAGAGCTTGAGAGAAGGCGTTACATCTTAATTAGGTAACTTCTTTTAGTGTATACCAAAATCTTCCTTAGATTGATTTATAAAAAAATAAAGGATTATAGGTCATGGGTATAAATTTTTAGAGACAACATTTTTAGGGATTTTCTTAACTTAATAGTCTTTAGAGGTGCGAGTAATGGGTATAAGTGTTTGCCTTTTATAGGGAATGAAGAGGACTCACTTGGGATTCTTAGAAAAAAATTAGGTGTGCACATGTTATTACCTAAAAATGTATTACAAAACCAACCAAACTCAATACTTTATTGTTTATGGGCGAATTATGGACATCCAATGGGTGTTGTACAAGTGTTTAGACCATTTGGGCCTTTAATTTTAAGGTTTAGCCCCTAATTAAGCTTAATTTGGCCTTAACTATTGTGATTAATTTTAATCACTTTTACTAATAATTTTTGTCAAAAAAATGTGTTTATCTTATTATAACAAAAATATTATCTTTATAAAAGAATTTATGTTCTATTTTCAAAATTAAAATCATGGAAGCAGCAAAATTAAGAATAATGATAATCTCGTAGACAGACAGATTAACTGGTTTTAGTAGAAAAATGCTTAAAATATTATTGTGTTTTTATATTCAATTTAAAAAGATAAATTGATTATAATGAAATAAATTGTGTTAATATATGTATAATTTATCCAACTTTAGTTTAAAAAAATCATAATATAATTTAACATTAATAATTATTTAAATGAAAAGGAAGTTTTTAACTAAATAGTTGTATTTTTAACTATTTACTACAAAATGAAGTTTCTCAGAAAAATCCAAAAAAAATAACCCTAATATAATTTGGACATTCTGAATTAAAAATGAAGTTTATTTTATAAAATTAAATTCATAAGTGTGTAAAAATTAAGATTTAAAATAGGTTCACCATTAAAAGGTGGAAAATTGCCTTAAAAATATAGTATTTATGTTTAATATTGGGTTTGTTCTTATCCTATGACTATTATATGAGTGTAAAATTAATTTTTTATATATTTAATATATAAATAAAATCTCTAAAATTTATATAATTTAATTGAATATGAAAATGGTGCCTAAATAATTTTTTCTTTTAAATCGCGTGTTGTGTGTATTGCAAAGATATATAAAGGTAAATATGGTAATGTCTTGGGGTGCTACATTCTTCCCTAATACTAAAATTTCATCCTAAAAATTTTATGGTTATTACTTTAAAAAATATTTTGGTAGTTTTCCTTCATAGAAGCCTCTAATTACCATGTTCCTTCTTCCATTTTTTGATTTCTCCAGAGTACCTTTACTAGACAAGTATCTGATTCCCCAATACTTGATTTCTGGTATCAAAAATCTAGATGGGTTCTTTGCAATATGAAAGGTCAAGTTCAAACTAAATTTCATAAAATGTGAGAACATGTGTTGGTTCTAGAGTGTACTTTCTCAGTAGGGATATATGGAACACATCGTGAACCATTGGGAGATTTGGCGGCAACGCTAATCGATAAGCAAAAACTCCAACTCTTTCAAGAATCTAGAAAGGTATGATGTACCTAGGACTCATTTTCCCCTTCTTACCAAACCTTATAAAACCCTTCCATAGAGATACCTTCAATAAATCATGATCTCTCACTTGGAATTCCAAATCCTTTCTTCGATTATCGGTACAACTTTTTTGCTTACTTTGAGTTGTTTTGATATGTGCATTAATAGCCTTCACCTTTGTCATCATATCTTTAATATGTTCTGGACCTACAAGTTTTATTTCACCAACATCATCCCAACACATTGTAGTACGACACCTATTTCCATATAATTATTCATATGGTTCCATTTGAATGCATGAATTGAAACTATAATTATAGGAAAACTCCACCAAAGGAAAGTATTGATCCCATATACCTTGAAAATCTAGTGAACATGATCTCAAAATGTCTTCTATTATCTGAATTGTTCTTTCAGATTGTCTGTAAGTTTGTGTATGGTAGGTAGTTCTCAAATGAATCTCAGTATCAAGGGCCTTCTAAAGACTCTTCTAGAATTTTAATGTAAATAAGGGGTCTTGATCGGATACAATTGAAAGAGGAAAACAATGAAGTCTTGCAACTTCATTAATGTAGAGTCTTGTGAGGTGATCGAGAGGTAGGTCTTCTCTTATTGAAAGGAAGCTTTCAGATTTGGTCAGGAAATCAACAATAACCAATATTTCATCATTCTTTCTAGGAGTCTTTGGAAGTCCTATGAAAAAGTCCATGGTAATTTCATCTCATTTCAACACAAGGATAGGAAGAGGTTGCAGAACTCATTTAGGATGTTGTCTTATAGATTTCACTTGTTGTAAAACCATACATCAGGACACTTAATCCACAATTTCACTCTTCATGTTATCCCACCAAAAGTGTTCCACCAAGTCCCTATACATCTTTGTGTTCCCAGGGTGTATAGAAAAATTTGAGCAAGGAGAATCATCCAATAATTCAATTTTTAGATCAAGTAAATATGGAACACATAGCCTCATTCCAAATTTTAGAACACCATCTTCACAATCAAAGTCTATTAATTTTCCATCGTTCATGGATTTAATTTTCTTCTAAAATTCCTCATCATTAGATTGAGAATTATTGATCCTCTCTATTAAATATGTTTTTTCAATAATTTGAAAAGTGATCGATGTATCCCCTTCCTTGTAAATTCCCATATCCATCTTCAATAAATCCATGAACATAGGATCCTTCTCAATCCTCATTTGGGTTAGAAATCCATGATCTTTCCTACTCAATGTATCTTCCACCTTATTTTCTTTATCTATGTGGTAGTGTATTGAGAAATCATAATACTTGAGTAGTTACGAGTCATCGCCTTTGTCTCATATTGATCTCTTTTTATGAGAAGATTTATTTCAATATTTTATGATCCGTGTACATCTCACATCTTTCTCCATAGAGTTAATGTCTCTATATTTTCAAATAAAAGACTATAGATTATTACTCTAGATCATGGTTGGGGTAGTTATATTTGTGAGAATTTAATTTCCTTGATACTTATGTAATAACTTTTTCATTTTTCATTAAGACACAACCAATTCCCATATTTGATGCATCACTAAATATGACAAACCCATCACTACTAGATTGCAGAGTAAAAATTGGAGCATTAACCAATATTATCTTTATCTCGTCAAATATTTATTCACATTCCTTCATTCATACAAACATAAAACCTTAATGAGTAAACTTGATAAGGGGTCATCTAATCATGCAAAATTTTGAACGAATCACCGATTATAACCCTCCAATCTAATGAAACTATATATCTCGATTATATTTATTGGAGTAGTCTATTATCGGACTACCTTTTTCTTTGTAGGATCAACTTATATTACATCTTTGGAGACAATAAGACCAAGAAAAGAGACTTCTTGAAGCCAGAAATCACATTTACTAAATTTTACACATAACTCTTCCCTTATAAGAGTCTTAAGGATGATCCTCAATTTATAATCATGATCCTCATAGGTTTGTGAATACACCAAAATATCTTCAATGAATAATACAACAAAATTGTCAAGATATTCCTTGAATACTCTATTCATTAGTTCCATAAAAAGAGACAGTGTATTAGTCATCCCAAATGGAATTATTGTAAACTCTTAATGTCCATACCTTTTCTGAAAATATATCTTCAGAATTTCTTCCTTCTTCACTCACAATTGGTGATACCCAGAATAAAGATCAATCTTTGAAAAAAATTGGGCACCATGAAGTAGATCAAACAAGTCATCAATGCAAGGTAGAGGATACTTTTTCTTTATTGTAATGGAATTGATTTCCCTATAATCAACACACAACCTCATGAATCCATATATCTTTTTAACAAAGAGTATAGGGCCACCCCAAGGTGAGAAACTAGGGTGAATAAATCTTTTATTACCTAAATCCTCTAGTTGTTTCTTCAAATCTACCAATTATGTAGTGGTTATTCTATAGGGATTCTTTGATATTGTCATTTCATCTGAGATTAAATCAATGGAGAATTCAACCTCATGTTTGGGTGGATGTCTAGGTAAATCATCAAGAAATACATCAACATATTCTTACACAATATGTACATCTTTAATTTGGATACTACCTCCTTCATCACCAGACATTGTTTTCTCTTCCTCTCTGAGAATTTATTTCAGTAGAGCTACTTAGGGTGGATCTAAATAAGAATTATGTGAGGAATATTATTCTCTAAATATGATGGATTCTGTATCATCTTCACAAATTTCAATTTCTTTACTCTTGTAATAAATATTTTCATCATATCTCAATATCCAATCCATACTGAGGATAATATAAAAATCATCCATAGTTATGATAACAAGATCATCACATAAAGTACATTTATGTGTCATAATTGTGATTGAATGACACATATTTGTTGAAATGATCCTTACCTTTGGAGTTTTGACTAACAACTCTCTTATGAAATTAAAAGGGAAGTGTCTAATTTTATTAGTAAACTGGGTATATATGAAAGAGTGTGATGATTCAGAATCAAATAATTCATTGGCTAAATTTGATGATAGAATTAATGTACCTTCCACCTCATCATTTGGCACTTCAACCTCTACTATATTGATCACGTAAGCTTGTCAATTTCCCCTTGGCCTCTTCTATAGTATATTCCCCTGATGCATAGGGAACTTGTTTGCATAGTTCCCCACCTCCCTATAGTTGAAACATTGAAAATTAGTGTTTTATTTCTTCCCTTTTAACTCCTAATATATGTGAACCTTATCTCCACACTTATAACAAACTTGGAGTCCCTTAAAACATTTCCCGAGGTTCTTCTTCCCACAATTTTTACATGATGGAAAAGATTGAGTTTTCATATTCTTATTATACTCATTCCCATTTTCATGATTCTTAAACGACCTCTTCTACTCTTAGTTTCCCTTGAATATATTGATTCTAGAAAATCCCTTCTCTGTATTGATGTAACATAAAACTATCTCTTTATATGATGAAAAATTATTGTAAACAAATTCCCTTCAGATATGTGGCTTGAGACCTTCAAATAAATGTTCAATCCTTCACTTGATGTTGTATAGATATCTGTTTCATACCTAGATAACCTGGTAAAGGTAGGTTCATAATCTAAAATAGTCTCTTCTTCCTTCTACTTTAAGCTAAAGAACTTCCTCTTCTTCTCAATTTGTTGATTGTGAGGGAATTATTTATCAAAGAATGTATCCTTAAAAGTCCTCTATTCTATGAGTTAAATTTCTTCTTCCTCTCTTGTATTCTGGATTAAAGACCACCACTGATCTACATCACCTTAAATATAATAGACAGCAAGTGTAACCTTTTCCTTTTCACTTTATTCCAAAGATGTAAATATATTCTCTAGAGACTTAATCGATTTCTTTACTACAATTTGATAAGTAGTCCCACTAAAAGATAAGGTCTTTTATTGCATATAACAATACAATATAGGATATTCCCATTGTGGAATAGGTTTCTCCATTTGGGAAAGGTTATTTTTCATAACCTGATTAATTTTCCCTAACATGTTCGTGATTCCCTCTGTTCCAATACTAGCTGTATTAGTTTCCCCAAGAGAGTAATATCTACATTTTCCATGAGTGTATACATAATTCTTCCTTCTATGATCCATTTTTTTATAATTAAATATACTAGATTAGATTATAAAATTAAGAACTCTCTATAACTCTAAACCTGGTATAACACATATCATAAATTTATACATTGTAAACATAGAATCATAAGAATTGGTTACATTAGAGTGATCATTAATCTTAAATCCTTCATAATAATAGGTAAAGAGAATGTGAATTTTCCTAAATGTATCTCCCAAGATTTTAAAACCATGTGCATAGTATGGCCTGTTTTCATGTGCCATTTTACCCTGAGTCGGGGCCAGAACCCCTTGTTGGAGTTATTACTCCTAGTTACCTCTATGTTATAACCAAATCCACTTGTAGTATCCATACAAGGAAGTATTTATAATAATACCCATATAATCTCTACTTTACCAAAATTATAGGATGTTCTTCTACTCTTATCCCCAATTTTCTATCTTAGGGTTGTTCCCCCTAATCTATGTTTTCTAAATCTAGTTTACAAGGTTGTTGCTAAAAATATTTTGATACCAACTATAATTCCTTTACCCCAGAAGCCTGGTGCTAGTGCATTATTAAATTACATTGGTATTATTACAAGGAAAAAAATACCAAAGGACCATTTAGTTTAGAAATCTTGGAAATCCAGATTTCATGCCTAATACCCTTATTAAATTTGAAAATATTAAATACAAACATGATACAAAATAAAATGAAACAAACTTCATCCTTGAATTCTTATTCAAATATTTATTCTTCATAACCTGGGGAAAGAAACATAATAAGGGTGATCTAAAATGATCAGTAACAGTAAGTAAAGTAGAAAAAATAATGAATCTATGATAAAAATAAACATGGAAAGGTAAATTACTGATAACTCATGTCATTCAAATAACTAGATATGGAAAAATAAATATGTCATAGTGAGAAACTAAAACATGTGCCATTTAATCAATGAACTAAAAATGAAATGTAACCATATATATGTCGATGAAAAATCTCATGGATGAATAATTACTGAATATAATATGAAGTGAATTATTTCTTAATGGAATTCATGTCTAAGGCACATGAGGACCTATTACTATCAAGATCTATCGTTCGAAAAGTTTAAAACTACAGATCCATCCTTCATTTAATTTGGCTAACTAAATCATTTCATGAGAACCTATAGATGCGTCATGAATCAATATAATGTTTAGGATCCACACGTCATTTCATGTCGAAATCATTCAACATATTTAATAATAAAAATAAATAATATTCCTTATCAAATAACAGTATTGGATGAGAAATATGTATTTATCAAATAACTATCAAAGTAAACACCGTATGAAAAATGGTATTCAGTTTAGGTAGTAATAATGTGGATATTCAAGTAAATTTCCAATGAAAAATGATTAAAATAAATTTATTTCTTCAAGGGAAATTAACAATCACAAAAGGAAGTGAGATTAAGAACATTTGAAAAGAATAATCATTAAACATTCCAAAGTGTCTCATACCAATTTGAAACATTTAAATCATAATCACCAAAAAAAGGTATGAAATTAAATTAATATTATAATATCATTATAATAATAGTATTCATGATATAATATATCAAAATGGTCATTATTTGTTTCACACAAAATAATTAAGTAGTTAATATGACATTAATCTCACAGATTTAAAAAGTGAGATAAAAATACCTTACCTTAACCTTCCTATTGTTATGTGGTCCTTAAAATCCTGTAGATTGGTTTAAAATATGTTAATAACTAATACAAAAACCATAAAAATGTTTATTATATCATATATTAACTTCTTACAATGTTTTATTACCCGTTTGTTAACACTTTTATTATTTTAACTATTTTGGGTGTTAATTGCCTAGTTTTCTAATGTATATTTTGACTTGTTATTTGTTTTTATTATCAAATATATCATAGTTTAATCATATCAAGAATTTAAACCATGAATAAATTATCTTTATATTAATTACATAATTATTTGTAATAGCCCATAATATTTGGATATTGGAAATGATGTGCACCATTCATAGTGACAGTAGGTCGTACGTACGCATGAATGCTACTTTTGTTTCTTTATTGTATTAAAAGAATTAAAACCAAATGATACATATTTATATTATAATTATAGTATAATATCTATTTTATACATATGTTCCATAGTTTTATTAATACAATCCCTTATATGTTCCATGTATGGAATGAATGAGTCATATCGCTTTGAGGGGGTGATAGTCCACACTTCCTCAAACAAAATTATCATATTTACACAACTTGGGAAGCATGAAGGTATGTTCTAAATAAAAATTATAGAACAATAAAGACTTTATAAATAAAATATATGTAATATATAAATATATTTTCCATAATAATGGCCACCATGAGAGGTGGTAGGGAAAGTTGAACAATCATTGTTTTGTGAGGTAGTAGTTCACCGTACACAGAAAGAGTATGTTTGTTACCCATTATATGGAACAGTGTGTAAGTGTAGGTAAAACTATTAACATAAAAAAATCCTATTATATTGAGGATACTTTTTTTATTAAATAATATAATAATAAGATTATAGGGAGTGGAGAAGGGAAATGAAACTAGAGAGCTTGAGAGAAGGTTTTACCTCTAAATTGGGTAACTTCTTTTGGTGTATACCGAAAGCTTCCTTGGATTACTTTCTGACCAAACGGAGTATTATAGGTCATGGGTAGAGATTTTGGGAGACAATTTGGTTAGGTCTTATTCGAAATTAAGAGGCTTTATAAGTGTGTGGAATGGGTAGAGGTGGTTTCCTTTTATTGGGAAGGAAAAGGACTCACTTGGGATTCTTATAAGCAAATTAGGTGTGCACATGTTCTTACCTAAAAAAGTCTTAACAAACATACAAAAATTAATAATTTATGATTTATGGGTAAACTAGGGATAAAAAATGAGTGTTGGAAAAGTTTCAAGGTCATTTGGACCTTAATTTTAAGGTTTCTTTTCTAATTAATATTAACTTGGCCTTAATTGTTGTGATTAATTTTAATGACTTTTACTATTCATTTTCGTCAAAAAATTAAGTTGAACTTATTATAACACAAATATTATCTTGATTAAAATTTTACGTCAGATTTTCAAAATTAAAATTATGGAAGCAACAAAATTATTATTAATGTTAATCTCATAGATATACAGATTAGCTGGTTTTAGTATAAAATTTTTAAAAAGATTGATATGTTTTTATGTTCAATTTAAAAAGTTAAATTGATTATAATGAAATAAATTGTATTAATAGATTTATAATTGATCCAATTTGACTTTAAAACAAATTTATAATATAATTTAACATTAATAATTATTTAAATTAAATGGTAGTTTTTAATTAAAACGCAGTATTTTTCACTATTAACAAAAAATGAAGTTTCTTAGAAAAATCCAAAAACAAAAATACCCTAATATAATATAGAAATTATGAATTCAAAAATTATGTTTATTTTATAAAATTAAATTCATATGTTTTTCAAAATTAATATTTAAAATAGGTTCTCTATTAAAAGGCGGTGAAATTACCTTAAAAAAGTTATAGTATTTTATGAGTAATATTGGGTTTTTTCTTATCCTATTCCTATTAAACAAGTGTAAAATTATTTTTTTTAGATATATAATATTTTAATAAACTCTATAAAAGTCATATATTTTAATTGACTATGAAAACTGTGTCTAAATAATGTTCTGTTTAAATCAGGTTTTGTGTGTATTGCAAAGATATCTAAAGGTAAATATGGTAATGTATTGGGGTGTTAAATTTATGTATATAAAAATTATGATAACATATATAGGTAATAAAATATTTATTTATAGCTATATCATGAATTTTCATAATTTTTTAAAGGTTATATTTTCGCAATTCACTTTATTCTTAAAAAATTTAATTTCTTTGAAATTGGCATTTTATTTCAAGGAAGTAATTTTATTATGATTGAATAATAATGATAAATATTGATTTTATAAATAATAATTTAAAAATATATTAATTAGTAATTTATAGTAAAATAATTGATAATATATGAATATTTATTTTCCTATAAAAAAAATTCTATATTTTATGTTTTTAATTAAAAATAAAATTTAGAAATTTTAGAATGCTAATTTTAAAAAATTAAATTCAAATTTTTACTTTCCATGTAAATATTATCTTATGAAACATTTATTATATTTTTCTAAAAAATTATTTTTAGGTTAATATTGTAGTATATAGTTTTTACTAATATTGGGAATTTTGTGTTATTATTTGAATATAAGTATGACCTAGAAAATTATGAAATATTTTTATTTAAAAAAATTGGAATTATATATTTTAAAATATTTATTATGGTTTAAAAACTTATGTTTTATATTTTAGAACTCAAGAAATATTCTTCTCTAAAATTGTTTTGATATATTATACATTTATTATATTTAAATTTGTTTTTAATTATTTCAAAATTTGAATCGAAAAAAAATGGATTTAAATTTTATAATTTTTAGGTCTAAAATAAATTATAAGTACCCCCTTTGTTTTTTTTCATAAAGATTAAGTGATATTAGATAAAAACTTGTTACTGCGGTAAAAGATAAAATAATAAAAGTAATAATTCAAGGGGTGAAGGGACTGAAACATGTTTAAAAAATGTGTGTAAAAAATTGTTTGAGGGTGTATAGAACTTATATATTCATCAAAGAATTATTTAATAAAAAATGGATCTAATATACATGAGACAAACTTCCCATTATTAAACAATTTATGGGTATTTATAAACAATGTCATCCTTTTCACATATAAAAGGTGCTCTTCACTACTCATTTTCCCTCACACCACGTCCCCCTAAGTTCAGCCCAAAATCTATATAAAACTATTCTAAACATTCATATCCACCTTAAATAGAATATTTTCTTCTTAAAATACCATCCTTGGAAGGCTTAACCCCCTTTTTAAAGGAGATATTTCAAGAAGTGAGGGATAAATTCCTAACCTCCCTTTCTAATTTCTATTTCATTTTGTGAACTCCTTATTCTTAAAATTTAAATACACCAAATTAAAATGATAAAATTATTATCCTTAGTATAAATTTATTTTATTATAATTTTGGTACAATCATTAACAACCATTTCCATTTTCCTTTAAGAAAAATGAAAACATGTATCTTGTGTATGTGCGTACTACCTCCACCATGAATAAACGAGTTTATTTCTCAATACTTTCATTTATGGATGGTTATAAGAATTGATTTATAGGATAAATATGGTTCTTATAATGTGAATAAAGTTTTGGTAATATAAATTGAATAACCTATTAATGATATGAACAATAAACAATCATTATAAAATTAATAGTCTTGAATAAGTAAACTAATAAGGAAAAACAATTTATTGATACTATGTAATTATTTCATATCCAAAACATATTCTAATTATTATTTATAATTCTGGTTTATCACGCTAATTAATACTAAATAATATCATTATGCTGCTATTATAATGATATTTCAACTAAATCACCTTCTAATCATCCATTATTCAGGGCTTGTTCATGTTTGGGTCGGTTTGACCACCTACTTGAACAATGATATGAATTTTTTTCATGGATGATTATGAAAACATAGTAAATGGTATAATATGATATAAATATTTAAATAATTATTTTTTTGATCTATAAGAATTATATCAATATTTAATACATTAACTAATAAAACACCATTCGTGAGTTACAAATCACCAAAATGTGTTTATTATCGATTTCATCTTCTAAGATAAAGACTACAACACTCATGAAAGAAAATTGAAACACAAAATACCAAAATTTATAGTAACTTTAATTATTTTATTAATGATTAATTTCGGAATAATAATTAATATAGACATTGATCTTATGCAACTGGTATAATCTAGTAAAATTATAAACACCCAATGTGGGAAAATAGGTAATGATAACTAAAATATATGTGTATATAATAATTATAAATAATGAGTATAAATGGTTATATTTGTTAATAATTTTCTTGGGTATGTATTTAATAAAATTAATTTTACTTAGTTTGGTGCAAGTTCAAAATAAGTTAGGACAAAGGTAAGGGTTTTCATCTCAATTTCCTCTCTTTGAGACATGTTTTGTATTATAAACCTAATTTATTTTAAATGATGTATATACTGAATAATTTATATAATATATAATGAAATATATTTTATTAATGGTAAATTAATTTCAATTTAAATCTATATCTTTTAAGTGTTTTTTATTTAAATTCTCCTCAAGTTGTAAGGTTTTTGTTAACTCAATTCTCGTTCACTGTGTTAAAATTTTTCTTATTGAAAATATTTCATTTAAGTTGGGTAATCTCTACCCTATGATTTTATCATGTGGTATTTTATATTTTAGTCTTGGGGATTTAAATTTTTACCACATAAACCCATTTTTAAATGTTTCTCACTTCATGAACTATGTTTTCCATAATGTAATTTGGTAACTAAAATTTATTTCTTTAAGTTATATGGTTTCTTTTGAGCTACAACCTTAAAAATTCTCTATACTAATTAATTATCCATTTTATATTATTTTTTATTTTTTATTTCTGTATAAAATTACACTTTATTTATCTTCCTACTTTATTTTTCTATCACCAAAAAGTATAAGGTTATTAAGGACGGACCACCATCTCTTAATTGGCCCTTTATTTCAATTCCATGTTTTCATTTTATACTAATGTTCCCATTTCATGTTTTTAAACCCAAGTATGTATCAATTTTTTTGATATTTAAACCTTTCTTTAAAACTTTTAAAAGATAAGTTTTATTCCTCTTCTCATCATGTGGGTTTTCGTCAAAGGTAATTAAAAACATAAAAACATTTTTCCTTTCAGAATCAAATGTTTTTTTATCATCTCCACATTTCCTATAGAAATAATTTATATATTTTTCTGTGTTTCATTATGGGATAATATTTTTAAATGAAAAATATTTCATCTGATTTCACTTTACCACTTTTGAAAATGAATTTTTAAAATGATCATTAATTCATTCCTTTTGATACTAACAAACAATGTTTTCTAAAAAATCATTTCATGGTTTCACTTTAATGTTCCAATTTTATCTTAAGTGATATATCCTATATGATTTAATGTTTTATGAACCACTATTTAAATTATTTTTTGAATTTATTGTTTGAATTATTGTATTTGTTATCAATCATTCTAGTTTATGTGGTTATTTATGTGATACATTTTGGAAGTGTAATGTGAAACCCATTCTTATTCCTTGGTTTTAAGGATATGATGATTTGATGTTTTTTTATGGACCACATTTCAGGTTAAACCTTAATTTATGGGTAGATCCTATATTGACCTTCAATGCATTGGATATAGCTTTATATATCATGATATAATGATGAACTGACTAGTGTAGCTCAATCCAAAATGGGAACCATGTTATGATTCCTGATCCACTATGGTAAATAGGTTGTGATGAATTTTCCAAAATTGGAAATAGGTTTTGAATTTGGATACTATATGGGTAATAGTTTGTGATTTCTAATCCACAATGGGAAATAAGTGGTGATTCAGGATCCACAATATTGAGTTTCTATTCTTATACTGGTTCCACACTATTTAGATATGTGGATACACTATGCCTCTATCTCCCGATTTATATATCATGTTTTCATAGTCTTTATACCATGTTATATGTTTAATTATATAGTATCAATTGCTCCACTATTAAGTAATATGAGTAGTTTTTATAATTCCATGTTCCTTTAATTATACATTTCTCTCCTACTTATGTTTTCTCATGTGCTTATGATCTCACCTTAGGTATCATTTTATATGTTTATTATTCCCAAAATAAGAATTTGAGTTTATTAGTTTTTTATGTTCCCATTTCCTAGGTCATTAGGATGAGTTTATCTTGTTAGATATCTATGAGAAGAACTATTATAATGAAATTATGGGTAAATTTTCACAAGAATTATATAATAAGTCACTTATAGAACTTGTCTTGAAAGACACTAAGCATCTCAATTCTTGTGATGCTGTGATTATTATGTAATGAAATGTTTTAATTATATAAATGTTATAAAATAAATGCATATTTATCTTGGGTCACCTCACTTTATGTTTTGGACAAAGTTATTATATTATTATGCATACCTATATATGATAAAATTAGTGGACACTTGTTTATAGATTTATGTTTTCGATAGAGACCATGCCAAATCCTTTCATAGAATATATAGAATTTCTGATTTTCCATAGAATTATCATTTATTATATTTATAGATTTAGGAATTAATAATTTTTTTCAATGTTGTAAAATAATGTGGGGTTTAACATTATGGTTGAGTGAATGAGGATCTAGTTTATAAAATATCGAGAGATGCCCCAAAAGTGTTTTATAGGATATTTAGATGAAGTTCAAGATGTATTTTCATAAATTTTTATATATAATATATCATATGGTGAAAATTTATAATATATTTTTCAAGTGGATCTTTAGAAAATAACCATAAGTATTTTTTGGTGCTTTTCTACAAGTTTTTTCATATAATGTAAGAAATGGTAAAAATCACTAAGTCTTTATAACTTTTAGTGTAAGTTTGATATTGATTTATATATGTACTAAAACTATATAGAACATAGTTTAGTGGAAGTGATGTTTTATATTATATTTCACCCTAACATAGTGTATGTTGTGGCCTATACAGTGATGCACCACAATAAAGTAAAGGTCACTATACAATGGTGTCTTATATGGGAATTATCGTGTTTTGTGATAACATACTAGATTCCTTCTTATCACAATCTAAATTATATCATTATAGGTTATTCATTATATAATTATGTTTTTTAGGAGTTTAAATCCATGGCATGAGTGTTTAAATGTTAAACGGACATCAGGAGGATTTAAACTAAACATTTCAAAAGTTTATATATTTATACAACTTTCTAAATCCTCAATAAATATATGGTCGAACATTTCATTCATGTATTCTTATATGAATTAGTTTTTATCCTCATATGCTGTTTTTTATTCCTATGGTGTTGATACACTGGTATAATTCTTCAAACCAAGATTAATAATGATCTCTTATTTATCTCTATTTTATAAATATAAGGTTTTGGCATGTCAGGGATAGAGTGTGTTCCTACCCATTCATCAGGCGACTCCCATAATCTATAAATATAGTAGTATTGGGGTCCCTTTATTTTATTTATAGTTATATAGATAAAATGATTCATTAAATATTGGGAAGGAAACATCATCGAATTCAAAGGTACAAAATTTTTCCTTCATTCTTTAGTAAATTTAATACATATGGAAGTTCCTGAGGATTTATATTTCAGTTTTTTGTTGTTACACTACATTTAATATGTTATAAATCCCTCAAAACCTAATAATAATACATTTATATTTTGATATAGGGATATGGGTCTCAAAAAATTTAAAACCATTTTGTTCTATGGTTGGGGAAGCATGGTGTGGATGTGAGACAACACTTGTTTTTAGCTTGAACTATAAGGTGATGAAGAGTTTACATAACTCTTTCTTGAGGTATTTTCTAAATATTGAATCGACTATGTTAGTGTTTAATATATTTTATAAAAAAATGAATATATTTTATGGTTGCGAGATCATGGTCCTCAAGAATTAGTGTGATGATTGTGAATAAAAATGTTTTTGGTTCTTACTCTATGGTGGAAATTTAGGTATGTGGTAAAATCACTTTTATTAGTGTTAATATGGTTTTTAGTGGCTAAAAATAATATTTTTATATTTTTAATTATATAGTATCATTATATCCCTAGGTGTTTATCACTATATGGTAGGGATTACTTAGGAGATGAAAGGATTCTAGTGTGATAAAAAGTATTCACTGAGTTTGAGGGCATCTCATAGATATAAGTGATAGTTGAGTAGATTTTATCATTGGATGGAGTGATAAGCCTTATGATGATGAATTGTAACATGGTGAAAATTTTTAGTGGAAAAATATAAAAAGTGATCATCTCTATTTATATTATTAATCATCTCCATCTGGATTTGTATTTTTCTTGGGTTTTGTTTTAGACTTTAATCAGTGGTTTCATTTCAAGGTGTTTTGTATCTATATTTTCTTGTTGGTTTAACCCTTATTTGGCCCTTATAGTAAACCTTAGATACACTTGGAGTATGTATTTGAAATAGGGGATACATTTAAAGTAATTATTTAAAGGGAGAGCTTAGATTGTGTTGGTTTATTGTTGAGAACTTATGAAATTTCATTTGGTGGATAACTTGATCATCATACAATGAATCATTAAATAATATTTTTAGTTATATTATGATTATTTTTATGATAGAGATTATATGGATACCAAAAGTCAATATTTACTAAGGAATGATGATCCTTGAGTTCTATTATTAAAAATTAAGAAGTAGTTGATGAGGAGGTTGGTTTTAATTAGATCTGTTATCGTAGGAAACCCTGGGATTTTTTAAAGGTGAGGTTCTTGAACCCATTTCTATAAATTAGTGGTAAATATTAGTAAGATATTAAATAAATTTTTGAATGGAACTCACACTCTTAGACAGTGATATCTAGAATATCGGAAATTGTATTAACCAAGTAGTGGGATATTTTGTTCCTTTTATCATTTATTGGAGAGCAGTGACATGGCTGGCCATTATAATGAAAAGATAATATATAGTATATAGAATTAATAATCCTTGAGTGTGTTAGCTCATTAACAAGATTAATATTATTATTATAATCTCTTGGTATTGTGGCAGGTTTTTCATTATTTTTGGTTTTATAACTTAATTTTGTATATACTTCATGTGTCACATATACCTAATTATTATATATATATTTTGTATCTTTACTTTGGTATCCTACCATTGAAATATATTTAATCAAATGTATAAATATCATTTATATACTTATATAATTAAAGTACCATATCCTATTACACCATGATCATTCCATTAATAAGCATGCATTCCACTGAATTTTGAATATCAAATAATTTCATATTTATTGATGGATATTCCCCTATAAACACAAAATTATTCTATTTACCAAGGAGAATTGCTAATATGACCACATATAAATTAATTCTATACGGTCTGATCATCCTATACTTCATTATTTTTATTAAAGGGTATTCACCTAGATAGCAAAACAATTTGATTGACTAAGAAAATCTACTGACTTGACCATACATGAATATATATTGTATGGTGAGAATAACCTATACTTAATTATTGTTATTAAAGGGTATTCTATTATATAATTATACCATTCATTTAATTAGGTAAATCATGATAATTCATATACCCATTATTTTTCTACAGATAATTATTGATTATTTATACATGTTTATAAAAGAGGTTCTACTTTTAACATTATTTTTTAATTTTTATCCATTATTTTCATATAATGAATAAGTAAGACTTATTATATGATGGGTGGGGGCCAAAATTATATATCCCCTTGATTAATCAGTGGGTATAATGAGAAAAAAATAGTTAGTGTATTATGTGTATGCTTAACCGTAATTTATGTTTCCTTGAAATATAACCTTAACAGTTTGGTTATAACACCTGACATTATGCATTACATTATTATTAGTTCTATTAAAATTATCCTTATGATGATTTATTTCCATTTTTATGTTATGCATGGATATTTTTAGGATATTTATTTCATTTATATGGGATCATTTGATCTTTTAATCCCTCCATATTATTATTACAGTAGTTATCTCATGTTAGATTCTACTATATGTTATCCCTTACTGAGTATTTAAGCTCACTTTTTCTTATGTTTCCCATTTTCCCTAGGAAGGAAGAGGAATATTACATATGATCATCTCCATATATATCATTAATTAATAATAATATTCACTTCAATAAGGACATATGTATTGTAATATAAATTCTATATATCCAGTCTCTTGAGGATGACTAAACCATGGTATTGGGTATGTGATCTATTGTAATTTTATTATTATGTTATAAATAACCCACTAGATATGGGTGGAAGATGCCATAGGTGTTACAATCATTTTTTATAAATATTGTGAAAATAATTAAACCTTTAGGTTTGGATTTTTTATATTTATATATTCATTGTAGTTTTGTTATTTCTTATACACCACCACTTGAGTAGGGTCACATGAATAATTACTATATGAGGTTTTGGTTCTAGGTATGCCCCCAACATATAGGATGTGAGTGATATGGATGGTTGTATGTTCCCCTTTCCTTTTGATCTCTTCTAGATGTATTAAATGTTTTGATGGCCTAAGGTTAAGGTTGCGCTATGTGGTAATGTGGTAGTGTTGTGATGATGAGGTGGTGATGTTGTTATGTAATAGTGATGTGATTATGTGTTGGTTTGTGATATGTGGATGTGGTTATAGAGTTTTAGCTATGTTTACGTTGTTATGGATATGATACAGTATATTTTATTTTGTTATATAGATATGGAAGGGATAGGAATGTCGAGATATATTCCCTTAGGGAGTGAGGGAGACTATTTTAGGGGACAAGTGGGAGTGGGGTACATTTCAAAATATATATTCTAATAATTCCTTATATTACTACACTTTATTGGATATTTGGTGAACGTTACTTGGTAATGTTTGGTGGTAGTGGACCTGGTTAAGTAATAAGTTGGTTCCACTATTTATTCACTGAGTATTTAGTATTATTCTTCTAAATTTGTATGAGAGTTTCTATGAAGGATCATACTAAGTATACTTGTATGGTCACCCCTATTTTCTTTATCCTATTTTTATAGATTTTCAAAATGGATTTAGTGTTTAGGATGTAAATTAATATATTATGATGATCAATGGAGTTAGAGTTTCTACCATAAAATCTGGTTTTATTTTAGTATTTTTTTTGTATGCCATTACATAAATTTTGGGATCAAGAATTTATTTTATTTTTATTATATATAGTTGACTAGTTGAGGTTTCCATCATTGGTTTTAGTAAAACATTCTATAATAAAATATTAATAAACTATATGAAACTTTTGTCACTTCATACGTTAACTTATTTTACATTATAAAGTTTTAGTTCTTTATAAAAAATTGAATATTTTATAAAACCATCATAAAATAGCATATTTATAAATTTCAACAATTTCTATAACATTTTTAGACAATATCTCTATTCATATTAAGCCACCTTTTTCATTTCCACAATACAATCTATATCATATTATAAACATGTACCAATATCCAATGATTCATAAAATTTATTTCATTCCACTTTCTATATACATTTACTTTTTCTCTATGTTTATTCCAATATTTATAATTTGCATCAATTATGTAATAGTTTATGTGTTATTTAAATTCCACTAGACCAATTTTCTTTTAATAATTACAACATAGATATAGACCCACGATTTGAGAAGGATCATTCGCATAGTCTATTTCAAATTTGATGAACGATTTGACACCTTCTTAATAATCATTGTTCATACAATTAAGATCCATCCAGTTTTTACTCGTATACATAGTATTTCATTCAATAAAGTATAAAACACACACACATATATATATAATATACATTTAGATATATATTTATAAATATATATAAGGTACACATATAGAATAAAACATTTATATATATAAAACACACACACATATATATAATTAATATGTATATACATAATTTAATCATATATATATATATAAGTACATATGTATTAGGTACACACACATACTTATAAATAAACATAAATATATTGTGAATATATATATATATAATAAAGAATATATATATTATAAAAAACATACTTAACATACATAAAAAAGAATACTAAAATATATACACAGACTACAAACATACCAAACGTACATATACATATTAATACATACACACAAACAAATATTAACATGTGTGTGTGTTTGTGTCTGTGTCTATGTATATCTATAATTAGAATATATATGTGTGTGTGTGTGTGTGTGTGTGTGTGTGTGTGTGTCTGTATATGTATATGAGGCCTGAATGAAAAATACTAAAGAACAAGATCGTGTAATGAATAAAAACCAAAACAAAATATGTGATTTACATTAAAAAATACATCACTAGAATATAAAAAAATTATAATCACATAAGAAGGATTTAATAATGATTTAAAGAATGAAATTGAAGATTGAGCACCCATATATAGTGGTTTAGAGTAATGACATGTGACTGAACAATAAAGGAAGAAGAAGGGATAAAGGATAGGGAACTACTAGATTTAGTTCAGAAGACCCTTTTTGAGTTTTATAAGTAAAAGAACTGAGTAAGAGCACTTTTATCACTACTTATTTAGAAATGATAAAGTTCCAATATATATAAAAAAATTACCATGGAAGGTAAGTGTGGGTCTCTAACCCACGACTCTCAAGCAATAAGTAGAAGCAAAACTACTTAACCTATAAACTCATCTATTTAATTTAACGTGTTTTATAATATAAATATAAAACTAAAATATTTTTATAGATAAACAAATTATATATTTGAATATATATACATATAAATTTATTATATATATTTATTTTTATTGTTCTACTTTTAATGAATTTTTTTTATATATTTATATCTAATTAATATCAAGTAATTATTTATATGTAATATATATATATATATATATATTATTTATATGTAATATATATATATATTATTTATATTTAATTAAATAGCCTACATATGTGTTTATAAAATTATAATTTTAATAAAAAATATTATATTTTTATATATTTAATTCACATTATGTAATTATTTATATGTCAATTATATATATGTGTGTGTGTGTATGATGTTATATATATTTAATAAATAAATTATATGTACTGATTTTTATATAATTTTATCTTTAATATTTCTTCATATATTTATATATGTAATATATAAATTTTACACAAATAAAAACATAAATTTATATATATACATACATAAAGTTTCATCTATATTTAAATAAATTAATTAAATATACAAATATGATTATATATAATTCAAATTTTAATATATTTTTTATATATTTATATATTTATATATGTAAATAATGAAATATAGTTATTTATTTATAAATTATATATATATATATAAGTAATTAATATTTATACACATATTCAATACATAACTAATTTATAAAAAATACTTATTATATATGTACTTAATATAGAATGTTATCTATAAATATATATATTTATAATTTGTGTGCCTATATATATAGGTACATACTGGCAGGCATGCATGCATGAATGAATGCATCCATACATGAATACATATATACATACATATATAAATACATATATACATACTTATATACATACATATATACATACATACATACATACATACATACATATATCTATTTTAAAAAACAAACTTTCTCGATGTTTTTTTCTCCTAGTGTTGACAAAGGTTGGCCTTTCTCATCACTTTAATTAAATTTTGATCAAAAATATGAGGGTTGAAACATAATTAGAAGATGTTTTGGATGTGTTATGAGGCTTTAGATATGTTTCAGGTACTCGGGTGAATATTGAAGTGGTGTCAGGATGACCCCACCCCTTCGCTAGTTTTCACTGTAGGGTTCAGTCATGCTGTGACCCTTTGGTCATATTGCGATGGACTACAGCAAGGGGTACGATGGAGTGTATAATGGTGCGTCATTATATTATAGGGGGTGCATGTACATAGGGTTTTATCCTCTCTTTGGATGGATGTGCTTTTTTGTGACCCATAGAGGCCACGCTAAGAGAGATGTAGGATGAGGGTTGGGCCCTCTTCCTGGGGTTGTCACGTTGCGACCTAAGAGGGACACCACATGATGGTTCTAGGTGAAGAGTTTTCATATTGTGGACCTCATGGTCACTCTATGACTATGCACCTATGATGTTTTTTAAGTGGGGGAGACTATTCATTTTCATGACATCCCCTTGGGTTTTAGGTTTCACGGATTCTACGAAATTCTATTTGGCATGATCTTACCCCTCTTCTTCCTCCCATTTATTACTCCTTGATATGGGATGTATTTTATGGTGTTACATGGTTTTTTTAAGTTATTTGTTCCTTATATTTTTAATTTTTATGTTTTAATTTCATTCCTCTACTTTTTGGGAAATTTGGGGGTGGGTTTCGTTGATTGTTCCACTTGAGCATAGTGTAATCATCCTAATTCGATGGGGATTTTTCTCAACATGGATATAGGTGTTATAAGAGGATTAATGAACTAGGTTTCATTTATTTTTGATGATATGGATATTCTAAAGGAGTTTTTAGGAAATTATTCCTCATTGGTTTAAATTTTAATAATTTTTTATGAATTATTATAATTAACTATTCGGGTTTTTTGGATTGATAGAGGAGCATGGTATTTGATTCTCTCTTATATGAGGCATGGATGAGCTTGTTAGAGGGTGTACAAAGTATCGTGATAATAGTAAATACTATATAGAGGTAGGTGGACCCATTTATATAAAGTCAACTTCTTATTTATACATTATCATGCGTGCTTTTATATTTTCATGGGACCAAATTACAGGTTATTGACTAAGATCACCCTAGAGAAAGTGGTATAATGAACTTGAGCCTCCAATATATGGAATAATTAGTCCTTATAACTTTGGGTGAATTGTGATTTCCTAAAGACAATGTACCTTGGGGAAAATATAGAGACCCAAGATTAACATACATGTATATTACATCATTTTATATTAATATTCATCACATTATAGAAATAAATTCCCGAGGACCATAATAGTTTAGTGTCTTTGTAAACATGGAAACATAATCGTATAACTTGGTGAAATATATTCAACATCTCCCTTAAAGATCTTCCTCTTTTGTACTCCTACTTAAAAGCTTTCCTCATAACCTAAGTAAAGAAAATAAAAGAAATGGGTGAGCTCATGTGCTTATTAAGCGTTAACAAGGGAGATATGTAAACATATCATGAGAATAAGGGTATGAGAACATGTTCTTAACATTATAAGATCATACCCTTCATATCAAATATCATAATTAAGTGTCATGGAATAAATATTGGTAGTTTATAAGACATGAATCATAAGGGTGATAAATCAGTCATGAACCATAATCTCATGCCATATAACTGTGTCACTATCATAAATATATAAAACCATTTCATGTATCCATGATAACTACCAAGACCATCAATATAGTGGATTAGGATGCACCTATTTTACATAGTGGATCAGGATGCACATGTTTCCCATTGTGGTTCAGGACACACCTATTTCCCATAGTTGATCTGGACACACCTATTTCCCATTGTGGATCAATCCCATCAACTTGTTTCCAATCATTATTTCATGATATATTAATATTTACTCAATGCATTGTAGAGATATATATGTCCCACCCATCTCTTAATTAAGTCATACATACATGTTCTGTAAGACATTCATCTTATCATGACCCTTAAAAGATATGGGTTTCATAAACATCATATCATAACCCATGAAATTAAATGGGTATTATAAACATTTAATCATATCATAACCTATGAAAAATAGATATGTTTTATAATCATTTATTCTTAGAATATCCTGTGAAAGGAAGAAAGTTTCATAATCAGTTATCATGGTATAACTTGTTTAATAGAAAAGAGTTTCATAAACATCAATCTATAAAAACATAAACAATTCATATAAATAATAGGAATGGTATCCTTGGATCATATGTATAGTAAATTATAAACTATAATTGGGGATGTAATCTTATATGGATAAGGATTTTGAAATGTCACTTGGAACGTAACTTTTCTTTGAAAATCATTGTTTTAAACATATATCATTATCTAAATATTTTTTCCTTAAAACCACTTTGAATGAATATAAAGGAATCCTGAATTTTTTTAAAAATATTTCTTGATGAAAATATCCTTTAAACTTTGAAAAATTATTTTTAAAACACAAAACATTTTGAAAACCATTTTATTTGAAAATAACCTTGAAATTTTATAAAGAATCTTGAAAAAAATGAAAACCTTTTTAATAAAAAATAATTTGAAAACTTATAAATGAATATTTTAAATCATTTAAATCCTTTTATTTTAAAACAACCATTTAAAAACATATAAAGGAAGCTCAAAAATCATTTAAAACACTTTTTAAACATAAAACAACCTTTGAAACCCCTTTTTCCTTAAAAACCTATTTAAACCCAAAAAATTATATAATATTAGGAAAACATTTTTATTAAAAATATCCTTCTAAACATAAAAATTTAGTATCAAGTAAATGATGGTCATGATAGTGGGTAATTCTGTACATGCCAAACATTCCTTTTTTAACCTAAAAAAGTTTCAAAATTTTCCTTGAATGGAAAACGACAAGAACATTAATTTTAAAACCATTTTTTTTAATGGTAAAACATGGGTGAAAATGAACTTTAAAAATAATAGGATAATAGTAAAACATTTTTGAAAACATTTTTATAAAACACGGTTTTGAAAGAATACATACGTTTTACCAAAAGGAGAAATAAAGTCTGATTTTAATAGAAGCATTTTCTTAATTATCTTAAGTACCAAAGAGTGGGAAAATGGTACTAATACATGAATATATCATAGATAATTATTGTATAATAAAATTAATTTGTTTTATTGATATTTTTATTATAATATTTCCTCAATGGAAGCATAATCATAAACAATCCCAATAAATGATTAGATTGTGGCAATAAATTGTTACAACTTTGGTAACTTTAAATCATAATCCACATGAAATAATAAAACTACATGAAGCTTAAAATATCATGAAAAGAAGTATATTAATTATATAACATTTAAATTTGAATTATATACCACCCATTGAAAAATATAGTTTCATAACATGGCTTGTATCTCAAATAAGGAAAATTTAGACAAAATTACTTTACCGATTTGATAACTTTTTAACCATAAACCCCATAAAAGAAATATAATCAAATCGATATTTAAATACCCATAAATTTAAGTATAATAATCATATAATACATTCATGGGTAGTATATCCACCACATAAAATAAATTAGTTGTTAATAATTCATAAGTATCATATAAAAAAATTTGAGATGATAAAACAATAACCTTAATTACTGACTTTCGTTGTACACGTTCAAACATACTCTTATTGGAGTAACTCCTTTTGGTTTTCACAAAAGGGATTCCGTGGTTGGATTTATGAAAAAAGTTATTATTCTAGGTTTAAGGGAGGGATTTTTGGAGGATATTTGGGTAGGGTTTGTCCAAGTCAAAGTGTCTTGATAGATGTAAGGAATTAAGGGGGTGAGTGCCCTTTTATAGAGGAAGGGGAGTGTCATTCTTGTAAATAAAAAAATGTAAACACTATCAAGAGGTCTCCCTTACATCATGTTCCTACAATAATTTTTAAAATTTTATATAATAGGGTAATTGGTATAAATATTTCCAGAAAATTGATTTTTGACATGTGTCAAGGTCATTTGGCCTCTTAAGATTAAAGTTTACTCATTAAGTAATCTTGTTTTTACCTTAATTGTTGTAATTAATTTCAATAATATTTTTGGTTAAAAAATAATTTTTCTTTAATAGAAAATATAAATTATGTTGATTTTAAATATTTAATCCATTTTTCCAAATTATAATCATAAAATTTCTATAAATTAATTTAAATTTAATCCTATAGATGAGACGACAAAGTGGGTTTTTAAAGTAAAAGTGTTCAAAAGTTTACTAAGTTTTTATATCTAAATTTCACGTGAAATTATTTTCAATGACCTTAATTTATTTAACTGATATAAAATTTATCTAATTAATCTTAAAAATAAATTAAAAAAATTATTTAACTATATAAATAAATTAGATGAAAAAATAGTTTTGAATTAAAATTTGATGTTTTTTCACTATTCATCAGAATAAGAATCTTATTAGAAAAATACCAAATATTCACCCAAATTAAATTTTTATATTTTTAATTCAAAAAAGAAGTTAATTTTTTCTAATAAAATTATAAAAGTTTCATAATTTATCTTTAAAATGGGTTCTCCATTAAAAGGTGGTAAAATTACCTTTTAGAAAAATAAATCTTTATATTCATAAAATTAAATTTATTCATATGTTATAAAAATAAAATATATTGTATGAGTATAAAAAATTATTACATGAATATATAATATAAAAATTTTACTAAAAATATTAATCAAAAGTTTTTTGTTTAATTTATTGATATAAAATGTTGTTTTTACATAGAAAAGTGGTTTTGTTATAAAAGAGTTTCTTTATTCTCAAATAGTTATTACTTTAATTTCTAACTAATAGATAACCAAAGGATTTATTTTATATACATGTTTAAACCATATATTTATAATTTAGTAAATTTAATTTATATCATCTATTCTAATTGCAAGGTGATAATTATGATAATATTTCAGTAATAATATTAATAGTATATTATAGTTCGGTAAAAATTAGCCTTACATGTAATAAAAGTTATCAAAGGGACTCGGTATTGTATGTAACACAATGAAATAAAAGTTTTTCATGTACCAAAAAACTATTCTCTGTGTTTTTTATAGTGAAATCACAACTTAGTGTTGGGTACAAAGAAAGAATAACTTGGTACTTTCATATAATACAAGATAAATTCAATGTTAAGTGAAATGAGAAATATCATAAAGATTAAACTAATTTGAAAAAATATATTTCACCTAAATTTAGGGTTTTACATTCTACCCCCCCCCCCCCTTAAAATTAATTTCTTCCTCTAAATTCATTTGGGTTACCATTAGATTAATACTTTAAAGCTCCTTTCTAAGAAACCCATATCATAAAAATGAGTACTAAAACATTCTTTAAAAAAGCAAAGTTTGAACCATAACAGTTAGCCAAAGTAACACATAACTAGGTTTAGATATAGGAAAACATAGGTGGTAAATGAAAATATAGATGTGGATGTTAAATTTAACTATCAAGTTCTAATAGAGTAAAAAGTTAACAATCACAAAGCCATAACCTAAAGATGCTTGAAAAGGGTCATTGATGTCATAAAAAATGATGATAACTTTAAAAAAATTTATTTCAAGAGCAATTTTTCCTAAGTTTGAATAATTTTCATGAAAATATATACTTATATTATTTCAAGACAACCTTAACAATTTTTGTGCCTTGATAAACTTCCACTTCATCTCTTATTCCAACAAAATGAAGGTGAATTTTTCATTCCTCAAGCATTATCAGATCATGAGATAGAATTATAAGTCATTCCATTTGTCTTTAGTTAGTATCTTAGAAAAAAATTTATCATAGTTTATCTAATATTCATAAATCATCATATATAGATATAATACTTTAATCTATAAAAATTTATCTGAAGTTTAACATAAACCATTCCATAAAGGGTTAACCTTATAACCCTTTTGAAATATAAAATCCAAAATATTAGAATGAAGGTCACTAAATTTCTCAAAAACATATTAGCACTATTCCACTAGATATCAAAAAGTATCTCTTGGTTGTCACATCCCAAACATGTGAATACCTTTATCATGTATTCGCTTTAAATATTGTAATAACCTAAATTACATTTCATCCTTATTGAAAACATGCATTATTTCTTATTCCAAATATCATTTGATATATTCCTTAAATTCCTTAATCTCCATCCATGATAGCACAAACCACTTTGTCAACAAATCCTTGTTTAGTTCTAAGGTCATTGATATTATCCAATTTACTTTATCCAAATCAATCATCTCTTTATCCAAGATAAACACAATTATCTTAACATCTTGATCACATTAACAATTAACTTCCCTTAATTCAAAATATCACCTTTCCATTAAATCAATTTTCTAAGTATTCATAACCATTCAACATGTACTTTTCAATCCTTAATGAAAAACTGATATTGAAAATACTTATATATTTCATGATTCATATAACATAATATTTGAATTCCAAAACATATATACTTCAGTCATCCAATATTATTCATAAACCATTACTCATGCTCCATCATCTTATTCCCCAATACATGTTATCCTAGAATAAGAAATATGAATTAAGTATTAAGGTTACTCAATATCAATCTAATCATGCTTCTTACATTTAATGTGAACAATGTTGTTGGAACATATCATATTTTCACATGTCATTTTCAGTCTCTTTATCTTCATAAGTATAATCAATAATCATACAACCTTCCTAATTCTCTTCATGGTATCTACACATAGGACATCGATTTGTATAATGCCCATAATTTAAACATCTAAAAAATTCAATGTTAAACTAGTTCCTTCTAGTTCCTACTATTGACTAACATTATAAATCATAGTGTGAGAAAAACTTATCATAGAATAAAACCACATAATCATGAAAAAAATTACTTATAGGATGTTTAAACCCGGAAACATTATTCTTTAATCTATTACCCCTTATATTTATCCTAGTTTATTTATATTCATCTTTTATTTAAATCCTTCATGATGGTTTGTAAAGAGTTTTTGAATTCCGAAAGCATATCTCTTGAGATTATCAAATTAGGTGTACAACAAGGCCCATTTTCGTGCACTAGTTCCTCGTTTAATCTAGCTAAATATGATTTTTTTTATTGTTGTTAACCCTATGTGCATCTGTGTTAGAGCCACATCTAATTGTGATATTTGTATAGGGATGTATTTCTAGAAAATAACTCACTCTATCCTTTACGAAAATTCCAGGACATTTTCCAAACCATTAAATCATTCTTATGATTATGAATAGATACATCCCTTGACATATACTTATAAATATACCAAGGGATATCACTAAATTTTTATTATACTAGTTTCCAAAGGTTGACTAAAACTTTTCTTTAATACCAACTATGGTGACCCATGCTTAACATAAATGGATATTACATCATTTTAGATGAATATTCAGATCATTACAAAAATATATGCATGAGAACCATAATATTTTAGTTTATTTGGAAACATAAAAACATAATATTCTAACTTGGTGAAAGATCTTCAACATACCCCTTAAAGATATTTCTCATTATTAATCCTACTTAATAACATTCTTCGTAACTTGGGAAAAGGAAACATATGAAAGGGGTGAGAATGGATGATCAGTAAGGGTAAGAAAGGAAGATATGTAAGAATAATATGGGCATAAGGTTTTGAGAACATTATATTAATATTATATGATTATACCCTTCATATCGAATATCATAATCAATATTCATGTAATAAATATTGGAAGTTCATAATACATGAATCATAAGGGTGATAAATCATTATAAAATAATCATGAACCATAATCTCATGTCATATAAGTTTGGAACCATCATAAATATATAAAACCATTCCATGTGTTAAGTTTAAATACCAATACCATCAACATAGGGGATCAGGACACACCAGTTTCCCTTAGTAGAACAGGATGCACCTGTTTCCCATTATAGATTAGGACACGTCTATTTCCCATAGTAGATCAGGTCACACTTTTTCCCATAGTGTATCAAGACCATCGGCTTATTTCCCATCATTATATAATGTGATATAAATCTTTACCCAATTCATTAGAGGTAGATAGAGGTCCCACCCATCTCATAATGAAACCATGCATGTGTGTTCCATAAAACATTCATCTTATCATGACCCATAAAAAGAGATGGGTTTCATAAACATATTATCATAACCTATGAAATGATATGGTTATCATAAACATTTAACCATGGCATAACCTATAGAAAATATATAGATTTCATAATAATTTCATCCTAGAATAACCCATGAAAGGAAGAACTTTTTATAAGAATTTATCATGGTATAACTCATTGAAGAGAAACTGGTTTCATAAATATCAATCCATAAAAATATAAACCATTTAAATAAATAATATTAATTTTATCATTGGATAATATACCTATTAAATAATTAACTATAACCAAGTATTTCATCTTGGATAAATAATGATTTTAAAACATCACTTGGAATATAACTTTTCTTGGAAAATCATTTTTTAGAACATATAAAATTTTCAAAATCCGTTATCCTTGAAACCATTTTGAAAACATATAAAGGAACCATGAAAAATCATTTAAAACATTTCTTGAGAAAAAAATCCTTTATGATTTGAAAATTTATTTTTAAATACAAAACATCTTGAAAATAACCGTGAAAACATATAAGGAAGCTTGAAAATATTTTTAAAACCTTTTTTTAAATACTTTAAAAACATATAAAATAAGAATAAATTCATTAAAGTCCTTTTATTTTAAAACAACCTTTTCAAAACATATAAAAATTATTTTAAAATTATTTTAAACTCTTTTTAAACATAAAACAATATTTGAAACCCCATTTTCTTTTAAAACCATTTTAAAACCAACAATTTTTTAGAATATTAGGAAAAAAAATTCTATAAAAATTTCCCTGTAAAATTACAAAGTAAGCATCAAGTAAATAATGGTCATGATAGTGGTTAAGTCCATACATGTAGAACATTCCTTTTTTCAACTTAAAAAGTTTAGAAAAGTGTATTGATCGTAAAATAAAAGGAATACTCCTTTTAAAACCATTTTGTAAAAAGGTAATCATGGGTAAAAATGTCCTTTAAAAATAATAGGATAATATTAAAACATTTTCAAAAAAATAAAAACATTTTTAGAAAACATAGTTTTGAAATAATGCATATTTCTGACTGAAAGGAGAAATAATGTCGTATTTTTATAAAATAATTTTATTAATTATCTTAAGTACCAAAGAGTGGTAAATGGTACTAATACATGAATATATTATAGATAAATAGAGGATAAGAAAAATCATGTATGTTATTTAGATTTAGATCATAAGATTTTATCAATAGAGGCATAATCATAAATAATCCTGATAAACGATGAGATTTCACTAATAAACTGTTACCACTTTGGTAACATTAAATCATAATTCCCATGATAGAATAAAATTACATGAATCTTAAAATATAATTAAAAGAAGTATATTCTTTATATAACATATTAGTGTGAATTATATACACCCCATAGAAAAATATAGGTTCCTAACATGGAATGTATCTCAAATAAGACAAAGTGAGACAAAATTACTTTACTAATTTTGTTTCTTTTGAACCATAAATCCCATGAAAGAAAGATCAACAAATGGATATGTAAATACCCATAAATTTAATTATAATAATCATATAAATAACTCATGTGAAGTATATACACCAAAATATATAAATTAGTAGTTAATAAGTCATATGTATCACACAAAAAAAGTGAGATGATAAAACTCTTACCTTAGGTCTTGACTTTCTTCGTACATGTTCAAACCTCCTCTTCTTTGAGTGACTCCTTTTGGTTTGCACCAAAGGGCTTCCTTGGTTGTATTTATACCCAAAGTGAGTATTCTAGGTCTATGAAAGGAATTTTTGGAGGATATTTGGGTAGGTTTTGGCTGAACCATAGTGAATTGAGAGGTCTGAGGAAGTGAGGGGTGAGTTCCCTTTTATAGAGGAGGAGTGTAATTCTTGTAAATATAAAAAGGTAAACACTATTTAGAGGTCTCCCTTACATAATGTGCCCTCAATAATTGTTAAAATTATATTCAATGGGTTAAATGGTCTAAATATGTCTATAAAATACCTTTTTGACATGTTTCTAGGTCATTTGGCCTCTTAAGATTAAAGTTTCATCATTAAGTAATCTTATTTTTACCTTAATTGTTGTAATAAATTCTAATTACTTTCTATAATATTTTTGTTAAAAAACTAATTTTACCATATTATACATTATAAATTATTCTTATTCAAAATATTTAATCTATTTTTCCAAATTCTAATCACATAAATGGCATAAATTTATTTAAAGTTAATCTTGCAGACAGGATGACAAAGTAGGTTTTAAAGTAAAAATTTTCAAAAAAATTCTATGGTGTTTTATATAAATTTAATGTTAAATCTTTTCCAATGACCTAAATTGGTTTAAATTATATAATTTTGTTCTAATTAAACTTAAAAACTAATTAAAAACATTATTTAACTATGTAAATAAATTGGATGAAAAAGCAGTTTTGAATTACAATTCACTATTTTCTTATTATTCATCAAAAAATGAAACTTCTCAGAAAAATACCAAAGATTCACCGAAATTATATTTTTATATTAATCTTTCAAAAATTTATTTTATCTTTTCAAATAAAAATTTTAAAATTTTAAAAAATTATATTTAAAATGGTTTTTCCATTAAATGGTCGTAAAATTTTCTTTTAGAAAAATACATATTTATATTCATAAAATTTGATTTTTTTTATTATCTTATACATATAAAATATATTATATGAGTATAAAAAATATATATATTGACTATAAAATATATAAATTTTATGTAAAACATTAATCAAAAGTGGTTTTTTTAATTTATTGAGATAAAATGGAGTTTGTACATAGAAAAGTAGTTTTCCTAGAGAAGGAGTTTAATTTTTATAAAATAGTAATTACTTTAATTTATAACTAATTTATACTCAAATTATTTATTTTCTATACATTTTTAAATCATATTTTTATAATTCATTCAATATCATTCATATATTCCATTCTAACAGTTATGTTATAATTATAATTATATTTTAGTAATAATATTAACAATATATTGTAGTTAGGTAAAAGCAAACCTTTCATGTAATGAAAACTATCGAAGGGAATAGATATTGTGTGTAATACAAGCCAATAATAGTATTTAATGTACCTAAATCTACTATATGTGTTGTGTGTAGCATAATCTCAGCATGATGTTGCGTAAAAATCAAGAATAACATGGTACTTTCATATAAAACTAGATAAATTTAGTGTTGTGTAAAATAAAAAATATCAAAAAGATTAAATTATTTTGAAATATATATATTTCACAAAAACATGGGGTGTTATAGTAAAGGTCCATGTTGTATTATATATAGACCTTATGTTGGTCTTAGAATGTGAGATGAGTTATAGTTAGCCTTGGATTCACCTCTAAGGGATATAATGGTAGGAATAAGAGGATTGGGCCTTATGATGATGGGGGGTTGTTTAATATCTCATGAATAAGGAGTGACACCCCATTAATGGGTGATTAAATTCTTGGTGAGTATCATGAGAGTGATAAGTCCTCCAGGATAAGATGATGTGTGACATAGAGGGGTTTCTTTTGGGTGATGTCTTGAGAAATATCTGAAGGGAGATGTGAGATGAGACCCAAGAATGGGTCAAGGGGATTTTTTAATTCCTTGGAATCAGGATGAAAAAATTCATAGAGATAGATATCTCAATATAGCCCTTGTTTAGTAGGACTAGTTTGTGATGTGAGAATTGGAAGAGGATGGGACCTATCCTTTTAGGCTTAGACAGGGTAGATCCTACTATCTTGATGAAAATCATTGGGTGTCGGAAACAACTAAGAGTGAATTAGTAGAGACCGGGTAGGATATAAGGTACCTTATGGATGCCCTTATGAGTGATATGGGATGGCAATTGGGTTCAGTGTGGCATGTTTTTTCAATTGGAATGCTCTTTAATAGGTGGGCCTATGATGCCATATGAATGATGATGTGATTTGTGGGAAGTGGAGATAGGTTTAGAATGAATATTTCCCTAGGAAGATTTAGTAATATTATGGGATCAGTTGCATTGATTATTTTTTGTCATATTCATGTTCCTAGTTATGTGATGCCACATGTGGATGGAAAGTTTTCCTAATAAAATATTGTATGGTTTAGGCCTTATAGAGTACCCTTAATTATGTGGAATATGGGTGGGTAATTTTAGTATTCCCACTCCTAAAGCAGAGTGGGGTTGGGATCTATTCAATGCACCCACTCCTGTAAGAGGAGTATGGTTGGGTACTTTTAGTTTTCCCACTTATAAATAAGAGGTGCTTTGAGATATATTCATTTTAACAACTTTTTGTAAGATAATAATGGTTGGGTACTTTTAGTATTCCCTTCCCTAATGAGACAATGGGTTGGGATCTATATAGTATTCCCTTCTATATGGGGAATCGGGATAGGTACCTTTTAGTGTTCCATTACTTAAGTAGGAATGGTTTTGGATTTATTCAATGTGGTATTCCCTGATGTTATTGTATTGGGTAATTTATGAGAGAACTAACCTGATTATTTGAGCATGGGTTAGGACATATGGCATGAGGTGACTAGATTTATGTCACAAGATGAAGTAGGTAGGGTTAGGTGTTGTGGGGGTATATATTTATGAATCCTCATTATATTTTTTATATCAAAAAAATTATTATTATTCATAATTTAATTATTTATATGGATTATTTTGGTAATATTTGATGTTTTTTTACTCGTATTTCAGGTCATAGTATCACTAATGTATGGTTTGTCATCTCTTTGTTAGTCAGCACCCCTAGTGTATAAGTAGGAGCACTTGAGGACACATAGATCCGGCTCAGACCTCGTTATCTAGGTCATGGGTTTAAAAGTGGTATCATAGTTTATTTTTCATTGTCTTTATATTTAGGGTGTGGTAGATAGAGAATAAGGACGATTCTAATCTGGTGATTGTCCTCATATGGGTGTGTCATGAACACATTTTCCAATGGAAAGTCCTCGTTACCAGGGTTATAGGACTCTTTTTTTGGTTTTCACCTTTATGGTTGATATTTTTATTCAAATATGATACAATTATGGAGATTTTAATTTATTATTTTGAACCATGGATCATTGGAAAGAGTCATGTGCGTTTTCATCATATTCAAAATGTAAGATTCACATGACACACATGTGCTTGTGTGTGATTGGTTTTTACTAAATAATGAGGTTTATTAGTTTAAAGTGTTAGCGACAACTTATATTGTGTTCTCCCATATAACTTGTTCTTAGGATTATATTCATTTGGAAAATGTTTTTCACTAATGAGAAGAATTAGGATGGAAGATCATTTCGATCATATGGAAAGATGCTCTTCAGTGGAACCTATATTTCCCCTTTAAGAAATGGATGTGTACTGACACCTGGTAGGTCAGTTCAGGAATTGGAAGCCTTAATGATGGAACCCTGGTGAGTCTGGTATAGGAGAGGCATACCTAGGAGAATGATTCAAATATGTTCATGGGTTTCCATAAGGATGTGGACACCCTTGTAAGGGTTGAGGAAAGGAGTGTGGAATTCCTTGGGATTTTGATATGTGAAGCACTTAGATTGGTTATGTTATTGAGTTTGGGATTAGAGGTAAAGATTGGATGGATGCCTAAACCTCTTGTATCATGAAAATATATGGTTGGATCTAGGATATAAATATCATGGGTGGATGATTTATAGTTTTATAATGATGCATGTGTGGTGGAAAATTATATGGTAGGCCTTGGTATGAGTGAGATGATTTATGTCTTTTAGAAAGAACGTATCGAGGGATGCTTTTAGTTGGATGATATTAACCTGTAATAGGAGCATGTAGATGGTTTAGGCATGTGATCCTAGGTTTTATGGGATATAATTTATGGGAGTACGAGTTTGGTTGTGTGGTTAGGTGGTACTAGAGAATACACCTATTGGGTTTGGATGAAATAAAGATAAATAGAAGGTAAGAACCTGTGAGAAGTTTTTATGGAGATTCTATTTAATTTGGGAGAGGAAAGTGACATTGGATTGTATTTTAATAAAAGTATCTATGTTTGAGATCAAGTGCGTACTAGTTAAGTGCGATTCTCATTGGGTTGTACATTAGTGATTAGTCATTTCCATGATGATAACTGATAGGTTTGATGGAATGCTTTTAGACATAGAGGTTTGAGGTCTTTGTGAGAATAAGAGGTTCCAAGGGTTTACATAATGGGTGGGAATGGTCTGGGAAGAGTGAAACGTGTATGGTTTTGGGACTTATTTGGGTCAAAACTTGAGGAGTATCATAAGAAAATCCATATAGTGGGTACAAAATTATTGTTCATCAAAGGTTGTGACCCTCATTGTGGGTGAATTTTAGTGTATGTTGAGGAAATTGTTCCATGTGATATGGTAAGAGTTATAAATTGGTGTTTCACATTTGAGCTCAGATATTAGAAGGATAATCTCATATATTCCTTATATGAAGTAATGGATAGAGAATATTTTGTGGTGATCATATGTTTTGGTTCAATAGTGTGATGATAAGGATACTCCTATAGTGGGGAGAACATTATCTATTATGGGTGAACAATCCTTATGTATGATGGGTCATGGATGTGGTGAGACTGGATAATGGATTGTTGAAATAGAAAACATATTCCATAATGTGGGTAGATCTAATTTTGATCTAGTTCCTTTATAAATACAAGATTTTTTATTTAGATGCTGCATTGGAAGGTGTCTGAGTGTTGGCATCCTGCTCGGGATGGAATTTCATGTGATCCAAGAGTGAGTTAGATTATATTTGTGTTATTGGTTATATAGAGAGTATAAAACTAGTTTTTTTAATTGATTACCCGACCATGAAATTACATTGAGTGTCAGGTATGAACTTCGATGTGTTTATTGGATGATATCTTGATGCCTTTGGGAGTCATGGCATTGTGATTGGGAGATGTGATAATGCATCAGTGGGTGAATCCAATCATTTTGGTGAGAAGTTATCCAGAGAAGATACTTTCTGTAACACCACAAGATTTTATGACATAGATTATATTTAATTTCATTGATGTATTGTGTTTTATGTTACACCCAGATTATCATGTACTATACGCAACACTGTATTAGCTTTCAGTATATGCAATAGTATTCTTGGCTTGTGTTGCACAATTTCAAGTTCTTTTGATAGAATTCATTTCATGAAACACTGAGTATAGATTTTTTTCAATGTATAAATGAACTATGTTTGGATAATGATATACATAACACCAAAGGAATATTACACTACACGCAACACTGACTTGGCTTGCGTTACACGCAAGAGTGACCTTCCTCGATTGCTTGCGTTGTATGTGATACCTAGTTTCACTAAACAATTATATATTATTAAAATATTATTATTTAATGGGATATAAACTAGCCTTTAGGAATATTATTAACTAAATTTTTAATTTTATAACATTATCATTCATCTTACACATTTTCTAGAACATGGTATGATAACAAAATCAATTTTCCAGATAAAATGTGTATTTTTCAAAAAATGAAGTTTTCCCCCTTTTGATTGTGAACCCATATTAAATAAATTTTTTGAAAGGTTTATCATTTAAATTTGAAAAAAAATTCTTATTTTTAATCAGGATATAAAATTTTACTTTGGATCAACTTTTTGTATTTTTCAGATAACTTTCATATTTTGATGAATAGTGAAAATACGCTAAATTTTAATTGAAAACAAATTTTTTCACCAAAATAATTTATATGGTTAAAATATATTATTAAATGGTCTTAAAGTATAAATAGAATATATTTTTATATTTTAATACAATTTATGTCATTTTCTTTAATTTTACATTGAATTCATATGTAAAAACATTTCAATCTTTTGCAATGTTTTAACTTTTAAATAAAAACCTGTTTTTTACAACAATGGGATTATTTTAAATTAATTACTGAAACTTCTATGTTTTGAATTTTTAAAAATAGTTTCCATATTTGGAATTATTAGGTCAAAATTATGTTAATGGACTAATTTTATTTTTTGGTCATTATGAATATAACTTTGGTAATTGTTTTTATTACCATAGTTAAAGCTAAATCAAGTAATTAAGGGTAAAAATAAGATTATAAAATTACTATAACACCTTCCAAAATTCAATTTAATGAATAAAAGTAGACTCATATCACATAAGTTCCTTAATATATTCTTTTAATGGAATTTTTTCCTTGAAATGATTAATTATTATTAAAACCAAAGAAAGTGACAACATGTCACTCTCTTATATCTTATAAGTGTAATAATTTTAATTTCATGATAAACTTAATAAAATATAGAAAGTAAATATTCAATATAAATTTAATTAAATTCTATATATCTTGTAAATTTATTTATAATTTTTAAATATTAATTAATTATCATTATTGATGACACAATAGTGATGTAAAAATTATTTTATTAATAGAAATATCAAATAAATGGTTTTAAAAATATTAAAATAAATAACATATGAATTAATTAATGTTCTCCGCGAATTTTCTAGGTTCCAATGATAAGTTATGCGTGTATTAAAAAATTTTGAATTTATCTTTTGTGAATATTTTATTTAAATCCAAATAAATGAATAGTATCAAAATTGACACTATTAATATTTTATAAAAATAACATTTTATTAAATTATTTAAAGATCATAAAAATATTTAAAAATTAAAAAGTGATAATTATAAGGTCTAAAATGTCATAAATTATCCATTTATGGTAAATTAACACCACATAAGTAAATATTCATTACCATTAAATATTTAGAATGTTATTACAAAAAATAAAAATTTAATAGAATAACTAAGTGTCAATTAAAAAGATAAGGTATAAATTGAAAAAATATGTTATCCAAAATTTATTGGTTTATGGTATTAAAACCCTATATCATATATTCTTCTAATTTGGGTCACTTTTGAGGTTTTTGGGTAGGGTTTGATTTTATTATAAATTAATATTTTTGAGAGTTTCCTAAAGTAACCCTCTCCTCTCTTATAAAAGGGCACCTCCTCCCTCTCCTCTTCCCTCCATTATAAGCCTTAAAGCTTGTCCAAACCCTGACTGTTTCTCTTATAAACTTACCTAGTTGAATTCTGGAGGTTCAGGTCTTCTCAAAAGACCAACTATAGTTCCCTAAGAGGAAATTTAAAGGAGTCACGTCAAGGAAGAGGTAATCTATTCTACCAATTCTTTCAAATTTCTTTCTTTTTCCACTTCCTATTATTTAGTTATTTAATTATAAATTAATAATATAAGTATCACTCATATACTGATATGATATTATATATATAAAACAACCCTATTTTACCTTCTATCCATCCTACGAAAAACAAAATCACTGCGCGTGCGTACGTACGGCTTACCATCTCCACGCCGTGGTGTAATCTGTTTTTCACCACCACCTTACTTGGATGGGTATAATGGTAGAAATAATAAATATATATGATTATTATAACATGATACTAATTTTGAGATATTATGCACCATCCACTTCAATACCATTCACCAATTATGGGAATGATATCGTCGCGCGTGCATATATACGGTTTACCGTCTCCACGACACGATTAGATTCATTATCCATATTAACCATTCAAGAATGATTATAAAGTATATATAATAAATAATCATGAAATATATGACATAATAATGTTACTGGATTTAAGTATATATATATATATATATCATTTACTTACTACCATTTAATTCAATAAGGAAATGAAAATAGCATTCATGCGTACGTACAGACTACTGTCTCCATGAATGGTGTATTCCATTTAATTTATCAATATATTATATATATTTATATTTATATACTCAATATATTTTATATATAAATAATGTTTAACATTTTTTAAGTAATTAAATCATGATATAATTAATAATATCAAGAATAACAATTCAAAACATGTACGATAAATAAAACAATTATTTCCCAAAACGTTGCTTTAACATGGAATTGACAAATGAACAGGTAATATAAAGTCATAATTGAATCATATATGATATAATAAATATTATTATGGTTCTATTAAAAGTTAATAATATATTTAAACCCACTATACAGGAGTTTTTGACACATAAAAAAGAAATCAGACCAAAGGTAAGGAATAATTTTATAAATCTCATTTTTATCTGAGATTGCTTATACGTAAGTATTTACTGGGGTTATATTTATCATCCATGTCCATGTTTTATAAAAATTTTCTCATAAAATATTTATTATTATAAAATGTATGTTTAACTTCATTTTTACCCACTTTTTACTTTTACTACATGGTATGGAAGGAATCTTTCTTTTGTTTACAATACGAGGTACTTTTTTGCCTTTTCTGGAAAAAGTACAGGGAAAATGTTTTTTTAACTTATATGGAATGAATGGAGTTTTACACTTTCATAAAGCATTATTTCCATGAATATTTATTTACAATTTTTCATGTTTATTTTCAATTAACTTCTTTTATTTTGAAATAGCACTACATTTTGAGAGAAGAAAATGTTTTTGAAGAAAAAAAGGATATTTTCCTCAAGAACTTAGTTAAAGTGTTTTATCAAAATTATTTTCCATCTAATATGACATAGGGTTATGTTTATATACCTATTATTACTTTTATTTGATAGTTTTTATGTTGGAATTATTTTTATGAAGTCTATTTATCTTATATGGATTATATTATGATGAAATGATGTTTAAGAATCCCATTTTATTTCATAGGTTATGATATGATGAATGATTTATGTTTTCGTGGCACATGTAAGAATGATTTAGTTATAAGATGGGTGGGACCTATATCTCCCTCCAATGAATTGTATAAATATTTATATCTCATGAGATTGACATGACCAGAACAGCAGTTAAATATGATTCAGTAATACATGGCTGGAACGGAAAATAAGCCCAGTTCAGTAATGGACTTCGTCCACTATGATGGTCTTGGAAACCATGACTTGGATACTATAGAAATCATATTATTTTATTAATGGTTTTCCATAATTCTATGTTTTATACCCATGCTATTTTATCATTATTAATGTTCCTTTATGATCTATTTCTTACATACTGCCAAGATTTATTTCATGACTCACGTTTTTTATATTCAAATTTCATGTTCAAGTTTTCACATTATTATGTTTATGTTTTGTTTTATGTTCTTAATTTTTACCCTTACTGGGAATTTGAGCTCACACTTTTTATATTTTCTTTTCCCAAGGATATAAATAATGGTTTTAGTTAGGAAAACAAAATGGTAAGATCTTTTAGGGATATGTTGAAGATCTTTCACCATGATTAGAAGATTTTGTTCCAAGTTTCCAAATACACTAAACTAATTTGATATTTGGGTGTCTGTATGTGTCATGTATTAATTATTCTGTAAAATAAATGTAATTTCCATGTACGTTAAGCTTGTTTCTCTACAGTTGGTATTAGAGCGAAGTTTTAGTTAACCTTTGGAAACTAGGATGCAAAAACTTTAGTGATATCCCTATAGTTATTTCTAAGGTTTGTCTATGGATGTCCCTAAGGTTAATTCTAACTATAGGTTACAGTCCTATAGATATGATAATGATCATGAATATCCTCAGATTAGACCTTAGATGTTATATATTAAAAGAACTTCCCCTTGATTATTTTGTTTTCATAGTATGATTTTTGCCTCTCACACTATTCATTTTGGGTTTTAGACAATGGTTGGAACCCAAAGGAACCACGATAATGCTAGATGCGATGGGAAATGAAATGATTGTCCCCCTAAACAAAAAAATGTTATAGGAGCCTGAATAAAGAATCTTGTTTCTAGGACCAAAAATCCTACTAGGATCCCAAATGACCAAAGGTGGGAACAACGTTCTCTTGAATCTTTCTTAAGGAAACATCCACCTTATTTTAGTGGAATGACTGATCCACTAGTTGAAGAGAAATGGATTTGTACTATTGAAAAAATATTTTTCATTCTCCATTGTTCAAAAAGTGAAAAGGTTAAGTTGGGAACTTATTAATTGGAAGGTAAAGTGAATCTGTGGTGGAACTTTATGAAGAATACAATGCAATAAGATAAAATTGACTCCATGGATTGGGATGAGTTCAAGAACTTATTTTTTAGTATGTACCTTCCTCTTATTCTTATGAAAAAAAGGGAGATTTTATTTTTTCATCTATCTCATGTTTATGATAAGAAAAGATGGATGTAATTCAAAGGAAAATATAAAAATTATGGAGAAAATAATATTAGATTTTATTTATGCTCAAAGTGTGGAAGGACATATAGAGGAAATTGTCTTAAGGGGACTATTAAATGTTTTAAGTGTGGGAAGGAAGGTCATCGAGCATTTCACTATCGAAGTAATAGGAATAAATAGAAAGCTCCAAATAGTGCACCTCCTACAAATTCAAGTTACAAGTGTAAGGAAATGGGGCATTATGCTAACCAATTTACTAATACAAGGGTTAAGGATGATTATCGATGCCAACAACCTTTTAAGGAAAAATACAAAGGTAAATCACATGTGATCACTATTTGTGATGTTTAGTATTCATACAAAGTGGTGGAATTATTAATTGTTTATGTAATTGGATTCGAAAATAGTGTTTTTGAATCTCTATTATAGTATTATAGAATATATGAATATCTATGTATTGGTCCATTGTGGTTTTCTATAAGTATATGGTACCAGTAACCATGAAAAGTGATTGAAATATTTTTGGAAAGAAAGTATAAGGATATAATGAGATATTTGATAGTATTAATGACCTCATGAATGATACAAGGACAAAGTGATATCATGGTTTGAGTTTATGGAATTTTTAGGATTTTGGTATATGGAAAGAGTTAAGTTTTGATAGAATTCATGTTTTCATTAAGGTTATATGGTAATTCATGTTTCAAGAGAATACATGGTTAAGGTATTCACATGTTTGGAATGTGACAACAAAGAACTACCTTATAAGATATAGAAGATAAATGCTATGTCGATTAAGTTCACCTCCTTCTAAAGTATTGTATTTTTAGTTTTTGGATGGATTGTAATGTTATCCAGTTATGGATATTATAAGTTATTTTACATTTTATGTTTGTTATATTAATGTATTATCTCACTATAGGTGGACTTATGCTTATTTGATAACCTGTTCTAACCTTTTTTGAGACAGATGGAAGGGCCTATCATTCTATTGCATGATCTGCTAACACTTCATGGATGACAAATTCAACTTCATTTCTTTAAGAGCTGAAGTGTAAATTTTTCAAGGAATTACCAATGGTGAGATTGTACCAAAATAAAGTGAGTATTTATTATCATGTAAAAATATTCAACATTAGGAAAAAGATCATGAAACCAAAAATGTTATCCTAGTACCTTCTTATCCGATGAATCATATGGTCCCTTAAATCATCACAGATTTATGGCTTTCTAGTAATTAACGTTCTCCAAACCCAATTCTCTATCACAATCCATCAAAACATGATGGATAGATTTATCTTCCATATCCATGTTTTCATTTCCCACCTATGTTCTCTTATGTGAAAACCTAGTGATGAGTTACTTTGGGTAACTGTTACATTTTTAACATTTATTTTTAAAATGATTTTTTAGTATCCCTTTTTACGATGTGGGTTTCCATGAAAGAAACTTTCAAGTAGAAAACCATTTATAACCCCAATGAATTTTGAGGGCGAAATTCATTTTAAAGGGGGTAGAATGTAACACCCCAATATTTTATGAGATATATTATTTTAAATTTCATTAATGTATTTTGTATTATTCTACACCAAGATTAGTTTGCACTATACGCAACATTGTATTAGCTTTCAGTATATGCAACAATATTCTTAGCTTGTGTTACACCCAATTTCAAGTTCTTTTGATAGAATTAATTTCATGCAACACTGAGTATAGATTTTTTTCAATGTATAAATGAACTATTCTTGGATTTTATTATACACAACACCAAAAGAATATTACACTACACACAACACTGACTTGGCTTGTGTTACACGCAAGAGCAACCTTCCTCGATAGCTTGTGTTGTACGTGATACTGAGTTTCACTAAACAATGATATATTATTAAAATATTTTTATTTAATGGGATATAAACTAGTATTTATGAATATTATTAACCAAATTTTTAATTTTATAACATTATCATTCATATTACACATTTTCTAGATCATTTTATGAGAACAAAATCAATTTTTCAGATAAAATATGTATTTTTCAAAAAATACAGTTTTGCCGCATTTTGATAACGCACCCATTTTAAATCTAGTTTTTAACACATTTATAAGTTCCATTTGAAAAAATAAAAATATTTTTTGGAATTAGGATATAAAATTTTACTTTGTATGAATTTTTTATATTTTTCTAATAACTTTCATATTTTGATAAATAGTGAAAATATGCTAAATTTTAATTGAAAACAACTTTTTTCATTGAAATAATTTATATGGTTAAAATATATTATTGAATGGTTTTAAAGTATAAATAGAATATATTTTTATATTTTAATACAATTAAAGTCATTTTCATTAATTTTACATTGAATTCATATGGAAAAACATTTCAATCGTTTCCAATGTTTTAACTTTTAAACAAAAACCTATTTTTTCGACAACGGTATTAATTTTAAATTAATTACTAAAACTTATTTGTTTTGAATTTTGAAAAATTAATTCTATATTTGGAATCAGTAGGTCCAAATTATGTTAATGGGCTACTTTGATTTTTTTGGGCATTATGAATAGTAACTTTGGTAATTATTTTTTTTACAATAGTAAGGTAAATCGAGTAATTAAGGTTAAAAATAAGATTATAAAATTACCCTAACACCTTTAAAAATTCTATTTAATGAATAAAAGTCGACCCATATCACCTAAGGGTCGGAATAGGTTCATTTCATGTACTTTTTTCCATGAAAATGATGTAATTATTATTAAAACAAAAGAAATTGACAACATGTCACTCTCTTATATCATATAAGTGTAATAATTTTAATTTAGTGATAAAATTCATAAAACATATAAAATAAATAGTCACTAGAAACATAATTAAATTTTATATATCATTTAAATTTATTTATAATTTTTAGAGATTAATTAATTATCATTAATGATGACACAACAATGATGTAAAAAATATTTTATCAATATAAATATCCAATAAATGGTTTTAAAAATATTTAAATAAATAACATATTAATTAATTAAAGTTATACAATAATTTTATAGGTTAATATGAAATATTAGGAGTGTATTAATTTTTTTTTTTGAATTTATCTTTTTTGGGGATTTTATTTAAATTCAAATAAATGAATAGTGTCAAAATTGACACTATTAATATTTTATAAAGATAACATTTTATGAAATTATTTAAAAATCATAAAGATATTTAAAAATTAAAAAGTGATAATTATAAGGTATAAAATATCATAAAGTATCCATTTATGACAAATTAACACCACATAAGTAAATATTCATTACCATTAAATATTTAGAATGTTATTACCAAAATTAAAATTTAATAGAACAACTAAGTGTCAATTAAAAAGTTAAGGTTTAAATTGACAAAATAAGTTGTCCAAAATTTATTTTTTGATGCGATTACATCCCTATATCATCTCATATTTAAATTTGGGAAACTTTGGAGGTTTTTTGGGTTGGGTTCTATTTTATTATAAATTAATATCTTTGAGAGTTTCCTCCCCTCTCCTCTCTTATAAAAAGGATGGTCCTCCCTCTCCTCTTCACTCCATTATAAGCCTTCAATATCGTCCAACCCCTGCCCATTTCCCTTCTCAACTTCCTTAGTCACATTCTAGAGGTTCTGGTATTCTTAAAAGACTAACTCTAGTTCCCTAAGAGGAAATTTAAAGGATGCATGTCAAGGAAGAGGTAATCTCTTCTAATAATTCTTTCAAATTTCTTTATTCTTCTACTCCCTCTCCTTTTGTTGTTTCATTATAAAGTAAAAACATAAGTATCACTCTTATATTGATATGTTATTATATATATGAAACAACCCTATTTCACCTTCTATATATCCTACGAAAACAAAATCATCGCATGTTTTTACGTACGGGTTACCGTCTCCACGTCGTGGTGCAATCTTTTTTTCACCACCACCTTACTTGGATGGGTATAATGGTAGAAATAATATCTATATGTGATTATTATAACATGATACTGATTATTATATATTATACACCATCCACTTCAAAACCATTCATCAATTATCGGAAAAATATTGTCGCGTGTGCCTGCGTACGGCTTACCGTCTCCACAACATGATGATATTCATTCTCCGTGTTAACCATTCAAGAATGATTATAAAGTATATATAATAAATAATCATGAAATATATGATATAGTAATTCTACTTTATTTATGTATATATATATATATATATTTCATTTACTTATTACCATTCAATTCAATAAGGAAACGAAAACATTGTTCATGCGTACGTATGGACTACCGTCTCAATGAATGGTGTATTCCATTTCATTTATCTATATTTTATATATATATATATATACTAAATATATGTGATATATAAATTATGTTTTACATTCTAGAAGTATTTAAATCATTATATAAGTAATAATATCAATAATAAAAATTCAAAACATGTATAATAAAAAAACGATTATTACCCAAAATGTTGCATTAACATGGAATTGAGAATTGAACGGGTAATATAAATTCATAAGTGAATCATATATGATATCATAAATATTATTATGGTTATATTATAAGTTAATAATAAGTTTAAACCCACTATAAAAGATTTTTGGCCACAAACTTAAGAAATCATACCTAAGGTATGGAATAATTTTGAAAATCTCATGTTTATCCAAGATTGCTTATACATAAGTATTTAATAGGGTTATATTTATAATCCATGTACATGTTTTCTGAAAAAATTAATAAAATGTTTAATATTCTTCGATGTATGTTTAAATTCATTTTTACCCATTTTTTACTTTTACTACATGGTATGGAAGGAATCTTTCTTTTGTTTACCATACGAGGTACTTTTTTGAATTTTCTGGAAAAAGTATGAGGAGAATGTTTTTTTAACTTATATGGAATTAATGGATTTTTAATATTTCATAAAGAAATATTTCCATGAATATTCCTTAAAAAGTTTTCAATTTTATTTTCAATTAACTTCTTTTCTTTTAAAATTTCACTACAATTTCAAAAAATAAAATGTTTTTGAAAAGAAAGGATATTTTCCTCAAGAACTAAGTTCAAGTGTTTTATCAAAATTATTTTTCATATAATATTACATAGCGTTATGTTTCTATCCCTATTATTACATTTATTTTATTGTGTCTGTTATGGAATTATTATTATGATGTCTATTTATCTTATATGGATTATGTTATGATGAAATAATGTTTAAGAATCTCATTTTATTTCATGGGTTATGCAATGATGACTGATTTATGTTTTTATGGAACATGTAAGAATGATTTCTATATGAGATGGGTGGGACCTATATATCCCTCCAATGCATTGGGTAAAGATTTATATCTCATGATATAGACATGACTGGAATATCAGGTAAATCCAGTTTAGTAATACATGGCTAGAATGGAAAGTAAACCTGGTTCAGTAATGGAATTTTTCCACTATGATGGTCTTGGAAATAATGCCTTGGCTACTATGAAAATCATATTATGTTCTTAATGGTTTTCCATAATTCCATATCTTATTCATATGCTATTTTATCATGATTGATTTTCCTTTTTAATCTACGTCTTACGTACTACTAAGATTTATTTCATGACTCGCATTTTTGATATTCAAATTTTATATTCCTGTTTTCACATTATTATGTTTATGTTTTGTTTTATGTTCTTAATGTTTACCCTTACTTGGAACTTGATCTCACCATTTTTATGTTTTATTTTCCCCAAGATATAAACAATCGTTTTAGGTAGGAAAACAAAAGGGAAAGATCTTTATGGGAGATGTTGAAGATCTTTCACCGTGATTAGAAGATTTTGTTCCGAGTTTCCAAATACACTAAACTAATATGATATTTGGGTGTTTATTTGTGTCATTTATTAAGTATTTCGCAAAAAAAATGTAATTTCCATGTATGTCAAGTTTTGGTCTCTACACTTCTAGTGTTTATGAACATAATTAAAGGTGGTGATGAACTACTAAAATTTCATTTTGGATAGGCGATTCCAATATAGGGGAGAACCATGGTTCAAAATCAACATTTTTTATAAATACTTATGGTGGTGAGAACCATAAGACTGCGTATAGATCTATTGAAGAAACCTATGTGTCTTAGGTTTTCTTGAGTTTCATATCTTTGTTGGTGATGCTGAAGAGCAAGTGGCTCAAATTTTGATGAATAGTGCACCTTGGAGTTTGGAGTTTCATAGTAGAAGCTCATTCGGTATCTCGAGGATGGAACATGATAGGTTAGTAGTGATTTTATGACTGATGAAAGTCAATATTGATGGATAAATGACCACCACAACTTCTTAAGGATGAAAGAATTATGGCAGGTAGTTTGTAATGACCTGTGTCATTATGGGTTTTGAAATTCATAGGAAATTTAGATTTTTAGTTCGAATAAGGGGATGTTTCATGAATTAGAACATGGATTTGTAAGTCTAGGGTTGGAACATCTATATGACATATTTTTTATGTGGTTTGAGTCCATAAATATTTTTTGGGTTCTTGGGTGAATGTTGGAGCGGGGTTGGGGTGTCCCCCTTACATTTAATGTTTTTGTTGTAGGTGGTGAATTGCATTGTAACCCTTTATCATGCCATAATTTAATGTAGAGAATGGAACCATGTGATGTATCATGTTTCACAATTCCACAATAGGGGAGGCTAAGACATAAGGTTTTGGGTCTCACTCAGGTGAGAAGTGTCATGCTACGACCTATAGGGGACATGTTGTGATGGTTCATGTCTCAAAGTAATACCATGATGATGTATAGCTTAGGTTTAATCCCTCATCCTAGGGAGGTTGAACCATGGACCAGAAGGAATGAAAAGTTATGGGGTTAGTACCAAAGATGTCACATCGTGGCCCTTGAGGTCACACCATGACCAGAAACCTGGGTTGTTTTCTTAATAGGGGAACCCACCATTTGTTGGGTTAGCCCACTTTGTTTTTAGGTTGTGAAAATGTGGGGGAGGGAAATTTGGAAAACTCCTACCCCTTTTATTCCTTCCATTAATTCCCACTTTATGTAGAGTGGTGTTTTTGGTGTTATACAATAGCTGCAGGTGAGTTATTCCCTCGATTTTCCTCTATTCTATTTCCCTTTCAATTCCTCTGATTTTTGTAAGATTTGGGTTAGGATATCATTGAAAATTTCACCAAAGCATGGTATAAAAATCCTCATTAGTTGGGAATTTTTCTCAATATGGATAGAGGATATCCTGAAATGATGAACTCACTGGGTTTCATATATTTTTTATGATGCGGTGATGCTCGATGAGTTTTTTTAGTGATTATGCCTCAATGTTCTAATTTGAATAATTAATTATGAATTGTTATAATTAATTATTTTGTGTTTTATCTTGATGTGTAAGGTTGGGAATTGATTTTTTCTTGTAATAGGAATGTACGGTGGTAGTGGGTGTGGTAATCATCATAAGGAAGGTAACTCTTATATGGAGGTTGGTGTTCCCATTAATATAATGTCATATGATTTTGTATGCATGAGTGTGCATGATTATATATTTTCAATGGATTGAGTAATGGGTTAGGGATCAAGAGAGGCCTATAGAAAGAGGTAGTATGGTCTTGAGCCTCATAGAGATTAAATAATTGATTCATAGTATTTTGGGTGAATTCGGATCACCCAAAGAGTATATGGTCAAGGGGAGAAGGTGTCAGTTGAGTTAGAGAGAGACCTCAAGTGGGTCTAAGAATGTGATATGAGTTATGGGTAGTATACTTTATACCTACTAGGGATATTTGGGTAGGAATTAGTGTATTAGTACTTTTAATGATAGGTGATTCGGTCATATGTCTCATTCTTGAAGAGTGAAACCCCCATGAGGGTGTATTAGAGGCTTTGTGACTTCCATGAGTGGGATAATTACTTTGGGATAAGATAATGTGTAACAAATAGGATTTCCTCTTGGTGGTGTATTGATAAATATGCTAAATTAAATGTGATATGAGACATAAGTATGAGTCATGTGGGTTATTAAATGGATTGGAATCAATATTCTAATATGTTTAGAGTAGGATAGATCAGGAGGGCCCTTAGTTAGCGAGACCAATTTATGACATGAGAATTAGATGAGGATGGTACCTTCCTTTTTGGGATTATTTTAGTTAGATAATATAGTATAGATAAACACCAAAGGGGGTTTTATTCATCTTAGTTATAATGAGATTATACCAAGTGGGGTCTAGGGGACCTAATGGATTCCCTTATAGGAGAGATGATATGGTCGATGGGTTCAATGTGATAGTTTTTTTGTGGCCTGAATACTCTTAAGGTGGTGGGGTTATGAGGACAAATCTACATTAAGGCTAACTATGGGACATTAGGATATATTCTAAGTGACTGGTTCCCTAGGATGAGCTTGTGGGATTATGGGATGGGTTGTATGACATGTTTGTTGTTGTATGCATGTTTTTTATTGTATGATGGTGGATTTATATAGACCAATTCCCCTACAAAAGAGGGTTTTTTCGTGAATTTTAGTGTTTCCCTCCCTGTAGTAAATAGGGTTGGGTACTTTCAATGTCCCCACTCATGAGGAATATGAAGTTTGGGATCAATTTAGTGTTTTCACTCTTGTAAGAGGAGGGTGGTTTGGTAATTTTAGTTAACCCACTTATAAAGTGGTGGAGGGTTGGGATCCATTCAATGAACCCACTCCTATAATAGGATTATGGTTGGGTACTTTTAGTGCACCCTTTAATCGAGAGATAATGGGTTAGGATCTATATAGTGTGCCTTTCCATGTGGGGAATTGGGTTGGGTAAATTTTTGTGTGCCCATCCCTGGTTGGGAATGGGTTGGGATCTAATCAATGTGGCCTTACCTGAGGGGATTAGCTTGGTTACTTTATGAGTGACCTACCCTGGGCCTTTTTTTATAGGTCGATACTTGTGTTATGTAGTGACTGGATTTCCATTATAGGACAAAATAGTTAGGGTTAGGTGTTGTGGTTTCCTAGTAATATCACGATAACCCAACATTTATATTTATTTATACTATTTTTGTTCCTCTTTCATACATTTATACAATGGAATATATTATGGTTACATGGTGATAGCCTATTGAGATACATCTATCACACTCTAAAAAGAAACTATGGTGCACATGTAGACCTTATGCCTTTTTATAGGTTTGAGAATTGGTTGTGTAAGGGATCAGGCTAGAGAATATTGAATCATATTAGAGATGGAATGAGGTGAGGTTTGGGTATGATAGTAGAGCAATTTTTGTGTTTTTTTCTTTCATTTATTTTTTTTATTTGTGATTAACTCAGTGGGAAATCGGTTTATGTATGAATGTATACTTATATATTACATTTGTTATAACATTGTTATTTTAGAGAGTATACATACTCTGATTATTAATATAGATGATTTTTGGTTGTTTATTCTTTTTTTACTCTAATTTGAGGGAATAGTAACCCCAATATATAGTTTAGGAACTCTCCACTAGTTAGAAGCCTCTAGCGCATTGGGTTACATTCTTAAGGCCATGTATCTCTCCATCTCAGACCTAGTGATATGGGCTAGTGAATTACATCAGTTCATATTATGCACTAATATGTAGTTGTGATTGTTTATTATCATCCTTTATGATTATTTCTTCCCCAAATCCTATATATTAAAAAAATTATTAAAAAAAGAGGATTTATTCTCTTTACATAAGATGTGTTGGTTCATATTTATAAATATGTTGTGAAAGTTTAAAGAGTTTCAACCAACATTCAGTGAAATATTTTAATAAATATAATATTATTTTCATATTAATACTCTAAAAACATAGAAAACCCATGTATGATATGGGTATTAATATTTATTTTTTAAAATATTCCCATTAACAGAAAAGTTGTTATTTTCTTTCAAAAAATATTTTTTGTCTTAAAAGTTTATTTTGGGGAAAATATAGTTTTAAAAAGGATAGGGGGAGTATGTTTTGGATTTATAAAAGCTAAAAATTTTATAAATAAATTATTATACCTATATAATTCAAAGTAAAATTAACTTTATATCCTAAATAATTTTACGATTTTTTGGTAAGAAATGACCCTAAATGTAAATATTTTCTTTTATAATTTGTTATTTAATGATCTAAAAGTAAATTTTGAATGAAAAAGTTCCAAGATGATAATAATGAAATTATAAATGGTTATAATTAGAGAAAATAATATCTTAACATTGAAACATTGGATGTTGTGAAGTAAATAATCATTAATATTATATTTAATGATTTGAAAATGAGTATTATGAATCTTGTATCACTATTATTCAAACATAATTTCTTTATAGATGTTATCCACTAAAGAATTTTAATCGGCGAATTTATTAGATGTTCACATAGAGATGTGCAATGAATTACATATGGTGTATGATTAGATGAGTGATTATGTATTTATTATTTTTATTCTTAAAATAGTTTAAGAATATAAAATTTATGATGTTATAAAAAAATCAAGATTTAATTTATCATTATTTCATATTGGATATATATATATTTATGAATTCAAATGATAATTGACCTCTATAAGTATTACTTTGAGTAAACCATAGTTGTTGGTTTTCATATAATATTATAGGTTGTGATGAATTGGGAAGATTAACATGGGTTAGGTTTCATATAGTGACACAAAATTCACTTATGAGGCACGAAAAGGCATTTCGTGTACAGTACAACCCACTACATATACCGCATCAAGTGTCATAAACTATGTCTTCAGTATAACAAATGTACATGTTTCATATTGAATATTAATATTTGAGGTTGAAAATGTACCTAGCATTTTTACCTTTTCACTTTGATACATTTTTATGCCAACCTTGAGGTTAATATAATTAAGTGGTTGTTGGGTATATTATTTATTATGTTTTCGATTGATATTTTACTAAGATGATATTTCTACTTTTGTAAAATGTGTATTAAATTTGTGTTATCAAATGAGATAAAATAAAAATTTATATGTCTATACATAAATAATGTGAATGTGATGTGATTATCTATTTGGGTGAGGGTAATGTGATGAGATCATGAATTTGGGTGGATGGCATCTGATCTGTTCATCATTTTGGTCGTTCTATACTCCAATAATCGATAATATATATGTAGGTTATATGGGATTGAAATATTACATGTCTCATGGTTACTTTATATATTAAATAATAGTATCATATGATTATTCATACTTGTATATTATAAAACCAGTGGACACGTTTATGGAGTGTTTTAGAAAGACCATTCTAGATTTATTTAAAGCTTGATTCAAATGAAACTTTTCTATATGTCTCTCTTTGCATAAAATTATGAATTATAGAATTCATAACTATTTATAAAACCAAAATTCCCATGAGGTCACACTTATTTATTTTGTGAAAAAGTGTTATGTTTTGTTAAAAAATTGATTTTGAAAATCTTTAAAAGTAACCCTGATGTATTTTGGAGGATATTCAAAATAAATTTTGGATGGATTTTCCCAAGTTTTTACATATTATGTAACAAGTGATGAAAATGATTGCTAAATTTTCCAAAATTATTTTTTTATAATAACCAATATGATATTTTAATATGGTTTCACAAGTTATTATATAAGATGTGACAAAAGTTTAATGTGTATAAATTCTATGTGTCTTTAGTGAAAGTGAGTGATTGATAAAAATAGGAACTAAATTAAACAATGGAATGGTCGTGTAAACCATTTCATGATTTGATCTGGTTTAAACCTTGACATATGAAGGTCACTATGTCATTTCTTTAAGAATATCATTTAATGTGTTATACAATAACAAGTGATTTGGATCCTTCTTCAATATAATCAATAATTTTTAGTTTTATAATTGTATGATGATGATTATAGGAGTTTAAACATCCAAATAAATTTTTAAATGATAAAATATTGATTTTAGTGATGATGCCGGAGTTATAAAGTTTGTAAATTATGGAACATTTATAAAAAAAATTCAATAACCAAACATTTGAGATCTTAAAAAATCATAAATAAATAATCACAGTATTTTTGAATTGGGTGTGATTTACATTGGATGTTAGATTGTGATTCTATCACTATAATTCCTCTAATATAAATCACTCTCTTTATCTGCCTCTTTATCCTTAAAAAAATTACCAGGTTGTGAAGAAGTGAGGATCCTTACCAAGAATTAGAAGATTTACATGGCCCATGAATACCCTACGAGAAAGGAGAAGGTCGGTTTCTTCCCAATAATCTATATCATGCTAATTTGAAGATTCATGGATTGACTAGATCATTAGAAAAAAAAAATTATGTTCTCATTTTAATTTATCCAATCTAATAAGAATGGGTAGATCGTTGAAAAATTGGGTTCTCGATCATTTTTTCCATTACATTTAGACAATATTTATCCCCTATAAAACCATTTACCCTAGAACATCACACATAGATATATTAAATAAAATTTCACAAAAATCAATTTTATTCATCATTTGTTGATCCTTGTAAAAAATAAATATCATGATATCTAGAACTTAATTATGTATAAATTTATAATAATATATTCTTTAACAAATATATAGTTAATAATCACCATTTTAATCAAAATAACATTTCATAAAAAGATGAAAATATTAATTCTCTAAATACCATATATCTCACATTATTCATATTCAACCTTCTATTAATATATTCATTAAATAATTTTATTTCTCAATATAATATCATTTTTTATCATCAATAATTTATCACAGATTCCCATGAATTATTAATCATGCATTTTGAAAAATAATTCTAAATTCATTTAGATTTAAGATACATGAGAATCTAAGGTCACGTACCCTAATTTCCACATCGATCACTGATCCTAAACCGTATCATTTTGTTTATTTCATTTTTTCTCTATCCCCATCCCTTGATTAAGTGTGAAAGACTAATTCCAAAATTTTCAATTGAGAAAAAAGTGAATATTCTCTCAGTGGAAGGGAAATAAAAAATTAGATTCAAATATTGACCGCATTAATATATAATAATAATGGTACCTTAATCTTTATAATTTATCCTTTTGAATTTCTATTTAAAAAATAATTTAAACTCTTTGACTAGATGACACCTAATATCATAAAGCAATGAAGATTCATCCTTTATCTCATTGTGATATTCTATATAATCTTCCACCTATTTAATATAATATTTATTATTAATAAAAATAATCTAAATGAAATTAATTACTTAAATAAATAAAAATAATAATATATTATATTATTCTAAAATCTTGAATTATTCGAAAATTCCAATGACTATGGTAAATTACCAAAATTACAAAAAAGGGTAAATATCTCATATTAAATCCTAAGGAATGTTAAAATTTTTATTTCAAGACCATTAAATTTACAAATTTCACATTCTTAAATTTTTTTAAAAAAAGTTAACCGTAAGAAAATTTTAAACTCTAAAATGTAACATTTGCAAGCCTCTAAAGGGACCTTTGAGATTCTAGAACAAGTTTGGGAGGTATATTATTAGTTTTGTTTACCTTCTCTATTTCATGGAATGCGGGATTTATTTTTTGTATCTACATTTTTAATGTACAAGTTAGGATATTTATTACATCATTAACAATGATGAGGTATATTTAGAGTTAGGTGGTTAATTCATGGAATGATGGGTATAAATTATAAATCAAAGAAAAAAATTCTCTATTAAAATACTATACCACTGGTTCAGGTATAGTGGTAGAACATCCAAGCTTATGATGAGGCATGAGAGTGAGATGAATAGAATATTTATCAATGGTATGAGTTGTTCACTATAGATGTTGAGTGATACTTCCTAAGGGTGGAAAACATTATAGTGGAGAGTTTTTAAAGACTTGGGTTTTGAAGTAAATTATTTGAATTTAATTTATATATTTTTTGGGTATATTAAATGTTTTTATAAATAATTTTTCTAAATTTTTGGTTAAATAGGTTTGGAGGATGTAATTTTAAGGATTAAATGTAGTTTGGAATTATTCACCCTCAACAGCGGACCACCAAAACTTTGATAGATCTCACTGTGAGTTAGATGGACTTGAGACATACTTTGTAGTTTTTTAACCAATAAAAGTCTAGTAGGAAGAAACTGTGACTTTAATGGGTCAATTAGAGTTATTTACTCACTTTTACCTACCCTTAAGAGTTTTTTTGGTAAGATATTAATACTACAGTGGATAATGAATATCTAGTGTAAGGCCATCATAAGTCCTATGGAGTTCTCAAATATTTTTTAATAGGGTAATTTTAGTAATTTTTTAGTTATGATTTTATTAATATTATTATTTCATTAAATTTTCTAAATGGTTATTATCACAAACCAACATGGACCACCCCTGAGCTCGGATCCTAAGCCAATCCACAACATACCTGAGGCACATCTTCGAACACCCCAGGTTAGAAACTAGTGTCTGGGCATCTAAAATCAACTTGTGGAAATAATTTATCCTAATAATCATAAAGTAACATGGAGCTTCCACCTTGAAATTTGGCATGAACACTTTTTTGCATCTGAGATCCTTGCACACTAAAATAAACATATATAAAATGAGAGAATCCAATTAAATACAACCAACATACATATTTATAATTAATAAAAAAAATAGAAAAGTAGTAGGGATAAACACAAAATAAAATATATAATGTCATCATGGATGACAAAACCATGATTCAAAACAAAAACCAGGATACCCGACATTATCTCTATGAAACCTTAAGTTCACCATCAAAAATCTAACCCATCTCTTTCCATGAGAAACCAAAAACTAAACTTGATCCTATAAAATAAACATGGGTTGACCTATGTTGAGGGAAATAAGTATGGTGTAAAAATAAAATCACACTAAGTAATCACCATAGAGTCTATGTGATAACTTTTTCAAAAAAAATCAAAAACTATAGTTTTCAATACAGTATTGAGAATAGGTTCTTATAGATTTTTAAAGAAAGCAACTCATAATCTATTCTCAAGACACCTTTCAAAAACCACTCCAATTTTCAAAAGAGTTAAAGATAAAAAAAATTAAATAATCCATTTGAAATCCATTTTAGGAAATACTTTTATATATTTTTCATAAAATGATTAAAAAACTCAATTCATCCTTGAAATGAGAACAACCAAATAAACCAATGGAATCAAGTAGATACAAAAATTAAACAGTAAAGAATGTAAAGTAGGTAATGATAAAACTGAGGAAGTAATGGTAATAAAAAATAGAACAATAATAAAAATAAGTTTTGTAAATAGAATATAGTAAAAGGTAGATGATCATGGGTAAGTCCTAGAAACACCATGAGATGATCCTAGATGTACTCAGGTGGAACTATCAACTAGTTTGTTGGTGCATTCCTTCTCTATAACCAACTGATTACTCTAAACTTGCCTTACTGGTGGCACTCCCCCATGGATTTGGTGCATACATACCATGGGGTTCTAGTCCATATCATTGAGACTAGATAGTAATCTTATCTTAATTTCTCACTAAGATACTCAGGGTTCCCATAAAGAAAGTGGTGAGAAGTTAGGTGATGTTTTGAATAAATTTTTCTCTTCACACCTCCTGACACTCCATTATTCAATCCCCATAACATACACATAGAAACATTGTCAACCACATCAACATATATAGAGTTCACTAATGAACCAAACACATTTTCATATAATAAGGGATCATATTGTATATTAAAGGTTCCAACTAGGACATAAATTAAAAAATAGATATATTATTTTTTAAACACTTTAAAACCCACTTCAAAAAGAATATTTGGCATAAGATATATTTTTAAGGTTACAAAGGGGAATTTTTATAAAAATATAAAATTTCAATTGAAACCCATTTATGAAAACTATTTTAAAATCATATAATCATAGAAACATTTTGAGACTAAGGGATGGACAAACTTTTAACCAATATTACCAAAAACCATAGAAAGCATAAAGGCACCACATTATTAACCTAAATTTCATAAACACTTATAATTTAAATAAATCAAAAGTGTAAATAAAATATATTCCCAAGACCAATGAATATATAATACCAAGAAAACTACCTTGAAATCTGATAAAGTTCTCATGTGAAATCCATTATAATTTTAAAACATCATTTAAATCATTATTATATTTTAATAAAACCCACTATGTCTTCCCATAGTGACATTCCATCCATTATTTTAAATAGAAAGGATTTTTGGAAATCCCAATCATACTTATAATTCTAGTAAAAGGTAAAAATATTAATACACCTACCTTAAACATGTGTAGGTGAGATGAATCACTCGATTATAGGAAGAGAATAACCTGAGATATGATCTGAACACCCTAGCTTCACAATCCAAATGGGATTAGGTTAAAATAAATTCTTATGGTCTGTACATAATGAGACCAAGGAAAGGGGAGAAGTGAAAACAAGAGAGGAATGATAAGGAAAGTAGAAACAGGTCTTAAATTAATATGAACACCAAGAAATTAGATATAGGAGACCTAGAAATTGAAGGTGAAGAAAGGGGATTCATCTACGATCTTCCAATCACATCCAAATAGGGTAGGAGATACCTGATTTAGGGACTTATTTTTAGATATACATGATTATAATTTCTTATTTTATGAAAACTAGGTAGGTCTCACGGTTTGGCTGAATGATTTATATAGTGACCCAAGATTTTCATAGATAGATATTACATATTTTTATTTTAATATTCAATACATTGCCTAAATATATTCTTGAGGACTATAATAGTTTAGTGAATTTGGAAACTTGGAACACAATATTCTTAATTTAGTGAATGATCTTCAATGTCTCCTACAAATATCTCCCCCCTTTAGTACTCTTCACAAACATACCCTACTTAAACCTTTATTCATAACCTAGGGAAAGGAAATATAAGAAAGGGTGAGCTTAAATTCTCAATAAGGGTAAAAAAGGGAGATATGTAATCATAATATGAACATAAGGTTATGAGAACATGATCATGACATATGAAAACCATACCCTTCATATCCAAGATCGTAAAATTTATTCATGGCATGAAGATTATAATTTAATAAGACATTAATCATAATAGAATCAAAGAACATGATCCATGAGAGTATAACATTATCATAAGACATAGCTTTGTGGAATATACAAAAGATTATAAAATCTTATGTCAAGGTTACCCACCAAGACATCAATTATATGTTGGTATTGGGATAACCACTCGTGTACTTGCTTCAGGCATGGGATAACCACCCATGTACCCTTTTTTCACTTGGGATATCCACTCGTGTACCCTCTTTTTTGAGCATGATATATCCACCAGTGTACCCTTTGATCTCATAGTTTTTTTATCATTACCCAACTCATTGGAGGGAGATATAGGTCTTTCCCATCTCATAACTAAAATCATACATATGTGTACTACAGGATAATAAAACATCCATCATACCATAACCCATGAAATGGAATGGGTTTCACTTCAATTTCACCATATCATAACCTATGTAAAATATATAGTTTTCATTATAATTTTATCCTATCATAAACCATGAAAGGAATATAGTTTCATAAGAGTTATATAATTTCATAACCCATGGAAGATAAATGGGTTTCATAAATATCATGTCATCATAAACATAAACCATTAAAATAAAGAATAAAAATGGTATACTTGGATCATATCCCCAGTAAAGAATAAATATCTTCAAAGTATTTCATATTATTTGGAGAATTATTTTGAAATAAAAGTCACTTAGAACATTTCTCAAGGAAAATATCCTTTTTTTAAATTAATTTTTAAAAATAAACATTATAAAATATTTTTTAAATCATTTTCTTTGAAAATAAAAATCAAAACTTATAAAGGAATCTTTAATAAATAATTTATAACATTTCTTAAAGAAAATATGATTTCCTCTTTGGGAAAAAAACTTTTTAAAACATAAAACATTTTGAAAATCCATTTCTTTTAAAATAACCTTGAAAATGTATAAAGGAATCTTTAATAATCAATTAAAACATTTCTTGAGTAAAATATACTTTTCACTTTGAAAAATGATTTTTAAAACATACAACATTTTCAAAATCCTATTCTTTAAAAATAAAATTGAAATTTTATAAAGTAATATTCAAATAAAATAATGTTCATGATGATGGAAAGTTTTGTTCATGCTATACACGTTAAAACAATGATTACTTCCACATTTTTAGTAAAATCCAATTGGGCATTATTTATAAAACAACATTAAAAATCATTTCAACAAAATTTTGTAAAAAAGTATTATAAAAATCATAGGATAATAATAAAACATTTTTTATAAAGTTTTTAGAAAATATGGTTTGGGAAGAAAACGGATTCCTGACTAAAGAGAGAAATTAAGTCATATTTTCTTAAAAACATTTTCTCAATTATTTTAAGTACCAAAGAGTGGTAAATAGTACTATTACCAGATAATATCCTGAATAACCATAGTAGAAGAAAATTCATGAGTTTCTTGATATATTTATCATAATATTTTATCATAAAAAACATAATCACAAATAATCCAAATAAATGATGTGATTGTAACATAAAATCATTACTACTTCGGTATTGTGAAATCATAGTCCCCATAAAGGAATAACATAAAATGAAACTAACAATATCATGAGGATAAATAAATTCATGATATTACATGTCAAATTTAATGTATGTACTCTTTGTGAAAGGATATAGGTTTATAAAATAACATACATCTCAAAGAAGCCAAGTTGAGACAAATATCCCTTACAGCTTTGGTAACTTTTGAACCATAAACCCCATGAAATAGATATCCTAAAATGGATATTTAAAATTTAGAGACCCATTTTTTACCCTGTAAGACATTGGAATATTTCTACATATAATTCCAGAGCTAGGCGTGATGACGGCGTGCGATTCCGAGGCCCGGTGTACTCGGAATAAATTTTATAAAAATTTTAAGTGTTTTTATACTATGCACATGGAGGTGTTGTTTTTTATCCTAAACGGTAGTTTGTATTGGAAATCCAAGGGAACGGTTGCGTCTGGAGCGTTCCGTTTACCCAAGGTGGGGTGTAAAAGTTGTGGATGCAGGCCTTCTGTTAGAGATGTCACCCAGGGGAAAACCATATTTTTAAATTAATGACTTAGTGATTTTTATCACTGGAATTCTTTTCAAATAACTTTCGAACAAAGCCTCGGAATGGAAATCTGAGACTTCCGTTGAGTTTGAAACGGGTCGTTTTTTCTAGGCGCAATATAAAGTGAGAGGGCACAGTGAATTCGGATCATGCGCTAAGTGGAATCCCTATAAATATAGTTAAGTGGTTAGGGTTAAGGAAAAACCCTAATTCACTATCTCTCTCTCTCTAATACCCAATCTCTCTCTCTCTTGATGTTCTTCACCGTTCTTCATCGGACCAAGGAGAGACCACCGTCGAAACTTCAACGGATCGAAGTGGGATCGCAGTGGACGCGTCGCTAGTGGCAAACGGGCGGATCGAGGTAGCGTTCTTGATAAATTTTGTACCTTCGTTGTTTTGTTAATTTTTCATCAAATTTGTCATTTGAAATTTAAAAAATTTTCAATTGAGACGATGGCCAAACGAACACGGCCATCATCTGAGCTTCGTTCTATATCTCGTTCTTGGGCGTTCTTCACCCCAATTTTCAGACGCACCAAAACCATGACAGGTCAACAAGCGAGGGGTGGTGTTGTGAAGCTCCAGCCTCGATGATCTTGAAACCGGTGTGGGATAATTTTTCCGACTACCGGAGTGGTTGGGGGGACCAGCCGATGGTTCGGCTCCGTCGAAGGGCAGCGGCGGAGCAGGGCGTCGCGAGCAGGTGGCACTAGGGTGGTGCGGTCGAGCGGCGTCGTGCGGCGAGCTGGAGGCACCGGCGGAGCCAGGTGGGGGCTTCAGCGTACCTGGCAGGCGACCAGGCGGCGCGGGGCCTCAGCGGGAGCCAGTGGATTCAGCAGCGTCGGTGGTGAGTAGGGGGCTCGGGCGACCCATCCTGTTGTGGTCAGTGGAGAACCCTGAGGTGCTAACCTCAGGGTGCGCCGTGGATAAGGACCAGCGCTTCGTGGGTCCTGCTGGAGCGATGCGAAGACCATCCAAAGGCCGGTCTGCTGGAGAAAAACCGGACCCGAGGCGGGTCCGGTGTGGCTAAAGTGGGCCGCGGACAGCGGGCCGCGGTGGTTGGGGCTGGACCCGCAGTTGGGCCGCGGGCCAGCGGTTCGGTCCGGGCCGACCGGGGTGAACCGGCCCAGTTGGGCTCCTCGCGATCAAAGAGCCGTATTTTCTAAACAGCGCGTCCGTTTGACGCGCCGTCTATGGTTGTAGGTCCATGTCAGCGTGACGGACTTTTTAAATTCAGTTTCAGGGAGTTTGGGTTCTGCGCCCGAAGGCGGGTAACCCGGAATGCTCTAACTTAATAATATTAAATTTTTATTAAAGATCGCAACGGATGCACTTTGTGAGTCGGACGTCCGTTTGACGTGCCGTCAAAGGTGCAGTGGCCCTGGAGTTGTGACAGACCTTCCAAGGTTGGTTTGGACCCTTTGAGGTTTGATTTCATTATTGGGTGGCACAAAACGCTTAATGCAAATAGTTGATTAATTGTTTACTTAATTAGTTATTCCTGCGTCGGACCTAACTCCTGTTTGGGATGTCCGATTCAAGTGCCGTCAGCGGCAGCGTGACCCCAGTCCTCGTAAAGACTTTTTGAGATGTTTTCCAAAGCGTTTGGGTTAGATACATGGTGCAGGCCCCACAGGTCCTAGTTCGCACACTTTACGGTGAAATGACACTTTTTCACCCGTCATCTGTTTGGGGTGTTTGAGTACTCATTTTTTAGTGTTTTTCCGAGGGGATTGAAATAGCGCAATCCGCCCGCCTAAATTTGGGCTCGAGGTGTGGGCCCTATGAGGTGGTTTTCGGACGTATGATATGTTTTTACGACTTATGTTTCATAAGTATGTTCAGGTCAAATGAATATCCTATCCCGCGTGGTTATCTACTAGGAGCGAAATGGTACGATCTATGTGACGTGTTTCGGGGTTGAGGTGTGGGCCCCATAGGGCCCTGCTTGCATATAACGTGGGGAGTTGTAGCTTTCGCATCCGAAGTCCATTTTAGGCATCGTCAGTGGCATTGTGACCCTGGCATCGAGGCGAAGGTGACTAAGGTGGTTTCAGGCGTTGAAGCTGGAGTTGATGCGTGGACCCCACGGACCGTCTTTTAAGCTGTGTGCACCGTTTTACGACTTTTTCATCAAGCGTCCATTTGGGTCATATGAATATGTGTTTCAGAGTGTTTTTATGAGAGTATCGCGATGGCATAGTTTACCCGACCTCTTTTAGGACCAAGGTGTGGGCCCCACGAGACGTCGTATGGGCATAAAGCGGTGTTGAATAACTTTTCCACCAGGAGCCCATTTCCAGAGAGTAAGTAGTCTATCTCGCATGTTTTTTTACAAGGATTAAAATGATGTAATCTGTTTGGGATAGCGAATAATCTTTCAAGATCTCATTAAATGTGGAAACATGAAAGGGTGTTGGTTGGAGGTTCCTTTAGCGCACTCCAAACCCACGCATGGTAGCGGTGCTAGTGACACCCAGTGATGGCACGGGCAGTGTGGAGTTATCATACCAGTTTCGGGTTTACCCTATAGTGGGGCGGGGTAGTGGGTTACTTGTTGACTCTAGGGTTTACCCACCAGTGGGGTTGGGCAGTGGGTTACCTGATAACCTTTTGTGGTTTACCCACCAGTGGGGCTAGACAATGGGTTACCTGATAACCTTTTGTGGTTTTCCCTTCAGCAGGTCTGGGCAGTGGGTTACCTGACAATATCTTGTGTTTTACCCTCCAGCGGGGCTGGGTAGTGGGTTACCTAATGATATCTTATGGTTTACCCTCCAGCGGGGCTGGGCAGTGGGTTACCTGACGACCTCTTGTGGTTTACCCTCCAGTAGGGTTGGGCAGTGGGTTACCTGATGACTTCTTTCAGACTCATCTCAGTCGATGTGGCTAGTCGATGGATTTTCTCTGTGATTACAAGAGCGGGACCCTTGGTTGTATGATTTAGAATTGAGGTAGCTTTGGCATGCAGGACTGTTGGGCATCAGTGATGGATATCCTTTGAACTGTTGGTGACTCTTCTTTGGCTGAGCTTTGAGATAGATATCCCCTTACACACTTGTTCAGGTTTCTTGTTGAGCATATATATATATACCCTACATGTGTTCCCACTCTTTTGGTTCAGTTACTCTCCTTCTAGGAGGGGCAAAGACGCGTGGGGTATTCCACATTCTTTCCGTGTCTATCTATTCTTGGATTGGATGAGTTTACTTCCTTCCTTTTGTTGGGTTGAGCTGCACTCTCTCTTTTGTAATCTTGTACTGTTCTTTGTTATTTATACTGCTCTCCATTTTAGTAACTCCTTTGTTTCTCCCTCGATCTTTTGGGGCATCTTACTGAGTATCTTTATACTCACCCCTTCTTGGGATTTGCCCGCATTTGGTGTGCCCTTGCAGATGATGGATAGGTTGGTCGAGACTACAGAGGAGCGTAGAGGACACAGGAACTTGGGATGTGTATAGTGGCCATGGCAGGACTTTCCTAGTGTGAGACTCGCTAGCTATTTACTTTCGTTTACCTGTTGCTGGGTTATGTCACCTTTCTGGTTGGGTGCGTTTTTTTCCCTTTTACTATTCAGTTTATTTGTCAGTCTACTTTTCAGCACTTTACTTGTACTAGTTAGAGGTTGATGCATGTATGTTGGTTTCCCTTTTTCTAGTAGTGTTGTATCTTGATTTCCTTTCTCTACACTTTTTCATTGAGTTGGCTACGTGTGTGTGTACAGTTTCTTAGGTAAAGGCCTCCTCTAGTTTGTTGTGCCTTCGGTTCTCATCGTCAGCCCCTGGCCTATGGAGGCGGGCTTGCGGTAGTTCGGCTCGAGCCCCAGTACGTGTTAGGTCGTGAAATTAAATCCCAATAAATTTTAGTATAATCATCATAAAATACATTAATGTTCAACATATATACCACATAAAATAAATAAGTGTTGAATATGGAATGTGTCTCATAGAAGTAAAAAAGTGAGATGGGAATCCCTTAATATAATTCTTGACTTTAATCATATATGTTCAAGCCTCATGTATAATAAATATAAGTTTATTATAAATATATTATAGAATAATATTTATATATACCATACCATATATGATTTTTCTATGACCTTTTATTACCCGTTTATTAACAATTCCATATTAAAGTTACATTTCAGCCAATAACTACTTCACTTTTCATGCATATTTTGACTTGTTATTTTTGGTCCACTAACATTGATCATGGTTTCATCATCTCCATAATTTTAATAATGATATAAATATCATATATATTTATAATATATTTATTTAGAGTAGTTTATAAAATTTAGTGATAGAAAATGAAATACATCATTCATGTAGACGGTAGGTCATATGTACACATGAACGTAGTTTCCATTTTCTTACCGGATTGAAAGAAAGACAAGTAAATTATATATATTATCATTCTTGAATAATTTTTATGTCATATATATCATATATACTTAATAAAATCATCCTTAATAAATTCCACATAAATATTTAATGAATTACATCGCTTCATGAGGTGGTAGTTCATCGTACACATGTGTGATGTTATCATATTCCTACAAAATAGAGAGTATAAAGGTATGTGTTGTATAATAATTCCATAATCACAATGACATCATAAATATCATATAATAGTAATAAATCCATTTGATGGAAGTGGAGATTGTTGTAGGTCATTTCATTAACATAACAACATCTTAGTATGTGGGATATAAAGAGGTTATTATATCAACATGTTATAATAATAGTTGAAAGAGGTGTAGAAAAAATAAAACAGAATGATTATTGATGAACGTTAACTCTTCTTCTGGTATCCTCCTAAGGTTTACACCAAAATCCATCCTAGGATGGATTTTTGTCAAAACTAAGGCTTCAAGGATTAGAGGAGGAAGTTTGGGAAGTGATATTTTTATGGATTTTCCATACCAAAAGTGTTTTAAGGTTTTAATAAGGGATGATAAGGGGTTTCCTTTTATAAGTGAGTTGAGTGGCACACTTGTAATTTTTTCAAAATAAAAAATTTATACCCATGTTTTTCTCGTGAAACAAGGATACAAAATGGATTATTATTAAACTTAGAAGGTATAAGGTCGAAATATGGCCATAAAATGTGTTTTGTACATGTTTTGGGTAATTTTTGACCCTTAACATTTTAGTTTAACCCCTAGTAATCCCATTTTACCTTAATAGTGATAAGTAATTTTTACTATTTTTTCTATTAAATTTGTTAAAAAATTAAGTTGAACTTATTAGATGATATAAATTATAATGATTCCAAATATTTAATCCATTTTTCATAATTCCATTCACATAATTGGAAAATTTTAATTTAAAATTAACCTTGCAAACGTGATAAGAAAGCAGGTTTTGCAATATAAAATTTTCAAAATTTTACAATGTTTTTATATATACTTTAAATATTAAATTGATTAAAATAACCTAAATTGGATTAATAGATGTATAATTTTACTAGTTTTAATTTAAAAATAATTTAAAATATAATTTTAATTTATAAATATTTTAAACTAAAAGGCAGTTTTCAATTAAAATTCAGTATTTTTCACTATTCATCAAAGAATTAATCTTTTCATAAAATTCCCAAAAATTAACCCTAATATAATTTTAAAATTATGATTTAAAAATAAATTTTATTTTTCAAACAAAATATTCTAAAATTTTGAAAAATTTAATTTAAAACAAAACCAACAGACGTGATGAAAAAATGGGTTTTCAAGAAGTATATTTTTTTAAAATACAAGATGATTTTATATTAACTCTATGTCTAATAATAATTATTGTATGAATATAAATTAAAATTTATTTATATATAATATATAAATTAAATTTAAAATATTTCTAATTATGTATTATTTTAATTAATTAAAATGGGGAAACATTATGCACTTTAAAACAATTTTCATAAAAAATTCATTTTTAAACCCAAAAAAACTTTTACTAAAATCTGATATAAATCTGATTAAAAAGTAAATAGCTGGATTAAATATTACTAAATAAGACTTATGTTACTTTAAAACATATTTTTTCATTTAAATTATTTAATTTATTGAAAATAAATGATTGTTTTAAAAAAAATGTTTTTTTACTATTTACGGAAAAATTGATGTTTTCTTGAAAAAAACCCCAAATTTCACCATAATTTAATTTTGATATTATAATTTCAAAAATTAATTTAATTTTATAAAATAAATTTTATAAAATCTAAATAAATTAATTATAATATTTTCTCATAAAAAATCAATAAAAAACATTTTTGAAGAAAACAAATTTTTGATGAACAAAATTACTTTAATAAAAAATTGATTGATTATTTAATATGAATTTATAAGTAAATATATATTGAGTAGTAAATTTATATATATATTTCATAAGGTGTTTAATACTATTTATATCTGCTATCTTAAAAAATATGTTACAATAATATTATTTTATTGTTTGTCAAAGACTGGTGTCATGTTTCATACACGCTATAGAAGAAAATAATTATTTCATGTAACGAAAGATAAAATTATTGTTCCATATAAAAAAATATATAATTAGTGTTATGTTTAATTATTGATATCAAGAAGATTAAAATCATTTGAAAAAAAAATCAAAAAATCTCTGGGTGTAACATTCTACCCTCCTTAAAATGAATTTCACCCTCAAAATCCATATTGGTCATCAAAGGTTTACCATTTAAAAATTACTTCATAGAACCCCGCATTGTATAAATGAATAATAAAAAACACTTAAAAATGGAAATTTGGAAACACAAAGGTTAACATAAGTAACTCATAACAAGGTTTCTGTTTATGAGAATATAGGTGGGAAGTAAAGATTTGGACATGGAAGAAATATATAAATAATTATAGAGAGTGATAGAAATCATTGATCATAAGAAATTGTGTGATCTATAAAAGATTAATGACCATAAAACCATAAAAAATAGGTGTGAAAAGGTCATTGATATCATCAAAAATGATGATAATAGTGTTATTTCTAGATAATATTTCTTAATGTTGTATAATATTCATAGGAAGATATAATTACTTGATTTCATTCCATTTTATAAGCACAATATCGCCCTTTGTTCGTTCCTTGATCAATTTCCACTTCATCTCTTACTTGAATAAATGAAGGTGGAATTTTAATGCCTGAAACACCAATGGATCATAAGATCTATACATAATTATAATTCATTCTTTTTATCTCTAATTGTTACAAAAAAATGGTTAACACAGGTTATCAAATATGAATAAATCTTAACATGTCCAAATATTACATTAATCTCTAAAACATAATTCTACGTTCAACATAAACTATTTCATAAATTGTTAACCTTATGAAACTTCTGAAATATTAAAATCCAAAACATTAGAAACAAGGTCACTAAATTTTCTAAAATGAAATTATCATTAATCCCCCTAATATCATGAAATAGTTCTTAATTTCTACATACCAATCATATGAATACCTTCATCGTGTATTATATTTAAATTTAAATGACCACAAAACCTTATTGTAAACATCTATAATTTTTTATTCCTTGTACAAAAAACATATTATTGGATATATTCCATAAATCCAAAAAATATTCTAAACTCCATCAATGACAGCATAAACCACTTTTTCAACAAAAAATAAATCAGTTATAAAGAAATTAGTACTATCCAATTTACTTTATCCAAATCAATTATATATTTATCCCAAAATCATTATATAAACATTCATAACATATTAATGGTTGTCTTTAAAATATCACCTTGTCATTAAATCACTTTTCTATTCCATTAGCATCATTTAATATATTATTTCAAATCATTAATGAAAAAATTATACAAAAAACTTATATATTTTATGAATTTTTTAAGTAAAACTAATATCTTTACCAAAATGAAAATTACCCTTTATAAAAATTAAACAAATTTAAGCCAAATGAAAGTAGTATTTTTTACAATAGTCTCTTAGAAAGATAGAAAGAAGATCCTCCAGAACATCATTGTGTATTTCGAGCTTAGAAGAAAAGATCCCTTTGTTCTCTGGCTCATCCTCTATGTAGTTTGCTTCATGGTAGGAATGAGTGATGATATGATTTATGTAAGAAAGAGAGTCCAATCGGTGTCTATATTGTGCGGTGAGCTTTCAAAAAAGATGAATAAAACCATTCCTAATTTCCTGCATTATAGTAGTTGAATCACATTCAATCCATAAATTAGACTAACCATGTTTCTTTTCAATGTCGACCACATAGATTGTTCCAAGAATTTTAGCCTATAAAGTGGTATAGATTACATCATGTCCATAAAGGTATCCCATTTCATCTCCAAAATTATTTCAAAAAATTGCACTATATCCATAATAACATGGGTTTCCTCTCGAAGCACCATCGATGCTGCATTTAATCTAACCTAGATTCAAGTGGATACATATTACTTCCAATGTTCCCATGTCTTCATGGTAATTTAATGTAATTAAAAAACACTTTATCATAGTAAAATCAGGTATGGAGTTATCATAAAAACCTCTTTGAGTGGAATTTTCATTTTTTACAGCCATGAAAAATTGAACTAGGGAAAACTGTAAAGAGAAAGGATAATTATCCTGGATTATTTTGTTCTGAAAGGTCCAAATAACATTAATAATTTCCATGATGGCTGTAACAAATAGATTCATAAACTACTGAAAAAGTGACATTTTAGTGCAATCAATAATCTGGTTATGGATATTGGCATCCCAAGGAATTGGAACCTCAAAAAGGTCTGAGACAGTACCCCAAAGAGAAGCTTCAGTTCAGTAGCTGAGGAATAAATGATCATGATTATCTTGGTGTTGGTTATATAGCATACAGTGTGAGCACAAGTGGATTTTAACATGCTATAGAAAAGTGGCAGTGGGAAGCCTCTGTACATAATCCTCCAAGCAAGTGAAAATAGATAATAAAGTGTTCAATCCCTACTAAGGCACTTATCCTAGTAGATAGATTGGACCTACATCATTATAAGGTAGGATAATTTATAGGATAGTATTCTATTCATGGATAACTCCCAAAGAAGAGTATCTTCATTTTTGATGAAGGTGTAATTGCTAACCACTTCTTTGAAATCATTGTAAAGATTGTCTATGTGGCTCTATTTCTTATTTGATTATAACATTAGTGTCAAGTGAAGGATCATGAGAACTTAAAGGTAATTCATGGTTATTATAACATAATATTTAAATTAAAATACATAAATACTTCATTCACCCCCACTTCCTTCTCAAACCATTTATTCAGGCTTCATTATCTTATTCTTTGATACATCTTTCATTTTATATTTCATTCATAGTCTCTTTATTGTCAACAGAAAAAACATTAATTGTGCAACTTTACTAATTATATTCATGATATTTCCCCTTAGGACATCTAATTTAATAATTCCCATACTTTCCACGTTCAAAACATTCAACCATAGATGATATTTTAGGGAGACCATTATTCCCATTGATAGACTAATATTTCATGTATAATTTAAAGAGTTTTTAAGACTTTTTTTATGGTTTTTAATGAAACTGTCCATGTAATTAAATTTTTTATTTAAAATTGGGTATTTATATATAAATAATTAAAATTATATAAAATTAATAATTTATTAAGGATTTGAATCTTTTTATTTATTTTAACATTTTTTTGAAGTTATATTAAGTGTTTATATTTTTTAAAATTGTTATGTAAAAAAATTTCATGTTTGGCTAGCCCACAACCATGGATAGTAGCCACATAGTAAAACTTGAATAGGCCTAGCCGACCAAGCATAGAACATGGGAGGGACAGAAAAAGTCAGAGGTATAGTGAATCACATGAGTGACCCGGCCTGTGGTGTAGGAGAAAAGTTGGGCTGAGGCCCGCTCAGACCGTGCAGTGCACGCGGCCCATGTTCATGTGTGTGAGTGAATCCAGGAGAACACACTAATGTAGGAAATTGAGACATTCTCCCATGAATTTCAATTTAAGATATTGCCTCCTCCACCAATGTTTTTGCTGTGGGGAGGATTCCATATAGGTACTCTTCATTTTTAAGAAAAATGATGTCATCTCGCATGCTCCTGTGACCCCACTACTTGGACACACTACTCTACCATTATCCATTTCCATCCACCACCCAACACTAACCCGTCACAACTAAAACATGTAAAAAACACCATTTCCAATCATGGGAGAGATTGATCTCGATATCTTGTCCACATTCGCCACCTAGGGTCGCCATGGATCACACCCTAAACCTCGAAAGACCACCATGAAGCATTTTTCAATGCTTCATCTGGACACTATGAAGGCTGGATAAAGGAGGAGACACCATCTTTTCCTACCACACTACTAATCTGCTTCTATGTGGAAATACCATTCTCCTCACAACCACAGAACCCATCTATAACTAGAGGAATCCATGATGACATGAATTCCACATGAAAATATTTTAAACACCTAAAATCTTCGGGTGTCTCTATTTCATTCACTATAGATAAATCATGAGTTTGAATATTTATATATATTCATGAAGATATGGATTTAATAATACTGAGGACCCTTTTTTCCTATAAAAGGAATCCTTATCCACTACCAAGGGGAGTTCCAACACCCATGGAGGAAGAGCTGCATAATGCTACCTTTATTTTTCTTCTTCTTTATTTTCTTATTTTTCTTAGTTTTTATAGTTGATGTAATTGAAATTTTAGTTTCTTAAATAATTTAAAACATTAATTTAAAATTATTATTCTATCGATGTGTTTCCACCTAATTTTCTTCTTATTGTTATTCTCCATTCTATAAATTGTTTTTATTTTTTTCACCATTACATTTTTGTTATATTCTATTATTCTCTCTCTATATCTCTTATATTATTTTTATTTTATTTTTATTCTCTTCTATCTTTCCACCAAGTACTATCTTACCCTAGATAATGAGGGTATAACCTAAGGATTGGCCTAGGGGAGGTTAAGTGTTCTTGAATTATTTCTTAAAGTTTATTTTTATGTTTTTGATATAAGAGAGCAACATACATGGGGGCGGATATTGTCCTCCAGGACATGCAAGTAAAATTTATTTCTATTATTTCATTTTATTTATTTTCCATTCCTTACATTGATCATCTCTTCAAATGATGGAGTTGAGTTTATCAATTGATGAAATGAAATATGACGGATTAGGGCCTAGGAAGATTTCACACTCCTGAATGAGTTGTTCCATCAACCTTGATTACAGGATGATGTGGAATTTATATTGTTAAGTAATTAGAGATTTCAAAACTTCTAAATAAAAGGATATCAATTCATGCATGAGATTTCAGAGATAAATTATCAAACAAAATTTGAAAAAATAAAAGATAATATTGATAGAAATAAAAATTGAACTTAGGACCAATTTTTTTCTTTTTATTTCATTTTGATTAGAATTTCATGATAAAGTATATTTATTTGTATTTTAATTATATTAGAAAATAAACAAAACCCAAAAATTTAACATTACTTACATAGAATAATAAAAACAAAAAAATAAATAGTTTTTAGGTGAATTATATTACGTAAGTGAAAAAACTAAGAATATCTTCAAGTGAAATGGACCTAGTTAGCCATTATGCTACATAAGGGAAACTTAAAAATCTTCTTTTTCCATTCCCTGTGATAGGCATGTGTCACCCATCCATTTCATTAATCTAACTTTTCATTTTTCCTCTATAATTACTTGAATTTTTTCCTTTTCCACACTCAAAACATCTTATCATTCTTTTGATATATTCCCTTAAATTCTTCTTCCCAAATTCTATACATATAGGAAACTAAATCTTATCTCTTTTATGGTCTCTATTACCTGAACTCTCAGTTAACTCTATACTTATCTTCTTTAGTTAGTCCAAGAGTTTGTTAAGGTGAATGTTGTTAATCGTGATAACTGATTGGGAATAATCATATCATATTTTACTTCTGTCATCATCCCATTTGGAAGATAATTGGAAAATTGTTTGTCACATTCACTATTAACCCAGTTCCTTTGGGTTTCCCCCATTGACTAAAACCAAAAAAAAACATAGTGTGAGCAATACTAATCATAATGGAAAAGAAAATAATTATGAAAATCACTTATAGGATGACTAAATAATGACACCTTATATTTAATCTATGACATCTTAGGTTTATCCTTGGTTATTCATTTTCATCATCTATTTAAATGATTTATGATGGTTTTTAAAGATTTTGTGAATTTCCAAAGCATATCCCATGAGAGTGTCAAACTAGGTGTGTAGTGAGGCATGTTTTCATGCACCAGGTGAAGATCAAGTCTAGTTCAATGTTCCCTTTTCATAGTTGTTACCCATAGGTACCTTTGTGATAGATCTACATCCATATGTAGTATCCAGATAGGGATGTAATGTATTGGAAAACACTTTCTCTATCCTTTACCAAAATTCCATGAGATTTTCCATTACTTTGAATCATCATTGTACTTATCCTTAGAAACATCCATATACATATCATTAGAAATATACCTAGTTATATCACTAAATTTTTCTCATCCAAGATTCAAAAGTTTAACAAAACATTTACTTTGATACCAACTTAAGTGACTCTGGATTTTCTTACATGGATATTACATCTTTTTAGATGAATTTTTAATAAATTGTGTAAACACACGTCTGAGGAGCATAATAGTTTAATGCCTTTGAAAACTTGGAACACAATATTCTTAATTTTTTGAAAGATATTTAATATCTCCCACAAATATATTCCCCCTTTATTACTCTTTATAAACATACCCTACTTAAACCTTTCTTTATAACTTGGGGAAAGGAGTCATAAGAAAGTGTGAGCTCAAATTCTCATAAAGGGTAAATAAGGGAGATATTTAAGCATAATATGAACATAAGGGTAGGATAACAATATCATAATAAATTAAAACCATACCTTTCATATCAAAGATCATAATATTAATTCATTCCATAAAGATTGAAAGTTCATAAGATATAAGTTGTAAGAGAATCAATGAACATTATCCATGAGAGAATAACATTGGAATAAGACATAGATTTGTGACATGAACATAATATTATATAATATTATGTCAAGGTTACCCACCAAGACATTCATAACATGTTATACTTGAGATAACTACTTGTGTACCTTCTTCAGACTTGGCCTAACCACCCATGTACCCTGTTTTTTGGTCTCGGGATATCCACCCGTGTACCCTCCTTTTTAGGATTGGGCTAAACACCCATGTACCCTTTGAGCTCGTAGAACATTTATCATTACCTAATGAATTAGAGGGAGATATTGTTCTCATCCATATCATAATGAAAATCGTATATATGTGTTCCACAAGATCATAAAACATTCATTATATTATAACCCATTAAATGAAATAGGTTTCATTAACATTTCATCATATCATAACCTATGGAAAAGAGACAAGTTTCATAATCATTTCATTATTTAATCATAGAATAACCCCTAAAAATAACCAGGTTTCATGAGATTTATATCATGGTATAACCCATGGAAGAGAAATGGGTTTCATAAACATCACATCATCATAAACATAAACCATTTACAGAGAGAATAAGAATGGTATAATTATATCATGTCCCCAGTAAATCATAAGTAACCACAAAGGATGTTATCATATATGGAGAATTATTTTTAAATAGAAATCACTTGGAACGTTTCTTGAGGAAAATAACATGTTTTAAAAATCATTTTATAAAACTAAACAATGTTAAATATTTAGGAAATCATTTTCCTTGAATATAAATATGAAAACTTATAAAGTAAGATTTAAAGAATCATTTAAAACTTTTATTGAGGAAAATATACTTTACACTTTGGAAAAATTATTTTTAAAACATAAAACATTTTTCAAAATCCTTTTATTTGAAAATAAACTTGAAAAATTATAGAGGAATATTTAACAAGCATTTAAATATTTCTTAAGAAAATAACCTTTACAATTTGAATAAAAAATTTTCAAACATAAAACACTTTTGAAAATATTTTTCTTTGAAAATAACCCTCAAAACTTATAAAGTAATTTTCAAATAAAATAATTTTCATGACAATGAAAAGTTTCTTTCATGTCGTACATGTTAAAATAAATATTCCTTTCACATATTCAGTAGAATACAAATGAAAATAGGTTAGAAAATGACATGAATATTCCTATAAAAACTTTTTTGTAAAAAAAATTGTTTTAAAATCATAAGGTAATAATAATAAAATGTTGAAAACATTTTTCTAAAACATTTTTTTTGGAATAATATGGATTCCTAACCAAAGAGAGAAATAAAGTCAAATTTTCTTAAAAATATTTTCTCAATTATTTTAAGTACCAAAGAGTGGGAAAATAGTAATATTACTTGAAAATATAATTAATAAACATATGAGAAGAAAATTTATGAGTTTATTGATAGATATATCATAATATTTTATCATGGAAACATAATCATAAACAATCATGATAAATGATGAGATTATAACATAAAATCATTACCACTTTAGTATATTTTAATCATAAAAACCATGAAGGAATAACATAAAATGGAACTTAAAATGTCATTAAGATAAATAAATTCATTATATTAGATGTAAAATGGTCTTTATACACACCTCATTAAAGTATAGAGGTGCATAACATAACATATGTCTCAAAGAAGGAAAATTGAGACAAAAATCTCTTACCTGTTTGGTAACTTTTGAAACTTGAACCTCATAAAAGAGAAATCATAAAATGGATATGTAAATCCAAATTTATTTAATTTTAAGCATCATAAAATACATTAATTCTCATTATATACACCACATAAAATAAATAGGTGGTGAATATGTCATGTGTATTAAAGAAGTAAAAAGTGAGATGAGAATCCCTTACTTTAAGTCTTGACTTCCATCATACAAATTAAAATATCCTATATAATAAATATAACTATATTATAATTATTTTAAATAAAAATATTTATATATATAATACCATATATTATTTTCTTATGACCATTTATTACCCATTTATTAATAATTCCATTTTAAAGTTACATTTCGAGCAATAACTGCTTTGTTTTTAATGTATGTTTTGACTAGCTATTTTTTGTCCTCTTAAATCGATCATGGTTTCATAATATCCATAATATTAAACATTATATAAAAATAATATATATTAATTATATATTTATTTATATTAATTCATAAAATTTAGTGATAGAAAAGAAAATACACCGTTCATAGAAACAGTAGGTCGTACATACGCATGAACGTTGTTCACATTTTCTTATCGAATTGAAAGGAAGAATAGTTAATGATATATATTATAATTTCATAATACTTATTATTTCATATATATCACATATTTTTATTAATCTCATCCTTAATAAATTCCATGTAAAGTGTGAACAAATCACATCACTTTGTAAGCTGGTAGTCCATCGTATATACGAGTGACGTTATCGTATTCCCAAAAAATGGAGTGTATAAAATTATGTGAGATAAAATAATTACATAATCATTATAAAATAATAAATATTATATAAAATTAATAAATACATTATTATATCCTTCCTTCATAGGTGGTAATAGATAAATGACTGATATCGGTTTGTGAGGCGGTAGTCCGTCGTACACACGAATAATGATTTCGTAACCATTTTGAAGGAAGTAGAGATGGTCGTAAGTCATGAACTTAACATAAAAACATATCAGTATATGGTATTTAATGATGTTATTTTATAATCATGGTATAATAATAATATAAGGAGGTGGATGAAGAAATAAAACAAAAAATCCTTGTTGATGATTATTACCTCTTCTTCAGGGATCCTCCATAGGTTTGCAACAAACGTCATACTAATATGGATTAATGTAAAAAATAAGACTTATAGGATGATCTGAAGTAATTTGGTAAGTTATTTGGGTAGTTATTTTCTAATACAATTTTTTTAAGGAGTGAATAACGTTTGATAAGGGGTATCCTTTTATAAGTTAGGTGAGTGGCAGACTTGTACTTTATTGAAAATAAAAAGGTGTACCCACATTCTTCTCATTACACAAGGATCCAAAATGGTGTATTATCAGTACTAGAAGGTATAAGGAAGAAAGTTTTCAATAAAATGTGAGTTTTATAAGTTTTTGATCAATTTTTACTCTTATTATTTTAGTTTAACCCCAAGTAAAACCATTTTACCTTAACTTTGGTAAATAATATTTTCTATTTTTACTATTCATTTTGGTAAAAAAATTAAGTTGACCTTATTTGATAATATAAATTATTATTATTCCAAATACAAAATAAATTTTTCCAAATTCCATTCACATAATTGGAAAATTTTAATTTAAAATTAATCCTACAGACATGATGAGAAAGCGGGTTTTCCAAGAGAAAATATTCAAAATTTTCTGAAGCTTTTATATCCAATTTCAATATAAAATTTATTCAAATAAAATAAATTGGATTAATATATGTATAATATAAATAATTTTAAATTAAAATATTTAAAATATAATTTAACTATTAAAATAATTTAAACCAAAAGGCAGTTTTCAATTAAAGTTCACTATTTTTTACAATTCATCAAAAAAGTAATCTTTTCAGAAAATTATAAAAATTCCCCCCAAATATAATTTTTAAATTAAGATTTAAAAAATTAATTTTATTTTTTCAAATAAATTTTCTAAAATTGGAAAAAATAAATGTCAAACGAACTCTTAGATGCGATGAAAAATCAGGTTTTTGAGAAGTTTATTTTTATATCATAAGATGATTTTATTTTAACTTTATTTAAAATAATAATAATTGTATGAATATAAATTAAAATTAATTTATATAATATATATACATTCCATTTATAGAATCCCTAATTAGGGATTAATTTAATTAATTAAAATGGATAAAAATTATGCACTTTAAAACAGTTTTAAGAAAAAACCCATTTTTAAACCCAAAAATAAACTTAAACTAAAATATAACAAAAAGTTGATTAAAAATAATTAAGTAGATTAAATATTAATAAATAATTATTATTTTACATTAAAACAAAATTATACGTTTAAATTACATAATTTATTAAAAAGAAATGACAGTTTTACAAAAATAGATATTTTTTACTATTCACTGAAAAATATGTATTTTCTGAAAAAACCAAAAAATTCACCATAAGTTAATTTTTCATATTATGGTTTAAAAAATGATTTTAATTTTATCAAATAAATTTTATTAAATTTATATAAATTAATTATAATATTTTCTAATAAAAGTAATAAAAAACATTTTCATGAAAACACATTTTTTATGAATATAATTACTTTACTAAAACTAAATTGATTTTTTACTAATAATTTATAAGTAAATTTATATTGAGTAGGAAATTTTTATGTATATTTCATAAATTAGTTAATACTATTCCTACCACCTACTTAACATCTAGGTTATAATATTATTATTTCATGGTCCGTCGAAGTTTGGTGTCACGTGTCAAGCATGCTATCAAAGAACATAATTGTTTTGTGTAACTCAAGATAGAATTAGTGTTTCATATTAAAAAATATATACTCTATCTTATGTGTAATTATTCATATTGAAATTATTAAATTCATTTGAAAAAATAATCACAAAATCTCAGTGTTTTACCATTTATCAAACAGTACACACATCACTGGACATGCCTTGGTAGCCACATAGTTTAAATGCACAGTTAGAGAAACCATGCACTAACCATGAGAAAACAATATATTAAAATCTCAAGGCCACTCATATTCTCATCACATTGTTTTTAATAATCGTGTACAAGTTGTGTGTTAACACCCCTACCCACAAAATAACTCGCATAGTTTCTAATAATTTTTTCATGGCTAGGATCCAACCATTAGATAGCCATGTATTAAAATCCTGAGAAAAAAACAAAAAATAACTGTAAATACCCCTATTTAAGGCTCAAAATATGATTTCCTCTAAACTATTCCCACTAACTATGGGATAGAAGGAAAATGTGTCTAAAACACAAAAATCGAACCCAAAACCTCCTAAAAGTCAAAGTAAATAATAAAAATTAATTAATTGTTGGAATAGTAAGTAAAATAAAGTTTGAATTGTGATAATTCTCTACACCATAAAATTTTATTCCCCAAAAAATTCACTGAATTCTAAAATAAGGGAGAAATATCATAATAATTTCAATCGAAAAGAAAGGGAATCTTCTAAACTAATATTAAAAGTCCACCAATATAAAATAAAAACACCACATACAAATATATCTCCAATACATTATTCACACCCAACTAAACGAATAATAAAAACATGAAACTAATACCCAAGGTAGGTCTCCACACTATTTAGTAATTCACTGGTATGGTGGATCAATAGAGAAACTAAGAGACACTATAGAGCACAACCAAAAGTTATAACTAAAGAGTCCTAGGTAGTGAGAATAAATTGACGATGCATTCATAATTCCTAAAAAACAAAAAATCATTCTTCAAAAGATAAAAAATCATAGAACAACCCAATGTACATTCCAAATATCAAAACTAGAAACACTAAAGGTAAATAAAACAAAAGAAATAGAGAAGGAAGGGTGGAATACCCCAAAATGTGAAAATGAACCACCATCAAGACTATGAGGTCAACAAGGATTTATTTCCCTAACAATTATTCCACATAAAAAACATCTAAAGGTAACCCAAATGACCACATCAAGGCCATATCTTTAGAACACTCAAGGAGGGATTAGAATGGCCGAATTGACCACAATGAGAGCACATGATGGATCTCTTTCATTCAGAAGAAACAATGGAATAATAATAAAATCCTATAAAAAGGTTCCTTTGTATTACACTCCTCACTAGATAAGTAATATTTATTATCTCATAAGGATATAGGGCATCCACCCATCATGGATCACCCTTTAGAAACCAACTCCCCTATAAAGTATTCATTCACAAAATCCTTAAATAAGATATGTCTAAATGAAGAAACTTTGTAAATAAGGTCTGAGTGAAGACCTTTAATGAATAAATTATCCTTCAAGGAATCACTCAATATAATCTTATAATAATAGGAGATCATATCATTAAAATGGTCAATGTACTCCTTCGCCAGTTGTTCACCCTTCAAGAGACTCATGAGTTAGGACACCTTCTTTTCCTTCACTTCCTTATGAAAGTACCGCTAGATGAATGTGGTATTAAATAATTCCCACATCATAACACATTATAATTGGTAAATTATCATGATCTTATAATTTTCTATACTATAACCATCAAACAAATCTGATATAGCTCTCATCCTCAAGGACTCAGAATTTCCCAAGGACTCAAGGGATTACTCATCTCACTCGAGCCACTACATAGCCTCTTTAGGACCTCAATCACCAAGAATTATAGGAAAACACTAAAAGGAATCAAACTTCCCCACTTTATCATGATTCTGGGTATATTTTACAACTGACATAGCCACACCCAAACCCCAATTATTATTTATAATTATTCTAGGAGGAATATTCTAAATAATATGAAAAATACAGAACCCGGTCAATAAAAAATTAACCAAAATCATACATAGAACTAAATAAATATAAATTCAAAATATAACACTATAAAAAATAAAAAAAATCAAAATCATCCCCAAAATGTCTTTGACACAACAAAAATCTAGATGTTCTCTTTTAAAATAATTCCAAAATCCCACTCTCCGGTTTTGAAAACCCAATAATTCCATTTAAAATTGTTTTTAAAACCAAAAAACTATTAAAACACATGTATATACTTGGCCCAGAATTATTTTCATTCCATTTTATAAGAAAAAATCCTTTTATAAATTCAAAACTAACTTTCACATTTTGAAGACCACATTTCATTTAGAAAATATTATTAAAAATTATCCAAATACTACTAAAATATGATGAAAATGTCTATTAAATCACCATAAAAAATCTATATACAAATATAAAAATGGATCAAAGGGGGAAAATTAAAATAATCAAGGGATCTAGTGACTATGTATATTTTAGCAACATGGTTTGGAAAACTGTTCCCCAATTGTAAAACTATCACTGGAATGAAAAAAACAATTTTATGGGATCCGGATAGTTTATTATATCATGTGGGATAACTAGGAACCTCAGGTTATTTCATCACTTTTAATCCCATACCATGAAAAAACTAAATTTTTCCCACAAAACATTAATACAATCTAAAATACCATTGATGTAGATCAAAATATACACGAAACAAATAAAGAAAACTCAGAATTCAGGACTAACAATCCAATATCCCATCACAACTCAAGAAAATGAATGAGAAAGATCATGGGAGGTTCTCCCTACACCTATATCTTGAGTTTTTATAGTCTTAACTCCAATATACCATACACACTTGAATAAAAGAGGGAACTATATAAACCAAGGTTTCTAAAAACCTAGGATATGATACCATTTTTTCATGAACCAACATGGAAAACCCCTATTCCAAGAACCCGAGTCAATCCATGACATGTCCGGGGAACATCCCTTATTTCCTTGGGCTGGAAACCAGTGTGATTTCATATAAAATAAGTTCATGGGAATGATTTTTCCTAATAAACATGAAGGAACATAGAACTTCCACCCAAAAGTCATAAATGACCAATCCATGTATATTAAATTAAGAATAAAAAAAATGATCACATCTAATGAAACACGTCCATCATATATATCAATAATGAAATTGAAACAAAAAACAGTATCAGTGGGACTAAACAAAAATCAGAATATGGAAGGCTGACATGGATGATACAAACATGATGAAAAATGAAACTAGGATTCCTAACACTATCTCTATGTGACCTCAAGGTCTCTATACAATATACAACCCAACTTGCTCCATGAGTAACCATGAACAAAACCTGAAATTGTAAAATAGACTCGGGTCTACTAATGTCGAGTGGCACAAGTACGGTGTGAACTAATATCCCAATAGCTAATCACCATAGAGTCCATGTGATCCCATCATCAAAACATTTTAGAAAAATCTTGTTTGAAATATAGTATTGAAAATATGTTATTATAACATTTTAAATAAATAAACTCATAATCTATTCTCAAGACCCTTTTCCAACCCCATACCAGCTTCAAGAAGAGTTAAAGAAAAAAACTTTTAAATATTACATTTTAAAACTATTTTCTAAAACCTTTCTAAAATATATTTTAAAAAATATAAATAAAAAACACAATGCATCCAAGAAAATAAATTGGTTAAATAAAATAGAAAAATTAAATAGGTATATAAATTAAATAGTGGAGCATGTGAAGTATTAAAGAAATGATAAAGCCAAGGAATTAGTGGTAATAAAAATAAAACAAGAGTGAAAATAAGTTTAGTAAAAAAATATAATAAAATATAGATAATCATGGGTAAGTCCTATACACCCCATGATATGGCCCTATATGTAATTAAGGTGAACCATTTATTGGACTATTAATGCATTCCTAGTCTATAACAAACTGGGTGCACTAACCTAGCCTCATTTTTGGAACTCCCCAATGGCCTAGGTACATCTATTCCAGGGGGATCATGTCCATCTCATTAGGACTAGATAATAATAGTCTCTTAATCCATCACTAAGACAACTTGGTTTCCCATGAATCAATTGGAAAGAGGTGAGGTGAAATTTATGAATAAATATCCCTCTTGCCACCTCCCGATACCCCCTTATGAAAGTCCCATAAAATAAACATAATAATTTCATCAAACAATTAAATATATATATAGTTCACTAATGAAATAACAACATGGGAATAATATAAGGGTGCATCTTGTATAATAAAGGTTTCAATAAGGCATTGAATTCAAAAATATATTTATTATATTCAAAATATCCTTTGAAAACTACTATAAAACCAAAAATTGTCATGAGATATATTTTCGATGTTCCAAATGAGTCTATTTATCAAGACATAAATTTTCAATTTAAATACCTATTTTAAAACTATTTTGTAATCATATAATATTAAAAACACTTTGAAACCAAGGTATGACCCCACTTTGAAATAATTAAAACTAACATCCTAGAGAAGGCATAAAGGCACCACATTAATAATAACTTTCATAAACATCATAAAAACATATAATAAAAATTAATAATAGGAAAAAAGAAAACATATAACCAAGTCTAATAAATATGTAATCCCAAGAAATACCCCTTGATAACCGATAAAAATCCCATGTGAAATCCATTACAATTTAAAACTTCCTTAAAACCAATATCCTCTTTTAAGAAAACCCACAAATCACACCCATGGAGAAATTTTTAAATAGAAATGATTTTTTAAAATTATATGAATGTATAGAATTATAGGAAAAGGGATAAATATAGACACACCAACCTCAATTGTGTTTTTATGTGATAAATCACTCAATTATAAGAATGGAAGAACACAAGATATGATCCACACACCCTAACATCACAAAAAACAAAGTTTTAGGTTACAATACCTCCTTATGGTTCATTAGACATGATACAAAGTTAGGGGTTGAAGATAAAAGAATAGAAGATAGAAAATAAAAGGTTAAATAGGGATTATCTTAAGAAGAACAATAAAAATGTAAAAGAAGATCACCTAAAAATTTAAGGAAGAGAAAGGGGATTCACATAGGATCTCTCTCTCATATGCCTCAATCAAATGGGGAAGAGAGACCTAATTTAGGATTTTATTTTAAGAGGGGTACAATTGTAATTTCATATTTTAATAAAACTTGGTGTGTTTCATGAATTTCCACATAGTTTATATAGATACACTATCCTTTACATATTATTACATGATTTTAAGCATATTTAACCATCAAATACAAACCAAGGATTGTAAAGTCTAGTATCTTTGGAAGACTAGGTACATAAAATTGAAAACATGGAAATAGAATAAAACGGTTTTATATTAATATTCCATAATGAGCTCACAAATCTATATAGGATAACCTAATAAATACATAGATAAAAGGTATGAGCTAAAAACCCCTATGAGGGAATAAACATAGGAATAAATCATAGTGTATGGGTTAGAAGGAATAACATGATGACATAAAAAGACATGGAACATGAGTAAAAATATGGAATCATAACATGTATAACATGGTATTATGTGATAAAGGTAACATGGTAATGTGGAAGAAACATAAATCATGACATAAACAAGAGTTAAGGCTAACTTGTATGACTATGTGACATGGTGGACAAAGTCCCATAATGGATTAGTTTTACTCCCTAATCTCATACATTATGTTAGATAAGACTAAACATTGCCCAATTTATTTGAGCACTATTTGGGTGTAGCTGTAATAACATGTTCATGTATATATGTTCTACATGAATAATCTTACATAAGGAATAAACATAAGGGTTACCCATGGAAAGAACTAAGTATCGTAACCATGTAATATGGAATAACCAATGGGTGAATCATAATGGTGTATAAGAAAGAATGTATTTAAATCATAATTGGACATTAATAAGTAAAAATATTTATTTATAATTATAAATTATGTCCAAATTAATTGAAAACATGTAAAAAGTGTGTTTAGGAAACTTTAAAACTGATCCACTTTAGTGAGGTTTATGGGAAAATATTAAAGAGTCTTTCATGAGGAAAAAGGTAGAATTGTTTTTGTAAAAACAAAAATGAACTAAGATAGTTTTTCATGATAAAATGATAAATTTTATATAAATAATTATATCTTAAAATTTTGTACGTAGTCCACTTGAAAATGGGTGAGAAATGGAGAAGTTCCCATTAATCGGGCTTGCTTATCAAAAGGAATTGAAAAGGGGACATTTTTAAGCATATATTTTCCTATAAAAGAAGGTTATATTGATCAGTATATATAATTTTGAAACAAATATAAAAAAATTATAAGAATTAAATAATAATAAATAATAAATTCATTAGGGTAAAGAGAGATAAAGTGTAACTCGAAGGAAAAAATGGAGGTTCGGAGAAATACCTTACCTTATGTACAAATGTGTTCTGTACTTGCACTTAATATCCTAGATAATAAAATTAAATCCATTGATTAATTAATTAATAATCCTTTATACATTTATTTTATTTATTTTAATTTTAAAAATTTCATTTATGGCTATTTTGATGGGTGATAATTTTTAATTTTGTCGTTCCGGGAGCGTCTGTTTCGTGGTTTTATGGTTAGTTCCCCTGAGTATAATTATGGGAGTTTTTTTAAAAGGAAAGAAAAACTCCAGAATTGAAATAAAATGGTATTAATATACTTCAAAAAATTTAAATGGTCTCATATATTATTTTTTCAGATATGAGAATGATTCATTAGATAAAATGTTAGTGATAAATGTTTGGTCTATTTTGATGGTTTTTCAATAATCATGTACCAATTTTGTTTTATTATTTAATATTATCAATATATATTAGTTTAAGAATATTAAACAAGTTATAATATACATTTTAAAATCTGTTTCAACCGTTATAATTGTATTATGATGCGCCTTGAAGGTGGTATTAGAAATCAAAAACTCATTGTCCACGAAGGCGGTGAATCGACACATCACAGATGATGTTTTCATTTTTAGAATAAAAGGAGGAGAGAAGAGATTTGATGATGGATATTACATTAACACAATAAAAATATTGTATATGTTTTATAATGGAGTTATCATGTCACTTTTGGTTGTGGAGTAAAGGATGAGGTATATAAAAAATAATTTAAAAGAGAAAGAAGGAGGATTTACCTTTTGAATATCCACTCCTTGATAACCTCCTTAAGGCACTTGGGTTTTGTCTTTTGTTGAGAATAGAATATCCAAGAAATGGGTAATATTCTTGATAAGTTAATTTGGTAGAATTTAGACAAGCAACAAGGCTTAGAAGGTGTGAGGAGAAGGGGTGGTGAGGGTGGTATTTATAGGGGAGGATAGGGGTGTTTTTTATTATTTTATTCGTTTTTTTATTATTTTGGCTCAATAATATAAATAGTATCGATTCCTATTACTAAATATAGTAAATGGTTTGGTGTAGTCTGAAACAATGAGTGCTTACCCCATCTATACATCATTCATGACTCAATAATTCATGTATTTGTTAAATACCATAAATTATCGTATTTCACTATTCAACAAATATTCAACTATTTTAGAAAAATCCAAAAAATTCACCCAAACCATTTTTTGATGTGTATATTTAAAAAATAGACTTTATTTAATGAAAATAATTTTCTAAATATGAGAAATTTAATTTTTAATTAAAATCATGATTTATTCAATAAATATTGATTTTTATATTATAACTGATTTTATGACACTTAAAAATTAATTAAGATATAATAAAATTATCTTATAAGTATAATAAAACAAAATATTAATTTATTAATAAATTTTATTTTAAATAATTATATTAATTATACAATTTTAAATAAAGATTTGTGTTTTAGAAAAATACGAACACTTAATTAATCATTTTTAAAACATTTATTTTCTTATATTGTGATATAAATATATCATATTTTAATTTATAGGATACCTAAATTTTATTCATACTTAAGTATGTGTGGTTACTATTATAATGGTCAGATTACTATTCCTAACTATCACATTACTATTCTAACCAATGGTCATAAGGGTTTATAAATTCCTATAAATAATGTTTATTACATTCATCAGTCAATTCTATTTTCTCAAAAGGTTATATATATAATTTAATATTAAAAATTAATATTTTATTTTTAATATTATTTTTTTTACAATATCTTTGTTCATGCATGCATTTATTCTAATAGATCAAGCATATCCAAATTATCTTATTCTTATTATCTTATTTTCTATTTATTATCCCCCATAATAATTGGTATTCTTATTGGTTTGTTTGTTGACAAATGTATCATTCTTAATTTACTTAAATAATTTTTTTATTGTATTCTATATGTGATATATTTTCATTATACTACATGACATAATAATAAGAATGAAATTTCCATTTATAAAATTCTAGGTCATTACATTCTTCCCCCTTATGAAATTTCACCATTTAAATTCAATTATATATATTAGATGAAAATTGGTGAGGGTACTTATAAATCATCACTTATTCTAGTTCCCATGTCACCTATTCATATTTATTATTCCCCCATAGTACCTTGACCAAGTCATTAGTCTTTTTTCATAGAACCTTATCTCTATAGTCCAAGATATTTATTAGATTCTCCTCATAAGAGAGATCATTTTCCAATTTTACCACCTTTGAATTAAGTATGTGCGGGGATCTGGTATGTAATTCCACAATATGGATATGTGGAATACATTATACACTTAAGACATGGTTGTTGGAAGTGTAATTTTATATGCCACAACTATGACATTGTCAAGAATCTCTAAGGGGTCAATGTACTTGGGACTTATCTTTCATTTCTTCCCAAATGTCATGACTCTCTTCCATGGAGATATGTGGAGGAATACCATGTCTCCAATCTCAAACTTTATACCTCATCAATGATTATCTACATAGTTATTCTATAGAATTTGGGCTTCCTTGATGTGATACTAAATGTTTTTCACCTTTTTTATTATTCCTTTGACCATTTCAAGTCCTGGCATATTATGTTCCCCCACTTCATCCCAACATGTCGATATTATAAATAATTTCCCATAAAGGGATTAATATTTTGTCATTTGGATGCTTGAGTGGAAACTATTATTGTAATAGAACTTAGCTAGTGTAGGATATTAATCTTATCCTCCTTTTAATTCCATATAACATTAATTCAACATGTCTTATAGTGTTTGAATAGTTCACTCATATTAGACATCAGTTTTAGGGTGATAAGTCATATTGAATTTCATCTCACTGTTCAGAGAATGTTGGATAATTTTCCAGAATGTAAAATTAAATCTTAGTTCATGATTAGATATAATTGATAATGGTACTCCATATAGCCTCACCACTTCTATGATGTATATCCATGAAGGTTGGTCAAGTGAGAAGTCCTCTTGAATTTCAATAAAGTGATAAATCTTTATAAGATGGTCCATAATGACCCATATATCATTATTTCCTCATGATGTATTTGGAATACCAATGATAAATTTCATGGTTATGTTTTCCCATTTCCATGTTGGTATGGGTAATTGTGGAATCATCCCCTCATACTTTTACCTTTCATCCTTCACTTTTTGGCATACTAGGAACTTTTATGTATATTCTGTGATCTCTTTCTTCATATTGTCTCACAAAAAGTGATCTTGGAGATCTTGGTACATCGTTGTGCTCCTTGGGGGGGATGGAGAAGGCTGAGCTATGTGCATCATTCAAAATATCCCTCTTTATCTTAGGATTTTATGGTACACATAGTTGTGAATAAAATCTTACAAATCCTTCCTCATCAATTTTTAACTTTGAGGATTTCCCATTTCTAATAGCTTCCACCTTATTCTGAATTTCCACATCATTTCTTTAAGAATAATTTATTTTCTCCATAAGTGGTGGCTGATAAATAATTTTATAAAGGATTGATTATGTTCCTTCCTTAATTATTCCCATGTCCATACTTTGAAAGTTTAAGAATATTGGATCCTTCTCAATTCTCGTCATTGATAAATTTGCAGGATCATTTCTACTTATAGCAACTACCACTTTATTTTAATTACTAGGATGTTAGTGGATTTAGAATTCATAATCCTTGATAAGATCTAACCATCTTTATTGGCAAATATTAATCTTATTCTATGTGAATATATTGGAGGCTTTTATTATTATTATATATCTCACACTTCTCCCCGTAGAGATAATGCCAACAGATTTTAAAAGTAAAGATCATAGTTTCCAACTACAGATCATGTGTGGGATAGTTTTACTCATGAACATTCAACTTCCTTGAGGATTAGGATACCACTTTATCATTTTTCATCAGCACATATTCTAATCCCTTCTTTTAAGAATCGATGTATACCACAAATAGTTATCCACTTGTTGGCAGTGTAAGCACTAGTGCAGTGATAAGCCTTTTTTCAACTCTTTAAAGCAGTATTCACTTTCATTGGTACAAAAAAACTATACTCACTTCTGAGTTAGCTTGGTTAGTGGGTTTTAAAATCATGATAAGTTATTTAAAAATCATTGGTAATATCCAACTAGACCAAGGAAACTATGGATCTCTGTCACAGATGTTGGCCCGGTCTACTCTTAGATTTCCTTTTTATTAGAAGGATCCACATATATTATTTTAATAGTGATAACATTCCCTATGAATGATACTTACTCCATCCATAAATCACATTTACTATATTTTTCATACATTTTCTGCCTTTTCAATTTCTGTATCGTAGTATTCAAATGCTTCTTGTGTTCCTCCTTTCTCTTGGAGTATATTATAATATCATTGATAAAGACTACCAAAAAAATTCAAGGTAATATTTTAAGACTCTATTCATTATGTACATCAATATTATTAGAGAATTAGTGAGTTTGAATGTCATAAATATGAACTCATGGTGTTCATACCTCATTCAAAAGGTAGTCTTGGAAATATCTTCCTTCCTCAGCTTTTTATTAGTGATATCATGACAAAAGTTCCACCTTAGATAAATACTTGGCCCCACATAGTTGATTGAACAATTAATCTATATGTGGAAGGGGATACTTTTTCTTTATCATAATTTTTTAAGATAATGATAATAAATATAGAGGTGCATTGATCCATCCTTATTCTTAATGAAGAGGATTGTTTCACCCCATGGTGAATCACTTAGGCATATAAAACCCTAGTCTAGATTCCCTTATAAATTCTTCTTCAGATCCTCCAAGTAAATGGTAGCCATATTGTAAGGATTCTTTGATATAGGTACAGATTTGGGAATAAGTTCAATTGAGAACTCAACCTCTCAGTCAGGAGAAAGATCAGACAATTCATTGAGGAATTCATCGGTATAATCCCTCACAATGGGAATGTCTTCGAGCATGATCTTATCCTTTATCTCAATAATTTGAGCTAGATATGATTTCTCATAAGGCAATAATATCAACCGTTGAGATGATAATTATAAAGTAGATTCATCATCCTTCTTATAATTGTACGAAATTGAAACATGTCTTGGAATGTGAAGAGTGATCTCCCTTTCTCAATAGTTGATGTTGGATTTATATAAAGACAGTCAATCCATGCCCAATATAGCATCAAACTATACTAAAATAAGTAAGAAAATATTTTATTGGAGGTTTATTCCACAAACATTAATCGGAGAGGAGTTATATATGTTAGATGCAATTATTTCTCCATTTTCTATTCTCATGGATAACTCAACCTTCATGTTTTAAGGTGGTGTTTGAATAGTTCTACTACACTTGTAAGATATAGAAGAATGTATAGAACTAGAATCAAATAGTACATTCTCTATTATTAAATGAAAAACCAGAATACTTGACACTACATAATTATGGGGATCCACCTCATTAGTAGTGATATAATATGCCCTTTTTTAATACCTTAGAGGTTATTGTTGTTGATTTCCTCTGAAAATCCTTGGATTAGGGAATTGTCTCACATAATTACCATGTTACATGCAGATGAAACACTACATTATAGGCTGAGTTTTGATCTGAACCTTCCTTTCTTCATCCACATTTGTGGGATTCTTCATATGCCTTTAGTAACAATTAGCACGATGCCCCACTCTTTCACATTTTAAGCATCTCCCGGTTTACTTTAAACAGTTACCAAGATTCTTCTTCCCACACTTTTGAAATGTGGGATGTTGGGTTATCTTTCCATCATGAGATTTATCTGTCAATCCTCCCATATTACACTCTATTTTCCTATTTTTATCTCCATGCCCAGAAAACCACTGGTAGTCTCCAATCTCCATTACAACCTTAAGGGAAAAATAGATAATTTCCTCATAGATGTCAAAGTCTCGAATCACAAAGGTTTCTCATAGACATAGTTTTAATCCACTATATAAGTGATCCACTTTGATTTTGGTGTCCATGAAAAATTCAAAGGCATATCTTGCAATTCGTGTGATGTTTGCTTCATACACCCCAATAGACTCATCTTCTTTTTACTTTAATCCAATGAACTCCCTATCCATATTAAGATGGAGAGTTTGGGGAAAATATTTATTGAAAAATATTTTCTTGAATCCTTCCCAATCCATGGAATAAATTTCCTCTTAACATTTAGTTTTTTTATCAGTGTCCACCACTGATTAGCTTCCCCATCAAAATGATAAATCGCCAGCATGACTTTATCTTCTTCTGAGCATTAAATGATAGAGAATATCTTCTCAATGGAGTTAATCCATTATTTTGTGATAAGTGGATTAGAAGATACACTAAATATAATAGTCCTTTGTCACATAAATTATTTGAATATAACTTTCTAATTATTAGGAGAAGGAGGTAGTTCCACATTATTCAAGTTATTATTCATAACTTGAGCCCGTTTATCCAGTACTATCTTGAAGTTATGAGCTCTTATTCCAATAAAATTTTGAATTCCATTAGGGAAATCATCACATTATATATCGCATTGATTGTTGGAATGGGTTATACTATTTTCCACCATTAACTAAGAAACAAAATACAGTTAGGGGGGATTGAATACTTATCTAATAATAATATAAAAAGGAAACATTTAATATAGAAGTATTAACTTATAAATGAAAATTATATCCAATATTTTGAATCCCTGAGTTTCAATCTAGGTTATCCATGGTGATAAATTAACCTTAATATTATTAATAAATTTTTTTAGTCCTAATCTCAAAAAATATATGGATCTTATTTTGATACCAACTATAGAGACCCTAGACTTTTACATATTATTACTTGATTTTAAGAATATTTAACCATAAATTACAAACCAAGGATAATAATGCCTAGTGTATTTGGAAGACTTCATACATAAAATTGAAAACATGGAAATAGAATAGAACATATTTATATTAATCTTACATAATTATTTCCTAAATTTATTTGAGATCCTAAATATTTATAGTATAATCTGGGGAATATATAGATAAAAGGGATGATCTAAAAACCCTAGTAGGGGAAAAACATAGGAATAAATCATAGTACACGGGTTAGAAGGTATAACATGATATCATAAAAAGACATGGAACATGAGTAAAAATATGAATTCAAAACATTTATAACATGGTATTATGTGATCATGGGAACATAGGAATGTGGTAGAAACATATAACATGATATAAATATGTTTCAAGGCTAACTTCCAAGACTATATCACATGGTGGACAAAGTCCCAAAATGGATTAGGTTTACTCCCTAATCCCATAAATGACATCTCAAAAGACTAAATATTACCCAATGAATTAGAGAAAATTTTGGGAACACCCATAATAACATTTTCATACAAATGTGTTCTAATGAATAATCAAACATCAGGAATAAACATAAGGGTTTCCCATGGAAAGAAATAGGTATCGTAATTATATCATATGGTATAACCAATGGGCATATCATAATGGTGTACAATAAAGAATGGATTTAAATAATACTTAGAAATTAATAAGAGAAAATAGGCATATATAATGATAAATTATTTCTATCTAAAGTGAAAACATGTAAAAATATTGTTTAGAAAACTTTAGAAATGAGCCACTTTAGTGCGGTTTAAGGGAAAATATTAAAAAGTATTTAAAGAGGAAATGTCATAATTGTTTCTATAAAACTAGTAATGAAATAAGATAGTTTTTCATGATAAAATAAGTGATTTTATAAAAATAATTATGTCTTTAAATAGTTTATGGAGTGTACCTGAAAATGGGTGATAAATGGAGAAGTCTCCTTTAATCGGGCTTACTTATCGGGAGGAATTGAGAAGGGAACCTTTTTAAATAAATATATATATATATATATATATATTTCCTAATAAAAGAAGGATGAATTAATCTAGATACATATGTTTGGAACATATATTTTAAATGTAGAAGAATTATATAGGAATAAATAAGAAATAAATTTTGGTAAAGAGAAAGAAAGTATAACCCAAATGAAAAAATGGAGGTTCAGAGAGATCCCTTACCTTATTTCTGAATGTGTTCACATTTTCACTTAATATCCTAGATAACAAAATTATATCCATTAATTAATTAATTAAGAAAAAATTCAATATAAATTTTATTTATTTTTATTTTATTAAGTTCATTTATGCCCATTTTCATGGGTTATAATTTTTAATTTTGTCTTTCCAAGAGTGTTTATTTCATGGTATTAAGGTCGATTCCCTTGAGTTTAATTTTGGGAGTTATTGTAAACTGGAATAAAAATTATAGAAGTGAAATGAAATGGTATTAATATACTTAAATAATTTTAAATAGTCCTATATATCTTTTTTTCAAATATGATAATGATTCATTAGAAAAAACATTAATGATAAATGTTTAGTTTATTTTGATGGTTTTCAATAATTAAGTACTAGCTTTGTTTTATTATTTAATATTATATATATATATTAGTTAAATAACCTTAAAAAAGTTATAATATAAATTTTACAATATTTTTTAACCATTATAATGGTTTCATTACTAGCCTTGAATATGATAATAGAAAATGAAAACTCATTGTCCACAAACACATCACGGACAATGTATTCATTTTTAGAATAAAAATAGAAGAGAATAGATTTGATGATGGATATTCCATTAAAACAATAAAATTAAAGTATATTTATGATACTTGAGTTATCATGTCACTTTGTATAGTGTATATAAGGATGAGTTCGAAGAAATAAATAATTTAAAAGAGAAAGAATGAGGATTTTACCTCTTGAATTTCCTCTCCTTGAGAACCACCTTAAGGTGCTTGGGTTTAGTATTTTTTATAAAAAAAGATCCTGTATGTGGATAAGAGGATTTATAATGGAATTAGTAAGAATTTAAACAATCTAAAATTATTATAATGTTTGAGGAGAAGGGGTGGTGAGGGTGGTATTTATAGGGGGAGGTGATGGGTGTTTTTAACTATTTTATTCATTTGTTTATTATTTTGGCTCAATACTATCAATAGTGTTGATTACTATGACTAAATATATTAAATATTTTATGTTATTTCAAACAAATGGGTTCTTAACTCATCCATATATCATCCATGACTCAATAATTCATGTATTTGTTAAATACCATAAATTACTGCATTTCACTATTCACCGAAAATTCAAATATTTTAAAAAAATACCAAAAAATTTCCCAAACCATTTTTTGACATATAGATTTCAAAAATGGACTATAATTTATGAAAATAATTTTATAAATATGAGAAATTAAATTTTTAATTAAAATAATTATTTATTCAAAAAATAACCATTTGAATATTATAATCGATTTTATGACACTTTGAAAAATTAATTAAGATATCATAAAATTATCTTAAAATTATAATGCATAAAAATATTAATTTATGGAAAAAATTTATTTTAAATAATTTTAATTATAAAATTTTAAATAAACATTTACATTTTAAAAAAAATACCAACACTTAATATATCATTTTTAAAAACATTTATTTACTTATACCATGATATAAATATATCATATATTTATTTATAGGATACCTAAATTTTATTTATACTTTATTAGGTAAGGTTACTATTCTAATGGCTAGATTATTATTCTTAACGATGATATTACTATTCCAACCAATGGTCATAAGGGGTTACTACTTCCTATAAATGTCGCTTATTACATTCATCATTCACTTTTATTTTCTCAAATGGTTATATATATATACTTTCTCTTTAAAATGAATATTTTATCTTTAACATTATGTTTTATTTCTATAGATTTTTTCATGAGTGCAGACATTCTAGTGGATTGATTAGATCCAAATTATCATTTTCTTATTATTTTATTTTCAATTTATTCCCTGCAGTAATATTTGGCATTCTTATTAGTTTGTTTGCTAACCAATGTATCATTCTTCATTTATTAGAAAAATATTTTTTTGCTCTATATGTGATATATGTGCTTTATAATACACGAAATAATTATAAGAAGTAAATTTTCATTGATAAAATGTCGGTTCATTACAGTTTACCAAAATATGCACCAATCATACACCTCTCATTGGAAAAAGTTAGAAACCTATATCATTTGGTTGCACAATTGGGGAAACCATGCTCCAATCCTGGAAAAATGATATGTTAAAAATTACATGCCACTCACATGATTGTCTCATGGTTTCTACTAATCGTGCACAATTCGTTCACCAATAACCCTTTATACAAAAGGATTTGAACATTTTCTTTTGGATTTCACATGGTTTGGGTCAAACTATACACTATAGATACAAAAAAAAACTATGAATGGGCAAAAATAAACTATAAATTCTCTTATTTAAAGGTAATTATATGGTTTCCCCTAAATCATGTGCACTAATCATGTGATAGAAGGAAAAACTATATGAGACTCAAAATTTGAACCTAAAACTCTGGAAACTCAAAGAAAAGAATAAAAAATATTAAAAAAATACTATAGAAAATAAAGGAAGAGGTGTGATAGATGCATATTTAATACCTTTAAATTTTTCTATAACTCTCTTACCTTCAATAAAATATAGATTCTTCATTTCTTAAGAGCTTTTCAATGTGTCAATGGTTCTATACATCAAAGATCAAGTCTAAGGTAAGATTTACAGTTTTACATGTGGTTTATTTTGTTTTTTTTTTGGTTCACAATAAACAAAAATTATTTCTAATATTTTTAAATATTGGAGAAATTTTAATGATCTTTCATAATTTTGGAATTCATTCTTAATAAAATGATTTAATTAGGATTTATTTTATTGAACTAAAATCTCCCCAATTATTTAATTTATTTTTCATGAGTGAATGTGTGTACAAGAGTTTATAATTTGATACATGTGAAATAAATGGATTTAAAAAATAAAATATAAGGGATATCGTAGTTATAATTGTAATTACACTTGATTCAACTTGAATTTAGAATATATTTATCATCATGGAACTCAATGAGTCCTTTGATTAAATTGAAACATATTGGTATGTTAATTTTTATATAAATAAAATTAGAAAATAAGTTATATTTATAAAATAAATCATATGAACTTGAGTTTAGTGTGATTTATATAACACCTCCATGTTACTATTGTATATTATATTATATAATTTTGGTTTATTATAAAATTTTTCAAGTTCTTCCTTGTTTCCCTTATGTTTTATGGAATTTTAAACCTTGAGGATTAATGTTTGAGGGTGAGTGACCTCACCACACCGTTATCATAGGAAAAACTATAGTAGTGTTATTATATCCATTGAAATAGGAATATAGTCTCTAAAATGGGAATTTCAAAGGGAATTTATATCATGAGTTTTCACTATGGGAAATGTGGGATGACTGAAATGCCCGGTCCATGCACTGTGGTAAAATTTTCTTAGATCTTAGGGATCAAAACAGTATCCACCATGCTAAGACCAATTTTGAATGGGTGTTTTGGGTAAACCATGAAGAATACTATATCCTGGTGTATTCCAGGATGGATGGTAAAAACATTCTAAAATGTAATGTAGTATTGGACCACACCATTGTGGTCGAGCATGTGGGGATGCCTAGGGTTCCACCATGTCATAGTGTATGTGGCCATGTCATGGTGAGCTTGTGTTTTTTTTTTTTTTAAGTGATGAAATTTTATTTTCACCATGTTAATTTTATCATAATTTTTCTCACACCCTTTTTATATCATATGTACAACTCATGATAGATCATAATGGGGTTCCTCTATTCTTCTTCTAATAATCCAATCCTTTACCTTTTGTATTTAAAGTTTATTGGAAAGTAGGTTCTTATATTTTCTCATATTCCTAATTCTCCCTCCATTTCCTCTTGTTTCCTTATTCTCTAATGAATCCTAACACTCACAAGGTACAAATATAGGATTTAGGTTGGCTCTAATATGAGTATTTTTGTGTTTAATTATTGTAAGGGTTGTATTCTTTTTAGTTTAACTTGTTACATCACTTATGATTGTTATCGCTTGATTGAGGTGTGTGTTTTTGTTAATTTACTTAAATTAACATTTAATTAAGTGATTTATGTTTTCTAAGTCCCTTTCATTCCAAATTATATATGTGTGTGATAATCTTGGTAGATTTTATAATTTTTTTAAATGCTTTTCACACTTATAATAAATGATGTTTCAATAGTTTTCAAGATTCCAAAGTGATGTTTTGAATACCAAGTGTTTATGAAAATTCTAAATAGTCTTTTTCTAAAATAATTTGGAGATAAATGGTTTTTTAATCCATTTTATTCTTGTAAAGGGTAAAATTTTCAATTTTATCAAATGATTTATAAAGAAAATCATTTTGTGATTTTTTTTAAATGACTTTAAATGGAAGAAGACCATGTTCTATTAAAAAGTGGGTTGTTCTCTTAATGATTTAAAGTTTGGATTTTCATGGTGTAGGTATAAATAATGTTTTAATTTTGGTTTTAAAATGGTGTAAAATTAATTGGCATTCTGATTTTGTTTTTTAAAAGGATTCTTTGGAACCTTATAAACTAGTTATTCATGTTGAGAATCAGACCATCAGTTGAGACCCTAGTAATGTTATACTTGATATAGATTGTGTCCATAGAGGGGGATGTTGTATATTATTTGGGATATAGATGATTTAAAGAGGTGTGTTTCTTATAAGGTCATTGGATGTGAGGTGGTATTAATGAGTATATTATTACTATTGATTTATATGTTGATATTGTGAATCATTTGTTTGTTCACTTCTAGTTGTTTACTTTCATGGGAACCCTAAACTGAGGGAGAGGTAAATATTTTTGATATACTAGTCTATCAAACACACTAACTAGTTTCCCCTAGTTATATCCTTATCTCTGGCTATGTGAGTGCCCAAAGGAGGCTAGTGTTAAAGAATCTGGTGGCATGTGTTGTTTTTGGACACAATATAAATTGACTGTCGGTCTAATGTAAAATTATTGTCCAGGATCATCTCACCTTATGAACTAGTGTACTACCCATGATACCTAGTTATTACTTATAATAATATATATGGGATTAAAATCCATTGTTTTATTGTAACCCCTATCTTAATCTTAGTATATAGTACCATTTTTTGGTTGTGGATTATTTCTTACTGTTATTTTGTTGATGATATAGTGAATTCTTGAGTTTTTTTATCATTATGGTTTAGATTATTTTGACAAATTGTTTTCCAAAATTTTACTTGAAAATAGAATATTTAAAAGGAATCCAAAGGATTGCTTTATGTGTGGGTTTTTTTAAGAAATGTATATCAAGGGTAAAAAGATTCGTTTTATTTTGAGAAGCTTAAAAAATAATTTATTCATGTTTTAAAGTAGTTATTTACAATGGTTGGTTCCACCATTGTTTTTTATAGAAAAAAAATGTAGATTTTATGAAATGTTTTATGGAATGTTTTTTTATATATAATTAATTTTGATAAAAATATTTTTTCTTTGTGGATAAAACAAGAATTAATGAAATTTATTTTAAAAGGAATTGAATGAACTCTTTGGAAGTATATTATTGGGAATATTTAGATCATTCCAGGCATACACACCAAACTATATGTGTGTGTGTGTATATATATATCAAGATTTATTTAAGGTTATTAGGTTGTGGTTTCTTAAATGATCATTTCTCATGTTGGACCGATAAAGTATGGTATAAGATTTGGTGAGTGCATGTGGGTCACATGGAGATAGTTGGTAGTTTGTGTTTATTCTTATTTTTTGGATGTCTATATATTGGCTAATTTATTCCTTATATCTTCATTTTGATCTTTTTTTTGCTTCATGTGATGTATTTTTGAATGTGGTATATTTATGGGACAAGTTAGATCATTTATATTGGTTATAAAAATTTTGTTGGATTAATTGTTTTTAAACTAATTATTTCATCTATATAGTAATCCAACATATGTGCATTCCCTTATGGGTTCTCAGTGAATATCTTCTATCTGTTTATTATTATTTGAGAGTGAAATTTTTCCCATATATGTATTATTTGATACACCAATGTTTTTCTCCAACCTATGGTGATTGGGAATGCACTTCAATCTTTATCATAGTCTGACCTAGGTGGTGTATTCAGTTGACCTAAGCCAGATCATGAAAAATGGTATCGAAGCACCCAATAGTTATTCAGTGTGTTTCTTGGTAGAAAAGATAATAGGACTATTATGACTCAAGATATAGATCATGAGTAGGTGCGTAATCACCACCTTTTATAATGAAACTTGGGTTTCTATGGGTAGTCATAATTTGAAACATGAATCTTACTCTAGTATTCAATTGTTACTAAAATGTTTTTATTTGGATTGATAGTTATTTAACCCTAATGGGTGTTTTATGAATTTCTTTTGGTATTTTTCAGTTTTTGGGGTGGAAATGGATGGATAATCAGAGCTATTAGAATATCTCACATGGTCCAAAAAATTATTCATATACCATTCACATGGTTCTTGTATTTTCATAAAGTATATCATATTATTAGAACATGGTCTTCCAAACCATGTGTCCAAATCATGCATAGTTCTGCATACACCCTAAATTTTTTTTACCTTCTTTCACTCTCAAATTGATTCTAATGATGTTATCGATCATTTTAGGTGAAATCAAGGGAGTTTTTGTTATGTTTTAGTGATGATGATATTGGTTGTGTTGGGTAATTTTTCATTTGATTTTATGTATGTATATAAATTGGAGGGTTGTTTTTCTTGAAAGGATAAATTTTATGAAGTTGTCTTCATTTAAAGCGAATTTTAGGATGTATTTTGGTTTTTAAATTGGAATTTTAAGGTTAATTATAAAATGAAATTTACATTTTAATGGTATTATAAACATGAAAGGTTTTATAATAAAACATGGAAAAGTGTTCTAAAAATGCTATTTACATGGAAATTTCAAATAAGATGAAACATTTTCCAAGAATTAATTATTTTCAAGGCATGTAAAATTTTGAGAAAAAAAATTGGATTATTTATTATGTTTAGGGATTTATAGGTAATTCTTATATGTGTTTTATCTCATAAATATGTTTTATTTTGGATGCATTTTATATTTTTGGTGGTGTTTCATGGTTTTATATGTAAAACATGAACTGATGGAGTTTGTGTTTCATATTATTTAGAGTATTCCTCCCATGAAATTATTGAATAATATTGAAATGTTTTTTAATTAATATTATTCTCCAGGTGATAATTATCATCAATTTGGAGTAACTCCTTTGGTATGATACACTACCTAGACTCAGAATAGAGTGGTGCAGTTGGAATCCTATATACTCTTAGATTCTATTCAATATTTCATAAATAATTTTTTGTCGGTATTCCATAGTGATCAAGGTACTCTTAAGGTGATGAAGTGGTTAGATAGAATTTTGAAAATCTTCAACTCTCTTTAAAATCATTAAGATTCAAGGGTTAAGACTATTATTGTTTTGTTTGATATACCCAATAAAGTATGGTAAGAGATTGTGGTTGCTCCATATCTTTATAAGGGAACATCTTGAGAATTTTTCAAGATGGTGTTTATTAAGTGGAATTATACTAAAAATTTGATAGTGTAAAATAACATTTAATTCATGAGCCTTCATTAGTTTTATAAAATAGTGGAAGAATATGTTTATCATTTTTGGAAGTTAATATTCGTTTATCATAATCTATTGAGTATGATTATTTAAAATATCGATTCTTTGAAAGAGGTTTTTCCCAAACCTTGGATCAATTGTGTTTGAATATAACCTAACATATTATAACAAAATGGTTTTGAGGTCCATGTTAGTTGAATATAATTTATTAGGACAAACTATAGTGATTGATTCCTTACCCAAGTTGGGATGAGTGAAGATTTTATGTTTCATGTAGAGAAAATTATGGATGAGCCTGATTAGGAGGGGTTAATTGGTGAGGAAAATCCTCTTCAGGGAATTTTTTCTTCTCGTAATAATATATTTATTGTGTTCTTATAGTGTTGATCACATGGAAATTATAACCCTTCTTATGTGAAATCTCTAAGAACCTATCTTTGGTGTGTCCTCTTAGTCCATATTCATAATTTTTGTAAGTTTAATTATTAAAATAATAATACTTAGGTCTAATTTTGATTTAGAAGACTATTTGTTTTTTCAATTAATGTTTGATGGATTTACTACTAAGTTAGTTTTAGAGGTGACCCTAATTTGATGTATTTCATGGGTATTTCTTCAATTATTTTTATGGATTGTTATATCTATTATTTTTATTCTTAGCTTACTAATTTAGTTATGTTTTCATGGGGTTTTATTAAATATATCCTTGGTTGTAATGAGGTTAGTTTCATGATGGTTTGAACATGAGAAACCCTTGGGTTTGTGCTCAGGTAACAAGGATGAGTGTTGCATCAGTGTAGTTGATCACTTATTGGTGCTAAATTAATATTTTCTTGGGTTCTCTATGAGATGGTGTTCTATGATTGAGTTACTAGGTTACCCTATTTTTTTAATATTTTCACCCAAGACTTAATCCCAGTTTTTTTTTGATAAGGCATGTTTTGGGTGTATTATTCTTGTTTATTTTTGAAGCTTGATGATGGGATTGTGTATGAAATATATCTTATGGTTGTTTTTATATATTTTTTTTTGTTTTTTCCCTTATAATTTGGACCTAGTTTTTTATAAGTGTTTCTATATTTAGTCTCACCATTTTAGATAAATTCTAAATGGTGGGGATACCAATGGTAGGTCTTAGCTCTTATCAGCTCTAGTATATCTTAGTTGTAAATTGGTTATACTAATATAGGTTTGGTGATATTTATGTAATTATACCTTTGATTTTAAGGAGTTGTTTTATGCTTGGTGGTTCCTTTCCTTAAAACCATATCTAGTTATTTTCCATCCCATCCACCTATTTTCATGATTTGTTGTTGTGGTTTTCATTCCTTTACTTTATGATTTTAGAAAAACATTCTTGGGGAATAAAGTGGTATGATGGGGTGAATTTTAATAGCCTCATGTCATTATTATAAATTATAATATATAAATTTAGGTTATTTTTAATTTTTTAGGCTCTTCATTTTTTACTTTGTATTTAAGGATGTTTTGAACCTTGAGGAGTGGTGTTTGATAGTGAGTGACCTGCCCGTAATATGGTCATAGGAAAAAAATTGGTGGTGTTGGTATAGCCATTGGAATGGGGATAACAACTCAAAAATGGGATTTCAGAGGGTGTTTCCATTATGAGGATTACCTATGGGAAATGGGGGACAACTGAAATTTCTGGGTTGGGTGCTATGGTGGATGTCTAAGAGCCTAGGGATTAAGATAACATCCACCACATCGAGGTCAGTTTTCACTGGGTATTGTAGGTAGAACACGGGGAGCACTACACTATGGTGGGTGATATAGTGGATGGTTAGAATAACTATCCAAAATAGAGAGTGGGTGGGGACTATGTCATAGTGCCTATGTGTGTGGGTATTCCTAGTGGTGTGCCATATTGTAGTTCATGTGGCTACACTATGATGATCCTATGTTTAGTTCCATTAAAAGTGATGAAATATCATTTTTAACCTTCTTGTTTTATCTTCATTCATCCCTCCTCATCCCTCATATTGCACAACCAATTCAAGGTGGAACATAGGGGAAGTCCTCCCTTATTCTTCTAATCAACCAAGCCTTTCCCCTTTGAATTTCAAGCCAATTATAATGGATGTTCTTCTATTTTCTATTATTATTCCTTCTTACTTCCATTTACCATTATTTACTTCTTATCCCATGAACCCTAATACCCTTGAGGGACAAATATAGGGTTTTTTTATTCAAATTTGTATCTTTGTGCATCTAGGGCTTGTAAGGGGAATCTTTAACCACATTTTGGATTCTTCCATAGAAGGAAACTTTTTTCCACTTGATTTAGAGAGGTTTTCTATGAATTTTCTTTAATTGACATTTCTTTGAGTGATTTATGTTTTATAAATCCTTTATTCTCGAAATTATATCTATATTTGATAACCATTGTATATTTTAAAAGTGTTTTAAGTGTTTTTCATACTTGTAATAAATGTTGTTTCAATATTTTTCTAGTTTCCAATGTGGTGTTTTAAATTCTAAGTGTTTGAAAAATTTCTTGAGAGTCTTATTTTAAATGAATTTTATTATAAATAGAATTTGAACCTGTTTGGGTCTAAGATTAGATTTTATGAAATGGTTTGGAATGTAAATAATGTTGGGATTTTTTTGAATGATTTAAAATGGAAAATTCTATTATTTTATTAAAAAGGGGGATATGATTTTTATTATTTCAACTATGGATTTAAATGTTTGGGTTTAAATAATTTTTTATTGTTCATTTTAAAATGTTGTAAAATGAATTGTAATTCTGAGTCAATTTTTAAAATGGCCTATTTGGCACCTTATAAAATAGTTTTCCATGAAGATAATGATACCCTCAATTGATCCCTGAGTTTTGTTTTTATTGATAGGTATTGTGGACCTCAATGAGGATGTTGTATATTATTTGGGATATGGATGATGTGGATTATATTGTTTCATGTGAGTAAATTGGATGTGAGATGAGATTTATGATTATTTTATTGCTATTGATTGATATGATAATCTGGTCATTTATTTGTTTTCTCACCTCTAGTTGTTTTCTTTCATGGGAACCCTATGTTGTAATATTGGGTTCCCTAAACCCAAATTGAATAGTGAATTTTAATTATCATATCATGTATACAATGATTTATGCATGATGATTACTTACCATAATAGTGTTGATATTTTTGCATCCACTGTTTAAGATAATTTCCTTAGATTATTTGTTTTATCAAAAGGGTATGGAATTTCCCAAGATATAATAATAACCTCAAGATATTATGATATTAATCTTAAACAAATGTATTTTGGTCTAGATACATCATTCTGACTAGTCACAATTGATTTCTGATTATCAAGTGCTAGGGGATCATAATCATTGAGGCTTCTTCTCATGGAGTTCACACTTGGTGATCTTGAGTAGATGATATCATGAGGACTGACCCTCCAATATGAACACTAAGTGTTTCAAGTTTATTTGGTGGTTTATATCTATGAACATGTTTAATGGTATCATAATTTTATATTATTAACATTTTATACCATTTGATCACATACTTTGATGCAAGGTAAAAACTATAGCACTGAAGTCATAGTGAGGTATCTTGTTTTGGTTGTGTCATTGGTGGTATGGCATTGATTGAATAGTCAATATCAAAAAAAATATTTCAAAAGTAAGTGATATCTCAGGCCTAATTGATCAAGATGGTAGCACCTTCATTAAATACATGGCCATGGTAGAAGGTATGTTTGTCTAGATAGTTAAATGAAAAATAAAGCAAGAAAGGATGATGACACAAGTGTGTGTCCTACTTTATGATATATTGCGAGAAAAACATATTATATTACATGGTTTATGTTCATTGTAAGGTTTTCATTTCCATGAATACTCCTTATTTCTTAAGAGGCCTTGATGGGTTTCTAGACTCCACTCCTAGTCTATGAATAGCATTTATTACTATAGGGTTACACGTTATGCGTATTCAAAATCTAGCCTATTTTGAGGAATAGGAGTTTAGGACATGGTGGGCCCCACCACTAGAGTTTATGGTCCCCACCGCTAGGTTCTGAGGATGTCTGAGAATATATGGTCACCATGAAATAAATAATTTCATATTATTTGAGTTTAGAATATTTTTTATTTAATTTATATTTTAAAATTATTCACAAGTGTTAATTGAATATGAGGAAAATATATTTTACGAATGAATAATATTTTATTTAAGGTTTGTTAATATATTTATGGGAGAAGCGATTCATTTTAATGGATTGTATTTTATCACATAATATAGTTTAGATGTTACAAGTATGTGATAAAATATTTATGACATGCATACAATGTTGTACGTGTATCTAAGGACTTAATTAGAAGGTTAAGTTAATTTACGGGGCCAAAGTGGTATTTCTATAAGCTTAAACCTATCTATATAATCCATGAGATACTAAAATTCATATTACTATTTCCATATCAATGTTTAAGAGCATCCTGCTCCCCACTCTCAAGTTCTATAGAGAGAAGAGAGAGATTTGGGCACCGTGATCAAAGTACTCCCTCCCATATCGAATAATTTTTGCTCTTGCATTCATGATAGAATAAAATATTGTTTTTATTCTCCATGCTAGCACATAGTTATCAAAGATTGACATTCAATCAAGATTTTAGAGTTTGTGTGGAAAATCTTGGGGGTTTCAACATCAGATCCTTTGAGAAAAAATAACTATCAATGAGCTATTATTGAGTGAATCTTCACATCAAAAGATGTATTATTTTATTTTTTTATGCTAAATTATTTATTGCGAAGATCATAGGGTTGTAACTGGGAAGTGCTTCACCAGTGATGATGTTGTTACATCATTCAAAGGTAAAATTTTTTAAATTATGGATTTTTCGACTTCCACTATGTGATCGATACCAAAAATTGGTATCATAGGGATCATGTGTGGTTTTGGGCCAAGACAAAATTAAATTTGCATGAAATTTTGAAGAGGGAATTGTTCGAGTCCCAATTCCATAAACTATGATTCAATGTGTTGTAAAATAGTGAATTAAGGTCGTTTATAGTTTTAAATCGGATTGAAATCTATGTTTACAGATATTATTTTTCAAAGTCCATATATATATATATATATATATTGATGTGTGTGAGAGAGAGATAGAAAGTTTTATTTTCTAGTATAAGAAATTTTTTGTGAAACCCAAATTCTAATAGGAACTCCAGTAGCTGGAATATGGTTTTTCATCCAGTGGGATTTATTCTATAGTTTTTAAAATTTTGAAATTTTTAAACAACCTAGAAGAGTTATTAGGATTGAAAATTTGGAAAATTGAAAATTTTAAAAGGTTGAGTGGCTGGTTGGATATAATACAAAAGAATAAATAAAATATGGAAATAATAGGATGCGGTGGAGGTTGTACACTGGAAATTAAAAGAATTAAAATACTAAAAGGAGCATTAATGTTGAGTCTTACTTGAAAACATTGATCATTAAAATGTAGTGTGGAGTAATTCCTAAACACACATTTCCTTATACACATTATAGTCAGGATGTAAGTAAAATGACCATCAATGTTGAGTCTTATATGTATTGCACAAACTTTCATTATTTTGAGACATGCTTCGCAGATAGTGGAATTAACCCACAATTGTAAGCCAATTATAATGACAAATAGATATCATATGAGTTAAAGTATGATATAAAACCATAATTTCATATCATGTGTTTTGATTCAATGTATTTTTAAGGATATAAACAAATTTACATAAAGCAAAACACAAAGTTCATCTCAGTTAGTATTCTAAATTTTATACATGATATTATTAAAAATTTATTTGATAGAAAATTTGTAGTCAAGTAATAAAATAGATTTTTATAAAAGGGTTTGAATATATATTTTAGATAGTGGAAGGAATATTGAATTAGATTTAGTAAATGGATGAGATGAACAAGTGGTTGGTATAGGAACAAGATTCACAAGAGCTTGTGGATAACAAATGTTCCAAAGACACCTAGTGTGTAAGAGGGATAAAACCATGGTATTTGTTTTATATTCACTATGGAAGGTGATACTTTATTAATTAAGAATAATGAATCCTACAAGTAAGTAGTAAATGGAAAAAATGTAAAATTTACAATATAAATTAAAAAACAATAACGGTTTATATGTAACAAAGTATAGGGGATTGTTATTTTGAATACTATAGTGAGTATTAAAGTGAGATTATATATGGGTGGTATAAGTGAGGTACTAATAAGTCATTATTGGTAATACCAAGTCATATAGACTAAACCCATTAGGATTTTATACTTTTGATAGATAATTTATATGATCATTACATTGGGAATTGGATTTCAGGACCACTAATCATGGAAGGTGTCTATACGACGTAACCAAGAAGGGTTGGTGACACCATAGTATGCCAATATGGGGTGAAAGTTACTAAAATTCATTTTTGGATATAATTATACAATAAGATAATATAATATTCAATTGGAATGAATTTTTTATATATGTCTATAAGAGGTTAGTGGGAGCACAACTATTTTCCAAGTAAAATATATTTGATGACATATGGAAAACGTTTGTTGTTCTTACAATTAGTTAAGATTAGAATGAAAGTAACTCTCTATAGATTTACATAAATTAGAAACCTAATTTCTAGTGAATGGGGTTTACTGAGGTAATTCTAACAGTTGCTTAAACCTATTCAATAGTATATAAACTGACAAGATATTGATAAATAAAGGTTGGAAAATTTTGAGAGATAATTTTAACTAATATAACACGGCATAAATATCTCTAGGAAGACATGTATGAACATTAAAGGAGATTAATATAGTAAGTTTTATTCCATAAACTTATGTGATGGATCAATCGCATATTTTATAATATATACTAAATATCATATTGCTAACATATATTCTATGGTAGGAAAATATCTGTTGAATCTAGGATAACTGCATAGGAAGCATCCAGGACTATCTAATTATACTTGAGATAGTGAAAGGGATATGTACTTAGTACTTGGATAGGAAGGGACAATAGTTTTTAGGGGACATAAACTAGTCTTCCTTTATATCAATATGATTTAATATAATAGTTAAGCTAAGGTAATGATCAATATAATCTCATTAAATTTGGTGGTATCCATATCTAAAAATATTGAGTGTGTTGTGGCTTCTGATGTAACTAATAAAGCAGTATAAAATAAACCACAATTTCATCAAGATCTTAGAATCACACAAAGTAAGTAAGGTTTTATAATAATGATAATTTTGTTACTGGTACTAGCCAATATGCTAGGTTTTTATAGTAGAAAAAATAAATAGACTTGATGATATTATATCTTGAGAATTCTTACTCAATAAGGTGAAGTTAAAGATAGAAATGTCATTGTACAACAGAGATGTGGTGGGACCAATGAAAAAATCCATAACTCAGAAAAAAAACATGATCTTAATATGTGAGATCTAATAAATAAAGTTATCAAGTTAGATCTAGTGAAAATGGGAGTGTTGTAATAGTGGGTTCACTAAACCCTACTTGAAAAGTGCTTTTTTATTACCATGTAATGTATACAATGAGTTATGCATGATGATTACTTACTATAATAGTGTTGATATTTCTTCTTACACTATTTATGGTAATGTTCTTATATTATTTTTCATATCAAAAGGGTGTGATAGTTACTATGTTACAATGATAACCTCAAGATACTATGTCATTAATCTTAAACAAATGTATTATAGTCTAGATATATCATTCTGACTAGACTTTAATGATATCTAAATGTCTTGTGTTGGGGGATCATAATCATTGAGAATTCTTCTCATTAATTTCAAACTTGGTGATCTCAAGTAGATGAAATAATCAGGACTAACCCACTAATAGGAACAACACATGTTTCAAGTGTTATTGGTTTTTCCTATCTATGAACACATGTAATGGTCTCCTTATTTGAGATTATTATCAATGTATAACATTTTATCGCAAAATTTTATGCAAGGCACAAACTATAGAATTGAAGTTTTAGCAAGGTAGATTGTGTTGGGTGCATCATTAATGGTATTAAATTTATTGAATATTAAAGATAGAATTTGTATTTTCTAAAAGGAAGTGAAATCTTGGGTCCATTTGATCAAGATGGTAGTACCTTTATTAAATCCATGTCCATTACAAAATAATTTAAGTCTTTCCAGTTAGTCAATGAATAATAAATCAATAAAGGATGATAACATAAGTGTGTATCGTTCTTTATGAGATATTACAAGATAAAGATATTATATTACATGACATGTGTTTGTAGTAAGGTTGTCATTGATATAACTACTCATTGTCTCTTTAGGGTCCCTAATAGGTTTCTATACTCTTCTCCTAGTATGTGAATAGTATTCACAGTTATTGAGATAAGGTCCTTGAGGGTCACACATTGAGTGTATTCAAAATTATGTCATATTATTAGGAATAAGAGTTAAGGACGTAGTGGGGATCTATAAATGTGGTCTTTGGGCCCCACTACTAGAGTTTGGGGATGTCTGAGAATATACAATCACGATAAAATAAATAAATACATATTATTCTAGTTTAGAATACTTTTTATTGAATATATTTATTAAAATTATTCACAAGTGTTAAGTGAATACGAGGAAAATATATTTTCTGAATGAATAATATTTTATTCAAGGTTCATTAATATATTTATGGGAGAATCTAGTCATTTTAAGGGATCATATTTTATCAAATAACACATTTTAGACATTACAAGTATGTGATAAAATATTTATGAAATTTATGACATGCATACAAAGTTGTATGTGTCACTAAGGACTTAATTATAAGTTTAAGTTTATTTGGAGTCCAAAGTGGTATTTCTGCAAGATTAAACATATAAATATAATCCATGAGAGACTCAAGTTCATAGTACTATTCATAGAATGAAGTTTTAGAGCATCTCTCTCCATACTATCAAGTTCTAGAGAGTGAAAATAGAGATTTGAGAACTCTTATCCAATAACTCCCTCCTGGATTAAAGAATCGGTACTCTTACAATCATGCTAACATCAAAGGTTGCTTTGATTCTCTACACTAGTACTCAGTGATCAAATATTGATGTTTGAGTATGATTTTTGAGTTCATGTGGAAGATCTTGAGGGATTCAATTTTGGATATTTTGAGAAACAATCATTGGAAATGAGCTATTTTGGAGCGTGTATTCAGATTGAAATGGGTATTCTTTAATTTATTTTTGTCATTAATTATTTCACACAAATATCCTTAGGTTGTAACTAGGTAGATCTTCACTGATTATGACATATTTACATCATTATCTGGTGATAAAATTTAAATTCCCAATTTTTGGGCTTTCGCTGCATGCGTGGTAGTGCACCCTAGGTTAAGCAAGAGGTATATATTTTTGGTGTAGTGGTTTTGAAAACATACTAGCTAGTGTCCTGCTAACATCTAGTTACTATTTTCAGGTATTACTAATCTGCTATTTTTATATTTGTTTGGGTCTCATTTGAAGTTATTTTGGGGTGAAGTTTTAATAGTTTTGAAAATTATGTGTTAGCTCATGATTGGCGCACAGTTTTCCCAAATCATGTACCCTATCAAAGAAAATAGTGCAACCCAAGGTAGTGGTATTTTTTACAGACGGAAAATGTTTAGTCAAGATGTCTGCCTTATTATACGAAATTGTGAGACCCATTTAACATAGGCGCATGGCTGGTGCACTATTTGTCTAAAAGTGATCCACTTCCCAGGAAAAAATGCGGACAGGATTTTAAGTGATCCAATTTTTGATTAAAAATTTCTAAACCCCTTTTTTAGGCCCCCAACAGACCAGCACAACCAAATATCAGTTTCTACCATCTTTGTAGCTCCAAATAAGGATTTTTATCCCCTTTGATCACTTTTGGAAGTAATACAAAGCTTGAGTAATGCCCTTCGATCTTCTCTCAGTTAGTTTCCTTATCTTGATCTCATTCTCTCAGGATCACTCTTCTTATGTCTAGGGTTCCATGTATCCTAGTATTATTTTTTGGATCTAATACCCCATATTTTGGAACTAAACCTAGTTTTGATTCATATATCCTTGTTTTCATCATTCACTGTTGGATTTTTTTCATGTACGATGTTGTGATTCGAGATCTGTTGATCCCGAGGTAGGTGGTTCCATTACGATGCCCAATTTACATTTACCCTAAATTTAATTATCTAATTTCAGTTTTTTGAATTAAATGAAATTTCTTGGTTTTGATTAAATGGATTTCAATTGTTTTATTGGAAAAAAACCCAATTCCATTGAATTGGGGTTTTTAAGAAAAATGGGTTTTTAGCATGAAATTGGAAAACCCCCAATTCCATTAAATTATGGCGTGTTTATGGAAGTTTGTGAAAATTTAAATTTTTTAATTTAAATTATGGTTTTTATGGAAATTGTTTCAATTAAATTGTTGAATTTTATTATGGAAAAATTTATTTGATGGAAAATTTTGAAAACCCCCAATTTCCATTGAATTGGGAGTTTAAGATGAAATGTAAAGACCCGTAAATTTCAAAGAAATTTTTTCCCTTAATTTTCTTTGGAATTTTACAAGAGCGTAGTTTCTGACGGCACCTGATTCTGAGGCCCGGTGTGCCCGGAATCAATTTCCGAAGTTTGGCTCGGGTACGTTCAATGAACGGACGAGCGGGTTTTTCTAACTTTTGAACCGGTGCCCGGAATCGAATTCTGAGGGCACCGATGAAATCGCAGCGCCAGTATTCTCTTAGAAACGCCTCTTCCGGAGTTACGTTTGCTCGGGTGTGGTTTTTAATTTTTGGGCTTAAAGTTAAGAAATAAAATAATTTTGCGACAACTTTATTTTATTTCACTTAAGTCACTTGGAAGCCACTTGAAGCCACTTAAAGGCGGCTTAAACTGAGTTGAACCGGATAGGATGCTATCCAGGAATATCCTACCCCCTTGGTAGGATAATTGTGAGGTGGGGCCCGCACGAGCCCCGCCGTTTTTTTCCGCTAAGAAACGCACCCGCGAAAACCCGTCTTTATGAAAGTCAACTGACGCGTTTTTTTTAATATTAACAGAACATTTAATTGGGCAGTTTATTTTGTGAATTAAATGGGTTGTTTCTTTCGTTGAATTAATTCAACGAATTGATGGATCGTTTCTTAACCAGTTTTCAAATTCGTTGGCATAATAATAAAATAAGGCCAACGCTCGACCTCTGGTTATTTGCGCATTGAGAATATTTGAGAGGACCCTTGCGTCTTCTTCTCCCTTGCGAAGAACGCGAAGAACGCGAAGAACGCCGAACCCGGAAATCGACAACGCTTCCGTCCGAGACGTTCCTCCCCGCTCCGATCTCCGATCACCAACCGTTTGAGGTGAGTGATTTCGGATTTTCCTCTCAAGGTTCTTTTCTTTTTGGTTTTAAACGAAACACAGATTTAAATATTTATAATTTAAATATGTTGTTCTTGGTTCGTTGAGCTCGCCGACTCAACGCCGGATTCCGCAACGACGCGACGCCTTTCCGCGACGACGCGACGATTCCCCTCTTCCGTGGCGAGCCTTTCCGTGAAGAACGCCCGCGCACGACGATCAATGAGGTAGGGATTTTATAATTTTGGAATACCCCTCTTTATATTCCCGTGAACGCTCTTTAAAAATTAAAGAGCCGGTTTCAAATGAACAATTTTATTTTTTTATTAAAATTGTCGGTTCATGTGTTGAACAATTTCTCCTGTTGTTTATCTCTAATGCGGAGGGTGCGGGCTAAACGAACACCGCCCGACGACCCTCCGTCGTTCTTCATTTTGTGCGGATTTGACGGGTGATGACGGAACGTGTCGCAACGGATGTTTGACGATCCCGCAGTGAAGAACGAGTTCCGGGAGGATCAATGGTGCAGACGGGAAGAGAATCGGACCACCGTAGCGATCCCGGTGGCCCGTGGAACTCACCGGCGGCGCGGGCCGCCGGCGCAGCGGCGCCGGCAGCCGGGAGCGGCGGCGCGCCGCCGTACAGGCCGCCGTGGCTGAAGCCGCGGCGGCGGCAGCACCCGCGGACCCGCGGCCTCGCGGGTCAGGTGCCCTCGGACGCGGCTGAATCCGCGTCCATGATTCAGCGCGGCCCCACGCGGGGGGCCGCGGCACCACCAGGCCGCGGGGGCGGCGCCCCGCGTGCCTCGGCCGTTCGGCCGTTCGGCCGAACCGGACCAGGTCGGTCCGACCGGCCGGGCCGCGCCCTGGCCGGACCAGACCGGGTCGGACCGGGTCGGGTCGACCCGGTTCGGCCGACTCCCGGGGGGGTCGGCCCGGGTCGGCCCGGGCCCGTACCCCCCGTCTTCGGACGGACTTCATTCAAATGGCGTTATCTTGAGCTACGGGCCTCCAAACGACCCTCCGTCAGCGGAAACGCGATCCTTGGATTGAGACGGTCGTTTTGGTATATCGCACTCAAGGTTTCGGAATACTTTGAGTTCGTCCGGGTTGGTTCGTACCCGAAACCAACCGGGCCCTCAGAGCGGAAACGCTCATATCTTGAGCTACGGACGTCTGATTGACGTGCCGTGAGCTTTGTTGAGTTCCTCTTTGTGAGACGGATCTTTTGGCATACTCCGCCCGAGGTTTGGACGTAGGTGGAGTACGGTCGGGTTGGTTATTCCTTAAAAACAAACCGGGCCCCTGAGACGAAAAAGCCAATAACTCTCAGACCGGGCGTCCGATCGACGCATCGTCTGTTGCGTTGAGTTCCTGTTGACGATACGGAACTTTTGGATACATAAACTCTGGTCTTCATGACAGTTGGTGTATCAGCCTCTCGGCTCGTGGATCGGACCCTCCAGAACGAGCTTGCTGTGTGCGGGAACCCTAGTGCTGGCTGCGACTGCTTCCTCGACGACGACGACTGTGCAGAGATCCTCCGTGGACTCCGACGACGACCGTGCAGAGATCCTCAGTGGACTGCGGCGACGACTGTGCAGAGATCCTCCGTGGACTCCGACGACGACCGTGCAGAGATCCTCAGTGGACTACGGTGACGACTGTGCAGAGATCCTCCGTGGACTCCGACGACGACCGTGCAGAGATCCTCAGTGGACTGCGGCGACGACTGTGCAGAGATCCCCAGTGGACTGCGACGACTACTGCACCCAGTGATCCTACGTGGATCAGTGCTACAGGTCCTGCGTGGGCCCGGTCCTGTGTGGGCCCGATCCTGTGCGGATCCGATCCTGTGTGGGTCAGCACTCAGCGGTTCTGTGTGAGCCAGCGCCTACAGGTCCTGCATGGGCCCGATCCTGTGTGGGTCTGATCTTGTGTGGGTCACTGCAGAGGTTAGTTACCTATCGATCCTTCGTGGGTCCGACGACTTATATGGATCAGAGATCATCTTTTCGACTTTCGAAGAAGTATACCTGTGTGAGCAAAATCTTCTGTTTACTCTCCTTTGTGGATTGTGTTGAGCTATCCTGTGTGGATTTACAGTTTACTCTCCTTTGTGGATTGTGTTGACCTATCCTGTGTGGGTACACGTTTTCTTTCCTGCGTGGACTAGGTTGTTCTTGGGCCCGGACGTTGGAGCCGAGCGGGAATTGATGACTTAGGTATATGTATGGGCATATACCTAAGCCGTGTCAGATGTTACTTCGTGATTTTATCATTCCTTGTGGATTATCCTTTATGGATTTCGGGAGACCTTCGGGGGTCTCGGGGTCCCTACTGAGTAGCTTATACTCACCCCTGCACGGGCTATGCCCGCACTACATTGTGTTGGTTGCAGACGACTGACAGCGCTGATCGTGGTGGAGGCGTGCGGAGCAGGACAGTACCTGGAGGTGGACCACTGGGCGGGACGTACTTGGAGCGGTCAGGTGGACCCGAGGTGCAGTGGAGGCTATCTGTACCCACCCTTCAGCTGGGACTTCTAGAGGACGGCTCGACGCTGCAGTTTTCCCTTTTCAGTTGTTGTTTTTCCTTTCAGTTGTACTTTACAGTTGGGCTTGTATTTCCGGCCCCTTTTACTTTTCTGCACTTTCAGTTGTACTCTGTTTTTACTTAGTGTTTACTATTCTGCTTGCTTACTCTGTGGTGGTTGTTTACTTTTCAAAGGCAATGCCTTCCCTTTTTGTTGGGATTTACTCCTTGGTGCTAGTCGCCAACCCCTGGCCTATGGAAGGCGGGCTTGGGGTAGTCACGGGACGGGCCCCGAGGACGGGTCGTGACAAATTGGTATCAGAGGAGGTCGGTTCTACCGCAGACTCTGATCTTTCTTCTATGTGAAGCAATAGTGTTTAGCATATTGAGTGTGGTTATCAGTCGAGGGAGTCCAGTGTTGGTGCGGCGGCCGACGTATCCATACACCAGGACCCTGACTTCTGATTTCCGAATTAATGCACGAAAACATTGATTGCATGTGTGTTTCAAGTTTTCTCTGTGATTACTTGTTTCAGCTCACCAGGTATACTGTTCTGACCGTGGCATACTTGTTTCCCTTTCAGGATGGCACGACGACAGCAGCTAGCTAGGGTTCCTAGGGTAGGGCGCGACGACAGCCCGCCGAGCGACGAGGCCTCGGTACAGGGCCCGTTGACAGCAGAGGCACCGGGGGTACCTTTACCCGCCGAGCCTCCGATGCTTCCAGCACTGGCAGCTGACAATGCAAAACGCCTCGGAGCTCTGCACGAGTTCCAGTGCCAGCGACCACCCAGGTTCTGTGGGGAGTCGGACCCCCAGGCAGCCGAGGACTGGCCGGAGGCGGTCGTCCGAGTTTTCAGGCTAGTGAGGACACCAGCAGAACTCATGGTGATCCTCGCGGCGAGCCTACTGCACGCAGCAGCAGGGCGATGGTGGAGCCTGATGCTCCAGGTACACGATGAGGCCTCCCTCATCTGGACGGACTTCGAGAACCTCTTCCGATCAGAGTTCGTCCCGGCCACCCTCCGTGCGGTGCGCATTCAGGAGCTTCTTCAGCTGCGGCAGGGCAGCTTGACGGTCGCTCAGTACGCGGCAAGGTTCACCGACCTTTCTCGCTACTCGACAGACATGGTATGGGACCCCTTCTTCCGGGTCCGGACCTTCGAGCAGGGATTGAGACACGAGATCAGGGCATCGCTAATCTATCTCAGCATCCCGACCCAGGCAGGAGTGCTAGAGCGAGCCCTCCTGATCGAGAGCTTCCTGGCTGAGTCCACAGCGAGACCTACCGCAGGGCGGCAGATAGCGGAGTCTTCGGCAGCAGGTAGCCGGCAGATGACTTAGGGTTCCAGGCAGACCAGACCTTCCGGCAGGCGACCTCGGGACACTGGCTCAGCAGTGCAGGGCACCCAGCCCGGAGCCAGTCTTCCGAGAGGCATACAGTGCTACGAGTGCGGCGGGCGGGACCACATGGCTCGTGACTGCCTGACCCGCCGTACCAAGGGGCAGCAGACGGTGGAGGGGCCACCCAGGCAGAGGCAGAGGGTCGACCGTGGCGGTCCGAAGGGAGGAGGCGGACGAGGCAGAGCGGCTGGCCGAGCAGCAGGTGGTGGGCGACGCTTTGAGGCTCTGCCACCACCACCACCAGGAGGCCCGCCCCGACCACAGGGAGCTAGCGGGCAGAGACAGGCTCAGCTCCAGGCAGCAGAGGCCTATGACCACGGTGCACCAGAGATGATTCGAGGTACAATCTGTGTCTATTCCACCCTTGCTGCAGTTCTGATAGACACAGGAGCGAGTCACTCTTTCATAGCCACTGCCCTTGTTCGGAGCTCAGAGATTCCGACAGAGCCGTTGGCTCGATCCTTACGGCTAGAGACTCCTACAGGAGCAGACTCGACGATTACGCACTGGTGCCGGCAGTGTGAGATTACTCTAGGAGGCGAGATCTTCGGCTGGGATCTTCTAGTAGCGGCGTCGAGGCCTTACGATGTCATCTTGGGCATGGATTGGTTATCTACAGTCCATGCTCAGATTGACTGCTTTAGGCGCAAGGTGCGATGTGTGCGCACTGACGGGAGCAGGTTCACCTTCACCAGCGAGAAGGGAGCCTTAGCAGCACAGGATGGACTCACGCAGAGGAGAGGTCATCCCATCACTCATCAGTTGGCTAGCCTCATCCTGGGAGCAGTTGACGTGCGGAGTCCCAGTTTTCCTGTAGTGGTGGATCAGTACGCGGACGTCTTCCCCGACTACATTCCAGGACTACCTCCTCGCAGAGAGGTAGACTTTTATATTGACCTGTACCCCGGGACAGCCCCGATATCTACTCCAGCATATCGGATGGCCCCCGCTGAGATTCGAGAGCTGCGGGTACAGTTGGAGGATTTGCAGGGCAAGGGGTTCATCCGACCCAATGTTTCACCCTGGGCTTCCCTGATATTGTTCGCCAAGAAGGCAGACGGGAGCTTGCGACTGTGTGTCGATTATCGTCGCCTGAACCAGGTGACAGTGAGGAACAAGTATCCGCTACCCAGGATTGATGACCTCTTCGATCATCTCAAGGGAGAACGGTGGTTCTCGAAGATAGACCTCAGGTCAGGCTATCATCAGCTCAGAGTTCGAGATGAGGATGTGCAGAAGACGGCCTTCAGGTGTCGGTATGGCCACTATGAGTTCTTGGTTATGCCTTTCGGCGTGACCAACGCTCCGGCAGTGTTCATGATTCTCATGAATAGGATCTTCCAGCCATACCTCGATCGTTTTGTCGTAGTCTTCATCGACGACATCTTGGTGTACTCGACCACGGAGGAGGAGCATGCCTACCACTTGCGTGTTGTACTAGACACACTCTGAGAGCACCAGCTTTATGGAAAGCTCTCGAAGTGCCAGTTCTGGTTGCGTGAGGTCCACTTCTTAGGGCACGTCATTTCTGAGGCGGGAGTTGCAGTGGATCCCGCGAAGATCAAGGCAGTGCTAGCTTGGGAGCCACCCAAGAGCGTGACAGAGGTGCGGAGTTTCTTGGGCCTAGCCGGATCCTATCGGAGATTTGTGCCGGACTTCTCCAGAGTTTTGGCCCCACTCTCAGCGTTGACGAAGAAGGGGAAACCCTTCGTGTGGTCAGACAGATGTCAGCAGAGCTTCCAGGAGCTGAGGCAGAGGTTGACCAGCGCACCTATCTTGAGGTTGCCTGAGGAGGGAGTTGGATACGTATTCTACTGCGATGCATCAGGGACCGGACTCGGGTGTGTCCTGATGCAGGAGCGAGCCGTGATTGCCTACGGATCACGTCAGTTGAGGCCTCATGAGCAGAACTACGCTACCCATGACTTGGAGTTGGCAGTAGTGGTGTTCACCCTGAAGACATGGCGGCACTATCTGATGGGTGAGCGCTTCACAGTCTTTTCTAACCACCAGAGTCTCAGGTACATCTTCTCACAGAAGGACCTGAACCTGAGACAGCGACGATGGCTCGAGTTCCTCCAGGACTATGACTTTGAGATAGTCTATACTCCTGGGAAGGGGAACATGGTAGCTGATGCCCTCAGCAGGAGGACGGGCATCCAGCTACTTGAGGAGGCGACAGAGCAGCTAGCCGCCTTGCAGATATCCTTCGTGGATAGAGACGGAGCAGCCTTCCTTCAGTCTCTCACAGTCTCTCCTCCACTTCTACAGCGGGTCAGAGAGGCACAGTGTGGGGACGCTGACTGTGAGACACGGCGTGCACAGATATCCTCAGGACAGGCACCTGATGGTTTCTCCCTTGGAGCAGAGCATGACGTCCTTTTCAAAGGACATACCTTGGTACCAGTCACTTTACGAGAGGAGGTGATGAGAGAGTTCCACACTTCTCCTTTGGCGGTACATCCTGGAGTGGCGAAGATGTACCAGGATCTCAGGCGACAGCACTAGTGGCCGGGCATGAAGAAGGCGGTGGCAGAGTTCGTTTCACGGTGCCTCACCTGCCAGCAGGTGAAGGCAGAGCATCAGGTACCAGCTGGCTTGGTATAGCCCTTGGAGGTCCCGGAGTGGAAGTGGGACGGGATATCTATGGACTTCGTGACTGGACTTCCACGCACTTCTAGAGGTCACGACACCATTTGGGTGATTGTTGACTGACTCACCAAGTCAGCACACTTATTACCCATTCAAGAGCAGGGCTCAGTGGAGAGCTTGGGGCGTCTCTACGTTCAGGAGATTGTACGGCTCCACGGTGTGCCATCGACTATCGTCTCCGATCGGGATGCTCGTTTTACTTCCCGGCTTTGGAAGGGGTTGCAGGAGGCGTTCGGGACGCGGCTACGTCTGAGCACCGCCTTTCACCCTCAGACGAATGGACAGACGGAGAGGACCATTCAGACTCTCGAGGACATGCTCCGCGCATGTGTCCTCGACTTTGGTCGTAGCTGGGAGGACCACCTACCCTTGGTGGAGTTTGCGTACAACAACAGCTACCACTCCACCATCAGGATGGCACCCTACGAGGCGTTGTACGGCAGGCCTTGCAGATCTCCTTTGTGCTGGACAGACCCTGGGGAGTCAGCACTTGTGGGACCAGAGATGGTCTGGGCCACGACAGAGAAGGTCCAGGTCATCCAGGAGCGGATGAGGACAGCACAAAGCCAGCAGAAGTCATATGCTGACAGGAGGCGGAGGCCACTAGCATTCGAGGATGGCAACCATGTCTTCTTGCGTGTCTCACCTCGACGTGGTTTGCGGAGATTTGGCCGAGGCGGCAAGTTGTCTCCACGCTTCATCGGGCCTTTCTAGGTCCTCATCAGGATTGGCGAGGTGGCTTATCGCATAGCTCTGCCACCTCAGTTGCACCGGGTGCACGACGTCTTCCACGTATCCTATCTGAGGAGATACGTGCACGACCCAGTGCACATCATTGACTATGGGGAGCTAGACGTGGATGATGGGGCGACTTTTGCGGAGGTCCCAGTGGAGATAGAGGATCGACAGGAGCGGGTCCTACATGGGCGATCGATTCCTCTTGTGCGCATCAGATGGCAGCACGGTAACCTCCAGGAGAGCACTTGGGAGTGGGAGGCTCAGATGTGTGCTCAGTACCCACATTTGTTTCCCTAGTTTTTGATGTATCTTTACGGGGACGTAAAGTCCTAAGGTGGGAGTAATGTAAAGACCTGTAAATTTCAAGGAAATTTTTTTTCTTAATTTTCTTTGGAATTTTACAAGAGCGCAGTTTCTGACGGCACCTGATTCCGAGGCCCAGTGTGCCCGGAATCAATTTCCGAAGTTTGGCTTGGGTACGTTCAGTGAACGGACGAGCGGGTTTTTCTAACTTTTGAACCGGTGCCCAGAATCGAATTCTGAGGGCACTGATGAAATCACAGCGCCGGTATTCGCTTAGAAACGCCTCTTCCAGAGTTGCGTTTGCTCGGGTGTGGTTTTTAATTTTTGGGCTTAAAGTTAAGAAATAAAATAATTTTGCGAAAACTTTATTTTATTTCACTTAAGTCGCTTGGAAGCCACTTGAAGCCATTTAAAGGCGGCTTGAACTGAGTTGAACCGGATAGGATGCTATCCAGGAATATCCTACCCCCTTGGTAGGATAATTGTGAGGTGGGGCCCGCACGAGCCCCGCCGTTTCTTTCCGCTAAGAAACGCACCCGCGAAAACCCGTCTTTATGAAAGTCAACTGACGCGTTTTTTTTAATCTTAATAGACCATTTAATTGGGCAGTTTATTTCGTGAATTAAATGGGCTGTTTCTTTCGTTGAATTAATTCAACGAATTGATGGATCGTTTCTTAACCAGTTTTCAAATTCGTTGGCGTAATAATAAAATAAGGCCAACGCTCGACCTCTAGTTATTTGCGCATTGAGAAGATTTGAGAGGACCCTTGCGTCTTCTTCTCCCTTGCGAAGAACGCGAAGAACGCGAAGAACGCCGAACCCGGAAATCGACGACGCTTCCGTCTGAGACGTTCCTCCCCACTCCGATCTCTGATCACCAACCGTTTGAGGTGAGTGATTTCGGATTTTCCTCTCAAGGTTCTTTTCTTTTTGGTTTTAAACGAAACACAGATTTAAATATTTATAATTTAAATCTATTGTTCTTGGTTCATTGAGCTCTCCGATTCAACACCGGATTCCGTGACGACGCGACGCCTTTCCGCGATGACGCGACGATCCCCCTCTTCCGCGGCGAGCCTTTCCGCGAAGAACGCCCACGCGCGACGATCAACGAGGTATGGATTTTATAATTTTGGAATACCCCTCTTTATATTCCCGTGAACGTTCTTTAAAAATAAAAGAGTCAGTTTCAAATGAACAATTTTATTTTTTTATTAAAATTGTCAGTTCATGTGTTGAACAATTTCTCCTGTTGTTTATCTCTAACGCGGAGGGTGCGGGCCAAACGAACACGGCCCGACGACCCTCCGTCGTTCTTCATTTTGTGCGGATTTGACGGGCGATGACGGAACGTGCCGCAACGGATGTTTGACGATCCCGCAGTGAAGAACGAGTCCCGGGAGGATCAATGGCGCAGACGGGAAGAGAATCGGACCACCGGAGCGATCACGGTGGCTCGCGGAACTCGCCGGCGGCGCGGGCCACCGGCGCAGCGGCGCCGGCAGCCGGGAGCGGCGGCGGTAGCACCCGCGGCCGCGCGGGGCCGGTGCCCTCGGACGCGGCTGAAGCCGCGTCCATGATTCAGTGCGGCCCCACGCGGGGGGCCAAGGCACCACCAGGCCGCGGGGGCGGCGCCCCGCGTGCCTCGGCCGTTCGGCCGAACCGGACCAGGCCGGTCCGACCGGCCGGGCCGCGCCCTGGCCGGACCTGACCGGGTCGGGTCGACCCGGTTCGGCCGACTCTCGGGGGGGTCGGGCCGGGTCGGCCCGGGCCCGTACCCCCCGTCTTCGGACAGACTTCGTTCAAATGGTCGTATCTTGATCTACGGGCCTCCAAACAACCCGCCATCAATGGCAACGCGATCCTTGGATCGAGACGGTCGTTTCAGTATATCGCACTCAAGGTTTTGGAATACTTTGAGTTCGGCCGGGTTGGTTCGTACACGAAACCAACCGGGCCCTCGGAGCGGAAACGCTCATATCTTGAGCTACGGACGTCCGATTGACGTGCCGTCAGCTTTGTTGAGTTCCTCTTTGTGAGACGGATCTTTTGGCATACTCCGCCCAAGGTTTGGACGTAGGTGGAGTACGGTCGGGTTGGTTATGCCTTAAAAACCAACTGGGCCCCTGGGACGAAAAAGCCAATAACTCTCAGACCGGGCGTCCGATCGACGCGCTGTCTGTTGCGTTGAGTTCCTATTGACGATACGGAACTTTTGGATACATCAACTCTGGTCTTCGTGACAGTTGATGTATCAGCCTCTCGGCTCGTGGAGCGGACCCTCCCGAACGAGCTTGCTGTGTGCGGGAACCCTAGTGCTGGCTGCGACTGCTTCCTCGACGGCGACGACTGTGCAGAGATCCTCCGTGGACTCCGACGACGACTGTGCAGAGATCCTCAGTGGACTGCGGCGACGACTGTGCAGATATCCTCCGTGGACTCCGACGACGATCGTGCAGAGATCCTCAGTGGACTGCGGCGACGACTGTGCAGAGATCCTCCGTGGACTCCGACGACGACCGTGCATAGATCCTCAGTGGACTGCGGCGGTGACTGTGCAGAGATACCCAGTGGACTGCGACGACTACTGCACTCAGCGATCCTACGTGGATCAGTGCTACAGGTCCTGCGTGGGCCCGGTTCTGTGTGGGCCCGATCCTGTGCGGATCCGATCCTGTGTGGGTCAGCACTCAGCGGTTCTGTGTGAGCCAGCGCCTATAGGTCCTGCGTGGGCCCGATCCTGTGTGGGTCCGATCCTGTGTGGGTCACTGCAGAGGTTAGTTACCTATCGATCCTTCGTGGGTCCGACGACTTATATGGATCAGAGATCGTCTTTTTGACTTTCGAAGAAGTATACCTGTGTGAGATGAATCTTCTGTTTACTCTCCTTTGTGGATTGTGTTGAGCTATCCTGTGTGGATTTACAGTTTACTCTCCTTTGTGGATTGTGTTGACCTATCCTATGTGGGTACACATTTGCTTTCCTGCGTGGACTGGGTTGTGCTTGGGCCCGGACGTTGGAGCCGAGCGGGAATTGATGACTTAGGTATATGTATGGGCATATACCTAAGCCGTGTCAGATGTTACTTCGTGATTTTATCATTCCTTGTGGATTATCCTTTATGGATTTCGGGAGACCTTCGGGGGTCTCGGGGTCCCTACTAAGTAGTTTATAATCACCCCTACACGGGCTATGCCCGCACTACATTGTGTTGGTTGCAGACGATGGACAGCGCTGATCGTGGTGGAGGCGTGCGGAGCAGGACGGTACCTGGAGGTGGACCACTGGGCGGGACGTACTTGGAGCGGTCAGGTGGACCCGAGGTGCAGTGGAGGCTATCTGTACCCACCCTTCAGGTGGGACTTCCAGAGGACGGCTCGACGCTGCAGTTTTCCCTTTTCAGTTGCTGTTTTTCCTTTCAGTTGTACTTTACAGTTGGGCTCGTATTTCTGGCCCCTTTTACTTTTCCGCATTTTCAGTTGTACTCTGTTTTTACTTAGTGTTTACTATTCCGCTTGCTTACTCTGTGGTGGTTGTTTACTTTTCAAAGGCAATGCCTTCCCTTTTTGTTGGGATTTACGCCTTGGTGCTAGTCGCCAGCCCCTGGCCTATGGAAGGCGGGCTTGGGGTAGTCACGGCACGGGCCCCGAGGACGGGTCGTGACATGAAATTTATGAAATTCTATGAAAATTAAATTGTTGAATTTAATTATGAAATTAGATTTTTAAATTAAATGGTGAATTTGTTTCAAATCCCTATTTGTGAAAATGGATTTAAAATGGTTTTGATAGAAACCATATGGTTTTATCTTGGTGAAAATGAATGTTTTTTCTTAAAAATCCATTATGTTTTTTAAAGGGAAAATTGGCATATTAGAAATGGGGAATTGGATTTAATTGTAGTTTAAGTATTATTAAAATAAATTTTCCATCATTATTTTTTTATTAGAGAACATTAAATCCTGAGGTAGTTATTTAGTTATTTTGATGGAACATTATGATTTACAATGTTCTAAAACATCATATCAGCACATCATGTCCCCTAGACGATGATGATGAGACCTCTTTGTCCTTGGTTCAAAGAAAAGTGTGTAAATATTTTTCATTTCATAGTGTCATTTCCCTATATCCTAGAACTATCATATATTATTAGTCATATGACCATGTTTCTTGATTGTTTTTATTTTAAATGAATATATTTTGTTGGTGTAAACTATCTTACATTCCTTGTGAATTTATATAAACTATTTTATATAAAAAGTGTTTATTTAATCCATTTGTGAAAAGTTCCATTTGTGTAGAGAAACTTTTATTTAAAGTTAATTCCATCCATTGAAATATATTTCCATCATTTTAAATGTGAATCATTTATTTTTAAAGTATTTCTATATTTTAAAATGTAAAGTGTCATTTGATTAAATATGATTTTGAAATTACAAACCTATTTATTTGAAAAATTGAAAGCACTTATTTAGTTAATTTGATAGTGTAATCTATTATGGAATCCTTGGTGAGACCCTGCTGGGAATTTATCTCACCCCCTACCTATACCTTCAAGTGTTTGTAGATTTTATTTTCCCTAGATTGAGCAGGGGAAATGGATCACTTAGAGGTGGTTCTAGCTGTTGATATGTGGTCTTGGTGAGTTGTGTCCTTTGGGACTTGGGTAGTTTTTTTTTTTGTTTTCTGGTACTTGGTTATAGTACTTGGGATTTTTTATTCCTGTATTAATTATGGTACATTACTCCCAATGTATTTTCTTTTGATATGGATATTGTATTATTTCTTTTACTTCTACAATGTTTGTGGAAAAACTGTTCCAAATTTCATTTTTTATGATGTTAAGTGCTAGTCACCAACCCATGGGGATCGGGAATGCCCTTTAGTCTATTTTAAGAACTAGCTCTGTTATCAGTTTACTAGGGTACCCAGGTTGATTTGTGATAAAGTGGTAACAAAGGTTCAGGTTTAACTTCTTTTCTAAAAGTCAATGTGCATTGTGAAATCGTTTCGGGACTTAGGAGTTAGTTGTGATTGAGTGCCTATTTAGTTATCACCACAATGAACCTTAAGTCACCATGGGTGGTTAGGGAAATTCATCTTGTGTATTAGTTATTGTATTTTCCCTAATTTTAATTTTTATAGAATTGATATCCAAATATTATTATTCTATATGTTGGAATTAATTTCTCTTGTTGCTTTTTTTGAGTGTTACCTGATGTCTTCTTTTTTGTCTTTTGATGTTTTGTCATATCATGTCTCTCAGAATATGTTTGAATCAGATCTAGGAGGAATCTGATGTTAAACCTTATTGATTGAATCCTATTATAGATCCAAATTTGGTTGATGTGATTGTGTCCAATGTCCAAGCTCTGGGACAGTCACCATCTCTAATTCCAATGTAGGCTCCATCCATGGAACCTTAGAGGGACGTTCTCAAGATTTTTTCTCAAGAGTTCCTTCACCAGAATCCATAACTATTCAAAGGCTCAAATGATCCTCAAGGGGTAGAGAAATGGTTGAGCACAATGGATCACTTGTTTTGGTTCTAGGACACACCCAAATAAATAAAGGTGAAGTGTGTCGCCTTTGAGCTAGAAGGACCGATCAGGAGATACTGGGACACGTTGGTGATGGAAAAGAAACATGAGGGATTAGAGTGGAAATACTTCAAGGTTCTTTTCACTAAATAGTTCTATCTAGATTCAATATTATTGGCCAATTCCACTAATTTTTCCATATTTTACTAGGCTAACAGGATCGTTAAAGAGTATGAAAACCATTTTTTTGAGATCCTACATTGTTTACCTGATATTTTGTTGAATGATAAGATGAAGTCTCAAAGGATTGAGTTAGGACTTCATCAGTATATTCATTCTTTGGTTTTCTTTTTGAAGCAACATTCTTATACTAATGTGCTGGATAGATCACTAATGGATGAAATAGACCTGGCTGGAAATTTGGGGTTATCATGAGTTTCTTTCTCTCCCAGTAGCAGCATGAGTTCCTCTAATGGAAAGAAGAAGCATGATGATTCTCCTGAAGGTTCTTAATAGAAGGGTCATTTTAGACCTCCTATAGTGCTTATAATGGGTCCTTTGGTTTGTTACAAGTGTGGAAATATGGGATATTCAATGAGAGTTTACACTGAGAAACCCAAGGTATATAGTTCTGGTGGATACTCAGGTCACTTTCGAAGGTTCTTCCATGTTTATTTCACTCCTCTTAGTGAAATGAGATCATCCTAACCTTCTAAAACTACATCGCAATCAGATTTTTCAAGTGGAAAAGTGTTCTATACATAGGAATCTCAAACTAAGCTTCTTCATGCAGTGGAATATTCTCTAGAGGAAGTGGATATAGGTATAGAGACTGTGAGAGGTACCATTACTATAGATTCATCATTAGTGACTACTCTATTTGATACTGGTGCATCTCATTTGTTTATTTCAACCCGTGTGTAAGATCCTGGTTTTTGTAAAGGTATGTTTTTGTTGTGTTCTAGGTTAAACCCTTGATTTTGGGACTTTAAAAGGTTTCTTGAAAGTGTGAGAGGCCTTGGGGGTGTTCCGGGGGCTCGGGGCAGAGAAGAAGGGAAGTCTGGGCAAGCAGACCAAGGTGCATGGCCTGCGCACGGTCAGCCAAACCGTGTGGCCTGCCTAGGCGAAATCGTGTAACCCTCCCTCCTTTGGACAGAAGCGAACGCACGGTTTTCACATGGTTTTCCAAACCGTGCGGCTAAACCATGTGACTCCTCCTCCTCCGGGCAGTGGCATGCACATGGTTTGTGCACGGTTTGCCAAACTGTGCGAACAAACCGTGTGACCACTTACAATTGAGAAAATTTACAAAATTGCCACTCTGAGCTTTTTAAACCCCACTCAGGATTTTCCTCTCTTCCTCCTCTCTTCACCTTAGGCATGAAACAAACTTCCTAAGGACATAAAGAGATTAAACTCCTTTGATTCTAAGGTGTTTTTGGTGCTGTTGGTTGCGGATCGAAGCTCCAGGTAAGGCTAACCTCATCCTTGCTTCTGTTTTTGGTTTAGGGTTAGTACCTTCTCTCCCTCTCATTCCGAAGCTCTAAAACCCTATCTTTTGGGTGAGTTTTAGGTTGAAGCTCCAAAGGTTGGTCGGATCGAGGTCTAAGGACTCGATTGATACTATGTTCAATCGTGGATTCAAGGTAGGTGGTCTACAAGTTATATCTCATGGTTATTTGGGGTTTTGTGCATGTTTACTTGTGTTCTTGTTTTCCCTTGGTTATGTTTTGAATAAACTAGGCATTTTTGGTAATGTTGGTGTTAAAATGGTAAATGGGAACCCTCACAATCCCCGTAGGATGTGTTGGGATTGACTTGACCAAATTTAGGGCTATCCATGGGATGTGCCGGATTTTCTCATATTGGGGTTTGATTTTAAACAAAATACCTTGTTGTAATGAGTTGTAGAACCCTTGATAACTATGTTGGCATGATTGGTTGAACTTCGAATAGAGGTTAGGTGATTCAACTATACTTGGAAATAACCTAGGTGTTATTTGAAATGGAATGAATGGTTGATTCATGAAAATGATGAATGAGTTAAAGGGTTAATGTGTAAACTGATTTAAGACCATAACGGGATAGGTTATGGGTCTAATGTTCAATGCTTAGTGAGATAGGCATAAAACATGGGAATTGGGTAAATGGTTAAATGATGTGAAATGGTAATGTGTTAATGGGTTAAGGCATGATGTGGTTTCCCATGTGGGTTGTTGTGAATAATGTTTGCTGAAGGGCAATGGTTTGGATGGTTGATGGTTACTTATATATAAGCATGTGCACATGGCTTCGTAGAGTGGGGTATGACATGAGGATCTACACCCATGGATCGAGTGAAGACTGAGGTTCTAAACTCCACCCTAAATGCACGGGTAAGGAAAGGGGACTGAGGGTTTATTCTCCTAACAGTTTCATCCACCCGGACTGAGGCTTCGAGGTGAGGTTATGGTTTCTATGAGGGGTTAGTCCTAGTGAGATAGGATAATGATGTGTTTACCCTCTTGCATGTGATTGTTGGCCTTAGACCCATGTAACATAATGTATGTGTTTAACCCATGGAAATGTGGCAAAATGGTAGGTGATGATAATTGGTAATAAATGAATGGTAATGGAATGGCAATGGATTGTCTCTGAAGTTGTTAATGGAACCTTAATTAATTAATTGGCAATTATCATTCATATTCCTTTTGCATGAATAATCTATTTATACTGGATATTTTGTAGACACTGTTGGTGGTGGCCTACTGAGTTGTACTCACACCCTACTCAGGCCGCCTTTGGGTACCCGAGCAGACTTTATGTTTGCAGGTCAGGATAAGGGAAAAGTTCCTTGCTAGATAGTGAGTGGACATGGGTATCACTTGGTGGAGGATCCGGACTTGGAGTCGGACCATTTTGGGGATTTTGGCCATTGTCTTTATTTTTGGGTTTTGTCCACTTTTTCACTTGTAGTATGACATGGCATATTTATTGTTTGGAATTGGTTGTTATACAGGTTCCTTGTTTATTGATTATTGTTTCCGCTATTGGTATATTTCTGTTGTGGCATACTCTGATAAAAATGGGATATAGTCTCCCCACTTGACTACATAGACCCCCGCTACTAGTTGGAAGCCTTTGGCGTATGGGGAGGTGCGCTTAAGGTCATGTAACCACCCGGCTCAGAGCACCGGTTTAGTGGATTCTGGGTTGTGGACATTACAAAGTGGTATCAGAGGAGTTCTTTATTCTCCTTCTCTGAGGTTTTGTTATTTGGGATTGGTAGATAAGGGATTAGACGTGTCGGGCCTTGGTAATGAGCTCGTTCTTGGGATTAGCTAACCCAGGTACGAGGGAAAACCCAAGTCGCCCTAGGTGGGAATTTTTATTCTTGGTCGTGTGTTGTTACAGTTGATGATATTTCACTGTTGGGTGATGCACATGTGGTTTGATGTGACTGTTTCATGATATTTGTCTCGTGGCCTTAATGACACGAGGATTTGCATTCATGCATCATTTTTAGGCACTTAGGGAGATAGTTGACATGCATTGTGTTAGGCACACGCATGGGGTGGGTGTGTGAGGTAGGAAAGTAGGGTGCATCATGAATTTCATGAAACCAAGAAATAATGATAATAATGAAATAAAACAAGTGGGTAAATGATGTTTAATGGAGTAATAGGGTTTGAAACAAGTTGGAAATGTTTTTGGGTTAGCGTATGAAAAGTGGGTTGTTGTAGCTAGTAAAGATCTTTTGGTGGAGTCATGAAAGTTTATGGTATGCTTGCTAAATCTCATTCTTGTCATTCTAGAGAAATGCCACCACGACGTCGATTTCTAGTTGGGAAATGAGAGGATGTTGCTGAGAACACTCCTCTAGTAGAGGGGAAAGAAAATGTGGTGATCAATGAAGGTAGAGAAGAATAGTTTTGGGAGAACTTGGCTCACCTTATGCAGATGATGGATCGGGACCCAGGGCGGGTTGCACCGAGTATGTTTGAGCTGACCAGGGATTTCCAGCTGCAGCACCCTCTGAATTTCACTGAAGAGGGTGGGCCATAGGCAGCGGAGTTCTGGTTAGAATTTGTCCAGATGATACTGGATCATCTAGAGACCCCCATTTAAAAGCGGGTAAATCTGGATGCTTATATGTTGCGGGGTCAGGCTAGGCGTTGGTGGGACATTCAGGCTCAAATTGAGAAGGCTGAGGGAATGTCATGGAAGGTTTTTCAGGTAAAGTTTCTGGAGCATTTCTATCTAGAGACTTTGAAGCCGGAGTGGGCTGTAGAGTTTATGATTCTGACTTAGGGGTCGCTATCGGTAATGGACTATGCTAGTCGCTTCATTGATTTGAGGCACTTTGTCCTAGTGTTAGCAGGGGATGAGGCAGAAGTAGCAAGGCGTTTCCAGGATGGGCTGAGACATGAGATCAGGTCTCAAGTAAACATCTTCCGCTTAAAAAGGTTCATAGGGGTAGTAGATCAGGCACTTATCTTAGAAGGAAACCTGAAGGGAGCTTCGGGTAGTGGTCTTGTGGTGTCAGTTGGACAGACGAGCGGTGCAGCTAACAAAGGTCGAAAGTGACGCCATGAGAGCTCACAGCATGGTGGAAGTGTGAAAAGTGGCTGGAAGAGAGGGTCTTCCTCTCAGAGTGGGAATCAGGTGTTCTTCTATCAGTGCGGCAGGCCGGGGCATATGTGTGGTCAGTGTCCTTGACCTTTAGTCGAGTGTCGTTCGTGTGGTAGGATGGGACATGTGCAGAGGTTTTGTAGGAATCCTCAGTAGGCAGGGGAGTATAATGGTGGAAAGCAGATACCAGATACGGGAATAGGATCAGTTGCCCCGTATCAAGCAGTCAGCTAGAGCTCCACGGGTCGTACTGGCAGGGGCAGTGGACATGGAACTCTAGGGCAGGATTGATCACACCAGAAGGGTAGTGCAGCATAGGGCATTCAGGCTAGAGCCTAGGGTAGAGGGGAAAGTCAGCTTCAGGTAGTTCATTTTGTGCCTGGTGATGGTGAGGCTAGATCATCAACTGGTCGAGGTACGATCCTTGTAGCTTCTACTTTTTATAGTGCGTTGTTTGACACAGGTTCCACACACTCGTTTGTCTCTGCTCAACTTGTGGTAGCGCTGGGTTTACCTGTAGAGGGGGTGTGTGGGGTGATGTCAGTTGATACCCTGTTTGGAGTTTGGGTTGAGGATATCAATCAATGCAAGGAATGCACCTTGGAAGTTGGTGGGTATCGTTTTTTGTGGGACTTGTTTGTTCTCGAGATGTGAGGGTTTGAACTAATCTTGGTAATGGATTGGTTGGTGTTATATTAGGCGCACATAGACTGTTATCGTCGTAGATTATCATTCAGGTCTCTTGAGGATGACTCTTATGTCCACTGTGGTGAATGGGATGTTTGAGCAGGTCGTGCAGGACCTTTTGGTTAGCGGATAAGTGGACTCACAGCTCAAATGGCATGTCTCATGCTTGATGATGATGAGGGAGGGGAGCAATCTAATTTCCCTCCTATGGTGGATCGGTTTCAGGATGTGTTTCCTGAGGATTTCTCGGGGTTACCCCCTGAGAGGGATGTTGAGTTCACGATCGAGTTGCTGCTGGGAGTGGAGCCAGTCTCTATTCCACCATACCGTATGGCACCAGAAGAACTCCAGGAACTAAAGGTTCAGCTTGAGGAGTTGGAGCATAAGGGGTTTATCTGCCCTAGTATGTATCCTTGGAGATCTCCTGTGCTTTTTGCAAAGAAGGTCGAAGGGTCATTAAGGCTGTGTGTTGACTATCGGAAGTTGAATCAGATGATAGTGAAAAATCGGTACCCTCTTCCTAGAATAGATGACCTATTTGACTAGTTGATGGGTACATCGGTGTTTTCCAAGATCGATCTGAGGTCAGGTTATCACCAGTTGAGGGTGAGGCATTCTGGCATACCGCAGACAGCTTTCTAGAGTCGACACGGGTTCTTTGAGTTTGTGGTAATGCCTTTTGGCTTGACCAATGTGCCAGTGGTGTTTATGGCTTTGATGAACTGGATATTTCATCCCTATCTAGATCATTTTGTGGTTGTCTTTGTTGACGACATCTTAGTGTACTCGAAAACTCATGACGATCAGGACCAACATCTTGACATCGTATTGGGTACACTAAGAGAGCACTGGCTATACGCCAAGCTATCCAAGTGTCAATTCTGGATAGGTGAGGTACATTTTCTGGGTCACATCATCTTGGAGGCAGGTGTTTCAGTAGATCCAGAGAAAGTGCAGGTAGTTTTATCTTGGGAGCAGCCCAAGAGTGTTTCTGATGTACGGAGTTTTCTGGGTTTGGCCAGGTATTACCGAAGGTTCATTCAGGATTTCTCTCACTTGGTAGCACCACTCTCAGTCTTGACCAGGAATGGAATCAGGTTCGAGCGGTCTGGGACTTGTGAGAATGCTTTTCAAGAGTTAAAGAAGCGGCTGACGACTGCACCTATCTTAATCTTACCTAAGCTGGGTAAGAAGTATAAAGTGTTCTGTGATGCGTCCGGAATCGGACTTGGGGCTGTGTTGATGCAAGATGAGCGGGTGGTGGATTACGGGTCAAGGCATTTGAGACCCCATGATTGGAATTATTCCACTCATGACCTTGAGTTGGCTGCAGTAGTGTACACTTTGAAGTACTGGAGGCACTATCTATTGGGAAAATAGTTTACCATGTTTACCGACCATAAGATTTTAAAGTACATCTTCTCACAGTGGGATCTGAATCTTCGGCAGAAAATATGGGTTGAATATCTCCAGTCTTTTGACTTTGATTTGGTGTACACGCCGGGAAAGGGAAACAGTGTTGCTGATGCTCTAAGAAGGAATGTTCAGAATCAGGTGGTTTAGGAGTCCAGCACTGAGTGGAAGGTGATGGTTTTGTTTGCAGAGATGCACCTGGAGGTGCAGGAGGAGAATGGTCAGGTCACTCTTGCTTCCTTAATGATGTAGTCGATGCTTTTGATTCGGGTTAAGGAAGGTCAGTTTGAAGATCCTGAGTGTTTGAACATGAAGGAAAATCTTAAAGGTTGGGAGCTACCTTCTGGTTGGGTCGTCGGTGTGGACGGAGTTGTTTTTGTTCATGATCGTGTGGTTGTTCCAGAGTGTATGCGAGAAGAATTGATGCGTGAGTTCCATGAATCAAAGTGGTAAGTGCATCCTGGTTTGGCCAAGATGTACCGTGATCTCCAAAGGCAGTTGTGGTGGCTTGGGATGAAGAAGGAAGTTGCGGGATTTGTGGCACGGTGCCTTACCTGTCAGCAGGTGAAAGCTGAGCATCAATGCTCAGGTGGTTTGTTGCATCCATTTCCCATTCCGAAATGGAAATGGGATGATGTGATAATAGATTTTTTCATGGGTCTTCCATTGATTCCATAGAAGAATGATGGAAAATGGGTGGTTGTGGATCGGTTAACAAAAGTGGCTCATTTCTTACCGATTCAGGAGACCCTTACAGTCGACCAGTTGGGTGACCTGTATGTTCGGGAAATAGTGTGGTTTCATGGTGTGTCATGGACCATAGTTTTGGACTGAGATCTGCGTTTCACATCTTGTTTCTGGAAAGGGTTGCATAAGGCGCTTGGTACGCGGGTATTTTTGGGTATGGCTTTCCACCCGTAGATGGATGGGCAGTCGGAACGTACGATCCAAGTGTTGGAAGACATGTTGAGAGATTGTGTCTTAGACTTTGGTGGTTCTTGGGAGGGGAACCTATCATTATTTGAGTTTGCCTACAACAACAGTTTTCAGGCTATGATTCAGATGGAACTGTTTGAGGCACTTTACGGGAGGCCTTGTAGATCTCTGTTGTGTTGTCTAGAGGCCGGTGAATCTGAGTTGTTGGGGCTAAGTCTCGTGCAGGAGACTTTAGAGAGAGTTAAGTTGATCAAGAAGTGGATGGATATGGATCAGAGTAGGCATAAGTCGTATTCAGGTCGGTTTCGTAGACCTCTTGAGTTTGGGGTGGGTGATAAAGTGTTCCTTCGGGGGTCGTCAAGGTTGGGTCACCGTCAGATTTGGAAGCAGGGTAAGTTGGCGCCCAGGTATGTGGGACCTTTTGAGATTATGGAGAGGATCAGACCAGTGGCTTACCAATTGTATCTTCCACAGTGGTATGGTGGGATTCATGATGTGTTTCATGTGTTGCATCTTCGACTGTATCACCCTGACCCATCTCATGTGGTTGGTCTTGAGGATGTGGAGCTTGAGGCTAATGCGTCCTTTGAGGAGCATCCGGTTTGTGTGGTGGATCGTAGTGAAAAGGTCTTGCGAGGCAAGGTTTTGCCATTAGTGTGAGTATTATGGCAGTATGGGAAAGTTCAGGAAGAAACTTGGGAGTGGTAATTAGATATGTGGGCTCAGTGGCCCGAACTCTTCTCTTCGGTGGATCAATGATGCTTGGAAACTCGGCTCAAGGATGAGCCGTTATAAGGTAGGGATGTTGTAAGATCCCGGTTTTTGTAAAGGTATGTTTTTGTTGTTTTCTGGGTTAAACCCTTGATTTTGGTACTTTAAAAGGTTTCTTGAAAGTGTGAGAGGTCTTGGGGGTGTTCCGGGGGCTCGGGGCATGGAAGAAGGGAAGTCTGGGCAAGCAGACCAAGGCACACGGCCTGCGCATGGTCAACCAAACTGTGCGGCCTGCCCAAGTGAAACCGTGTGACCCTCCCTCCTCTGGATAGAAGCGAGCACACATTTTGTGCATGATTTTCCAAACTGTGTGGCTAAACCATGTGACTCCTCCTCCTACGGGCAGTGTCATGTGCACGGTTTGCGCACGGTTTTCCAAACCGTGCGGACAAACCGTGCGGCCACTTAAAGTTGAGAAAATTTACAAAATTTCCACTCTGTGATTTTTAAACCCCACTAGGGATTTTCCTCTATTCCTCCTCTCTTCAACATAGTCACGAACCAAACCTCCCAAGTACTTAAAGAGATCAAACTCCTTCAATTCTAAGGTGTTTTTGGTACTGTTGGTTACGGATCAAAGATCTGGGTAAGGCTAACCTCATCCTTGCTTCTCTTTTTTGGTTTAGGGTTAGTACCTTCTCTTCCTCTCATTCTGAAGCTCTAAAACCCTATCATTTGGGTGAGTTTTAGGTTGAAGCTCCAAAGGTTGGTCGGATCAAGGTCTAAGGACTCTATTGAGAGTGCGTTCAACTTCGGTTTCAATGTAGGTGGTCAACAAGTTATATCCCATGGTTATTTGGGGTTTTATGCATGTTTACTTGTGTTATTATTTTCCCTTGGTTATGTTTTGAATAACCTAGGCATGTTTGGTAATGTTGGTGTTAAAATGGTAAATGGGAACCCTCATGATCCCTGTGGGATGTGTTGGGATTGACTTGACCAAATTTAGGGCCATCCATGGGATGTGCCGGCTTTTCCTGAATTAGGGTTTGATTTTAAACAAGTGACCTTGTTGTAATGAATTATAGAACCCTTGATAACTATTTTGGCCTGATTGGTTGAACTTGGAATAGAGGTTTGGTTATGCACCTAGACTTGGCAATAACCTAGGTATTATTTGAAATGGAATGAATGGTTGATTCATGAACATGATGAACGGGTTAAAGGGTTAATGTGTAACCTAATTTAAGAGCAGAATGGGAGAGGTTATGGGTCTAATTTCAATGCTTAGTGAGATAGGCATAACACATGGTAATTGGATAAATGGTTAAATGATGTGAAATGGTAATGTGTTAATGGGTTAAGGCATGATGTGGTTTCCCATGTGGGTTGTTGTGAATAATTTCTGCCGAAGGGCAATGGTTTTGATGGTTGATGGTTACTTATATATAAGCATGTGCACATGGATTCGTAGAGTGGGGTATGACATGAGGATCTACGCCCATGGGTTGAGTGAAGACTGAGGTTCTAAACTCCACTATAAATTCATGGGTTAGGAAAGGGAACTGAGGGTCTATTCTCCTAACGGTTGCATCCACCCTAATTAAGGCTTCAAGGTGAGGTTATGGTTGCTATGAGGGGTTAGTCCTAGTGAGATAGGATAACGATGTGTTTACCCTCTTGCATGTGATTGTTGGTCTTAGAACCATGTAACATAATGTATGTTTTTAATCCATGGAAATGTGGCGAAATGGTAGGTGATGATAATTGGTAATAAATGAATGGTAATGGAATGTAAATGGCTTGGCTCTGAACTTGTTAATGGAACCTTAATTAATTACTTGGAAATTATCATTCATATTCCTTTTGCATGCACTCTCTGTTTATACTAGATATTTTGTAGACACTGTTGGTGGTGGACTACTGAGTTGTACTCACACCCTGCTCGGCCCGCCATTGGGTACCTGAGCAGACTTCATGTTTGCAGGTCAGGATAAGGGAAAAGGTCCTTGCTGGATAGTGATTGGACATGGGTAGCACTTGGTGGAGGATCCGGACATGGAGTCGGGACCATTTTGGGGATTTTGGTCATTGTCTTTATTTTGGGGTTTTGTCCACTTTTTCACTTGTAGTATGACATGGCATATTTATTGTTTGGAATTGGTTTTTATATAGGTTCCTTGTTTATTGATTATTGTTTCCGCTATTGGTATATTTTTGTTGTGGCATACTCTGATAAAAAGGGGGTATAGTCTCCCCACTTGACTACATAGACCCCCACTGCTAGTCGGCATCCTTTGGCGTATAGGGAGGCGTGCTTAAGGTCATGTAACCACCCGGCTCAGAGCACCGGTTTAGTGGATTCCCGGTCGGGGACGTTACACTATGTTGTTAATATGATAAATATTCCTATGGAGATTTTATCTTGTGCAGTGGATATTACTACACCCCTTGGTATAAAGAGAGAGTAGGGTCTTTGTAGTCCCGCTTGTGTCTTCTCTCTATCATATGTCAAGCTTGCTTGGATTTTTTTGGTACTCAAAATGAAATCTCATGATGTCATATTCATGGTGGATTGGTTTATCTCTAATAAATCATATATTGATTGTTATCTTCAACAGGTGTCCTTTACTACACCTAGTGGAGTGCCATGTGCCTTTCAAGGAGAATGGGACCCAAGGTCAATCAAGGCCGGACCTTCTTATCTGAAGATTGGGAAATTAATATCAGTGTTTTCTTTTGATCTAGAGCATCAATCTTTGAGCAGTGATCTCCCACTAGTTTTTGTCGAATTTCTTGATGTTTTTACTTTTAACTTATCTAGTTTTCCACTGGTAAGAGAGGTCGAGTTTTCTATTGACTTAATGCATGGTACTCAACTAGTTTTTATTCCCTCTTTTCACATGGAAATAGCTAAATAGAAATAGTTAAAGTCCCAATTGGATGATATTCTTGAGAAAGAATTTATACACATGAGTGTGTCACCCTAGGTGGAACCCGTTCTCCTTTCTAAGAATGATGATGGTTCACTTCATCTATGTGTTTATTACAGAAATCTAAATCGAGTAATAGTAAAGAGCAAGTATTCTTTTCCATAGATTGATGATCTGTTTGATCATTTGAAAGGGGTGAATTATTTCTCTAAGATTGATCTTATCTTTGGTTACCATCAGTTGAGTATAAAAGAATCTTATATTAAGAAAACTGCCTTTTGGAGAAGGTGTGACCATTATGAGTACCTTGTTATTCCCTTTGGTCTAACCAATGCTCCTGTAATTTTTATGGGGTTAATGAACTGGATTTTCCAGGAGTATCTTGAGAATTTCATTGTGGTCTTTATGGATGACATATTTTTTTACTCTAAGTCTGAAGAGGATCATATGCATCATCTAAGAAAAGTTATAAGTTTGTAGATAAATCACTAGCTTTATGTCGTGCTTTTGAAATGTGAATTCTGGATTTAAGAAGTAAAATTCTTGGCAAATGTGGTTTCAGAACATGGTATTTTAGTTAACCCTAAGAAGTTAAAAGCTATTATGATACAGGAACATCCACATAATGTTTTTTAGATTCATAGATTCTTGGGTATAGCTGGTTATTATCACTGTTTCGTTAAGGACTTCTCAAAGTTGGATTCTATGATGACTTCCCTAACTCATAATGGAGAAAATTTTTCTTGGAATGATAAATGTTATATTTATTTTATTTATATGAAACATATTTTGTCTAATAAACTGGTGTTGACTCTTCTAGAGTCTGGGCAGGGCTATGTGGTCTTTTATGATGCATTGGGTTTAGGCTTGGACTGCGTTCTTATGTAAGATGCCCATGTTGTTGCCTATGGATCTCGTCATCTTAGGCCACATGAGAAGAATTATCCAACCCATGACCTTTAACTTTCATCTATGATTCACGCACTCAAGATTTGGTGTCATTACCTTTATTGATAAAGGTTTACCTTGTTTTAAAACCACAAAATCATGATTTATATCTTCTCTCAAAATATTTGAATCTTTGTCAAAGGCCTTGGGTGGAATACCTTCAATATTTCTATTTCGACCTCACCTATACCCCAAGGAAAGAGAATGTCATTTTAGATTCTTTGAGTAGGAAACTTTTGACCCATTTAGTGAAATAATCATTGGAAGAGTATAAATTGATGGATATATTTATATAGTTTCATATAGGATCCTAGAAATCAGGGACCAAGGTTTCCTTGGCCAGTGTTTAGTTGATATCTTCTCTTATCAAATTGATTATTTAGGAACAGTAGCATGATGATAAGTTTTTTAGCATTAAATACTCTCTAAATGGTGGGGATACCATTCTTTATTGGTCATTATCCAAAAAGGGAATTCTATGCTATCAGAATCACATTCTGGTACCTTCTTCTATAATAAAATCTGTGATATGGGATTTTCATAGTTCCTAGTGGTCGGTGCACCTAGGAACCATGATGATGTTCTACGATATGTAGTAGTAGTTTTGTTGGCTAGATATGAGATAGTACATTGTTGAGTTTGTCTCTTTTTTCTATACATTCCAACATGTTAAGGTCGAGAACCATAAACCTTCGGGCTTTCTTCGACCACTTACAGTCCCTACATTGAAGTGGGATGAGATCTCTATGGAATCTGTGGTTGGTTTTCCTCATACCTATAGAAAGAAGAATGTGATATGGGTTGTGATCAATAGGTTGGACAAGTTAGATTACTTTATACCCATTTGAGATACAACAAAAGTTGAGGAGTTGGGAAATATCTATGTGAAAGAGATTGTTTGTTTGCATGGAGTTCCATATATTATAGTCCCTAATAGGGATCCTTGGTTCACTTCTCATTTTTGGAGATTCCTTTAGGAGACACTAGTATCTCACATCTGTTTGAGTATGACATACCATCCAAAATTGTATGGAAATACAGAAAGAGCTATATAGATTATTTAGGATATTCTTCATGCTTGTATTCTCGACATTAGTGGGGATTGGGATGATCATTTAGGGCTGGTTTAGTTTTCTTATAATAATGGTTACTAGTATACGATCAGTATGGATCCTTTTGAGTCCTTATATGGATGACTTTACAGATCTTCATTGTTTTGGTCGGAGGTTGGTGAAAGTTACTTAGTTAAACCAAGTTTGGAACAAGAGATGACATCAAATATTTGGTCGATTCATCATATAATGTTTACATTATAGATCTGATATAAGTATTATGTGGATATTTTTTGTAGACCTTTGGAATTCTTAGTTGGTGACTAGGTGTTCTTGAAAGTTTCACGCCAGTTGGTTCATTGATGGGTTAGGAAGCAAGGGAAACTTGCTCCTATTTTTGTGGGACCATTTGAGGTTACTGACTAGGTGGGGAAATTTTCATACCATTTAGAACTTCCACCACATCTGAAATTGATACATAACATGTTCCATGTGTCACAGTTGAGAAAGTAACTATATGATCCATCTCATGTTCTCAGCTGTTGTGATCTTAAAGTTAAACCAGGTTTATTAGTGACATAAAAAACAATCAGGTTAGTTGATTATAAAACCAAGTTACATTGTGGGAGGATGATACCTTTGGTTCAAGTGCTATGGCAGAACAATTATGATAATCATGAGACATGGGAGAGGGAAGCACATATGAGAGAGTAGTGGCCTTATATTTTTGTAAAGGGAGATTCTTAATAGGATTTATGAGGTTGGAAAGTTTATATGGTGGGGAGGTTGTAACATCCTATTACTATTTTTAGGTATTCCTAAACCCCAATTTTTGTTGAGATTTGGTTGGGTCTCATTTGGAGTTATTTCGGGTTGAATTTTTAAGGGTTTTGAAAATTTTGGGCTAGTGCACGGTTGGTGCAGGGATTGCCCAAACAATGTGCCCTATCAGAGAAAACCGTACAACCCAAGGTAGTGGGATTTTTCATGGATAACACATTGTTATTCAAGACATGTTCCCTACTAGTAGAAACTGTGTGGCCCATTTAACACAAGCACATGACTGGCACATGGTTTTCCTAAACCATGCGCATCTTCCTAGGAAACCGTGCGAACGGGATTTTAAGTGATATGATTTTTTATTAAAATTTCCCAAACCTCCTTTTTAGGCCACTAATGGACCTCTAAAATATAATATCAATTTCTCCCATATTTAGAGCTCCTAATAAAGATTTCCAAACCCTTTTATTCTGCCCAAAAGAGATCTGAAGCTTGAGGAATTCCCTCTAATCTTCTCTCAGTTAGTTTCCTCATCCCGATCTCATTCTCCCACGATCTCCCTTTTTCTCTCTAGGGTTCCATCGATCCCTATATTATTTTTTGAATCGAATACCCCTATTTTGGATCTAAAACTAGGTTTGATTCATAAATCCTTATTATCATCATTCCCTGTTGTAGTTTTCCATGTAGGACATTGTGATTCAAGATTCATTGTTCCTGAGGTAGGTGGTTCTATCATGATTCCCAATTTACGTTAACCCTAAATTATTTTATTTAATTTCAATTTTTTGAATTAAATGAAACTATTTGGTTTTGATCAAATGGATTTTAATTTTTTTGTTGGAAAAAAAAACCAATTCCATTAAATTGGGGTATTTAAGAAAAATGGGTTTTTGGCATGAAATTAGAAGACCCCCAATTCCATTGAATTGGGGTTTGTTTATGGAAGTTTGTAAAAATTTAAATTTTTTAATTTAGATTATGGTTTTATGGAAATTTTTTCAAATAAATTGTGGAATTTCACTGTGTAATAATTGATTTGAAGGAAAATTGTGAAAAACCCCAATTTCTATTAAATTGGGGGGTTTTGATGAAATTGATGCAATTTTTTTAAAATTAAATTGTTGAATTTAATTATGAAATTATACTATGAAATTGAATGGTGAATTTGTTTCTAATAACTATTTGTGAAAATGGATTAAAAATGTTTTTTATAGAAACCTTAGGGTTTTATCTTGGTGAAAAGCATAGTTTTGATTAAAAATCCATTATTCTTTTTAAATGGAAAATTGGCATATTTGAAATGGAGAATGGGATTTAATTTTATTTTAAGAATTATTAAAATAAATTTCCCATAATTTTTTTATGATTAGAGCACGTGCAAGACTTAGGTAATTAGTGAGTTATTTGGATATCACTTTACGATTTACAACATGCTAAAATAGCGTATCATCACATCACATCCCTTAGGTGATGGTGATGAGTCCTATTTGTCCTTGGTTCAAATGGGAATATGTACATATTTACGGTTTCATAGTGTTTGGTCCTTATAGATTAAAACTATCATACCTTATTAGGCATATGACCATGTTTCTCACTTGTTTGTATTTCAAATGAATATATGTCATTGGTGTAAACTGTTTCACATGACTTGTGAATTTATATAAACTATTTTATATAAAAGTATTTATTTAATCCTTTTTTGAAAAGTTAAATTTGTGTAAATAACCTTTAATTTAAATTTAATTCCATCCTTTTAAATAAATTTCCATCATTTGAAATGTGAAGCATGTATTGCTAAAGTATTTCCATATTCTGAAATGTAAAGCATGATTTTATTAAATATGATTTTGAAATTCCAATCCTGTTTATTTGAAAACATTAAAGCACTTATTTGGTTAATTTGATATTGGTATCTGTTATGGAATCCTTAATGAGACCTATTGGGCTTTTATCTCACACCCTACCTGTACCTTCGGGCATTTTAGATTATATTCTTCCAGGATCGAGCAAGGGAAAAGGATCACTTAGAGATGGTTTTATTTGTTGATAGTGGTCTTGTTGAGTTGCATTCTTAGGGAATTGAGCAATTTTTTTCCTATTTTATAGTACTTTGTTGTAGTAATTGGGTTTGTTTATTCCTATCTGACTTCTGGTACATTACTCCAAGTGGAGTTTATTTTGATATAGATACTATCTTTTTATTTTACTTTTTCAATTTTTGTTGAAAACTCATTCCCACTTTCATTCTGTATGATTCTAGGTGATGGTCATCAAACCGTGGGGATCGAGAATGCCCTTCGGGCTATGTCAGGACTGGCTCATTTATCTGGTTACTAGGGTACTCAGGTTGGTTAGTGATAGACCCCATGTTGTATGATTCACCCTAGCTAGGGGAGTGCCTTCTAAGAGGCTAGTGTGAGCGAATCATATGGGTTTTGTTATTTTTGGAAGCAACATAGGCTGATAATTGCTCACATGTTAAGGTATTTTCTAGAACTGTCTCACATTAGGACCTATAGAGTTTCTCATAATATCTAGTTATTTTTTATGATATTATGTATGGGATTCCCATCCTTTTATTTTATTGTATCACTTAGGTCTCTAGGAATATGTAGCACCATTGTGTGGTTACAGATGTTTTCTTACTCTTGTTTCATTGATTATATGGTGCCTTCTAGAGTTTTTTTATCCTTGTGGCTTCTTTTTCTAATTTTTCTTTCAAATGTGGATTTGAAAAGTGAATATTTAAAATAAAAAAAAGGATTTTTTTATTTTTTTGTGTTTTTAGAAAAGTTTGATGAGTGGAAAAAGGATTAGTTTTTTTGATAAGTTTAAAAGAATCATTTCTTCAAGTTTTTAAAGTAGTTATTTACAATAGTTGGTTCCACCCTTGTTTTTATAAAAAAATAATTGAAGTTTTATGAAAAGTACTATGGAATGATGTTTTTTTGTTATGTATACTTATAAAAACCCCTATTTTTTATTTATGGTTTAAACTACCATTAATGAAATGTATTTTTAAAGGTATTATACAAAATCTTTAGTGTTATCCAACTAGGAATGTTTGCCACATATCTTTCATACACACTAATATGTGTATATAGCTCTCATGATTTATTTTTGGTTCCTATTATGTGGTATATTTCATGATTGATGTTCAGTTTTGTCTGATGATGGATGGTATTTCATGTGGTGAGTGATCGGGGGTCACATGGAGGTGGTTGGTAGTTTTTTGGGTTTATTCTTTTTTATGTTTATATATTATCTAATGTAGCCCTTATATCTTTATTTTGATCTTCTGTGTCTATTTCATGAGATGTACTGTTGAATTTTGTATACTTATGTAATGAATATGATCATTTATATTTTTTATGACTCATTTGGTTGGATTAATTTTTCATAAACTATTTATTTTTTCTGAATGGTATTATAATGTATGAAATTAACCTGGTGGGTCTTAGTGAATTTATATTATGTATTTATTACTATTTGAAGTTTAAATTATTCCCACTTATATATGATTTGAAACCCTAGTGCTTACTATCATCCTATGGTGATTGGGAATGCACTTTGGGCCTTATTGTAAGATAACATGGGTGATGTGTCAAGTTAACTTTGGCCCATTTGTGACAAATTATTTTGGGATTAAGTGAGGTTATTTAAACAATATAATATAAACCAATTATTATTTCTATAATCTCTTGATTAAATATAATTCCTTCCCTAGTTAAATTTTTTATTTGTGGTTATTGATATTTGTATAATGATAAGTAAGTAGTAATTCCATCATTAATAATGTCATGGAAACAAATGGGAATTTACATGAGAAATAATGTGTTATGGATGGGGTAACTACATCATATATATAATTACATGGATAAAGAGTAATTTCATGATCTATGATACACTTTATACAAGGTATTTCCATTTATTATGTTATGTCATGGACATTAGGTGGCATGAAACCCATTTTGTTTTTTCATGATTTCATGTGGGTTCAATACGGCAGCAATGGAAGTCTTTGGATATAATTTAATCACTTTATATATGTTTTATGGCACCCATTTAACATTATAAAACCCCAATGTAAGTGATTATTTCTCACTCAAGGAAAGAATAAGTCAAAGGAAAACTCTCCAGTAGGTAACACAACCTATGTATCATTTGGAATAACCTTGTGAAAAAAAGTTATAAACATTTGAATAATTCCCCATAATAAAAAATATGATAAATTATATGTTTAAATATAAGGCATGCCATTATATAGAAAATGAAACTCCATCGTGCAAGTAAAACATATTTCCTTTAAAATTCAAGAATAATCATCTTACCACATAAAACAAGCAACAATTAAATCTTGAAATTATAATCCACTTTGCCAATAAATAAATCCATTTTCACCAAGAAATGTAAAATATATTATCTAATAATTTAACCAAATATATTATTATATTCATGAGAACCAAATTTATAATTTCTCCATCTTATCAAATTCCACCCCATTATTCATGAATAGAAAACCCATTTTAAATCCAAAAATATTAAGATAATGTAAGTTTTAACTCACCTTCCTCAATTCCTCAATGGTTTTTCATTTTTCATTAATCACGCATCTTTAGTTGTTTGCAAATTTTTTCTCATCATTCACCACTCTCTCAGTCCACCACACAATGAAGAACTCAAAAAAATCACGGGAGAAGAGATGATTCCTATGTTATAAAGAATGTAATGTCTATGACCCTCAATATATAGATAATTAATAAAACTAAAACATCAATTATTTCAATAAAATGGTCCTTTAAAAACTTATAACCACCTCTATTATTCATTTGAATTCAACATTGACAAACAACATTAAAATCCTACATTCAAACCCTCAACTAGCTACAGATTACCTACTTGACAATAAGAAGCTACCACTTACGTCATTTTTCATATTTCCTCTAAAATAAAAAAAATAGAGAATATATTTTATCCATAAACATAATAGCATAAAGGGATTAAATAAAAAATAAATATATCCTATAATATATAACTAAAATTCCATCTCCCTTTGCTTCTCACCAAACTCTCACCCAAGGGTAAACACTCTACTATGAATCAAATAAAAATATTATAATTTATCTCCAAGTCTCTAAAATTACTATTTTACCCTGTATATCTAATTTTATAAAAAAAAATTAATAAATTTCACAAAATATGATTTAGAGGTCAATTGATAAAATTTTAAATAAAGGAATATATGGTGGTCACTAAAGAAAATGTATGGAACTCTAGAGAAATGGGTGAATAAGTCACAAAGGATTGGAGTTGAATGCTGACACAAATCTGGTATAGGTATCTATATTGAATTTAATTCCTAGATAAAAATGTTTTATGGGGTTATTTTCATTGTATCTCTAGTTGAACCATTGCGTGAAGATTAAGAAGAGGGGGTTCCTTTAGAATCAATAGTGGAAAAATCCAAAATAATTATAATTATAAAATGTGTGTTAATGACTCATGTGGAAAGATCACTTATGGTATGTACACCTTGTATTGGTATTTCTAAATTTAAAGGTGGAATAATTAAAACCTTAGGGCCATTATGTGTTTGCCTACTTTATCTAGTCGGTATAACTAATCTTTTTAAATAAATAATATATTATTTTTTCTAATAATAGAAAAATACATTGAAGAAGAAACTTTATAAAATGAAAATTAAAAGTAAAATAATCCCTTTTCAACCCTCTCAAGGTGATTCAACCCCCTTTATGGTTTTTTAAATTAAAAAATATAAAAAAACAATTATTTTTAAAATCAATTCATTCTATAAACTTTAAATTTTAAAAATGATAATAAAAATAAAGTTTTTAGATTAATTTTAGGTAAGGGTGTTAAATTTATACCAGGTTTAGGGACCACTAAATCCTTTTTGGTACAATTTAACTAATATAATAGAATTGAATTTTTTGGAATGATGTTGAATGAAATATAAAATAATGTAAGAATGATGTTTGGTGAATTGTGTAAAAAATAATTAATTATTAATTTTTAATTAAAATTTTAATTTATCTTATTTTAAAAAAGTGCAATTAATATTCACTATTTTTATTTTTTTATAATCAATTTAATGATAAAATAATTGTTATATTATTTATTTATATTCCTTATTTTATTTAATTAAAATTTTCTAAACATAGTGAATTTATATTCTTTCAATCCATCGAAATAAATAGCCCAAAAATCCAAGAATAATTTATGTTTTTTTGTAAATGTAATGAAATATGATTATAAATTTATTAAATTTTTAAATTATGTTATAATTGTTTTAATTATATTTTTAAATATATATTCAATTCAACTATTTTTTATTTAAATCATATTTATGAAAATAATATTTTTATTTTTATCTATTTTCAAATTACCCATAAAATATTTACAACTACATTTTTTATATTTATAATTATGATTCATTATATTTTTAACTGAAAATATAATTCTAATAAAAACGATTTAAATTTTATTAATTAATAAAATTATTTTTAAAATAAAATCAGTTAAATAAATAATTCTTTTTCATTCATTTAATGTATTTAATATGAATTAATTTTAAAATAAAACTATTTTATGACATTTTTGTAATTTAATGTTATTAAATTGAAATAATTTTTTTAATATTTTTTATAATTTTTTATGTTTTTAAAGTAATGTTTTGTTAGTTGATAATTTGATAATTGATTAATAAAATGATTTTAATTTTTTAAGAATATTTTATATTCTTAAAAATAAATAAATCATGAGAATATAATGTATAAATAGAAAAAGGTATCATTAAAATTATTGTTAAGTTAAGAAACAATAAAATCCATTCCAAACAAAGATAATGATTCTCATTTAATGAAAAAAAATCACTTTCTCAAAATTGAACTCATTCATCCATCTAGTGTTGGAACCTATTTTGGTAAATTATTTCCAGATAGGTCTTTTTTTTTGCTAGGCGATTCACTATGAAAACATTTTTTGATGAAAATATCCTTTGAAAAAGTAACAAAACATATGTTATGTGATATATCACACAACATATGTCATGTGTTTTATTTTTTATAAAAAAAATAATTATTGGGGCCACATACCCAAATTGTTTCCAAACTAGATGTCAAAAACCCATGGGGGTGAATTAGGGTGTTCATAAATTTAATCTTTTCTTTTAATTAATGCTTGATGTTTGATATTGTTCTTTTGTTAGAAGTAATTAAAATTTAATTTTTTAACCATTAAATGTATATATGAATGTAAATTAGGTAAATAACATGAGGACATAGATATTTTACTTGGTTTATATACATTCTGTTTCATCCAAGGAATATACACTATTAGTGTACTATTATAAAAAATCCACTAAACTCAATATCCCTATGGATATAATGTTTTAATCAAGGGAACTTCTCACCAAGGGTCACTCTCTTCAAGATAGTTTAGGGATAACACAAAACCACCCAAGGGTTATTCCCATTATTCCTCTCCCCACTCAAGGATTTAAAGAGTAATATACAAAATATTAGAACACATGCCTCCTAGAAAAAATAGTATAATAAAACTGGTGTAGATGTCACCATATGTTCAGATTCAATTATATGTTGTTATTAACTTATTACATCTTTATCAGTGGATTCGTTTTTATGTATTTAGCACATTCTTTATAACATAATTATCTTCCTCTATCAATGAATCAAATTATATCAATTAGTAATTTAGGGGATTGTCTATGTCTTCCTCCACCTTCTTCGCCTTTTTTCACTTTACTAAATATTTCAATTATATTCCATTAATGGTGAATTATCCCTCTCAATATACAAAATCTATTAATTCAATTCAATTATCTATTCCCACTTTCTCATCATTCATATATAAAGTATCTTTAAAATCAAGACTTAGCACCAAGGGCTATGATTTTACTAAATCATCATGGAAAGTTTCATTATAATAATATTATAGAAATTCCATCAATAACACATCCTTTAATGGTCAACCATATCTTGTTTAAATATTATTTTTCCCTCTAATGGATCCCTTATTAATTTTCATAAAAATAACTTATCAAATATTATACCATGACATGTTCTAAAATCTAAGGGATTCAATGTATCTAAATATTATCTCTCTCTCTCTTTACAATAAAACATCCATTTCATTCTAAATTATTAACTTTTTGTACTTCCTTTTACAAATCCCTCATAGTCACTTTAGTGACTTCAATGAATTCTCTCATGAATCTCTATGTTTTAATTCCATGCATCTTCATTACTTTATCCTCCATATATTAAATTCATGAATCTCCTTATTCGCCTCTTTCCATATGTCTTTATAGGGTATTATTTCATCAAAAAGTATTAATTGATCTCCATTTTCACTATTTTTCTTCTCATGATATAATTTGGATGCATAACACATGCTTTAAAAATATCAACACAGACTAATCATACAAATACAACATTCTCCCCCTTTGGATTTTCTTATCAACACCAACTAATAAATATATTTCCCATAACACCATGTATGATACATTTAATACTCATTGGGTCTTCATCATTATATTAATCCCTCTATAATGTAAATTTCCCCTCATTTATTAGAATGTATTTATGGTCCACTTTCTATCCTTTTGTCACAAAATCTAAATTTTCAATTCTAAATGCATTTTTTCTTTAATGATCCATACCAATTGACTTATCCTCCATTTACATGATTTAAATACATGTATATATAGCTTATCAAGACCATTTATAGCTATTAATATTTAAATTTTTGGTAAGTGAACTTACCACTATGAAAAGGGTAATTATCAAATCCTACAATCCCATTGATTCAAATAATTGGAGTAGGGAACAAGTGAAAAAGTTAAAAATGTATATGTTTTCCACTACACTCACTAAATTCCAAAAAAAAATCATATCTTGAACATTATCATCCATAAATGAACTTTATTTATGATCTTAATCAAATTTCTATAAAAATTTAAGTAAATAAACATGAAACACAATGTGTGTGATGTATACCACTTATTAAAAGAAGTTATATTTAATTTACAAGATGTTCATGGTCCTCCAAATTTAAAAATAGAATTCCTATATTGTCCATTGAAAAAAAATCATCAAATATATAAATTACAACTAGATTTAGAATGCTAATTATCATGGATTCAATTCTCTTAAATAAACTAAATTATCCAAAAAAAATATGACACCAAAAGTAATAACATGGTAAAAAACATGCATTACTCCTTGTATGCTAATGTTTCCACGGTTTCATCATATTTAATTTTTCCTCCTCCATTTTAAATGTTTGATATTAAATTTTATATGATTCCATTTGAAAACACTCAATGAAAATATTTATACTAATTTATGATCATGCCATATTTTATGAATATTTCATCTTCACATTTCAGTTATGAATTCTTCAAGAGATATTATCCCCTTACATGCTATAATACATGCTCTTAAAATCCTAATTAATATTTACCTCCAATATTTATTCTAGATAGATTTTATCTACTAATTTTTCCCACATCACTTCAATAACAGTTATAATATTTAAATACATTAGGTAGATTGATTTTCTGTAAACATCCTTATTTAGAAGAATACTCTTGGTCTTTATAATTGATAACTTTTATTCCAAATTTATTCTAATACTTAAGTTTTCATAGATTATTCTTAGTGGAATATATGATACCACTTGTGTATAATTATTTTAGGTAAGATTGATCCCACTTATAAACCACCCTTTATTTTTCTAGATTATGAAACTTTCTCTAGTGCTATATGTTCCTCCGTGTTTCACTTTCTTTATCTTTGGATTAGATGAAATTATATTCAACTATTTCTTATTGTAAATGTGGAATATTTCCTATTTATTAATAATCTTTATTTCATTTTCCATTATCCATGATGGTTATTGTAAATAATCACCATTTGATGTATGATTTTAACTCTATTACTTTCCAATATTTATTTCATTTAATGATATAATTTTTTTTTAATTTAATGGATTTCTCATCATTTTAAGCTACACTTATCATTGACATAGGAACTAAATATTTTCTATTAAATCCTTTGGAATTTATATTATCATAATATATCACCACATAACCATAATTATAATAAATAAAAATTCTCCCAAATAAATCATACATGTTTTTCTCCTTTAGTGGTTGATATGATTTCATAGGTTTTATTTCATTGATATAATCCATAACATCCATACACATATTCATGTTGTGTCCTATCCCTCCAAAACATAAACACTTTATTCCCACTATTGTCTATGAATTAATTCATCTTTTTTTAGTAAGAAACCTCATTTTCTTCACTGATTATAGATTCTTATAATGAAAACCACCGTGTGTTGAAGTCTTAATGAGAATATCCATTAAATCCAAGTCTAATCATCATATTAAAAGCGTTCAGATTCTCCTCAAGTTCCATGATCTTAAAGTATTTATTATTAAATTGATATTAAATCTCTTATAATTTAAATAATTTACCCATTTTAGATCATACTATTTTTTCTATCTGTCTATTGAGTGAAATTGTATCATCTTTGAGTTTCTTTTCTTTAGTCATTTGGTTCTCCAAATCATGAGTATATTATCTTAATAAATAAATTCTTCTCATTCATCTTGATATTTATCCTTGAAATTTAACCCTTGAAGGTATATTTTTCTTACTTTATCCTTTAATTTTCTTAATATAATTCTACTATCAAAAATTGCCTTTCTATTTAATTTCAAGATATTGAAATTTTTTTCTTTAGGTTTAAAGATCCTCCTAATTACTTCCTGAATATCCTATAAAATTTAAACTCAATATTTTTATTAATTATTCTTTAATAATCTCATAATCTCCATAAATATTTGAGGGAGAATCTAAAATTTCATGTTAATAATATGATTCCATAAGAGATTTTTTTAGATATATTAAATAAATAAATAACTTTAACCTTTATAGGAGTGTCCAAAAACATTTACACCTTATTCGTGTTCTATTTATTCTTATTTTTCATTTCGATATTATAAAATTTTCATCTTTTAAAGTAACATAAATTCATTATTTTATCACTTGTATAAGGATTCATAACATCTTCCTTTAACATGGGTTCTTCATAAATCTCTTTTAATGTCTTCTACATATCAAAAGAAATAGAACAATGAAGAGTGTTCTTATGAACATTTTCATCTATCAGTGAACCAACCAAAATATTCATGGACTTTCTATCATGAACCATATACTTATGTATTATTAAATCTATATCATGATGAATAAATTCTCGAATATCATCACCCAAGTCCTATACATAATCAAATATCTCAAAATTATAATCTTTATAGTTATAACTGTAAAAAAATAAGATACTTAAAATATAATTTTTTATGTGACATGATATTTTAAAACATATATGATAGATTGAAATCCAATTCAAAGACTTTAGGCCTTGATACCACTTTTTAGGGCCATGGGACCAAAATGTATCCAAAGTGCACGAAAAAACCATAGGAAGGGTGGGTTAAAGTAGGTTATTCATAGATTTATACTTTTATTAAAATTAGTGATCCATATTGGATCTTGTTTATATGTTATATTGAACTTAAATTCAATATTTCAAACATTCAATACACATATTATTGTATTACATGTTAGGAAAAGGTGGTTTTATATATTTTACTTGGACCACCTATGCTTGGATATGTCCAAAGAGTATACATTGATAGTATAATGGTGTACCAAAATATATTAAACTCATAGACCCTATGGATACGATGTTTTAGGAATGGGAACTCCTCACTAAGGGAAAATCCCTTTAATATAGTTTAGGGATGACACACTACCTCATAATTTTCACTCACTGCCTCCATTCACTAGTTTAAATTGTAATTCACATGATATGGGAATGCATTCCTCTATAAATACCAATATAATAAAACTGATTAAAATTGCACCATAAATACAGATTTGGTGCATTGTTGTCATCTAATTACCACCTTCTTTATTAATAATCCATATGTGAGAAACTTCATGATAATAGAGTCTTTCTAATGTCTTCTAAACCTTCTGTAAGGCAGCATAGTCTTCCTTTTTCAAGGATCCTAGTTCGATCAATTCCTTGTTAAGAAAATTGTATGTGTTAACCTCTATTTTATTTTTACTTTTTCAATTTAAAGAATATTTAAATGATATTACATGGAAGGTGAGCCTATCCATCTCAATGAACTAGATATGTTAATGATTTTCAATTCACTCTATTCATTTATCATCATTCATAAATAGAGTAACTTTAACATCGAGACCTTTCACAAAGGGATAGGATTCTTCCAAGTCATTATACTAAGCTTAATCGTTATAATGGTTTATAAATTTAATTAATAACTATTCTTTAATAGTATACCATATCATGGTAAAATATACCTCTTTCATCCAATTAATCGTTCATTACTATTCTTGAAAATATTTATTCAAATATTTCACCATGACTATATCTCAATTCTAAAAGATTCAATATATCTAGGTTTTTTCCCTCTCTCAATCTCGCGAAACATTATCTCATACCAATTAATATCCATAACTTCACATAATTGACATAATAAATCATTTTCAATAATAGATCAATAAAATATGGAATTATTATCTTCTCTTACCTTTTCCAATAAGTTAAATCTCCACCATGGTTAACTTCTATAAAATATCCCTCATCATTAATATTGATGGTCTCAGAAATAACCCCTTGATTTTATGTAAATCAAACTACCATGTTTTACCCATTAATTGGTCCTCAAAACCATCCACATAATTTTTGTAAAATATCCCATAAAAGATCTATATTTTTTCATATATTAAATGATCTTAAAATCATCAAAATATATAGATATCCATGAAATCATGGAATAACATAATTTATTATGATGTAATCATCCTTGAGTACAAAATCCATAAAAAATCATGGCTTATGAAATTTATTATCCCAAAAACCATGACATAAAAAATTCTAGTAAATACATCAGATAAAACGGTTATGGTGTAACAAATACTTTTACGATATAATACAGAGTTCTATGTCTAATTACAGCTTCCCATTACAAACCATCCTCCTTTAACGTAACACTTAACCCAGTTCATATCTCCTAAAAACCTTCTTCTTTATAAATCATGGATTGATATTATAGTATAATCCATATAGCATATTGGATATCCCAAACTCCTTCATTATAGATGTCCATTATTCCCTAAATTTCTTTATCATAATGAAGAAACCATACAACACTTCTTCAACTTTCAACTATACTGTAAAAAATAATAGTGTAGTAATTTATTACAACAACACAATATTATATTTTCCATCCATAAAAATTATTTAAAATATACACAATTTAAGTACAACTCAACATTAACTATTATGATGTGATTTTAGATTTCTTCACCAAATCAGCTTCTAAAAATATCAAAACATCTCTAAACATCTTTCAACATTCTATCACTTCATCCATTGGATAAATAATCCATAATTAAAAATCAAAAAAATTCAAATCATCTATAAAATATAGATTGAGAAGTAATAATTCAATGTATCTTCAACATCCCAAATCCATGTATTGTTCTAAAGTATTTGTTTTTCATGATTCCATTTTAAAATCCTTCATAGTAACTTTGGTAACTTTAAGACATTTTCTCACAAACCTAAAATTTTCAATTCCATGTATCTTCATTACTTTATCCTCCACATAAAAATGTCATGTGTCCCCTTTTTCACCACTTGTCCCATGGATTTCCAAAGTCTTCTTTCTCTACTAAGTATGGAATGATCTCAATATTCACTATTAATCTTGTCATGATAGGATTTCTATGCATAACTTGTGACTAAAAATAAATCCAATACAAACTAATCCTTTAGTTTCAACATTAATTATATGTGTTTGTGTGTGTGTTAATGGAACATGTAAATATATATCAGAATATAACATTTATACATTAATATAAAACATTATTATATTAGCAAAAAACATTTACTCAATTGACATAACATTTATATAATACACAAAATATTTCATTCAAATAATATGTGTGTGGGGTATATATTTAAATAAATTTATATTTATATATTAGTAAAAAAACATTTGTATAATCTATAGTACATTTATATATTTAAAAAATATTTATATGTGGTTTGCTAAAAATTTATACACAGTTCACAAAATATTTAGATGTACATATGTGTGTATGTGTAAGTATAATATTTATATATACATTAACGTCTAGTATCTATAAATTTTATATAGTGCACAAAACATATGTTGTGTGTAATATATATATGTGTGTGTGTGTGTGTGTGTGTGTGTGGAATAAGAAAAAAACAGTATTCCATATATTTCAAAAATAACACCAGTTATTACAATAAAAAATAAATAATCAAAAAAGGGTTAGGGGAACTAATTCCAATCTTAACCCCCAACTAGACAATTTTAGATTCATTAAGTAATATATACAAGACAACCATTATAAAAACATATTTTACTAAATTTTATGTTAACCCACTCTTTTATGTAAGTGTAGATCATGATCTGTCATGTCCACCCATATTCTACCTTACTTCTGCATATATGATTCATGCATGATGCTCTGTGTAGATCATCTCCACATCTCAAATGCTATGTTCAATTGCCTAAACATGTGTTTTTATTCAAATTAATATCCCATTATTTAGTGGATCACAACAATATAAGGGACACTATATAATGTCATTTTTTTCACCTCTAAACTTTTCTTTCATCTATAAACTCCACCCTTGAGTTGGAATTTCTAAACATCTGAAAACATCTCACACTAATCCTATAGTAACAACACATTCTCCGCAACATTTTCACTTATTTCAAACAATGTTACAATAAAATTTATGGGAAATTTAATTTCATAACATTTCTAATTATATTTCATTTTTCATGTAATATACATTTTTAATTGAAAGGATAAATGTTTTAATTTTTTTAAATTGAATGCTTATTTTTGGTTTTGTGATGTCATCTTTGTTTGGGAAGTCTATTATTTCTATTGGGTTTCACTTCCATAGAGCTTTCACTTTTCACTGGGCCTGTCTCCTTGGGTATAGACTATGTTTTGTGATATGTCCTCTTACTTGACTGATCCATTTTATTCACTCAATACTTATATTATCCATTGATTAATATAGATATTCATATAATTTAGTATATTCTTGTATTTCAACTTGTGTTTATTCACTGTGTACTTTATTTAGATCCACTGAAACACTTATTGATCTATCATTTATGGCCTTGTAACTCTTCTCTCACCTTACATGGACTAATTATCCATAACTAGAAAAGATATTAATTGTGATAGATTATTTGTGATGTCCAATTGGACCATTTCAAGTTATATCTTACTAAATAGTTTATATAAATGGACTGTGAATCCATCACAAAAATATTTTATAGCATTAATTGCTTTTGAGGGACTAATGTCTTGTTGCTATTAACATTAATTGTTTGTGAGGGACTAATGAATCATTGTTATTAGTTTTGGAATGATATATTTTTTTATGGTGGGAACCAGATCTTCCATCACAAAAACATTTAATTGTAATAAAAATAACCTTTTATCAAAATTAACAATCATAGAAATGAAAAATAATATTAAGGTGGTGACTAATACTGTTGGAATTACAATCTTAACCAAGGCATGTGTTCATTGGAGAAGTAAGAAATGGAGGCTGATAATTGTGGTGGACATATTGTTCGTCACAATTACCCATTACCACAAATAAATTTATCTCAATAGTTTATCATAAAAAAATATTTTAAAAAGATGCAGAATAAATGCGGTTTGGAAAATAGTTGTGGATATTCTTTCATTATTTCCCTCTCAAAATCTAGTGTGTTACAACCCATCAGTTTATCAGTCTTTGTAAAGGTATTATTTCAAAATAAAAATATGTAAATATTAATTATAAATTTTTATTTATAGCATTGTAGAGTGACTTTTTTAGTTGTGAAATTATTTAATTAGATAGTTTATTATTATTTTTATAATTATAAAGATTAAAAATTTAATTTAGAAAATATAATTAAAATATTGTAGTGATAAAATTATAATTAAAAAATATGACTAAATTAACTGAATTAATTCAATTTAATTTGTTTTAAAATATAATTATTATTTTTTAAATGTAATAAAATAATTTAAGTGATTAAGTTATTTTAATTAATTATGTTTTTAAGATATTATTAAAATAGTTTTAATGAATTATATTAATTATATTTTACCAATATAAATTTCTTTAAAAAATATAATTAAAAAGGTACCTTTATTTTAAAATAATTACACAATTAAAAAATATAACTAAAATAATTTATTTTAATTCATTTGAATTAATTGAAATGAAATGATATACTAAATAATGGTATAATTAATAAAATAAAATAATTAAATAAAGTTGGTAAAATATAAATACTTTAAAACTATTTCAATGCTATAATTAAAAAATTTCACTAAATATATATATAATTAATATATATATAACTAATGTTATTGAATTATAATTTTTATTAAGTATTTAAAACAAAATAATTATAATATGTATAAATAAAAAATGTAATTGAAAAATATAAATGATGTAATTAAAATATAAATAACTATAAAAATGAATCATTTTAATTAGACATTTTATTTATTTATTTAATATATTTATCTCATTTTTTTACTATAATAATTATTATAGTAATCAAATTATAATTTAACAAATAAATGAATTATTTTAATAGATATAATTAAAATAATCTAACTATTTAATTATTTTAATTACTTAATTACTTTAAGAAATAAATAATTATTTTAAAACTATCAAAAATGAATTATACTTAATGTTTAAAAAAAAGAAATTAAATATTTTAAAATAATTAATTTAATTTTTTATTTATATTAATATAAATTATAGTAATGTTGATAAAAAATTTATATAAAAATATTTTAAAATTAAAATATGATGGTTTTTTTATAATATATTTATTTCTATGTAGTGTCATTAAATATTTTTATATTAATATGATATTAGTTATTAGGATCATTTATAATTACGATTTGGTTACCCCTTTCTCTCTATGGGAACTGGTGTGGGCTCGAGTCACGCCAGACTTGAACATTGTGTGTATTATGCACAAGGTGATTCAAAGCCATTGACTAGTTGGGGAATGTGTGGCGTGCTTTGGGCTTGGTCAGGGCCCCCTGCAGGGAGTCAAGACTTACTCATACACATGTTTTTCAGTTGGGGTAATGCCTGAGTGGTAAACTCCATAATCATGCATCCAAAAGACCAGAGTTCGAATCACAGAACGCCCCTTAGGGGATTTACACCACAGGCGGTGATGATGCAGGCATGACGTTGGCAGACGGTGACACAAGCATGATGCAGGCCAAGTGATGCAGATTGGATGATGAAGGAATAATGTTGTATTGGGCTTTTAGTCCATGTTCATAGGCCACATAGCCTTGGGCCTACGAGCTATGTAATGGGTCTCCCTCTACCCAGATAAAAAGTGGTCTTTGCTTTCATAATAAAAAAGGCTTCAATTCTAATTTTTTTAGATTACAATTTGGTTTATTTATAAAATAATTTTTTTTATATTGTGTTAGGGAATGACAAGTATATAATTAATTTGATGTGCATAGAAAAATTAAATTGTGAATATTTATTTGTTTTTTTAATATATATAATTTTATAAGTTAAAATAAGGTTGGTAAAAAATTAATATTTAAAATTTTTAAAATTAATGAATTAATAGTAGTGTGTTTTAAATAACTTAAAATAACAATATCGAAAAAAAATTATAATATTTTAAAATATTATAAATTATAATAATGCTAATAAAAAAATAATATAAGAAAATTTAAAATTAATAATTTAAAGTAATTTTTATAAAATAAATAAAATTGTAATTTTTGAAAGTGTTGATCAATTAATATCATGTTAACAATTATTTTATATTTTTTATATTAATTTTTTTTTAAAAATAATTTATTATTTGTTTTTTAGAAAATAATGGATGGAACAAATAGACAACATTTTCTATTATGTAATCGCAGTTGGATAAGTTGTCAAAAAAATCCACATGATTCTGGTATAAATTATGACTATATTGAGGGTGATGAAACCTTTACTCCATTTGGCTCATCAAATTAATATTATATTTTAGAAGGAACAACTAAGTGTCCTTACAAGAAATGGGATCTTAGGTGATATAGAATGTTTGATAGTATTGGAGTTCATCCTTTACTTGTTTGGTTTTTAGTTAGATTTTGTTTTCTCGTATTAACTTCGTGAACATCAATCAGATGAAATTTTAAAAATTTACGATTATTGATCCATCACAATTTCAAATTTTAGCTTTTGAGGCTACTTTACCACCTTTTCAATGTGTGAAAACTCATAATGATAATAAAAATTCTCAATTTGAATCATTTTTATTTTATAACACATTGAAATCCACTGAGTACTTATATATTGAATACAAGATTTGAAAATTAGAAGTTATGAAATTTATGGCTATCAAATCAGATTTTTGAATGAATTATAAAAGTTTTAATAAAGTACTTATCTTAGTTAAATATATATTCTCAGAGTCCCCAAGGCCTAGCCTAGTGGAAAAGGGACTTATAGGGTGTCGGGGAGGTCTTGGGTTCGAGTCTCCCCGACTTCCTGCATGTGTATGTTTGCGTGTCTTTGTAGCTTTGTAATTTCCCTTCCCTGACCGTTTACAATATATTCTCGGATAAAAATATGCTACCAATTTTTTTATAAAAGTTAGAATCTTGGGCATAATTTGAAAATTTGTTATTAGAAAATTCATGCATGTCCAAATGATTTCATTATAAATTATAGTAATTATGAATCTTAACTTAATTTTCTAACATATGGACAATCAAGGTACAAAGACATGCAACATAGAAAAACCAAACCTTTTCCCATTAAATAGTTGAGGTATTTTTTAGAACAAATTGAAAGTTTATTCCGATATAGAAATAAAAGTAAAAAGACGCATGAAAAAGTAAGGATTCAATGAGTGAAAAAACTAACGTACACAAAATGAATAATTCCACAAACAAACTACACCACTCCCCATACCGACTAAAGCAACTACCGCAATCATCCATAATGATGAAGGGGTAAATAGTCAATTAGTAGGATCAAAGGAAACAAGACCAAAGACATCAAAACATCTACCTTTCTCGAGCAAACAAGGAAGGGTAGATAAAAAAATGAAAACAATCACAAAGAAAGAAAAATAAGCACAAATCATAAACCAACCTCGGCCACAATCAATCACCTTCAAGAAGATAGTCTTCATCCATCGAAGAGTCAAGGGGAACTTGTGGTCAATTGAAAGTGATAGGATCATGGGCTACTTAACAGGCTAACATGCAGCTATACAGGGAATAATTTCATTAACTACCAGGGGCAGTTTAGTCATGTGTGTAAGGGTTAGCTGGCGGGGTTGTTAGGTGGTGGGTGGGGCTGATAAATTGGGAGGGTCTATTGTTAGGAAAGAGGCATGTTTGTTTTGGTTAGTAGGTTATGTTGTGCAAAAAATCGGGGTGTTGTCTTGGCCTCAGAGTAGCATCTCGAAGGAATTTCTTCTTCTCTTCTCTTCTCCATTTTCTTCTACTCCTACCGTTCTCCTTCCCCTCCACTGTTGAACCACTGTATTACGGTCTGATATTACAAAATTCCTTCATTTTCTATCTCTCACACCTATCAATTTCTGCTCTCATTGAGAGATTTTTGAGATACAGTTTGAGAGAGAATTAAGAAAACAGTTCTTGATCAGAAAATTTAAGGCAGGCGCATCAGAGGAAATCAAAACTGCTTCGATCCTTATAGAAATGAAGAAAGATAACCACAGATGCGTAAAAAATAGAGGAACCTGACACAATTGTTGGCGCACCAGCCACAACAGTAGAGGCAGAACAAGATGTTAGTATTCGACTTGCAAAAGTTGAGTGTTGCGCTAGATTAAGCGGGCGCATCAGCCACACCAGAAGCAAGCAGACCTAGTTCGCTCGAACCTATTGATGTGGACTTCAGCTTGCTTTAAGCTCGATCGAATGTGGTTGGGGCAAACTATGCTAGATGAGACAGAATAGGACCTCCCAATTATGTCATACAAAACAGACGTTGACGCCACACCTGAAGTTAGTGGACTTGTATCGTGCGGAGCAGCTCACACAGACTACTCACTACAAGGAGAACTCGCTCGTTGTTTCGGTTGTGCAGCAGTTTTATCCCCACATGAATGGAGAACATAGTCACTAGTTTAGAGACTTCAGTAGAAGAGTTGTGAGCTAGTTCCCAAGGACAGGAGGTCGGGCAGCTACGGCTCGAGAACTAGATGTGGGATTTGATGGTGATGTTGGCTTAATAAGGGACGAATCAGGCAGAACACCCGAGTCACAAAGAAAAAAAGGGGAAATCAGTTCTCTTAGAGAATGGAGGGAGCAGTTTAAACACCATTGCTTTGAACATAGATTGTGGACCAGAGACACTGATGGTCGGCGAGGGTGAGCGCAAAATGGAGTGGAAGGTGTTGCGACAGACATCAACCAGAAAACTGGAAATGCTTGTTTTCTCTGCTGAGGATCTGATTACTTGGATTACCCGTGTTGAAACATTCTTTTTCATCTACCGCACACATGAAGAGTTCAAAGTGCCATTGGAGAAATTGAGTATGGATGGGCTGGCTCAGTATTGGATACTTTCTATGAAGTCAGTTCAGCCACAACTTTCATGGAAGTTGTTCAAGGAGGAGCAACTCAATAGATATGGAGTCGCAACAGAGGAAGATCCAATGATTTGTTTGAAGAACTTACGCCAAGGTGGAATAATGGATGAATATATTGATGAACTTGAATTCATTGCCTTCCAGATTCCCGACCTTTCTAAAATTTGGTAAAAGATACTTTTTAATAGTGGGCTTAAACCAAAGATTGGCAGTACGATTATGACTCACAAGCCACCAAGCAAGGCGCAACTCCTCACTCTGACCAAGAGAGTAGAACACGAGTTGTTGTCCACGGGAATACTTCTACAACTTGCACCTCGAGACGGGCAGACTATTTTTAGCAGACAAGAGAGAAGTTGGAACCCTAATACAGTGAAACTGGATCCATAAATAGAAGTTGTATATAAGGAACGATGAGGAGGAGACAATGTACCTCGGGAGAGGGGAGTTCAATGTCTGTCCAAAGAGGAATTTGAGGAAAGGAAAATAAAGGGATTGTGCTATGCCTATGGACAAATATTCAGTTCGGGGCATCGGTGTTCGACAAAGGGTTACAAGATGATGGTATGGCAGAGTATCAAGCCATCAAGTAAGGAGGAAGACGAACCAATATTGGGACCCGAGAAGAATGGATCATACGATTGAAGAGGCAACTTGAAAGATTTCCACCTTAAGGGCGAGGTGAAATTTCAAGGGGAAGATAATGATAGGATCATGAGCTACTTAATGGGCCGGTATACAGCTGTACAAGGAATAATTTCATTAATTGCTAGGGGTATTTTATTCACGTGTGTGTAAGGGTTAACTGACAAGGTTGTTAGGTGGTGGGTGGGGCTAATAAATGGGGAGGGTCTGTTGTTAGGAAGGGGGCGTGTTTGTTTTGGTTAGTAGGTTTTGCGGTGTAGAAAATTAGGTTGCTTCCTTGTCCTTGGAGCAGCATCTCGGATGAATTTCTTCTTCTCTTTTCTTCTCCATTTTCTTCTTCTATTTCCTTCTCCATTTTCTTCTTCTACTACATTTCTCCTTCTCCTCCATTATCAAACCACTGTATTACAATATGATATTATAGAATTCCTTCATTTCTCTCTCTCTCACCGATCAATTGGTTCTCTCATTGATATATTTTTGAGAGATGGTTTGAGAGAGAATCAAGAAAATAGTTCTTGATCGGAAAATTTGAGGTAGCCACACTAAAGGAAATCACAACTGCTTCGCTCTTCATAGTAGTGAAGAAAGACACCCAAGAGCACACTAGACATGTGAAAAAAGAGGAACCTGACACAATTGTTGGCACACTAGCCACAACAGTAGAGGTGGGATGAGATGGTGGTATGCGACTCACAACAGTTGAGTGCTACGCTGGACGAAGTGGGAACATCAGCCACACCACAAGCAGGCGAACATGGTTCACTTGAACTAGTTGACGCGGACAACAGCTCGCTTTATCGAACGCAATTGGGGCAGACGATGCCAGACAAGACTGAATAGGACCACCCAATTATGTCAGACGAAACAGACAACGACGACACACCTGAAGCGAGTGAACCTGTATCGTGCAGAGCAGCCGGCAAAAACTACTCACTACAAGGAGAACTCGCTCACTGTTTCGGTTGTGCATCAATTTTATGCCCACACGAATGGAGAATAAAGTCACTAGTTTAGAGACTTCAGTAGAAGAGCTGCAAGCTAGTTCCCAACGACAGAAGGTTGGGCAGCTATGGCTTGAGAGCCAAATGTGAGATTTGATGATCATGTTGGCACAACAAGGGACGAATCGGGTAGAACAACTGAGTCACAAAACTGAAAAGGGGAAATCGGTTCTCTTAGAGGAAGGAGGAAGCAATTTAAACATTGCTACTTTGGACACCGATCGCGTACCAAAGACACTGATGGTCGGCGAGGGTGAGCGCAAAATGGAGTGAGAGGTGTTGCGCATAACATCAACCAGACAACTGGAAATGTCTGTTTTATCTGGTGAGTATCTGATCACATGAATTACCCGTACTGAAACGTTTTTTTTTTCTATCTACCACACGCGTGAAGAGTTCAAAGTGTCATTGGCGCAATTGAGTATGGACGAGCTGACTCAGTATTAGATACTTTCTCTGAAGTCAGTTCAGCCGCAACTTTCATGAAAGCGGTTCAAGGAGAAGCTACTCATTAGATATGGTGTCGCAACAGAGGAATATCTGATGATTTGTTTGAAGAACTTATGCCAAGGTGGAACCGTGGATGAATATATTGGTGAATTTGAATGCATTGCCTTTCAAATTCTCGACCTTTCTAAGATTTAGTACAAAAGTCTGCTTATTGGTGGGCTTAAACCAGAGATTGACAACACGGTTATGACTCACGAGCCACCAAGCAAGGCATGACTCCTCACTCTGACCAGGAGAGTAAAACACGAGCTGTTGTCCATGAAAATACTTCCACAACTTGCATCCCGAGACGAGCAGACTGTTTATAGCAACCAAGGGAGAAGTTGGAACCCCAATATAGTGAAGCTGGTTCCACAAATAGAAGGTGCAGAGAAGGAACGGTGGGGAGGAGACAATGTACCTCGAAAGCGGGGATTCCAATGTATGTCTAAAGAGAAATTTGAGAAAAGGAAAATGAAGGGATTGCGTTATGCTTATGGACAAAGATTCAGCCTGAGGCATCAGTGTTCGACAAAGGGTTGCAAGGTGATGGTATGTGAGAGTATCGAGCCGACAAGCGAAGAGAAACATGAACCAATATTGGGACCCAAGAAGAATGGATTGTACGATTAAAGATGCAACTTGGAAGATTTTTACCTTGAGGACAATGGAATTTCAAAGGGAAGGCAATTATAGGATCGTGGGCTACTTAAGGGGCTAGCGTGCATTTGTACAGAGAATAATTTCATTAACTGCCAGGGGCAATTTAGTCACGTGTTTAAGGGTTAGTTGACAGGGTTGTTAGGCGGTGGGTGGGGCTAATAAATAGGGAGGGTCTGCTGTTAGGAAGGGGCACATTTGTTTTGGTTAGTAGGTTCTGTTGTGTAGAAAATCGGCTTGCTTCCTTGGCCTCAGAGCAGCGTCACGGAGGAATTTATTCTTCTCTTTTCTTCTTCGTTTTCATCTTCTACCTTTCTCCTCCTCCACTGCCGAACCATTGTATTACGGTATGATATTACATAATTCCTTCATTTTCTATCTCTCACACCTATCAGCCATTGTATTACGGTATGATATTACATAATTCCTTCATTTTCTATCTCTCACACCTATCAGAATTTAAGGTATTCCACTACCTGAGATACCTCTTACAAGAAATATTCCCTGCTTGGAATTCTTTTTAGTATCCCAATGAAACATCATTCATTGTACTAAAAATTTTCTCTGGGACCTAATTTTGAATAAGTTTTTGGACATCCTTGATACTAGTATCATACACCACAGAAGGCATCTCAGATATCGCCATAGGGGTGAGAAAGCTCTAGAACCCCTCAAGAGAACAGTCAATCTTCTCCAAAGAGTTAGATCCTCCTCAACCTCCTGCATTGAACCTTCTCTGAAGAACATCATCCTCCTGAACATCCACATATGCTGTCTGATCGTTATCTATACAGCCTTGCAAGTCTTCCAGGTGGGTAGAAGACACACCCTTGCAGACTGCTTCACCTCAAATCTTAGAAGTCTGGACCACCGAACCTTGAGCAACTTCAGTGACATCTCTGGTCTAGTCCCAGGGTTCTTCACCTATATTCTCAATATCCTCAGTGGATTCTGATATTTGACCCTGAACTGGAAGCAATCCAGAAACACTAAGCCCTACAATAGGAGCAAAAGATTCTGGAACCACCGCTTGCTGCGCATGAACATAAATAGATTGTATTGATTTAGAGTCAGATCCATCCAATTCCAAATCCACCACCAGACCAGAGTTAGTGTCCTAAGGATCAGCTTCATTTAACATCACCAGAGAAGTTTCGAACTGCTGGTCTTCACCAACACCTGCATAACCGGCTATTCCAGGCACAAAAACATCAAAATGATTCTCCACATCGGGCAAGGGCACCATCGGGCCACACGGATCACCCCAAACAAGCACTCCTTCAATCGAAGGCATCTGGGCTCCTACTTCAGAGACCATAGCCAGCCCCTCCTCAAGCTCACGAGTTGAGCCGCATGATGGAGACCCAACCACTGAAAAAGGGCCTTTCTTCTCCTGATTGGAAACTGTAAACTTCGATTTCCATCGACAATAAGAAACACAATGGTACATAAATTTATATTCGACTCATAAATAATCTTTTGCCTTGTACCTTTCCCGCTGATCTCCCTGAAGCAGATGAAAATCGGCAGAGGATGAGAGAGATCCATCTCAACAAAAAGGCGAGCGTAAAGTGGAAAATGACCGGTGGACATTCTCCAATCGAAGCAAAGAAAACATCCAATGGAGTCACCTCATCGATAAAGAATCACAGGATTTTGGAAATGTAGTGGACGCTTCGGCAAGCTGATCCATATTGCCGCCCTACCACTATCTCTCTTCACGTGAACCTCTGGAGCGCATCAAGCGAAAATTGAACGAGTTAAAAGAACGAAATGACTGAGACCACGCCAAAGCAATGTTGTCCGCATCTGCACAACAGATAGAAAAAGGCAAGGACTCAGGGAGCCGACTACCAGCCTATGTTTCAACCCCTCCGCGAAATGATATGCCTGACGAAGTCGTCTAATGAAGGACATCACAGACCAAATTTTGCAACCAACGTGAAAGCGTGGATGCCGATGGCATCAGCAATTTCAGCAGGAATGAGTTCAATCACCATGATACCGTCGAGCACCAAAGAGGCGCCGGGTTGAAGAGGAAAATCCGGGAGAACTGTTATGGAGTCATGAGTAGCGATGCAAAGCGGGCTCACGGCCCGCGGGCTTTGCGGGTATAGGGCGGATATGGGGCGGGGCGGGCCTGAAAATTTTGACCGTTTAGAGTGCGGGCCAATGCGGGTTGAGCCCGCGCGGGTGCGGGCTAATGCGGGTTGAGCCCGCGCGGGTGCGGGCTTGCCCGCGGGCCTGATTTAAAAAAAAATATATTATTTTTACAATATATGTTTCTTTAACATTTTAGTTTTTTTAATAAAAAAATAATGGTTAAACGGTGACATATGATTTCTCACCGTAATGGTCATATTAATTCACCATTTATTCACATGTGAATTTTAAATAGGCATATATTTATTGTTTTAATATGATATTATGTTATTAATATAGTATTTATTAACTATATTTACATGGTGTGTCAACCTATCTCTCAAAAAATGGAACTCATCGCCCCTGTTCATGGTTTCAATTCTATAAGAGTTATTATAATCATAATATGTTTTAGGTTGATTTAATTTTGTTATTATTTAATTTAATTTTTTTATTAAGAGAATTGGATAGAACCTCGTGAAAACACTAATAGCTTCCTCTGAAACTAATCGTTACCTGGAGAAACTTCATTCATTCACTGGTTTAGTTGTTCACATCACCACACAACCAATATTATCATTCATTGTCCATCACCGATCACTCACCTACATTCTATTGCAACAGTTCACCACCACATCGGCACTACCACATGCCACCATTAACACACAAAAAAATGTTCTATCACATTCTTTGAAGCCCTAGTTATTGTTAATTCATACTTCTCCCCACAAATACCTTTAAGAATGATAAAAAATAGAGTATTTAAATGATTATAAATAGTATTTTTTTTGTAATGGTGGGTAAGCCCGCGGGCAACCCGCGGGTTTATGCGGGGTGGGGCGGGCTTGAAATTTTTTGTTCGCATTATATGCGGGCTTTTGCGGACAAACCCGCGTGGGCTCAAACCCGTGCGGGCTTGGCCCGCCTCGCCCCGGCCCGCCCGTTTCGCATTACTAGTCATGAGATAACTATATATAATTTAGTTGCGCAACAAAATTTTACATCGAGAATAGCATTATTGTGAGTAATTAGTGACTTTCTTGTGCAGGAAATATTATATGAATATTTTATGGATGACAATAAAACATTTATATTTGTCAATGAAATAAAACCTTGTTTTTTAATTATCATTGGAGAATTATTAAAAATTACTGATAGATTGTTGTCCTAAATTATTAAAACAATCCAAATGCGTTTGCTCAATTTTCAGTATGTCAGTTTAGTTTTTTTACTAAAATGTCATTTCAAACTGGAAACACGCATTATGAGTCATACCGGTCGTATCGTGCATCAGGTTGATATGAGACTGGTTCATACACATCAAAAATGACTTATGAATCGTTGTCCTAAATTATCAAGGCAATCGGAGTGTGTTTTCTTGGTTTTCAGTGAGTGACACGTTTTGAACTAAAATGTCAATTTTAAACTAATAACGGATACTTTTAGTCATACCGGTCACACTGTGCATCGGATAGAGATGTGTTTGACTCATACACGTCAAAAATGACTCATAGATCATTTTCCTAAAGTATCAAAACAATTCGAACACATTTTCTCGGTTTTCAGTATGTCACTTGTTGTTTTTACTTAAATTAATGTTAATTATAAATAAAAAGAGACACTTTGAGTTATACCGGTTACATCGTGCGTTGTATTGAGATGCGGTTGATTTATACACATCAAAAATGAGTAATAAATCATTGTCATAAAATATCAAAACAATTTGAATCTGTTTGCTCGGTTTTCGGTATGTCACTTGTTGTTTTTACTTAAATAAATGTAAATTTTAAATAAAAATAGATACTTTGAGTTATACCGGCCACACTGTGCATTGTATTGAGGTATGTCTAATTCTTACATGTCACATGTGACTAATAGATCATTGTCCTAAAATATCAAAACAATCTAAATGTGTTTGCTTAGTTTTTGGTATGTCTCATGTTGATTTTACTTAAATTAATGTCAATTTTAAATAAAAAGCGACACTTCGAGTTATACCGGCCACACTGTGTATCGTATTTAGATGCGACTGATTCCTACACATCATAAATGAATAATTGATCATTTTCCTAAAATATCAAAACAATCTGAATGCATTTGTCCAGTTTTCAGTATATCACTTGTTGTTTTTACTTAAATTAATGTCAATTTGAAATAAAAAGAGACACTTTGAGTTATATCAGCCACATCGTGCATCGTATTGAGGTGTGGATAATTTCTATACATAAAAAATGACTAATAGATTGTTGTACTAAAATATAAAATCAATCATAATGTGTTTGCTCAGTTTTCAGTATGTCAATTGTGTTTTTTTACAAAAATGTCATTTCAAACTGGAAACACGTATTTTGAGTCATACCGGTCTCATCGTGCATCCAATTGAGGTGTGGTTGACTTCTACACGTAAAAAACGAGTTATGGATCGTTGTCCTAAAATATTACAACAATCTGAATGTGTTTACTCGGTTTTGAGTATGTCACTTGTTCTTTTACTTAAATAAATGCTAATTTTAAATAATGACACATTTGGAGTTATATCGGTCACACCATGCATCAGATTGAGGTGCGGTTGATTCCTACATGTCAAAAATTACTAATAAATCATTTTCGTAAAGTATCGAAACCATCCTAATGTGCTTGTATAGTTTTCAGTATGTCAGTTGTGTTTTTTACTAAAATATCATTTCAAACTAAAAACACGCATTCTGAGTCAACCAGTCGTATCATGCGTCGGTTTGACATGAGACTACTTTATTCATGTCACAAATAACTTATGAATTGTCTTCCTAAATTATCAAGACAATCAGAGTGCATTTCTCTTGGTTTTCAATGAGTGATAGGTTTTGAACTAAAATGTCAATTTTAAACTGATAACGAACAATTTTAGTCATATCGGTCACACCGTGCGTCAGATTGAGGTGCAATTGACTCCTACATGTCAAAAATGACTCATGGATCATTTTACTAATATATCAAAATAATCTGAATGTGTTTGGTCAGTTTTCAGTATTCACTTGTTATTTTTACTTAAATTAATGTCAATTGTAAATAAAAGGCGACATTTTGAGTTATACCGGCCACACCGTGCGTCGTATTGAGGTGCGACTAATTCCTACATATCACAAATGACTAATAGATCATTTTCCTAAAATATCAAAACAATCAGAATGCATTTTCTTAGTTTTTGTTATGTCACTTGTTGTTTTTACTTAAATTAATGTCAATTTTAAATAAAAAGAGACACTTTGAGTTATATTAGCCACACTGTGTGTCGTATTGAGGTGAGACTGATTCCTACACATCAAAAATGACTAATAGATCGTTTTCCTAAAATATCAAAACAATCCTAATGTGTTTTCTCAATTTTCTGTTTGTCACTTGTTGTTTTTACTTAAATTAATGTCAATTTTAAATAAAAAGAGACACATTGAGTTATATCGGCCCCACTGTACGCCGTATTGACGTGCAACTGATTCCTACACGTCATAAATAACTAATAGATCGTTTTCATAAATATAAAAAAAATCCAAAAGAATTTGTTCAGTTTTTAGTATGTCACTTGTTGTTTTTATTTAAATTAATGTCAATTTGAAATAAAAAGGGACACTTTGAGTTATACCGGCCACACCATGCATTGTATTGAGGTGCCACTGATTCCTACACATCACAAATGACTAATTGATTGTTTTCCTAAAATATCACAACAATAAGAATGCGTTTGCTTAGTTTTCCTTATGTCAGTTGTGTTTTTTTACTAAAATGTCATTTTAAACTGGAAACACGCATTTTGAGTCATACCGGTCGCATCGTGCATCAGATTGAGGTGTGGTTGACTCCTATACATAAATAATGAGTTATGAATCATTTTTCTAAAATATCAAAAACAATTCGAATGTGTTTTCTTAGTTTTGAGTATGTCACTTGTTCTTTTACTAAAATTAACGTCAATTTTAAATAATGGCACATTTAGAGTTATACCGGTCACACCGTGCAATAGATTGAGGTGTTGATGATTCTTACCTATCATAAATTTCTGATGGATCGTTGTCTATAAGTATAAAAACAATCTGAATGTGTTTGCTTAGTTTTCAGTGTGTCAGTTGTGTTTTTATTACTAAAATGTCTTTTCAAACTGGAAACACGCATTATGAGTCATACCGATCGCATCGTGCATCGATTTGACATGAGGTTGCTTCATACACAACAAAAATGAATTATGAATCATTTTTCAAAATTATCAAGATAATTGGAGCGTGTTTTCTTGGTTTTTAGTGAGTGATATGTTTTGAACAAAAATATCTATTTTAAACTAATAACAAACTCTTTTAGTTATACCGGTCACACTGTGCATCAGATTGAGGTGCGGTTGACTCCTACATGTCAAAAATGACTCATGGATCATTTTTCTAAAGTATTAAAACAATATGAACGCGTTTCTTTAGTTTTCAGTATGTCACTTGTTTTTTTACATAAATTAATGTCAATTTTAAATAAAAAGAGACACTTTGAGTTGTACCAGTCACACCGTGCTCCGTATTGAGGTGATTCTTATTCCTACATGTCAAAAATGACTAATATATCATTTCCCAAAAATATCAAAACAATCCGAATGCGTTTGCTAGGTTTTCATCATGTCATTTGTTATTTTCACTTAAATTAATTTCAATTTTAAATAAAAAGAGATACTTTGAGTTATAACGGACACACCGTGAATCATATTGAGGTAAGAATGATTCAAACATGTCACAAATGACTAATATATCATTTTACTAAAATACCAAAACAACAAAAATGCATTTTCTCAGTTTTCAGTATGTCACTTTTTGTTTTTACTTAAATTAATGTCAATTTTAAATAAAAAGAGACGCTTTTAGTTATACCAGCCACACCGTGCATCATATTGAGGTGTGGTTGATTCCTACATGTCACAAATGACTAATAGATCATTTTCCTAAAATATAAAAACAATCCTAATGATTTTTTTTGGTTTTTAGTATGTCACTTATTGTTTTTACTTAATTTAATGTCAATTTGAAAAAAAAGACAGTTTGAGTTATACCAGCTACACCGTGCATCGTATTGAGGTATAGATGATTCCTAAAAATAAAAACCGACTAATAGATCATTTTCCTAAAATATCAAAACAATCCAAATGCGTTTTCTTGATTTTTAGTATGTCATTTGTGTTTTTTACTAAAATTTCATTTCAAACTAGAATTATGCATTTTGAGTCATACTGGTCACATCGTGCGTCATATTGAGGCGTGATCAACTCCCACACATCGCAAATGAGTTATGGATCATTTTCCTAAAATATCAAAACAATAAAAATGTATTTTCTTGGTTTTGAGTGTGTCACTTGTTCTTTTACTAAAATTAATGTCAATTTTAAATAATGACACATTTAGAGTTATACCGATCTCACCATGCGTCGGATTGAGGTGAGACAGATTCCTACCTATAAAAAATTACTTATGGGTAATTTTTGTAAAGTACCAAAATAATAAAAATGTGTTTTCTTGATTTTCAGTATTTTATTTGTGTTTTTTTACTAAAATTTCATTTCAAACTAGAAACACACATTACGAGTCATACCAGTCGCATCGTGCATCGGTTTGATGTGAGGCTACTTCATACACGTCAAAAATGACTTATGAATAATTATCCTAAATTATCAATATAATCAGAGTGTGTTTTCTTAGTTTTTAGCAAGTGACATGTTTTGAACTAAAATGTCAATTTTAAACTGATAATGGAAACTTTTAGTCATACCGATCACACCACGCATTAGATTGAGGTGTGGTTGACTCATAAACATTAAAGATGACTCATGGATAATTTTTCTAAAGTATTGAAACAATAAAAATACATTTTCTTGGTTTTTAGTATGTCACTTGATGTTTTTACATAAATTAATGTCAATTTAAAATAAAAAGAGACACTTTGAGTTTTACTGGCCACACTGTGAATTGTATTGAGGTACGACTGATTCCTATACATCAAAAATGAATAATAAACCATTTTACTAAAATATCCAAATAATAAGAATGTGTTTTCTCAGTTTTCGATATGTCACTTGTTGTTTTTACTTAAATTAATACCAATTTTAAATCAAAAGAGACACTTTGAGTTATACCGGCCACACTGTGCATTGTATTGAGGTGAGTCTGATTCCTATATGTTGAAAATGAATAATATATCATTTTCCTAAAATATCAAAACAATTCTAATGCGTTTGCTCAGTTTTCGGTATGTCACTTGTTGTTTTTACTTAAATTAATGTCAATTTTAAATAAAAAGAGTCACTTTGAGTTATATCGGCCACACTGTGTATCATATAGAGGTGCAGATGATTCCTACATGTCACAAATTACTAATAGATCATTTTCCTAAAATATCAAAACAATCTGAATGTATTTGTTCGGTTTTCAGTATGTCACTTTTTCTTTTTTACTTAAATTAATGTTAATTTGAAATAAAAAGAGACACTTTGAGTTATACCATACACACCATGCATCATATTGAGGTGTGAATTATTCCTAAACATCAAAAATGACTAATATATCATTTTCCTAAAATATTAAAACAATTCTAATGTGTTTGCTCATTTTTTAGTATAGTAGTTGTGTTTTTTTACTAAAATGTCATTTCAAACTGGAAACATGCATTTTGAGTCATATTGGTTGCATCGTGTATCATATTGAGGAACGATTGACTCATAAATGGCCAAAATTACTCATGGATAATTTTTCTAAAGTATCAAAACATTCTGAATGCATTTTATTGGTTTTCTATATGTCACTTGTTGTTTTTACTCAAATTCATGTCAATTTTAAATAATGACAAATTTGGAGGTATACCAACCACACCATGTGTCGAATTAAGGTGTGTCTAATTCCTAGCTTTTAAAAAAATTATGGATCTTTTTTCTAAAGTATCAAATCAATCCGAATGCGTTTTCTCATTTTTTATTATGTCAATTGTGTTTTTTTACTAAAATATCATTTCAAATTAGAAACACACATTATGAGTCATACCAATCGCATTGTGTATCGGTTTGATGTGAGATTACTTCACACACATAAAAAATAAATTATTAATCATTTTACGAAATTATTAAGGTAACCGGAGCACGTTTTTTTGGTTTTCATTGAGAGTCATGTTTTGAACTAAAATGTCAATTTTAAATTTGTAACGGACACTTTTAGTCATACCGGTCACACCATGCATAATATTGAGGCGAGTTTGACTCTTAAACATCAAAAATTACTCATTAATAATTTTACTAAAATATCAAAACAATCATAATGCATTTTCTCAGTTTTCAGTATGTCACTTGTTGTTTTTTACTTAAATTAATGTCAATTTTAAATAAAAAGAGACACTTTGAGTTATACCATCCACACCATGAATTGTATTGATGTGAGGCTGATTCCTACATTTCAAAAATGACTAATAAATTATTTTCATAAAATATAAAAACAACCTAAATGCGTTTGCTTAGTTTTCGGTATGTAACTTGTTGTTTTTACTTAAATTAATGCCAATTTTAAATCAAAAGAGACACTTTGAGTTATACTAGACACATAGTGCATCATATTGAGATGAGACTGATTTATACACATCAAAAATGAATAATACATTGTTTTCCTAAAATATAAAAACAACCCGAATTCATTTTCTTAGTTTTTGGTATGTCACTTGTTGTTTTTACTTAAATTAATGTCAATTTTAATTAAAAAGGACACTTTGAGTTATATCGGCCATATTGTGCGGCATATTGAGATGCGTTTGATTCCTATATGTTGAAAATGAAAAATATACCATTTTCCTAAAATATCAAAACAATCTGAATGCATTTTTTTGGTTTTAAGTATGTCACTTGTTGTTTTTACTTAAATTAATGTCAATTTAAAATAAAAAGAGACACTATGAGTTATACCGGCCACACCATGAATCATATTGAGGTTCATCTAATTCTTACATGTCAAAAATCACTAATAAATTGTTTTACTAAAATATCAAAACAATCCCAAATCATTTACTTGTTTTTCAGTATGCCAATTGTGTTTTTTTACTAAAATGTCATTTCAAAATGGAAACACGCATTTTGAGTCATATTGGTCGAATAATGCATTAGATTGATGTTTGGTTGATTCCTACAGGTCAAACATGACTAATTTATTGCTTTCATAAAGTATCAAAACAATCTGAATGTGTTTGCTCGATTTTTATTTTTTGAGTTGTTGTTTTTTACTTAAATTAATACCAATTTTAAATAAAAAGAGACACTTTGAGTGATATTTTCCACAATGTGAATCTTATTTATGTGCATATGATTACTAAACATAAAAAATGACGTATATATAATTATCCTAAAATATAAAAACAATCCAAATGTGTTTTCTTAGTTTTCAGTATGTCACTTGTTGTTTTTACTTAAATTGATGTCAATTTTAAATAAAAAGACACACTTTGAGTTATACCAACCACACCATGCATCATATTTAGGTGAAGTTGATTCCTACACAAAAAAATGACTTAAAAATCGTTTTCCTAAAGTATCAAAACAATATTAATGATTTTTCTTGGTTTTTAGTATGTCACTTGTTGTTTTTTACTTAAATTAATGTCAATTTTAAATAAAAAGAGACACTTTTAGTCATACCAGCCACACCGTGAGTCATATTGATATGTGAATGATTCTTACACATTAAAACTGATGTATATATCATTTTCCTAAAATATCAAAACAATCATAATGCGTTTTCTCAGTTTTCAGTATGTCACTTGTTGTTTTTACTTAAATTGATGTCAATTTGAAATAAAAAGAGACACTTTGAGTTATACCAACCACACTATGCATCGTATTGAGGCGAGACTGATTCCTACACATCGAAATTGACTTATAGACCATTTTACTAAATTATCAAAACAATCCGTATGCATTTGCTCAGTTTTTATTATGTCACTTATTAGTTTTACTAAAAGGAATATCAATTTTAAATAAAAATAAGCACTTTGAGTGATACTAGTCACTTGTTCTTTTTGCTCGGTTTTGATTAGGTTAGTTTCTATGATACCAACTATATTGACCCATAAATTTCATATATAGATATCACATATTATTATATTAATATTCCTTATATAACATAATGATCCATTCCATAATAGTTTAGGTCTAGTGCTTTTGGAAATATGGAAACATAAAGAACTACTTTATAAGAGTCTCTAATTAAGTTATTCTTTACTAGAAACCTTCTTATACATATATTTTCTAAAACCATTCTTAATAACCTAAGGATATTTAACATAATAAAGTCTGGTCATAAATGCTCAATAAGTGTAAACGGGGGCGATATCAATGATCATATAAAGAAATTAACTTACAAATAGTAGATAAAATGATGAAAAAATTATTTAATTACATAAAAGACACACTTTGAGTCATAATATACACATCATGTATTACCATTCTTTCCATTTGATTTATTTTTCAAAATGGAAACACTGCATTGTCAACATTTATCACTTTACATCAAGTTCCCTCCACTACCTTTGAAGAAAAGTGATAAATTCTGACACTACATGGGTGACAAGGTTTTGAGGGAGAGTAAGTTTGTGAATGTCATTGTTTGTATGAGTAGTAAAACATTTAATTTAGATTATTTTAATGTAGTATAGAACATATAATATTATGAGGTAAAAAATAGTATATTAAAAAAAACTTTACCTTCTCATTGAATTATGAGTTGCAGCCTCGAAGTCCAATAACTCACAAGCATGATCAGTTTTGAACAAACCGCCCCAACTCAAAAAAAGGAATCCAAATGTATAAGAAAAAAAATCTTATATGGGTAATAATAAAAATAATTAAATTAAACATAAATATAAAACAATCTGCTACTTTTATGGATGTCACATCTTCATGCTATTTGTGTACATTCTTCCATCAGGTATGTTACCTATTCGTTTCTGAGCACATCTATATCGTCTTGTGAATATGAGTTCTTTCAACAGTCATCGTAGTACTGGAAAAATATAAATACACAAAGTATTGATAAATATTTTAAATGAAATAGTAATTATATACTAAAATACCTATTCAAGGATTCTAGCTTGTTCATGGAATATTATCTCTCACATTAATTTACAAACATAATAATTGTAATCCTTTCCATTGGTTTGTTTTGGAAACTATAGAAACATTGAGTAGAATAAGTAATTTGTTTTGATATGTGTTTGGATAGTGAAATCTTATTATATATACCTTGATACTTATCCAGTTATAGAACTTGTATTCCCCTGTTCTTATCCCCTGACCTCATTCCATATTTTTCACGATAGTGATGCACTACCCTATCATAACAGAATCCTTATAAAAAGATAATATAAATTATATAAATTGATGTTTAGTTCTAAAATGTTGGATTTAGTGTATTAAAAATTGAAATACGCCATCATTTGTGGATGGTTTTTTGGATATACAAGCATTGAATCTAGGAAATAAATCTTTGGAGTATCCAAATTTACCACAATGAGCATCCAATGTCGCCTAAAAACACAAAAAGAAATAAGTAATGAAAGAAATAAAAATATATTTGATATGATTAAATTGTAGAGTTTTACCCCTAAATCATTAGTATTCAATAGAGTATGTCATCTTAAATTTTTCTTTGAAAAAATTTGATCATACCTTCCACGATTTCATTCTTTTTTTTCTATCTATTTCTTTTTGTTCTGTGGAGGAGACGTGAGGATTAACGAGTCTGAATTTTTTTCATGGGAAAATCTCTTCGATTGTTTTTCATATATACTTCTTCCAAAAATATGAAATGTATTTAGTCACAATTAATATAATATATCAACTTTTGGAAAATAAAATAATGAAAACATACCCTGTCACGACCCGTCCATGGGCCCGTGCTGTGACTACCCCAAGCCCGCCTTCCTTAGGCCAAGGGCTGGCGACTAGCACCAAAAAGGCATATCCCAGATAAAAGGGAATGCATTTCCTTTAAACATTAAACTCACACAAAATGTACACAACCAGAGATAACCAAAATGTAACACCCCAAGCTTCCATGGTACACTTCTCTTTGAATAATAGAGCAGCGTGTGTTGTACGCAACCTCGAGTTCTAACACACCGTGACCAATCAAAGTAGCCGTTATGAATAGTAATACCCACTTTTTGAAATTATATAAATTTTATATTTCAGAATGGACTTCATTTTTGGATTCAGAATATCGAAATTAGCCTATGTTGAATTTTTGGTATTTTTCTGAGAACTTCCAATTTTCAATGAATAGTGAAAAATACTTTAAAACAACATTTTTAATCAAAATAATTTATAGTGATAAACTATATGATTGAGTGGTTTTAAAGTATAATTAGAATATATTTTAACCGTTTTATCCAATGGTGGTCATTAGAATTAATTTCACTTTGAAATTGGACATTAAAAATTGTCAATCTTTTGATATATATTGTTTTATAAAAACACGCTATTTGTTGTGACAGCGAGAATGAAAAACATCAATTTTTGATGAATAGTGAAACCACTAAGTGGTAGTTAAAACACTAATTTTTCGTTTAAATGAAACTTTACCACTTCTGTGAATTGAATTTCAAAAATCCGACATACATGTTTGTCATTAGTAAGTAAAATGTGGTTCAATGGGATGAAAATAATTTTTGGTGAATAGTAACTTTTAAGTTTTATTAATCGCGATTACATGTAATTAGTGTAATTTAAGGTAAATATAATGATATAATAATATGAAATTACCTTTACACTTGTCCTACCCTTATTGGATGAGTCATGGCCGGCCAAGAAAATCCATGGGTCAACTTGGGGACCCCATGGAGCCACTTGGGTAAGAAAATGACATTAATAACCTTTTATTTAAAGTAAAAATAAAATTATCACAAACATGTGTTGTTTTACTAAAAAAATTATTACATAGGGTTATATAAGTTAAATTTTCGACTATAAATATTCATTGGAAAGATAAAAATATTTCCTACATTATGGTAATTTTTTTATAATTTTTAGGCATTAAATAAATAAATTTATTTATGACACCATGATGATGCAGCGATTACCTCATTAATGAACAATTTAAATAAAATGAAAAGATAAGGTAAAATATAAGACTTAAACATATCTAAAACCTATTGGATGGGTATATTTAAAAAACTTATCACCTTATCCTCGAAATATATCATTTTGGTACCTTTAAAACCTGAAAAGAATTTCATAATAAAGTAACATTTCATGACTTTCCAAAAGTGCCCCTCCTCTCCTCTTATAAAATCTCCCCACATCTACCACCTTATTCACACCTTCAAAGACATTTGTCTCGACAAACCTATGCCCAAATACTCTCTCACCTTCCCTTTATTACTCTTAAAATCCTCAATTTGGGTATAACTCTTCCCAAGGAAGCCTTTGGCTCAAATCAAAAAGAGTTACCCGATTTTAAGGTAATGTCTTCTCTTATGTTCTTTTATTTTATTTTGCTTCTACAACCCCTTAAACTCTTTTTATTCCTTTATTTTGTAACAAAAAAAGTATCTTAAATATACTAGGATGTTTTTATGAGAAATATTTGATTTACACTTACACACACCTTCGTCTAATGGTTAAAGAACATACCATTTCTGTGGGTGGCGAATTACTGCCTCACGAAACGATGATTGTTCAATCTTCTTTTAACACCTCTCATGGTGGCCATTATGATGAAAATATTTCTGTATATGATATATATTATGTTTATGTTTTCTTTATCCTTCTGTATTTTTCATTTATGGCATAAATTTATGATTTCCATTATGGGTAAATGCGATAATTTCAATTTAGGAAGTGCAGACTACCGCCCCCTCAAAGTGATTTGAATCGTTAATGCCATATGTGGGATGTATAAAGGATGGAGTTAATGATATTATATATGATATTATACTTTAATTATAATATAACTTTGTATCATTATTATTTCATTCCATTTAATATGAAATAGAAATGAAAGTAGCGTTCATGCGTACGTATGGCTTACCGTCTCCATGAACGGTGCATTTCATTTCTTACCTCTAAATGTTATGTAATATTATAAATTCATGTATCTACTGGATATATTTGATATATATGATATCTAAATCATAAATATAATTCTGGAGATAATGGATATTCTACCACATAAACAACTTGTAATTATAAGAAGTTTATTTTTGACTCAAGTACCAAAGATCGACAAAATGACCGTTATTAACTTAAATAATTACATAATGTTAATAACATGGTAATAAGTGATATAAAAGGAATAATGAACTTGAAAAAGGTTCTTAAGCAATTATAAATTAACTCTAGTTTATTATTCATGATATTAAAGAACGATCAAGTCAATTCGGACACGAGGTAAGGGACTTCGTCTCAATCTCCTTTCATTGAGGCATATTTTGTTTTATATAGAAATTTCTTTTATACGGTGTATAAACCCCTTTAACTTTTATGTTTATTCAAAAGGAATATTTTTATACGAAGCATTTTACTAAACGACAAAAAGGAATGTTTTTTTGTCGTACGTATGCAGCGAAAATGACTTCTCCGCCGCCGTGACCATTATTTGAGTTTCAGCTTCCTCTACAAGCCATAACTTTTTTTTAAATAAAAAATAAATACCAAGTTTTAGTTTTCTTTTATTTTGGTATTGAAAATGGTATTATCATATCAATGTGTTGTGTTGATATCTTGTAATTGAAATGTGGAAATGTTATGTTTCCATTATGTAGGTTTTATGTGATACGATTATGTTATGGTTTATGATATGTTTAAACCTTTTCATATAAGGAATGCATTGGACTTAGTATGTGACAGGTGGAGCCCGCTATAGATCCTCGATGAATCGATAGGTCTCATGAGACAAAATAGTGCCTTCACACGAGGCCTTGACAAAATCTTATTTGTAGTCTTGGCACGAGGCCTTGGCTACATGGTTATGATAGTCTGGCATTATGCATTCCATCATTATGAAAGTGGTTATTGATATTGCATGTGATTATTCGACCAGTAGAATATCCATGTGAATAAGTAAATGACATTATTTCATTTTTCTTTTGCCATATTATGTTGAAGTTCAAGTTTAAAAGGCTTTTGTTTTAGTTATACATTGACTTAAATGTTTATGTTTATTTATGAAAGCTTAGGCTATATTGTTATCCTTACTGAGCATCTGAGCTCACCCCTTTCTATGTTTTATTTTTTCCAGGATGTGAAGATATATTTTATGACTGACCTGTAGGGATAGTCTGAAGGGGATATGGGTGTGGAATATGGAGACTATGTTATTGTAGTTTTTCACTTTATGATGTAATGTAACATTTATGAATGTATTTAGTGTTTCCAAGGCTACTAAACTAATCAGTCTTTCGAGACTTGATTTTTTGTGATCATGCCAATGTTACGTAATAATGCACCGACTCTGGGTAACTGGGGTCGGGGCATTACAATTGGTATCAGAGGTAGTTTAGTACTAACCTTGGAAGCTAGATTTCGAAAAACTCTGATTAGAGAACATATCCCTAAGATAGACTTTGAGGATTAGTATAGAAGAACTTCCTATAATTTTGGTATTATAGAGATTTTGTGAGTTTTCCAAGCGATACATCCCTGTCTGGATATGAGAAGGTAGAGGCGGCTCTGGCACAAATGTACCTAAGGGTAAAACCCGAAAACACCGCTTTGATCTAGACTCGAACGGGAACTGGTGCACAACAACATGCCTTGCCGCACTCTTGGTTACGACACTCCCGAGGGATATGCTTAGGATAATTCCCATTTTCTTTACAAAACATTATGAAGGGTTTATGAGTATATTCTTCCTCAAAGAAAACATCTTTATGATTATGGATTATATCCATAAACTGTTCAATTTATGTTAAGTGTTTTACAAGTATGGAATTATGTATTCTGATTCATAAATTGATCTAGTTTATGCCATTTTTTAGAAATGACACCTACTGGAAGGAATGGAAACCGTATCAATGCACAAACTCCATGTAGGGATTGAACTACTACTCAAGATAATTATAATGGAGTTGGTTATACAACTGGTGCTGATCAGCTTATCACCATACTGGGACAACTCACTCAGGTTATGAATAATAACCTTACTCCTATGGAGTACCCTGATTTACAACATGGAGGATCAATGTTAGACCGCTTCATGAGGAAACAACCACCAACATTCAATGGGAGTACAAATCCCTTAGTAGCTGAGCAATGGATAAATTCCTTAGAGAAAATATTCCATGACTTGGGGAGTAGTGAAATGGAAAAGGTTATCATGGTAGTTTACCATCTCACTGGAGATGATGATCAACAGTGGTCATTGATACAAAACACAAAGGAAGATGATGAAGTATCAAATATGGAATGGAGGGAGTTCAAAGAGCTTTTTTAGAAAACTACTTTCCTCGTAACCATCGAGCAGATAAGGAAAGGCAATTTCTGAGTCTGAGACAAAAGGAGGATGAGAATGTCGCAAAGTATGAGGCTAACTTTACAAGGTTAGTGAGGTATGATGCAGATTATATACGTAACCCAAGAAGTAAGATTGATCATTTCATTGATGGGTTAAAACTATTTCTCTGTCGAACCTTAGTCTCATAATATTTCTCATCGTACGAATATATTGTCTCATGTGATATCAAGACAGAAAAGGAATTCTCTAAATCTTATGACAATAATGTAAAGCAAGATAAGAAGAGAATGGTGGAACAAGAGACAGATAAAGGGGAAAAGGGAAAGAATGATTTTCCATTATGCGATAATTATGGGAAGAATCACCCCGGTACTTGCCTAAAAGGAATGAGAGTTTGTTATAAATGTGGAGAAAAAGGTCACCAGGCTCGTGATTGCAATGGAAAGAAAGAGGCTATCAATGTTGAATGCTACAATTGTAAGGAAATGGGGAATTATGAAAATGAATGTCCTAAGCGTCAGGGAAACTTACCTTATAAAAGGCCAAGGTATCAAGGACAATATTATGCTGTTACTACATTTGAAGTGGAATAATTAATGTATTGGTGCTTTTGGACTCAAGGATGATATTCTGGTTATAAGAGTAATGTGATATATATAAGGATTGTACTACAGTACTTGTTGTTTTCATTAAGGTTTTAATATGATGAAGGTAATCATATTTTTAGTATGTGATAATAAGAGAAACTTTACTTTGTTTGGGGAATCTGATGTTACAATTGATTTTGGAATTTAGAGACCTTTTAGAGAAAGTCTGGACAGAGGTATTTTGGATAACTATAAAGGTTGGAATGGATTAAGTTAAAATTTTGATAGTATTGTTTAAGGTTAAAACATTTCTGAAGATTATTTTTGTAATATTATAATACTATAGTTTTAGGAAAAGGACAACCTGTAGGTTAGGGGATAACTCATCGCGTCGGACAAAGCTGCAGGAATTGAACCCACAATCATAGTGCGACATGCCTTTATTACCTACCACTAGCCTACAGAAAGTCCCTAGTTATTAAAAAATAGTTTTCCTAATCTAAATGGTATGTGTTAATATTTGGAACCTTGTACGATTAGGATAAATATAATATTTTTGAGTTCTATTATCTTTTTGAGTGAAAGTAGAGTTTGTGGTAGAAATTAGTTGAAGGTTGAAACTCTAAGTGTCAAGTATATACATATATACCTATATCTTATTCTATGAATAAATTAATTCTTAAACTTTAGGAAAGGGACATTAAAAAAATGTGTTATCCTAATGCCTTATGTTTTGTTGAATTGATGATATTTTAAATCACCATAGATTGAAGGCTTTGAGGCCCTCGATTTTACACTTTTTTGTGATTGATGACCTCAATCACTCCCTAAAAATATTTATTTTTTTCCTCCAATTATATGTTTCTAATTCCCAACAATGTTCTCCTAATCGAGATCATAATTTGGTAGTGACCTTTTCATTTCCCTTTCCCTCTTATTAAGGCTAAATTTTATTAACCTTATTTCCAATGTGGGTTTTCCACAAAGGTATTTTCTATTTTCAACCTTTTATTTTTGAAGAAAAATTTCAAATTATGAGGACATAATTTATTGAAGGAGGGTATAATGTAACACCCCAAGCTTCCATGGTACACTTTTCTTTGAATAATAGAGCAGCGTGTGTTGTACGCAACCTCGAGTTCTAACACACCGCGACCAATCAAAGTAGCCGTTATGAATAGTAATACCCACTTTTTGAAATTATATAAATTTTATATTTTAGAATGGACTTCATTTTTGGATTCTGAATATCAAAATTAGCCTATTTTGAATTTTTGGTATTTTTCTGAGAACTTCCAATTTTCGATGAATAGTGAAAAATACTTAAAAACGACATTTTTAATCAAAATAATTTATAGTGATAAATTATACGATTGAGTGGTTTTAAATTATAATTAGAATATATTTTAACCGTTTTATCCAATGGTGGTCATTAGAATTAATTTCACTTTGAAATTGGACATTAAAAATTGTCAATCTTTTGATATATATTGTTTCATAAAAACACGCTATTTGTTGTGACAACGAGAATTAATTATCAAATTAATTAATTAAACTTATATGTTTTTAATTTTTTAAAATAGACATAATTTTTTAATTAGGAATATCAAATATAGATTAGGGTTAATTTTTGGTATTTTTCTGAAAAACATCAATTTTTGATGAATAGTGAAACCACTAAGTGGTAGTTAAAAAACTAATTTTTCGTTTAAATGAATCTTTACCACTTCTGTGAATTGAATTTCAAAAATTTGACATACATGGTTGTTATTAGTAACTGAAACGTGGTTCAATGGTATGAAAATAATTTTTGGTGAATAGTAACTTTTAAGTTTTATTAATCACGAATAAAGGTAATTAGTGTAATTTAAGGTAAATATAATGATATAATAATATGAAATTACCTTTAAACTTGTCCTACCCTTATTGGATGAGTCATGTCCGACCAAGAAAATCCATGGGTCAACTTGGGGATACCATGGAGACACTTGGGTAAGAAAATGACATTAATAACTTTTTATTTAAAGTAAAAATAAAGTTGTCACAAATATGTGTTGTTTTACTAAAACAATTATTACATGGGGTTATATAAGTTAACTTTTAGACTATAAATATTCATTGTAAATCTAAAAATATTTCCTACATCATGGTAATTTTTTTATAATTTTTAGGCATTAAATAAATAAATTTATTTATGACACCATGATGATGCAGCGATTACCTCATTAATGAACAATTTAAATAAAATGAAAAGATAAGGAAAAATATAAGACTTACACTTGTCTAAAACCTATTGGATGGGTATATTTTGAACCCTTATCACCTTATACTCTAAATATATCATTTTGGGACCTTTAAAATCCGAAAATAATTTCATAATAAAGTAACATTTCACGACTTTCCAAAAGTGCCCCTCCTCTCCTCTTATAAAAGGCCCCCACCTCTACCACCTTATTCACACCTTCAAAGCCATTTGGCTCGGCCAAACTCTACCCAAATACTCTCTCACCTTCCCTTTCTTACTCCTATAAGCCTAAATTTGGGCATAAGTCTTCCTAAGGAAGCCTTTGGCTCAAATCAAAAAGAGTTACTCGATTTTAAGGTAATGTCTTCTCTTATGTTCTTTTGTTTTATTTTGCTTCTCCAACCCCTTAAACTCTTTTTATTCATTTATTTTGTAACAACACAAATATATTAAATATACTAGGATGTTTTTATGAGAATTATTTGATTTTAACTTACACACACCTTCATCTAATAGTTAAAGAACATACCGTTTCTGTGGGTGGCGAATTACTGCCTCACGAAACGACGATTATTCAATCTTCTTTTAACACCTCTCATGGTGGCCATTTTGATGACAATATTTCTATATATGAAATATATTATGTTTATGTTTTCTTTATGATTCTGTATTTTTAATTTATGGCATACCTTTATGATTTCCATTATGGGTAAACGCGATAATTTCATTTTAGGAAGTGCGGACTACCACCCCCTCAAAGTGATTTGAATCGTTAATGCCATATGTGTGACGTATAAAGGATGGAGTTAATGATATTATATATGATATTATACTGTAATTATAATATACCTTTATATCATTATGATTTCATTCCATTTAATATTAAATAGAAATGAAAGTAGCGTTCATGCGTACGTACGACTTACCGTCTCCATGAACAGTGCATTTCATTTATTACCTCTAAATGTTATGTAATATTATAAATGAATGTATATACTAGATATATATGATATATATAATATCTAAATCCTAAATATAATTCTGGAGATAATGGATATTTTACCACATAAACAACTTGTAATTATAAGAAGTTTATTTTTGACTCAAGTACCAAAGATCGAAAAAACGACCGTTATTAACTTAAATAACTACATAATGTTCATAACATGGTAATAAGTGATATAAAAGGAATAATTAACTTGAAAAAGGTTCTTAAGCAAGTATAAATTAACTCTAGTTTATTATTCAGGAGATTAAAGAACGACAGAGTCAAGTCGGACACGAGGTAAGGGACTTCGTCTCAATCTCCTTTCATTGAGGCATATTTTGTTATATACACAACTTTATTTTATATGGTTTATAAACCCCTTTTAATTTTACGTTTATTAAAAAGGAATATTTTTATACGAATCATTTTACTAAATGAAAAAAAGTAATGTTTTTTTGTCGTACATATGCGACGACAATGGCTTCTCCGCCGCCGTGACCATTATTTGAGTTTCAGCTTCCTCTACAAGCCATAACTTTTTTTTAAATAAAAAATAAATACCATGTTTTACTTTTCTTTTATTTTGGTGTTGAAAATGGTTTTATCATATCAATGTGTTGTATTGATATCTTGTGATTGAAATGTGGAAATTTTATGTTTCCATTATGTAGGTTTTATGTTATACGATTATGTTATGGTTTATGATATGTTTAAACCTTTTCATATAAGGAATGCATTGGACTTAGTATATGACGGGTGGAGCCCGATATAGCTCCTTGATGAATCGGTAGGTCTCATGAGACAAACTAGTGTCTTGGCATGAGGCCTTGACAAAATCTTATTTGTAGTCTTGGCACGAGGCCTTGCCTACATGGTTATGATAGTCTGACATTATTCCATCATTATGAAAGTGGTTATTGATATTGCATGTGATTATTCGACCAGTAGAATATCCATGTGAATAAGTAAATGGAATTATTTTATTTTACTTTTTCCATATTATGCTGAAGTTCAAGTTTAAAAGGCTTTTGTTTTAGTTATACATTGACTTAAATGTTTATTTTTATTTATGAAAGCTTCCGCTATATAGTTATCCTTACTGAGCATCTGAGCTCACCCCTTTCAATGTTTTATTTTTCCTAGGATGTGAAGAAATATTTTGTGACTAACCTGCAAGGATAGTCTAAAGGGGATATGGGTGTGGACTATGGAGACTATGTTATTGTAGTTTTTCACTTTATGATGTAATGTAACATTTATGAATGTATCTAGCGTTTCCAAGGCTACTAAACTAATCGGTCTTTCGAGACTTGATCTTTTGTGATCATTCCAATGTCATGTAATAATGCACCAACTCTGGGTAACTGGGGTTGGGGCGTTACAAAAAAAGTACTAATAATGTAAAGAGTGCTAAAAGTAAATGGGCCAGGATACAAACCCAACAGAAGTACAAGTACAGGAAAAAGGGAAAATAGCTCCTGGATCGTCCATCAGGAAATCCTACCTAAAGGGTAGGTATAGATCTCGATTAAGTCATCCCCGAAGTATGTCCCATCTAAGTCCAGCTCCGAGCAGCCTCCCGTCCTTCTCTCTCAGCCTTGATCACTGTTGTCCGTCGTCTGCATAGGACACAACAAGGTGCGGGCGAAGCCCGTGCAGAGGTGAGTATAACGATACTCAGTAGGGATCCCGAGACCCCCGAAGGTCTCCCAGAATCCACTATGGGTAAAACATAGTAGTAATAATACAATCACAAAGTATCATCCAACCCTACTTAGGTATATTCCCATACATATACCTAAGTAATCAAATACAAACCGGCTCCAACTCTTGAGCCCAAGCATAACCTGTTTCATGAAGGAAGAAAGAAAACTCATTGATAACAACACAGATTCAAGGCTCAGCTCACACAGATATACAACTTATGTAGAGAGATAGAGATGATTAGATGTAGCCACTGAATCATCTACTCTGTCGAACCCACATAGGATCCTGGTACAGTAATCAAAGCTGTCGAACCCACGTAGGATCTAGGAATAGTAATCAGAGCTGTCGAACCCACGTAGGATCCTGAAATAGTAGTCAGAGCTGTCGAACCCACATAGGATCTTGGAAAAATAGTCCGAGTTATCGAACAAATGTAGGATCTTGGAACAGTAGTCAGTCCTATCGAACCCACGTAGGATCCCTTTATCACAATGCAGCCAGCCACAGGGTTCCGCACAAAGCATGCTTGATTTCGGGAGGGTCCACTCCTCAATACATGTGTCTATACATTAACTGCCACAAAGTATCAAGTTGATGTATCCAAAAGATCCATATTTCCATACGAAACCCAACGCGATAGATAGCGCGTCAATCGGACGCCCGGTCTGAGAGTTATTGGCATTTTCGTTCCGAGGGCCCGATTGGATTTACGTTTGATCCAACCCAGCCATACCCCAACTGCATCCAAACCTCAAGTGGGGTATACCAAAATAAACATCTCCCTCCAAGGTTTACTTCTCCTTAGACAGTTCATTAATCGGATGCCCGTAGCTCATGTTATGAGAAAAAGAGTGGAAACAGGTCAAAGTGGGTCCAGGTCCGGTCCGACCCAGTCGGACTGACCCGGGTCCAGACTGGGTCCAACTTGGTCCGCGGGTCCGAACCGACCCGCGGGGGCAGCCCGGCCCATGGGGGCAGCCCGGCCCATGGGGGCGGTCCGGCCCGCGGGGGCGGCCTGACCCGCACTAGGTCCAGCCCGCACCTGATGATCCCCATGGAGTCCACCCTAGCCACGTCCAGGGGGAGGCCGCGCCCCCTGGAGTCCCGAATGTATTTTCCATTTAGGTGGTTCAGATCCAGTGCCACGTGGCACCGGTCTGTGTCATGCGGGACCCACGCGGTGGGTCCCGCTCTTCCCGGCTGGATGAGCGGCCAGTCACCTCCCGCGCGGCGCGGTTGCGCCGCACTTTCCCTGGAAACCCGTCGGCCCGAGCCGCAGGTTTTCTTCACAGCTGACCTTGCTTCAGCCGTCACTACACCGACACGACCTGTCAGCCACAACATACTCTTTTGGCGGTGCGATTGCGCCTCCGCCGTCCACACGGCCGGTCGGAGTGTCGGCCACCCTTCCCTTCATCGTCGGTGACGTTTGCTAGTTCCGATCACCGGTGAACCTTCCGCGGGTCACCAGATGAGTTTTGGTTGCCCAATTATTATTCTGAAAGTTTCCGCGCACTACTCAGGACGTCGCCTTCGATCCGCAACCATCATTGACCAAAATCGCTCAACCCGAACTCATGCTGCGATTAGCGTCAAAATCCAAAAATTAAGGCGGAGGGGTCAGGCCATGTTCGTTTGGCCCGCACCCTCCATGTTAGAGTGATAACATGCGGTTTGGAATCTTAATCCTCAAAAGGAAATGAAGAATGTGAAACAATTTACAAAGCTCGAACCCCTACCTTGATTGTTGTTCGTCGACAGAGTCGCAGGAAAGAAGACAGATCATTGGAAAAAGACGGACGTTGGTGTTTTCCTCGATCGTCAGTTTGTGTGTCGGCACGTCGTAGTCGAAGATGTCATACGTCAGAGGAGGTTCTGTGGAAGAAAGTCTAAGATGCTCCTTGCTGACGTTCTTCATTGGAAGAACACGTTCTTCATTCTTCATTGGAAGAACGCGTTCTTTGTTCTTCATTGGCGAGAGTTTTTCTCCCTAAGCTCTCTCCTCTCCAACGTTCCACCAAGATGAATATTCCAAGACAAAATAATAGATTAAGTTTATCTATTATTTAATCGTTGGAAAAAAATTCAAATGGGTTAAACAATTAATTGAAAGCATTAGCTCAAATAATTAATTAGGAGGATTTAGCATAATTTAGTGTTAGGGGAGTTGAAGAGGCTCCCCTATACTTAATGAAAGTTTGAGGGTTTCTCCCCATTAATGGGGAGTTTCAAGGGGGTTAAAAATCCAGGTGGTCCCCACCATAATAAACATGAAGTGGAGGTTAAGTTCGGGTGGGACCCACCACCATAACCTCTCATGGGAGGTTACGGTGTGGTGGTCCCCACCTCCAACTTCCACATGGAGGCTTTAACCAACATAATAAAGATAAAGCTACACAACTTTATTTTTCATTTAATTCTTTCAAAAAAATCCCAAAAAACTATCTTTTATTCCCGACCAACTGCCGTAAAGGTGAAAGTCTTCTTAAGCAAATACCGATACTCTGAGTTCAACGGTGCCATCAGATTTAAATTCTAAGCACTAGTTCAAAATTTATAAAAACCCACTCGTACGTTTACTAAACGTACCCGAACAAAACTTTAGAAATTGATTCCGGGCACACTGGGCCTCATAATCACACACCGTCAATTTTCGCGGACTAGAAAAATTTACATGTATTTAAGAAAAAAATTTCCACAAAAATTCCAGGTCTTTACATTCTCCCCACATCAGGGATTTATGCCCCTGTAAGATACAACTCGAACTAAGGGAAAAAGTGGGGGTACTGAGAACGCATCTGAACCTCCCGCTCCCATGTGCTCTCCTGGTGGTTCCCATGCTGCCAATGGACACACACCAGAGGTATCGACCGTCCACGTAGGACCCGCTCCTGTTGATCCTAAATCTCCACCGGAACCTCCGTAAAAGTCACCCCATTGTTGACATCCAGATCTCCATGGTCGATGATGTGATAAGAGTCGTGCACGTATCTCCTCAGCTAGGATACGTGGAAGACGTTGTGCACCCGGTGTAACTGAGGTGGAAGAGCTAAGCGGTATGCCACCTTGCCAACTCTACTGAGGACCTGAAAAGGCCCGATGAATCTCGGAGATAACATGCTACCTCGGCCAAATATCCGTAAACCTCGTCGAGGTGAGACCTGTTGAAAGACGTGGTCACCATCCTCGAACTCCATAGGTCTCCATCTCCTATCAGCATACAAATTATGCCTGCTCTATGCAGACTTCATCTACTCCTAGATGATCTGCATCTTCTCTGTGGTAGCCCATACCATCTCTGGTCCCATGAGTGCTGACTCCCCTGGGTCAGTCCATCAAAAAGGTGATCTGCAAGGTCGCCCGTAAAACACCTCTAAAGGTGTCATCCCAATGGCAGAGTGATAGCTATTGTTGTATGGAAACTCCACCAAAGGTAAGTGATCTTCCCAGCTATGACTGAAGTTGAGGACACAAGCACGCAACATGTCCTCGAGGGTCTGAATGGTCTACTCAATCTGGCCATCCGTCTGAGGATGGAAGGAAGTGCTCAAATAAAGCTGTGTCCCAAAAGCCTCATACAACCCCTTACATATCCAGGAAGTAAATCGCGTGTCACTATCGGAGACAATCGTCGAGGGTACCCCATGTAGCCGCACAATCTCCTACACATAGAGGCATCCCAAGCTCTCTATTGAACCCTGCTCTCTAATCGGTAGGAAGTGGGCTGACTTGGTGAGTCGGTCGATGATCACCCAAATCGATTCATGTCCCCTGGATGTATGTGGAAGTCCTATCATGAATTCCATGGATATCCCATCCCAATTCTACTCTAGGACCTCTAAAGGCTGAACCAAGCCTACTGGTACTTGGTGCTCTGCCTTCACTTGCTGACAAGTGAGGCATCAATAGACAAATTCCACTACTACCTTCTTTATACCTGGCCACCAGTGCTGTCATCAATGGTCCTGGTACATCTTCTCCACACCTGGATGTACCGCTATAGGTGATGTGTGGAACTCCCTCAACACTACCTCCCAAAGTGACGCTGGTACCATGGTATGTCCTCTAAAGAGGATGAAATGATCCCCACCTATAGAAAATCCATCAGGTGTCCGCCCTATGGATATCTGTGCACATCGATCCTCGTAAACAGTATCCCCATGCTGCGCCTCCCTAACTCTCTGAAGGAGTGGGGGTGTGAATGTAAGAGACTGCAGGAATGCTGCTCCATCTTGGTCCACATAAGAAATCTACAAAGCGTCTAGCTGCTCAGTCGCCTCTCCTAGCAGTTGAATACCTGATCTCCTGCTGAGAGCATCTACTACAATGTTCCCCTTCCCAGGAGTATAGACTATCTAGAAATCATAGTCCTGGAGGAACTCAAGCCAATGCCGCTGTCTCAAGTTCAGGTCTTTCTGTGAGAAGATATACCTGAGACTCTGGTGGTCAGAGTAGACTGTGAAATGATCGCCCATCTGATAGTGTCACCACATCTTAAAGGCGAAGACCACTACTCCTAACTCCAGGTCATGGGTAGCATATTTATGTTCATGCTGTCTCAGTTGACGAGAACCATAAGCTATCACAGCTCGCTCCTGCATCAGGATGCATCTGAGCCCAGTCCCTGATGCATCGCAGTGACCACGTACCCAACTACATCCTCCGGTAGCATCAAGATAGGTTCACTAGTCAACCTCTGCCTCATCTCCAAAAAACTCCATTGGAACCTCTCTGACCACACGAAGGGTTTCCACTTCTTCGTCAACGCCGATAAGGGTTCTACAACTCTGGAGAAGTCTGGAAAAAATCTCCAATAATAACCAGCCTGACCTAGGAAACTCCGTACCTTCGTTACACTCCTGGGTGGTTCCCAAGCTTGCACAACCTCATTCTTTGCTGGATCCATAGAAACTCCAGCCTCTGAGATGACGTGTCCCAAAAAGTGAACCTCTTGGATCCAGAACTAGCACTTAGAGATCTTACCATAAAGTTGGTGCTCTCAGAGTGTGTCCAATACTATCCGTAAATGATGGGCATGATCCTCCTCAGTAGTCGAGTAGATCATAATGTCATCAATGAAGACCACCACAAAGCGATCAAGGTATGGTTGGAAGATCCTATTCATGAGTCCCATGAACAAAACTAGTGCGTTGGTTACGCCGAATGGCATAACCAGGAACTCATTGTGGGCATATCGACATCTAAAAGCCATATTCTACACATCCTCATCCCATACTCTGAGTTGGCGGTAGCTTGATTGTAGTTCTATCTTCGAGAACCAACGTGCTCCCTTCATCTGATCGAAGAGTTCATCAATCCACGAAAGTGGATACTTGTTCTTCATGGTCACCTAGTTCAGGAACCGGTAATCCACACAGAGCCTCAAACTCCCATCTGCCTTCTTGGAGAACAAAATTGGGGCTACCCATGGTGAAACAATGGGTCTGATGAATCCCTTTCCCTGCAAATCCTCTAGCTGTACTCGCAGCTCACGAAGCTCCGTGAGAGACATCCAATATGCTGGTGTAGATATCGGTGTAGTATTGTGGTATAAGTCAATGTAAAATTCTAACTCTCTGTGAGGAGGTAGACCTGGGACATCATCAGGGAAAAAATTTGTGTACTGGTCCACCACTACAGGATAGCTCAGACTGTCCACATCAACTACTTCGAGGGTAAGGGCATCCAAATGATGAGTGATCGGCTGCACTCTCCTCCGGGAAAGTCCACCCTGCACTGCAAAGGCTCCCTTCTCTCCGGTGAAGGTAAACCTGGTCCCATACGTGCGGACACACCGCACTTTGCGCCTAATATAGTCAATCTGAGCATGGACTGTAGATAACTAGTCCATACCCAAGATGACGTCGTAGGGCCTCGATGATGCTACCAGGAGATCCCAGCCGAAGCTCTTGCCTGCTATAGTAATCTCACACTGCCGACACTAATTCTTAATGATCGAATCCTCTCCCATAGGATTCTCTAGCTATAAGGATCGAGCCAACGGCTCCGTCGGAATCATCGAGCTCCGAATGAGGGTAGTGGCAATGAAAGAGTGACCGAAACCTGTGTCTATAAGTACTGTAGCTATGGTGGAGTAGACACATACTGTACCTCGAATCATCTACAGAGCACCATGATCATAAGCCTCAGCTACATGGAGCTGAGTTCTCCCATAGCCACCTACTCCCTGTGGTCGGGGTGGACATCCTGGTGGTGGTGGCGGTAACACCTCGAAACATCACCCACCTCTAGCTGCTCGACCAACTCCTCTGCCATGTCCTTCTGCACCCTAAGGAATGCCTCGATCAAATCTTTGTCTCTACCTAGGTGGTTCTTAAACCGTCCGCTAATCATCTGCACGGTGGGTCAGACAGTCATGAGCCATGTGACCCTACCCGTCGCATGCATAACACTGCCTGCTCCTCATATGACTGGCTCTATCTCGTGTGCCCCACACCACCAAACCTGTATCCTAAGGTCATCCACTGAATGAATTGGTACACTTGGATCTCTGCGATATCTGTCCACTTCCAGTTACAGAAGACTCTACTATGTGACGCCCGGTGGTGGGTCTCGCTACTGGTGACTGCTCAGCAAGGAAATTCTCCACTAAGAGGGCTTGCTCCAACACCTCTGCCTGCGTCAGGATGCTGAGGGAGATCATCGAAGCCCTGATCTCTCGTCTGAGCCCCTACTCGAAGGTTCGGGCCTTAAAAAATGGGTCTCGAACCATATATGTGGAGTAGCGTGAGAGGTTAGTGAACCTCACTGAGTACCGTTCCACCATCATGCTGCCCTGCTGTAGATGAAGTAACTTCTATATCTGCACTGCACATAGGGTGGCTGGGACAAAATCTGCCCGAAACAAGCTCTCGAAGTCTGCCCAGAGAAGTATCGCCTTGTCATGAACCTAGAGAATCAGGCTCCACCATCTGCCTACTACTTCCTGGAGAAGACTCGTGGCAAGGATCACCATAAGGTTAGCTGGTGTCCCTACCAGTCTGAAGACTCTCACCACAACCACCAGCCAATCCTCAGCTGCCTGTGGGTCCATCTCACCCCTGAACCTGGGCGGACTCTGGCGCTGGAACTCGTGAAACATGCTCAGGTGGCATGCACTCTCTGCTGCTGGGGCTAGTGGCATCGGTGGCCCAACGGGTAGTGGTACCGCTGGTGCCTCTACTGTGATAGGGCCCTACACCGAGGTCTCATCACTTGGTGTGCTGCCATCTCGTACAAAACCTGGAACCCTGGATGGCTCTTTGCGTGGGGGCCATCCTGAAAAGTAATAGGTGTGCCACAGTCAATAAGTTATACCTGGTGAGATAACATAAAAATATTATAAAGAGAACTTTTCAAATGAAACACACATGCAATTAGTGTTTTCGTGCATTGAGTAAGAAATCAGAAGTCAGGGTCCTTGTGTATGGATATGTTGGCTGCCACACCAACACCGGTTTCCCTAAACTGATAACCACACCCAAAACACTTAACACTATTTCCATTAAAAGATCATAGAACAATGTTATATGGTAGAACCGACTCCTTTGATACCAATTTGTCACGACCCATCCACGGGCCCGTGCCGTGACTACCCCAAGTCTGCCTTCCTTAGGCCAGGGGCTGGCGACTAGCACCAAAAAGGTATATACCAGAGAAAAGGGAAGGCATTTCCTTTAAACCTACAACTCAAATAGACTATACAAAACTAGAGATATCCAAAAAGTACTAATAATGTAAAGAGTGATGAAAGTAAATGGGCCAGAATACAAACCTGACTAAAGTACAAGTACAAGAAAAAGGGAAAACAACTCCTGGATCGTCCATCGGAAAATCCTACGTGAAGGGTAGGTACAGATCTCAATCAAGTTGTCCCTAAAGTATGTCCCGTCTAAGTCCAGCTCTGAGCAGCCTCCCGTCCATCTCTCTCATCCTCAATCACTGCTGTCCGTCATCTACACAGGACACAACAAGGTATGGGCGAAGCCCGTGCAGGGGTGAGTATAACGATACTCAGTAGAGACCCCGAGACCACCGAAGGTATCCCAAAATACACTAAGGGTAAACCATAGTAGTAATAATACAATCAAAAAGTATCATCCAACTCTACTTAGGTATATGACCATACATATACCTAAGAAATCAAATACAAACCGGCTCCAACTCTTGAGCCCAAGCAAAACCCGTTCAACGAAGGAAGAAAGATAACTCGTTGATAACAACACAGAGTCAAGGCTCAGCTCACACAGATATACAACTTATGTAGAGAGATAGAGATGATTAGATGTATCCATTGAATCATCTACTCTGTCAAACACATGTAGGATCCTGGTACAGTAATCAAAGCTGTCGAACCCACGTAGGATCCATGAACAATAATCAGAGCTGACAAAACCATGTAGGATCCTAGAACCATAGTCAGAGCTATCGAACCCATGTAGGATCCTGGAATAGTAGTTAGAGCTGTCAAACCCATGTAGGATACTGGAACAGTAGTCAGTCCTGTCGAACCCACGTAGGATCCCTTTATCACAATGCATCCAGCCACAGGGTTCCGCACAAAGCACGCTTGATTCTGGGAGGGTTTGATCCTCAAGCCAAGTGTCTATACATAAACTTCCACGAAGTTCTAATCTGATGTATCCAAAAGATATGTCTTTCTATATGAAACCCAACATGATAGACGGTGCGTCCATCGGACACCCGGTTTGAGAGTTATTGGCATTTCTGTTCCGAGGGCCCAGTTGGATTTACGTTCGATCCAACACATCCATAACCAAAATATGTACAAACCTCATGTGGGATATACCAAAAGATCAGTCTCCCTCTAAGTTATTTTTCACCGCAGACGGTTTGTCAATCGGACGCCCATAGCTCAAGTTATGAGCAAAAGAGTGGAAACAAGTCAAAGCGGGTCCGGGTCCAGTCTGACCCAGTCGGACCGACTCGGCCTAACCCAGCCCGACCCGGGTCTGGACTGCGGTCTTACCCGGTCCGTGGGTCCGAACTGACCCATGGGGGCAGCCCGACCCATGAGGGTGGCCCGGTCCGCGGGGGCAGCCCAGCCCGCGGGGGAGGCCCAGCCCGCTGGGGCGGCCCGACCCGCATTGGGTCCGACCCGAACTAGTTCCGGCCTGTGTTGGGCTCGGCCCGCTACTGGTGGTCCCCGTGGGGTCCTCCCTAGCCGTTTCCAGAGGGGATTTCACACCCCTTGGAGTCCGAACGGCTTAACCGTTTAGGCGGTTCAGATCCGGGGCCACATGGCGCCGGTCTGTGTCACATGGGACCTACATGGTGGGTGCCACTCTTCTCGGCTGGCCGAGTGGCCATCTGCCTCCTACGCAGCGTGGTTGCGCCATACTTTCCCTGGAAACCTCGCAGCCTGAGCTTCCAGTTTTCTTCGCGACCGACCGCCGCTGCACCGCCGCGAAATATCAACCGCGGCCTACTCCTCTGGTGGTGCGGTTGCACCACCACCGTCCACGCTATTGGCCAGAGTGTCGGCCACCCTTCCCTTTGTCACCGATGACGTTCGCCGGTTCCGACCACCAGTGAAACTTTCGCGGGGAACTGGATGAGTTCTGGTGGCCCGATTCTCATTCCGGAAGTTTCCACGCACTACTCGGGACGTCGCCTTCGATCAGCAACCATCATTGATGAAAATCGCTCAACCCAAACTCGTGACGTGATTAGTATCAAAATCCACCAAGTAAGGTGGAGGGGTTGGGCTGTCTTCATTTGGCCCGCACCCTCCATGTTAGAGTGATAGTACACGGCTTCAAATATTAATCCTCAAAAGGAAATGAAGAACGAGAAACAATTTACAAAGCTGGAACCTCTACCTTGATTGTTGTTCATTGACATAGTCGCGGGAAAGAAGACGGATCGTTGTAAAAATATGGACATTGGTGTTTTCCTCAATCTTTGGTTTGCGGGATGGCTCATCGTAGTCGAAGACGTCCTACATCGAAGGAGGTTCCGAGGAAGAAAGTAGAAGATGCTCCTCGCCAGTTTTCTTCATTGGAAGAACACACTCTTCATTCTTCGTTGGTGAGAGCTTTTCTCCCTAAGCTCTCTCCTCTCTAAAGTTCCACCAAGATGAATATTCCAAGCCAAAATAATAGATTAATTTTATCTATTATTTAATCGTTGGCACAAAATTAAAATGGGTTAAACAATTAATTTAAAGTGTTAGCTCAAATAATTAATGAGGAGGATTTGGCATAATTAAGCGTTAGGGGAGTTGAAGAGGCTCCCCTATACTTAATGGAAGTTTGAGGGTTTCTCCCCATTAATGGGGAGTTTCAAGGGGCTAAAAACCCGGGTGTTCCCCACCATAATAAACAAGAAGAGGAGGTTAGGTTTGGGTGGTCCCCACCACCATAACCTCTCATGGGAGGTTAAGGTGTGGTGGTCCCCACCTCTAAATTTCACATAGAGTCTTTAACCAAAAAAATAAAAATAAATCTACACAACTTTATTTTTATTTAATTCTTTCACTAAAAACCCAAAAACTATCTTTTATTCCCGACCAACTACCGTCTAGGTGAAAGTATTATTAAGTGAATACTGGTGCTACGAGTTCAACGGTGCCCTCAAATTTCAATTCCAAGCACCGGTTCAAAAGTTATAAAAACCCGCTCATACATTTACTGAACGTACCCAAACAAAACTTCAGAAATTGATTCTGGGTAGACCGGGCCTTGGAATCACGTACTGTCAATTTTCACGGACTCGCAAAATTCCCATGTATTTAAGAAAAAATTTTCCACAAAAATTCTGGGTATTTACATAACCCATGTATACATTTATAACTGAGCTTCCAAGTCAATCATAGTCAATGATTTCACTTACACCATAAACACTAATAAAGTCTTGATCTTTCTCTCTATATACATTTTCTTCAAAATAAACTATGTTATCATGAACATATTTTAACATTGTATCAACATGAACCTTGAATTATAGTAAATGCGGATATAGAACGGGTGGGGTAATGGTGCTTTCGGTAGATATCTTCAATCGGTTGGTCTATCCTTTAGATGGTTTTGAGGCGGTCATTTGTTTCATCCCCTTCTCTTTTTCCATCTATAAGAACATTCATCAGTTCAGACCCTTTTTCATTAATTTTTAAAGGTTTAGCCTGAAAAGTAAATTAGAAATTAATACCTCCTTTGCAACATGTTTTTTTACAAGATGAAATGGACATGCGATGAATGTTCCAACAAATTTTTTGATCATAGGAATATCTTCCTCATCAATTGGAATAGGTAGCTATGCACTCAGCTCACGGGCTATGCTAATCGACACTCGCACATGACCTGTTGGAAGTGGTATATTGTGTAGAAAGTCTTTTTGAATATTGAACACTATATCCCTTGCTACAAGGTGATGAGTGGGTGTTTCTAGATATAAATAATAGTCATTATCACTCTGTATAATATTAGTATAGGAAATTTATCGGTGGCTATCTAATTCATATTTCATAGAAACATTTATTAGAACATTAATTACCTTGACTAAGACATCTATTTGAGGGTAATGAATATCCTCATAGATGGTGGGGGGTGGGGAGGGATCTTTATGTAGTGGCTATTCTTTAGTTTTTTCTTCTCTTTGCTTGCCCCCAATTAAAGTTTCCATCATCTCCATCTGCCATTGGAATTATTCTTCATGGGTAGATATTCTTTCTCTCATCTATTTTATTAATTCACTTTGATCCTCCTCTTGGTTTTTCCGCAAAAATATGATTAGGGTGTCAAACCAAAACTTGCACCTCTGACGTGGCCATACTGTTATGATCACTCCAAGGCCACCAATAGTATATGTTCATATGGTAAAGGTGTTGTTGATTACTATGACTATGTAAGATATAAAATATAGTAAAATAAGTGATCATTGTTATGTAATAGAAATTTAAATAAAAACAAATATTTATTATGTAATACTTACACATGTTTACAGCATTTTTTTGTGTATGTCCATCTATTAGTATCCCATCTTAATTTACATGTTCCTTCTTCCATAGCACATGGCATGGGATGGAAGTGGATTTGGATATGGATTCATCAATCTGTATATCAACATAGGAACATAATTATGGTTTTATTTCATGTCACATAAAAGTATTATGGTAGATTTAAAATATGTAACAATTTTTTTTCAAGTGAAGCATTCCCCATCATTTCTTTACGGTAGGGGTACACTGGTTTTACTGCTCTTTCCTTATTTCCAACACTCAGTTTCTATTTCATAAATAAAAAAATGTAAATCAAAGTGATAAATAAACGTATCTTCAAACAACATATTAATAACCACAATGTACCTGAAAAGAAACATCTGCACGATGACCAGTAAATGCATAACTCACTTCCTGGGTTATTAGGTGAGCATAGATAAGTGGTGGGTGCGGGTTTATTTTCCCTTCAACATATTTAAGATGATCTCTTATTAGAATTGTGAAAAATCCTTTATGAATCCTTCCAGCAAGCATTAATAAATATTTCTTGTGGGATTCATCTACTATAAATGAACTTTGAAATGGATGATAAATTGTAATTCAATGTTTCATTATTTTATTTTTTAGTAAAATAAAGAAATGATATCATAATGTTACCATAATATCTTCCTACATCAGTGTATGAAGCCCGTGAACAACATGGTACCAAAAATCTACATTAGTCGACACACATTGTCGAGTGACGATTACAATATAATTTTCGAACATGTCCTTGTTGGGGTTTTCATGATGGCCCTACATATTCCATCCGACCTTGTATTTGATGCATTTGGATTTAGCCTTGATTCTTTTTTCTAACATCATCAAACTACAGTGATCCTTTTTTTCTGCATCATCGGTCCTTCATCTCCCACCATTTCCTAGAAATAAACATCGTCAATATGTTCCTTAGGAGTGGTATAATTAACATGGGTAGATGGTTATTATACCCCTGCACTGAGAATAATAGTAGGTTGAGAAACCTGTTGTTCCTTAGGAATGAGAGAACCATCACATGCAGAAGGTTGTTCCTTTGTACTGTGAGAAATACCAGGTTGAGAGACCTGTTGTTCCTTAGGATTGGGAGAACCAAAATGTGAGGAAGTAATTATTTTTAGAAGTGTTTTAAAATTTAATTTAGAGTACATAAATGCAGCAACAAATGGATAATAACATGAGGTAACACAATGTATATTACAAAAAAATTAACCAAATTATTGAACTCTCTATTTATTTTTTAAATGATGACTGGATTTGACCACTCTATCAACGATCCAAATGCCTTCATTGTGGTCTCCTATAATATACAAAACATTTTCTACATTGGGACCACTATGAAATGATTGTGATGTCTTAATAAAAGGGTCATCCTCAGTTGAATTTTTATCTGACCCTTCAGTGGTTTTGGTCGATAACAAAAGAATTGACCACTTTCAGTTTGTGGGATCTGGAACATAAAATACCTATACTACCTATGATGCCATTATAAATGGTTTGTATTTGTACCCTTCCTTATTGAAATCAACTTTCATGAATCCCAATTCATTTATTTTAATATCACTTCTATTATCAACCCACTTTCATTGAAAAATCATCATTTTTAATGTTATATAATCCAAATCTCATATTTGTTTAATGATGCCAAAGTATGACATATTCATGTAAATTGGATTTCTATCCTTAGTACCAGAAACATGCATCACTTCAGCCATGAGTGTAACTCCACTATTTTTCATGGTATTGTCTTCCTCATGCTCATTTGTATAGAATATATAACCAGTAATTACATAACCATTGTAAGACAATACATACGTACCTAGTCATTTGGATAGCCATTGAAGTCATTCTAAAATTGAATCTGGATTTTCATCTGAATCCTTTAAATAGGGTCCCAAAACCATCCTATAAACTGTTGATTATGTGTATTTGATATCCATCTTTCATCCCTTGATGGATTCAAATGCCTAATAATTTCTTTGTGGGTTTCAACATATGGGGAAACCTCAAAACTATTATGAAAAATGTAAGGGTGGGCCTGTTCCCAATCTATAATATTGATTGTGAGAACATCTCTTCTAGAAATTCCCTCACCCGCAAGCCTCCTAGTGTGAAAAGATTTTGGTAGACCAATGATTTCCACACCAGACATGTATTTGATATAGAATTCAATGACTTCCTCAATAATATATTTCTCCACAGTACAACCCTTTGGCTGAATTTGATTTTTTACATACCCTTTCAAGATATTCATATACCATTCAATGGGGAACATTAATATATAGTGTACAAGACTACATAGTCAAATCTCTCTCACCAAGTGAACCATCAAATGAACTATTATATCAAATAATGTTGGAGGGAAAAAATTTCCAATTCACATAATATGATAGAAATATCTCTTTACATAGTTATCAATTTTTTTGAGTCTATAAATTTTTTTCATATAGCTTTGTAGATGAAACAAAGCTTGGTTAATGTATGATGGAAATTCTTGGAAAAAATTCAATGTAAATCTATAGGCATTAGATTTCATCAAAACATGACAGTCATGTGATTTCAGACCCTTTAACTTTAAATCATTCATTGAAATGATGATCTTGATACTTGATAAATACCCCTCTAGAACCTTTAAGTCATTTAAGAAGTTGAAAAACAAATATCTCTCCTTCCTGTAAAGAGTGTAAGTAGCTGGATAAAGAAAATTTTGTTTTCACCTTTCATTGGTGAAAACTCTTCTCGTATTCCCATGTAAACCATGTCCAACCTAGCCTTAATTCCATACTTTTTTACGGGTGCATTTAACAACATCCCAATGACACTATAACATACATTTTTTTTCAACATGCATAACATTAAGAAAATTTCTGACATACATACAATTCTAGTATGGTAATTCAAAAAAACTGATCTCTTTTTCTAAACAGTTTTCATAAGTTATTTTAAAAACGGTTTACCAAAAGTAGTGTACACATCCTTTACATTATCAAATAGTTGATTACTTATTAGTGGAAATAGTGTTGTATGTTCTTATGAACTTCTATCGAATGATATCATCCAAGATTTTTACTTATGTCATCGGGGTAGAAATCTATGATGTCCTAGAAACATAGTTTTCAATGAATGTTTCAACCAAATTGATTATGTACCTTGTTTGCAGATGAGACACCCTTAAGTTCCTTTAATGCTATATCCTAAAAAATTTCCATAAGCAGGAAAGTCATTTATCATCCCGTACAACATGGATCTCAATGTGAATTCCTCATTTCTATATGTATCATACAACGTAACACCTGAATCCCAAGCCAAATAAAAATCAATATCATTACCTAGTTGTTTTGGTCCAGATATAAGCATAGATAACAAGATATTTTTTTTTCATGAATAACCACATCAACAAGTTATAATTTACCAACATAACCAGCCATGTACTGTGAGTATTGCTTTGAAAACCAAAAGGATTCACTCCATCTATAGATAATTCAATACAAATGTTTCTCAACTTGTTTCCAAATTGAGGACACTCATGATAAATTCTATTCTAGGATTAATTGAGGAGAGTCTACCGGGTGACATAGTTTCCCATATTTAATTCTTGTGTCTTCATGCCACATCAATTTCCTTGAAGTCTCATCACTTTCATATAGGCGCCTAAACCTTGGAATGATTGGAAAGTACCATAAAACCTTCATAGGTCGAGATTCATTTTTCTTATATCGAGAAGCACCACACCTTGGGCATTCTCTAAGTTATTTGTAGTCATTGAGAAATAGTGTACAATCATTCAGGCATGCATGTATTCTTTTAGAGATCATACCCATCGAGCATAACATTCATTTAGAATCACATGTTAGTCTCAAGAGCTCATTATCTTCTGGGATCATGTCATTCAAGAGACCAATTAATTCCATAAAACTGGCGTCACTCCATATGTTTCTTTCTTTCAGATTATACAGCTTCAGTATGGATGAAAATGTTGTATATTTAGTGCAACCACCATAGAATGATGTCTTTTCACAACTCTTTAACTTCTAAAACAATTTTTTGAAATCACAAAGTTCATCTTTAATTGTCCTTTTAATTTCATCAATATGATCTTCATCATCATTCACATCTATAATGACATCCTCAATACAGTCTTATTCATTTTCCACACTTGTAATCCTATCAGATGATCCATAAAACATAGTGTTATCCCATATACTTGCAATATTATATTTTTCCCCATGTTTATTCTAGCATTTATAACTTTGATGTATTCTGTGATAGATCAAGTGTTCTTCCAACTCCTCTAGACTAATTTTTCTTGAATGACAACAATGTAAACACATACAAAGGATTTGAGAAGGGTCATATGCACAATCTTTTGAAAACTTAATGAACTCTTTCATTCCATCTTCATACTCTTTTTTCATATATTTGACATCCATATATTCTTTATTCATATCCATACTATTTGATTCAATAATATTAATATTTAACAAAATAAATGCATAAAACATTGATATAAAAATTAAACTAGGCTTAAAATATTTATAGGCTTTAATTATCCTTTAATATTTATCTCTAATATCCACTTTCCAAAATCAAGGTCCTTCATTTAGGATCTTCTAGATAAATAAATATTCATCTCTTCCAATATTTCCTTTATTGGTCCAACAAAGATAAATTCATCAACATAAATAAGTAAAATGACAAAACTCCCATCATAATAAACCTTCATATAGTAGCAATTATTTACATTACACTGCATGAACATTAATTATACCATGAAAGAATTGAAATTCCAGTTACAGTATCTTGGTGCCCACTTAAGCCCAAAAAAATCCATTTGAGACTGGAAACGAACCTTCTATTCCATTTAGCATGAAACCTTCTTGTTGATCTGTGTAGATATCTTCCTTCAAATCTCTATGAAGGAATATAACCATGACATCCATTTGTTCTAGAAATAAACCTTCAATGGAAACCAAGATGTGAACCATATGAATTATTATATGCTTTAAAACATGAGACAAAATCTAGCTGAAATACAATCCTTCTAATTATTGAAATACATTTACCCTTTCCATGGTGTTATTATCGATCTACATGTCTTTCCTATATAATGTAATGGTTTTCATAATTCTAAAAAAATATAAACTTAAAATATTATGGAAAAAATACATTTCATATGTCCTTTGAAAACAATTTATAAAATCACAGTTGAAATCCCATTAACAAAACCAACAATTTACACAAATTCCTATTTAAAATATCATACCCTTTTTAAATTAAACCAATCGGTTCCAAACACTCTTTCACAAAACCCCAATTACATTTTTTCAAAGCATTCAAGGCAAATTAATGACCCAATAATCTTAATCATTTAAAATGAGTGACAACCCTCTATATTTTACAAATTTTCATTTAAAACTTTACACACCTATTGTTAAAATGAAACTAGTATTACATACACTTTCAAAACATTCACATCCCTTTATGAAAGCCAATTAGGCGAGTTGAAAAACATTTGGTATCAACCTTAAGTTCATGATAAGTGTTTAAATTATTTAAAATATATTTAAAACCCAAAAAGGGTAAGTTGAACGCATATAATTTTTTAAGAAACATCTCAAAACACTTGAACCATTTTAAAAGAGCCACTTATGCATTTTTACAAAGGAATAAATCCCAAGAGAGGCACTTTATAAAGGATGCATGAATAAAAAATAACCAAAATTTTATAAATTATAAAGCTATAAAAGGTTTATCATGTCTATCATGAATAAATAGTATTAATCCTATAGTTTACTCCTGTAATACTATTGAGGAGTGAATAAGTGATAGATAAATACATAAGAATCACTTGGACATGATAATTGTGAACATAAAGTCACATCTCTTAAAATTGGGCCACCATATTCCACTTGATGATTAAATCATGCACTACCTAAGCTTGATACTTACAATACGATACATCAGAAAAAATGTTCCCCTTCTTGAGGGTATAAATTAGGTCAAAGTTAAAAGGACTATTGGTACTCAAACTTTAACCACTATCAATGGTTCATTTCACTTTGTGATTAAATATATTTCAAACTCTTTTTTTAGTGTATTCCAAAAATATCTCACCCTAAAGATAATATGAATAACACCTCATAGAAAGCACCAAAATTTCCAAATCTAAGAAAGGATTTGGGAAGTTTCTCTTATGTGTCCTTAACTATCTAGACCCATAAGCCACCAAATGACCATCATGGACTAGAACTGTTCAAATTCTAACTCCCGATACATCACAATATAATCCATACTCATTACCCACCTCATTTATGGTTAAGATTTTTGTTTTCATCAATCTCCCATTAAGATCTTAGAAGTATCTCTCATTAATATCGAAGAAAAGGAACTATACCACATTCTTGGTTAAGGAATTATTAGTGCTTCCATTCAGAAATAATCCTGGTTGACCCTCTGGTAATAACTAGAAATTCCCAAAAATATTTGGATCTAAAAAACATTCTTTGGTCTCTGTAAATAAACTATAACATCGAACTTCTCAGGTTCTAAAAATAAGCTATCCACTAATATCATTTTCCCCATGAAGTGTACATTATCAATAAAAACCATACACTTTGAGATCATGGCATATAGTTAATACACCCTAATTTTTCTCAAAATGATCTCCAAATATCGATCATATTCCTCCCTCAACTGGGAATACATGATGATATGATTAAAAAATATGGCTACAAATTTATCTAAATAAGGATGGAAGACCCAATTTTTCTCATCCATGAACACTACTATTGTCTTTTTCAAACTGAATGACATCACTGCATACCCATACAATACATACGTACTCCTAAAAATAGTATGTGGTATATCAAAATACCTCACCATAAACTAATGATAATTTGATATCAAAGCGATCTTAGAGAACACTTTAGCACCTCTAAGTTGATCAAATAGTCCTTCAATACGTATAAGTGGATATAAGTTCATTTCTATCACTTAGCATAACCTCTAATAGTCCACACGTATTCTCAATGATCCATTTGATTTTTTATGGAAAAAACTAAGGCACCCTAAGGGGACATAATCATTCATACGAACTCCCTCACCTCGAAGTTGTTCAATTGAGACTTTTTCTCTTATAACTCTACAAGATCTATCTTATATGGTGGAATAGATATATTCACAACACATGGTAAGAAAAAAATCAGAAAGTCAGCCTATACCTTGGGTGGTAACCTATGGAAGTCCTTGGGAAATACATCTAGGAACTTTTCAATGATAGTAGGACATACTGATAGATGTTTCTCTCTATAATTCAAAATTAATCTAGAAAAAACAGGCTATGATTATACCCAACTACAAAAATATAGGTCCTACATAAATAGTTTTCATATCCAACTCTCCAATATAGAAATAATAATCACCCTCAAAAAATATAATTCCACCCATCCTTGAAAATATCTGTTAGAAATAATAACATTGTGGGAATAAAGATGCAATGTAAATATTTTTTTAAGAAGTCAACAATGAGAATCCTCAAGATTATAAAAATATATTTATTACCAATATGATTTCAATCAAATGAACATATTTCTTTAAACAAATTTATTTGGAGGATCTATAGATTTGATCCTAGGTATCCTAGATCCACACCTGAAACATCCTTGACTATATACCTATTTCAAGGTATCAAGTTTTAATCTTGAATATTCATTGATTATTATCTCATTGGTGGAAATAGGTATTTAATGAACTAAGACTCACTCCAATATGATGATTAGAGACAAATATACACAAAAAATTCATCAAACACATTGATTTGGACAATACATATTCTAGCCCTAGAAGCTCATCAATATCCTTAATCAGAAATAAAAAAGTTATAGACATGGAATTGAACATGAAAAATTGTACAATGAGAAAATACAAAAGAAATACTAAGAGAATTACAAGAATACTCACAGTGGTAGCACCTAAGGAGTTGGGTTCACAGAGGAGAATGGATTCACAGTAGAGGTGGGGTTCGACGACAAATGAGGTTCGATGATGGAGGTGATGTTCACGATGGGGGAGGGCTTCACAGCGGTAGAGGAGGAGGAGGAGTTGGTGGAAGTAGAGGAGGAGGAGGAGGAGGAGGAGGCGGTAGCGGCAATAGAGGAGGAGTCAGCAGCGGAGGAGGAAGAGGAGGAGTCGACGACAATGGAGGAGGAGGAGGAGTCGATAGTGGAGGAGGAGGAGGTGGAGTCAGCGACATCGAATGAGGAGGAGGAGGAGGAGGAGGAGGAGGGGAGTCGATGGTAGGGTTTGGATTCTGTGAGATCTTGAGGCGTGCGAGAGAAAGAGACTATTAGGGTTTATTTAAAAAAGCTGGTAAACCTTATATAAGCACTAGCTAAAAAGCACCGATAAAGGTATGTTTTATCAGTGCTAAAATAGAAAGTGTTGATAAAACATGTCTTTATCAGCACTAAAAAAGCGCTGACAAAACTATAACGATAATAAATTATTTATATTTTTATATATATTTATAAAATTATTTTTAAATAAATAAATAAATATTTATTTATAATAATAACTATAAATAAATAAATATATTTATATTTATATATATAATAAATAAATATTTATTTATAATTATAAATTTATAATAAATATATTTATTATATTTATAATTATATATAATTAATATCTTTATTATAATTTTATAATTATTTAAATATATCTATATTTATTTAGAATTATAATTATAAATATATCTGTATTATTCAGAATTCTAATTATAAATATTTGTATATATTTATAAATATATTTATTTAATTTAATATGTTTATTTAACTAATACATTTATTATAATTTTATAATTATTTAAATATATATATATATAAATATATTTATTTAAATAATTATGAAATACTTATGAAATAAGTATATATTTATTAGATATATATTTTAATTATAGTCCTAAATATAAATAAATTTATATATATATTTAAATACTTATGAAATTAAAATAAATATATTAATTATATATAGTCATAAATATAAATAAATAAACACATATATATATATTTAAATAATTATGAAATTAAAATAAATATATTAATTATATTTATTTTTATAATGACATAATTATTTAATTAAATATATATATATATTTAAATAATTATAAAATTATAATAAATATATTTATTATAATTATAAATATAAATATAAATATAAATATATATATCTATTTATAGTCATAAATATAAATATAAATATAAATAAATATATATATATATATATATAAATACTTATGAAATTAGAATAAATATATTAATTATAAATATATTTTATAATTTCATAATTATTTAAACAAATATACATTTATATATAAATAATTATGAAATTATAAAAAAAATATTTATATTTATGACTATAAATAAATACATGTTTATTTATAATTATAATTATAAATATAATAAATATATTTATTATATATATATTTATTGTAATTTTATAATTATTTAAATATAAATATATATTTATTTAAATAAGTATGAAATTATAAAAAATATATATAATTAATATATTTATTTTAATTTCATAAGTATTTAAATAATTATATATATATATATATGACTATATATAATTAATATATTTATTTTAATTTCTTAATTATTTTAATATATATATATATATATATTTATGACTATAATTAAAAAGTATATATATTTATAATTATAAATATAAATATAATAAATATATTTATTATAATTTTATAACTATTTACACATATATATTATTTATAATTATAAATATAAATATTTGTATATATGTATAAATATTTGTATATATTTATAAATATATTTCTATAATTATTTATATTTATAAAATTATAATTATTATAAATATATTTGTCGTAATTTTAAGTATTTATGCAGACATATTATCTTCATGGGAACATGAATGAATCATATACACTGAGTCAAGTATATATTATAAAAAACGAGTCATCATATATATGGACAACATGAATAGTAATTAGGCGTAATGTATAAATGAACATTCATGATGAATACATAACATATAAATGTCAATTATATTTACGCATCAGTTGACCAAATTCATTGGAAATGTATATTTATTTAAACATATATATATATATATATAATTATAAATGTACAAATTAAAAAAGTATTTATATATAATTATAAATATACATATTTTAAAATTATTTATATACAATTATAAATATACATATTAAAAAAGTATTTATATATAATTATAAATATATATATTTAAAAAGTATTTATATATAATTATAAATATATAAATATATAAATATATAAATATATAAATATATAAATATATAAATATATAAATATATAAATATATAAATATATAAATATATAAATATATAAATATATAAATATATAAATATATAAATATAATAAATATAATAAATATAATAAATATAATAAATATAATAAATATAATAAATATAATAAATATAATAAATATAATAAATATAATAAATATAATAAATATAATAAATATAATAAATATAATAAATATAATAAATATAATAAATATAATAAATATAATAAATATAATAAATATAATAAATATAATAAATATAATAAACATAATAAACATAATAAACATAATAAATATAATAAATATAATAAACATAATAAACATAATAAACATAATAAACATAATAAACATAATAAACATAATAAAGATAATAAAGATAATAAATATAATAAATATAATAAATATAATAAATATAATAAATATAATAAATATAATAAATATAATAAATATAATAAATATAATAAATATAATAAATATAATAAATATAATAAATATAATAAATATAATAAATATAATAAATATAATAAATATAATAAATATAATAAATATAATAAATATAATAAATATAATAAATATAATAAATATAATAAATATAATAAATATAATAAATATAATAAATATAATAAATATAATAAATATAATAAATATAATAAATATAATAAATATATTTATTATTTAATTAAAATTATTATATATATATTTGAATTATTAAAAAATATATATTATTAGAATACATGATTTTTTTATTTAATGTATTAAAATAAACATTTTTTTGAAAATATATAAAATAATTTTATATAAATTAAGAATATTTTTTATTAAAATCTTTTATCAGTGCTAAAAATAGTGCTGATAAATCTAACCATTATGAGTGATAAAAAAACTCTGATAAAGGGTAGATTTATCAGTGCTTTTTGCTAGCGCTGATAAAGACCCCCTTTTATCAGTACTTTCTGCTTAGCGCTAATAAAACCAGGTACATCCCTTGCCCGAATCTGTGGAAGTGAAGGTGGAATTGAAAGATAAGGGATTCCCTCAATTCTCTCAGGTATTCTGGTCAAAACTATAATTTCTTCATTACCTCATATTACTTATGGAATAACTGTAAACTGATATAAAATAGTTGATTTTGGAAGAGATCATAATTAGACATAGCGAAGTAGTTTTTTGTATTTGACCTACTATTGTGTTTTTCTTACTCATCACATGCTAAATGTAATACCAATTGATAATAATTACTTTGATAACATATTTAATACTATGTTAAACACACCTATTAGGAATAATTATACCGTAAAGACACAATTAGACCTTGATTAATTTTTTCAATGTTCAGAACTAGTGTTTTTTAAAATGTAAAATCAAAAAGTTTAATGAAGAAAATAGTAGCACATACAATTTAAAAATAAAATCATATATTATTCTATCAATGGATTTTATATTTGAGTTTTCTAGATGGACATGCTTCTAACTTAGTATTTTGTATCAGAAATGGTTATAATACTAGGTTAAAATGTCATGATTGTCATGTCGTAATGGAATAGTAGTTGCCTATTAGTCTAAAAGGGTTGTTGAATTCATTAATTTAGAATATTTTGGCCAAAATATCATGTTTTTTATGACATTTTGCTGGAACCTTAGACTATGAGATATTGAGTGAGCCTTAATAAGTGATTATTGTATGTTTAAATAAATTAGAAAAAATATTTCCACTGAAATTCTTTGTAAAATATATTGTTTAATATTAGATTTACTATATGAATCAAAATTTGGAAAGCCTATATAATTTTAATGGATGTACCCATTTGAGAGATACATTCAAAAATTAAAAAAAAACACCTAACAAAGCATCAATTGAAGGGTCAATTGTAAATGTATAATTACAGGAGAAAAATTAAAAATTATCCTTATAATATTTTCAATAAGAATATGGATCAAAACATAATAGAATGTGTTGCAATGAGGAAAATCCATATGATGAAATAGAAAACCAATTATTAGTATTTAATCAATTGGGGCTTGGTTTCGGTGGTGAACATGAATGTTGGATTTCAGATGAGGAACAATAAATAACTCATACATACAATCAACTCAATTATGATGAAATGATGTGATTTGTATAGTGATTTTAATTTTTATCTATTTTCTTATTTCAAAATGTTTTGATAAATATTTTGTTGTTTTTATTTTTTAAAATCATACAATGATTGTATTAGAAAAATGTTTCCCATACCTTAGCCTGGTTACTCTTAAAGAAACCAGGCAACATAATTTTATGTTAAAGCTTCAGAGATCAGTAAGTTAAATATGTTTACCTACATAAATTTCAAATAAATATAAAATTTATTAAAATAAAACACACATACAAATATATGTATATATATATATATATTAATGCGTCGAAATATGAAAATAGAATATATAGTCAATTTTGTTCAATAAATCACAACTATCTAAACTGGTAAAAATTTATAATTATTATATGGTTAATGGATTTTTTTTGTCATAAATGTATATGTGGAGATTAAAATAAATCAATTAAGAGTGATATTTTTTTTAAAATAATATATCCTAGAGAAAGTGAAATTGACTTTTATAACATGCTAGATAAAACAATCGAGTTATCATATATGGGTCAGAACTATGTATCAATCTTTAGATGTCATCAATTTGATACTTATTAAGGGTTGTAATACCCTAGTTTTAATTACCCAAATAGTAACCAAGACAAAATATCTATGTGGCCTCAAGATTACCCCACCGTATTCTAGAGGCTACTGACTAGCGGTGAGAGTCTATAATCAACACTGAGGAGACTATACACTCGATATCTTAAGAAGATAATATCATATAAAGAAATAGATAAATAACATCAACATATATAAAATAAATAAAATAAAATAATACATATATAAAATAGAGTGGAGAGCTAGTCATATAAATAAAATACCTATATTCTACAACAAAAATGAACCCATGATTCACAATAGCCATATAACCCATAAAGGACACCCCTTGAGATGATTATATACTAATATAAAAAATGAATCAAAATGAATGCAATGAACTTACTCTAAAATCACTAGATACTCCTTTGACCCATGTCTATACTCCTATCACGATACTCCACCTTGAACACTGGTACTACAAGTGTCACTCTATTGTTCCACTAGGATCGGTGCAACCACACTGGGAGGATGAGGGGTGAATTAATGTGAGTGGTTGTTTACTAGTTAAAATCATTTACCATCATTTACCTCTGCACCTATATGGTGAATGTATCTCTTACACTTTACCAACACTTTTTCCAACATGAATTAGTAAATATGATAGCAACACAATAATGCACAACATGATTTATAAATGAAGTTTTCCTCCAAGATGGATAACTCTGTCCCCAATGTGTGGTGGTTATTATCCCACTCACACATAAATTCCATTTTTATTATCAATATGAAGATCATGAAATAGTATGACCTTGAACCTATACTCTTGAAATTAATCAAGAAAATCTCAAGAACCAACATGTTGTTCTTGGGATTTGACACCAACCGGGCCTTCCTCTTCAAATACAGGTTTCATCCCACTCCTCCTGATGTAATACTAGAAGTATCAACTTGTGTATCTCCTATATAGTGTGGATCTAATCTTTTTTATTATCTTGTATAAACCACAAAGGTTGTATATATTTTTCTTTATCTATATTATATAGGTAATAATAGACTCTTCTTCTTCAACCTAAAAGATATTCATCAGATAATATGAAAGCCAATATCTCTCTCTTTTTTAATGCATGAGGATAAGCTTTCCAAACAACATTGGATCTAAATTTTCTTTTACATAAAGGAGCTTCAAGATAATCACAGCATTGGGTATCTCTCTATCGATACAATATTATTATTCTTCTTCTTCCCTTTATATTCTCAAAATATCTCAAGTATATTCTTTTCATATATTGAATATAAAAAAACTTATATCTTGGTACATCAATCCTCCATAAATATTAGTGTTTAGACTCATTTATATTGATCACACAAAATATTTACACAAGAATAGATCTTTAAATCTCCATTTTATATACAAAATTATTAAAACTTCCTTTCACATATACTTCTCCACAAAAAACAATCACTCAATTCTACATCCTTCTGATAACATGCAGTGGTACTGTCACTGCGTGAACTTGTAATGATTTATTCATCACGCACCATGACATGGAATTATTCTCATAACATGAATATATTTCAAATTCTAGAGGAAAATTTATCTTTTTTTATCCATATATGGATTATTGGTTAAACTTCTCTTTCACAATGCATAACAAACTTTTATTCACCATTTTTTATCACCAAAACTAGTTTCTTGAATCATAAATTAATCAAAAAAACTTTTAATGTTTAGTATTTTAAGGACATATCAACATCATAATTTTTAAATCCTAATTAAGAATACTTATTTTTGAAAATATCACTTTTTTGGAAAAGGAATAACCCTTATGTATCATGTTGTAAATCCTTATGTATTCCTTGAAACATATGAGGAAACCATATGTATCTCAATGAAACTCAAAACCTTTCCAAATTCATTATATAAGAAACTATTACATATCATATGTTGACCTTTAAATATGCTTTGAAAACTATAAGTACCTTTACACATGAGTTGGTAAACCTTACATATAAGAGTGCAATTATGTACTTTTACAAATGTCATGTCCTCTAAGTACCTTTACAGATAAACCTTTAAGTATTCTCTAAAAACCCTTATGTATTGGATACTAAAACTTACGTATCTTAGTTTAGATTCATAATTTTCTAATTTTTAGTTTGAACAATTTGGAAAAACCTTACTTTTGAGTTGATAACCTTTATGTATCAAAAGGAACTCCATAATTTTCTAATTCTTCATTTCTCTAGGGGATATTATATATCAACATAATATCTTCTGTATTATCAAAAAACATTATAAATTACTTAAAGGATATTACATATCACAATGTGAATTCGATATTTTACTTTTTTTCATGAACTTTAGAGTATATTTTTCATATTTCTGGATGGATATTACATATCATAGTGTAAGATTCCCAAAATTTTTCTAAATTTATGATTTTGAGAAATATATTATGTATCATATAGTTTGTAATATTTCCATAAACCTATAACCCAGAATTTACTAGGATTCTATTAACATTTTAAAAAATATAAAGCAATTAAAACTACTTTTTAATAACTTAAAATCATCTTCAATCACCACTTCTATAATTCTAAATCTTTATAGAACATATAAATAATCCTTAGAGTATTTCAATGGAACTTACACTACCTGAAACAAAATTATATACTCCTCAAACATCACCAAAGTATATTATTTATGTAACACCTGTATTCACTGTATGATAATAATTATGATAAAACTTCCATAAGAAATATTTATCAACTTATTCATAGATATATAATATCCAAAAATCACTATAGTCCATAGAACTCAACAATAATACAAAAATCTTTTCCATGTGAATGGATTTATAAGAGAATCTTTAATTGTAAAATCTCACTTATTTTTTTATATGAGTAATGACAAAAACTCATTTCTAATACCCAATGTGTTTCCACAATCTTTATTCATTATTCACAACTCAACATACAGTGACACCTTCTTGGAAACTTAAACCTTTTATCACAACATGCTTGGGTACTCCAAACTCTTTCCAAGAAGTTATTATTCAGCACAAATTTACATCATGCTTATTAAATTCATTATTATTGACATCAAATACATCTCAAAACCAAGTGGGTTTAATAATATCCCTCTTTTTACTTGTTTTCAATAACAATTTAGAAAATTCATTTCAATAGGAATTTTCTTTATTATTCTCACCCTATTGGAAATAAGTAAAAATGGGATTTAAAGAGGGTGGTATCATTTCACATAAAACAACACGAAATAAATTATTCTACTCTATATATACATAAGTAATGCTTGGTGTAGAAAAAAGTGAATAATATAGATAAGAATTTTTTCCACAGAAAAAATGATAACAACTCAAAATTATTTACTTAAGGGGTTTTAAAATTGTTTTTTAGGATGATAAAAATTATTGAATAGATTATAATGATATTTTCAACCTGAATTACTATACTCAACAAAAAAATAAATCATTAAAAATAACTAGGAGGTAACATTTCAGAAAAAACCCTTATTTTTCTCATTTTCATGTCATTGATCAATGCAACTTCTCCCCCTTAACATTAGAATTGGTTATTGTAAGGCAAGGCTGCTAGAATATAAAAAATACCCTTTAAATGATATATTTCAAGTACTTTCCAAAATTATAGGTTTTTATAAGATATAAGGTTCTAGACACTTCTCAATACTCCCCCTTAAGGGATATAATATAACTTTACTTCATTAAGGTTGATCTATTTATGAAAGATACAATTCCAGATACCAAATATTGAGATCACTACAAATATTGGGACTTCCATCAAGTCTAGAATAGTTAATCCAACTTGCTCAATTGTTCTAGTTCTCTACCTTAATCATACACCACCTTTAATTCCATGCATATAAAGAACAAAAAATAATATATATTGGAATAACATGGAACTCCTTTTATCCTTAGTGAGAGAAATAATGTTGATAGGTGATTCTTAACCAATATACACCTTTCCTTTTGGATCCATCTTTTGGTGAACTCTTCATTCCTACACTTATGATTTTATAACATTAATTTCCCTTTGGTAGCATGGTATTATTACCCATTTTAAAAGTTTTCTTATGTGGAATTGTCTCCTTTACATCATTCATTAAAAAACAAGAGTCTTTTGGTAAAAGATTTTATTTCTTCAATATCTACACTTGGGATGATAATATGATTAAATAATTCCTTGAAATGTGTTCAACCTTCTTGAACCATCCATAAAGTTCCTCCAAGGCTAAGGTTATCACATTTTGATAACCATTCATAAAATTTGACTCCTTCATATGGAATTAATTATTTCCCTTTAAATATTTCCTTTTCACGTTCATCCTTAATTTTGTTAACCATTTCCAATTGAGCTGGCTAAATGATTATATATTCTTTAGAAATATGGTCAACTTTTTTAGATTTTTCACATGGTTTCTCATAAATCATTATGTTACCAACTTTAGGAAACCATTCACGAGACTTGAATTATTCTTTAGGGATGTCTTGAACCAATTTAATACTTCTATTTATTTCATGAATTTATTTTCTTCTATATTTCTTCATCTTTACTCAACCAAAACTATCATATTTTTCCTTTTTACAATGGTTCATAGTGTGGACTCTTCTACCACAAAATAAGTAGCTTCTCCTTCTTGGTGTAATACCCTTCTCAGTCTTCTTGGGATTTATTTTATTGACATGCTTATTTTTATTTAAGCCTACGGATAACTAACTTGTATTATTTTATAATTTATTATTTTATGGTCTTTTTACTTCAAGTGCTATTAGAATATGCTTGGTTGAATTTGATAAAGAATGCATCTATATTGTGACCACTTTGATTGCAACTTCCATAAAAATTTTCAATAATTTTAAACCGGTCTGTGGTAAATAGATTGTTTTGTTTCTTATAGGAATTTTTTTAGATAAGACTTTAATCCCATCATTATATGATTTTATTAACTTATAAATGTTGAAAAATTACACCAACATTAAAGTTCCCTGCACCCAAATCTTTCATAAAACTAACAGTATCCAATAAACCTTGTTATTTTTTTTCAAGAAATAAACTTTCCATGTTTTAATTCATTTTTTGATACTTTATCCTCCAATAGGGATTAATTTGATCAAAATATTCTGTTACTTATGCTAACATATTCCATAGATGTTGTGGCAGGTTTATCATAATTTTTCTCAACCCATTTTTATCCAAAATTTTAATTTAAACCTATACTATGCATGTAAACAGATTTAGTGAAAATAATATTTTATAGATAAAAGGGTACCTTTTTCTTAGAGATTTCCTGAGATTTAAAATTGGATGATCCCAATATTTTCTTTCCAAAATATAGAGGTATTTTATAAAAAATATCCTTATTAGAATTCTATATGGGATTATCTCTTCTTTCATCTTTATGTAAAGTCTCAGCTTGTTCCATTTACATATTTTTCAAATTTACTTCAAGGTCTAGAGGATTAAATTTAATAGTTTTATTATAATCTTCAATAGAAACCACTATTTCTTCACATTATCTTCCTATCTTATCAATATCATCTCCATACATTTTGTTTATTTCATGCAATACATTTTCAAACTCATTTATCCTATTTAATTTGAATTCCAATTATGTATCCTTGACATCAATTCAAGAATTTTGTTTTTTTTTCTAATGAATGAAACTTATTTTATAGACTTTTCAAGGTTTCTTCCTTTTACTAGATTTCATTTTACAAATCCTTCTCAATTTGGGTGTACATATCTTCAAGCATTGAATTTGAGGATCTTTTTCCATCAACTTGTTTGGTGAGTTTGATACATGACAATGTATTTTGATCCTGTGCTTCCTAAATTATTTCCAAATATTATTTAATATGGGTGATGACATTCTATAAGTTTATAAAAGGGCCATAACTAAAAGTGACTATATATTTGGGATATTTATGTAGGGTATTCATCAAATATGAACATGAATAATAATATGCTTTATCACATGACTGTTTAGAGATGTGATATTCCCCACTTTTACTTGGTTCTTATAGGGGATAATTTTGATAAGAAATTATAGTTACCTCATCTTCATGTAAACATTGCGAATCACCTAAGGTAAAATTGTTTTCTATCTTATCATTTGTGTATTTTCACACTAAATTCTCTCTATCCATGCTTGGTTTGACTTCATCATTATTTTATCATATGGGAACTAATTTTTATTCCTCTTTTTTCATATGGATTACATTTTTAACTTTATCATATCTTTCTTCTTTCATTTCTTCAACATTTTATAAGAGATTTAATTATAATTATTAGTTGAAATATATTATCCAAGTCTTCACTTCATTATGAATTTCTAAAGAGGAATCAAAAACATAAATTAATTCAATTAGAAAGATTATTGAGAATCCATTCAATGGTGGGACCATAACTCTAATACTATTTTTTATTAAAACATGATCTGTGCAACCATACAAATTGGTGGGTGAATCAGTGTGAGTGATTTTTTACCAATTAAAATATTTTCCCATATTTTACCTCTACACCTATTGAGTTAATGGATCACTCACTCTTTCCATAGATATTGTTTAACATGCATGAACTAGTAAATAGGAAATAAACACAATAGGGAACACTTGAATTTTTTTATTAGGTTTTCCTCCAAGCTTGATGACTATGTCTACGATGTATGGTGGTTTTTATCCCACTCAAAAACAACTTATATTTTATTATAAATATGAATCTTAGAAAATAGTGTAACATTGTGATGATACTCTTGGAACTAACCAGGTATAATTAAAGAACCAACATGTTATTATCAGCTCTTTTAATATAGGATTTGGCCAACTCCTCTTGAATTATGATCAATATAGGATAATGTTTATCTTGTATAGTGTGAATATGATCTCTTTCCTAAACATACAAAAATCACAAAGGTTTAATTTATTCTTCTACATCTTTATGATATATGGAATCATTGGACGGTCTTCCAAAAAACTCCTATTTTCCCAATAATATCTTCAGCTGATAATATGTGAGCAGGTCTCTCTCTCTCTCTATTATCTTCTTTAATGCATAAAGATAAAATTTGAAAATATATTTGAATCTAAATTTTCATTGATATAATATATCATTAAGATAATCACAATTTTGGGTCTCACTATTAATAATCTATTATACCCATAATTATACTCTTTATATTATCAACATCTCTCCTAGATATTATTTTTAAACATTGAATATGAAAACCATTTAATATTAGAACATTAATCCTCTAATATGATATCTATTTAAACTCATTTAAACTAATCACATAAGATATATCCATAAGACTGGGTATTTCAATCTCTACATGATATCCAACATTATAACGATTTCTTTTCTCATCAAATTCTCCATAAAAAACACAAGAAATTAATTCCATATATTCATGATAAAATGAAGTGGTACTGTGATGGTGTTAATCTCTCCTTAAACACTCTATTCATTATACACCATGACATGGCCTTATCCTCATGGGTTGTTGCATCTAAAATTACAAAACTATCTTCAACATATTTTACATCCACAAATAGATTCATGGCATAATATTCTTCTTTATGATGCATAGCCAACACATCCTCTACATTTATTAACATTGATTCCAATTGATTTAATCATGACTTAATCACAAAAGCATCATTCTATTTAAGATTTGAAGAACAAATTATCATCCTTATATATAAATAAAACTTCAGAATACTTCTTTATAAAAACATCACGATTTTGGAAATGGAATAACCTTTACATATCATGTTGGAAACCCTTACATATTCCTAAAAATATATAAAGAACCCTTACATATCTCAATGCAACTCAACACTTTTCCAAATTTTCTACATGAGTAAATCTTACATATCAGATGATGAAATATATGTATTCTCTAAAAACTATGAGTACCTTTAAGTATGAGTTGGTAAAACCTTACATATAATAATGTGATTTTGTACTTTGTGAAATATAATATCCTCTAAGTAACTTTATATATCAACCTTTATATATTCTCTAGAAACACTTACACATTGAATATTAACCCTTACTTCTATCAACACAGATTAATACTATTTCAATTTCCAATATTCATGGTTTGGACAACCCTTACATATAAGTTCAGTAGATTTATGTATCATATGGAGCTCCATAATTGTTAACTTCTTTGGGATATATTACATATCATCAGATATCTTCTATATCATCTAAAAACCTTATGAATTCCTTAAAATATATTATATACCACAGTTTGAATTCTTCTGTTTCAATTTTTTCATGAACTTCAGAATATATCTTTCATATTAATAGAAGGATATTATATATCACAGTGTAATAATCCCAAGTAATTTAACAAATTTATGAGTCTAAGAAATATATCATGTATTATATACCTTGTTGTATTTCCAAAAACTTATAACCCAGAATTTCCCAACCTTCTCTAAAATTTTCCAAAACATCTCAAACACTTAAAATTGATTTAGAATAACTTAAAATCATTTCAATTATCACCCAAATAATTCCAAAGTTTTATACAAAATATAAATACTCTTTAGATTATTTTAATAGATATTTTTTTACTTTAGCTAACTTTATCTCCTCCTTAAACATCATCCAAGTATATTCTTCATAAAACATGTATCCTCACCATATGATAATACTTAATATGGAACTTTCATCACTTAGTTTTCTTAACTTATTCATAGAGATATAATATCCAGTAATCACCACACTACTTAGAACTCAACTCTCATCCAAACAACTTTTTTATGTGAATGAATATCCAAGAGAATATTCAATGGATGTATCTCACTTTATTTTCTCTATGATTAATGACAACAAAAAACTTCCAATATACAAGGTTGTTCCTTAATATTTATCCATTATTTACAACTCAACATATAATGACACCTTTATTTGGCACTTCAACCTTATTCTTATCAATATTATTGGTTACTACAAAATACTACTAAATAGTTCTTCTCCAGCACATATTGACATCATGATAATTGAATTCATGCTTATTAAAAAAAAAAAAAAGTCAATACTAAGAGGGTTTAATATAGCCAACCCACGTGTTATACATAACGTCTGAAAATCCACCAAGGTTTAGGTGTAGGGTGTGGGAATAAATCTTAATAGGACAACACTATAAATATCCTAATATACACAATAATATATCAAGTTCATGCATAAAAAATAAATAAAACATTAAAAAAATATAAAATCACCCAAGTTTGGTCATCATGTTCTAACTAGGCCACCATGACACTCAACCCCACCTTCTTTGAACTATTCCACTTAATTGTAATAGTCACAACCAAGGAATACCCAGATGGCGTCCTTGACTATAGAAAGTATAGCTATAGAATGAAAGAACCATCCAAGCTGTAAATCATGGAACAATCTATAGGAGAGACTATGCTATTGAAACATGATACACATTCTCATTAATTGATGTCTATAATAATAGTAAATGAATATGTACAATAAGAATAAACTATGACTTTAATAATGGGATGCACATATATAATAACATAGATAAAATATATCCATAACAATAGGACATGTACTAATAATAATGAGGATAAACTATGCACATAATTATGGAATGTGCATCTATATAATGGTAATATAATATTTCCATAATAATAGGATATGCATCTCTAGTAATGGAGACAAACTATGTCCCTAATAATGGGACATGAATTTGTAATAGCGGGGATAAACAATGATTATAATGACACAAATAAAACAAGTACATAATAATGAGATATACATAACAGTATGTGAATATATATAATTAGATTAATATATGTCCATAATAATAGTATATGAATCTATAATAATGGGAATATGGTCACCTAATTCTATTGAATAAATTATCCTGTGCACACCCTAACGAAGCACTAGAGTTCCAAGAAAACCAACTTAAAAGGAAAATTATTTCCACCTAAGAATATTTCACCACATCATGGAATTTCAATGACTATGAATTCCAAAGGAAATCACAACATCACCCTCTAACTCACAATTCATTCTAAGTTGAAAAAAATCCAAAAACTCACCTCACACGAGGTTAACCAACATACTTAGGATTCCAAGATCCTACCTACTTCTTGATCACCATAAATAACCTATAAATAACCACCCCTATGGTGTTGTCATAATAAGATACCAATTCCCAACTCCAAATAAGATATTAAGCATATGAGTGAATTCAGTGCTAAGTCATCATATCACCCCAACCCTAGGAAGATCCCTTGACCAAACCTGATATGTTAAGAAATGTTTACTTCTCAAATAACGTACACAAAAAATAATTAACCACATAAATTTAGGTTTTAATTTGATTTAATTTTATCCCATTTATATTCATTTTTATAGATTTTTACTTTTAGATTTTTTGATAGAGGTCGGGGTCATAATTTTGGGAAAGAGTTTGCGGTAAAAATATCTCAAAAGTGATAGATACCACTGGGTACCCAGTTTCCTAATACCAGGTACCAAATTTCACATTACTGGATGTAAATTGGCTAAAATAATAAAGTGATTTTCCTAGTTGGACCACCTACAGGCTGGTGGCCCCTAACTTGGTATCTGGTGGCCACCAAGTACCCAGTGGGGGAATATTGGGTAACCAATGGCCTCTTGTTAGATTTTTTTGAATTTTTTATTTAAATTAATTAAATTATAATATATTATTATGAAACATATCCACTCTCCTCTCTTGGAACAATCCATAACCAAACCTCCTCTTACCTTGTCTTCCTCTCCTTCCAAGTATGAGATATTCTTTGTCTGATCTCTGATTCATACACCGTTTATTCCATTGGATCATCATAAGAATTATTAAGACTCTTCTCTCCTCTATACTATATTTTTCTCATTATTTCATTATACTTCATCTAAAATTTCTAAATTAGGGGTTTTTATTTTATTTAGGGATTTCAATCAATTGAGACCAAATCAGTCTATGATATTTGATGAGAGGGATTCAACAACCACGAGGTAGGTGATCCATATAATTTTCCTTCATTTTATATGGCTTTCAAACATTATGTGATATGACGGTGTTTATAGGTGAGGGATAATGGCTTGTAATGGGACTTAATTGAGTTATTTCATGTGTTGAGTGGGGAGTAAGGTCTTTCTAGGCTATAATAGATCCCTCAAACCTTGTGTTTTTATTAGGTGGTCATTGATGAACACATAGCTTAGGTAAATTGTAAGATATTTTTGAATTGGAACTTGTGAGGGGAATTCTTTAGGTAATAATTATGTAACAAGACCTTAGATAATATCCTTGAGCATTCCTTGATGATGGGAAGTTATATATATGGGAAAGTCTATTAGTGGTTAGTCCCATTTCATGGTTTTGAGGGTTAATGGTTGATGCACTTTGATTTTTGTGATATGGGTATTGGTTTGGAGCCTTTATCATGCCAATGGGTGACACAATTTAGTTGGTTTTATCTAGGTATATCAAGAGAAGGGTATGAGTTTCCTAGTGAGCAAGTTGGGGGTATCACAGTGTAAAATACAGAAGATTTATCTCATTAAACTAATTTGTGGTGATCAGATGGGTTGGTGAAGGTTGACCTAGTATTCCATTTGTGTGGTGATTAAACAAGTTGGTATAGGATGGCCTAGTATCCTATTTATATGGTTATTGGATGAGTCTATGGAGGTTGAACTAGTATCCTTTTTTAATGGTGATTGGATGGGTTAGTGGTGGTTAAACTAGTATCATTTATTTTTGGTTTATATATGGGTTGGTGGAGACCAACCTAGTATCCCAATCATGACAAATATGGATGGGTAAGTGGTGGATATCATAATATCCCAGACTAAATACTATATTATGGGAGAATGACAATAAAAATCACATTCTTATGATATGTTCAGACTCCACAATGACACTGGATGAAGCAGGTATGGTCCCTCAGTGGGGATCATGTTTAACACACAATGATGTAATGTGTGTTATTATTGATGTCAGTTATTTCCATATCACATTTTTCATGCACACACACACATGCTATATTAATTTAAAGATAGCATTGGTGGTGGAATAGTAATTATTTTTCTAACATATTGCATGAATTCCTTAATGGGTTTCAAAACTTCATGGTCAGGGATAAAGGTAAGGTAAAAGGGCTTATGAATGATGATTGAGCTGGGATAGATAACTTATATTGGGAGATGAAACTAGAAGGATCCTAAGACCCCTATTTTAAGAATGTTTCCACTATTTTGTTCATTTTAGGACTAATATTGTATATGATCAACCCAATAGGTGATCCGACATGATATGAATGACTTACAAGATAAAATATTTGGTTTATTTTTTTTATAACATTATTTTTTTATGGTTATATTATCACTGTAATTTCTAGTTTAACTTTATTCCTCCTACTATTTAAAGTTATCAGATAGATAGTATAGTCACCACACATTATTGAAAAATGCTCTCCACTAGTCGATAACCTCTAGTGTATGTTGATGTGTGCTTGAGGTATGTAGTACTATGTTTTGTGAAGCACTGATGGTTTCCTATCTTGGAGATTCTAAAAAGTGGTATCAAAGATTTTTTTACTATTTGGTATATGGTAGTTAGATATAGGAGTCGTTAGAACTTGGGAAGGACACAATGTTTTTTCCTAGTTAACACATGTATGGGGAAACTCCAAGTTATTGGGGAGTGGGGTAGTGTTTCTTAGTTTTCAATTATTATGATTTTGAGATTTCAAGGAATATGCTATGCGATTTACTGCTAATTATTTTACTATTTTATTGGGATAGAAAGACAACATGTGTTCATGAATTATATTCAGCACATAGAACTCACATGACATGCATATTTCTATGTGTGATTGATGATCTATGTAACACCCCAATATTTCATGGTACGTTATCGTTAATTTTTTGCGTTGCACACAAAACCGACTTGGCTTGCGTAACACGTAAGATTGAGTTTCTATGAAACAAAACTTTAGTGTTGTTATTATTTAAATGATATATTTATAAATTATACATTAAATATAGTAATAAAAATAGTAATAAATAATTTCTAAATGTTATTTATAATGTTTTCATATAAATAAAACATGTTTATAATGAAATGTATAAGTTTCGGTAAAATAGTTATATGTTTAGAAATACTATTTTCTTAAAGGAACTACTTTTTATGAATTTTTGTAAACAATAATAAAATTAATTTTACACACTCATTGAAATATAATTTGGTAAAATAGACTTCATTTTTGAATTCATAATATCAAAATTAGCTTAGGGTGAATTTTTGGTATTTTTCTGAAAACATTCAATTTTTGATGTATAATGAAAAACACTGCATTATTGTTAAAAAACCGACCTTTTCATTTAGATAATTATTTTACATTAAATTTATTTTAAATAAAAAATATATAAATAAGACATATATTATCCCAATTTAGGCCATTTTAATCATTTTTATAATAGAATTAGATATAAAATTTCATTGAACTTTTTAACATCTTTTTACCTACCTTCTAGCCACATTTGCATATTAGCATTAAACATAATTTTAACACTTATGTGAATTGAATTTCAAAAATCCCACATACATGGTTGTAATCATGATAAAAAATGTGGTCCAATAGGATCAAAATAATTTTTGTTGAATAGTAACTTTTGAATTTTATTTACCATGGTTAAAGGTAAATAGGGTAATTAAAGGTAAAAATAATATTATAATAATATAAAATTACCCTAACACTTGTACTAATTTTATTGGATAAATATTTTTTGAACAAATTTATGTCAGAAATATTAAACTTTTTATGCCACTTGTGTTAGATTAGGACATTTATTATATTTTATTTAAAGAAGAGTTAAAAAAGTCATATTCAAATTTTAATAACTATTTTATTTTAAACATGAGGTTATATAAGTGATATGGTAAACTATAAATAGTATTTATAAATATAATAAATTTATCTATATCATGGTAATTTTTTTTTAATTTTTAGAACTTAAATAATGAAATTAAATGGTGACACAATGATGATGCAGTAATTGTTTAATTAATTTATATATCAAATAAATGACATGAATAATATTAAAATAAATATAATTTGACCTAATTAATGTCATAAACTAATTTTATAGACAAATTATACATTTTATATACCTATTGTAATTATTGGTTCGAAGTTATAATGTTGGTTTGATATTTTTAATAATGAAAATATTGAATAGTATTAAAATTGACACAAATGATATTTTAAAATAAATACTATTTTATTAAATGATATAAAAGTCATAAAAATCTAAGGTTCGGCCAAATAGATTTTATAATTTCAAATATGTCATAAATGATACTATTTGGGTTCTTTTTTCATTTTATAGTAACTATATTAACCCTATAGTGTAAAAATATAAGAAGATACGGTAAGAGTTAAACTGTTTAACTAAGGGTTAAATCCAAAAGATAAGGTTAATTTTATGACCTAAACATATCTAAAATTCATTTTTGAGGATATTTATACCCATACTCATATTATAATATAAATAAAATACTTTGGAGATATTTTAAACTGAAAATAATTTTATAATAAATTAATATTTTAAGAGTTTCCAAAAGTTCCCCTCCCCTCTATTATAAAATGGAACTTATTATTCTCTTTAATTCACACCTATAAATCCATTTTACTTGGTCAAACCCTAAGAATTTATTCTCCCAACTCCCTCACTTCATCCTAGAGGCCATACTTTGAGCAGAAAGCCATCCTAAGAAGTTATTTTGTGCAAATAAAAAGGAGACACTCGAAGAAGAGGTAATCATTTTATTAACTCTTTCAATGTTATTTTTTATTCTACTTATACTACCTATATTGTTTCCATAATAATGTAATAAATAAAGTATCATATAAATGATTAAATTTTATTATGATTATGGTACAAAAATATTCCTCTTTTTACCCATCCTACAAAAAACAATATCTCCATGCGTGCGTACATACGACTTACTGTCTCCACATCGTGGTGTAAACTGTTTTTCATGTACACTTTATTTATATGGGTATAACAATGAATATAAAGGATGTAAGTAATAAATAAAAATGATATTATTTCTTTAAAATTCATATTCAATCCAATTCCAAACCATTTAACCATTAAGGAAATGATATTGTCGCTCGTGCGAACGTACTACTTACCATCTCCACAATGTGATGAGATTCATCTTCCACATTCACCGTTAAAGAATGATTATAAAAATATATATTATTAATAAGTATGAAATATATGAAATAATAATTCTACTTGTATAATATATATATATATGTATATATGTACATATTTTTTATTCACTTATTTCCATTCAATACAATAAGAAAACAGAAACAACGTTTATGCGTACGTATGACCAACCATCTCCATGAATGGTGTATTCCATTTCATATATCCATATATTATGTATATTTATATTCTGAATATATAGGATATATAAATCATGTTATAAATTTTTGAAGTAATTAAATCATGATCTAAGTAATATGATGAAGAATAACAAGTCAAAACACATACGATAAAGAAAATGATTATTACCCGAAATATTGCTTTAACTTGAAAATTATTAATAAACAAGTAATATAAATCCATAAATGAATCATATATTATATCATAAATATTATTATTATTCTTATATAAGTTAATAATCTGTTTAAAACCATTATACAGGCACTTCAGACACATATAGAGAGTATCAAATCTAAGGTAAGGGAATTTCATATCACTTTTAATTTTCATGAGATATAAGTAATGTTCACCACATATTTCTCATGTCTGGTGTATGTACTAACCCTATTATATTTTATATCATTAATAAATTTACCTTTAGGGTATTTAAATATTTATTTAAAGATATTAGGCTTATTATTTAAATGTTCAAAGTGGCATGGAATGCTTTGAATGTTTAAATAATTAATCCTTTATCCATTTCAATATTCTTGATATTATTTTACATAACTATTTACATGGGTATAAAAGGATTATAAATGAAAATTTATGTCTATTTTTATGTTCATTAATTTTTTTTAAAAGGAATATTTTTAAGGTTTTATGTAAGGGACTCTTTAACTAAAACATCATTTTAAATGTTATAAAGATTTATTCTTGTAAATATTCCTCATTAATGTCCATGTTTTCAAAATGGTTATAAGGATTTATTTATATGAACATGAATATTTTAAAATATTAATTCCTTTTAAAATTTTCAAATTGGTGTGGGACAATTCGATTCAAAAATCTAATTTTAAATTTCTTCTTTTATAAGTGCTCGACTTTGAATAAATGATTTCAAAGAAAAAGGTATATTTGTCTCAAGATATTTTAAATGATTTTAATAGAGTGTTTTCATCTATTTCAACATCCTTTGTTGGATCTTATTCTTAAATGAGGTTGATATCTTATGATATTGTAGGGTCCTAAAAATTCCACCAAGAGAAGAAAGTCCCCACACAATCGCTTTGCAGAAGGAAGCCGGTGCTTCTACAAGTCTATCAAGGTGAAGGGACTCAAATTGAGTTTCATTTATTTGAAGGAAATTGAAGGAATTCAAGTATTAAAGGTTTTTAAGTAGCCCTTGTACCATAACTAGGAAAGGTATGCAGAGAAAATGGATCGCGAACTACCAGGTATGTGAGACGGTTTGCGAACCGCTAGCCTACGAGCAAGGCAAACTGCGAACCACGTCAAACGAAGGAGTTGTTTGCGTAAGGCCATTCTTCGTACCATATTGTGAACCCATCAGTTCTTGGATGAAGTGAATGGGCATGGTTCTGTGAACCATTATCGTGAACTGAATCCTCCATAAACCCTAGTTGACAGAGTCTTCCACAGGTCAGAATATTGCTTCAATGGACCTCCGAAAATGGTGTTGTGTGCCCAATAGATATGGTCACTTCGATGATCTATAAAAGGAGAAAAATAGAATTATAGAGAAAGGTGAGGGATATAGAGAAGGATTAATGATGAAATATTGAGGGAGACTTAAAGGATGCACTTCAGTTTTCATCTTGTTTCATCAGGAGAAGCACGAAGCACGAACCACTTCCTCCGTAGGTACAGCCGGTCGTGAACCATAAAATGGGGGAATTGAATAATAATAATAGAATCAGGAACCTAACTAGTAAACCACAAACCAAAGAATTCTCGTAGATGATTTTCCTATGAATGGTAATTCCCCTGACTCTCTTTCATTATGGTGCTCTGTATAGCGTACCACTACGCGGACTAAACCCGACGCCGCATACCCAATCAGTATGTGGATATAACCCAAAGGGGAATGGTGATATGTGGACCACTTTGGTATGTTGTGGACTATACCCATGCTCACGTACCACACCGATATGCAGATGGCCCTTCTTCCCGCATACCGATATGGTATGCGAAGCCTTCCCTATCTCGCATGAGAAACCAGTATGTGAAATGGGGTCTTTTTAGATATTATTCCTTACGGTTCCAACCTTACCCCTCTATTACCATCCAGTTCTCCATGATACCTCCACTAAATAGTCCCCCAGCACTAGGCCAAAGCCTTATCCAAGGCCACCAGACCCGTATGATCAGACCATTAGGTGCATCAACATGCCCCCTTGAGTCTACATACCCACGGTAAGCGGAGTCACGAAGGCCATACACACAAAGGTGCGGGATTCAGGAATTCCTGTGAGGATACATCCCCACTGTAATCTAGATTCCAACCTTGGGATGCCAACCTGAACCTCCCTGTTCTCGGGATTAAGGGTGATCACTTTCTTTTCCATTCAATGAGGGACAATGATTAGTTGAAGGGGTTATGTTCTATCCCCCCTTTAGCAAGGATGAAACTCCTCCCCTTACCAAAACATGATTCAGGGCCCTCCCACTGAGGTAAGTCCCCGATCTTCCTAGGTAGGGCCGTGTGACTTTTAATTCCATTTCACATGGGCAGGTTCATCACTCCACACCCTCACCCACTATCACCCCAGCCTCTTCCGTCGCGGGCTCTCCCTCCCCCACCAATAGGGGAGGAGGCATGTGCATTGTTGAATCATTGAAATTCTATTTTTCTTCACACTGAACATGAATCATGTGGGCTTAGAGGTTTGTGAGGATTACAAAATCATCACAACTTCTGAACTACAAGAACTTTTATTCCTAATTAAATCAGGATATGTAGGATTTATACCAGAAGGCCCGAGCTCAAAAGGGTGCCCTCCCATTAAGGCTCTACCCAGTCATGTTTCCCAAATGGGCGGCTCCCATGTGTAAAACCCACACATTCTAAAATACAAGAACTCTGATTCCTAATTAAATTAGGATACGTAGGACGCCTACTAGAAGGCTCAATCACAAAAGGGTGCCCTCTCATAAAGGGTCCAGCCGGTCATGTTTCCCAAATGGGAAACTCCCATGTGTATCCTCCACACATTATGGACTATGAGAACTCTGATTCTTGATCAAACCAGGATTCATAGGATACCAACCAGAAGGTGCTAGATCAAAAGGGTTCTCATCCATAAAGGGTCCAGCCAATCACATCCCCTTAGATGGGAAACTTCTATGCATAAGCCCCATAGAATCCGAACTACGTGGGTTATGATTCCTCTCCCAAGGATATGTAGGAAGCCCTCCTTGTGGGCCTGATCCCAACATCAAGTCACCTTCCACTCCCCTTGGATGATGATAAACTCCAGAGCACCTTATAATATGGCTAAGTCAGCATCACCTCTATGGCATCAAACATATGCATGCTCATGATGATCTTGAAAACTAAGGGTATCCTGTGGACACACTCTTCAAGAATGAACCAAGGATTCATGAATATATGAACATGAATTAAATCTATAAGAGAGTCCTAGAACATGCAACAATCCTCCCCTGGAAGGGTGTGGTGAGCCTGACCTCCCGTACTCTCGACCAATGGAGTCCTTAAGTGTTGTTGGCCAAATCGTCATCCAATGAACTCCTTCCTTTGGAAATCAGGTCCATTAATCATAGATACCAGGGCTGTTGGGTGTTCTTGGATCTATGGATAAACCCTTTGGAGACTATCTGAGGAAGTTATATCTGAGAAGGGTTGATTTCATGAGTGCTTGACCCCCATGTAATCACCCGATGGGACTGAAAGTTCCCACAGGGTTAATTCGATCTTCTTTAAAGGATAATGATGCTGAATGGGTCAAAACAGAGGAATGGAAAATTCAATGACAACCCATATCTATAGAAAAAGGGAAGGGTGATGATCCTCATCATTCCATTTCTACACTGCCCACAAAACGTGCCACCTCAGAGGCAGAACAAAAATGGTGAACCCGATGTGAATCCTTAACCAAGGTGGCGGTTCTACCCCAATGATAAAAGAAAAAAGGATACTGCATGTAAGAACATTTTGTTCTCCCTGGTGCATGAAAAGCGTGCCACCTTGGAGATGGAACAAAAATGGTGAACCCGACATGAATCCTTAACCAAGGTGGTTGTTTTACCCTAATGATAAAAGAAAAAATGAAACTATACGTCAGACCATTTTGTTCTCCCTGGTACGTGAAAAACGTGCCACCTCAGAGGTAGAACAAAAAATGGTGAACCTAACGTGAATCCTTAACCAAGGTGGTGGTTCTACCCAAATGATAAAAGATAAAAGGATACTGCACGTCGGACCATTTTGTTCACCTAGGTAGATGCAAAATGCGCCACCTCGGAGGTGGAAAAAAATAGTGAACCCAACATGAATCCATAACCAATGTGGCAGTATCACCCCACTTAGGCCCCTTCACCCCACAACAAAAGAAAAGGGGAAGGGAGCCAGACTGAATCACCAAATATGAATATGTTTAAAGGAATGCTACTTTGAAAATGTATTGTGGTTTGTATGTTATATATGTATTGCAAGTTCCTGCAGAGTGGCCTTTGATCCAAATGACATACCCATGATCCATGTAGATGCATGAATCAACGATCTCGCAGGCAGTTGGGGCCTCAATGAAGAGCAGGACCCCCTTGCCTACCCAACATCTTTAACGCCAGGTATCCAATGTGCTAATCAAAGAGTACAACCAAAATGGTACTCTCCCCATGCTGGAGGCCGCAAGACAAGCCCTCTAGTCGGCAAAGGTCCACCAGCCACCTCTTTAGCCGCTACCGGAACCCCAACACAAGGCGGCCACAATGGTTATCTAGAACTGTTTTGGGAGTTTATCCTCGAAACGAGATAATGACTACCTCCCTTACCTCAGGTAGGTAGATGATGTCAATGCTGATGACTTCATCTCAACTACACGGGGGTCCTACCCACATTCCTCTGCCAGAGAACATCACCACTGACACTGGATGACCAAGCCTCCTCCTATTGAGGAGGACCTTATGCTGAGGGAACCTTCCAAAATCCAGGAGACTCGGGCCCCTAGGGCTTCCCACCAAGGGTGGAAAATATATAACCAGGAAAATGCTATCACCTTGGTTCCTGAGGATCAGCTCCATCGTACTAACGTAGTGGCGTTCAATAGGAAAACACACAACTCTTCCCTCTCCACTCAAGCCCACCACAGAAATGGGGTGGCACGATTCGAGCACACACACATTCCGGCTAGTGCTCGCTAGTCTAGCCATGAAGACAGAGTGACAAGCTATAAGAAGATGTAGATATCTACCGACACACAAGAATCCCGCCATCAAAATAAGGCAGTAACCAACTATATTTAGGCCCAAATATTTTCTTATGTACAAGAATCCCATCAACCAAATAGGGTGGAACTCAGCTATACGTAGTCACAAACACCTACTGATGTATTCCAATCCCGCCATCTAAATTGGGCGGAAACCAAATATGAGTAGAGTCAAATTCCTACTGATGCATACAATTCCCATGAGATAAATACCATGGAAACCAAGCAGATGAAAATACTCGCTCATGAATATGAAGACCACCAGTCAAATACGGTGGCAACCAGAGAAGATAAATAGAGACAAACTCATTCCTCTGTCCCGACATAGGAGAACTGTCAGTATCTACTGGCAACCCATGGAGGATTGGAGCAGGCCCAAACTCCTACTCCGACATCAGAATGGGCCTTTATACCCATTCTATTCAAATATTTATATTATCAAATCCTCTAAATGATGGAAGATAATACATCAATTCCAGACAATATCCTCTAAACATGCCAAAATATCATTGCATCGACGGAAAATGCGAGAAATCGAGCACACGACCTGATTTCCTTGAACGAAATGACTCACTCACAAAATGAGTTAGTTAGTTCGGAGTATTTATACACCCATGCTCCAATCCAGGAGGGTTTATGACAATATCATGTGACACATGGACAACCTGATCGGGAACAAATAACCCTTCAAATTGGGGGACATCGGTCCAACTTGGTGGCCGCTCTAGGGAAGGCATATATCCATGCCAAAAATCAAGATGCCCGTCAGCGTATCCCAAAGACATCACGAGACCCTAAAAGATAGGGACCCATATATGAAGGCCATTACTAAGAGTAGATAGCCTCGATTACCCGCAAGAGAGAACCCAAAAATGAAAAGTGCCAAAGGAAACAGAAAAATGAAGAGCACATACACGATCATGCTCTGCTGGAAGATGGGGTTATTGATTACCTCAAACATATATCAACAAAGGTTCGAGATCCTGTCATTCAATTACCAAATTATGGAAGTTAAAGTAGTAGTTGAGAAGGTCCTCCCTACAATGTCGCTACTAGCAGCTCTGAAGGTCCTCCATAGAGTACCCATGGGGGCATACTCCATGGGTCAAGAATGATCAATCAAGAGACCCTATCTCCTGATGCGCATCAAGGTAACCCTACCCTCGACCTGAAGATCAGATGGTAAGAAGGTACTCCCCTTACTATCAAATTCTTTAATGGTCCTCCCTAGGGTATACGTTGCAGATATGATTTCCCCTGTAGTCGACATCAAGTCATGACAGTAGTCCTCTTCATGGTGATAGTCATTGCGAAGGCCCTCCCCGCAATGATAGTTTCTATGAAGGTACTTCCCATAGTAATTCCAAGAAATGAGATGGTCCTCCCCTCATTTTAGTATATCCTAAAGTCCCTCCCCAGGATGTAAACTACAAAAATTCTCCCTGTAGCCAGGTATCAAGTCATGATGGTAGTCCTCTCTATGGTGACAATCATTGTGAAGGCCCTCCCCATAATGAAAGTTTTTTTGAAGGCCCTACCCATAGTGACATCAAGCAGTAATAAGGTCCTCCCCTTACTACAACCCAACCTGAAGTTCCTCCTCAGGGTATACGCCATCAGGAAAATTCCCACAATCGGGCATCAAGTTGCAATAATAGCCCTTTCCATTGCAGTACCAACTGAGGAGGTCCTCCCCCCAATCAGAATTCATACTGGCGAGAAGGTCCTGCCCTTTTTGGAATGAATATGAGAAATTTCTCCTATGATGAGGCACTCGGAATGGATTCAGGCACATCGAGCACTCTGCCTGTAACGAGCGACATTATTTCTCAACCAGAGGATGGTTCAGGGCCACACTCATCTTCCAAGCCACCCCCGTGCCGTCTGCAAATCAATAAGGCTCCCACTAGCCCATTTTCTTAGAATGAAATTATTAAGTAGTTTAGTTGGGAATATCAAGTATAGGAGCCTCTGTAAGAATTATAACATGATATTTTTCTTGTGAGAAGAGAACTATCTAGGGATAATATACCAGTGATGTATGGGCCTATGAACACTTCTTATTTTGACATACCAGAAGAACTGTTTCGGAATGAACACATGACATTCGCCTCAATATATGGATAACTCTTTGAAACCTAAAAGAAAAATTCCTACCCTATGAAGGGTACTCTGACCATGTCAGCACGATAGGGGAGCTTCATCATCTAATCAACCTGGAAGACCTCCTGTCTGCAAGACAACCACAATAAAAAATGAAGAAGAAAAACTTGAAATATCTTACCTCCATGCAACGCATAAATTGTGTCACCTCATTGGAAATGCCCTGGATGGAGTTTACATTTGTGGGTGGGGAGAACATGGAGCTTTTCACTTCACCCCACACCCCGTTCAGCAGGCCCCATTAGAAATGACATCCTGCAATGTCATCACCCAGAGGCAACAATCAAATGAAACCCCTACTCAAGAAATATGAGATACTTAACAAAAACTGGACTGAAGTAAGTCTCAAAAACATCTAGTCCAAAGAGATCAAGCCATCGAAAAACTTCTGAGCCAGGTGACCAGGAACATCCAGTAGGCTTACCACCTAAGGGAAGCCAACTAGCAAGCAGTGCTCATATCTTCAAAAGACCATAGACTCCATGTGGACACAATTCCATACTCATCTTACACCCAAGCGAGAGTACGTGAAATTGAAATAGTGGAAATAGCGGCATCTACCACCGTGATATGATAACAAATCCATACCACAGGGTTGATGGAATTTTTATATCAAAATACCCCTGTAAGATTAGAAAATCTAGGCTGTAGCGCACCAATAAGAAAATGGGAACAACCCCAGACTGTGGGACTGGGTGCATTTTTACCTCAAATCCCTACATGGAGGAAGTCTATCTTCCACCATCTAGGAAGAACGATGGACAGAGGAGTTTCCTGTTCCACCCTTCTCGTGGTTCACACCCTTCGAGACAAAGGCGCGTTACAGGGTTAGACCAGGGATCCCTTCAGATCAATCTTCATCAGGAAACCCAAAGAATACTGTAGAATTGAAGAAGAGAGTCCAACAAATGGTATTGAAATCCTTCCTACCATTCAGAACTGGGTACAACACCCCCAATGCAGTATGCCTCTATGAACATGGTAAACATCAACCCCATGAATCTCATAGAAAATGATGCCGGAGGAGAGGATGCAAAGGAAGATGGTTCCCTCCTAGAGGCATCCCACACCAAGCCTGATGGCATGCATACCTAGAACCAGAGGGTGATCCTAAATTTGGGCGCCCCTTCAACTAACCCATCGTTACCTCCCCTGCGAAACCCCAACAAGGAGAAAAATAAATCCAAGGACGTCTATTAATAGCCTCCTCTTCCCCATGATAATGCATCCATCACCCTTGAGGAGAAGTTCTCCAAGAAGGAGTAAGAAATGAAAGAGCTCAGATGAATTAATGTTGAAATACGTCGAGGGAGTTATCTTGCCGGATGTGTTCCCTCTGTGGAACGTCAGCAGGTGCTCCAAGAAGAGGTTCCCATACCACATGTACTCATCCCAGTGAATGAATCCATGCTCAGAGGACTATTCAACCCAGCCCTGGAAGGACATCAAGACTTTCCCCCATTGGGAAGGCAGCCAGAATATATCCAGGTAAACTCACAAATAATGCCCCCGGCTGGGTATCTCCACCTCACAACCTCACCGAGTTGAGAGGTATCTAGGGGAACCTCACCTAGATTCAGCACTTCATAGCCAACCTAGTAGGTAAATGTTTACCTTTCACCAAGATCATGAAGAAAGGAGTAATGTATGAATGGGATAACAATTGTCAATAAGTGTTTGAAAACCTCAAAAGATATCTTTTAATCCCACCTGTGCTCATGCTTCCAAGAGAGGTGATACTACTCATTTTATATGTAACTTACCTAGAATGGTAATTAAGAACCTTACTCACACAGAAAAATGATTCCGACAGCGAGAACAACCTCTATTACCCCATCTAGACAATGATCGATGCCCAGAATCAGTATTCAAAGATTGAAAAGAACTACCTATCCCTAATATTCATAGTTCAGAAGATTAGGAATTAACTGCAACACCATGAGGTCCACCTAGTCTCCCGCTACAATGTGATCAAGTATATCCTCAACCGTACCATGTTAAATGGGAGTATATTACAATGGGCGGTTATCCTACAACAGTTTGACATACGATATGTGCCCTAGAAGGCCATCAAAAGGCTAGGTGTTAGTAGACTTCCTGGATGATCACCCCTTATAATAAACAACACCATTGGATTCTGAAATTCTAGATGAATAAGTGTTTCCCATCTAGGAGAACCCCCAGATGTGGGAAATGTACTTTGAGGGTGCTTCCTGAAGCTCGGCAGGGAAAAGGATGGAGGATCCCAAGATAAACATAGTGGGGTTGGGAGTTGTACTTGTATCTCCTGAAAGGGCCACCATGCCTTAATATTTCCTGCTTTCAGAAGGATGTATGAACAATGATGTGGAATATTAGGCCCTCATTTCAGGCCTAGAATTGGGAATCCAAGTGCAAGACAAACACCTAATAATAAAGGGTGATTTAGAGCTAGTCATCAAACATGTCAACGGTGACTATGTTATCATGAAATAAGTATTGTTTCCCTTGATGAACCATGTTTGAGCACTGATGGAAGAATTCCCATCAGAACCAATGTTGACTCATGTCCTCCAGTCACAGAATGCTCAAGCTGATACTTTAGAAAATGTATCCATAGCCTTGGCTGATCCCAATTGGGATAAAACAATCATTAGAATATCTCATCGTCGGATGGTCTTTCTATTCATCCAGAGCAATATAGAGGAAATTGATGAAATTATCCCCATTCCCAAGGCTTATGTTCATACCACCGGTTGGATGACACACATTACAAATTACCTTTGAAACGGGGAATGCCCACCAGTTAGGGCTGAAAGGGAGCAGGTCCGAAGATGGGAAATCAATTTTACCATGTACAATGGGGTAAACCAAGAGAAGGTTATCTATAAATGAGGCCTTGATGGAGTCCTTCTGAGGTGCATTAATGGAGAAGTGACTTCTACTATCATGAAAGAATTGCACACTGGACCTTGTGGAGCACACTAATTAACAACCAAGCTCTCTCACCAAATCCAGAGGCATGGGTATTATTGGCCTACCATGATATAGGATTGTGCTATATTCACTAAAAAGTTTCATTCCTTCTAAGTTCATGATAATTTCACACACCGCCCCCCATATTTTCTTCATGTTGCTAAGTACTCTTTTCCATTCATCACTTGGGGGATGGATGTTGTGGGACCATGTCCTCCTGCTATAGGCAGACAATTCAAGTTCATACTCATAGCAACCGACTTCTTTTCTAAATGGGCTGAATCCTTAAGTTAGTCAGGGAGAAAAACATTGTCAGCTTTGTGAAGGCCAACATCATCAACATATTTGGTGTCCCTCATATAATAATGATAGACCACTACACCAACTTCTACTCTGCTGAGTTGGACAAGCTTTACCAGAAGTATGGAATCAAAATGAACCATTCGTCCTGTTACCATGTGGCAGCCAATGGTAAGATAGAGGTTTTCAATAATACTTTGTCCATCATAGTTCAAAAGATAGTTGATAAGGATAATAAATCATTTCCAAACAAGATCTTTCATGCTTTATGGGTTTATCGGACCACGACCCGCACTACCACCCAGGAAACCCTATAATCACTAGTATATGGGGCAGAGGAGGTGTTGCCTATCGAAATCCATGTTCCGTCACTTCATGTGGCCATTTGTGATCAAATTTCCATGAACGAGCAATCCCAGAGACGGTTTGATGAATTGGAGTAGTTAGATTAAAAAAGGATTCACACTCTGCACCATTTAGAAATCTACCAAAATAGGATTGCACAAGCCTTCAACAAAAAGGTTCTCCTTCGATCTTTCCTCGAAGGAGAAATGGTGTTAGTCTTTATAACCTAGATGATACTTGGGAAGAAGCCCCTAGAGCTTTAACCAAAGTGGGAAGGACCATATGTCATATACATGGTCTATTCTAATGGAGCATAAGCCCTGATATCAATGGACATGCAACTCATCACAGCTCCTACAAATATGATGTTCTTGAAGAAATACTTCACGTAACCCAATAGCAATGTCCAAGATCTATGACATTAAACTATGAGTCATAAATTATGTCTTCTATGCTGAGGTCCAAGCTCTATGACGTTAAACTATGAGTCATAAAGGATGTATTCCATGCCAAAGTCCAAGATCTAAAACGTTGAACTATAAGTCATAAATGACGTCTTCTATGCCAAGGTACAAGCTCTACAACATTAAACTCTGAGTCATAAGGATGTCTTCCTTGCCAAGGTCCAAGATCTACGACATTAAACTATGAGTCATAAAGAATGTCCCTATGACAAGGTCTATGCTCTATGACCCTAAACTATGAGTAAAGAATGCCTCCAATAGAAAGGTCCAAGCTCTAAAACCATAAACTATGAGTCATAAAAAATTCCCTCCATATCATGGTCCAAACTATAAGACCTTAAACTATGAGTAAAGGTCCAAAATCTACAACCTTAAACTATGAGTCATAAGAAAAATTCTCTCATGTTATGGTCCAAACTCTACGACCTTAAACTATGAGTCATAAAAAATCCCCAAATGCTAAGGTCCAAACTCCAAGACCTTAAACTGTGAGTAAAAAAATGCCCCAAATGCTGAGGTCCAAACTCTAAGACCTTAAGATATGATTCATCATCCTTTCCACATGACGTTAAACTATATGGAACTTGTCCCTGAAACATGGTGTTAAAATATGACTCATGTACTCACCATAATACGTTAAACTACATAGCATAAAACTTCCTAATTACATGATAATAAACTGTATGATATCCCACAAAAAAAACATGAGGCTTGATTCCTGCCCTCACAGGATATGTAGAAACACCTCGATCTTTGATCCTGGCCCAACCCCCATAAAAAAATGCCTCCATCATGCCCCCTATCTACCCAAATTCATTGAGGAAACCCTTATCACTCCATGTTTCTCACATTGAGTACAACTCCCACGAGATTAGGATTTTTGGTAAAGATTCTTTTACAAAGGTCAACTATGGGGTAACATGGCAGACCTAGAAATCATGATGGGTATAATGAAAGTTCCCCTACCCTTTGGACCAAGCCAAATCAGTATGGGGTACACACAGAACTACGTACGACTTGATTCCTTCCCTCTCATGATACATAGCGATGCCTCAATCCTTGATCTTGGCCCAGCCCCACTAGGAAAGAAAATGAAAGTGCCCCATCATATTATCTATCAGCTTACACTTGCGAAGGAGGATCTATAACCACTCCTTGTTTTTCACATCAAGTATAACTCACATGAGATTAGGATCAATGGTAGGGATTCTCCTATGAAAATAAACCGTAGGGTAATATGGTAGGCCTGGCACCCATATCAAGTGAAACCAAAATTCCCTCAAGTGTCCCTAACACATGAAGCAAAATTTTGTAGGGAATATCCATAACTGTGTGTAGATTGATTCCTACCCTTGAAGGATATGTAGTGGAGCTTGGATTGATCATCTTGGACCATCCACCAGCAAAACAAATATCCCTTTACCCCATGCATAGTTCAGACTTGTATGGGAAGTCCATGAAAGGTCCTATCTCATGACAATAAAACTAAGAAATTCTTCGAGAGTTATGTGTGGCTCAGTCCTCAGTATTATGAGGTTCCTCACATGCCTCTCAATCATGAGAAGTCAAAAGATCATGCTTCCCCCTATACATATGGGTCATACCTATGTGGAAGATCTAGTAGTTCACGGATAATCATGGTCCAGGTATTCTCACATTCCCAGGCACATCTTTCCTATTTTTCACACTCCATACCTTGGGAAAACTTGGATCCTTATAATCATTCAAGGCCATCTGGGATGAAAGGCTAGTTTCCTATAGACACCTTTGATTGACTACGCACATCATGCCTCGGTGTCTCTGCATATGTTTCCCACAAACGACCGTTAATCAAAGGAAAATTCACCCTCATGAGAGTCCTCTCCTATCCCAGTACGCCTAATGGATTCCAAGCCCCGTGTCATCCCTCCTGATTCAATTCTCCCTCAGGACTATGGTTTACACATTCTATATTCACTAACGTCTAAGGAATGCCGGAATATCCTAACTGAGATTGACCTAAAACTTTTGAAGATATTTATGATAGGAAATCGTCCTCACCGCACAACGTTAAACTGCAAGGCCAAAATATTTCTCACCACACGATGTTAGACTACAAGACAAAAACCTCCCTCACCACATGATGTTAAACCACAAGGCCAAAATCGTCACCACCATAGGACGTTAAAATGCAAGGCCAAAATCTTCCTCATCACATGACACTAAATTGCAATGCCAAAATCATCCTCACCGCACGACGCTAAATTGCAAGACCAAAATCATCCTCACCGAACGACATTAAACTGTAAGGCCAAAATTATCCTCACCGCATAACGTTAAACTCTAAGGAAAAAATCATCTTTACTGTATGATGTTAAAACTGCATAATAGTTGTTTAAGTCTAAAAGTTCTTTCTAATTCTTAATTTTTTATTCATAAGCAATGACATAGAATCCTCGTAATCCCTTGTTTCTCACACCGTGCATGGATCATGTGAGCTTAGGGATTGTAGAGAGAGATCCACCATGGAATTATGGAAAAACACTCTAAGAATTTGGTCCTAACATCATGACACTAAAAGGCATGTCATGATTCCCTCCCCTAGGAGGAACTGTATGTCCTGGACATGTGATGTTAAATAAACAGGTATCTGAAAGGTGAAATGAATGACTCACCCTACATACAAGTCAGATCTACGTAAGGGACACCTGATTCCATGATAAAATCACAGCACAAATATCCACAATATGTTCATATACACTCCTTCCATATTCCAAACTCTATTCTTTGAGAAATCTTGAATCCCCATAACCCTCCAAGTCCATCTGATATGGAAGGACAGTGTCCTGTGGACACATTTGAATGACTAAGCATATCAAGCCCCAGTGGCTCTACATATGTTTCCCACAAAAATGGTCATTAATGAAAGGAAAATTCGTCCCCAAGAGAGTCCTCTCCTATCTCAGTATGCCCAATGGATTCTAAGCCACATTCCATCCCTCTTGATTCAAGGTCCCTCAAAGTAATGGTTTACATTTTCTTCCTTTCACATATCCTGGATATATCAGAACAAACAAGACTGATTTATCTCAGATCTGTTTAGAGGATTCTAAAGATATACCATCCATATGCATGAAGTTGATCTGCATATAAAAGAAGAGTTCCCCCACTCATTTCTAGGTATCCCCAAATAAACTTAGTTAAAATTCCCCCTTTTGATGCTCAGGAGCACCCCTCGTTGAAAGTCACAAACCGTGTTGAGAAATATCCCAATCTCTAGAATTCTCAATAGCCATTGGAAATGTAAGGCCAGTGTCCTGCGGACACCTTTTCTTGACTATTCATATCATGCCCCGGTGGATCTGCATACATCGCCCAAAAAAATGGATGTCAATCAAAGGAAAATTCGTCCCTAGGAGAGTCCTTTCCAGCTTACATATGATCAAATTACATTAATGTCTTGTCACACCCCCAGATTTGGAAGACTCCTAGATGAAGACTTATGTACCTCCTTCTTCCCAAGTGCACCTAACCTAGAAAAGACTCTTAATTGACTTGATCATTCACCAGATCTCCCTCATGCAGGAGAGAAACACGCGGGAACAGTTTCCCACTCAAAGCTAACATGAATGTCCCTAATGTCTTCAGACACCACTGCTTGGGCCAACCACCCAATTTGGCTCCCGATTTCAAAATAAAGTCAAAATATTGAAAATCCCACCAGGCCATTGGAAATGGAAGGTTAGTATCATGCAGACACCTTTTCTTGACTATGCATATCATGCCCTAGTGGCTATGCATACATCTTGCACACAAATGGCCATCAATCAAAGAAAAATTCATCAATAGGAGAGTCCTTTACTACCTCCGTATGCTAAAAGCGACTCCTAAGCCACATGCATGTCCAAAATACCCAAATTAAGGGTTAAGAAAAATCCCTAATCCATGTCTAAAGGATATTAGAACATTTCTGGATGATGGTCCCAAGTTAGGGACCTACCCCATTAAGTCTAGTCAAAGATGTTCGACTGAAAACATCAGTAATATGTTTGGGTGGAAAGACTATGGACTGCCAGAGAAAGGAAAAGACGCCATACTCTCCAAATGGAAAATCCTTAGAAGGAAACTCTGGAAAAAAGTCAAGTATCAGTTCGTTAAAAAAAATCTTGATCCATCGGAAAAGGTGTAAAGCTTGTTAGGTGAAAAACCTGCAAAAGGGAGGCCTAATAAAAAGCCAAGTTATACCTACAAATCCCGTACCATACAGACTTAGGAAAAAATTTGGGTAATAATAATGAAAAATACATAAAAGTTCCAGAGGTATTCCATAAAAATTTAGTAATAGTCAAACTATGCTCATTGATTCCCTTGTCTCAGTCAAAAACTAGATCTTGATTTGATCATTTTAGTTTACAATCTTCAAGTCATGTTTCAAAATTTGATTGAAATGAAATTGATAGGAAAAGGAAAAGAGAGAGAATTTAGAGGAAAATCAGATCCATTATATTCCATAAAAATATATGATGGACATCCATAGCCTGGAGCCTATCCTTGTGGAAAATACAAGACCTTTACAAGAGACGTTCGACAGAGTTGCAAAGCTGCGTCAATGATGGGTGAGATTCTTCAACGGTTTGGAGAAGCTTCAATAAATTCACAGTCTCAGCTTCTGCAGTCGCTTGCAATTACTCCTCTTCCCTCATGGCTTGGATACCAGTTCTCTCTCCCTCCTGCATTTTCCATCACCCTTCCTCAACAGCAGCTGTGGCCTGAGACCGCTCCTATTTGAGTTGTTCTAGTTTCTAGTTTTGTTGCTCCAATTCCCGGTCAAGCTGCTCCATCAAAGACTCTTGATTAGTGAGTTCATTTTGAAACTTTTCAACCGTCCTAGAATGAGTGGCAGCTTCGTCAATGAGGATTTTTCATGTAGCATCCAGATAAGCTATCGACTCTACCATAGAGAGTCAAGATTCAAGTTCACCCGTTGCTTCCTGAGCAGAAACAACTTTCCTTACTATATCATAAATTCCTTGATAGTTAAATTTTTAGACACCCAAGACTACAAATTGGTAGTGTAACTTTGGCTATTTTACTGTAATCTCTTCTAATGGAGTTTGGGATATTAATCCCCAAATGTTCCTCCATGATTTTTGCCGAGTGGGGAGAAATTTGGCTAGGCTCTCTCATTTGGTCTCAGAATAACCCCCTGATGATGAAATGTAGTTGGGAATGAACGTCACCATAGAGGGATTTGGTTCAACAGCTATAACATAGCTTGACCCTATGACAACCTCATCTCTATTAATTATAATAAATGGAAAGGTAAGGACGTCCACATTTTCCAAATATTGTGGTTTTGATTCCAAAGATATAGAGGAGACGACAATACCTCCCACCCCCAAAGCAGTATCACTATCCAAAATAGGTGGTCTATATATTCATTCATCAGCCACACTCCATGGATATGAGAGAGTACTGAGGACCCAGAACCATGATCATCCAGAACAATAGTTCTCAAGATGTCCCTTAAAAGGTCACTGGTTAGTATAAGACTTGTAGGGATAGTCATTACGGATAAGGATATTGGTCTCAGAATACTAGGGGTAGAAAATATAACCCCTCTTAGAACTGGAAAAAATGACACAATATCCCGCTCCAGATTTTCAGGGGACGGAACATCAACCTCTCCCTGTGACGTCCCTAGAGACACCATGAGCAGGCAGAGTATTAGATTTTGAATCAATTATCTATGTGGGGGAAAAAGCTGCTCAGTTGAGATTTATTGGCTCAAAGATATTCTAATCCCCTCCAAGATCCAACAAAACCTGGTGCTTGTCATTGGACTCAGTGCCCGCCATAAAGACCACCCTATCCCTCTCCATGAGAGTTGTCTTGATACAATCAAATGAACTATAAACTTCTAGATGAACTTCCATTATTGGGTCAGAAATTGTTTAAGCAGGGGAAGGCACATCCAAGGGGTCAACAATACCCCCGGTCTCTTCAAAAGGCCCTACTTTCTTGTTTCGATCAACTGCGAAAGATGACGACCCTTTACCTCAAAAGTGACAGGAGCTATAGACTCCTGAGCAGTCGTTGTATATTCACCAATAGGCCCTGTGTCAAAGCACATATACATACCAGTAATTCAAAAAGGTAAGGAAATTTGGTTTAGTCACCAAGTAAGCAGGAACTTACTTTTTACCCCCTTCAAATACGCTTCGATAGCTGGGAGGCTTGCTTACCTTTTTTTGACTGTTAGGGAGATGGATCCTGAATAAGAACAACAAGAGGAGTTGGAGGAGGAAACACACAGAAAAGGTCTATAATCACTACCTACATATGCTCTTGGGCTTTGGGAGATCCTTCAGTAGTACCCCCTACTGGTGAAGGGGCGTACACCCTAGCTACAGTACCTCTGGGAGAATAAGTCGTTGAAAGAGCCATCTCCTGATACCCAAAAGCCCCTAGAAAATAATAAGGAAAGGGGAAAGCTTTCAACATCTTTGAAATAAATTAATTTAAGGCCAAAGTCTGCCGATAATACCTCTCTCATCAGCTGTGGAAATACTTCCATCAATTCCACATGATCTAACCAGTAATGTCTGTCTGCAGGAGCATGAAGGCACTTCTCCATTTCAGTCAGGTAAGCATCCACCTCATCAGGCTCTTCATTGGATGAAATGCCAGTAGGAGCAATGGATCCCACAAAACCCAGAAGATCAAAGCACTCCCTCTAAAGAAGTTTCCATATATCTTCATCTGCAACACTCACCATTAATTCATCCCAAACTTTCCAGGCTTCCAAAAATCCAGCCATAATTGGGATGGCCAACACTGGATGGTTAATAAAAGAAAACAGGGTAGGCTTCAATAACCAAAAATGTTTCCCAGGTGTCTCTGCAAGCTCAGGACCTCGAGGAGAGGATTATTCTTGAGATGATGGGGGAAAATAAGAAACCTTTTTCATGGGGGCCACAGTAGGTAATCCAATGATATCGTCATCCTCATCGATGGTTTCTGGTCATAGCATAGAAATTACCCAATGTGAGTACCTACGACGACCACTTTGGGAGTGAATAAGGGTCTCTAGGTCCTTAAGGTAGTATACCACATCATCTGGATACTCATTAAAAGAAAATTCAGTCAGTGCTAACATAAGACCAATATCAGTAAGGGAAACATCCCTAGTTTGGAGGAGTTTCCATAAATTGCAAGAGGACCAGCCATGGGAAGATGGATGAGCATTAAAAATTTCCCACTGCCTATAGGCCACAGGAAAATTGGCCTTGGAAGGAATGGATGATGGACTCCTGATAGCAGCTCCAGTAGCTTGTTCAGCTGCCCGTGAGGTCATAACCCCATCTTTCACAACTTTCCTAGGGAGGGAGTGAATAGACCTTCGAAGAAATTTTCTAGGTTGAGGGTGTTCATCAACTTCCTTTTTCTTCCCATTTCCCTTCACATTGGATGCCCTGGAAGTTGCCATAATGGGAAACAAGTCATTCAATTGGCCATTGAGATATGAATTAACCCAAGACTCAACATAATTCTTGGTAAGGAAGGGCACAAGATCCGTAGAATCTGGAAGTTTGGCCTGGCTCTGGGCGTCCTCCTGGGTTAACATTAGCCATAATTGGTGAGATATCATAAGATGTTTCTCATGGAAAGAACTATTAAGAGTATGAGGTCATAAATTATGAATGCAATTGAATTGTCATCTAAACCTATAAGATACATAGCCCTTTTAGATAAGTTCTTCTCCAATAAGTGCTACTAGGACACCTTCTCGCAAAGAAAATAAGTAACCTCGATTGATGAAGTCTTCAGATGCATTGTTCTTAATGGTAACAATGGGGGAATAATAGGTTGGTAAGTGAAACGTTCATAAACATTGAGGAAAGCCATTAAGTCTTGCTCATTCCTTTTGGTCTGCTCCTCTTGCTTATCCTGTGAGGCCCAAGCCACTAGAATGACCCCGCTGGGGCTCTGAAGATATGGTCAAAGGGTCTAATACAGGATTGGTAAGGAATTTATGAAGGAATAACCCCCTATATAGGCTCCCATACATCCCCAAAGAATTTGAAAAGGGCCAACCATCCGATAGGGTGACCCCTTCAATGATTCAGCCCAGCAGGTGGTATATCATGGCCAACATGGGGATAACCAAATTGATGCATTTTCACGAGGCCAACTGAGTAGACATGATAAAGGTTGAGGCTCTTACACCACCAAATTCTCACATTGGTAAAAGCCACCTGCTTAGGAACATGGCCAAGAAAGCCTCCAGTTAAAATAACTGATCAACATCAGGGATGATCCCCCATACCCATTCTTGAAAATCCCCCTCTTCTAAGGTGGGCCAGTATGTACCTACTTTCCGTTAGGTGGATTGGGTGGGAAAAGAACTGGTTCTTTGTGGATCGAGCTTGAGACTAGTATGCTTAGCAAAATCACCAAACTAGTCATCAAACATAATTTCCTACTTCAGGCAGGGATCACTTTCCTTTAAAAGCATCTTTTCTTGGATGATGAGTTCCCTAGATGGGGGGGGGGTTCTTTTCTCATCATCCCAAATAGTAGAGGGAGGGAGAAATTCATCATACATGTCCCCAATGATAGGGAATCATGAAATCAAATGGATGTCCCAGTGGCTGATGCCAACCTCCCCGTGGGTCAAATGGAAAGTGTTGGTATCTAGAGTCCACCTATTTAAAAGTTGTGAAATAAGGGCAATAGGATGATGAGTGTATGTCTGAAAAACCCAGGCAGCCTCGTACAATCCCAAAATCTGTAGCTCGGCTCGAAATTCTTCACAACTCTAGAGAACCCAAAAGGGCCACCACCAGTCCAGGCCAAATGAGCCTCTAGGGTGAAGGTCCCGTCGATATGACCAACCATGCTACTCATTCTTTGTAGCCTTCCTCGTGATGCTTTGGTAACAGTGGGTCCTTTGATCAGGTTTCCTCTACACCCCCTCTAAGGTTTGAGGTGTGTAGTGCAATAAAGACCCAAAGGTAGTATCTCTCTGAAGATACCTCCCCTTAAAATAAATACAGGCCTTCATAATATAAGTATTAATTATCCAAGAAGTGGGATGATCAATTCGGTTTGGAACTAAGATCGCTGTATCAGACAAAAGGAAAAACCCATAAGAAGGAAGTCTGTCTAAGACTGAGTACTTCCGTTGACCCACTCTGAGTAGATTCACTAGGTATTGGTGAAATGGAATGAAAAAAGTCTTATCGTCAACCAAATCTACCATATCCTTAGATCTTTGATCAGTAACAGAAAGAGGAGTAGCAATAATAGCCTCATAAGAAGCGGTGAAGTTATAAGTAGTCTGTGAATCAGCCATTCTAGCATGCATAGGAAGATCCAGAATTCAATGAGAAGTTAGTCCAATAAAAAATTGTTGGATAAAGGTAATGAAAAAAGGGCTAAAAGACTTAAAAAATGTTCGCAAAAGGCTATACGTACTATTCCTAGAAATGGTACATGGAAAGAGAATTCTGCGTATAGCATGACATGCAGAAGATACTCTGCCTAAAACTATGGTACACAGATTTAGTTCACCATGTACAACCATGGTACATGAAATAACTACAAGGTAAAGGCCCACGAACCATTGGCTGACAAAAAAACAGTTCGCAGAATGAATAAACCATAGACCTTGACCTCATTTAAGTTCATGTTTAGAAGTCGTGGTTTAAAATTTAAGTATGTATTAATAGTTTGTGAAGTTCGGTTTTCTGATACAAGTTTGGTATGTGAACAAGGTAGCCTCATAGCGTTATTCCACATAGAATCCGGATTTTATGTTTTAAAATTCCACAGTCTCGTTCGCGGAATTCAAAATGTGATACGTGGATAGAGAAATGGCAAGGAAATGGGTTCGCAGAACATACTTATCAGTTCAAAAATGGGGTTTTCACAAGGAGCAAAGTACATGAGAGTGAATGAGGTCGGGAAAATTGGGATCACTTTTCGCCATGAGAAACGGTAAAAGAAAAATGACATGGGCCCCTATATATAGGTGTGGTCCCCTCCTACCGGGTCTACCTATTCTACCCCGAACCATTTCAGTTCAGGACCACTTCTACATCGGAATAGTCCCCTTTTTGTTCTGAACGGACACCATTCCGATGGGGGGAATTTGTAGGGTCCTAAAAATTATACCATGAGAAAAAATCCCCCCCCCATAATCGCTTCATAGAAGGAATCCATCTCTTCTTCAAGTCTATCGAGGTGAAGGGAATCAAATTGAGTTTCATTTATTTGAAGAAAATTGAAGGAATTAATGTCTTCATGGTTTTTAAGTAGCATGCATACCATCACTAAAGAAGGTATGGGAAAAAGATGGATCGTGAACCACCAGGTATGCGAGATGGTCCACGAACCGTTGGCCTACGAAGCGATGGCCAGCAAGCAAGGAAAACCACGGGCCATGTCAACTAAGGGAGTTGTGCATGAAAGGAAATTCCATGTACCATATCACAAACTCATCAATTCACGGACGAAGCAAACAGGCAGGGTTCTGCGAACCGTTATCACGAAATGAAGCCTATGCAAACCCTAGTTGACCAAGTCTTCCACAGGTCAGAATATTACTTCAATGGGCCTCCTCAAATGGTTCCGTGTTCCCAATAGATACGATCAATTCGATGCTATATAAAAGGAGAAAAATAGAAGTACAGAGAAAGGAGATAGATAGAGAGAAGAACCAATGAAGAAAGCTTGAGGGAGACTTAATGGTTGCACTCTAGTTTCCTTATTATTTCATCAAGCGAAACATGAACTGTGAACCACTTCCTCCATAGGTACAGCCAGCTGTAGACCATAAAACAAGGAATTGAATAATAATAATAATAGAACCACAAACCTAACAGGTAAAATAGAAACCAAAGGCTTCTCACAGATGAATTTCCCATGAATGGTAATCCCCCTGACCCCTCTTCAGTATGGTGCTCCATGTAACATACCGCTACATGGACTGAACCCAATGTTGTGTACCCAATCGGTACGCAGATATAACCCAAAGAGGCATGGTGAGCCATGTACCACTTTGGTAAACGATGGATAATACCCATGCCTGTGTAACACACCGATACATAGAAGGCCCTTCTGCCTGCATATCGCTATGGTATGAGGAGACTTCCCCATCCCACATGAGAAACCAGTACGCGGAATGGGGTGTTTTCAGGTATTGTTCCTTCTGGTTATAGCCTGACCCCTCCCTTACCATCCAGTCCTCCATGATCCCTCTACCAACCAATCCTCCGAAACTAGGTTAAAGCCTCCTCTAAGGCCAGCAGACCCGTATGATCAGGCCATCGGGAGCATAAACACGCCCCATTGAGTCTACATACCCACAGTAAACAGAGTCATGAAGTCCATCCCCACAAAGGTGCGGGCTTTAGGAATTCCTGTGAGGATACATTCCCACGGTAACCCAGAGTCCAACCATGGGATGCCGACCTAAACCTCCCTGTTCTCAAGATTAAGGGTGATCACTTTCTTTCCCATTCAACAAGGGATAGTGATCAGTCGAAGGGGTTATGTTCGCTCCCCCCTTTAGTGAGGACGAAACTCCTCCCCCTCCCAGAATGTGCTATGGGGCCCTCCCACTAAGTTAAGTCCCCGATATTCTGAGGTAGGGTCATTTGACCTTTAATTCCATTTCACATTGAAAGGTTCATAACTCCGCACCCTTTCCCTCCATTTCCCTGACCTCTTCCACCAAAGGCTCTCACTCCCCCACCAAAGGGGGAGGAGGCATGTGCATGGTTGAATCTTTTAAATCCCATTGTTTCTCACCCAGATCAAGACTCACGTGGGCTTAAAAGTTTGTGAGTATTACAACATCAGCACACCTTATGAACTACGAGAAATCTATTTCCTAATTAAATCAAGATATGTAGAATGCCTACCAGAAGGCCCGAGCTCCAAAGGGTGCCCTCCCATGAAGGGTCCACCCAGTCATGTTTCCCAAATGGGCAGATCCCATGCGTAAGCCCCAAAAATTTTGAACTACGAGAACTCTAATTCCTGATTAAATCAGGATATGTGGGATGCTTACTAGAAGGCCCAAGCTCAAAAGGGTTCCCTCCCTTGAAGGGTCCACCCAGTCATGTTTCCCGAATGGGTGGCTCCCATGCGTAAGCCCCACACATTTTGAACTATGAGAACTCTGATTCCTGATCAAACTAGGATACATATGACACCTACCAGAAGGACCGAGCTCAAAAGGGTGCCCATCCATAAAGGGTACACCCAATCATGTTACCTTAGATGGGTAGCTTCTATGTTTAAGACCCATACAATCCGAAATACGTGGGTTCTGATTCCTCTTTTGAGGATACATAGGAAGCCCTACTTGTGGGCCCAATCCCAACAAAAAGTAATCTTCCGCCCCCTGGATGATGATAAACTTCAGAGAACCTTATAATATGGCTAATTAAGCATCACCTTTGTGGAATCAAACATATCCATGCTCACGATGATCTTGAAAACTAAGTGTAGCCCATGGACACACTCTTCGGGAATGAACCAAGGATTCATGAACGTATGAATGTGACTTAAATCTATAAGAGTCCCGGAACAAGCAACAATCCTTCCCCAGAAGGGTGTGGTGAGCCTAACCTCCCGTCTTATCGACCAATGGAGTCCTTAAGTGTCGTTGGCCAAATCCTTAGCCAATAAGCACCTTCCTTAGGAAATTAGGTCCATGAAATATGGATACCAGGGCCGTTGGGCATTCTTGGATCCACGAATAAACCCATTGGAGACCATCCGAGGAAGTTATATCCAAGAAGGACTGATTTCATGAGTGCTTCACCCCCACAAAATCACCTGATGGGACCATATAATGACACCTAACGGGTTGAAACAAATGAATTGTAAATTCGATGAGAACCCATCTCTATAGAAGAAGAGACGGGTGATGATCCTCATCATGCCATTTATAACCGCTCGCAAAATGTGCCACCTCAGATTTGGAACAGATATCATTTAACATATTTTATTGAATGGTTTATGATCAGTTTGATTATGGATGTGCTATTTAGATACCATTCTTGGTTTATGGGTAAAGTATTCACAATTCATATACTATTTTTTAATACGAATGATTATGTTTCACCATTTTAATATGAGGAATGTATTGTAATTAGTAAGTGATGGGTGAAGCCCGCTATAGCCGCTTGATGCATTGGTAGGTCTCATGAGACAAACTAGATATGGAATTAGATGAGGAATTTCCTATTTATTTTTAGATATGGATTTGGATAATGCCTTAACCATTTATTTTCAGATTTCTTGGCTGAGGCCTCGATGTATGTTTCAGATGTCCGACATTATGCATTCCCTCATTATGAGATTAGTTTTTGATATTACATGTAATTATTCAACTAGTAGAATATCCATGTGAATGATTAAATGTCATTATTTGATTTATTCTTGATATATTATGTTGAAGGTTTTATTTATAAGTATTGTGTTTCAATTTTATACTTGCCTTAAAACTTTATGATTATTTATGAAAGCTTATGCTGTATTGTTTATCCTTTCTGAGCATCTGAGCTCACACCTTTATTATGTTTTATTTTTCCAGGATTCGAAGAAGTGTTTTATGATTGATATGAAGGGTTAATCTAGGATAATAATTGTGTTATGAAATAATTATCCATGTTTCATTTTATGTTTTGAATTTTAATGTAAGGTTCATGTATGTAATATGTTTTCCATAAATGTTAAACTGATCGGTCCTTAGGGATTTGATTTCTTGAAATCATGAAAATGTATTAAAATAATGCACCTGCTCCGGGCATCTGGGGTTAGGGTGTTACAATCTAGTTATGGGAATGGATTTAGTTATTTAATGTGTAAATAATAAGTTATAAAATAATTACTGATAAATTTATTTGTATAATTTTATGGAATGAACCTATGAATTTTGTTTCCTTTTTTAATTATTACATGGTCATTTGAGATGGGAACAATATGTGTGTTGTGAATAGAACCCTGATCATGGGTAGGTTGGGAAAGGGGATACTGAGTTGTGTGGAAACCTTATGTGAGTGGGGGTGTGCGTGAAGTTGTCAGAAATGATCTCTGTTATTGATATTTCTTAAATTGTGATATCTAGTATAATGATAGATGTGTATTGATCTGTGTGTTTGAAATTATAGTGATATAACATCATGATGACCTCTAATTAAGTTTTAGGAGTGTGGAGGCAAGAATGCTCTACCAGTAATGGAATTAGAGAATCATATAGACCTGTAGTTACAAGAAATATTTCTTCAGGTTGTACATTTGATGGACCATGATATTCTATGAGGTGAGGTGTCTTTTTCAGATATTATGAGGGAGTTCCAGATATAACACCCATATCCTTTCTCAGTTGAGGGTGGTCTATAGGGTGTAAATTTTTGGATTGAGTTTCTACATAGTATCTTTGATTAGATAGAGACCCCCGTATAGAGGAGGGTGAATATAGAGATGTATATGTTATAAGGACCAACTAAAAACATATGGGATTTACTAGTCTGGGTGGTCTAACATGAGGGACTATATTGGAAGGATTTTTTTGACTTGTTTATTCCAGAAAGGTTTTCTCAAGACACTATGGTTAGAAAGGGATCAAGAGTTTATGTATCTTATCCAGGGGTTATGTCACACCCTGACCTCTATTATCTTGATTATTTTATTTATTTATTTTTCTTTGTGTTTTTTATTTTGGATTTTTTTTGAAATTTTTTAGGATTTCTATACATCTCATGGTTTGGAAACCTGGTTGGAAAAAATTTGCGATAACCATACAGTAAGGTTGTATAATTTCGTAGATCTGTATCACATGATTGACACATGGTTTTCCCAACCATGGGACCAACCTGTGTCGATGCCCCAGACACTATAAGAAAAATTGTACTCATCGAAGATTTGTTTTGGAATTAGCAACAGTTTAAACAATCGCTAAATCGTTTCACAATGATTTTTTAAAACCATTGTGAAAAGTGGTGTTGCAAAACAATTCACGATGGTTTTCAAAGAGCATCACCAAATGATTTCACCATGGTTTTGAAAACCACCGCAAAATGTTTATTGGTGACTTTTTATTTATTTTTTAATTTTTTAAATATTTTAATATTATATAATAATAATAATAATTTATTAATTATTAATTATTATTTCATACTATACACACATATGCCATGTAAAATATAATTATATATATGTGCTAGGTGAGATTCTCCTTACCTTTTGATTATTCTGTAAAGACTTTACCACTCGAGCAAAATCTTCATATGAAGAGTAAACCTAATTTAATACACTTACACACACACACACAAATACATATAAACATGTATACATAAATAATAATATTAAATAATAATAATAATAATAAAAATAATACATAATAAATAAATAAAAATAAAAAATAAAAAAATAAAAAAATTGACAATTAATAATTAACAAACAAATGATTAATAAATAATAAATAACAATTAATAAAAAATAAAGAATAAAGAATAATAATAATAATAAATAATAATAATAAATAAATAATAAATAATAAATAAATAAAAATAAATAAATAAAAATAAATAAAAAATAAATAACACTTTGATAATAAATTTATAATAAAAAATAAAAAATAAATATTATATAATAAAAAAATCATACATAACAAATAAATAATAAATAATAAGTAATAAGTAATAAATAATAAATTGATAATTAATAAATAACAAATAAATTATTAATAAATAATAAATAATAAACAATGAATAATAATAATAAATAATAAATAATAAATAAATAGTAAATAATAAATAAATAATATTAATTAAATAATAATAGATTATATTTAAATAATACTTTGATAATAAATTAATAATAAAAAATAAAAAATAACATGTAATATTATATAATAAATAATAAATATATATTAAATAAATATTAAATAAATATTAAATAAATAAATAGTAAATTAATAATACATTAATAATAAATTAATAATAAATTAATAATAAATAATAAATCAATGTACAATAAATAAGTAATAAGTAATAACTAATTAATAATAAATAATAAATAATAAATGAATATATAATAAATAATAAATAAGGAATAAGAAATAATAAACAATAAACACTAGATAACACATATTAAATAATAAATAGTAAATAAGAAATTATAAATAGGAAGTAATTATATATAATTACATATAGATTTATTTAAATATAGGCACATATATATTATATATATATATTTACATAAATGTATATAAATATAAGCACAAAGACACACACACCAACTAATGTATATAAATATATATAAATGGATATACATATAAATATATATACCAACATCATATATATGAATATAAATTAATGTATATAAATATACGTAAATGGATAGAAATAACTACAAATATGTATACATATAATGAAATTTACATAAATATATATAAACACACATTTATATAACATAAATATAGATAAAAACACAAACATATATATATAAGATGAAGTAAATAAATATATATACACACCTACATGATATATAAAAAATATATAAATATAAATATGTATAAATATGTATAAATATTTATAAATATTGACTAATATGCATAAATACATATAAATATATATGCATAGATGCAATTATGTAAAATTTTTAAGTATTTTTTTAAATATATATATATATTATAAATAAGTATACATAAATGTATATAAATATACACATACATAGGTACATATATACATACATACATATATATATATATAAAATAGATAATAAATCCCAAAATAGGGAAAACCACACAAATTTCAACACCATAAAATCAATAAGAATATAAATCAATGGAATACAATCATAGACGACCTAACAAGAAAATAAAAACACTCTTAAATGAAGCTAAAATCACATCAAATGTTTAAAAAGCATGGTATCCAAACAAGAAACTCAGTTTTATAAGCCTTATAAAATTTTTTACCGAAAAAACAGTGATCAAGGTTCCACTAAGTTAACATGGTGTAGATATCATTAAAAGATTAAATTTGATATGTGGTAGAGCCCAAATGAACACCAAGATCAAATGATATTATCGTTCAAAGTTGAAGATCAATTTCCAACTTCTCTTAAAACAATAATAAATTTTATTCTATTAATTCCTATCAAATTATTATCTAATTACATTGTATTTCATTTCATAAGCTTCGATTTAATTGGTTGTAAAGCTAAAATGGTCACTAGGATCGAAAGTTATGGTTATTTGATGCTGAAGTCTAATTTTCAAATTATCCTAGAATTAATTTTAGTCTCAAATAATTACTAACTAATAATTATAAATAATTAATAATTAACACATAATAATTAATTAAAATTTAAAATAATAATTAATAAATGATTATAAATAATAATCAATAATTATTATTAATAAATAATTATGAATTAATAATTTTTTAATATTTTTTCAATTATTTTTAGCGGTGTTTTTAAAAAAATGCCGCTAAAAAAATTTAAAAATTTAAAAAATGTAAAAAAATTTATAAAAATTAATTTTTTTAGAAAATATATAAAATATAAAAAATATAAAAAATATAAAAAATATAAAAAATATAAAAAATAAAAAATTTAAAAAATTTAAATATTTTGTTTTGAATTTTTTAAAAAAATCTGATTTAGGGGTCGTTTTTGAAAAATTGCTGCTAAAAAATGCTCACAAAATATTTAGTAGTGATTTTTAAACCCCCAATGAATGTAGTGAGGTGTTTCTAGTAAGTGGTGCATGGTTAAGGCACATTTTCATAAACTATGCGCCAATCATGAGATTCCCCCAAAATTTAAAACTTTAAAATTACAATTGTACCATTAATGAAAATAAACCCTCAATTTGGGCTTCCCTTCCCCCATTCGTGTGATATCCTTTGGGAGGCAGCCTGTTCACGCCTCCTCCTCCACCACTCTCTTCATTTTAGACTCCTCCTCTTGGGATTTTAAGTGGATTTCCTTCAGGTTAGGTTCCTTTCCTCTCCCCCTTCTTTCTCTCCCTTCTCATGACTTCTCTTCTTTCCCTTCACTATGTCACATATTATCCAAACCCTAAGGTGAGATACTTACCAATTTTTTAGTGTTTTTCTTACACCTAGGGTGTTAAATCTCTATTATGCATACCCTTCACCAGGTATTAAAATTTTTGGACCATTCTCCATCTATTTAAGGTAGCTTTTCTCTATGCATTAACTTTTATTTTTGGAACCATTGATTTCTTGGATTTTAAATTAATGTTTTTGATACCTATTGATAGTATTATGAATGTTAAATAATTTCTAAATATAAATATTGATTTCAACTTGTTTTTCATAGAATGATAAGGGTTTTCTCTATTTCAAAGTATGGTTCAAATTCGATTTTCCTGAATCACTCATCCCAATGGATTTTAAAACTTCCTGAATGGTTGTTTAGGAGGCATTTTAAAACTAATAAATGTATCCTTGATTTTTAATTTATTTCTAAAGGGTTTATACACACTTTAATGATATGTGTAGTTTTTAAAATGGGAATTTCAACCCCTTACATGTTTTTATATATTTTATAAAGCTAAATTATGTTCACTTGTAAATTGCATTAAAAAATATTTTAAGTTATCATTAATACCCAGTCACATATACAAAGGTACACGCACAGACACACATTTATGTACATATTCACACAATATGTGTGGATATTTTCATTGAGATAATAATTATATATATATATATATTTAAATGAATATGTGTATGGAAAAAGGAATGTTTGAGAACTTAAATTTTATATCCTAAACCTAGTTTTCAAATGATTTTCTCAAGTGGTCCATTAAGTGCTACTTTGAAGAATAAATACTATATTCAAACTATAAGTCCTGGTTAACACCTTCAAATGTTTTCTTTGAAAATAGAAAACCATGGAATGTGCCCCTTTCAAGTTACAAAGGATATGCATGTTTTAATTATATGTGATGAAAGCCCTATGTAAGAGGTGTTAAATTGTTTAGTATATTTTGATCAAAGGGAGCCATTTCCATGAGTGGGATTCAGAGGTAATAAATAATACTTGTTTTCCTTATAATATGTTGATAATATTTAGAGACACACACATATATATATATATATATATATGAAATTATCACCTCTATTTATATATCAAGAGAAGCCACATGTGTCTATGTGAGAAGTTTGGGTATACATGTTACACTAGTTTAGAATCATGCTCTGACTAGTGGCCTTCAAATATATTTTATTATAATTATGGGATATTCCCATTGGTTAGTCCAATGAGGGAAACACCGGGTGTTAGGGTGATTTTTTGTTTTCTAGAGTTGGTCTTGTTTAGTAGTTTGTATAGCATTTTCCTAGATTTTCCTAATAGCTTCTAGGTTCCCATGGTATGATGTTTTTGAATTTATTAATCTTTAAATTATTTAGTAGTGAAAAGGGTAAATGGTTTTAAATTAATAAATCTTGGTTCTTTAACTTTTTATATAGAAAGAATTTTTTTTCTTTAACTATTTTCTTAAAATCTTGGTTTTAAAGGTGCAACCCTTATTTTTTTATCTTTGGAAAATAAAAACCTATTTTATATACACTTATATCTATTTTAAAACTATCTTGAAAATAGATCATATAATAATAGTAAATAACGAGGCAAGGTGGGTGGTGAACTAATTGTAATTTTTATACTCACACCTATATTATATATTAGAGCTTGGAGTTTTGGATCAGATTATAATCACTCATAGGAATTTTTTTATGATAGGATTAGACGGTGATTCATGGTGTCATATAGAGGTTAGTTTTTATTATGTTTTATTTATTTTCATTACTAAATAAACTAAATCATCCTTTCCCTCGTTTATATTCATTAATTAGTGGTGCATTATATATACGTGGAGATTGGGTGATGGATCTCTGAGGTAGTTACTATGGCGGGTGTTGCAGGTAACCTATGGGAATTTTAATTTTAATTATATTTGTATTATTATAATTCTTATGTTTAAGTTTTACTTCAAGTTTCTTATTTAATTTTGGAATGGACGTCCAATATGTGGATGGGTCATAATGGTTTTTATTCTATGGTGAGTTTAATTAATTTTATGATAAAAATCATTCCCAAAAATTGAATTTGATACAAATGATGCTTTTCATAATCTTAGGGGGATCAAGGATTACCCTTAGGTATGTCATGGGTCAGATCAAGTTTTAAATGAATAGAAAAATTGGGTTGGTTTGTGAAAAAATCTATCAGGTTTATCCTTTGTTATTTGGGCGTGTCAAGTAGATTATAAATAGGACTATCAAAACTTGAGAGGTAGGTGTAGGAATAGTCTATCTAGCTCTTTCTTGTTTTGATCCTAGAGTTTCAATGATATCATGAATTTGAGTTTAGAATTTTGAGATTACCTTATTTATTATTTGTCTATTCATATTTATATTGATTATATTTTGAATTGAATTGATGTTTTATGGGTTGTTTAAAGGATTTTTTATGTTTAGAGAAAAATGGAGTGGAATTGGAGGCACGTGATGGGATCATGTAGCCTAAAGATCTATATTTATCTAGTGAGAATGGTTATCTAAAACATCTAATGGTTTTCAATCACTTAGAACCAGTATTTAAACCCATGCAGTTAGGAAGTGTGTGATCAATAGTCCCTTGGAAATTTAATATTGGGCTTCCTTTCAGATTTTGAATTCCATTATGTTATTTGTAAATTTTGTTTTTAATAAATTTATGAGGACTTTTATGATGTATTGCTAATTTCTATTTAATTTTTATAGGATTTTAAAATTGAAACTTGGATTTAAAATAATGGGATTTAGTTTTAAATTTTTATTATGTGTCTCTCAAAGAGGGATATAAATGAACATGATGTTTATAAAAATGTTTTTTTTTTCAAAAGTGAATGTGTAAAGATAAAAAATGGTTTCCCAGTGGTGTTTAAAGAGGCTTTGAATTTTAAAATTGTAAACCTGGAATGATTTAAAATAGTAATTTTACAAAAAACTATATGTTTTTAAAAATAGGGTGATATTTGGAAAATTCAAAGGGGAAATTCATAAAAGTTTATACAGTTATATTTTGAATATGTGTGAATGTTTTGATTAAGATTTTTATAATTTTAAAACTGGGGTGTGTGGTTTTGATGTGATTTAAAAATAAATTATTTTTTATTCGATGCATTTGAATTATTCTTTGAATTATTGATTTAACACAGGGTTTTCATTAATTATATGTTATTTTATTTTGAAAGTTTTAGTGGGCCTTGATATTTTGATATTTGAAATATGCTTCTGATTAAAGCCTCTTTACTTTAGGTTTTTCCTTTTTAGATCATGTTCCTTAGGATGCAGGCGTAGAATTTTGAATTTTTGATCCTGCCTATACTCTAGGTGGATTAGTAGGTCAACATTAACTATTCTTTCATTTTGAGTGTGTAGGTATTTGTATTTTATTATGGTGAACCCTATGTGAACCCTTATCCTTTTTTAATTTTAAACTTTGGTGTGGAATTTTGGAAACTCTATACCCTGTGAACCCTAATCCATTTAGAGAAGAAATAATGGTTTTATGGGATTATGATTGCACCATTAGATGATAGTTCTTTTTGAGGATTCCTAGTTTGGAATCCAGATTTTTTATCATAGATATTCATTAGAATGATTTTGTTTTTCTGTTGAGTCCCACAATATTTAGTCTTGGGGTATCATTATGATTGGGAATGTTAAAACGCCATGAATATAAAGATGTTACTAGAGTGATCTAGTTTTGTTTTAGTTATGGACATGATCTTTTACCTCCTCATGCCATAAGCTTAGTTTATATTTTCTAACCCTCAGTTGGAGTAGATGTTTAAATCTCATCTTAATAGTATTTTATTTTGGAGAACATTTAATTGTGGTGTCTATGGTTAGGATATTACCTTTTAGGTTTATTATTTATTTCAGTTTGAGGGGGTTATGATGAAACTCATTCTAGTTATGGTTTTTTTGGTTTTGGATGTGATTGGGTGTTTATAGAGAATTGATAACCTAAGGAAATTATAAATATTATGGGGAGACCACTATAGCTGATGTCATGTTATTTATAACATTTTTTCTATAATTGGTTCTCTGACTCGACCCATCTATTAAGTGTTTTTTATCTTTCTGGCATTTGAATATTTTGGTGGATCAATTTTAACCTTTTATCATTCTCTTGTGTGATGGGGTTGGGCACTTAAAGCATGATCAATTTTTTTTGGTAATAGTAGGATTCCCAATCCATGGGTCAATATTTGGGTCTCTTTGGGTGATGAATTGGTTTAATAGTTCATATTTCATTGATCAATTTTTTGGTTTGTGTTGTGTTGGATTTTAGGGTGTTCTATAGTTTTTAAAAAGATGAATCACACAAAAAATGTTGAACCATCTCTTTCTATGTGCTCTACATGTCTAATAGGGATTTTATAAGGGAAGAAATATTTATAGTGAGGAGAATTATCACACACCGACCTCTAATATCTTTATTATTATTTTTATTTGGAGGCTCAAGTATTTTTTTTTGAAATTTTTTAAAATTTTTAAGGGTTTCTACATGTCACACAGTTTGGTTACATTGTTGGCCAAACCCTATGGTAGGGGTTTTAAATTTTTTAGATCTATTTTACATAGTCGTAACATGGTTTTCCCAACTATGAAACCAACTCATGAGGGTTCCCCATGATTTTATATCAAGTAGTTCATGGTTGGTGCATGATTTGGTAAACTATACAATAACCGTGTAATTCCACTAAATTTAAAAATTTAAAATTATAATTATTACCTTAATGAATATAAAAACCCAATTTGGGTTTCCCCTCCACCATCACATGATATCCTTCAATAGGAATCCTAGGAACACCTCCTCCTTCATCACTCCTTTCATTCCGGCTTCCTCCACTTGTGGTTTCAAGATGATTTCTTTTGGATTAGATTCCTTTATCCTCTTCCTCCATTCTCTCTTCTTCCTATTTATCCTATTTCCCCTCACTGCATAATGTTTGGGTAAAACCCTAGGTTGTAAAACTTAATCTATTTTTGTGTTTATCATGAACCTAGGGTGTGAAATATCTTTTCTTATTCCCCTTTATTGCATATTCGAAGTTTTTGAAAATTTTCCATCAATTATAGTTAGGTTTTCCCCATGGATTAATTTTTAATTTTGGAACCATTGGTTTCTTAACTTTTAAATTCTTGTTTTTGATACCTTATGATAACATTATTAATTTTATAAAAGTTTTAAAGATAAAATTGCATTTTAACTTTCTTTTCATAGAAATATATGGGTTTTACCTATTTTAAAGGAAATTGTAAATCATATTTTCCATAATTGTGCATCCTAATAGTTTATAAAACTATCTGAATGGGTGTTTAATATTTATTTTAAAACTAATAAATGTATCCTTTGATTTTAATTGATTTAAAAAGGGTTTATCTAGACTTTAATGATATTAATAGTTTTTAAATGTGGAATTTTAAGACCTTAAATGTTTTAATATATTTTCAAAGATAAATTATGTTCTATTATAACCCATATAATAAATATTTTAGGTTAACCTTAATACTCATACACATTCACATAGAAATATATATTGATAAATTTATGTAAATATTCAAAAAATATGTGTTAATATGTTCACTGAGATAGAAATTATCTATATATATAAATGCATATGTGTGTAAGGTTGAAGGAAGGTTTGGGAACTTAAATTTTTATATGATGAACCTGGTTTTCAAATGATTTTCTCAAGGGGTTCTCTAAGTGGAATTTTGAAGAATAAATACTATTTTCAGACTATAAGACTCGGTTGAAACCTCTAAATATTTTCCTTGAAAATGGAAACCCATTAAAAATGTCCATTTCATGTAACAAAATATATGAAAGTTTTAATTTTATCTGATGAATTCTCTATATAACTGAATTTAAACTATAAGGTAAATTTTTATGAAAGGGGGTTATTTCCACGTTGGGGGTTCAAAGGTGAGACATAATATTTTTTTAATTATTATATTATGATATTATGTATATATATATATGTATTTAAAATGATCACCTCTATTTATATATCACGGGGAACTATGGGTGTTTAGGTGGGAAGTCTAGGTATACATACTGCACTAGTTTAGAGTCATGCTTAGTCTACTGGTGCTGAAAAATATTTTATTCTTTTTGTGGGATATGATCCTCAGTTTGGTTAGTGAGGGAATCGCCTAGTTTTAGGGTAGGTTATTGTTATTTGGAAACAGTATTGTTTAATAGTTTGAATAGCCATGTCATATATTCTCCCAACAACTCCTATGTTCCCATGATATGATATTTCCAAATTTATTTATGTGTAATTACTTTAGTAGTGAAAAGTATAAATGGGTTTAAATTAATAAATATTGATTATTTCCATTTTTATATACAAATAATATAGGTTTTTATTTAACTCTTTTACTTTCATAAAATCTTAGGTTAAAAGGATTAACCTATTCATTCATTTCCATAGAAAATAAAAACACATTTTATTTATACATATATTTATTTCCAAACCATCTTGAAAATGGATATTTTATTAAAGGTTAAGTATGTGGTAAGGTGTGTGGGGATATACTATGAATTTCTATGCTCATTACTAAATTATATATTTTAGTTTTAGGTTTTTTCTTGGCTTATAATCACACAAGGAGAATTTTTTGTTTTTGGACCAAATGATAACTCATGGAGTTATATGAAGGTCGGATTTTATTCTATTTTATTTCGTTTCCTTGCTGAATAATCAAATTGTCCTTTATTACTTTAATTTTATTTTATCAGTGGTGCATTAAATATATTTAGAGACTGGGTGATGGATCTTAGGGGCTGATTCTATGGAGGTAATTAGGGGTGACGTGAGGGAATTTTCTTTTTCTTTATATCTATTTTATTTTACTTCTTAAGTTTAACTTTTATTTAGAATCAATTATTTGGTTTTGGTGTGGAAATAAAATGCATGGATGGTTAATTCTATTTTTTATACTATTAGTTTAATTTATTTTATGGGGGAAATCATCCCCAATTTTTTCATTAGATTCCAATGATGCTTGTCAACATCTCAAGGGGATCAGGAACTACCCTTGGGTATGTCGCAGGTAGGATGAGGTGTCCGAAGGAAGGGAGACCTGGGTTGGTTCATGACAAGTTATGTTTATAATTTTTTAAAAACTTATTAGATTTTATTAATTTTTCTCTTATATTGGTAGGTGTTGGGACCATTGGGGTTATGAATTTTGAGGATGGAATGAGACATATGATATAAGATTAGGTGGATATATTTCACTAAACTACTACTACCAAGGTGGTAAACCAGACCCACATTATTGAGAGGAACCTTGCAGGGAGTGTTATAACTAAGAATACTAGTTCTTTTTCAGGACCTTAGAGTATATATTTTTAGGGTATAAATTAATTATTTAATTTGTTTGTCCTGAGTGGTGGTCATAGTAAGGGATTATGCTTTCCCCCTTGTTAGATAAATTGACTAAAGTGTTATAAATGATATCAGAACCATCACATCTAATATTAGTATGATAAAAAACATAGTTTTTTTATAATCATGTGTCCATATGATCCATCTATAGTGACATTGTTAATGTAAACCAAATATTCATAGTAAAAAAAGCACTGGATAGACTTGGGGATCGAGAGGAGGATTGGGGTGTCTCCTTAGAGTGGTAGCTGGGGGTTTTCCAGGTCAGTTTAGACATAACCAAGGACCTGGTGTATGGGGTTAGCCAAAACAACATAGTGATAGGACATGAGGTATATATAATTTATATGGTTAGGACTTGGGGGTGGGTTTATTCCAGCTTTCTGAGATTAAGAAGACTACGACTAACTGTAGAGAGGGTTCAACGATGTGGTAACTTGAAACTCTAATATATATTTTCCTTAAGTAAATATTATTCTAACATCTTATTATACATTTAAAACTAAAATATTTTTTTTATATGTTAGATTAAAATTTTACCAATACAATATACCCATTAAATTATAGGGAATAAAAGGAAGTAACCATATTATGAACAAAAAAGGAAAAAAATGACATCAGGTGGCAGGAGTATCCATTTTGAAGATTATTTATCAGTTCTTGGAAAGAAGGTAGATTTAATAGGGTTTTATTTTATAATTATCCTAATATGAACTTGAAAAACTAAAGTATGATAGAATTCATATGTGATAGAAATTCAAGCTCGTGGAAATTTACAAGAGATCTATGCAAGTAAAATCACCACCCTTGATTGCCACAAAAGCATATATTATGCTTAAATATTATTTAGAGATCTTGAGGTGATATTTTACTAGATATTAGGATGATATAATAAGGTATTTATTAATGTAATAATTTATTTATCACATGTATTTTACATATTTCACATTTTGACTTTTGAAGGAAAAAAGAATGTTTAATTTTCTATAATTTTTTTCCTTTATATTTCATATTTAAAAACTAAATTTATAAATTTTAGAATATGAATTATATAAAATAAAATTATTTTTTATATTTATAATGTCAGAAATTTTTCAATTTTTTTTGTGTTTTTCTAAAAAAATTGGGTTTTAGGTGAATAGTGAAATATACCGATATGCTAAAACAACACTTTTATGACATTATCATAATACAATAATGAATTAAATCTTTTTAAAACTTTTTTATAATATATATATGTATAAATATATGTGTAAAATAAATCATTTAAAATTACTATGTTGTATTTATAAGACCCATGTTTATCATTTTATAAACTTAAGTGACATTTTACTCTACAAACTGAATTATTCACTTACATTAGAAATTAGTTTTGATAACATGTATAAATTAAATAAAAAAATGTATTATACATTTTATATCAATTAAGTGATATTATTTAATATTTTCAATTTTATTTTTGAGCATAAAAGTATGATTACTAAGATTAAATTTAATGACGATGATAATGGTAAAAATTTTATTTTCAAAGCACTGTTTTTTTAATATTGTGAAATTTTTATCAAATAAAATAAATTAAAATATTCTAAAACATTACTTTAATATAAATTTTATACCTATATTTAAATATATTATCACTCATTAAATTTATAATCAACACATAATAAGATAAAGAACACTTAATGGTGAAAACCACATTTTTCTACTAAATAGTTTTTTAAATGTAAAATGTTTCAATTTAAGTGATATTTTATCTTATTTATAAATTTAATTAGATTAAATCAAGATTAAATTTAGGTTCCTCATAACCAAATTTGTTAATAGGATTTATTTTATATGTTTATTAAAACATAAGTTACTTGGGTAAAAAATAGTTACCCTAATAATAAAAGGTAAAAGTAAAAATATAAGAGTAAATGACTTCAGAAAGGTTTATAAAATGTGAATAAATAATACTTTTAGGATTTATCAACCCAAGATAAATATAATCTCAATTATGTTGAACTTTTGGTTTCATTTAACCTTTAATAGTGTAATTATATCATTGAAAAGCAAAGGTTATTAACAAAAGTTCCCCTTTATTCACTTATAAAGGGGATCAATTACACCCATTAAATGATAAATATTCCCATAAAAAATATACTTGAAACCATAAAAAATTATAATATCATAGAAGTCCCTTTAATTTCATAAATAATTTGGTTTCTACAATTTATCTTATTTCATCCAATTCTAAGGAGTTCAATAATAGGATGTTCAAGGTCTTGACGTAAGTATGACTTACTTATTACTTTTCCTATTAGTCTTTATCTTCAAAGCCTACCCAAACCATAATAATATAATGGAATCAATATCATTAGTATACTAAAGAATTATTATACTAAACAAAAAACCCTTATATATTCCTTCCAATCCACATAGAAAAATAAAATAATTTTTATCATGAATTACACAGACTTCCACCTCCACAAAGTGACATCTTTTGTTTTAACCACTACCTCTATTTTCTATTTATATCGATGAAATTTAAGTATAAATGTGAAATATATAATATAATTTTGAATATTAAGAGAAAAATTACAATCCTCATTCATTTCTACTCGTTCATCGGGATATGAAAACATTAATCATGTGTTGAGCAGACTACCGCCTCCACGAACTAACATATTTTGTTTTTAATCTTGATTTTCATTATTTATCTAAAACACTTAAAATATGACTAAAAAATAAAAAAATATAAATAATATCATTATGATTCATTATGATTCATTTTTAATTATACATGTCAAAATAAAAAAATTCTTAACCGTACCAACCCATTGTTTTATAGTATGTTTATGTTTGGGTGGGTCTATCCTCCTACTTGAATAAAGCTATAAAACTATATCATGGATGAATATGAAAACATAAATAATAAAAATATTATAAGTTAATAAGAAAATAATTATTGATTTATGGTTCTTGAAAGTTTATATTAAGTATTTAACTTATTAATAAAATATGATCTTTAATTACTAAAATTACCAAAATAATTTGACACATATTCCATTTTAATGAAAATAACTAAAAAAATAATTTAATGAGATAATATATTTATAAATAAATATAATTTATCTATTAAAATACTTTAAATTATCTTGAAATGATTAAATTTTGGAGAATAATAAATAAAAACATCACTATTATGAAACTTGTTCAAAACAATCAAGACAACTCACACCCGATATTAAAAATAGATAATAACTATCAAATACACATATTGAGAATAATTTTGTTTTAAGTTTATAAAGGGATATAGATATGAAAAAGGTTTTGAAATAGGTGATTAAGATAGTTAGTTTTTTATATAGGATATTTAATCACTATAGTGGATTTCAGTAATTAAGGTTAGAGTTTCTTGCCTCAAATTTAATTTCATGAGGCATATTTCTTATTATACACCATGTTTTATTTTAAATGGTGGATCTAATATCCCTTTAATATTTTTTATCATGATCTTATAAGTATTAATGGTATTTTATATTTCACTTTAAATAATATCCTTTAATGGGGTTTCATTTTAAAGTTTCTAATGTCGTAATCATCATATCAATTTCTAATATATTGTGTCATAACCTTTCTTACTTGAATATAATTTCGAAGATTTCTTTAATACAACCATTCAACTATTTTATATAGTATTTCCTATTTTTCTCTATGTAAATTACATTTCATCATCAATAAACCCTTCTTTTATAAAATGTTTTCCAAAATAAAGATATAACATTAATAAGAATAACTCCTATTATTACTAATGATTGATTTCTTACATGTACATATTTCCTATCTCACTAATGTTTTACTCTCTTTTTGGGAACTAAAATATGGATTAATTCATGTCATCATCTTACTTTTCATCACCAATTTTTAAATTAAAATTTTAGTTTCCAATTTATGATTTGGGTTTTCAATACATGTATTTCAAAATATTAAAATGTTTTATGTATCATGGATATAGTTCTTAACATACAATCTATGTTTTCTTTATAAAAACATTATGTATTTTAAAAGACACCATTATTGTAAATTTATTAAAAATTAATGTTTTAATATATCTTATAATTATTCATTCCAACTTTTTGAAAATTATTTTTCAACGTAAATGGGTGACTTATCCATTTATAATTTCTTTATAAAAATAGGAAAATAAAAAAATTTATAAATTTTTTTCACATGAACAAATTTCCCATCATTTTGAATATTATTCCCCATGTTTCATGGTTTTACAATGTAAATTATTTTACCATTATTCTATAAAACTTATTTAAAAGGTATATATTGAAAAAGGGGCATTTTCATCATACTTTTCAAATTAGAATACAAATATTCATATAAAAGTATTATTTATTTACAAGTTGATTATTTACCTATGTTTTAAAAAATGTGAAACATTAAATATCAATAAGAGAAATGATCTATCATAGTTTTATTCTTTCATAATTATCTTTAGTGTATTGCTATAAATTTTCTTTGAATTTTTTTCCTCTATGTATACCCTATTTTTGATTCCTATTATTAAAGGGTGTTAACCTAGATTCCATAAAACTAACGATTTGGGAAATTATTGACTTAATCATATACCCTTTTGATTCCTATTTTAATGTGTTTATATATATATTTTCATTGGACATTAACTTATTTAATATGAGATTAATTCTTGATATTAATGTTTTATGTATTTTTATGGAAGACACATATTTATAAAAATTTGGAGGAAATCATGGCAACAAAATAACATAATGAAATTTTTAACCATGATGTGAAGTGGCATGGAGAGATAATGTAAAATGAAGATGACACTAAGACTGATCATTGAATACAAAGGATACAAAAATCAATGGGAAATGAGAAAACATATCCAAATAGATCGTGACTTCAATTGAATGAAGGCTTACCATAACGAAGGATGATCATGGTATGTTCTGGAGGCTCAAAATTGATTATACAGGAAGAAACGAAGATTTCAAGGCTAAAAAATATTAATTCATGTCATGAATAATGTTTAGGATGTGAATTTATTACAAGGAATGAACCAAGTACAAAGCGTGAAATGAATAAAATCAAAAAAAGGAGAGATCACAACTTTCACAACATGAAACATATTTTACACCATGAAACTTCCTAGACAAGACCATATTTCAATAGGGACCCACGATTTTGACCAAGAATGACCATTTAACTCTATTTTTGACCTAGGAAAACCCTAGGATGAATTATAGGGTTATAAATAAGGGTTTTAATCCAAATAAAAAAGAATCAATTTTAGGAATATGGATTTGATCATCGGGAGGCTTCTAATAAGGATCCAACACAGAGTTCACCTGAGGTTTTCCTTATGTTTTCCTTTATTATTATTTGATGTAACATTGAATTGTCATTAGTTTAATTATAGTTTCTTTTCTTTTATTTATTTCTAATTATTTATTGAATATTATCTATCATATGGTTTTGGGTTTATTTATTGTTGGCGATCACCCAATGATGGTTGGATAAATCCGTAGGGGAGAGTAGAATCAGTCAAAATGGGTGCATACAAAACTGTTCTATTTATTTATTCACTTGTGAAATGATTTTATTCAATTAGTATAGTGTCGTGGCTCATTATTTTCATATCTGTTATTAAATCATGGACCAAGTTCGTTTGGTAGTAGATGAAACCCAACATGATAAAGGTAATTAATTCATGACCACTAAATTGGATTATTCTTATGCTTTTTCAATATGATACTAACGCATCATGGTATTTTAATTCATATTTCTATAAATAATTAGGAATCTAGGTTATATTGATAAGTATTAAACCTTTCATTTATCAATAAAATTGATTGATTGTGCAACCAATGAGTATTATTATTTTTCAAGTGTAGTTAGGATTTTTTTAGCACATCCACCCATGGAAACTGATTTCTCTCTCTCATTACTTTACTATATTTCTTTATACATTTTAATTATTTAATTTTAATTATTTAATTAGTTTAATAAAATAAAATTAAAATTAGGATGACCAATCTTTGGTTAATAGTTGTCATTGTTTCATTCCCCGCTCTCTGTGGGATTGAACCCTTACTATCACTATGCTACACCTTTACATCTAGTGTAGTTTGGGATATTATAAATTTCTAATTTGATCACACTCGTGCAGAATCAATATTTCTACATGGGCCGATCAACATTATATATATGGTGTAAATACCATATGATTTATTATCTTGATTGAAGTTTATTTACCTAGAAATTTACTAAATATCTTTGGATTCACATTTACTTTCCATGGGTTTATCATGTTATCAATATTGATTCAATTTTCAATGATTTAACTATGTGAATACATTTTAAAAGGATATAAAAATCATTTTATTTCCATGGATTCTCTATGATTTCATGAATGAAACCCAATTTCTTCCCATAGGTTCTTCATAATAAGATGCATATCACCCAAAAATTTTCTTTCAGGTATATTTTATAGTTAAGGATGTTTTATTTTAGTTTCATAAGTGTTGGATATTATTTGAGTTTTAATTGGTTTTTATTTGGTATTTATAACCTATTTTTTTTCTTAATCAACAACCCATTTTAATGAAATTTTTAAAAAATTTAATATAATTTTTACCCTTACACATGGTATAGGGTCTACATAAGGGTAAATAAATATCTACCCTTACGATGGTGATTTATAGGATTTGTATAAGGATAAATATTAATTCTCATGAGTTATGTAAGGGTAGGAGGGGGATTTTATACACTACATAAGGGTAATTATAGTGTATCATTAGGGTAAGGTGATTTTTCTATATGCAACATAAGGGTAACCCTTTGCTATGTAAAGGTATACCTCACCATGTAAGTGTAACTTAAAGTAATGTGAAAAGGTAACCTTGATTTTTTTATGGGTTGAATAAGGGCATCACATACAGTTAACACGTTACATAAGGGTATCACATAAGGGTATCAAATCGCATAAAGGTAACATGTAAGGGTAAGCATGAGTTTTTAAAAGCTATGTAAGGGTACTAAGGGGCACTTCATAAATGAAGGGAGAGTTAAATAAGGGTAACCTGGAACCCTTACATTAAATATAGGGGATACGTAAGTAAAAATCCTTATCACCCTTATGTAGTTCTGTTTTTGGGAAATAAATATATAAAAAATCATATTTTGATTCCTTCTCTAGAATAAACCTACAACTCATTTTTAATGATTTTAACATTCTAAAATCATGGAATTAATTATTTTAAACTATTTAAAGTTTTGAACTCCTTTATGAGTATTTTTTAAATGATTTTCATTCAAGATCTAATTAAAAATCATAAATTAAATGGAATTTTTAATTAAGGATTTTCCTATTATGAACCAGAATGTTTTTTGTTTAAAAATAACCAAACCTTGATTTCTGACATCCTTTGAAGGAGAGTTCTTGGTGTTTTTATGTTTTTAAAGGAGTTATGGTTCCTTGTATTTTTTTATTTCCTTTACTCAGTGGTAGATAAATATAAGGGTGATCAAGGTTATTACTCCTTAAACCCTCAAAGGTTTTTGTGTCAGGAATCCATAAAATCTGTCTGTGGTAGGTGTTTCTGTACAGTGATGCTAAAATATGAATTAACTGATGTTCTTGATAATTACCTTTTCATGCATTAAAATGATAATTTGAAAAATTATCTAGGGGAGAGAGAATTTGGTATGTTTTTTTGGAATAATAATGTTTGATTTATTATTTTATATGAGTGAAGCTCTCTAAAATCCCATCCCGAGTGTTATATAATTTTTTTTAAAAAAGGGTTTTCTTTAAAAATAGTTTTTTCACTTTTGTGTTGGATGAAAACCCTAAATAATGGTGTTTATTATAAAGTGGATTTTCAAATTATGGGAGTGGTGGTACTTTTATTGCGAATTGTTTTGTTAATTATGAGTATGATTTATGCTTATTTTTTCAAAAAACATGGAACATGGGAACATTTGGGAGCCTTGGTTATGAACATAAGGGTGATATTAATAGATGGGGCTGGAGTCATTATCATAGGATTCACTTTTCATCTTAGTTTCATTTTATTTCTTGTATTTATGTATTTTATAGGCTATATCCTAATGATGTTTCCTGAATGCTGTTTTTATTTTATATACCATGTCTATTATAATAATATGTTTATTTGATGGCCCTTTTCCCATGGAAAACTGGACTGGTTTGTTTTATCATGGTTACTTTTATGTACCGTGCATTATATTCTTACCATGTTATCTTTTGGGATGTATTTATTTTGATTAAAACCCTATTTTTATCATTTTTATTTATGTTCATAATATGGTGGATTTGAATATGGAATTTTTTGAAACCAAAAGAAGTTTATAAAATGGTTTTCATAAGAAAACAAATTTTAAAACTGGTTTTGTTTTCAAACTTAAACTAATGGTTTCATGATGTTAAATTTTTTTATAGATTATTTGGTTGTATCCTAATGGGATATGTGATCACACCCAACCTTTTACCTTGGGATGTTTTTGAACTTGTTTTTTTGGACTTAGATAACAGTTAGGGTATCACGTAGTTCGCTGCCTTCTATCAGGTGTCATCACTTTATTAGTGAGATGGATTGATTGTGAAATATGGTCACATGAAGGCTTGTTTTTTGTTACCATGTTTTATTTTAAAATTTAGTCTTTTATATTGATATTTTATGTCTTATTTATGTATTATCTTCTTCTACATAGTACTCTATTGGTTTTTATCTTTTTAGTTTTACACGAGACTTGTTTAGTTATTTTACGGATCCCTACCTTGTAGCGGGATATCTTGAGTTATGTGTTATTTCTACCCAAGATGGTTCATTAATTTTTTTTGGTAGAGTAATTTCACAAAAAATGGTGTTACAAAACTACCTAGGTTTGGTTTAGGGCCTTTGGTAGATAGGAGTTAGGGTTCTCAAAATTAAAATAGTAAGTGTGGAAGGGTGCCTAACCAACTCACTTTCATGTTAGAACTTGAGTTACCCCTGGTGTTCAGGGATTTTTACCAAGAATAATCTTGGATTTTGATTTTATTATTTGAAATTACCCTAAAATATTATTTAAATAACATATTCTTTATTTATCTCTCATGTTCCTTTCATTAAATCCATGTTAGCTTTATTTTTTTGTTTAAAAGTTTTAAAGATTGTCATTTCATTTTTGGGATTTCTCTTAAGATAATTGGAAGTTGTATTTCATGGTACATTAGAAAATTATTTCTTGAAGTGATACAAGACAAGTTACACAAGAAAATCATCTATTTGATCCTTCAGTGATGTAAGCCTTCATCTGCACTATTTAGACTCTAGGTCAGAAAAATGTTGAAAATCAGAGATGGATAGTAGATCCTGCCTTGGAATTTACCATGTGGAATCCACTTATTTTCCATGGTGACAAAGAGACCTAGGAATATTAAGAGTGGATAAAGAATATTGAAATAATATTCCACCTTTTGAAAACTTCATAAGACTCTAAGGTGGGTTTTACCACTTACAAGCTTGAAGGAGTGGGAAAGAGAAGGTAAGACTCTACCATGCAAGCTAAGTTACATGAAGATATCGCCTATACCTCTTTCAAGAGGATATTCAACTAACAATTCTATCCTAAAAAATTACATGTTCTAAAGACCATGGTGTTTCTGACCTTAGAGCCTAGAGAGATTCTATTTTAGAGTACACCACCCATTTTTTCAAGTTGGTTCACCCATCACGCAAGCTTGGAATTAATGATTACCTTAAATCTTTGAGACTAAAAATGTCTTTGAGTTAAAATATTTAGTAAATGATGATTAAATTATATATTTTGAAATTTTTTAGGTAGTTGATAATGAATCTATTAAAGAGGTATACAAAGCTGTAAAAATGGAAATTAGTGAAGCAATAGTTATTGTAAAAGGTATCTAGGGTGTGTTTTCTTGCTAGAAATGGAAGCAGAAGGGGGAAAAATTTTCTTTGGGAAAAGTTTTTGGAACTTCACTTGGATATAAACAATTGGTTTTATATTAGTTTTTTTAGGTTTATTCATACCATTCATAAGTTTAAAAAAACACCCAATACTTTTTATAATTTCATACATCTTGGAAATATTTCTCATTTTTGTAGGAAAATGTCCCAAGAAAGTAAGGCATGTTCTACTCTAACAAAAGGATCTAAGGTACTTTAATATACATAAACTAGAGGTGTATCTCAAGATCATTACAAGGAGAATATTCACGAGTAAAATAAATCTAAGGGAGGAGTTGAGGCTTAATGTCTTTATGTAGCATAGTATGCACTAGGGGAATCTAAGGAAGGACTAAATACGATAGAGATACGATGTCTATTTCATCCTCTATGGTACTAGATTTATTTGATACTAGTATAAATAACTATTTATAGCATATAATTTGATTTAATTATTGGTATTATATTTATATCTTATCCCATTTATGTTATATTTTTCCACTTCCTTGGGAAAGAGGTCAGAATAGGGGTTTATGTGTTCTATGTGTCGGGTGATGATAGCTGACTTTGAAGTAGAGACGTATTTCTTTGTTATTGATATTGATATATTCAACTTCATTATTAGTGTAGATTTTATGATTAGTGTTAAGTCCCAGAATGACTATTATCATCATTGATTTTAGTTTCTATCCCTTGATGGAGTCTCTCATGTATTTCAGAGTGAGTGGGATTATATGTCAGGGAGAGCGGGGACTATTGTTCCTTATACTGTAAATATATCATATCAATTTTTGAAGATATTCCATGAGGTATTTGAGCTTTATTTCAGCGTCCCACTTCATACGATGGTTATTGAATACCCTGAGGTATTCCCTAATGATTTTTTTGGGTTACCGCCAGGAAGAGTAGTTGAGTTCACTATTGATATACTCCCTGGTACAATGAACATTTCTATACGAACATACCACATAGAACCTACAGAGTTAAATTATATTAAGTTTCAAATTTAAGATCTTGAGGGAAATGGATTTATTTTTCCAATCATGTCACCATGTGCCTTTCTTGTTCTCTTTGCAAATAAGGCTGACGAAAGTCCCAGGCTTTGTGTTTACCAATAGAAGATTAATCAGGTGATTGTTAATAATAATTACCCCTTTCATAAGATTATTGATATTTTTAAAAAACTTGGGGAACTTGATGGTTTTCTACGATAGAAACATGATTGAAGTACCACCAGTTGAGAGTCTAAGAAGAGTATGTACCTAAGACAATTTTTAGGTGCTGGTTTGGGCATTTCAGGTTTTTGGTTATGACATTCAGTTCACTAAGGATCTTGTGGTATTTATGGAACTAAAGAACTATATATTTTATCATTTTTTAGACTCTTTTTTTTTGTTTTTTATATGATATTCTAGTATATTATAAGACATAGGAAGATCATAGAGATCATTTAGATTCAATCCTCATAATATTTAAGGAACATTATTTGTATGGGAATATATCTAAATGTGACTTCTAGATTCAAGAATTTTATTTTATTAGATATGATATATATTATAGGGGTGTCTCAATGGACCTTGATAATATTTGAGTAGTGATAAATTGGGAGAAACCCAGTAATGTGTTCAAGAATTAGAGTTTATTAGACATAACTGGTTATTATAGTAAGGTTGTTTATGATTTCTCCAAGATTACATACCCTATGACAACATTAACCCATAAGGGTGTCATGTTTGAGTGTAATGAAAAGTTTCATTGGTCTTTTAAGGAACTTCAGAAAATGTTGACTTCATATCTAGTTCTTCTTCACCCAGAACAAATTTCATGTTATGATATTTTCTAAAATACATCAGGTATGGGTTTTATGTGTGTCTTGATGTTGGTAAAGAAGGTATTGGCTTATAGATCTCACTAACTATTCCCTCATTAGAATAACTACCCTACCCATGATCTTAAATTGTGGACTATTATGAATGATCTCAAAACATAGTGCCACTATCTCTTTGGGGAGTGGTTTATGGTATATTTTAATCATAAGAGCATGATGTGTATGTTTACTGATAGGGATATGAACTTATGACATAGATGATGGGTTTATTATCTTAAGAATTTTGATTTTAATATTATGTATATGATGAGATATGAAAATGTGGTCACTAATTTTTTTAGAAAATTACCATCCCATGTTATAAAGGAATTAGTGGAGGAATGGTCACTAAAGAGTTTATTCACTGAGATGATCTTTGGAGTGGAAGAGGCTAGTGGAAAATTTTTCTTTTCTTATGTGAAGGATAACTCATAATTGGATGATTTAATATAGTTAAAAAGTTAACAAAAATTGATTTACAATGCTTTAATAAAATCCTAAATAGTGTGTAGACCTCAGGTGATTGGTCTCAATCTCCTATGGATGCTTTGTGTTTCTAAGGAAGGTTGGTCATTCCTATACCACTGAGGAAAGAATTGATAGAAAATGAAACCCAGTCTTATTGGTCTTCACATCATATAACTACCAATATGACTCATGATTTGAGATGTCAGTATTGGTGCCTTGGGATGAGGAAATTGATTACATATTTCTTGTCTCAATGCCTTTATTGTTAGAGAATTAAGGCATATCCCTAGAGACCAGCTGGTTTGTTACAACCTCTAACAATTATAGTTTGTAAGTGGGATGATATTTCTATGGAATTTATCACTGGGTTACCACAAAATCTTCATATGAAGGATGTTATTTGGTTTGTTATCGAACAACTAAAAAAATAAAACCATTTCATTCCTATAAAGGGGAAAATGATGGTGGAATAGCTCAAACAATTATATGTATAGTAGTTTGTAAAAATCTATGTTGTTCTATCTAAAATTTTATTAGATAGAGACCATCATTTTACATCTAGGTTTTTGAAGGGTTTTCAGAAGGAAATGGGTACCCAATTGGAGATAATCATAACTTATCCCCTTCAGATAGATGGGAATATTGAGCGAGCTATCAAAATCCTTGAGGATATGGTTTGGGATTGTGTTCTTGACTTTTGTAGTTCATGAAAAAACCATTTGCCTTTGGTGAAATTTTACTATAATAATAATTACTAGGATTTAACTAAAATTCCACCTTTTGATGTGTTGTATGGGTGACCTTATAGATTTTACTTATTCTATACAGAGATAGGAGAGAAATTATTAGTTGGAATGATAATTTTCTAAGAGATAATCGAAAAGGTATAATTGATTCAAAAGAGGTTAAAAACTGCTCAGAGTCCCCAAAAATTCTATATGTACCATTTTCATTTCCCACTAGAGTTTTTAGTTGGTGATTGGGTATTTATCAAAGTCTGTTCGCACTTGGGACATATTTTATTGGGTAAGAAATGCAAGTTGGCACTAAGGTTTTTGGAACTTTTGAGTTCATTGGATGAGTTATAAAGGTGGATTATCATTTAGAATTATCATCATGTTTATTTTCAATTCACGACGAGGTTCAGGTTTATCAGTTGAGGAGGTATCAACTAGACCTTATCATATGATTTAATTGGAAGATATTAATCTTGATCCCAACACCTCTATGGTTAAACAACCAATCCATATTATGGATCTCCAAGATAAGGCACTACACGGTAAAAAAATTCCCTTATTTTGGGTATTGTGGTAGTGTGGACATGATAACCATAAGGAATGGGAACATGAATTGTGGATGAATCAGTAGTGTCTTTCTCTCTTTAGGGGTTTATAATCTTGATTTCTTTTCAGCGGAAGAAATCATTATGGTGGAGAGATTTGTAACACCCTTAATTTTTCTTTCAAGTAAATTCTTTACTTAAGAATTTTTTCTTTTGGTTTCAAAAGTTTTGGATATGATTTGAGATTTACTTGGTTTTTATTTGGTCATTAGAACCCATTTGGGTCTTAATTAATAATCCTTTTTAATTAAACTTTAATAATTTATAACTAAATTTTTACCCTTATGCATGGTATAGGGTCTGCATAAGGTTAAGTACCTCACCACCCTTATGCAGGGAGATTTATAGGAGTTGTGTTAGGGTAAAACTTAATTTTTATGAGTTTCATAAGGGAAGGATAGAGATTCTATTTTCTGCGTGAGGGTTACCCTAGCATTGCACAAGGGAAAGGTGAATTTTCTATATGATTCATAAGGGAAAACCTCACTACGTAAAGGTATCCCTTACCATGAAAGGGTAACTTAAAGTGATATGTAAAGGTAACCCTGATTTTCTATGGGCTGTGTAATGGGATCATGTAAGGGTAATGTGCCATATAATGGTATCATGTATGGGTACCAACTCATGTGAAGGTAACACATAAGGGTAAGCCAGAGTTTTTAAAGGATATGTAAGGGTACTAGGGAAACTATATAAAGTTAGGGAGAGTTACATAAGGGTAACTAGGTTCCCTTAAGAGATATATAGGGGATGCATAAGGTTAAAAGCATGTTACCCTTACGCAACATTATTTCTGGGAAAAAACTTGAATTTTTATTCCTTTTTTTCTAGAATAACCTTGTATCCCATTTTTGATGATTTTAATGATCTATAATAATGAAATTAATTATATTAACCTATTTAAAGTTTTAACTCCTTTATGAGAGTTTTTTAAAATAAAATTCATTTTAAGAATCAATTAAAAACTGTAAATTAAATGGTGTTTTTAATTGGGGATTTTAATTTTGCAGAACCATAACTATTTTTGTTTAAAAATACCTAAAACCTTGATTTTTGGTATCCTATAGAGGATAGTTCTTGGTATTTTTTTCTATTGAAGGAGTTATGGTTCCTTGACTCATTTTTTTGTCCTTCCTCATTGGGCGATAAATAAAAGGGTGATCAAGGTTGTTCTACCCTAAAGCCTCAAATGATTTTGTGTTTGGAATCCCTATACTTTGTCCAAAGTAGGTGTTTATATACAATGATGCTAAACCATGAATTTACCAATATTATTGATAATTACCTTTATATGTGTTCAAATAATAAATTGAAAACTTATCCAGGAGTGAAAGAATCTATTATCATCATTATTTTAGGAAATATTCTTGGTTGATTTATTATTGTTTGTGAGGAAAAATCACTAAAATTTCATTCTAGGTGATATATAAATTTTTTGAAGGGGATTTTCTCCAAAAAATAGTTTGTACACTTTTTTTGATGAAAATACTAAGTAATGGAGATTATTATAAAGTATATTTTCAAAGCACGGGAGTGGTGATACTTTTATTGTGATTTTTTTTATTAATTTTAAGTATTATTTATGCTTATTTTTGGGAAAACATGGAACATGCGAAAATTTGGGAACCTTGGGTACACACATAAGGTTGATATCAATAGAATGTGGTAGGGATTAGTATTGTAGGATTCAATTTATAGATTATTGTTCTTTTCTTTGTCCTTGTTATGTATTCCATAGGATAGATCTCAATGATGTTTTGTTATTCATATTTTTAACTTATGTATCATGTCTATTATACTCTCATGTTTATCTTATGGATATTTTCTGATGGAAAACTGGATTGTGTTTTTTATCTTTTTTACCTTTGTGTACCATGAATTATATTCTTACCATGTTATATTTTTAGATGTGGTTATTTTTATTACAACCTTCTATTTATCTTTTTTATTTATATTTGTAATTTGGTAGATTTGAATATGTAATTTTTTGAAACCAATAGATGTTTATAAAATGGTTTTCACAAGGAAAAATAATTTTAAACCATTTTTGTTTCAAATCCTGAAATTTTGGTTTCATGATGTTATAATTTATAAATATTATTTGGTGATATCTAACTTGGATCCATGTTTACACCCTAATTTTTCCCTTGGGTGTTCGTAGACCTTGTTATGAAAGACTCAGGTAAAGGGAAGGGTGTCATGTAGTTTTTTAGCTTCTCCTACATGTCTTAAATTTCTTAGTGATACATATTGATAGTGAAAGATGGTCACTTGAAGGCTTGGATTTTTATTACTATGTTTTATTTTAGGTATATCCATTTTCCTTGATGTTGTATATCCCATGGATACATTCCCTTTTTTATCATAGTACTATTTTGGTTTTTCTATTTTAATTTTTATATGAGACTTGTTCGGTTCTTTTATGGATCCCTAACTTGTGGCAGGACATATCAGTTTATGTGTTATGTTGACCTAGGTTGGTTCTTTATATGATTATTATTGATTTCATATAGCACACAAGAGTATGGAAGATGACAGGGAGGGTCCTATATCACCTTTCAATGAATTGGGTATTGTTTTATATCTCCTGAGATAATGATGCATGGATATACTTGGATTTGTTTATAATATAAAAGGGTGGACATACATGGATTTTTTTACAATATAAAAGGGTAGACATACTTGTATTTGTTCACAACATGAAAATGTTGGAATACTGGGATTTATTCATAGTGACTTCCTATTCTTATGGTTATTACCCAGTTTTGTGCTTATATTTATGACTATGTTATGATCTCATAGATCTTGTTTATTGAATAATGTTTCCACACTCTTTTTATTCATTACTCATGTTATGCCTTATTACATGACTTATGATTTATGATTTTTTGGGTATAATTTTCTTAGGTATCTTTATTATACCAATATGATCATCTTATACTCACTTATGATCTTTGATTGTTATTTCATATGTTTACCCTTATTGAGCATCTAAGCTAAAACCTTTCTTATGTTTCCATTTCCCTAGGTTATGAATAAAATTAATAATTATGTTGTGTTTCAAAGAGTATATTATGTGGAGAATTTTTGGGAGATGTCAAATACTTATTATAGATTAAGCAGTTTCTTATATAGTAAGAAAATTTTCCATTAGTTAAAAAATGCATGAGTTTTTTTAGTTAATTTTTTATCATAACTCTTTAAAACTATAAACCTAAAAGGTATTGGGAATTTATTTTAAGGAAATATTTTATTTAAGTTATAAAATTGAGATGGTAACTTCCATGGGGAATCATATTTGGTATCAGAGATGATTTTAGATAACATTGGAGATTAAGATGATAGTTGAGGATAATTTAAGGGTTTATAAGTTTAGGCTGATCATAATCTCAGATCTATAGATATCCCTTTATGTTATTTTAGGTAATATTGAATATTTTAAGTATTGGTATAAAAACATTTAGTGGAACCCTTTGGAGAAATCTAAGGGATAATTCGAAGTATAGGAAAACATCCAGAAATTTTTATAATATAGAGATTGTGTGGTCTTCCTAGAAATAACATCCCTATTTGGATACTATAAGTGGATGTGGGATTTGGTAGAAATGTATATCAGGGTAATGACCCTAAAAAGGGTGTGTTGTATATTCACTCAATGTCCACCTGTTTCACAAAAAAGAGTTATAACTATACACATAGTTTGAAAATCCCATGGGATATTATTTGGTTGATTAGATTCTCCTTACAAACCATTACAAAGGATTTATTATATCAAGGAATTACGATAATAAGTATGAGATAACCTAAACAAAAAAATGTAGATTTAACCAAGTGTGACTTAGTTTGAACTAAAATCTAATGGAATAATTTCAAAAAGTAATAAATTTTCAAGTTGAGTTTTTCATGTAATTATCTTATAATAATTCTCATATAGTGATAATTATTCATTACTCATGATTAAATCCATTTGGTTTTAATAATTTTTTGAATCCCGAAGGAACAAAGATTATAATGTATGCCATGTAAAATGCGGAGATTGTCCCAATAAGAAACCTAATGGGAGAGGAACTGGAGTTAGAAACCTAGTGATTTTGATAAAAAAACTTTAAAGAATTATGATTATTGAACTGAAATTATTTGAGTTCCCAAAAAATACCAAATAAGAGAAGGATGGAGTCTTATAAAAATTTAGGTGGTGAAGATGATGAAGGAAATGAGATTCAATTTCCTTCATGTAAAAAAGGTATGAATAAGAACCAAATAAAATTTCAAAAATTAACAAGAATAAATTCTATCTACGGTAAATGAGGGAATATAGAAACTTTTTTTGAGGAAAATTGAAGAGCTCAATGGACATGATTGAAAGAAAAAGAGTCCATCCTAAATTACCATAGGAAAATAATTAAATTAAATGTGGGGAACTTAAAAATTATCCAAGTCAATTACCTAATATATCATCTAACAATAAAGATATGAACCAATAACTTCCAAGGCAAGGGAATTCCTATCCAATTACAATGGAATTTAAAATAATGTGGAATGAGTAACACTGATCACCCACTAAAGAACTATGAGTATTGTATTTATATCTTTTTCAACATACTACTCTATAACTATAATGTTTTATATAAACATTAAATCACCACCCTGATGACTAGATGTTTAATTATTAATAAAAAAACTTATTGTGGTACAATTATTATATCCCAAGTATATAACTCCTCTCTAATAGATATTTATAGGAACATGATTCCTATAAAATCCCATTATCCTTTTAGTCAAATTTGATGTAATATTAGGAATGAATTGTTTTACTTAACATAAAGGCCATGATAATTTAAAATAGAGTAAACTCAAATAAAAAACAACCCATAACTAAATATAAATCCCCTATAAAAATTTAGTCCTTTATATTGGGGTATTTAACAAAAATGGTTAGAGAAAAAAACAATATTAGTTATAATCCTATTTTGAGGGAAAAGATGAGTCCACTAGTTATAATAATGGTATTGAGGATGAAACCTCATTAGAAACTAAATATAGAGTCATTTATATCTTATAGACACCCTTAACTATTTCATTACTTTTAAATAATTAAAATTGTGAGGACATAGTTTATTTAAGATGAGATACTGTAATGACCCAAAACATCACTATATATTTTACTTAAGTAAATATTATGTTTATATATTATTCTATAAAAAATTATGAACTAAATATTTTCTTTAGGTAACTTTACTAGAGTTTTCTCTAGACCAATCCCAAGTTTAGCTCAAACAATTATGGTATAATAAAAATTGTATTCTATATAAATTCAAGATCATGGAAATTTCTATGACATCTATGCAAGTAGAGTCACCACCATTTAATTCCAATAATGAGTACATTATGATTAAATATTACATGGAGATATTGTGGGGAAATGTAAATATAAATTAGAATGATATAATAAGGTATTTATTAGTTTAATAATTTATTTACCACAAGTATTTTATACATTTTTAATTTTGAATTTTAAAGAAAAATGTTTATTTTTTATAAAAATAGTTTTTATTTATATTTCGTAGTTTAAAAAAAATTATAAATTTTATAACATGAATTAGATAAAAATAATTTCATTTTTTGGGTTTATAATGTAAAGATTAGTTTAGTAATAATTTTTGGCATTTTTCTAAAAACATTAGTTTTTAGGCAACTAATGAAAAATTATTGATATTTCTAAAACCATCACTTTTATGATATTATCATAATAAAATAATGATTTTTTTAAATTTTTTTTATATAAAATATATATATTTATAGGTAAATTAAATCTTTTAAAATTACTATATTTTATTTATAAAAATCATGTTTATCATTTTGGAAACTTAAGTGACATTTTACTCTGAAAACTAAATTATTCACATAAATTTAATCAATTATAGAAAATAAATATAAAAATGGATTTTTTATTTTATATAAACATGATCATATAATGTAGTAATTTCAATTCGATTTTTTGGCAAAAAATGTTGATGGCTAAGATTAATGTTTATAACCATGATAATGATAAAAAAAGTTATTTTCAAAGAATTGTTTTATTAATATTGTATATTTTTTATCAAATAAAATAAATTTATCTCTTTTAAAAAATAAATTTAATATAATTTTTAAACTTATATTTAAATATATAATCACTCATTCAATTATAAATCAATACTAAATATGATTAAGAACACTTAATGGTTAAAAAAAATATTTTTCAAGAAAATAGTTTTTCAATATATATAATGTTTTAATTTTAATATTAATTTTATATTATTTAGAAATTGAATTAGATTAAATTTAGATTAAATTTATTTAAATCAGAGCCAAATTTTTTTATAGGGGTTATTTTACATGTTTAGGAAAATATAAGTTACTTGTGTAAAAACTAGTTACTCTGGTAAAAAAAATAGTTAAGAGTAAAAATATACAACTAAATACATTAAAAAATGTTTAAAACTTGTGTATAAATACTTTTTTAAGGATTTATCAACCCAATATCACCCTGAAATCCATTATTTATAAATTTTGGATCAATTTACCCTTGAATAGTGTAATGATATCTTTGAAAAGTAAAGGTTATTCAAAAAAGTTTCATTTTATTTACTTATAAAATGGGATCAATTCCACCCTTAATGATCTAAATTCCCTTAGAAATATCCTTTAAACCATACCCAATTTTTTATCCTATAAGTTAACTACATTTACTAAAGCCTACGATTACTAAAAGTTATACTAAGTCCTTTAAATATATAAATTTCATCAAGTGGAAGTCCATGGTCTAAAAGTAAGTATTACTTACTCATTATGATTTATTATTAATATTTATCATCCAAAAATATCCTAAATATAGTAATATAATGAAATAAGTATCATTATTATACTTAAGTGTTATTATATTACTGGAAAAAACATTATTTATTCCTTTCCATCCAATTATAAAAACAAAGAACGTCGATCGTGTGTTGTGCGGGCTACCACCACTCTAAAGCGATACAATTTATTTTTCATCATTTCCTATATCAATTGTTTATAAGGAATGAATTTAAGAATAAATTTGAAATATATAAAATAATAATGAATATTAAGATATAATTTATAATACACCTTTATTTCCTCTTATTAGTTGGGGAACACAAATGTTAATCACACGTTGTCCAAACTACCACCTCTACGATGGAAATTTTTTTATTTTTTCATATTGATTTTAATTATTTATAAAAACCACTTAAAATAAGATTAAAAATATGAAAATTATATAAATATTTTCATTATTCTTATTTTTTAATGATATTATGAAAAAATGAACAATTCTGTAACCATAATCAACCATCGAACTATGTTATGTTCATGTTGAGGTCGGTCTAACAACCTACTTGAAAAATGCTATAAATATAAGGCCCCAGCCTTAAACCTTACTTAATCTTGAGTTATTACAAGATTACACATTGAGGATCTTTTCAGGTTTAGAGTTTTAGAGAATTAGATCATGAAACTTGTATTACATTCCACATTTAAACAAAGTGGTTACATAAAAGACAGTATTAATTCTTCCCATCAACGGAAACATATTTAAAATAAAACATGGATTCTTTCTTAACACATCCTTTACACTATCATCACATCATGTACATTTCCTTTGCCCTATGAAAAACATTTCAAAAACTTGGGATGAGCATAAAAAGCTCAGTAAGGGTTATAAAAATATGGAAAGGAAACATGAGTTCATATATATATAAGAATGAAATCATACTTTACCCATAAAACATAGGCACTTTAACATACCTCTTCAAATCATGAATAAATCATATAAAACATAAGACATAAAGGTAACTTGAGGCATTCATAACATTATTACGTAGGGAGTAACCCTCTTGGTTACGTTTGGAATACCCATCACAGTATATTCCCTAAATATATTCGGATAAACCTTAACGTTTCACTCCTTCGTGTTACCCAATGCATTGGAGAGCTATATCGGGCTCACCCGCCCTTAGTTTATCACAGAACCACCTGTTTTTATAATAATTACCAAGAACCATAACATAATCATAGCACATAACTTAAGCATAAAGGAAAGATAACATTCCCACATTGCAAAAACAATATAACATTTTAAGATATTGAAATAATGAATCCATTCTAAAAACCATTTTCAAAACCATTTAAAACATTTAATAAAGAGATTTTTGAATCAAAGTGTCACATACCACCTTGAAGCTTTTAACATTTTAAACCATTAATATCCATATAAATAAATTCTTAAATCCATTTTGTAAACATGGATATTAATAAGAACAAATCATTAAAACATTTAAAGTGATATTTTGGTTAAAGGGTTTTTACCCAAATTAGAGACACTTGAATACAATAATTGAAGAAAAAACATTTAATCAGAACTTTATAATATCATGAGAATAAATGGATTCATGATATAATATCCCAAAAGATAGTATATACACCATATAAGAGTGAATTGGTGAATAACAATAATGAAGTCTCAATATAAATGTAAAATGAGATGAAATCCATTATAAAGAAGGTATCCTTAAATTAAGGATAAATCAATCTCATAATTAAGTGTGAAAAATATAAATACACCCAATATAAGTGGATATTAAGTTTAAAACAATCAAAGGTCATTCACATATATTCAAAGGATGAAATATTCAATAACTACATGTTGAACCCAAAGAAATCGAAATTAGGTTAAGAAGTTCCCTTGGTAAAATTCGACTGCCTAATGACGTCACATAAAATTTTACAAAAAGGGTTGATGAGAGAGATAAAGGGGATCTCATCACTTGGACATAAAATTTAAATCAATAAGGATATATAAGAACATATCCCAACATAATATTATATGAATTAAAAGACATAACAAAAGAAGTCTTTTACAAAAAGAGGAGGGTGAAAGGTTCCCTTACCAACTTGGGTATCTTTCAAAACATACACCCCATGAAAGAATGACAATACATCATTGATGTAAATACTCATAAAAGAAAGTATATTACACAAAGAGTAGAATAATTGGAAGTGCATACACCACTCAAAGGAAATTGTGGCAAATGTAGCATAAATCCCACGAGAATAAAAGTGAGATGAAAAATCCCTTACGAAAACTCGACAGCCTAACGACGCCACATAAAACTTCAAAAATGGATTGATGAGAGAGAATAGGGTCTCTCATCACATGAACATAAAAATTACAGTATGATTAATATAAAATAACATCCCAATAACAAGAAATATGAGCTTTAAAAGGAATGACATAAAAGAGTGTACTTAAAAAGAAAGAGTGGAGTAGGATCCCTTACCTCAAGTCCAACTTGTCTTGTTCGTTTCTTTATATTCCTGAATAATAAAATTTGGTCAATTAATAATTGCCTAATTACCTCCTTTAGAGATTATTATTCAGTTCATATCACATATTATAATGTTATAATAATTTTTTAATAATGTTAGTTCATATCAGACGTTTTTGCCGATGTTTGGTACATGAGTCAAAAATGAACTTGTTTGAAAAAAGATTACCCATGTAGTTATATGTAAATAATTTCCAGAATAGTATTAATGATTAAAATATCATATATATCCATTAAATATTCATTTTATACTATTACATATCATTTGGAGATAAAAAACGAAAAGCATCATTCATGGAGACGGTAGGCCGTACGTACACATGAACGCTACTTTCATTTTTTGTCATATTAATGGAATTAAAACAAAATGAGATATATATATATGTTATAATTACAGAATGATATCCATAATTTAGATGTAATATATTACATATATATCCATTATATATATGTAATTATAATATTACATAACATTTTGAGATAAGAAATGAAATGTACCGTTCATGGAGACGGTAAGCCGTACGTACTCATGAACGCTACTTCCATTTCTATTTCATATTTAATGGAATTAAAACATTATGATACATAATAGTATTTTAATTCCAGTATGGTATAATATATAATATCATTAAATATATCCTTTATACGTACCACATATGGTATTAACGAATCAAATCACTTTGAGGGGGCGGTAGTCCGCACTTCCTTAAATGAAGATATCGCGTTTACCCATAATGGAAACCATAAAGGTACACCATAAATGAAAAATATAGAAGATTAAGTAAAACATAAACATATTATATATCATATATAAATATAGTGTCATCTTAATGGCCACCTTTTAAGGTGTTAGAAGAATATTGAACAATCATCGTTTCGGGAGGCAGAAATTCACCATCCACGGAAACAGTATGTTCTTTAACCATTAGATGTAGGTGTGTGTAAGTGTAGCTCGAATCGTTCTTATAACAAAATCCTATTATATTGAAGATACTGGATTTTTACAAAACAAATGAATAAAAAGAGTTTAGGGGGTTGGAGAAGCAAAATAAAACAAAAGGACACAAGTGAAGACATTACCTTAAAATCAGGTAACTCCCTCTGGTTTGAGCACAAATGCTTCCTTGGGAAGACTTCTGCCCAAAGTGATGCTTAAAGGAGTAATATAGGGAAGTGTAGAGACAAAATGGGAAGGGGTTGGCCGAGCCAAAGGCTTTGGGAGTGTGGGTAAGGAGGTAGAGGTGGGGGCCTTTTATAAGAGGAGAGGAGGGGCACTCTTGTAAAGTTACAAATTGTTACATTATTTTCAAAAGAGTTTCGGATTTTAAAGGTCCCATATTGATGTATTTCTATGATAAGGTGATAAGGGTTCGAAATCCACTCATACAATATGTTTTAGACATGTGTAGGTCTTAGAAATTACATTTTCTTTCCATTTTATTTAAATCATTAAATAATGAGGTCATCGCTGCATCATCATGATGTCATAAATAATTTAATTTATTTAATGTCTAAAAATTATAAAAAAAATACTATGACGTAGGAAATCTTTTTAGATTTCCAATTAATATTTATAGTCAAAAATATTATTTGTATAACCCCATTTAAAAATTGTTTTAGTAAAACGTTTCATGTTTGTCTCATTTTTACTTTAACTTTAAATAAAAAGATATTAATGTCATTTTCCAACCAAAGTGGTTTCATGGGGTCCCCAAGTTGACCCATGGGTTGTCTTGGTCGGAAATTACACATCCAATGAGGTTAGGACATGTTTCAAGTTCATTTCATATTATTAAAACATTATTTTTACCTTAAACTACACTAACTACCTCTAATCGCGATTAAAAACTTAATAAGTTACTATTCACCAAAAAAATTATTTTTATCCCATTGAACCACATTTTACTTCTTAATGACAACCATGTATGTCAGATTTTTGAAATTCAAAACACAAAGATTGCAAAATTTCATTTAAACGGAAAAATCAGTTTTTATAAGTTTCACTTAGTGGTTTCACTATTCATCAAAAATTGAAGTTTTTTAGAAAAATACCAAAAATTCACCCTAAGCTCTATTTGATATTCCGAATTCAAAAATGAAGTATATTTTACAAAATTCAAAAAATATAAGTCACATTAATTAATTTAATAATTAATTCCCGCTGTCAGATCAAATAACGTGTTTTTATGAAACAATAAGTATCAAAAGATTGACACTAGTTTAAGTCTGATTTCAAAGTGAAATTAATTCCAACGACCACTATTGGATTTAATGGTAAAAATATATTCTAATTTCACTTTAAAACCAATTCAAAAGATAATATAATCATATAAATAAATTAGATTAAAAAGAGGTTTTGAATTAAAATACAACATTTTACACTATTCATTTAAAAAAATGAACTTTATCGGAAAGATACCAAAAATTTACACAAAGTAAATTTTGATGTCCAAATTCTTAAGAAGAGTTTTATTTGGTCCAATAGAATATATAAGAGTGAACAAAACTATATTTATTGACGGTTCGCCATCAAAAGGCGATAAGTGAACCTTTAGTGAAAACCAGGGCATATACGCCTAAAATTGAATTCTTTCCGTATTTTAAGCCTTTATCTTTTATTGGATAAATGTAAAAACATTTAAAAACATATATAATTATATTTTAGTTATTTCTATCGATTCCCGCCAATACAACGGCTACATGTTAACTACCATTTAAAATAATATTATTTTATTATTAGAGTGCAACGTAAGATTCCCAAGAAACTCGTTGTTGCGTGTTGGGTACGCCATCGAGCATAGAGTCCCCTTTAAAGTCATATTAATATTTTATTCACAAATATGGATAAATATGAAAATGTCATATTCTTTATTTACCTTGGGTGTTACAATAAAAATATATCCTGGATGGATATTAGAACTTAAATACCAATATTATAATAATTTAATAATAAATTAAATATTTTTTATGGTTATGGAAAGTTTATATTAAGTATTTAATATATTATTAAAATATAATCATCAATTATTAAAATCGTTAAAATATGGAGACATCGATTCCATTTTCACACAAAAATAACTAAAAAACTAATGGAATGAGATAAGATATTTATAAATAAATATAATTTATCTCTATTAGTATATTAAATTATCTTTTAATGATGAAATTTTGGGGAATAATAAAGAAAAACACCACTTTTACGAAACTAGTTTAAAACGACCAAGATAACTCACACCCGATATTGAAAATAGTTAATAACTAACCAATATACATGTAAAGAATAATTATAAATGAAATTTATAAAGGGTTATAAATATAAATAAGTTTATTAAATAGTTTATTGAGATAGTTATTTTTTATACAAGTGATTCAATCACTTTAGTAGAAGTCAAGAATAAAGGTAAGAGTTTCTTATCCCAAATGTAATTTTCTGTGAAATATTTCTTATTATACACTGTGTTTTATTTTTAATGGAATATCTGATGAAAATTTAATATTTTTTTTTCATGATCCTATCATTATTAATGATATTTTATGTTTAAATTTAAATCATATACTTCAATGGGTTTTTATTTGGAATTTTCTAAATTTGTAAGGGTTTTATCAACTCAATTTCTAATAAATGGGGTCATAGTGTTTCTTACTTGATTATAATTTTCAAGATTTATTTTATCCTAAAATTACCTTATTTTATATTTTAATTCCTATTTTTTTTGAAAAAATTAATTCTCATCATAAATAAACACTTATTTGATAAAATATATTTCGAAATAATGGTATAATGTTGATAAAAATAATTCTCATTCTTACTAATGAATATTTTCTTGTATGCCCATATTTTCCTTCCCACAAATTTTTTTCTCTCTTCTTGGGAACTAAAATATGGATTAATTCATGTGATCATCTTAATTATCATCACCACTTTGAAAATTAAAATTATATTTCTTGATTTATGATGTGGGGTTTCAATAATGTTTTTTCAAAATATTAAAATGTTTTTCATATCATAGATATATTTTTTATCTTCCACTCCATGTTTTATTTATAAAACCTTTATGTCTTTCAAATTATCCATTATAGGAGATTTCTTAAAAATTAATGTTTTAATATATCTCAAAATTATCCTTTCTTACTTTTTGAAAATTAATTTTTAAAAGAAACATGTCACTTTGTCTCTTAGAATTTCTTTATAAAAATATAAATAATAACTTATTTATAATTTTTTCCACATGAATTAATTTCCTATAATTTTGAATATTATTTCCCATGTTTCATTGATTTAAAAATTAAATTATTTTACAATTATTATATTAGTTTTATTTACATTTATTTTCATGTAAAATATTTCATTTTTATCATGCTTTTCAAAGTAAAATACAACTATTATTATAAAATTATTCTTTATCTATTGGATTATTATGTACCTATGATTTCAGAAATTAGAAACATTAAATCTCTATAAGTTTAATGATCCATTACTATATTTTTTTTTCTAATCATCTTATCTATATAACCATATTTGTTTCTTCAAATTTATTTTCCTCTATGAATAACTATTTTTTTATTCCTTTTATTGAAGGGTGTTCACCAAGATTCCATACATCTATTGATTTGAGAAGTTATTGACTTAATAATATAACCTGTATCTATATAATGTAAATAATATATGATTTATAATCTTTATTGAAATGTATTTACCTTGAAAGTTACTATTTATCTTTGGATGCCCATTTATTTTCCATTGGTTTATCATGTTATGATTATTATACGAATCCATTTGAAAAGAATATTAAACCCATTTTATTTACATAAATTCTCTATAATGTGATAAATAAAATTTATTTTATTCCAATGGTTATATATGATATGATGATGATTGATTTTATATGGAACATATATGTATGTAAGATAATGGATGTAGTCTTATAATTCCCTCCAATGTATTAGTTATGGTTTTATATCTCATGAGATAATGATGATTTAAAAGACATAAAGGTTTTATAAATAATGTATAATTTAAAACTATCATGATTGAGGAACTATGATTGAGGTACCACCAGTTGAGAGTCTAAGAAGAGGATGTACCTAAGATAATGTTTAGGTACTGGTTTGGTCATTTTAGGTTTTTGGTTATGCTATTCAGTCTCACTAATTCTCTTGTGGTATTTATGGAACCGATGAACTATATATTTTATTAGTTTTTATACTGTTTTGTTTTTGTTTTTTGGATGACATTCTAGTGTATTATAGGATATAAAAAGTTCATATAGATCATTTAGATTCAATACTAAGAATATTTAAAGAATTTCATCTGTATGGGAAGATATCTAAATGTGACTTTTAGATTCAAGAATTGAATTTTATTAGCTATGTTATATCTGATAGGGGTGTCTCAACGGACGTTGAGAAGATTTGAGTAGTGAAATCTTGGGATAAACCTTGTAATGTGTTCAAGATTTAGATTTTATTAGACATAACTGGTTATTTGAGTAAGGTTGTTTAAAATTTCTCTAGGATTATATACCCGATGATAGAATTAACCCGTAATGGTGTCATGTTTGAGTGGAATGAAAAGTTTCATTGGTCTTTCAAGGAACTGTAGAAAAGGTTAACTTCATCTCAAGTTCTTCTTCACCTAGAATTGAGTTTATGTTATGATATTTTCTAAAATACATCATGTACAGGTTTGGTGTGTGTCTTGATGTAGGTAAATAAAGTAGTGGCTTATGGATCTCACTAAATATTCCCTCATGAGAAGAACTACCCTACCCATGATCATAAATTGGCGAATGTTATGAAAAATCTCAAAACATAGTGCCACTATCTATTTGGGGAGTGGTTTATGGTATATTATGATCATAAGATAATGATGTATATTTTTACTCATTGGTATATGAACTGATGACATATATGAAGGGTTTATTATCTTTAGAATTTTTATTTTAATATTATTTATACAATGGGATAGGAAAATGTGGTCACTAATGTTTTTCTAGAAAACTACTGACCCATGTCATAAAGTAATTAGTGGAGGAATGGTCTCTAAAGAGTTTATTCATTAAGACGATCATTGGAGTGGAAGAGGCTAGTGGAAAATTGTTCTTTTCTTATGTGAAGTTTAACTCATCATTGAATGATTTAATATGGTGAAAAATTTAACAAAAAATTGATTTAGAATGCTTTAATAAAATCCTAAATAGTGGGTAGACCTCAGGTGATTGGTCTCAATCTCAAATGGATGCTTTGTGTTTCTAAGGAAGGTTGGTCATTCCTATACCACTGAGGATAGAATTGATGGAAAATGAACACCAGTATTATTGGTTTGCAGATCCTGTAATTACCAATATGTATCATTATTTGAGATGTCAGTATTGGTGGCTTGGGATGATACAATTGATTACATATTTCATGTCTCGGTGCCTTTATTGTTAGATAATTAAGGCATATCACCAGAGACCTACTAGTTTGTTACAACCTCTAACAATTATAGTCTGGAAGTGGGATGATATTTCTATGGAATTTATCATTGGGTTACCACCGACTCCTCATGTGAAGGATGTGATTTGGTTTGTTATCGAACAACTTAAAAAATTAAACCATTTCCTTACCATAAAGGGGAAAATGATGGTTGAAGATCTCAAAAAATTATATTTCTAGGAGTTTGTAAATATCCATGTTGTTCCTTCTAAAATTTTATTAGATAGAGACCCTCATTTTACATCTATATTTTTGAAGGGTTTGAAGAAAGAAATGGGTACCCAATTGGAGATAATCACAATGTATCCCCTTCATAAAGATGGGAAGATTGAGCGAGCTACCCAAATCCTTGAGGATATGGTTTTGGCTTATGTTATTGACTTTAGTGGTTCATGAAAAAACCATCATCCTTTGGTGAAATTTTACTATAATAATAATTATTAGGATTTAACTAAAATTAAACCTTTTGAAGCACTATATGGGTGACCTTGTAGATTTTACTTATACTAGACAGAGATATGAGAGAAATCCTTAATTGGACCTATAATTTTCTAAGATATGATCAAAAAGGTATAGTTGATTTAAAAGTGGTTAAAAACTTCTGAGAGTCCCCAAAAATTCTATATGTACCATTTTCATTTCCCACTAGAGTTTGTAGTTGGTGATTGAGTATTTATCAAAGTTTGTTCTCACTTGGTACATCTTCGATTGGGAAAGAAATGTAAGTTAACACTGAGGTTTTTAGCCCTTTTGAGATCATTAGATGATTTAGAAAGGTGGATTATCATTTGGAATTATCATAATGCTTATTTTCAATTCATGATAAGTTTCATGTTTATCAGTTGAGGAGGTATCAACTAGACATTCTCATATGATTGAATTGGAAGATATTTATCATGATCCCAACACCTATATGGTTAAACAACCAATCCATATTATGGATCTACAAGATAAGGCACTTCATAGTAAAAAAATTCTCTTATTTTGGGTATTTTGGTAGTGTAAAAATGATAACCACAAGGAATGGGAATATGAATTGTGGATGAATCAGTAGTGTCTTTCTCTCTTTAGGGGTTTATAATCTTGATCACATTTTAGTGGAAGAAATCATTATGGTTGGGAGATTTTTAACACCCTAAATTTTTCTTTCAAGTATATTATTTAGTTAATGATGTTTTCTTTTTGTTTCAAAAGTGTTGGATATGATTTGAGTTTTACTAGGTTTTTATTTGGTCATTAGAACCCATTTGGGTCTTAATTAATAAGCCTTTTTAATGAAAATTTAATAATTTTTAACTTAATTTTTACCCTTATCCATGGTATAGGGTATGCATAAGGGTACGTAACTCACCAATTTTATGAAATGTGATTTCTAGGAGTTGTGTTTTGGTAAAACATAATTTTTATGAGTTTCATAAGGGTAGGAGGGAGATTCTATGTGCTACTCGAGGGTTACCCTAGCATTGCATAAGGGCAAGGTGAATTTTCTATATGATGCATAAGGGAAACCATCACTATGTAAAGGTATCCATCATTATGAAAGGGTAACTTAAAGTGATATGTAAAGGTAACCGTGATTTTCTATGGGTTGTGTAATGGTATCATGTAAGCGTAATGTGCCGCGTAATGGTATCATGTATGGGTACCAACTCATGTAAAGGTAACACATAAGGGTAAGCCTATGTTTTTAAAGGATATGTAAGGGTACTAGGGAAACTACATAAGGTTATTGAGAGTTACATAAGGGTAACCAGGTTCCCTTAAGCAACATAGAGGGAATGAATAAGGGTAAAACCATGTTACCCTTACACAGTGCTATTTCTGGGGAAAACATTAATTTTTATTCCTTCTTCTCTAGAATAACCTTGTATCCCATTTTTGATGATTTTAGAGATCTAGAATCATGGAGTTAATTCTATTAACCTATTTAAAGTTTTTAATCCTTTATTAATGTTTTTAAAAAAAAAATCTAATTTCAAGATCAAATTAAAAACTATAAATTAAATGGTGTTTTTAATCGGGGATTTTAATTTTGTGGAACCATAATGATTTTTGTTTAAAATTACCTAAAACCATGATTTTTGGCATTCTATGGAGGATATTTCTTGATATTTGTTTTTCTATTAAATGGGTTCTAGTTTCTTGACTCATTTTTTTTCCTTCCTCATTGGGAGATAAATAGAAGGGTGATCGAGGTTGTTCAACCCTAAAGCCTCAAAGGTTTTTGTGTTTGGAATCCCTATAATTTTTCCAAAGTATGTGTTTCTATACAATGATGCTAAACCATGAATTTACCTATTTTCTTGATAATTACCTTTACATGTGTTCAAATGATAATTTGAAAACTTATCTATAAGTGAAAGAATCTATTATCATCATTCTTTTATGAAATATTCTTGGTTTATTTATTATTTTATGTGAAGAAAGCTCTCTAAAATTTCATTCTAGGTGATATATAAATTTTTTTAAAGGGGATTTTCTTCAAAAAAATTGTTTGTATACTTTTTTTATGAAAAATCTCAGTAATGGAGTTTATTCTAAAGTGTATTTTTAAATCATTGGATTGGTGATACTTTTATTGTGATTTTTTTATTAATTTTGAGTATTATTTGTACTTATTTTTGGGAAAACATGGCACATGAGAACATTTGGGAACCTTGGGTACACACATAAGGTTGATATCAATAGACTATGTTAGGACTCAATATTGTAGGATTCACTTTCCATATTAGTGTTATTTTCTTTTTTCCTTGTTATATATTCTATAGGCTAGATCTCAATGAGGTTTTGTTATTTATATTTTTTACTTATGTATCATTTCTATTATACTCACCTGTTTATCTTATGGATCTTTTCCCATGTATGTCTGGATTGTTTTTTGATCTTGTTTACATTTGTGTACCATGACTTATATTCTTACCATGTTATATTTTTAGATGTGGTTATTTTGATTACAACCTTCTATTTATCATTTTTTTATATTCGTAATTTGGTAGATTTGAATATGGAATTTTTTGAAACCAAAGGATGATTATAAAATGGTTTTCACAAGGAAACAAATTTTTAAACTATTTTTGTTTCAAATATGAAACTTTTGGTTACATGATGTTATAATTTATATAGAATATTTTGTGATATCCAACTTGGATCCATGTTTACACCCTACGTTTTCCCTTAGGTGTTTGTAGACCTCGTTCTAAAAGACTCGGGTAAAGGGAAGGGTTTCATGTTGTTTTTTAGCTTCTCATAAGTGTCTTCACTTTCTTAGTGATAAATATTTATAGTAAAATATGTTCACATGGAGGCTTGGAATTTTTTAGTATTTTTTATTTTTTAGGTTTATCCCTTTTCTTTGATGTTGTATATCCCATGGATACACTCCCTTTTTTTTATCATAATTCTATTTTGGTTTTTCTATTTTAGTTTTTATATGAGACTTGTTTGGTTATTTTACGGATCCATACCTTGTGGCAGGACATCTTAGTTTATGTGTTATGTTGACCTAGGTTGGTTCGTTACATGATGATTATTGATTGTATATAACACACATGAGTAAGGAAGATGACATGGAGGGTCCTATATCACCTTTCAATGAATTGGGTGTTGTTTTATATCTCATGAGATAATGATGTATGGATATACTTGGATTTGTTTATAATATAAAATGGTGGACATACATGATTTTCTCACAATATAAAAGGGTATACATACAAGGATTTGTTCAAAACATAGAAGTTTGGGAATACTTAGATTTATTCACAATGATGTCCTATTCTTCTGGTTGTTACTAAGTTTTATGATTATTTTCATGACTATGTTTTGATCTCATGGATCATGTTTATTGAATAATGTTTCCACACTATTTTGATTTATTACTTATGTTATGCCTTGTTACATGACTTATGATTTATGCTTTGTTGGGTATAATTTTCTTATGTATCTTGATTATACCAATATGCTCATCTTATACTCACTTATGATCTTTGATTTTTATTGCATATGTTTACCCTTATGGAGAATCTAAGCTAAAACCTTTATTATATTTCAATTTACCTAGGTCATGAATAAAATTAATAATTATGATGTGTATCAAAACATATATAATGTGGATAATTTTTCGTAGATATCGAATACTTATTATAGATTAAGCAGTTTCCTATATAGTGGGAAAATTTTACATTAGTTGAAAAAGGTACAAGTTTTATTAGTAAATATTTATCATAATTCTTTAAAACTCTAAACCTAAAAGGTATTTTTAATTTAGTTTAAGGAAATATTTTTTTTAGTCATGAAATTGAGATGGTAACTTCCATGGGGAATCATAGTTTGTATCAAAGAAGAGTTTAGATATCATTGGAGATTAGGATGATAGTTGAGGTTAATTTAAGGGTTTATAAGTTAAGGCTGATCATAATTTCAAAGCTATAGATATAATTTTTTGTTAGTTGAGGTAATATTGAATATTTTAAGTGTTGGTATAAATTTTATTAGTGAAACCCTTTGGATAAATCTAAGGGATAATTCAAAGTATGGGAAAACATCCTAAATTTTTTATAAAGTAGAGATTGTGTGGTCTTCCTAGAAATAAAATCCATAGTTGGATACTATAAGTGGATGTGAGATTTGGTACAAATGTATATTAGGGTAATGAACCTGAATATGGTGTGTTGGATATTCACTCAATCTCCACCTAGTGCACGAAAAAGAGTTATAACTATACACATAGTTTGAAACTCCCATGGGATATTCTTTGGTTGATCACATTCTATTTACAAACCATTTCAAAGGATTTATTATATTAAGGAATTAGTATAAGAATTCTGAGATAAACCAACCTAAAAAATGTAGATTTAACCAAGTGTGATTTAGTTTGAACTAAAATCTAATGTAATAATTTCAAAAAGTATTAAATTTTTAAGTTTCGTTTTTCATGAAATTATCTTATAATAATTCCAATATAGTGATAATTATTCATTAATCATGATTAAATCCATTTGGTTTTAGTAATTTTTGAAGCTTGAAGAAACAAAGATAATAATATATGCCATGTAAAATGTAAAGATTTTACCAATAAGAAACCTAATAGAAGAGGATATAGATTTAGAAACCTAGTGATTATTATAAAAAAACTATAAAGAATTATAATTATTGAACTGAACTTATTTGAGTTCCCAAAATAACCAAATAAGAGAAGTATGAAGTCTAATGAAAATTCAGGTGGTGAAGATGATGAAGGAAATGAGACTCAATTTCCTTCATGTAAAACATATAGGAATAAGAACCAAAGAAAATTTCAAAAAGTAACTAGAATAAATTTTACCTATGGTAAATGTGCGAATATAGAAACTAATTTTTGAGGAAAAGTGAATATCTCAATGGACATGATTGAAGGTAAAAGAGTCCATCCTAAATTACCATAGGAAAATCATTATATTAAATGTGGAGAACTTAAAAATTATCCAAGTCAATTACCCAATATATCATCTAACAAGGAAGATAGGAACCAATAAATTCCAAGATAAGGGAATTTCTATCCAACTACTATGGAATTTAATATAATGTGGAGTGAGTAACACTAATCACCCACTCAAGAACTATGAGTATTGTATTTATATCTTGTTCAACATACAACTATATAATTAGTATGTTTTATATGAACATTAAATCACTTCCCTAATGACTAGATTTTTAATTATTAATAAAAAACTTCTAGTGGTACAATTATTATATCCCAATTATATAACTCCTCTCTAATAGATATTTATAGGAACATAATTTCTATAAAATCCCACTATCCTTTTAGTAAAATTTGATGTAATATCAGGAATGGATTGGTTTACTTGACATAGAGACCATGATAATTTACATGAGAGGAAAATCTCATAAAAAACAACCCATAACTGAATATAAACCCCCTATAATAATTTAATCCCTTTATATTGGGGTATTTAACAAAAATGGTCAGAGAAAAAAACAATATTAGTTATATTCGTATTTTGAGGGAAAAGATGAGTCCACTAGTTATAATAAGGTTACTGAGGATGAAACCTCATTAGAAATTAAATATGGAGTCATTTACATATTATAGATACCCTTAACTATTTCATTACTTTTAAATAATTAAAATTTTGAAGACATAGTTTATTTAAGAGGGGATACTGTAATGACTTGGAACTTCACTATATATTTTCCTTAAGTAAATATTATATTTATAGATTATTCTATATAGAATTATAAACTAAATATTTTCCTTAGGTAAATTTACTAGAGTTTTCTCTAGACCAATCCCAATTTTAGCTCAAACAATTATGGTGTAATAAAAATTGAATTCTATATAAATTCAAGATCTTGGAAATTTCTATGAGATCTATGCTAGTAGAATCACAACCATTGAATTCCACTAAAGAGTACACTATGATTAAATATTACATTGATATATTTAGGGGATATGTAAATATCAATTAGGATGATATAATAAGGTATTTATTAGTTTAATAATTTATTTACCACAAGTATTTTATTCATTTTTAATTTTGAATTTTAAAAAAAAATGTTTATTTTTTATAAAAATAGTTTTTATTTATATTTTGTAGTTTAAAACTAAATTTATAAATTTTATAATATGAATTAGATAAAAATAATTTCATTTTTGGGTTTATAATGTAAATATTAGTTTAGTAATAATTTTTTCCATTTTTATGAAAACATTAGTTTTTAGTTGAATAGTGAAAAAATATTGATTTTTCTAAAACCATCACTTTTATGATATTATCATAATAAAATAATGACTATTTTTTAAAAATATTTTTATATAAAAAATATATTTATTGGTAAATTAAATCTTTTAAAATTACTATATTTTATTTATAAAAATCATGTTTTTCATTTTGGAAACTTAAGTGACATTTTACTCTAAAATCTGAATTATTCACATAAATTTAATCAATTATATAAAATAAATATAAAAAATGGATTTTATATTTTAGATAAACTTGATCATATTATGTAATAATTTCAATTCCATTTTTTTGCATAAAATGTTGATGACTAAGATTAATGTTAATAACCATGATAATGATAAAAATGTTATTTTTAAAGAATAGTTTTATTAATATTCTATAATTTTTATCCATGAAAATAACTTAATCTCTTCTAAAAAATGAATTTAATATAAATTTTAAACTTATATTTAAATATATTATCAATCATTCAATTATAAATCAATACTAAATATGATTAAGAACACTTAATGGCTAAAAAATATTTTTCTAGAAAACAGTTTTTCAATATATATAATGTTTTAATTTTAATGTTAATTTTAAATTATTTTGAAATTGAACTAGATCAAATTTAGATTAAATTTATTTAAATCAAAACCAAATTTTTTAATAGGGGTTATTTTACATGTTTTGGAAAACATAAGTTACTTGGGTAAAAACTAGTTACTCTACTAAAAATAGAAAAGTTAAGAGTAAAAATATACCACTAAATGTATTAAAAAATGTTTAAAACATGTGTATAAATAATTTTTTGAGGATTTATAAACCAAATATCACCCTAAAATCCATTATTTATAAATTTTTTATCAATTTACCCTTGAATAGTGTAATGATATCTTTGAAAAGTAAAGGGTATTTAAAAAATTTCCCTTTTCTTTACTTATAAAAGAGGATCACTTCCAACATTTAAATGATATAAATTCCCTTATAAATATAATTTAAACCCTACCCAATTTTTTATGATATATGTTACCTATATTTAATAAAGCATCTGATCACTACAAGTTATATTAAGTCCTTTAAATCTATTAATTTCATCCAGAGGAAGTCCATGGTCTAAATGTAAGTATTACTTACTCATTATGATTTATTATTAATATTTATCTTCCAAAAATATCCTAAAAAAATTAATATAATGAAATAAGTACCATTATTATACTTAAGTGTTATTATATTACTGTAAAAAACATTATTTATCCCTATCCATCCACTTATAAAAACAAAGAACGTCAATCGTGTGTTATGTTGGCTACCACCACTATGAAGCGATACCATTTATTTTTCATAGTTTCCTATATTAATTGTTTATAAGGAAGTAATTTAAGAATAAATGTGAAAAATATAAAATAATCATGAATATTAAGATATAAGTTATAATACACCTTCATTTCCTCTTATTAGTTGGGGAACAAAAAATGTTAATCACGCGTTATCCAAACAACCACCTCTACGATGCAATGTTTTTTTATTTTTTCATATTGATTTTAATTATTTATAAAAATCACTCAAAATATGAATAAAAATATGAAAATAATATACATATTTTTATTATTCTTATTTTTTAATTATATTATGGAAAAATGAACAATTCTTAACCATAATCAACTATCGAACTATGTTATGTTCATGTTGAGGTTAGTCTAACAACCTACTTGAAAAATGATTTAAAGATATATCCTGGATGGAAATTAGAACTTAAATACCAATATTATAATAATTTAATAAGAAAATAATTATTTTTTATGGTTATGGAATGGTTATATTAAGTATTTAACATATTATTAAAATATCATCATCAATTATTAAACTTGTCGAAATAAAAAGATATCGATTCCATTTTCACAAAAAATAAATAAAAAACTAATGGAATTAAATAATACATTTATAAATAAATATAATTTATCTCTATTAGTATCTTAAATTATCTTTTAATGATAATTGTTTTGAGAATAATAAAGAAAAATACAACTTTTATGAAACTAGTTCAAAACAATCAAGATAACTCACACCTGATATTGAAAATAGATAATAACTAACCATTATACATATATAGAATAATTATAAATGAAATCTATAAAGGGTTATAAATATAAATAAGTTTATTAAATAGTTTATTAAGTTATTTATTTTTCACACAAGTGACTCAATCACTTTAGTGGAAGTAATGAATTAAGGTAAGAGTTTCTTATCCCAAATGTAATTTTCTATGAAATATTTCTTATCATACACCATGTTTTATTTTCAATAGAATATATAATGAAAATTTTATATTTTTTATCATGAAACTCTCATTATTAATGATATTTTATGTTTAAATTTAAATCATATACTTCAATGGGTTTTTATTTGGAAGTTTCTAATTTTGTAAGGGTTTCATCGACTCAATTTCTGATACATGGGGTCATAGTGTTTCTTACTTCAATATAATTTTCAAGATTTATTTTATCCTACCATTCCATTATTTTATAGGTTAATTACTATTTTTATTTGTAAAATGTAATTCTCATCATCAAAAAACACTTATTTGATAAAATATATTTCGAAATAATGGTATAATGTTGATAAGAATAATTCCCATTCTTGTTGATGAATATTTTCTTGTATGCCCATATTTTCCTTCCCACAAATTTTTTCTCTCTTATTTGGAACTCAAATATGGATTAATTCATGTGACCCTCTTAATTATCCTCACCACTTTTTAAATTAAAATTATATTTCCTGATTTATGATGCAAGGTTTCAATAATGTTTTTTTTCAATATATTAAAAGGTTTTTCAAATCATAGATATATTTCTTATCTTCTGGTCCATGTTTTATTTATAAAACCTTTATGTATTTTAAATTATCCATTATTGGACATACTTTGATTTTTAACATTGTTTTCCTATGATTATGTCTATTCCACAGTTTTCTTCTTCTTCTTCTTATAATTATGTTATACTATCATGAATCATGTTTATTGAATAATGTTTTCAAACTCATTTGATTCATTAATTTCGTTATTCCATGAATCATGACAATACTTATGATCTATTATTTTTTGTATATAATTTTTATATGTTTTTTATTGTACTAATTTTATCATATAGTGCTCACTTATGATCTTTTATTATTATCACTTATGTTTACCCTTACCGAGTATATGAGCTTAGTAATTTATTATATTTCAATTTCCGAAGGTTATAAATAAATGTAATATGTATTATGCATCTAGAAGAGTATCTTGTGTGGATAATTTGTGCGAGATATTAAATAATTTTTATGGATTAATCAATTTTTATATAATGTAAAAAATTTCCATTAGTTGAAAAATAAATGATTATTTTAATTAATATTTTATTATAATTATGTAAAAATCTAAACCTAAAAGGTCTTGGGAATATATTATAATGATATGTTTTCTTTAAGTTATGTAATAGTGATGGTTACATTTATGGGGCATCAAAATCGATAGTGTAAGGTTTGATCCTAGTCTAATCCAATTTGGTATCATTACTATTTGATTTTAGTTCTATTCAAAATTTCATTTCTACTTAGTAAGTTAGGGATCTTTGTTTTAGAATAAGAGTGTGTTGTGGGAGTTTTTACTCTGGATATTACCTTTGGTTGATGATCCTAAGTAATTCATATATGTAAGGGATATATAATAGTGGTGTATAGGTATGAAAACCTATGAGATTTTTAGATGATATACATGCATATATTTTATGTAATCAATAACATTAATGGGGTGTCCTATTATAAAGGACACACTTATTGCTATCAGTGATCAATATATTTCACTTTTCTTGGAGGTTAATGTTATATATTTTTTGGGGAGTTTTATTTGAAAGAATTTTGGGTGGTACCAAACCCTTGAAAAATTGGTATGATCATTTACTAGGTTGTAAGTTTTTATCCATGGGATAAGGATAAGATGAGATATCTAGTCCTTACCCCAGTTATAGAGTTGTATCATTATGTATTTATTGAGGAAGTATTAGGGTTTCACCTTGATATGGATGTTGAGTTTATGATTGATATAGTGTCAAGTATGGATCCCATATTTATTCCACTATACATGATTATACCAACTGGCCTGAAAGAACTAAAGGTCTAGCATGAGGATCTGAAGGTAAAAGGGTTTATTCAACTAATCAGATCACCTTGGGGATCTCTATTTTTTCCATGAAGGGTGATGTAATATTGAATTAATTCATGAATTATCAAAGGTTCAATCTGGTTAAGATCAAGAAACAATACCACTTTTCATGAATTGATGTCCTATTCAATCTACTAAAGGGAGATAAATGGTTCTCAAATATTGATTTGAGTTTGAGGTATCATTTGTATTCGATGAGAGTTGAGGATTTATAAAGGAAAATATTTATAATTAGGTATGGAATGCATGAGTTATTTATTATTCTGTTTGGTTTGAAGGGAATTCTAGTAGTATTTATGGATATAATGAACATGAAATTCAACCTATATCTTGATTCTTTCATGGTGTTTTTTAGAATATATCCTTGTATACTCATAGACTTGAGAGGACCATGTTCGATATTTGTATATCATAATGAGTACTCTGAGAGCATATTATATTTATGATAATCTCTCAAAGTGTCAATTTTGGATCAGGGAAGTGAACTTTTTGGGCCATGTTATATTCGATTCAGGAATATTAATAGAACTTAGAATGGTCAATGCAATGGTATCTTGGTAGTATCCCAAGAACATGTTTGAGATATCTAGATTATTGGAAATGGAAGATGAATACATAAGATTCAATTTATATTTTTCTTGATTGGAAGTGGTGATAGAGTTAGTGACCAATAATGGGGTGAATTTTTAGTGATTTGATTAGTGAAAGAGAGGCTTCCAAGAGTTGAAGAAAAGTTTGACAGTTGTTTTGATCTTGAACTTACCTGAGCTGGGTATGGAGTAAACCATGTATTATGATGTATCAATAATTTTATTGGTGTAAATTTTTATATAGGATGGGTGCGTATTCACTTATGGTTCTAGGATAATAATAAAACATTAGTAGAACTGCCCAAATCATGACCTAGAGTTGGTTGTGGTTGTGTACTAAAGTGTTGGTTCTATATTAATCTTAGTAGGAAATTCATCATTTACACAGACCATAAGAGCTTGAAATGTATAATCTTATAGCATGAAATGAACCTTCAGTAGAGATGGTGGGTCAAGTAGCTACATTTATTCACCTTTAATATTGTATACACCCCTATGAAAGGGATTACGATGGATAATTAAATGATTAAAATGAATCAATATCATATAGATTGAGTGGCTAGTAACAAGTGAAAACTAATGAGCCTATTTGTAGAGTTTTACCCTGATGTTTTGAATTATCTGTGAAGGGATACACTAATATCCATATGCATCACATTATCACTTCTAGATAAGGTAAAAAAAATACGTAGATGGAAGACTCATATTTTTGGGTGAAGTGGGATAACAAATTTGGTGGGGATCCAAAACTAGACAGGACATAGGATGAGGATGAATTATTTTCCATTATCAGTAGAGTTATAGTATTAGCTAGTATTTAAGAAGAGAATATATGGGATTTATACTCCTTAAAGTGATTTTTTCACCCATCATTGACCAAGATGTATCATGATTTTTTGGTGGTATTGGTGGCTTGTGATTAAGGGAATTGTGGTATTTGTGTCATGTTTTTTACCTTTAAATAGGTGGTGTTTGTGAACTAGACACCTATTAGTTTTATTTTTCCTCTAACCATTCTTATTTGGGAATAGTATGAGGTCACTGTGGACTTAGTTATGAGGCTGTTGAGGTAACCTTTAAGTAGTGAAATAGTATGGGTTATTATTGATCGATTGAAAAATGTGGAACATTTCCTACTGATAAAGGAGTATTACTTAGTTTAATATTCGAAAAGATTATATAGTGGGAGGTAGTTTGGCTACATGGTGTGTAAAAGTGTATTTTATTATACTAGGATATGATATTTACTTCTTATTAATGTAAGGTGTTATAACATAATTTTAAAACATATGTGAAATTGCGTATGATGTAACATCTTCAAACTAATAAGAAATTTGATCACATTATCATGGTAGTTTTGAACATGCTTTTAGCCAGTGTCTTGAATTTTAGCAGATAATGGGAGGTTCATCATTTAATAGAAGATATTTCTAATAATAATAGTTATTATAAATCATTTTAGATGGAACCCTTCAAGGAACTATATATTCAATCACACTAATTGCCTCTATATTGGTTAGAGGATAGAGGAACATACATGATTGGGTCAAGTCTCATATAGGAGACTATAAATTGTATTCAGGTGAATATAAGGTTGTATAATACCTTCTAGAGTAGGAGATGATCATATGAAAACTGATGACATCAATATCTGATGTTTCAGGTAGGTGATCAGGCATTCTTGAGTGCATCTCATAGGTTGGAATCCATATGTTTATAGAATTAAGAAAATTTCGAACTTTTTTTATAGTCCCATTAAAGACCATTGAGAGGATTTTTACTATTTCATACAGAATGTTGTTACCTCATAGATACAGTTTTATTCACAATGAAATATATATATATATATATCAGATTTAGAGATATCATAGGGACACCTCACACATGATAATTATCAATGATATTAAGAAAGAGTTTGATTAGTAGTTCATAAAGTGAATTATATGCATAGTATATTGGAGAGATGAGATAAATCATGGGAAGACAATCCCCTATTATGTCTGAAGTAGTACAATAAATGTATACATGTGGAGATTTGGGAGTAGGATGTGGATATGCTAGCTCAATGGCTGGATATTTTCACCAGAAAGGCTTGATGATGCATCTCTAGGATGGGAAGTTATATAATGTATTTTTTTAATGAACCACATACACCAAGGTATGAATTTGATTTATTTTTTCTCCTTCCTTGTGTATCATGATGGGTTTTTATTATTGGAGTGGTTGGAAGAGGATGGGGTTTTAAATTTATTACTTCAATTAAGATTTAATTTTATTTCATGACAAACAATATTTTATGGGTTGAGAGGTAACCCTAACATATCCCAAAGGACCTCATAGACTGAATTCCCATTACAATTTAATGACCCAAAGGCCTTATTTCACAAAATCCTTTTACATGGACTAAGTATCATTATGTTAATAGTACCACTACAATACCCACTTTTGTTATAGTCTTTGCTATAATACCCGCCCCTACAACAGTCCCCATTCAGTGGTAGGAATATACCAAACATAATAGATTGCACCATTACCCAATTGCTTGTTAATATGAACCCAATGGTTAAAATAGTAGGGTTCTTCTCCCAGGTGGACCATTAACTATCCAACACCCCCTGGATGGGTATTCAGTGGAGACTGGGTATATCATGGGGATGTACCAGGTACCTAGTGGATTCTTGCTGTATTTTTTATTAATTTTGATTTAAATTAAATAAATAATAAAAAAATGTAATATGAAACTTCCCCCTTGTCTTCTTCTCATTTTAAGCATGAGATATGCTTTGTATTTGTGTAAATTTGTATTCCATCAATCATATTGGAAAACTATGGGTCAATCTAAGCCTATTCTACACTATATGTTTTATTTCTCTTAATATTTCATCATTCATCATAAAAAATCCATAAAATTGGTATTTTTTAATTAAGTTTTTCCATTGATAAACGGAGAATCACTCAACAAAATTGGATGCGAGGAATTTTATGTCTATGAGGTAGGTGGTACTTATAATTTATCTTTATTTTATATTAGTTTCTTAGAGACCAATAAATATATATTTTATCATAAAGGAAGAGTAAAGGGGAAACAAAGGGGGAAACTAGAGAGAGAAGATAAAAAAATGTCATAGGGATTTGTAGTAATAAATACCAAGAGATTCCAATCTAAAAAGGATCACTCCCTTATGGGGGAAAGATCCAAGACCAAAAAATATTAAATCCACTCACCTTAAGTCACCCTGGAAGTTAGAAAATTATAAATAATATTCCCTTCAAACCAGGTATGAAGAGAATCTATGTGGTTGTTCATAAGGCCCTTGAACCTATAAATGAAGCATGTGATTGACTGGGGGATAGGTCCAGGAATATAAATATAATTATAGATAATAATAGAGTCGGTTTTGACCATTGTAAGAGGGGTATTACTCTGGATACATAGAATATGGCTAATGAGCATCACCTGAGCTTCTGCATGAAGGGAGTTTCCTCTTTCGAAGTGAGTAGTAAAAGCAAGGATAACCGAGCCCCTTAGATCACGAACAACTCCACCTTCCCACATGAATCCCATGTTTCATGAACCATCATTGTTTATATTAGGACTAGAATGGGTAGGATACCATTGGACCCATCACCCTTTCATGAAAATTATAATTTTTTTGGGGTCGGGACTAACGACCAGAAGAAACCATAGAGAGGGGGAAGCTTCCTTGTTCTTATAAATCCAGATCAGATCAATCAACATGTTATTGGTTTTAGAAACAAGGCTTGTTCTAGTGACCAGAGATCCATTGTGATGAGATTCATTCCTCACTTTCTAGATACACCAACAACTCTATAAGAGGATAAATACTCTTTCCTTTTTCCCAAGGCCAAGGTTTCCCACTCCTCAAAACTATAGATTTTAAAATTTTATGATCAAAAGCTCATGTACAGACAGGAAATTAAAATCTCTTAATGAGTGCCACACCATGTGTGCCCAATCAACTTAAAATAATAAGTGATTAGAGGTTTGAACTTGTGGTTCCCTGCAATAGTGTCACCTTGAAGCAAGGTTAATGCCCAAAAGTTTGATGTTTTCCTCAGTAGGAAGTGCATGGTTTCTTACACACCACACTATAAAGTTGTATTTCTTCATAATATCCTTACACCAAAAAACATAACCCAAGTATTTAGGATCATTGGATTCCACCAAAATTCTATGGAACTCGTTCATTGAGAAAAAACATGAGGAAGATCCAGTGAAGACACATTTGTCCACCTCATAATTTAACACAATATTATCGAAGGTATCCCACTGGTTCTTATCCAGAATAGATTGGATGAAGCTTTGGTGCTCACTCGATTTCCTAAATGTGATGTCTAGAGTTGGGAATCTAGGAAAAATAAGTTTTTTTTCTCACCTAGTTATGCCACCAAAAATTGATATCACCCCTACCCACTATCCAGTGAGTATGGAATTGGTGATTCAAGAAGTGAGGTTGGATCATAATCTAAATAGATAAATACCTACATCTCCATATACCCATTTCTACCCCATAATTTTCCTTCATATTCCATCCCCAGATCATCTTCCCCTTAAGAACCTTCCATGAAAACATCATATACAAACCTTGTATTTTACCTATGATGCTTCTAATTTATACCACCCTTAATCGATGGTCATTACATCCTAGCCCATGAATCCTAGTGGTGTTTTCCCTCCAAATGATTATCCCATAAGAAAGAAACCAAGATGTTCTTGATTCTAGGGATGGAAACTTTTGGAACCTTGATAGTAGAAAGGAGAACAATATGAATTTACTAGAGGATTCTATTCACTAGGGTAATTCTTCCTCCAAAAGATAAGAACTGGTATCTATAGTTAATGATGCACCCCGTGATCCTATCAACAACTTTATCAATGTGATTAATTTGATGTTTAATATGGGAGATCAGGATGCCCAGGTAGTCCATAGGAAAATTCCTTCTGTACATGTCAAGGATTGTCTCTAAGGATCAAACCTTACCATCTAAGCATCCACTCGAAATATAGATACTACTCTTCTCACAGTTCACCAGTTTGCCGCTCCATTTACAATATTTCCCCAATATTCAATTATCATGAATATATATTTTACTCACATTAACAAAAATGTTTTTTTCATCTACAAACATAAGGTGAGAAATACCATAAAAGTGATACCTAGAGAGATAAGGAAGAATACTACCCATCATGATACTTTTGTTGATATATTGGATGTGCATGTATTGAGTAAGGATAAATAAGGTAAGAGAGAGGGTATACTTACCTTAAACCCCATACTATTTCCAAGAATCTATAATGTTTCCCCATTAAGAAGGTGGAGATCCAAGAGAAAAAAACACCAGAGTAGAAGATCAGATGCTCAAGAAGAGAAGCCCATAGGAGAGAGAACCTTGAGAATGAAGTTACATTAAAGTCATTCAAAGGATTTTTTTTCATATATAACTTGATTAATATATTATATCTAAGCATATTTTTATTAATATTTCTAGTCACCTCTTTATCCAGAACAATATTTCCCTGTATTATCTGCCACTTGACAAACCTAGGTTATTCTTCAGAAATCCAATTGGGGATATATATAGATACCCTTTTTTTTGATGATACTAGAAAACAACTTATAAGTTAATTTAAACATTAAAAGAGTCATGTACTGTTTTTGAGAATGAATATCCTCAACCTCTGGAACTATCACTAGTGTAGTGCCACATGCGACCTGAGGGAGACTACCACCATGGAAAAAATATTGCACTGCTTACACCAGCTCACTCCTAACCAAGTCCCATGAGGACCTTTAATAAGAACCTGAAAATACCACTAGACTCGGTGTGATTTATGGGTTGAGATTCCATATAGATTCTCAGATATCTATCTCATTGGGTATATACTCTAGGAAGTCATTATCAATATCAGAAACCAGAGAATGGATAACATTTAAGAGATTTGCGTGACCCCTTGGGTATCCTCCTTGCATGCAAGGATTGTGACCAGATATAAGAGACTTAAACTAAGAATCAACCATCCTACCACCACATTATTATCATCCATGTCTTATTTATTCCTCACAAACTATTACACAAGTTGAAAAAATCTCCCATATAACTGACATCTAGAAGACTATTATTGTCTATAAAGGATACAAAATCTTGAATAGAATTTTAAGTAAAGGTCCCTCCTCATGTTTTTTCTTTCGAATTCACAAAAATGTTAAAATATCCACCCATGATCCATGGTAGAGCCCCAAGTAGATGGAACCAATATCTTTCCATAGGGTCTCTCAGGCCGGAGCATCCCATTTAGCATAAATGAAAGATATGAGAACACATCAAGAACATAAGGTAATTTTAGTAGTGAAAAATTAATCTGGGGAAGAAATAAATTCCATAGATATGCTGGGATTCTAGAAAAACCATACATAAATATTCAGTCATGACCCGACCCAACGGGGATCGAGCTGTGACTCTCCAAGCCCGCCTCCAATAGGCCAGGGGCTGGCGTCCAGTGCCGAGTAGGCTATCACACACATAGGAGGCATTAGCCTAAGGTACCTGTACATACACACCCACACACACCTCCATAAAATAGTGCAGAGATATATATAAAAACTGGAAATAAAATGCACACATACATCTATCACAAACCAAAGTTCATCAGAAGTATAAAAGGGAAAAACATGACCCACCAAAAGAAAATAGGAAAGTGTCCAACCTGCTTAGAAGGAGGGATAACACTACCAAAACACCCGCCGGTAAGCTCCTTGGAACAACTCCGGTAGACACCCCAGTCAAACCTGCTCACTAAGCTCCACCTTCTCTGGGTCCTTCGGGGACTCTGTCGAAAGGCATGTGGTCTGCACAAGACACAAACATGTGAGGGTAAAACCTGTGCAGGGGTGAGTATAACAATACTCAGTAGGAACCCCAAAAAACCAAAACAAAAGAGAGCAACTGAAAGGCAACAGTCTTCTCATCTTAGCCAGAGGGAACCCAGACGAGAGAGAAACTCCATCTCGTGACCATCCTCAGCTAAACACAGCAAGTCAGCTCAGCTCGGGTGTATGCCCATACATACACCATGAACAATTAGATATACCCAACTCACACACCAAGCCACATGAGGTACCGACCTCATCACCAGCACTGGTTCAAAACCAGGAGAACACACTCCATGATCACTATTATCCAAGAAGACACTCTTCTGAGAGATACACTCCATCGAGTCCCAGATAAACATCTCAGACGCTCACCTGAGAGATCATGCTTGTCAGATAATGTCATTGAGGAAACCATGCTGAATCAGCAAGAACAACAAACTCATCAGCTAGGGGATCACTCCTAAGGTCCGCTAGGGGATACCAGAACCCACACCAGTATACAAAGATCTCATAGATAGGGGATCACTTTCAGGGTCTACTGGGGGATACCACAACTAGATCTGGCGTTCGTAGATCTCACAGATAGAGGATCACTCCCAGGATCTGCTGGGGGATACCGCAACCCGATCTGGCACTCAATAGAAACACGTCACTCATATAGAGGATTGCCGCATGCATAAAGGTGGTCATGACAATACTAGAACCCTATCTGGTACATCTCACGCTGTAGGGGATCAAACTGACGATGACACAACCCTACCGAAACCACGCGCTAAGAAAAGGATCGTATAACCAATGATACCACAACCCTGATATACACCTCATGTTGAGTAGGGGATCATATACCCGATGATGACACAACCCTACTGAGTATGACCCACTATGTAGAGGATCATAATCCTGATGATGACACAACCCAATGGGGTTAACCAGCTAGATAGGGGATCGCCGCCCGTGGATAAGCGGTCACAGTGATACCAAGAACCCAATCTAGGGAAAAGATGCTAGAGGATCCTGCTCCAGGCCCACCAAAAGAATGCCACAACTCTAACAGATTAAACATCCCATCAAGAGGATCAAAAACCTATACGAAGGTTGTGATGCCGCACGAACCCTCGTAGGAATGAACCAAGGGAGTCCCTTCAACCACTGTTGGTCCAAACGTCGCTAACCCAAGAGACCTGCCACAACTCCACACTGCGCACCTCCTAGGACGATACCGAGGCCACCATCATGATCCACATGGAAAAACATGTAGGATAGGATAATTACTCGCTCGAAATGGAAAACTGGTGAAAAAGGCACTATTCACTAAAGCCAGCTCATGCGGGGCCCACACAATGATCCCGAAACTCATCCAACGGATCATACCACGATGATCCCCCCTGAAAAAACACACGGAATCAACTACTCGTTCGTCCAAAATGGACGCCCGGTGAAAAAGGTACTATTCACGGAAGCCAGCTTGGGTGGGGCCCATGCCTGGATCCCAAAACTCAACGAACGGATTGCACCATTGCGAACCTGTTAGAAAAACACACAAGATCGACTATTCATCCACCAAAGTCAGACTCCTGGTGAGAAAATTGCGTTTCTACGCCAACGCCCAAACCCAACCTCGTGAGGCCCACACCCCAAACATGGTCCCAACACCCAAAAACTATCAAGAAAAGTCTGTCGTACCATCAGGGACTCAACACAACTGATGGTACGTCACTCAGATGCTCTGGGTAGAAGATACAACGACCCGAAGTCGAATAATAATGAGATGTCATTATTTTATTCAACATTTCAATCCCTCGGGACAAAATCCAGACTCAGAAAATTCTAAAAGTGAGTTCAAAAGTTTTGTCTCGACACAAGGAATGTGTCACTGCAAACGGATCGCAAATCAGAGTTGCGGTTTGCAAGTTACGGGGGTTTAAAGAACCCCCGGAAAATCCTGGCCGGACCACCGCCAGTCTCACTGGAAAACACCGCACCGCCGCCGGATTCCACCGCACCGCCACCACCATCACCGGAATCCTCTACGCCGCCACCGTGCCTCGCCAGATTCTGCCATGGCCGCCACCGAAATCTGGGTTTTTCACCGGAAAACTTCTAGGAACCCCCGGGAGCACCCCAGTGCTCCAAAATCAAATCTGAAACATGTTTCGGAAACCTCGGGACCCAAACTACACAACCCCTATGAAGATTTGAAGAAAAACAACACAAAAACAAGATCCGGGATTTTAAAACTCAAACTGCCTACCTCGTGGGTGAAATGCCAAAGCTTCGGGTGCAGAATGACGCCCGCGACGCCCTGTAGCTCGATCCGTTGACGATCGGCGCTGAAAACGGACCATTTCGGCTCGATTCGGCGACGAAACTGAGATGGGAAGGGGGGGGGGGGGGTTCGTCTGCTACGTGTAGGAGGATATGGGGAAGATGGGTTGATTGATTTTCATTTAATTTTTTTAAATAAAATCTCTCCCATCTCCGGCTCCCGACTCGCCTCCGCCCGATGCCCGATGAAAACAAAGATAAGGTCACCCTTATGGTAAACACGTCGTTCTAAACGCAAAGGAGGAATCATAATTGCGATCCGAGACTCTATTCAGGAGTTATTCGAGTTGAATCTCCTAAATAAACTTTTCCATTTATTTACGAAAATGCCCCTAGTGGCTTTTCTCACAGCAGACCCGCACCCACAAAGTTTACACCCCGCCTAGTGTAAACGGGACGTTCCGGATGCAACCGTGCCCTCAGATTCCAGTTCTGAGCTACTGTTTATGAGATATCACACCCCCTCCACGTGGATAGTATAAAAATATTTAATATTTTTATAAAATTAATTCCGGGCAAACCAGGCCTCATAATCGCACGTCATCTTCGTGCCTAGCTCTGGATTTATTCGTAGAAATATTCCAAAGTCTAACAGGGAAAAAACCCAAGTCACTACATCCTCCCCCCCTAAAAATTTTCATCCCCGAAAAGCCATAAGCACAAGGAAAGTGACCGAACTCACAACTAGGTCTCCCACGCCAGCGAGTTCGCCGACAAAAACCCATGCCCGAACACATAAGTTAGAGGGACACATCCACCACACCTCAACACTATCCGCTTTGGGTGGAACTAACTCACCCACATGGTTTTAATCGCGTCACAAAAACGCATCTCGGTGGGGTAAGGGTCTCTCTTCCTTACGCATTCGAAGCATGCCAAACAACACCCACATAGGGTCTTACCAACTCCATGAACAAAGCTCAAGCAAGCAACGGAAAGTAAGGGTACTGCTAAAGAGTGTCTATCAAACTAATACAGAAAGTAGAAAGGACACAAGGTGTACCTCTATCCATCCATGGATCCTCTCGGTCAATAGCCTTTAGGGCATGCAGCTGTCCTTTCCCTCGGCCACCAACTCTCTGAGCTTGGCGTGGACCACCTGGGGTGGGGGTGGTGGAAAATGATACCGCATACCACCTCCTACTGCTGCACCAGTGCCGTCTTCACGTTCGACACCCTGCGGAACTCCTTGCTCGAGTCGCTACCTCTTCCAAGGCGGTATGTCGACCGACTCCCTCTTAACAACACGGCAGGATAGACAATCTCTAGCAATATGTCCTTAACTGTCGCAAGCGTAACACCGCCTCTCATGCGGCTGACCAAAACTGGCATGTGATCCCTGTGAGCCTTGATCCTCAAATCCTCCATCCTGGGGTCACCTCCTGAAATTTCGGCCACGTCCAGACTCCTGAGTCTGTCGTCGGCTACCAGATGCTGATCTGACTGATGAAGTCTCAGCTCTCGTGTGCCCAGCACTGACAGGCGGGATCTACTCGGCCAAAAATCTCTACACCAACAACATTCGATCAAGCACTCCAGCATAGGTGGGAAGACACAAAGAAACCACACCTTCCTGGATGTCCCTATGTAGGCCCTGCTTGAAGGTCTGATCCCTAAAGAATGGGTCTCAAACCATATCCAAAGAGTATTGTGATAGGTCTATAAACCTTGCTGAGTACTCCAAAACAGTCATACCCGCCTATCGAAGCTGCAGAAGCTCCTGAATCCGCACTGACCTCAGCGTCACTGGATAGAACTCTTCCCTGAAGAGCCGATCAAACTCCACCCATGTGAGTGTCTCCTCATCGTGGGACTGCATCACCAAACTCCACTATCGCCTGGCCGAACCATGAAGAAGGCTCGCCGCTAGGACCACCATCTAATCTGGTGGTGTCCTCACTAGGCGGAAAACACGGGTGACTGCTTCGAGAGAGTCATCAGCTGCCTAAGGGTCTAGATCACCCTGGAACCTTAGAGCTCACTGCCTCCGGAACTCGTGTAGTGCAATCAGCCTACGCGCAACCTCATCCTGCACTATCGGCACAGCCAGCTGCTTGATAGGTGGTGGCTCACTGGCGGACCACCTAGAGGCCCAACTTCAGAACCTTCTCCCTAGTCCATAGCCTCTTGACAGGGTGGATCGTCCCCACAATCCTGCTGCGGAGCCCTCACTGGTAGTCTTCATGGAGGCATCCTGAAATATATTCATGACGCACCACAGTCAAAGAGTATATCTAGTGGGATAACTCAAGAAGGACAAGGAAAAACCCAAAACCCAGTCCTATATGATGCATGTACCATTATGTCCCTGTGACCAGTGTACGAATGTCCCAAGTTAAAAATAAGGTTTTCAAAGTCTTAGTGTATGGATGCGTCGGCCACCGCACCAACACTAGATTCCCTGGCCTGAAAACCGAACTCAAAACATCCTAACACTGCCGCTATGCAACCCAAACCAAACTCACAGATAGTCGAGCTATGCTCTAAGATCCCAAAGGTGGAACCTCTTCTGATACCACTCTGTCACGACCCTACCCAACGGGCTCGATCCGTGACTCCCCAAGCCTGCCTACAATATGCCAGGGGCTGGTGTCCAGCGCCGAGTAGGCTATCAAACACATGGGATGCATTAGCTTAAGGTACCTGTACACACACGCCCACACACACCTCTATGAAATAGTGCATAGATATATATAAAAACTAGAAATAAAATGCATGCATACATCTATCCTAAACTAAAGTTCAAAAGAAGTACAAGAGGGAAAACATGGCCCACCAAAAGAAAACAGCAAAGTGGCCAACCTGCTCAGAAGGAGGGATAACACTGCCAAAACACCCACCGGTAAGCTCCTCAGCACAACTTTAGTAGACACCCAAGTCAAACCCACTCACTAAGCTCCGCCTGCTCTAGGTCCTCCTAGGACTCTGGCAAAAGGTATGTGGTCTGAACAAGACACAAACATGTGTGGGCAAAACCCGTGCAGGGGTGAGTATAACAATACTCAGTAGGCACCCCAAAAACCCAAAACAAAAGAGAGGAACTGAAAGGAAACCGTATGCTCATCCCAGCCAGAGGGAACCCAGATGAGAGAGAAACTCCATCTCGTGAACATCCTCAGCTAAACACAGCAAGCTAGCTCAGCTCGGGTGTATGCCCATACATACACCATGAACAATCAGATATACCCAGCTCACGCACCAAGCCACATGAGGTACCGAACTCATCACCAGCACCAGTTCACAACCAGGAGAGCACACTCCATGATCACTGTCATCCTAGATTACACTCTTCTGAGAGATACACTCCATCAGGTCCCACATAAACATATCAGACGCTCACCTGAGAGATCACACTCATCAGATTACATCACTGAGGAAACCATACTGAATCAGTAAGAACAACAAACTCCTCGGCTAGGGGATCACTCCTAGGGTCCGCTAGGGGATACCAGAACCCACATCGGTATACCAAGATCTCACAGATAGGGGATCACACCCAGGGTCCACTGGGGGTTACCATAACCCGATATGGCATTCGTAGATCTCACAGATAGGGGATCACTCCCAGGATCCGCTGGGGGATACCGCAACCCAATCGGGCGCTCAACAGAAGTGCGTCACTTAGATAGAGGATTTTCACCCGTGTAAAGATGGTCACGACATTACTAGAACCCTATCCGGTACATCTCATGCTATAGGGGATCAAACTGACGATGCCGCAACCCTACTGAAACTACACGCTAAGAAGGGGATCATATAACCAACGATACTGCAACCCTACTATACACCTCATGTTGAGTAGGGGATCATATACCCGATGATGCCACAAACCTACTGAGTACGGACCACTGCGTAGGGGATCATAATCCTGATGATACCACAACCCTACGGGGTTAACCAGCTAGATAGGGGATCTCCACTCGTAGATAAGTGGTCACAACGATACCAAGAACCCGATCTAGGGAAAAGATGCTAGAGGATCCCTCTCTGGGCCCACCAGAAGGATGTCACAACTCTAACAGATTAAACATTCCATCGAGAGGATCATAAACCTATACGAAGGTTATGATGCCACACGAACCCTCATAAGAATGAACCAAGGGAGTAACCTCAACCACTACTGGTCCAAACATCGCTAACCTGAGTGAGCCACCACAACGCCACACTGCGCACCACCTAGGCCGATACCGAGGCCACCATCACGATCCATGTGAAAAAACACACAAGATAGGTTAATTACTCGCCCGAAATGGAAAACCAGTAAAAAATACACTATTCACCAAGGCTAGATCGTGCGAGGCCCACACAACGATCCTGAAACTCATCAAGTGGGTCATACCACGACGATCCCCCTGAAAAAATACACGGAATCCACTACTCATTCATCTGAAACTGACACCCGGTGAAAAAGGTACTATTCACCGAAGCCAACTTGGGTGGGGCCCATGCCTTGATCCTGAAACTCAACGAACGGATAGCACCATTGCGAACCTCTCGAAAAAACACAAAGGATCGACTATTCACCCACCAAAATCGAACTCCTGGTGAGAAAGTTGCGTTTTTCCGCCAACGCCCAAACCCGACCTCATGGGGCCCACACCCCAAACTCGTTCCCAGCACCCAAAAACTATTAAGAAAAGTCCGCCGTACCATTAGGGTCTCAATTCCACTGACTATACATCAATAGAATGCTCCAGGTAGAAGATACAACGGCCCGAAGTCAAATAATAATGAAATATCATTATTTTATTCGACGTTTCCAGCCCTTGGGCCAAAATCCCAACTCACAAAATTCTCAAAGTGAGTTCAGAAGGTCCGTCTTGATTCAAACAAGGTGTCACCGCAAATGGCTCGCAAATTGGCGTTACGGTTTGCGAGTTACGGGGGTTTAAAACCCCCGGAAAATCCTGGCCGGACCACCGTCGACCTCACCGGAAACCACCGCGTCACTGCCGGATTTTGCTGTGCCGATGCTGCCGGAATCCACCGCGCCACCACCGCGCCTCGTCGGACTCCGCCATGGCCATTGCTGGAATCTAGGTTTTCTGCCGGAAAACTTCTAGGAACCCCCGGGAGCACCTCAGTTCTCCAAAATCAGATCCGAAACATGTTTCAGAAACCTCAGGACCCGAACTACACAACCCCTATGACGATTTGAAGAAAAACAACACAAAAATGGGATCTAGAATTTTAAAACTCAAACTTCCTACTTCGCGGGTGAAACGCCGAAGCTTCGGGTGCAGAACGACGCCCGCAACGCCCTGGAGCTCGATCCGCTGACGATCGGCGCTGAAAACGGACGATTTTGGCTCGATTTGGCGACGAAACTGAGATGGGAGGGAGGGTTCGTCCACTTCACATAGGAGGTGATGGGTAAGAGGGGTTGATTGATTTTCATTTAATTTTTTTTAAATAAAATCTCTCCCATCTCCGGCTCCCGACACGCCTCCGCCCGATGCCCAATGCAAACAAAGATAAGGTCGCCCTTAGGGTAAACATGTCATTATGAATGCAATGATGGAATCAGAATTGCGATCTGAGACTCCATTCAGGAGTTTTTTGAGCCAACGCTCATAAATAAACTTTTCCATTTATTTACAAAAATTCCCTTGGTGGCTTTTTTCACAGCAGGCCCGCGCCCACAAAGTTTACACCCCGTCCAAGGTAAACGGCACGTTCTAGATGCAACCGTGCCCTCAGATTCCCATTCTAAGCTATCTTTTAGGAGATATCACACCCCACCATTTACATAGTATAAAAATACTTAATATTTTTATATAATTAATTCCGAGCACACCGGGCCTCTGAATCACACACCGTCTTCACTCCTAGATCTGGAATTATTCGTAGAAATATTCCAAAGTATAATAGGGCCAAAACCCGAGTCAATACATATTACATGGGTTAGAATTCAAGAAGTTACACACCCCTAATCTATGAGTATTTTGCGCTATCTTGGAAGAAATTTGTTTAGGATCAAGAACTAAAACTAGGGAAGAGGAGTTGGTATGAAGGTCATTTGAGATGAAATCTATTTTAACCAGGGATCCCAGTACATGGGAATTCTAGATGAGGAACAAGATCATTTTAAAGATATTCACCTATATTTTTACCCAGGACACTCAGCACACATAACCTGATAAGTCTATTAGTTTACCAAGAGTTATGGACTAGTATTTAGTGCAGACACTATAGTGAAGTGACAAAGAAGATTCCACTAGATAAACTAGAGGTTCCTGATCATTATCTTCCATCAATGCACCACACTAAGTAGGGGAGGGGGAAGAAAATGAGTCAAATTTTCTAGGGGAATTAAATTATGATCTATATAATGGAAGATAAAGGGATGATTTTGACTAAGAATCGTATTCATGAACATCTAAAAAACACAATGAATTTTCAAGTGAGACTGAACCTTCCAAGCATGTGATAATACATTGTTGCAAATGGGGTAAGGAACAAGAGATGAACTAGAGGTACTTGGGTTACAGGATTGGGAGAATCACGAGGAGGAGAGGGCATCCCAATAGGGAACCGAATCCATGCATAGAAGTCCCATGAAGCTAGGATGAACTAACTCTTGGACGGATAAGTTGGAAAAGTTCTAGGAGGATAGAGGAAAAATCACCACTTTTACCCATAAATGATCTCCCAAATCTATCCTAGGTATTAAAGAGAAACCAAAAACTAATGAATTCAAGGCCTCATCATGACTTGAGAGATCCATCTAACAATGATATGAACATTGCTAATGACACTTATGATAGAATAAAAATGAATTCCCTTGGAGGTGAAAGCTTGAGAAACACATAGGCGGTGAGGGATATATAAGATCCTGATACCAATATTCCAAACCCCAGATATAGAGAAGTATCCTCGATGGGAGAGGCTGAGTGGCGAGTAAGGTATATCTCACTAGTGATATCCCCCTTGAGCCTTATTCTTTAATTAGGTGGTTTATGATGGCCATACCACTTCGGAAATATGTGAGGCATCATGGAATTAAAACCTGTGATGGGTATCTCTCACGTTTGGATTGTATGGGAGTAACTTTTAAGGTATACTTGATAATAACTTGATAATAGGATGCTTTGTATATGGGATTGGATAGTGGTGTCTAGCCTCATTTCATGGTAACAATTTAAGTGCCTTGACTTTTATATGATGGATTTTGGTGTAGTAACTTAGTTATTCCAATGGGAGACTATCTTGAGTTGGTCCTTTCTATTTATACGGTGTAAAGGGAAAGGGTATGATAATGAGTGAGTTGGGGGGTTTTAAGGAATATGATATAAGGGTATTTTTTTTATTATCCTAATGTGTGGTGAGAGGATGGTTCAGTGGAGGCTGCCCTAGTATTCCATTTATATGTTAAATCAAGAGGATAGTGGATGCCAACCCATCATACTATTTTTTTGGTGATTGGTAGGGTCAATGAAGGACGTTCTAGTGTCCCTTTTATGTAATGACTTTCCATATCTATTGATGCTGACCTAATATCCCATATTTTTGTGTGTGTATGGATTAGTTAATGGATTCCAACCTTGTATCTTGATCCTGATGAGTATAGAATGTTCTGTTCCAACCTAGTATCCTATATGGATTACTATGTTATGGGTGGATGAGAATCTTACCCACTTTCTTATGATATGTTTTAACTTCTCATTGACACTAGCAGAAAAAATATGGTCACCCACTATGTGGTTTCTTTAACACTAGATGACATGACATGTGTTATTGTTGATTTTGGTTATTTCCATATCACATTGTGCATGAACTCATATATGGCGGATTTATTTTTATAAATCATTGGTGGTCTCCTACTGAGTAATTTTCTCACACCCTATTTATGCACCTTGGTGAGAATATAGACTTCATGTATAGGGATACAGGTAAGACAAAAGATCCTATGATCAATGGATAATCTAGGATGGATAACTGTGAATGGGTGATGGTATCCGAAAAACCATTGGGCCCAAATATTTTTGTATGCATCCTTTATTTTGTTCATTTTTTATACTACACTTGTATACAATAGACTCATTGGGTGATATTGTATGAGATGTATGATTTGGGTAGAATCACATTGGGTTCACATTTTGTTATAGCATGTGATGTTTTTTATGCTTGAATTATAATTGTAATATACATATAATATTATTATATTGTGGATGATAGTTTATCATTATTTCCAATATTATTTATGGTTATCTTAAAAAGGGAATAGAGTCTCTATATTATTAATAGATCCTCATCACTAGCTAGCAAACTCTAGTATATACGGAGGTGAAATTTTTGGTATGTATCTCTATAGTTTATACTATATGGATAGTTACTTGGTCTAGGTAAGCTATATGAAATTAAGTCAATTACATATCCCACAATGTCTAAGTGACATAAAGGTCCTTAGACTATATCTAATCATATACCAATTATAGCAACAAGTTAAACCCTTAATAAAATTAACCTGATGGATTCCTCTAAGTAAATCTTGTCACTATAATATACCAATCCTTCAAAGGCTTGTGCAATCATTAGTAATCTAAACCCCCATAATCCAAAAGATTTAATTCACAAATCCCATAAGTTATACCCATTTTATTACCACCTCATACAATGGAAACCAATCACTTTATCCCCACATTAAACTCTTTAAATAACCCACCTAACAACTAGAGGAGTTATTATACCAATATAAAGTCCCAATACCCTGGTTTCAATCTTTTATCAATTCCCATGGTCAAAGAATTATGTTCAACCCACTTATAAGAATTTTTTATAAGAATACAAACCATTGAACAAACCACTAAAAGCCAAACTCACTAGATACAGTTATAAATAACTAATTAGGACCTATATAATTCCACTTAAAATTTAATTCATTCTCAAAGACCCCTTTAGGGTCCTTAAAATGAGTCTTGAATCCATAAACTAGAATAAAATAGTCACCAAAAAATTAAAAAACCACTAAATTGAGTGTGGAACCCCCACTCTAGTAATAATAATATCTACTTATTCTTTCTCATTAACCCAAAAACTCTTAGTACCCATACGGTTATTCCTAAACAAATCTTCTATGAACACAATCATACAACATGAGAAATCACTAAACATATTAGTTTATATGTTTGGAATTTCATACGTCATAGTCATGAGAGTTATACACTCTAGTAACATAAATCAATTCATCATTTTTTATCTATAATTAAAGAATATGATAGGAACCTTAAAAATAGTGAAATGTTGAGATTCATGGAATTTTTATTAAGAATACATGGAAAAACCTTAAACAAAAGGGTGTGTGAGGTTATCCTTAACTTTTGAAGACTATAACCACAAATGTTTTTTTGAAATAAATAAGGAACAAATCCATGGGATCTAAGAGACCAAAGATCAACAAGGGGTATTATCCCCCCTATATGTGTGACAAAACAAGAGGGGGTCCCCTTTTATAAAAAATTATATAATTAAAATTTATAAAAAGAGAAAAATACACTAGAGTCCAAGTGAACCCTAGTGGGATTCCAGTAGACTATGGGGTTCTTGGTGACCTACCACTGGGTTCTTAGTGGAATGTATGATGGTACCCTACCACTAGCCTTATTATTGGGTTTCTAGTGGGTTCCCGTATGGCTTCTAGTGATATTTGTTTTGCCTTAATTAGATCTTTTTAATTACTATCTCCCTTAAATTTTGATCTAGGACTTTTTAAGATAGTTATCTACATTTAAAACATCTAAATTAATCCCCAAAAATTCCCAAACAAACCTTTTACCAATCAAAAAAACTAGTTTCAAATTTACCTCAACTTTAATTCAAATAAAGACTAACCTGTTTCCAAATTCTACCACCCCATAATGAAACAGGTCATTAAAAAATCCCCAAAAAAGGGAATTTTTCCCCAAGATTAATCCACAAGAATATCTTGACATACAATTCATTAACTGGAATCCAATAACAACTCTTTTATTATAACCAAGACTTGATATGGTTATCATTATCACACATGCAATGTACCCTAACTATAATTTCTATAAAAAATCCATCTACACTCATTAAGATGCATCTATAATATCTTGAATGATGTGTTTACCATAAATTCCATTGCATCATACATTAAAATCATAGGTTGGTACTCCACTATACCAATTATCTTTGAAATATCCATGAAACATACACCATGGAACCATTTTTATTTCTTGGTAATTAGTTCTAATCCTTGATGATATCTGGAATACATTCAACCACTGATTCATAACCATGACCGACGATGATGTTATTTCACCCAATGCTATAACCAACTTAATTGCACTCAAGAATAGTCTAAATTTAAATATTTTATTCCCAAATTCCATGTGAACTCAGTTCTCTACATAGTCTATAAATTATCACACATGTCACCAGAAAAACTCCATGAGTACCAATATGTTACTATTATCTTGAGTCACACCTGGTTCAATTTTTAAATCACACTCTGAGCTAGTTTCCTCAACATTGACTCTATGTGAAAACCTGAAAATAAAATTTTAAATCTATTATTTTTGAGGAACAAGAGAAAAATATTTTACCTTGATCCAGAATCCCAAGTTCACTATAAGAAAACACTATACGAGTTCTCCATACATGATATCCTAAGAGTACACCTATATTCAACCTACCCAAGGGTCTTACAATCTAATTATTATTATGATTATCCCCACTATAGTTTTATCCATATCATCATACGATCCATGATTCTATATCCAAAATTTTGGCAACCACTAAAAATGACTTCTATAGACCACTATTAATGGACTCTAAAAACCTCACATCATAATCCACACTCTTGGATATAAGGATATTATGCTTCTCTAAACAACTACTACTCACTATCTTACCCCATGCTATGAAATAGTTTTTTCTAAAATCATAACTAATGCTCAAAGATCACTGATCATAACTACTCACTTTAGTACATAACTATAACCAAATCCAAAAAACCCTCATATTCAAAGTGATATAATTATAGATTCCAGAATCACTATAGTTATAAAATAACTAATCCTTATAAACCAAATTGAGGATTTATCATATGACCAAGGCATTACTTTAGAAGGTAAAGGTAAAAACACTAATTACCAAACCTGGATATGCCTCTCGAATAACCTCTCAACACTACACTGATGATTTCCTCATAGAATTTGTCCCTCAAAAAACCATCCATCAACTTCCCAAACATTCAATACCCATGATAAAATACTATCAACCATAATTATAGTGGTTAATTCTCCATACTAATACTTCTATGACTCTTGAGGCTTATCCAATCTTTTTATAACAATATATCATTTTCCTCCAAAGATATGTTTACCGTCACACCATATTATTATCATACTTATTAACAAATAACACCATATTAGATTCCTCACCCAATTTCACCTCAATTTACTAAAATATAACCCTTCAAAATGGTATTATCTACATGATAAACTTAATTTCACACATTCATGCATCACCAATTTTTTTAATCTTAGGAATTTACCCTAAATATAAAAGTTATTTCCAAGATAGTTATACTTTTTATCCAAAAATACATTTTATATGAGTAATAAATAATGAATTAATTAATCCCAACTTAAATAGGTTTATCTTTATCACACCATCATACACATCACCCATTAAACCTCAACACATACACTCTTACTTCCATGTAAAGGGAGTGACCGTGGATTAAATTTACCTAAATTTATAACCCATATTCATACCTAGGATGATAACAATATACCCTTACCTTCCCCCATGGAAAATATGATCTATTAACCCATAAAAACTCTAAAAAATCTAGTTTCATAAGAAAATTTGAACATGATATCATTCCGATCAATTATCATTCCTCAAACTATACTCTCATAAGCTAGGTATAACCAACTATAAACCCAAAACTAGATAAAAGGCCTTGGAATCCCACTTATTCTATCCAAGTACACAATACACAAAACCCAAGGAATTATTATTTCTTTAGACTTTTGTCATATACAAGGAAATTTAAATGTCTTTATCAACCATATCAAGGGTTTATAAACCATTATATCATCCATGATTGTTCTAGGAAATTCCCCAATTACATAAAATTGGTAATAATGTATACCCCTGATTCCTTAACATTATACCAACCACTCTTATGGATATCATCATTTATATGAACATATAAAAAGTATCACAGACAATAATAATGTATAAATCTATCTCTATAGGTTTTGTATAATTAACATTTCCCCAATAGGTTATTTAGAAAAACAGAAAATTACATACTATTTAATATTAATTTAACTCTCCCAAATTTCTCAAATTTTTTTAATGAAACCCAACTTGGAAAAAAAATTCAAAAAATTTATTTTTTAAAATCCTTTTATCCAGTTTTTTTCCAAAATAATTTCATCAATCACAAAAAATTATGCACATGTCGGTGAACCTACTTATTGAGCATGATGCATGAACATGAACCTCTTTCCACCCCAGGATAATATTAAATGAATAAAATGTAAAAAATAATACCACATTCTATTAAATTTTTTTTTCTCAACTATAACAATTAAAATAATAATTTAAATCTCACATCCATAATAACTTGGACTTCCACTGTATAGGTGTTATATAGATATATGGTCAATGTAAATCCCATGTTATGAATAGAACTACCTCCATCTACCCAGTCCCAAATTTTATGAAAGAAAATCTGCCATACCAATTATAATTCCCCAAGCCAATTTACCCATGAAATAACCAGTCTAGAGGCACTGTCTAACCTAAAACATGCCTTCTCATATAATATATGTTATGGACTAGTGGAAATAGTATACAATTAGTATTAAGGAGACTATACCCTCAATACATCAAGTAAATAATATTAAAAAAATAAACATATTAATAAAATAAATATTTAGACAACTGAAAATCAAAGTATACATATATAAATTATAGTGGAGATATAACTATACAAATAAAATATAAATAAACTACTACAAATTAACCCCATATTGAAAAATAGACATACATCCCAAAAAGGATCACTCATTGGGTTGATCATATAAAAATATAAATAAATAAATAAAGTTGAATGCATAGAGCTTACTCTATATTCCTGAGAAAATTCTTGGATCAATCTACACACCATTTTCAACCTAATACAATATGAACACCTATACAATGGGAGTCACTATACCTGTATATAAGACATATGGACAACACATCCACCAAGGTTCACATGCATGGTTTGATAATAAATATCAATAGAACGACACCAATAGGATCATAATATATTCCATAATATATTAGTTATAATATTAAAAAATAAATAAAATAATAATACACATAATGAAAGCACCTGAATTGGTTCATCATGTGATAACCAATCCATAATGACACCAAAAACTACCTACCTCTTACCATGCCAATGATTTGTACCCATAATAATTAAGGAAAAACTTGATTGTATCTTAGACAATATCCCATTAATCTATTGGATAAAATAACCATCCAAGTTTTAAATCATGTCACACTATTTAGAATAGATTATTCTAAAGAAACTTAATACATATATTCATTCTCTAATGTCTATAATAATGTTGCACACAAACATATAACTATAATAAACTATATATATAATCATGATATGTTCAACCATAATAATGGTTATAAAATATTTCCATAGTAATATGAAATTAATCCATAACAATAAGGATAAACTATATTCATAATAATGGGGCGTACATCCGTATAAGGAGAATAAATTATGTCCATAATAATCAAACATACATATAAAATAGTGGGGATTAACTATATCCATAATAATATGATTTATATATATAAAAACATGGAAAAACTATTTCCATAATAAATCCACACACATCCTTAATAACGATGGTAAACTAATCCCATAATAATAGAATGTACATAAATACAATATAAATAAATTATTTCTATAATAATACGACGTGCATCTATAATAATGGGAATGTTTTATATCCACCCATTACATGAAATAAATTATCAAGTAGATACCCTAATCAATCCCTTATGTTTCAATAAAATGAACCAATATTAAAGGATAAGCATCACTACCTAAGTATTCTATACTAAATCATGGTCTCTCAATGACTATAAAGACTATATGTAATCATAATGTCACCTTATCACTGAAAATTCATTCTAATCTAAACCAATATATTATCTTTCGTTATAAAAGGCTGACCGATACACCTGGATTCTAGGGCCCCAACTTCTTTCTATTCATCATAACTAACACATGGGTAACCACCCCCATGATGATATCAAAATTTAATGTCACTAATAAATTAAAAATCACACAATAATCATATAAGAGAACCCATTTAAATTTCTTCTGATCACCCAAACCCTAGGTAAATACCTTTACCAAACATAGTAATCCATGAAATCATTTTTTCCTAAGGACATACCTCAAATATAATCAAATATTTCTCCCTACACCACTAAGAGACCTAAAGTTCCTCAGAAGTTATCTAATCAAATACCAAGGGTTATGGAAAGGAAAAAACATAATAAAATAAACTCACTAGAATACTATAATTATAACTTATATCTAAAACATACCAAGACTCTAAAGGATTGTGTAATAAATTCCAACAAAAAATCCCTTCACACCTAATAGGTAATTATCAATGAATATAGGTTATAAGAAATTTCTCATCATCTCTCCTAAGGGAACCACTCTACTAGTATCCTCATCAAACTTTTCAAAGAAGCCAATTTATACATTATGCATTCCCTAATAAACCTAAATCATAATGCCCCTAGTTTCCCTATTATACCAATTCTGATGGTCAAAGGACCACATTTAACCCACTTACAAGGGATTTTTATGAGAAACAAAATCATCAGAACAATCATAAGAGTATTAATCACATGGTAACATTCTAAATAATCAACAAGGATCTATCCTAGGATAATTTCAATTTAATTCACACTATAGACCAATATGATGTATTTCATATGAAACTAAAATAGATTTACCTTGAAGAAATTTTCAATGGGAAATAAAAAAATATAAAGTGATTACATAACCCTTATTTAACTAATAATAGGCTCAATATATTCTCTCTCATGAATCCAAATTCTCTTGGACCCTATTACTTCCTTCTCGAACAAAATTCATAAGAATACAAGCATAAGAAACACATAAAAACCAAAAATATTGGTTTATATATTAGGTACAACCTATCTCATGGTCATAGAAGGTACCCCCTCCAATATCATTTCTTGATTCATAGTCATTCACATATAAACAAAGATTTAAATAAAGACCCCAAAAATTGAAAAAATTAGAGATTGTTGACATCATAATAAACAAAAGTGAAATAAACCTAAAATTTAAGTGTGTGTGTTGTTAGACTTACCTTATAAAGACCACTATTATATATGTCTCATAAATATGATGATGGGAAGATACTTGGGATCCAATATAATGGAGGTAAAGGAGGGGGTTGACCCCTTATGTGTAACATCCCACATCATTGCAGGTTAGTATTTTTAGTTTTTTTTTGAATTTTCAGGATCTAGAGTAGGGTTATTTTCAGATTTGATATTTGGATTGTAGTTTAAAGAATTATGAAACCTCAAACATGTGTTTTTATGAATGTTTAATGTATTATAAGTGAAATTTCATGGATCTTAGTAGTTGGAGTCTAAGTTAGAGTTGTGTCAACATGGACCTAAAAATATAATAAGTAGTAATATCCATTGGATACATGGTCTCCCTTAATTAGATAATATATAGAAATTCAAGGATATAATCATTTTTATGGGTCATTGGAAATCCAATTTATTTATAACAACTAGATAATTGGAAACTAGGTACCTATCCTTTGTGCACTAGGTAACCTTTAGTATTTTGGGGGATTTTTTTAAGTGGAGGTAGACCTGTCATTTATAGGTCATACCATATCCATTATTTTTCATATAGATGGATTCTCATAGGAAGGAATTTGTTTGAACCTATACCCTTTATTATCCCATTTAAATCCCCTATTATCTTCCTTTGGTTTGAGGAAAATTGGGATTTGTTTTACTATAGTGAAGATACCTTCTCCTTGTTTCTATCTTTTGGGTTCCTTTTGATTTTTTGATGGTTTGTTTTAAGGATTAGAAGATGATTCTACTAGATCATTGAAAAATCATCTTATAATGATGGAGATACATAGTTTAGTGTATTTAAGGAATCTAAAGAGGATGAAAAAAACCTTTTCTCATCATTTTAGTGTAAGTAAGTTGCATATGTGTTTTCATAGGGTTTCCTCCTATATGGTTATAGGTTGGTGATTAATTGTGTTATATTTCATGGTGATTTTTATTGAAGGAGTTCCAAAGGAATGTAATGATTCTTTCACACATCATTAGTCATGTATTAGGTTCCTTTATAGTTATTAGTGAGTTTTTTTGTTTTTATTCCATGTAATAAATTGGATAGTTAGTTATAAATGTTTTTAATTAATTTTTCATGAGTTATAATTTGATATAGAGTCCCAAAATCTTAAGGATGATTGAGAGGGATTTATGAGAATGGACTTGAGATTTTAACATTGATATCAAGGTATGCATCCACTTTAACACTTAACCATATATACTATATTCATGTACCCATGTGAATGTGTTAGGGGTTTAGGTTCAGAAAAATGTATTGTTGTCTTATGGGCATGGACTATCTAGAGGGTTTTGGATAGATCCTTATAGGAATGAGTTGGGTGTTCTATGATCGACATTGAGGTATGAGATATTCCCAAAAACTATAATGGAAAATGTAAATTAGTCTTTATATCACATGAAGGTCTATTTTATGGTCTTGATTTGTGGTATGAGATGAATTTTTTATAGTATGGGACTTAGTGATATAGTGGAAGGGATTCTAAGTTTTTATCCCTTGAGGAATGAATAATTTGGTGTCGAGACTTGGGAACTATGGGTGAAAGTCCATGGGAATTTCTAGGATAGATTGAGATTGCTTGAGTTAGAGGAGTAGAATAAATATATTGTCCCAATAAGCTACTGAAATATTTTGTTCTTGAGCCACCTATGTTTTTGGGTTGTGAGAGAGTAATCAATATTATTGAGTGTACCTAGTGTCATTTAGGGATTTTTAAGTGGGTAGACGTGATATCAAGAGATATATATTATTATAATTGAGGTTAGAGTATAGGATAAGTATGAAATTATAGCGACGAGCCTTGTGAGGCATTTATAGGACATGAAAGGTGATTCCATTGGTTTTTTAATTAAAATTGGGGGTATGATTCTTAAATATAGTCTAGAGTGATGAAACCAGTAGTCCATGAATGGAATTGATGAATTAAAAGTTATTAAAAAGAACTCATAGAACCATGTTATGCTCCTTAGGTTTTTATATGACGTTAGTGATGTGCCAGTGATGGGGAAAGAAATTGTTATGTGTTTCTTTGAGGACTAATGGGGTAGTGCATAAACTATGTTGGGATAAGTGTGTTGGAATATACAAGTATGATCATAGGGTTGGGGTTTTTGGATTGGGTATGACCTAAGGACTTGGGATCATCAGGTCTATTGTATAGATTTGATTATATTTGATATAACTGTGTATTATGGGGATGGTTGGGGAAGGTTATGTTAAGTTTTTTTGTTTTACCCTATAATAGAGTGCTAGGTATCGATTTATGGATATCCAATGGCAAGGGCATGAGCTATGTTTCTAATAAACCCAACTCTAATAACCTATATCTAGTGTTTATTTAATATAATTGTTCAGAATACACTGATTATAATACATTACCTTAGAAGGATACTAGTATCAGGATACTAGATACAATAATCATTAATACATTACATGAGAAACATTATTACAACATTTGAAATATTATTGTTATTTATTTTATTTTCCTTTGATCATTCATAGTAATCTTCAATGTGACAACCTAATCTTGTTTTTCTCTATGATTTTTTATTTATAATCTCTTATCATTTCCATTTAGTTCTCGGTTCTTCACATTATATTTTCTTGGAAAACATATATTTTTTACTATAAAATAGTTTGAACATGGTTAGTATAAACTATGTGTACATTATTCATGTAGGTATATAGTTTTAATATATTTGTTTAACATGGATAACACATATTTTTTCTAACAATGAGACTAAACCATGTGTTGTCCCTTGGTGTGTTTATCATAGGGTGAATGGTTGGAAAATGTTTTGTTAAATTGTATATAAACTAGGAAATATTTCCTAGTTCATTAAAAAGTGGAATTTACCTATCTAAACCCTCTTGAATTTAAACCATAATCCCATCCTTCTTCCACCATTCAACTCCCATTACCCATGTGCCTCTCCCCCTTCATTCCCCCCTTGTTGATTCTATGGGTGTTCTTTAATCTTTGAGGGTGATTTATTAAGGTAAGTTAGTATAAACCTTCTCCTCTCTTGTTCACTTATATTTCCTATTTTTTTTATTTCCCTAGAAAGAAAATGGAGAGAAAGGGTTTATCTTGGATTGATTTTTATTAGTGGTTTTCTTGGTTTTAGTGTTACTATAGGATTTATAGGGTCTCTTTGATATTATTAAAGTGTATTCACACCATGATTTGTAAAAGAGAATGGATTGAAGTGGGTTTCTCCACAATCATAGATTTAAACTTAAATACTTTTATTTGTTTTCTTATTTTAACTTCTTTATTGAGATATTTTAACTTTATATAAATTATAATGAGTGATATTTTCATGATAATGGTTATTTCCCTTGGGTTGAAATTAGTTTGAGGGTTATTACCCACATTCCTAGGTTCAAACTCATTTTCAAATAAATCAATCACTTTTAGCGACAATTTAAATGCCTAAGAGGATTCATTCAAAGGAAATGATTTGTTATTTAAAAAGGGGTGATGGATGTTTTAACAAATAATGGTTTATAAATGGGGGGAACTTATCCATAATTGGATTTTTTTTTAATACTTCTTAGTTTTAATGGAAAGTGTTTTTCTCAAAGTAGTTTTCAAAGGATGTTTCAATGATTTTTTTTCAAATGGTAGTTATATGACATGGAATCTGAAGTTTGTTTTACCTTAATCTTGATTTTAACCATATTAAATAATTTTTTTGACATCATTACACCCTTATAATGATCCCTTATATATAAATTTTATTAAAGATGACAATGATATAAAATGGGGTTGTTTCATGTAAGGGTGTAGGATATGAGGTTAGATTTATTATTGATGTTTTACTAATGCATGTGATTATTATTGTTTACTATTTACCACTTATATTGAGATATTTCATTTTAACCCTATATAATAAATGGACATTATAAATGAGTGATCTGTTAGAATATATTACAAATTTTCAAGTGCCCTAGGTACTTGGGGTTACCTCTATGTGAGACCATAAGGGTAAGTTGAGGTTGAGTGTAGTTAAGTTATCTCAAGGCCATCAAATTCTATATTAGGTGTTCCATAATACATATCTACTGTGATGTTTTAATTATAACCTAGTGAGTTTTCCATGATGCCTATTTGTTTCCAATGATTATATTACATGATTTCCACTACATAATTTTATTATATACTTTTATCCTCCTTTGGTTGAGTGGAATCATTTATATTATTATGTTTAAATTATGCCTCTTAATATGAGAGTGATCAATATCCTTGATTTATTTCTTATAGGTTGGTTTAATTTTTTTAAATTGGTTTAAAAATGGGGTTTTTAAAAAGTCTCAAAAGAATAAAAATAATTTTGTTTTTTGTAAACATATACTCTTATCACTTTAAGGTTTTAAAATATTTCCTTTATTTTAAATGGTGGATTATAATCCTAAACAATGAAAGATTTTTTAAATGTGTTTATTATTTGGTTAAAATATAATGGTTTCAAAAATAATGATATAATGATATTTGTTTTGATAAAAGACAAAATATTATATTTATATGTGAATTTAAAACTAGTGTAAAATAGATTTTCTTTTAAAGGTTTTCATGGGGTCTATGGAGGTTACCCAATGATAATTTTTGATTATTATTATCATTATAGGTTTGTTGTAGGTTCTTGTTGGATGTTTTGTTTATCTTGTTAGTTTTAGTTTGGGTATGTTAGTAGTGAAAGGTGAGGGTGATCCACTTTACGCATGGAGATGGGCAGTAGTGTTTCTTATTATATATTGGTACCTTGATATCCTAATGTATTACTCGATGTTAGAATTTCTTTCCTAGATTTCTTTTATGATTTATATTATATATGTTTTGCAGTTAAGTTTAAATTTGGTTTTGGCCAATATTGTATGTGTTATATAACATTACATTTTTTTCACGAGTTATATTCATTGTTTAGGTCTTGTTTGTCTCAAATTTATTTTGAAAACTTCTTATTTTAGGTGTACATAATTCTAACTTATGGAATTATAACATCATAATTTTGGGTGGAATTTTTGTTTCTTTTTTATTGTTTTTATTAAGGACAAATCATTCTCAATGGTCTATAATTGGTGCTCTGACATTAGCTTATAATCCATGGGGATTAGGTACACCTTTGGTGCTTAGTTATAGATCAACTAAGGTACCCATTTGATGGTATCCTAGGCTAGTTCATTAAAAATGGTATTAGTGGCTAGTTTTTATTTGGAGGATTCTAGTATTAAAGAGATAGGAGTTTTAGTATTTAAGTGGTTAGTCAAAAGTTGGTTCCTAATCACCACCTTTTAGGATGAAACTTGAGTTGTCAGGGGATGTTTTGGATGTGTGAGTCTTTAATTTGATCTAGTTTTTTATTATTTTAAATATGTCTCTATATCCCTTTGAGTATTTATGATTTTCATTTGATATTCATGCGTTATTTTGATAATATACCTATTTTGGAGTAGAATTTAAAAGTAAAACATGGGTGTGTGGTTACTGGGCATGGTTTAGGAAAACACATGTGGACCATTCAATCCAGGGCCTAAAGGATTTTAATAATACTCACATGGTTAGCACATGTATTTCTAGAATATAATGTCAAATTATACGCAGTTTTGAATTTTCCATATTTTGAGTTTCGGTTCATTCAGGCATCAATTTGTTTTAATTATTTTTGTTTATTATATATGATGAATTTCAGTGTTTTCTTGGGATTATTGGTATATTTTGGGTTGCTTTAAGTAGTAATTTTGAAATTAGAGCCTTGATATTTTTTTTGAAAAATAATGACCTAGTTTATAATTTCTATTTGGGGTAATTAAATTGTTTAAATTTAAAAGAAATTTGATTATAAAATTGGGCTTGTAAATTTTTTTATGCATTTTAAAATATGGATCAATGAAATCCTTTTGGTATTATTAAATTTTTTGATGTGAGGATGTTTTCAAAAAAATATTTTGACCATTTTGAATTTCAAAGGATAATTAAAGTGATTTTTTAAGAATTTTATGAGGATTATTTTATTTATTTAAATTTTAAATGACTGTTGGATGTTTTAGGGTATAAAATATGTCACAGGTTGATTATGTTGTGAAAAAATGAAATGGTTTAAAAATGAAATTTGGGTAGTATTTTAAAGATAAAGTGAAATTTTATAAATTGTTTGAAGTTCAATAGTAGGAAATATAGAAAAAAACCTTAAGCACATATTATTTTAGAAATTTTAATACAGTTTACAGAAATACAACTCAAAGATATAGGGTCGAGTGTCTTTTAATTATTAGACACATAAATACAACATATTATAATATTACATCATTATCACTATTTATTCACCTTTGAGTGCTCCGAAATCCCACAGGTCATCGTAATACTGCATAGGATAACCTAGTTAAATAATAAATTAATAGAGAAATCTAGAAAGTCTAATAAGGGAATAAATATGATAAAGTATCATAACATGAGAGGCATAACATCATACCTTAAATATAATGTTTATAATAATGGAATCATGGTATAAGGAAATGATGCCATATGAGAATGAGGTAAATATGATCATATCAAAAGAGCATGGAATCATGGTATAAGGAAATTATTCCACATGAGAATGAGGTAAATATAATCATATAAAAAGATCATAGAATCATAGGAATGTGGAAACTATATAAACATGAAATCATAACCATAAGTCAAGGATACCTACCTTGTTTACATAACATAGTTGGCTAGGATAAATGCCCATACTCCATAGTTGGCTAGTTTTACTGCCCTCAAACCATGATATCTCATGATATGGAAACATGACCAAATTTATTAGAGGGATATATAATTCCAATACCTCAAATAACATAATTAATATCATATATATTTCTTCCACATAATGAAAATAAACCATAAATAAGTTGCATACATGGTAAAAACCCATGAGAAAGAATCGAGTTTCATGATTTTGTCTCAAGGCATATATGAAAGCTATAGCATAAGGATTCCCAAGAGAAGAATGAATTAAATTTGTTTTTAAATTAATATCTAAAAGGAACATAATCCTTGATCATGGAGTCCCATGGTATAAAAAACCCATGATAAGGTTTAGATATGTAAAAATAAAAAGAAAACTCTTTGGTGATGTTTTTTAAAATAAGCCTCGGATATTTTAGAGAAATATGATCATAATTTTCCTTTAAAATAACAATTAAACCAAAAGGGTTATCTATTAACTAAGGGTTAAATTTAAAAAACTATTCATGGTTTAAAAATATTTTAAGAGGATGATGATTTATGTGAAATAAGAATCTTAAAAATACCGTTTAATAGAGTTCTTTAAAATAGGGTATTTAAAGAAAAATTAAAACATGTATAACCCTATAAATGGAAGGGATATTAAAATAGGTATATATTTAAGGGTAGAAAAAAATAATTACATGATAATTTTTCATAAAAGGGAGAAAAATAATGAGAAATATTAATTGGAAAGTTATGAGGGGAGTATGAAAGACCCAATACCTTTATGTATGAAAGCATTATGAACACGTACATAAATTATTGTATAATTAAATTAAGTTAATTTAAATCATTAATTAGAACATTATTCATCTATAATTATTTTCCTAGTGTATATTCATTATAATAAGTTCATTTATTTTTTTTCCACTCTTATCAGTTACTTGAGGTGGTTTAGTTGATTTTTACGTGACTCTCTTGATATGTTGAACATGGTTACATTTATCAAAAAAATAAATTAAAAGAATATATAATATTAATATAGTTATAAATATAATTTCTATACATAAAAATAAATTTTAAATTTATCCAAGTTAGGTGATAATGGAAGGAGAAATCTGTTATATATGTGGAGGTGGTAGTCCACATATACACATATACAAAACTTTCTTATTCCATAAAATAGAAGGGAGGTAGAAATTAAATATTAATAATTTATGATTTATAATTGATACACAAAAAATATATTTATTCATCATGTTTAAACTTGGTATCAGTCATGAAAGGTGGTGATGAAAAATATAAACCGCATCGCTTTACGAAGGAAGTAGTCCACGCACATGCACAATCGATGCTTATATTTTTGAAATTGGATTCATGAGGATGAATAATTATGGTTAAGTAAATATAAAAAATTTAAGTATATAAATTATACTAAATTAATTATATTAATGGGGATATTTTATAAAACTATAATAAAAATTAAGAAAAAACACTAAGAAGAAGAAACACTCACGTCGAGGACTTAGAATTTCCTTCGAAATCTCCTTGGAAATGAAGGGATTAGGATAAATAATTGTGGAAAAAGGAATTATGGAATTTAAAGTAATTAAATTAGAGGTAATTAGGGTATAGTTTCAAGAGTAATTATAATAGCATGTGAAGTACATACGGGTTGGAAGTGGTCTTATTTTATAAGTGAAGAAAAGGGAAATTTCCATGGAAAATAATGTTAAGTAAGGGGAAAGAATGGAATGTCATGAATGTTAGGTGAGGTAGGTAATGTAAGGTTGGTTATACATGTAGGTAATACCATAAAACCAAATTAATTACTTCTATAAGGTCTAAATGTCATTTAAACTTTGGAAAATTTATGCATCATTAGATTACTCTCTTAAACAATAATTAGTCTTAATTAAATATTAATCATGGTAATTAATATATTACAAAAAAGAGGAAAATTCCATCAAAATTCAATATTTTGAATAAAAATTTGTCATCTATTTTATCTAATTCAATTTCTAAATAAGGAAAAATTTACTTTTAAATTAAAACATATAATATATCCAAAAAAATATTTTATAAAAAAATAATTATTTTGTTCAAAAATGTTAATAATTGGTTTTTAATCATTATATATTAAATATATTAAATAAATATATATAATTTTTTAAATTTTTTTCTAATAAATATTTAATACATTCTCTTATTATAATAATACTGTAATTAGTGATAAAATTATTAAAGATCGATATTTTCACTATTCACCTAAAAATAAATATTTGAGAAAAATCCTAGAAATTAATAGTAGGATTATTTTGGTATTATAAATTAAAATATATCTTTAATTATATCTAATTAAAATTAAAAAAATTAAATATCTAAATTTTAATAGAGAGTACAAAATAAAAATTGATTTTATTAAAAAAGGACTTTCTTAAACATTAAGCATTTCCAATATTATTTCATAAAGATTTTATAATTTAAAAATTTTAGTTTTTTATAATATATAGATATCTTATATATTATCATAATTATATCTTCAAGACGATTAATTTAATTTACTAATGTATCACAACCTTCATTTTAATGTGTGCAATTAAAGATATTGTACTAAGAATTATTTAAAGGAATATATATATATAGTGGAAGCACAATATGTTACATTCTTCCCCACTTAATATCCCCCTACCCCAAATTTCAATGCGTATAATAAGGTGAAAATATTTGAGGGTACTTCTCTTTCATGGTCTCTTCAGGTTACCACATTGCCTCTTTATATATATGGTTTCTACAAAGTACTTCGACAAGGTGAGCTGTATTATTATGAAAATATTTGTCTCTACGGTCCAAGATCTTCACCAGATGCTCTTCATATGAGAGATAATACTCCAATTGTACCATATCTAAATTTAGTACATGTGAGGGGTCTAGTATGTACTTAATCAAGATAGATACATGGAACACATTATATACTTTTCTTAGGTTTGGAGGGAGTGCTAATCAATATGCCACAACACCATTGCTTTCTAGGATCTTATAGAGACCAATGTACCTCATACATAGCTCCCCTTTATTCCCAAACCTCAAGAATATCTTCCACGAAGATATTTAGAGAAACACATTATCCCCAACTTCAAACTCATTGTTTTATCGATGATAATCAACATAACTCTTATATCAAATCTATGCTGGTTTGATGTGATGTTGAATGATCTTAAAATTATCTACCAGTTCATCGACCATCTCAGGTTCTAACAACTTTATTTCACATACTTCAACCTAGCACTTAGGTGTATTACATATCTTCTATCACGAACCAGCCTAGGTACCCTGGTAACCCAATAATCGAGCCAGCCCTGACATGAACTGAAGGGAATTCCTGATCCACACAAGTTGGCAACTAGCACCTAGCATCATACAACATTTAAGTGGGAACGATTTTGCAAAATAATGCGGAAGAAAAAGATAACAAACCAATATAAATATAAAAAAATACCAATGGGAGTAAAGTACTAGAATACCATGAGGCACAAAAGACCAAAGTACTGAAACCCAAGTACTAAAATGGACAAAAAAGCCTCAAGGTCCCTAAATACACAACTCACCAAGACCACAGTTTTGTAGCTGGATCCACATCCAATAGATCCCTTCCCTTTGCTTGAACCTGAAAGAAGAAATTCTAAAAACACCTGAAAGAAAAAAGTAGGGTTTCAGCCTAAGCCCAGTAGGATACCACCAAAGATTCCATAACAAATTCAAAATATACATTATCCAAATAAAAGCTTTAAATTTTCAAAATAAAATAGTTTTTCAATTCAAAATAACATTTAAACAAAGCATGATATCCATTTTCAAAATGATGAAAGATACTTTTAAAGAACAATATTTTCTTTACAAAAGACGAAACATTTCTAAAACAACAGATTAAGAAAAAGATTTATAAAAAATAATTTATATAAATTCAGTAGGATTGTAAATCAATTGAAACAACATTGGTATACATTTATATCTCAAATATAAATATACATGTGAACAACAAGGCCATCTGCAAAAAGGTATGATAGTATTAACCAGATATAGGATTCTACACTCTCTAAGTGAACTCAAAAAATTTGTATAAACACGTCCCTATGAAAATGGACAAAGGAAACTCATCTCCAACCCATTGGAGATTTGACCAACTTCATGTATATTTTAGAACATTGTAATAGCATATAGTGTATCCAAATAACTCACTAACTACCTAAGGCTTGCTTGCACTCTTACACAATGAGCTATTTATTTTAAGATTTGCTTAAAATACAATAAATCCCATTCCTTAATTTAAAAAAATGACAATTTATTTCCATTTAAAACCAAAATAGGTTTAATAAAAAAGAATGCCTTTTGTACACTATAAAACACCTGTGTTTCTATCAAATCATTTTAATCCATTTTCATGAGTTTGAAATCCATTCAAAACTAATTCCATGCTTTTAAAAATTCATTTTCAAAATTAAATCCAACAATTTAATTGAAATCATTTCCATTAAATACATAATTTAAATTCAACAATTTAAATTAGTCAATTTACACAAACCCACCCCAATTCATCGGAATTGGGGGTTCTCCAAATTTCCATGCCAAAACCATTTCAAATCTCCCAATTCAATAGAATTGGGTTTTATAAAGAAAGTTGAAAGAAAGTTTAAGAAATTGAATTTATATCAGCTATTGAAATAAATCAAGCAATACAATGGTAATCAATTTTGAAAAATCGGGACAGAACCCCCTACCTCTTCTAGAAACACAACACTCGCAGTGACACCCATTGACGAGAAAAAAGGTGTAGAAAATCTCAAAACTCAACTTAGAAGAAATATCCAACACCACAAGACATAAATCCATAAATTTCCTAGATTATCCAAGAAAAATCAAAGAGAGGAGGAAGATAGAAACTTAAAGAATAAGGGAGAACACTTACCCAGGAATCGTACCACAAGATAAAGGATGATTGAAAGCTGATCAGATCATTTCATAAGGTGGTGTGCCTATGAAAATTTCCTAGGAAGGTTCTAGGTTTGATAGAAATTAAGAGACGATAAAAGGAATGAATAAAAGTATCCACACACATGACTAAGATCTGGGCTTGGGTCGGGTCACAACGTGTACCCAAGTGTTATGATATGTAGTCCACATTGAATAAGTACACCAAAAAACCCATCCTCTAGGGTTAAAAACTGATATTTTCACCCTACATGATGTGTACCCACCGTTCACGACATGTACCTACTCACAACATGACCTCTCCCTTCACAATTTTATGTAGAAACCAGTACACGATGTGTAGTTCAGGTACACGATGTGTACCTGTTCTATAGACTATAGTAATCCTATAAAAACACCTCTAAAACTTTGAACCAAAGGGGAAACTTAAATAAATGAAAAAAAATTACCCAATCAAGGTAACATGATGTTACAAACTCCCCACCATAAAAAATTTCTATCCCCAGAAATCCTATGAAAAAGATTCCATGCCAAAGAGATGAGTACAATTCTCCCTCATCAGTGCCTCACATTCCCACATCTTGTGACTATTAGAGCTATACTACCATAGTACACGAACTGAAGGTATCATCCTCCCCCAAAGTACCTTAGCCTTATAATCAAATATCCTAACTGGTCACTTAGTCAAAGATAAATCAAGCTTAATCTCAAGATCATTCCAGATCAAAACATGAGATATATAAGATAGATACTTTCTCAGCTATGATTCATGGAACATGTTATGTATTGAATTCAGCTACGGTGGAAGTGCCAAATGATATGCAACCTTCCCCACCTAATCGACCACCTCGAAAGGTTCCACAAAGTAAGGATAAAGCTTCCCTTGACTCCCTATCCATCGATGAACAAACTGGGGTGAAAACTTTAAGAACACCTGAACACCAACTGAAAACTCCAAAGTTCGTCGACATCGATCAACATAAGACTTATATCGTATTTGTGCTATAAACATCCTTTGAAGAATCACCTGAATCTTTGCTGTCATCTCATATACTAAGCTTGGTACAACCAAGGAACTTTCAACAACCTCCAAACAGAATAATGGATATTTACAAGGCCGACCATATAAGGAATCAAAAGGTTCCATTATGATTTTAGACTGGTAAATTTTGTTATAAGAAAACCCAACCAGCTTTAAGTGATCATACAAATCCCTACTGAGTTGAAGAACACAAGCGTAAAGCATATCCTCAAGAATATGTATAGCCCTTTCTGTCTGGACATATGACTATGGATGGTAGGCTGTGCTCAAATGAACCTAAGATCCTAGTGCCTCCTGAAGGCCTCTCCAAAAGCGATAAGTAAACTGAGGATCTATATTAGAGACTATATCATATGGAAATCTGTGTAAGAGGACAATCTCTTTCATGTAGAGATTTCCCAACTCTTCATCTTTGAATGTATCTCAAATGGGTATAAAGTGATCCAACTTGGTTAACCTGTCGATCACAACCCATATAGTATTATTCCTTCTCAGGGTACATGGAAACCAAACCAAAAAGTCCACAGATATCTCATACCACTCACAACTAGGAACTGGAAGTGGCTGAAGTAAACTTGAAGGTTTATGGTGCTCTTCTTTCACTTGATGACACGTATAGTAATGAGAGAATAACTCAGAAATGTCTTGTCCCATACTCATCCACAAAAACTACTCCCTCACATCATAAAACATATTAGTGGTTCCTAGGTGCACAAATCAATGAAAATTATAGAAATCCCCCATCAATTTCTTTCTTACTGCTAATATCACAATGAAGCGATTACGATAGAATAGAATGCCCTCTTTGAAGAATGACCATTGGGAAATTGTATCCCCAACATAAAGGGATTATCTAATGCTACAGAACTCATTATCAAGATCTTGATCTTAAAGAATCAACTCAAGAAGAGTAGACGTCAACTGCATGATATCTAAAGAAATTTCATCCCCTTTCTCTTGAACTCCAATATGCAACTGTTAAAAGAGATCCATCAAATTCCACTCTTATAAGGATTCTTTCACTATCTAGGTTAAAAGTTTCCTACTCAATAAATATGCAATGAAATTCCCTTTCCCTAGGGTATAAGCGATTCCAAAGTCAAAAGACTATAGGTAATCTACCCAAGGCCTCTACCAAAGATTCAAATATTTTTGGTAAAAGATATAAATCAGGATTTTATGGTCTGATACACCATAAAAATTTCACTAAAAAGGTAGTGCCACCAACTCTTAAGTGCGTGGATCACTACTTCAAGTTCTAGGTCATGGGTAGGATAATTCTTCTCATGTGACCTAAGCTAATGAGATCCACATGATACTACATGATCACCCTACATAAGAATGCATCCTAAGCCTAAACCTGATGCATTATAAAAGAACACATAGCCCTGCCTGGATTTTAGAAGTGTTAACACTGATGTAGTAGTCAAAAGATTATTTATCTCAACAAAAGAACTCTGACATTTATCATCCCATGAAAACATCACCCTATTCTGAGTTAGAGTAGTCATCATAGAATACAACTTCGGGAAGTCTTTAATGAAACTTTGGTAATATTCAATTAATCCCAAGAATCTCTGACTCTCAAAGAAATTTCATGGTTTATCTGAAGTCATATTAGCCTTAAAATTCTCAAGATCAATTGATACAACCTATTCAGACACCATGTGTCCCAATAATTTCACCTCCTAAATCTAGAAATCACATTTTGAAAGCTTGGAATAAAGGTGGTGATTTCTCAATAGACTCAAAAAGTTTCTCAGATGTTGCATATGATCCTCCTTAGACATAGAGTAGACAAGAATGTCATCCACATAGACTACCATAAAGGTATCCAAATACTTGTGGAAAATATTTTTCATTAAATCCATGAAAACTTCAGGAGCACATTTCAGACCAAAGGGCATGACATGGTACTCAAAATGGACATACCTACTCTAAAATACATTTTTCTAAATGTCATATTGTTTTATCCTCAACTGATGGTAACCATATCGAAGGTCAATATTTGAAAACCAATTTTCACCTTTCAGCTGAACAAACAGATCATCAATCTTTGGAAAGGGAAATTTTTTCTTTATTATAACTCAATTTTGATTTTGATAATCAACACATAAGTGAAGATAACCATCATATTTTTTAGTGAAGAGAACCGGTGCTACCCTAAGTGACATACTTGGATGGATAAATCCTTTCTAAAAAAGATCATACAGCTGGGACTTTATCTCTTTCAATTCATCTAGATCCATTCATTAAGAGGTTATAAAGACTGGTTCAGTTCTAGGCATTAAATAAATAGAAAAATCAACCTCTCACTAACGGTAGACCAGAGAAATATGAAGGAAACACGTTGAGAAACTCAATAACGAAAATAGTAATATCACTACCCATTGAATCTCACTCCAAGTTAAAATCCAACACTGATATTACTTTCCCCAATTATGGATAATAAGTTCCTGCTCTTCTCATCCTTGGGGTCATATTCTCCTTGAAAGACAAGAGGCACACCATTGGGTGTTGTAAAGTAGACCCGTTAAAGATAAAAATAAATTCGGGATTTTTTGGAAATAATCATATCCATCCCAAATATAATGTCAAGAGATTTCATATCAAGAACTAGAAACCTCTAAGCTAGCTCAACATCTGATAAAGAGAAGAAACAATCTAGACTATGAAGATCATCCCCTCTCTTTATTCCAAGGTGTGTAGTAATATCCATTGAACAAGATAGTCTCTCCATAGGAAGGTTTAGAAGATTTACAATACAGGTTGAAATAAAAGAGTGAGATTCACCAGTATCAAAAAGAGTAGTCACTAATGATGAAACAATGGTAATGCTACCTCTCACAGTCACTGGACCCATGTCTACTTCCTCTGAATACTCTTCCACTATGTGAAGAAGCTTCATTCCAGATGCCTATGGCTGAACCCTTTTTTCAATAAATCATTTGATTAACCAATATTTTTTGGAGGAGGTGAGGATCATGTCCCACTACATGGAGTAGAGAAATGATGGTAGAACCACTTCGAGTGACTTGAACATCCATAGGAGCTATTGTTATTGGGTGCCTCAGTGAAAATCCTCCTAGAATTTCCTGGATTTCCACACTAATAGTAAGTTAAAGAACTTCCTCCTAGAGTGGTAGGAGGTCCGGAAGGACTCTTCCATAGAGAACTACTATGAGGATTATCACACTTCTGTTTTACTTTGAAGGAACCAATGATAACACTAGGAGAAAAATGAACTCCCATCAACCTTGACTTTCCAGAAAAATCCATATCAACCATTATCACCCTATCCAACACATCAACATAAGTGGGAAGCTTCAGCAAGAAAACTTGAGAATGGATAATTGATCAAATTCCCAACTCAAACCATCAAGCCTTCATCCTCTCATTAGATACAATCTCAGGAGAAAAATTTACCATCTCAGAAAAGCGATTTGAATACTCATTCACAGTTTTGTCGGCCTGCTCAAGATTTAATAACACTACATCGTTAGCAAAAACCATTGAATCTGGATCGAAATAGTCGGTGAAAAGAACCTTGAAGTCTTTCCACTCTAATCCCTTAGGTTTCCCTTCTGTGACCATCATGTCCCACCATCTCCTGCTCCATCCTTCTTGCACGAAGGTGGCACACTTCACCCTGATCATGTCCGGTGTCTCTAAGAACTCATATAGACATTCTATCTTTCCCAAACATTAATTAGCATGTTGAGTGTCAGTGGAGTCTTTAAAGACAGGTTGAATCTGGAGAAAGAACTCTTGAGAATGATTCATAATAACATCCCCGTAAGGGTCCATAGCTGGAGCCTGAGTGGGAACTGGAGGTGGTGCTTGTCCCAAATCTTGGACAGTGCATACAATCACCTTAACCAGATTTGGATCAAAAAAAGGTTTTTCTTGCTGAGGTTCAGCAACATCCACTTTTTGCATCCTATTCGCACATCTTCTTGGAGTTATGATGCTACAAAACATCAGAAGAGAAAGGAAGATATTAGATTAACACTCAAACTAAGTAACAAGAGAAAAAAAATTCTCTAGAGAAGGAACAAAAATATTTGGATTTAAATCTATCTAAATCTTAATTGGGAAAATACTAGTACTAATCTACATGATGCCTTTCCCTAACCACCCCTAGTGACCTAAGGTTCATTTCATTGAGAGATGGAAGACACTCAATAGAAACTACCTTCTATATCCTGAAAAGATTTTAAAAATGCATACAAACTTCAAGACGAAAGCTGAACAACCTCATTTTGATACCAATTTTTCATGAACCGGCCTGGGTACCCTGGTAACAAGATAAATGAGCCAGTGCTGACATGACCTGAAGGAAACTCCCGATCCCCATGGGTTGGTGACTAACACTAGGCATCATAAAAAATGCAAGTGGGAATGATTTTTCCATAAGAATGCAGAAGAAAAAGATAAAAAATAGTATGCATATTAAAAGAAAAATCCACTGGGAGTAAAGTACCAGAATGCCACGAGGTAAAAAAGACCAAAGTATTGAATCCCAAGTACTAAAATGAAAAATAAACAACCCCAAGGTCCTTAAGGATACAACTTACCAAGACCACATTTCATCAGCTGGATCCACCTCTAGGAGATCCATTCCCTTTGATAGAACCTGGAAGAAGAAAGTCTACAAAAACCCAAATAAAAAAGTGGGGTGTGAGCCTAATCCCAATAGGACACTAACAAATATTTCATAATAGATTCCAAATATAGGTTATCCAAAGAAAAACATTCAATTTACAAAATAAACAAGTTTGGAAATTCAAAAGAATATTTAAACAAAGAATGGTATGAATTTTCAAAATGATGTAATGATACTTTTAAAGCATATGCTTTTCATTAAAAAAGAAGGAACATTTCTAAAACAACAGCTTAAGTAAAAAATTTATATAAAACAGTTTATATAAATTAATAAGGCATGTAAATCAGTTAAGAAAACATTGGTATAAATTTATATCTAAAATATAAATAAACAAGTGAGAAACTCAGTCATCTAACAAAAGGTACAATAGTATTAACTAGATATAAGATTCCACACTCTCTAAGTGAAATTAGCAAAATGTGTATACACACATCCCTATGACACTATCCAAATGCGACTCATCACTAAAAAATCAAGGATTCAACCCAATTAAAGTATGTTTTAGAACATTGTAATAGTTTAGAGTGTATCCAAATAAATCACCAACTACCTAAGGCATACATATGTTCTTAAACGATGGGATCTTTATTTTAAGACTACCTAAAATACAATAAATACCATTCTTCCATTTCAAAAAAAATTACAATTTCTTTACATTTAAAACCAAAAAAAAATTTATTCAAAAATATTCCTTTTCCACAAGATAAAACCACCGGGTTTCTATCAAATCATTTTAAGAAATTTTCATGAGTTTGAAATCCATTAAAAACCAATTCAATCCTTTTAACAATTCATTTTCACAATTAAATACAACAATTTAATTAAAAACTTTTCCATCAAATCCACAGTTTAAATTCCACAATTTAAATCAGTCAATTTCCACAAACCCACCCCAGTTCAATGGAGTTGGGGGTTCTCCAAATTTCCATTTCAAAACCCTTTAAAATCTCCCAATTCACTAGAATTTTGTTGTATAGAAGCATTTGAAAGAACGTTTAAGTAATTGAATTTATATTAGTTATTGAAATAAATCAAGAAATAAAATGGTAATAAATTTGACCAAATCGGGATGGATCCACCTACCTCTTCTCGAAACACAACACTCGCAACGACACCCTTCATTGAGAATGATGATGTAAAAGACCTCAAAACTCAACCTAGAATCCATAACCAACAACAAAATACATAGATAAATCAATTTTTTAGATTATCCAACAAAATACCAAGAGAGGAGGAAGATATAAACTTGAAGAACAAGGGAGAACAGCTACCCGGGAATCGTGCCATAAGAGAAAGGAAGATAAAAAAGCTGATCAGATCTTTCTGGAAGGTGGGGAATCTCTGAAAATCACCTAGGAAGGGTATAGGGTTGATATCAATAAAGATACACTGAAAGTAATGAATAAAAATATCCATATGCATTACTTAGGCCTAGGTATGTGTCGGGTCATGATGTGTACCCAAGTGTCATGAAGTTTAGTCTACGCTAGATAAGTATGCCAAAAACCCATCGTCTTGGGTTAAAAACTGACAATTTAACCCTACACGACATATACCCACCATTCATGATGTGTACCTACTCATAGCATGACCTTTCCCTTCACGACTTGTATCCAACAACCAATACATGATATTTACTTCAGGTACACAACATGTACCTATTCTAGAGCCTTTAGTAAACCCAGAAAACACCTCTAAAACTTTGAACTGAAGGGGAAACTTAAATAAATTGAAATAAATTACCCGATCAAGGTAACATGATGTTATATATTCTCATATAGGGTTTTATATGGGTCAATTTGGATGATTGTGTCAAAAATTTGTTTATAAGAGAACTTGAGAAGAGGAAGATATTAGTCCCAGAATCACTTGAAGTTCATAAAAAAATTTCTCAACATATCCTCAAGTTTTTGGATAGAAAATTAATATTAGAAATTAGTCTAGGGATGATATGCCATACTAAATTCAACTCTATTTTTAGATCATGTTGAAGACTCTTATAGAACGGTTATGAAAACCTCAAATCTCAATCAGATACAATTGATAGTGGTTTCACATGCAGCCTCACCAATTATCTAATGTAAATATTTTTCTAGGTGATCAAGTACAAAATCCTCTTAAAAAGAAACAAAGTGAGAATACTTTATAAGATGATCCACCACAACCCATATGACATTGTTCCATTTTATGTCTTTGGATGACCCATGAAAAAATCAATATAAATGTTTTCCCATTTCTATGTAGGTATGAGAAATGATTGCATCATCCCTTTAGAATTTTATTCTCATCCTTTACTTGCTGATACATCAGGAACTTTGATGAATATTACACAATCTCATTATTCGTATTTTCTCACCAATAGTGCTCTAGGATATCTCTATACATATTTATACTTCTTGAGTGGATGGAAAATGTTATGATATGACCACTATTCAAATGATAATTCTTCAACTCCAGTTTAGAGGATAACTATATTCATTTCCCAAATCTCACAAACCCCTCATTTTCAACCTTGAACTCAAGGTTTTTTCCTTCCTCACGACATCCACCTTCTTTTATATCTCCACACAATCCTTTTGATCTTTCTTAATCTTCTCAAGTAGAAATGGATGAAAAATCACTTGAGAAAGGTACAATGATGTTACTTCCATTATGAATCCCATGTAGATCCTTTAAATGTCTAATATTATTAGATCCCTCTCAATTCTATAATTAATATTATTAAAGGATCCTTTCTAGTTAGATAATCTACCACTTTATTTACTTTCCTAGTATGGTAGTAGATTGAGCAGTCATAGTCCTTGATTAGATCTAACCATATTTTATGGAACATAATAAGATCCTTAGGCGTGAATATATATTTTAGACTCTTATGTTATATATATATATATATTTCAAACTTATCACCATAGAGATAATGTAACCAAATATTCAATGAGAATATCACTACAAACAACTCAAGAACATGTGCTGGATAGTTCTTCTCATGAAATTTTAGCTTCCTTGAGGTGTAAGCTATCACTTTATCATTTTACATTAGCATAAAACCTAATACCTTATTTGAAGAATCATTTTATACCAGGAAAATTTATCTACTTTTGGGTAGTGTAAGTACCATTGTAGAGATAAGCCTCGTTTTCAATTCCATGATGCACTCTTCACATTCATTATTCCAAAAAAAAAACATTACTACCTCCTGATTTATCCTGGTTAGTGGGTTTTATAATCATGAAAAGTTTATCAAAAATCATAGGTAATACCAAGATAGTCCATGGAAACTATAGATCTCTATTACAGATTCTAGTATAATCCACTCAATTTATTTTTTCATATACGGGTCTACAAATATCCCTTTGCAGGTGATAACATGCCCCATGAATTATACTTTCTCCATAAAAAACTCACATTTACTATACTTTTCATATAACTTCTCCTTCCTTAATTCTTAAGAATAGTAATCAAATACTCCTCATGTTCCTCATTACTTTTGGATTATATAGGAATATCATCAATAAATACTACCAAAAAATTTTGAAGATAATATCTAAAGAATCTATTCATTAATTTGACAAATATTTCAAGATTTTTCATGAGTTTGAACATCATAACTATGAACTCATACCGTGCATTCCTTTTACAAAACACAGTCTTATGAATATGTACTCTATTAACATTTAACTAATGATATTATGATCGATGGTCTGCTTTTTAGAGGTATTGAGATCCACCAAATGATCGAATACGTAATCTATCAATGGAAACATATAATTATTCTTTATCATGATATTTTTGAGTTCATTATAATTAATTCATAGACACGTTGACAAATAATTCTCCATGAAAAAGAGAACTAGTGCACCCCATGTTGAAGAAATTGGGTGTATGAAACCCATGTCAAGATTTTATTGTAATTTATTCTTCAGTTCTTCTAGTTTAATGGGGGCCATTCAATATGGATTATTGGATATTGAAAATGGTCTCAGTATAAGTTCACTTGAGAACTCAACCACTCTATCTAGAGGAAGAATGTAAACTCTTCAAGAAATGCATAAAAATAATCCTTTATAATAGGAATATCATCAAGAGAAGTCCTCTCCTTTGATTCAATTATTTGACATAGATAATATTTCTCATAAGGAAACAATATCCATGACTTTGGAGAATATTATGAAGAATATTCATCCTCATCCATACACTTGTATAGAATACGAGGATAATTCCGATTATGGAATGTGATTTCCTTTTCCTAGAAGTTAATGTGATCTCTAAACAATGAAAACTAGTCCATTCCTAGTATAACATTGAATTATACTAAAGGAATTATGACATGGTCCAATGGGATATTCATACAATATAGAACAATTAGTGAAGAGTTACATTCTTGAGATGAAATAATCGATCCATTATTGGTTTTCCCAAATAATTTAACCTCCATGTTTTGTGGTGATGTTTGAATAGTTCTATTAAACTTGTTTCATATTAAATAATGAATAGAACAAGAATCAAAGATCATGTTCACTATTCTTAAATGAATAACTAGCACACCTTTCACCGCATCATTTTATTTCTCAACCTTCATAGTGATAAGAGTATAATAACACCCTATCTCTCTTGACCTTGGAGATTTTTCCCATTATTTAGCTTCTACTACCATTGGATTAGTGAATTTATTTGCATAATTTTTGTGTTCAGTGTTGTTGTAACACTGGAAAATAGGCTTAGGATTGATCTTGATTTTTTATTAAATTAAATTAGTGGGATTTTACCTCAAACATCAACTTGTGTTAGCTATATGCCCTTCCTTTCCACACGTAAAGCACTTCTTGGTCTCCTTGAGATAGTTTCCTGGATGTTTCTTCCCACACCTTGATAGGTAAGATGTCGGAACTTCTTACTATCATTGTTTTTATCTAGTGACTCCCAAAGTTTAATCTCCATTTTCCTTTTATTATTTCGAATACCATGAGAATCACCCATTTCCTCCCGCACTTTGAGGGACCATCAAAAAAGTTATTCATAACCATTAATATCCCACACCAATAATTATTTTAAATGTATAAGCTTGACCCACTAGAGAAATGGTCAATATTTATTTTAGGGATCATCTGTGAAAATCACATGAAGTTTGGATCATAATAACTAATAAACACATATTCATTTTTCTTAAGTGATAGAATCTCCATCCCTATTTTAAGATAAATAGAGAATGAGAAATAATTATTGATAAAAATACTCTTGAACTAATCCGACTCCATGGATTCTATGTACTACTTATAGGTCCAGAAAACACCATGAGAGGGGAGGGATGAATCAGGGTTCCAAATTTTTCTTTTAAAGTGAAGGATCTTATTCCCATGTGGGTAGGAACTTATTAAACCTATCTGATAGAATTTTTTAGTAATTAAACATTCACATACAAAAAAACATGATAGTTTTACTTGGTTCACCACTAAGGGATATTCCAAGTAGAATACACCAATAGAGTGTTGGTTATACCTAAATCCAATACGTTTTACTAGTTATTTTGGAATAACATAGTTGAGACACACCAATTCTATGCCAGAAACACTTCCTTTACAAGAATTTTAGGGATAAAATATTACCTACCTCAGAACACTTACACAAACTCCCCCTATCTCACAATATCAGGTGAAGTATTACCCAATTTAACAACTTTAAGGTCACATCAGTAGATTGGGAATTTATGTATTTGTCCCAGATTATCAAGAGACACTGCTTTCTCTATAGTCTTGAGTTGATGAACTTGAAAGAACTATTCACTTAAACCAAATGTTTGACACAACTATTCATGAAGCTCCCAACATTTGTGAAACCCAATTTATGTTTCAAAGAAATACCATCCTTCATGAACCCACACACTTTATAAATGCTCCGAACGTTTATGAAGCAATAATACTTCACGAACTCCTATCCTTTGAAAATATCCCAAACTTTGTGGAACTCACAGTCTTCACAAAACTACTAGTCTTTCTGAAACTTTCTAATCTAATATTCCTTCGCATCAATCAGTTCATATCCATTCACTTCATGAATCTTAATCTCACAAAGGTTTCCTAATTCATGATGATTTTATGATTAGGTAGAACTTCAGGAAATCAGATCAATTCATCCATTTCTCCAATTATATTCATTTCAAATGAAGTGGGTGTGTCCACCTATTTATAGGTTCATCCATTCGAGAACATCCCATGATCCCAGTAGCCTTTTCACAAACCTCCAAAAAATTCTCATGAATCTCCTTCATTCAAGAAGAACTAGTGAAATTTAACCCATTCGTAAAGGTTCTTATAGTAGCCAAGATTCACTATCATTCCACTTAGTGTTCACGATACTCATTTTTGATGCTCGACATCTTCAAAAAACCCAGTATTTGAAAAACCTTGTCTGTATGAAACTCATTCATATACCATATTTATGAGGATTCAATCCTAGAAATCAAAATTTCATAAAGCTTTCTACTTCCTCCTATTATCGAGCATAAACATTTTGGTAAACACTAGAAAATGATGCCACCTTAAACACTAAATCCATATTCACTGTAAGATATATTGTCTTGGAAACTCCCTGATCAACCGTAGCATGGATTGATAAGAAACACAAAATACACTCCATTTCTAGCAATGAAAAGCCTTGGTTCTACTAATATCCCCCTTTGGGTTTGTTAGAAACCTATAGAAGAATTCAATAAAGAACCATCCTCGAACAAGAACCTAATTGGTTTGAAATAACTCATACATCACTCTAAGTCTATATGAGAAAATATTAGTGTAAAAAATAAGAGTTGTAAAAGAGAATTTTATACCGCCATAGACCAATGACCAATCCTACAAACCAAAATACTCAAATACTGTAAACCAAAAAACTCATTGAATTTCACTTATGTACCCATTTGGAGAGAAACCCAGGGATCCTATATTTGTACTGTTAGTGATAAAAAAACACCCCCAAACTGTATCTACCCCATAAACCTTCAACACTTCCATAAGTAGATTAAAACAGTTAAAAAAATGGGGAGAGGGGACAAAGAATAACTTCCTTACACACTGGGAGGTGGATGAACACCGAGGTTCAACTAATGTTTGTTGAACACATGTGCTACTAAAGGCTTAGTCATAATGGCAGCCACTTGGTCATAAATTCCAACATTATCCATTTTAATCACACTATGTTCACACTTTTCTTTGATGAAGTGATATCTAATCACAATATGTTTGGTAATATAGTGTTTAACTATATTCTTTATAAGATTGATCATGCTCTTATTATCACAATGAATCACCATCAATTGTTTTTCCTCATCACTAATATCATTTAGTTATTGTTTCATTCAAAATAGTTGAGTGAAATCTTTTACAATAGATATATACACTGATTCATCTATACTAAGATAATTTCTTTTTTGTTTCATTCTCAACCAACCCACACATTTGTTTCCAATGAATACTGCTCCACCACTTCTGTATTTTCTATCCACTACATCTCCAACAAAATCAACATAAAAAATACCTGATAATTAATTATCTCTTTCTACTGCAATGTATAAGACAAAATTGAGTTTACCTTAAATATACCTCATGATTTGTTTAAATGTTTCCAAATGTTCCTCCATCATATTAAATTAAAAGAGGGCCACTAAGAATTCTGAAAAAAATGATATCAGCCCATATTTTAGTCAAGTATAATTACCTTCCAATGATTCTCCTATATAAGGCGGGATCCACAAATGTCCCATCCTCATGATTTCCAAGTTTTTCCCAACCGTAATTAGAGTAGACATTGGTTTGGAGTCATGCATGTTGAATTTATTCATAAGATCTATTGTATATTTTTCAGGAAAAATAAAGGTGTAATACTTATTTTGAAGCACCTGGATCCTCAATAAGTATGTGAGTTCATCAATCATGGACATTTAAAATTCTAATTTCATGTGATTATAAAATTCTTCCACTGATCCCTACCTTCTTCTACCAAAAATAATTTCATCCACATACACAAGCACCATAAATTTATCTTTATGATAATTCTCTATGTAAAAATAATGATTAACACCTCCTATTTTGAATTCAAGATTCTGAAGATAACCATTCAGTTGAGAATACCATGATAATAGTGCATGATTCAGACCATAGAGAGACTTATTTAATCTACACACATCCATCTCATAATTTCCAATCATAAATCACAATGGTTGGTCAATGTATACTTTTTCTTCAAGGACACCATTTAAGGTTTCTGTTTTGACATCCATCTAATAAAATTTGTACCCTCTTTGAATTTCAACGTAAAGGAAGATTATGATCAACTCCAATCTAGATACTGAATAAAATGTTTCTTCAACATTAATGCCATTAATTTGAGAATATCCTTTACACACCAACCATGCCTTATTTTTAATCACATTTCCATGATCATCATTTTTTTTAAAGATCCACTTTGTTCGAATCACATTGTGATTTTAAAGTATATTAACAAGATCCCATTTTCGATTCTTGTCATTATAATACAGTTCTTCATTCATGGCATAAACCCATGATTGATCCTTCACTACTTCTTCAAATGAGGTTCGTTCCACAATTTATAGGAAGGCAAAATGTGATTCATTCCTCATTCTAATTATCTGTGTAGGTGTGTTCCAATCCCCAATGATGTTGGATTAATCAATTTATGATCTTTTATTTCTCCTGTAAGGTTTTGATGAACATTATTCAAAAACGGTTTCCTCTTATAGTTATTCTTTTAAATCAACATTATTTTATGATCCCTAAATGTTTTTCAAGCCTTCCACTATTTTTGCATTTGAATCGATCCCATTTCAACTTATTATTCATCATAAACCTTATCAACATATGTTATACTTGAGGTATTTATGGTTTTATCTTCAATGATCTTGACATACATACTTTCCAAAATCACTATAAGATGATTATTGTAACATTTTTAGGATTTAATATTCATTGAATATATAAGGAATATTCCCTCATCGACATCATCACCATACTTTTTTTGATTTCCTTATTTGTTTTAGATGAAACATTTACTTCCAAAAAAAATGAAAATACTTCAAAGATATCTTATTTCCATACCATATCTCAAAATATATCTTGGTTTCTCCCATAAAAATCCCTGTATGATTTTGAGTGTCCACTACTACTTGAATATCCTATTTCCAATAATGATGGGAAACACAACTCTCAATTAATATAGTTCTATACATATAGTTCAACTATCAATTTTTGTGTTCAATAAACCCATTTTTTTGAGGGGTTATCATTATAGAAACCTCATAATTTATCTCATTTTTATAGGTTATTTTCTAATTCAATTGATGTTTATTCTCCTCTAATACCTGATTGTAGAATCTTGATTGTGTGGCCAATTTTTTTCTTATATCTTCTATAATAAATCTTCATGCAATTATGAACATGTTGTTTCCTCTACATAGACATTACACAATCCATTCTACTATAATAATAAATAAAAAGAATGAAGTACCTCTATCCATTTGTGCCAACCATATTCATTGGATAAAATACATCTATGTGGATAAGTTCAAGGAAATTTGATGCCCTTTTGTTCTTTAGGTGATATGAAATCTCAACCATCATACCTCACATGCATGCATCACATGTATTTTCTTGATCATGATTAAAATTGGGAGGGTATAAAACTATCTTAATATTATATATATATTCCATGATCTATTGATTAATGTGACCCAACCTCTAGTTCCACAAGTTGTTTTCTTCTTCAACTGTTAAGTAACAAGTGCTCTCTTTACTATCAACTTGGTATAAATTTTCATCTATTCTATATCCTTTCATGAGAGAATTAACTATATTTCCTTTAATGGTGCACCCCTTCTAATTAAAGTTCACTATCAGTACTGAGTCATAGAGTTGACTTACACTCAAGATATTGTGATGAAAACCCTCTATGTAGAGAACTTCAGTTTTCCTTACCTCATCATTTATCAGTTTTATATTTCCACTCCCTTCGATATTTAGAGCATCATCATTTCTGAATCTCACTATTCCATCAAACCTTATCTTAACATTCTTCAATAAATAATCATTTCCTATCATGTGGTATGAGCAATCACTGTTAAGAATCTAAGTGATACTGTTCTTTGTAGATTTGAGAGAAATTTATGCTAGGTTTTCTTTCTCAATTTTATTCTTTTCCTTCCATGATATAATTGATTGAGTGGAGGATAAAGATATATTTTCCAATATCTTTTCAATATATATGGGTTCATCATACTCATATTCAATTTCTAGTGGAGAATACCTATTTTCAAGAGTACCTCTACCTAGTTGGTAGGTATTAACATGTCTATGAGTTTTGTAGGTATTGTTCTCGCCTTTCCTTTTCCTACAATGAATAGCTTTATGGACGTAGTTAAAACAATGAAAAAAATATCCATAGAAAATATATATTCTATATGATGAAGGATATGGTATCTTTCTTCTTTTTCAACTTCTAGACACTTCCCCATTTAGATATCCCCTTGCCTCTTCATAGTAAGAAATTGTATGTACCATAAAGACACAGAGTTGACATTTCATAAGAAGAAATGTCTTCTCAATTCTATTCCTCCTCACGTCCCATTATTTTGAAAAGTTATTTTACTGGTGATCCTTTATGGATACTTGAAGATAATATTTAGCTATGTTTTCTATTTTATTCTAAAATTTATTTGTTAGGACATCATATGCCATTGTGATATGTTCAAATTTCCAATCCCCTTTATTTTGTCTCATCCTATTTCTAACCTTTGATGTTTCTACATCACAACCAATTTGAATTTTCCCATTATTGTGGATATTTGATATTTTAAGGAATTATATACTCCATTATAACCACATTTAGATCTTTATAGTATCTCTACATATGATAATCCCCATACTATAATTTCTTCTTAGTGTCCTTGGATTTTGATTTAGTTTCCATTTTACTCCTTAGAGTAACAACTTCTTCTTCAAGTCCCCTTACTATCATAGGATTTTCCACTAGTCACAATGTTAGGTGTTTGATGAATTTAACATTATAATAAATTGTATGTTTAAATTCAGAAACCTCTTCCAATATTTCAAGAGTTTTTATATATTCTTCTACCTCTCTTTTCAGTCGGTCATGTTCTGCTTCATGCCAATCAACATACTCTGATGTCTCTTTTAGCACAACTCTTATCTTTATATTTCTATTTATTTGATTTTAAATCTCACTAAGAGAACCCTCAAGTTCAATATTAATATAGAAACTCCAAATAACTATTTATCGTAATTTTTTATAGGTTCTACCTTTCAATTATATCAATTATAGATGCTTCGAGTTCAAATTTAAACTCTAGTTCTACATCCTCTAAAAAGACAGTATCGTCTTTTTATTATTTGTAGAAAAATCTCTTTATATGAAAATTATTTCCATATTTTAAGTCTCCTTTATTAGAAAAAACCATTCTTAGGATTCTGCGTGGTTTCTGCTTCAATTTCAATATCATCTAATTTCCTTGGGCATCGAGAGCCAATGGTCCCTACTTTACCACAACAAAAACAAGCCAATAGAATATATCCTTAAAATCCATCTTTCCCTATCTTTAATTTCATATAAAATAGAGAAATAATTTTTTGTTAATAATCATTAGTTAATATATAAATCTCATGTTTTTTAATGGTTTTGAATTCAATTTCCTTACTTACTCTAGTGGATGCATCTTTTGGTTTGACTCTCATTTCATATGCCACTAGTCTGCTTAGCAGATCATCAAGAGAAAGGTTAGAAAAATCTATTTCCTCAAGGGCCAATTTTTTTGGATTGTAAAGAGATGGGATCCTTATAAAGATTTTATTTACAATTTAAATATCCTTAAATTTCTTCTCCATGTCCTATAATAGCTCCAACAACTTTAGTAATGAGATTAAAGAATCTATCTACATTTTTATATGGATGCAATTTTAGATCATCAAACTGATTATGCAATACTTGAAGTTTGGAATCATATAATTTTTTATCATTGTAATATATATTTTTTAGTTTCTCAAACATGTAATTGGATGTAGTAAAACTCATCACCTTCAAATATATTTTATTATAAAGTGATGTAGTAAGAGAATTTTTATCTTTGGTATTTCTATAAAGAATTTTCTTTTTTGTTTTAGTCATAAACCGACCTGTCACATCAGTGAGTTGAATACCCTGAGTATTGGAAAAAAGAACATCCATCCTAATGGATCATAGATAATATATCATTCTATTCTTCCAAATCTTAATTTTACCTCCATAAAAAATAGAACTCCCGTAACATTCACTAAATTTTTCATAACAACAGAGAACATATTTAAAAATAATAACCTATATGCTCTGATAACACTTTTAGGACCCAAGAATACCCTGAGAGGGGAGGGGTGATTTAGGGTGTTAATTTTTTTTAAAAAAGATAGACATTTTTCCCACATTGGTAGAAACTTATTAAACCTGTCTGATAGAATTGAGCAGTAATTAAAAATTCGGATACCGAGAGACAACACAATAGTTTTACTTATTCACCACTAAGGTCTAGTCCAAGGACCATACAACATAAGTGTGTTTTTCATACCTAAATCCAATAATCTTCACTAGTTATTGTGAAATAAATTTTTTTAGACACAATCAATTTGTGACAGGCACACTACCATTACAAGAATTTTAGGGATAACACACTGCCTCCCTTAGAACAGTTTCATTGAATCACCCTAGAACACTACATTAGGTGAATTCTTACTCAATTTAACAACTTTATGGTCACATTAGTAGATTCAAAATTTAATTATTTTACCTAGATTATAATAAGACTCTACTTGCACAATAGTCCAGAGTTGATGTACTTGATAACACTATTTACTTAAACTACATGTTCAACACAACTGTTCATGAAACTCACAGTCTTAAAAAAACACCATTTATGTTTCAAAGAAATACCAGCCTTTGCGAACCCATAGAATTTCATAAATATACCAACCTTCACAAATCAATTAGCCTTCGTGAAGCTCCCAGAATTTATGGAACTCAAAGTCTTTACAAAACTCCCAGTCTTTTCGAAACACCTTGTATTCATGAAAATTCCTTTTCAAATATGAATTACCATCAATCAGTTCATATCCATTAACTTTTCAAAGCTTCATCTCACGAAAGATTATCGATTCATAAATATTTACTGATTAGACATACCTTCATGAAATCAAACCAATTCATTATTTTCTCCAATTCTAATCACGTCAAACAAATTTAGTGTGGCATCCTACTTATAGGATCATCCCTTCATGAAGATACCACTCTCATAGTGACCTTTTCATGAATCTCAAAAAACATTCTCTTGAATCTCCTTCATTTGCAAAGCACCAGTGAAATTTAACCCATTCACAAAGCTTCTCAAAGTAACCAACATTCATTATCTTTCCATTGCGCATTCACGATGCACGTTTGTGATGCTCCACATCTTCACAAAAATTAGTCTTCAAAAAAACCAATCTTCTCAAAACTCATGACATTAAAATATTTATAGAGTCAATAAAATAAATAAACCTTTCATGATGCTTTCTTCTTCCTCCTAATTTTGAGCACCAAAAATCTGGAAAACCCCAAGAAATGATGCCACCTTTAACACTAAATATATCTACACCGTAATATATATTGTCTTGAAAACTCCATGATAAAACTTAGTGTGGATTGGAAATAAACAAAAAATACACTCAATTTCTAACTATGAAAAGTCTTCGTTTCAACACTCCTTTCTCTTTATATTCTTGGTTAGTTTCCACCACTAATTATCTTCTCTATCAAGGTGATAAATAGAATGTATAACCTTCTCTTGTTCAGATAATTTAAGGATATAGAATATATTTTTGATATTGTTAATCCATTTTTCAGAAATTATGGGATTAGTTGATCCACTAAACATTAGATTCATCTGATTTATAAAATTCCCAACCACATCTTTCTCTCTTAGAGGGAGTTCCAGTCAATTCATGCAATTATTCTTAACATGAGTTAGTTTTTATAGTACAACCATGATGTTATTATCTCCCATTACCATCATGTTTGGCATTTAATTAGGTTAATCATCACATTTATTATTGCACATATCATTAAAATTATTCCTCCTAAATCCAACCATTTTATAATGTGAAGGGGTGAGAATACATAAATTAAGAAATTTTTATAAGGTAAACCATAAAATTAAAAGGAGTAACTCATAAATGACAGAAAAATACTAAATTATGAATATTTAAGTTTAAATATAGGTTATACATGCTTATCTTCTAATTAGGTTATCTGAACCAAACTACTTATTAAATTTTATAAAATATGTCAAAATGATTTATAATGGTTTTTAAAATGAATATGAATTAACAAAATAATATCCCCTAGGAGTGTCAAACTAGGTGTGCTGTAAGGGCCCATTCACTATGAAATAGAATGATGGTCGAGATATACTCAAACAAATATTTTTGGGGTTATGACCCCTAGATGAATATGTTCCCAGACCACATCCACTTTTAGTATCCATACAGTGATGTATTTCTATAAAAAATAAATAATATTTACCTTACAAATACATTACGATCTTATTATATGCTTAGGCTTATCCTTAGGGTTTTTATTAATGTTATATAATCTTAATATCCAAAAATAACTAGAACTTAATTCGATACCAACTATAGAAACCCAAACCTTAAACACATATCATTTCATAACATCTAACACAGTTTATAATAAATACAATCCAAGGATCTAGGGTCTAATGTCTTTAGAGGATTAGAAACATAATAAAACGTCTTAAAATAGAAACATCATTATCTATTTTTAATCTTCTTTGTGTTATCCTAACTACCATAGGTCTATTAATACTGTATAGTATAACATAGGGAAATATATAAAGAAAATGGCGATCTATAAATCCCATTAAGGGAATATACATGATAAAGGAGCATTACATGGGAGGCATAACATGATATCATAAATAGAATAATAATTAGCAAGGAATCATGGCATAAAAAAATGATAATATATTAAAAAAAAGTAAAAATGATCATATCATAAGAGCATGAAATAATAGTAATGATGAAACTATATAAAAAAAGATATCATAAGCATAAGTTAAGGATACCTACCTTGTTAACATAATATAGTTGGCTAAGATAACTTCCCACACACCATAGATGGCTAGGATCACTGCCCACACACCATGATATCTCGGGAGATAAAAACATTATAAAATTCATCATAGGAATATAAAATTCCAATACCAATCATAAAATAATGAATATAATACATATGTGTGCCACATGAGGAAAATATACCATACATAAGTCACATACATGGTAAAAACCCATGAGAAAGAATAGAGTTTCATGATCCTGTATTAAGGAATATCTGAAAGATACATCATAAGTATTATCAAGAGAAGAAGTAATTAAATTTCTTTTTATATTCATTATTAAAGTAACATATGTCTTGATCATGGAGTCCCATGGTAGTAAAAAAATACTTGATAATCTTTAGAGAGGTAAGAATAAAAATGAACCACTTTGGTGATTCTTTTTGACATATACCAAGGATATTTTGGAGAAATGAGATCATAATCTTACATTAAAATAATAATTTAACTTTAAGGGTTACTAAAATAAATAAATATTAATTTTAAAAACTATTAACGATTTAAAAATATTTTAAGGGGGTGATGTTTGACTTGAAATAAGAGTCTTGAAAATCCCATTAAATCAGATTTCATTAAAAGTGGGTATTTGATGGGAACTTAAAACAGATATAACCCTAGAAATAGAAATGATATAAAGCTAGGTATATATGTAGGGTACACATATACAAAAAATATAAGTATTACACAAGAATAATTTGGTATAAAAGGGATAAAAATAAAGAGAAGAATAACTAGAATGTTATGAAGGGAGTATGGGAAGATTCCTTACCTTTTTGTATGAATATATTCTACAATTGTACTTAAATTAATGTATAATTAAATTAAGTTTATTAAAAAACTTAATAATAGCATTATTATACTATCATTAGTTTACAAGTGTATATTTATTGTCATAAGTTTTTCATTTATTAATTATTTTTTGATCTTGTCAGTTACCTAAGGTGGTTTGGTCCTTTTTTACATATTTATCTTGACATGTTGAACATTATTAATTTTATCATAAAAATAAATTAAAAACCTCAATAATATCATTATAGTTATAAATATAATTTATATAAATCAATTGTTTTCTTCAAATTAATCCATTTTAGGTGATAATGGAAAATACAACGTGTCATTGATGTGGAGGGGGTATTCCGCACGTAGACACAAACACTTTTCTTTTCCATAAAATAGGTGGGAGGTAGAAAAAATTATTAGTTATTTAAGAGTTATAATTGAGACATAGAAAATATATTTATTATATCAAGTTCATCCTTAATACCATCCATTAAAGGTGGTGATGGAAAAACATACTGCATCACTTCATGAAGGTGGTAGTCTGGGCACACACATGATTGATCCTTATGTTTAGCATAGTGGATGAATGGGGATGAATTATTTTTGTTAAATAAATATAATTAAAATTCATTATCTAAATGATACCTATGAATTTATATTAATAGGGTTATGGAAGATAAGGATAAGAAAATTTAAAAAAATACTAATAAGAAGAAACGCTCAAGTTGGGGACTTAGATATTCCATGGAAATTTTCTTGGAAATAAAGGTATTATGATAAGTAAGGGTGGAAAATGGAATTAGGGAATGTAATGGACTTAAATGAAAGGTAATTAGGGAAAATGTTGAAGATTAATTCAAATTATAGGTGAATTATAGAAGGGGTGGAAGCGATCTCTTTTTATAAGTGAAGAAAAGGGAACTTTCCCTAGGAAAGAGTGTTAAGTAAGAGAAAAAAATGGAATGGTAGGAAATTTAGGTGAGATAGTTTAGAAAATATTATAAAGAAATTTTGGTAAGACATTAAAACCTAAAAAATTACTTCCATAAGGTCTAAAGGTCATGTAAACTAATGAATATTCATTCCTTAACATATTACTCTCCCAAACACTAATTTATCTTAATTAAATTATAATCATGGTAGGTAATTTTTTTAAAAAAAATAAGAGGAACCATCCCACAAATATTAGACATTATGAATCCAAAATTTTCATCCATTTTATCCAAATGAATTTTTAAATAATAGAAAATTCAATTTCAAATTAAAACATATAACATATTGAAAAACAGATTTATAATAAAGTATTTTTAGGTTCAAAAATGTTAATCATGGGTTTTTAATCATGATATATTAAATAGATTAAATAAATATATATAATTATATAAAAAAATTGTTTTATAAATATTTAATTTATTCAAATGTTACAATGATATCGAAATTAGTGATAAAATTATCCAATACTTGTATTTTCCACGATTCACGTAAAACTTAAACATTTCCTAAAAATATAAAAATTTAAACTAAGATGATTTTCGTATTATAAATTCAAATATGCAGTTAATTTTATATAATTTAATGTCTAGAAACTATATGTTTAAATTTTTAATAGAGAATATAAAATATAAATCAATTTTAATAAAAAAACTTATTAAACATTTAGTTTTTCTAATATAATTTCATACAAAATTTTTAATATAAATAATATAAATATTTTAAATTGTATATATATATATCTTATAAATTACCACAATTATCTTTTAAATAAGAATTATTTAATTTATTAACATATAACAACCTTAATTTTAGTGCATCCAAATAAAGTTAATGTGCTCAAAATTATTTAAAAGAATATATATATATATATATATATAAGATAATCTTTAGATGTTACAAGGAAGTTGGATTTGGGTTTTTGGGGGAATTATGAAATGAATTTAATTTAATTTTCCAAATGAGGCTGAATGTTTTCAAAGTGTATTCTCTTGTATTTTAAGTTTTGATGGGTTAATTCAATGTAGATTTTGTATTTAATGAGGTGTTTTATAAAATTTTGAATTTCATTCTAGATTTTAGAGAATATTTTAATATATATATATTTTCAAATTATGTTTTATTTTTTAAGGTGAGTTTTAAACTTTCAAATCTACATTAGAGATTTTGAAGGGAAATGAAATTTTTAATAATATATTTTATCTTGGTGATTGGTATTTATGTATTTTTTTATGTGGTCTATGTTGGGACCATTAGATATGAATTATAAAATATGAATGGATGGATATGAGTTTCATGTTGTTACAAGTATGACCTGAAAAGGTCTAGGTGAAAGATGGATGGTCTATTTCTATGATATTTTCTTCCATCATCAAGGTGAAAATTAGTTTTTGGAATTGGTGGTGATCATCTTTTTTTTGGATTTATGATTTTCATGTTTAGGGAATTCAATGAATTTGAGTAAATTCGAGATCAATATATTTTTTGGGTATCTCCTTCCTTATTCCTTGTGGGATATTAGGATATTGGTGATGTTTATGACAACGTATCAACTATGTTGTTTGGTTTTAGTGGAGTTCTTGCCTTATGAAAAGGATATTCTCTTGATAGATTTTACATGGGAAGTGTTGGGTGAGTTTTTTGAGTGACTAGGATCTGTTCTATGCTTTATGTGTAAAGACCCTGAATTTACATGTAATTTTTTATAATTAAATGAGAATTTTATGAGTCCGTGAAAATTAATGGCGCATGATTCCGAGGCACGAAGTTTCCAGAACGAATTTTTGAAATTTATTTCAGGTACATTCAGTAAACGTGCTAGCGGGTTTTTCTAATTTTTGAACTGGTGCTCGGAATTGAAATCTGAGGGCACCGTTGAACTCGCAACACCCATATTCGGTAAGGAGGCTTTCACCTCGATAGCAGTTGGTCGAGGGTGAAAGATAATTTTTGGGTTTTTTCATGGAAATAATAAAATAAAATGAACACATATTTTATTTTATTTTGTTTGTTAAAACCACCAAGTGGAAGTTGAGGTGTGGGGACCACGAGACCTTAACCTCCCATGAGAGGTTATGGTGGTTGGGACCACCTGAACCTAACCTCCCATGAGATGTTATGGTGGTGGGGACCACCCGAGGCTTAAACCACTCAACTCCCACAATAAATGAGGGAGAGACTTTTCAAATCCTCCTACATTAATTGTGCCAACCCTCCTTAATTAATCTTGGAAACCCTTCCCTTTAATTAATTGAGCCAACACATCAATTAATTAATTAAACTATTTGAATTTATGCCAACAAACATAATGGAAATCATAATCTATTTTTTTGGGCTATGAATTCTTTTTGGTGGAATTGGGGATAGGAGGAACATGGTAGAAAGATCTCCAATGGAGAACGCTCCGCCAATGAAGAACACTGACTTCCTTCGACCTTCTTCCTCAGGACTTCTTCTGACATGGGATGTCCACATCTACGACAAATCGACGATCATACTACCTTCTTGCGCCAACGAAATCAGGTGAACGAGGTAGGGGTTTATTTATATTTGATTATCACTTCCCATGTTCTCCATTTCTAATTATTTTGTGGGATTGGGAATGGAGATTGACGAGGGTTGTGGGAAATGATGTTTTAAAATATCTTCCATACAAGTTCATTCTTAGTTCTTTGTAATCCGCTTTCTATCACTCTAAACGTGGAGGGTGCAGGACAAACAAACATGGCCCGACCCGTCCACCATTATTCATTGATGTTTTCTTTGAAATGGGGGAAGACGATGAAGGTGACGAAGGAAACAGCGCTGCCACCCGCAGCCTCCGTGACCCACGCCGCCCCGCGGCACTTCGCCCTCCCGGCCGAACCGGCCCCACGCCCGGCCGACCGCCCATAGACGGACCAAGCCACCATGCCACCCCAGGCCTAACCCCCCTCGCCACAACTATCTATCATGCCGAGCCACCGCGCTGTCGTCCGCCGAGCGACGCCGCTGTCCGGTCCGAGCTGAGCCACTACGCCGCCGCCAGGCCGAGCCGCCGTGCAGCCACCGTTCGTCGTGCCGAGCTGCCGTGCCGCCGCCCGCCAAGTCGTGCCGCTATCTAGGCCAAGCCGAGACAGCATCGTCCACTATGACCTTTACATGGCCCTCTGAGCCACCCAAGACTCCCTCTCCACGGCCTTACGAGCCACCCTGAGCCGAGCCATCCCGCGACCGAGTCATTCCGCAGCCGAGCCACCCTCACGGCATCCTACGAGGCCGAGCTGCCTCCACGGACCCTTGCGGCCATCGAGCCAAACCTAACAGGCCAGGCCGAACATAGCGAGGTAGGCGAGGTTGACCCAAACCTAGTCGGCCCAGGCCAGGTCGGGCCGAGTCGGTTTGACCGGGTTGGACCAGACCCGGGTCTACTATGACTCATTTACATTTGGCCATAACTTTTGCACCATACATCTGTTTGATGAATCATCAGCGGCACTGGAAATATTGGATTGAGAAGGTACTTTTGATGATACCACACTGTGTTTTTGATTAATATGGAAACGTTCAGGATGAATCGAGCACGAATCCAACCGGGCCCCTAGGACAAAAAGGCAAACAACTCACAGACCGGGTGTTCAATTGATGCGCCGTCTGTTACGTTGAGACCCCTATGATGTGGCCGACCATTGAGGTACTTCTTCATGGGACTTCATGGTAGTTGGAGTATCAACTAGAAACTTGTGGAGTGGATCCTCCCGGAGAAAAGTGAGCATAGTGCAGAGACCTAGGAGCTGGCTGAGACTTGACGATTGCTGACCGTTTCGACTTGAATTGACTCGACAGGCCCAGTGGGAAGTGCTGTGGTGATGCGGAAGACCCACGATGGGGAGAACCTCTGTGTGGTGTGACAAAACCATGGTACTCGATAGGAGGAGTACCTCAGCAGGCCTCGAGGGGGAGTTCCTCTGTGTGACGTGGTATACACATGGTGGGGAGCACCTCTTTGTGACGCATCAATCCCACCGTAATCCATAGTAGGTGTACCTCATTAGTCCAAGGATAGTGGGAAGTGCCTCTGTGTAACACAGAAGGCCCACTGTACTCGATATAGGAGGAGTTCTCCAGCTTCCAAGGTGTTCGACACTCTGACTCAAAATGTTACTTGATACCACCCCTAGAATAAATCCTTGTTTGAGCTAAGTCATAACCTCTGTGTTTTCATCATGATTGAGATAAATTACTTAATAACTTAGGTATTGGTATGTTAATATACCTAAGTGAGGTTATCTATTGATTTCATACTTTGTGTTTTATCCTTGTTGGATTTTGTGAGGCCTAGAGGGTCTCGGGATCCCTACTGAGTATCATTATACTCACCCCTCCACGAGCTATGCCTGAACCTTGTTGTGTTGGATGTCGATGAAGGAAAGTGATGACATAGGCCTAGAGTACCAGAACTGGAAGGTACCTAGAGGTGGATCTTATGAAAAGTCGGTACATGGAGGAGACTAACAGACGAGGAGTGATGAGGAGGAGATCTGTACCTACCCTTAAAGTAGGAACCTCGAAGGATGACCCAACAACTGAATTTCACTTTTCTTCGATTTTATTGTATCACATTTGTACTTGTACTTCCTAGTTGGGCTTTTATTCTGGCCCCTTTTACATTCAGTACTCTTTTGTTATACAGTTTACTTTGTGTTTTCTCTAGCTGTGTGCTTGATTGTGTTTGTGTTTACAGGTTATAAAGGCAATGCCTTCCTAGTTTTAGGGAATTACGCCTTTGGTTCTACTTTACAAACCCTGGCCTATGGAAGGTGAGCTTAGGGTAGTCACGACACGGGCCCCGGGGGATGGGTCATGAAAAATTGGTATCAGAGGAGTCAGTTCTACTCCAGAACTTAGGACTCTGATATTTCTTTTCTGTAAAGAAATAATGTTATGGGTAATGAGTGCGATTTTCTGTTTAGGGAGTCCAGTGTTGGTGCGGAGGTTGACGTATCCATACAATAGGACCCTGAATTCTGATATCCAACACAGTGCATGAAATCATTGATTTCATGTGTGTTTTCAAGAGTCTTCTTTGTGAACTCTTTGAGTCAGCTCACCAGGTCAGCTCACCAGGTATAAATTTTGACCGTGGTGCACATGTTTCTTTTCAGGATGCCTCCACGAAGACAACCAGCTAGAGTTTTGAGAGTTGTAAGCACTGATATACCACTAGGTGACGAGGCCTCGGTGCATGGTCCTTTTCCAGTAGAGGCACCAGCGGAGGCTGCAGAGGTTCCACTCCTCATTGGGCCACCAATGCCACCAGCCCCAAAAGTAGATAGTGCATGCCACTTGAGCGCGTTTCACGAGTTCCAGTGCCAGAGGCCACCCAGGTTCAGGGGAGAGACATACCCACAGATGGATGAGGATTAAATGGAGGCTATGGTGAGATTTTTCCAGCTGGTAGGGACATCAGCCGATCTCTTGCTGATTCTTGATTCCAGCCTTCTACATGAAGCAACGAGCAGATGGTGAAGCATGATGCTCCAGGTCCACGACAAGGTAACACCTCTCAGGGTAGACTTTGAGATCCTGTTTCGGGTAGAGTTTGTTCCAGCGACTCTTCACACGATGCGAATACAAGAGTTTCTTTATCTACAACAGGGCAGCGTGACTGTGGCTCAGTACTCAGCGAGGTTCACTAACCTCTCATGCTACTTGAAAGATACAGTGCAAGATCCATTCTTCAGGGCCCAAAACTTAGAACAGGGACTTAGGTGGGAGATCAGGGATTCAGTGATCTCACTCAGTATCTAGATGTAGGTGGGGGTGTTAGAGAGATCCCTCTTGGTGGAGATTTTCCTCGCTGAGCAGTCACCAGCAGCGAGACCCACTACCTGTCATCACGTAGCGTAGTCTTCTGTATATGGTAGCATACAGATGTCACAGAGGTCCAAGAGTACCATACCTATAGGTGGATGATAGCATGACTTAGGATTGGTTATGCGGGGCACCCAAAATGGATTTAGTCATGCCAGGAGTGGGTAGTGTTACATATGCGGAGAGCATGGTCACATGGCTTGTGACTATCTGAACTGTCGTACAGATGATCAGCAAACGGTCGAAGGACCGCCTCAGCAGAGACAGAGGTTCGACCAAGGAGGTTTGTAGAGAGCAGAAAGACATGGAAAAGGAGATGGCCAAGTAGCTAGTGGTGGGAGGTGATTTGAGGTGTTACCACCACCACAACCAGGAGGTCCACCCCGACCGTAGGGAGCAGGTGGACAAGGGAGATCTCAGCTTCAGATAGCTGAGGCCTACAATCATGGCACTCCAGAGATGATATGAGGTACAATTTGTGTCTACTCCACCTTAGCTGCAGTACTTATAGACATAGGTTCCAGTCATTCTTTTATTGCCACTACCCTCGTTCGGAGCTCGAAGATTCCGACAGAGCCGTTGGCTCGATCCTTACGGCTAGAGACTCCTAAGGGAGAAGATTTGATGATTACACACTAGTTCCAGCAGTGCAAGCTTACTCTAAGAGGTGATAGCTTCAGATGAGATCTCCTATTAGCGGCATTGAGGCCTTAGGACGTCATATTAGGTATGGACTGGTTATCTGCTGTCCATGCTCAGATAGACTGTATTAGGCACAAAGTGCGGTGTGTCCGCAAGGATGGGACTAGGTTTACCTTCACCGGTGAGAAGGGAGTCTATTCAGCATAGGATAGACTTACCTAGAGGAGGGTGCAGCTGATTACTCATCAGTTGGATAGCCTTACCCTCAGAGCAGTTGATGTAGAGAGTCCGAGCTATCCTGTAGTGGTGGACCAGTACACATATGATTTCCCTAATGATGTATTAGGTCTACCTCCTCATAGAGAGGTGGAATTTTACATTGACTTGTACCCTAGGACAACACTGATATCTACATCAGCATATCGGATGGCTCCCACAGAGCTTTGCGAGCTGCGAGTACAACTAGAGGACTTACAGGGGAAGGGGTTCATCTGGCCCAGTGTTTCACCTTGGGCAGCCCCAATTCTATTCGCCAAGAAGGCAGATGGGAGCTTGAGGATTTGTGTCGACTACCGGCACCTGAACCAGGTGACCGTGAAGAAAAAGTACCCACTCCCTATGATTAACAACCTCTTTGATCAGCAGAAGGGAGAACGGTGGTTCTCGAAGATAGTCCTCAGATCAGGCTATCACCAGCTCAGATTTCGAGATGAGGATGTGCAGAAGATGACTTCCAGATATTGGTACAGCCATTAAGAGTTCTTTGTTATTCCATTTGGTGTGACAAATTCTCCATAAGTGTTCATGGGACTCATGAATAGGGTCATTTAGCCGTACCTTGATCGATTTGTAGTGGTCTTAATCAATGACATTCTGATCTACTCGGCTACTGAGGAGGAGCATGCCTATCATTTGCAGGTAGTAATGGACATACTCCAAGAGCACCAGCTTTATGGTAGACTCTCTAAGTGCCAATTTTGGATCTGAGAGGTTCACTTTCTGGGACATGTCATATCGAAGGCTGGAGTTGCAGTAGATCCAGCGAAGATTGAGGCAATACTTTCTTGGGAGACACCCAGAAGTGTGACGGAGGTACGAAGTTTCCTGGGTTTAGCCGAACATTACCAGATATTTGTACCAGAATTCTACAGAGTTTAAGCACCACTATTAGCCTTGATGAAGAAGGGGAAACCCTTCGTTTGGTAAGAGAATGACAGTGGAGTTTTTAGGAGATGAGGTAGAGGCTGACTAGTTCCCTCATCTTGAGGCTTCCAGAGGAGGGTGTAGGGTATGTAGTCTATTGCAAAACATGAGGACCAGACTCGGATGTGTCCTAATGAAAAAGAGAGTAGTGATCACATATGGTTCTTGGTAGCTGAGAAACATGAGTAAAACTACACTACCCATGACCCGGGGTTAGTAGAAGTGGTATTCACCTTGAAGATGTGGAAACACTATCTGATGGGAGAGAGTTTTACCGTGTACTTTGATCACAAGAGTCTTAGGTATAACTTATCTCAGAAGGACCTGAATTTCAGATAGCTAAATTGGATTGAGTTCCTCCAGGACTACGACTTCACGATAGTCTATACTCCAGAGAAGGGGAACGTTGTTGCAGATGCACTCATAATGAGATCTGGTATAGATCTGCTAGGATAGGTGACAAACCAGCTGGCCACTTTGCAGATATCCTTTGTGAATAGAGATGTAACAATTTTCCTTCAGTCTCTTATAGTCACTATCCCACTTCTTCAGCGAGTCAGGGAGGCTTAGCGTGGGGACGCTGACTGCAAGACACAACGTGCTCATATATTCACAAGACATGCACCTGATGGACTTTCTGAAGGTGGGGAGAACATCATCCTTTTTAGAGGACGTACCATGGTACCCGTGTCACTTCAGGAGGAAGTGTTGATGGATTTCCACACATCCCCTCTAGCGGTACATCTAGGAGTGAAAAAGATGTACCAGGATCACCGATGACAGTACTGGTGGCCAGGAATGAAGAAGGCAGTAGTAGATTTTGTTTGTTGGTGCCTCACTTGTTAGCAAGTGAAGGCAGAGCATCAGGTACTAGCAGGATTGGTTCAACCTTTAGAGGTCCCAGCGCAGAAGTGGGATGGGATATCCATATACTTCGTGATAGTACTCCCACATACATCCAAGGGACATGACTCTATATGAGTGATCATCGGACAACTCACCAAGTTGGCCCACTTAATACTGATCAGAGATAAGGGTTTAGTAGAGAGCATGGGATGCCTCTATGCACATGAGATTTTGCAGCTTCATGGATTAACCTTAATGATTGTCGCCGATCGTGATACACGTTTTACTTCCCGGATTTGGAAGGGGTTTCAAGAGGCTTTCGAGACACATCAACATTTGAGAACCACCTTCCATCCTCAGATGGATGGCCAGACTGAGCAGACCATTCAGACCCTTGAGGACATGCTCCACGCTTGTGTCCTTGACTTTGGTCGTAGCTGGGAGGACCAATTGTCATTGGTGGAGTTTGCGTACACCAAAAACTATCACTCCACCATAGGGATGGAACCTTTCAAGGCGTTATATGGGTGACCTTGCAGATAACCTTTATGCTGGACTGACCCAGGGGAGTCATCACTTGTGGGACCAAAGATGGTTCGAGATACCACAGAAAAGGTGGAAATCATCCAGGAGCGGATGAAGACTGCACAGAGCAGACAGATGTCATATGCTGATAGGAGACAAAGACCTCTGGAGTTCGAGGATGGCGACCACGTCTTTCTATGGGTCTCACCCAGATGAGGTCTACGGAGATTTAGCCCAGGTGGAAAGTTATCTTTGAGGTTCATCGGACCTTTTTGGTTCCTTAGCAGAGTTGACGAGGAGGCATACCACTTATCTCTTCCACCTCAGTTGCACCGGGTGCACGACGTCTTCCACGTATCCCAACTAAGGAGATACATGCATGACCCTTCTCACATCATCGACCATGGTGAGATGGATGTAGAAGATGGGATGAATTTATGGAGGTTCTAGTAGAGATTAAGGATCTAAAGGAGCGGGTCCTTCGTGAATGGTCGATACCTCTGGTGCGCGTTTTCTGGCAGCACGAGAACCTCCAGGTGAGCACATGGGAGCGGGAGGCTCAAATGCGTTCTCAGTACCCCCACTTGTTCCCTTTAGTTTGAGTTGTGGATTTATGGGGATGTAAAGCCTAAGGTGGGGAGAATGTAAAGATATAGAATTTCCATGTAATTTTTTTAATTAAATGGGAATTTTACAAGTCCGCGAAAATCTACAGTGCATGATTCTGAGGCTCGGAGTGCTCGGAAGGAATTTCTAAACTTTATTTTGAGTACGTTCAGTAAACGTGTGAGCGAGTTTTTCTAACTTTTGAACCAGTTCTTGGAATTGAAATATGAGGGCATCGTTGAACTCACAGCGCCGATATTCTCTTAAGGAGACTTTCACATCAACGACAGTTGGTCGAGGGTGAAAGATAATTTTTGGGTTTTTTGTGGAAATAATAAAATAAAATAAACAGATGTTTTATTTTATTTTGTTTGTTAAAACATCCAAGTGGAAGTTGAGGTGTGGGGACCACTAGAACCTAACCTCCCATGAGAGGTTATGGTGGTGGGGACCACCCTAACCTAACCTCCCATGAGAGTTTATGGTGGTGGGGACCACCCAAAGCCTAAACCTCTAAACTCCCACAATAAATGAGGGAGAGCCTTTTCAACTCCCCCTACATTAATTGTGCCAACCCTCATTAATTAATCTTGTTGTTCCCTATAATTAATTAAGCCAACACATCAATTAATTAATAAAACTATTTGAATTTATGCCAACAAACATAATAGAAACATAATCTATTATTTTGGGCTAAAAATTATTTTTGGTACAATTGGAGAGAGGAGGAACTCGGGAGAAAGCTCTCCAACGGAGAACACTCCACCAACAAATAACATTGACCTCCTTCGACCTTCTTCCTCAGGACTTCTTCTGATGTGGGACGTCAACATATACTACCAATCAATGACTGTACTACCTTCTTACACAAACAACATCAAGCGAAGGAGGTAGGGGTTTATTTCTATTTGATCATCGCTTCTCATGTTCTCCCCTTCTAATTCTATTGTGGGATTGCTAATAGTGATTGACGGGGGTTATGGGAAATGATGTTTTAAAATATCTTCCATACACGTTCATGCTTTGTTCTTTGTGAACCTCTTTCTATCACTCTAAACGTAGAGGGTGTGGGCCAAACAAACATGGCCTGAACCCTCCGCCATTCTTCTTTGTTGTGTAATTCAAAATAGAGGAAGGCGACGAAGGCAACGTCGTCGCCACCCACGGCCTCCGCGACCCATACTGCCCTACGGCGCTTCACCCTCCCGGAAGAACCGGACCCGCACCTGTCTGAGCCACCTGTAGCCAGACTAAGCCACCATGCCGGCTCGGGCCAAACCCCCCTCGTCGCACCGCCGCCATGCCGAGCCGCCACATCGCCGCCGTCCGCCGTACTAAGCCGCCATGCCGCTACCGTCTACCATGCCGAGCTACCGCGCCACTGCCATCTGCCGTGCCAAGCTACCATGCTGCCATCCACTGAGCCTTACCACTTTCCGGGCTGTGCCAAGCTGCCACGCCACTGCCATGCCGAGCAGCCGCACCGCAACCATCCACTGTGCTAAGCCACTGCGCCGCTGCCTGCCGAGTCACGCAACTATCCTGGCCGAGCCGAGCCGCCACCACTACCGTTCCCTCTCCGCGGCCCTCCGAGCCACCCGATCCACCCTCTCCGGAGCCTCAAGAGCCGCCCCGAGTTGAGTTGGCCTGTGGCCAAGCCGTTCCGCGGCCGAGCCACCCTCACGATACCCTTTGAGGCCGAGCTGCCTCCACAGCCCCTCGCGACTGTCGGGCCGAACCCAATGGGCCGGGCTATCTAGCGGGCCGAGCTGGATCCAGCAGGTTAGGTCGGGTCAACCTGAACCGAGTCGATTCGATCAGGTCGGACCAGACCCAGGTCCACTACAACTCATTTACTTTCTTTTGGCCATAACATTGGTACTAGATGTCCGTTTGACGAACTGTCAGCGATGCTGGAAATCTTGGAGCGAGACGGTCCCTTTTATGATACACCAATGTGTTTTGGATTAAGATGGGGAATAGTTAGTTTGGATCGAGCATGAATTTAACCAACCCCTTGGGATTAAAAGGATAATAACTCATAGACTGGGAGTCTAATTGACGTGCCATAGGTTACGTTGAGACCCCTATGACGTGGCAGACCTTTGAGGTACTTCTTCATGGGACTTTGTGGTAGTTGGAGTATCGAGCAACTGCTTGTGGAGCGGATCCTCCCAGAGACGAGCGAGCACAGTGCAGAGACCTAGTGGCTGGCTGAGACTTGACAACTACTGACCATTTCGTCTTGGAGTGACTCGACAGGCCCAGTGGGGAGCGCCTTGGTGACGGTGTAGACCCATGGTGAGGAGCGACTCTATGTGACACGATATACCCATGGTACTCGACTAGAGGAGTGCCTCAATAGACCTCGATGGGGAGCGCCTTTGTGTGACGCGACAGACCCACGGTGGAGAGTGCCTCTGTGTGACACGATAGACCCATGGTACTCGATAGGAGGAGTACCTCAGCTGTTCAAGGTTAGTGGGAAGGGCCTCTCTGTGATGCGTCAGGCCCACTGTACTCGATAGTGGAGGAGTTATCCAGCAGTTGAGGTGTTCAACATTGTGACTCAAAATGTTACTTTATACTGCCCCTGGAATAAATCCTGGTTTGAGCTGAGTCAAAACCTCTATGTTTTTCTCTTGATTGGGATAAATTATTTAATAACATAGGTATATGTATGGGAATATACCTAAGTATGGTTATATGTTGATTTCATACTTTGTTTTTTATCCTTGTTGGATTTTGGGAGACCTAGAGGGTCTTGGGGTCCCTACTGAGTATCGTTATACTCACCCATACACGGGCTATGCCCGAACCTTGTTGTGTTGGATGCAGACGACAGATAGTGCTGACTGAGGCTGAGAGTACCAAGACTGGACGGTACCTGGAGGAGGATCTTACGACGAGTCAGTACACAGGGGGGATGGATGGACGAGGAGTGCTGATGAGGCGATCTGTACCTACTCTTCATGTAGTAACCTTGGAGGATGACCCAACAACTGACTTTTCCTTTTCTCTAGTTGTATTGTATCATAGTTGTACTTGTACATTCCAGTTGGGCTTGTATTCTGGCACCTTGTACATTCATCAATACTTTTTTATACAGTTTACTTGGTGTTTCATCTAGCTGTGTGCTTTATTTTATGTGTTTTTACAGGTTATAAAGGCAATTCCTTTCTAGTTTTAGGGAATTTCACCTTTGGTGCTAGTCGCCAGTCCCTGGCCTATGGAAGGCAGGCTTGGGGTAGTCATAGCACGGGCCCCGGGGGACGGGTCATGACATTATAGTTCTATTGGGCCCACTAAGAACAATTTTCCCAAGAGATAGGTCATATGTTATACTTACTTGACCCATGAATAGATCCCATGTTGATCTTGTGGAGTAATGTTTTTGGTTGATTCATTTTTAGGTGTGCATTTTCGTTCCTATTTGGTCCATATTATGTATTCTCATTTTATATAGTATCTCTCCTAATATTTTGACTCTAATGAAATGTTTAATGTTTATTGGGAGTATTTATATTTTTATATTCATTTAAGATAATGGTGATTAATTTCTTATATTATTTATATGTTGATAAATTCCCTTAAGAGCCTTCTATCCATTATTGAGTCTTCTTTTGTGGTATGATTTTTTTCTTCTACTATTTTTTGAGAATATTTTTTAGAGAATCGGTGCATTAGTGAAATTCATAAAAGGTTGTTATACCACTATAAATATTGTCTTCTTTATTGAATCCCTACCCATTATTGTGAAAGAAGTGATGCATGCCTATTGGGTGGGATGTATCGATTTCGGACCCAAATTTTCTCTATATTTGATTGTTTTTACTTTGGCTTTGAGTCTTTTGGGGATTTATGATTTTGTATATTTTTTGGTTTCTCATGTATTTGGAAAGTTTGGAACTTGTGGCATGATAGACCTTAATATTGGTGATCAGGTACTCGATCGTTAGAATTAGTATTTTAGGTTCTTTGAGAGAGGGATATATCTTTGTTTGGGTGATTTAAAGTGGTTGTTTTTGGGAATGTTTCTTGTCTGATGTCATGAGTTTCCTTGGGTTTTGGAATAGAGTAGTGATGGGGATGATAATTTTCATTCATACTCTAATCTACTAATCCACTGAATCTTCTATTGATTTACTAGGGAAGAAATCATTATATTTTTTAGAATTATGACACCCTAACCTCATTTTTACTATTATTTTATTTATTTATCATATATTATCCTTTTTTATCATATTCTAGGTTTTCCCCCATAGTATTTTTGTGTGTATAAAACCTATTGTTTTTCCAGTGTCATGGTTTGTGCACAGTTAGTAAAAAATGTGTGACAATCATGCATGTGGGTATGTAGTTTTCTTATATATTTTTTTTCATATTTGGAAAATAATTTTTCTAAGAATGTAGAAAAAACACACCTTGTACCTCAGTGCATTAAATGGGGGAACACATTTGGCACACGGTTTGGTAAACTTTACAGAAACCATGTATTCTCTCTAGGTTCATAAAAAATTAGAATTTTCCTATGTATCCCCTATATAATTTTAAACTATACCCCCACATTATTCCCCTATTTTACTCCTACAACCTATGTGCCTATCCACATTAATTTTTCTCCTCACCTTGGTGATTCCATGGGTATTCCTCAGGATTTAAAGTTGATTTCTTAAGGTAATATCATCTAAACCTCCTTATATATTATTTACTCCCTTTTTTACTTTGCTTCCTTCCTTAGAAAGGTCATAGAGACACAAGGATCATCTTGGATTGATTTTTATTAGATAGTTTCTTGTTTTTAGGATTCTTATTTTCTTTTTAGGCCCCTTTGATGTTTTTAAAGGGATTCACACCACTTTTTGTGAAAGTGACGGGATTGAATTAGGTTTCTCCCTACTGGGGCCTTTAAATATAAATACATTGATTTTTTTTCTAATTTTAACCTCTTATTTGAGATATTTTATGTTTATATAAAGTATATTGAGTGTTCATTTATTTATAAAGTTAACTTCCTTTAGTTTTGAAATACTTTGATAGGTATTCCCCATGTTTCCAGGTTAAAACTTATTTCACATAAAGAGAGCACTTAGTGCTAGTTTAAAGGACTAAGAGGCTACGTATAAAGGAAATAATTTATTATTTAAAAAGTAATGATGAGTATTTTAAAAATTATGGTTAATAAAGGGAGTTCACTTGGACCTCATTTGATTTTTTATGAGATACAAGTTTTCATGTAAAGGTGTATTCTCAAAGTGCCTTTCAAAGGATGTTTCAATGATTTTTTTTCAAATAGTGATTGTATGTCAGGGAATTCAATTTTGGTTTTACCTTAAGCATGATTGGTACCTTAGTAAATGAGTTTTTTCTAATATCATTTATCTCTTGTAGTGATCCATTATATAATGATTTTATTATTGATGATGATGATGTAAAATGGGGTTATTTAATGTGAGGGTGTATGAGGTGCGGTAAAATTTATTATTGATTTATTATTGATTCATGTGATGATTATTATGTAATAACCCAAGCCACTAGGGACCACCTAAATAGTGAAAGACTACGCCACCATAGCCCCAATCCCGCCTCAATAGGATAGTGGCTGGCGACAAGCATCGAAATGAACAATTAAAATAGGAGTCCTTATACTAAAGCAACTGTACGTACACACCCAACCATCTCCATATAGAATTTTAGAGGAATAAAAATAAAAATAAAATAACATATAGAGTAAAAATTATACATGTAATAATCACTTGGGATTGAGAAATATTGATACATAGTAATCTAAAAATAATCTATCAAAATACACACCCACCCATAAAATATGTCCTATCCTGACAAAAACTAGAAAATAAATTCTGAGAGAGCCTGACTCCAGATCTCCAAGCCCAACCACCATACATGGTATATGTACCTGAGTATCCATAAGATCATATAAAATCACTAAATACTTATATATTGTCTTTATAGGTCATGAAATGTGTGATAAAATCCAATGTAAGGCTATGTATATACACACCCAGTAGTACACCCCATAAAATGAAGAGGGATCAATAGAAGACACAATATAAGTAGCCAGATCACTCCAAAGTAAGAGGAAAAAAAACCCAAAAACCCAAATATATACATATATATATACATATATATATATATTATCAGGAAGTAAACCCATAAGAGAGAGAAAAGGGATATCCATTTCACAACACATCCCAAGATGACAAGTCTTCTAGTAGCTTCAAAGGTCCATCATTGATGTAGACATCTTGCATGTATATAAAAAGAAGACAAGAAGAGGGATAACACCTCACCACTACTATAAATCCTAAGGAAGCATAATATCCAAAATATAGAGGACCCACACCTTGGTATGACAAGGAAATATCATCTTTATATTTGTGCACAAAATATAGAGGACCCACACCCTTGTTCGAAAGTGGAGTACCACATCCATGGATATAGGACCCACAACCTTAATAGGGGAGTACCACCTCTATATATGTAAAATGAGTATGGAGGACCCATTACCTAGTGTGAAATAGGAGTACCATCTCTATGGATAGAGGACCCATACATCGGTATGATTGGAGAGTACCACATCTGTATATGTAAAATGAGTATAGAGGACCCACGCCCTGGTATGACAGGGGGTACCATTTATGCGGATAGAGGACCCACAACCTAGTGAGATAGGGGAGTACTACCTCTATATCTATACAATGATTATGGCAGACCCATGCCCTGGTGCGACAGGGGAGTACCATCTCCACATATATAGGACCCGCACCCTGATACAATAGGGGATTTCCACATCTATTTAATCTCTCCCATGATCTTACCTAATCACTTCCAACATTAAGAATCGCCTAAAGAAGCGTTATACTCGAAACATATTTCATCATATCTTAAAATCCACTATGAAGGACACCAGCGTGTTTTATTTTAAGGAGCACTTACGATAAGTAAATTGTGTGATAAAATTTGAGTCAAAATGAGGGATATATGAGATGTATAAGTTTTAGAAATAAGTAAATAACATGTAAGGGGGTACACACAATGTGTATCCTCACCTGGACTTCTTTCCATTTCCTCACCAACACACAGATCATTGTCCATGTAGTACTAAACAACATATAAGTGTACTAAATGATGTGTCTTAGCCTCCTAGGGTTGAATTGTGTGCTCTTGTCCATGCCTGTTTCTATCAATCCATGCCCATGTACTTGGCCATTTCTGTGTACATGTACATGTGCCTAGCCATTCCCACGTACCGACCTATGCCTGAGTACTCTTAGAGTACAAGGTGTGTCCTCCCACATGGGGTCCTAGGCGTGTGTAGTTGGAACAAAATCAGTCTTCTTAAGAGGGTCACACGGCATGTGTCCCAGCCAAACAGTTTTTGATCCTTATCTTTTTCTTGAAACACTAGCCTCCAAAGCTGGGTGACTACATAACATGTGTTCATCCTAGTACATGCTGTGTAGTAAATATTTTCTAGAAAGTAATGATCACCATGCAACTCCTAGATTCGAATCTCCCACCATTTTTACACTATTTGACCACCTAAAATCAAAGGGTTTCACCTCCAGTCATCAATTACTAGTCTTTAGTGTCCTAAAATCTTATTTCTGATTCTCCATGTGAAGCTGTCACATGCCTCATCCTCCTCCCATAATCGTTGTCTCTATGGATCCTAGATCCATGGAATGTCACCTACATTCCATCCAAATACTTCTTTAAATAATTTATCTAGTCATCGTACACACATACACTATGAATCCAAGGGTCCAATTGTGATCGAACCCGCTCGACAATGTTGAACCATGGCCATATATCCCAACATTGAAGAATACAAATAATGGGTGGGGAAAATACACAAGAACAAAGGTGCATAAATAATTGAACTATATTTCATGTAGAATGATCAAAGATAAGAGTTATTCTAAGTGAGAAACATGACATATTTAAAGAATAAATCAAAAAAAAATTTATTCGATACACAGGCTCAGGTGAAGGACTAAATTAATCACAGATCAAAGAATAGAAGATAAGAAAATTCTCAATAATTTAATCAAGGGTGGAAACAAAAATCTAATATCACTACTTAAATATTGGACAAATATTTGGTGAATAAGATGTTCTCTAGTTATTTAGGATGACCCGCTGTATCCACTACCTATCGAATCACCTCGATCCGATCCCCAATCATCATTTTATATCAATCCTCCAACAAATAACATAGAAACATCCTCTCAATGATCCTAGGGTTATGTATATAACCTTTGATATTTTACATGAAATGCTACATATAGAGGGAAAATATGTTTTAGGCATCAAATGAATGAATTAAATTAATTAATTAATTAATCCAATTAACGTAATTACAAAGGGCTGCCTTATTTGAATGCACAATGCCGACCAACTTTAGGCCACGCCTAGGGTTAAACCCATACTATAGATTTAATTGTGGTCCCAAATTGTTTGATCCAAAACTCTATTTAGGAGATATTATGTTATTTATGAAAAACATCCCATTATTGATATAAAATATATTTAATATTTTTATAAAATTAATTCTAGGCTCACTGATCCTTGGAATCTCACGCTGTCTCAGTGCCTGACTCCTAAACTATTTCTTAATATATTTTAAATTATTATAATAAAAAAATATAGTCTCTAAATTATTCAATCCTTAAAATATTTTCATCCCTGAATGGAAAAATCAAAGAAACATTATTGGGATACTGATCTCACATATGGATCTTCCACTATGAGAATCTATCATACATTCTCCCATGATTTCGTAGCACAAAAACCAAGGGAATAGTCCATCCATGTAGGATCCTTTCCTACTGATCCTGGATTGACACTGGGTACTCCATGGAGGTTGCTCTATCCTTGATGTCCAACTCACCCCAGTCAATAATGTGTATAAAATCATGCACCTATCTCCTCATCTATGACACATGGAAGACATAATGCACTCTCTCCAATTTTGGGGGTAAGGTGTGGTGGTAAGAAACCTCACCAACCCTCTATAGGATTTCAAATTCCCCTGATGAACCTCAGGGAAAAATTTCCTCCCCAACTGAATCTCTATAATCCTATTCGTGCTGAGACTCTTAAAAAGCATCTTCTCCTTGATCAAACACTAAGGGTCTTATAGCGACCTAGGATTAGAGTACATGGATATTACATAATTTTAGATGATTATTGAGCACATTACAAAAGTAAATGCTCTAGGAAGATAATAGTTTAGTGTCTTTGGAAACTTGAAACACATTATTCTAATTTGGTGAAAGATCTATAACATATCGAACAAATACCTTAACCTTTAGTAATCATACATAAAAACTTTATTGATAAACTAAGGAAATGAATCATAATAAATGTTGATATCATATGCTTTGTAAAGGTAAAAAATGAGATACATAAGAATAAAATGAACATAAGTGTATGAGAACATGAGTATAACATTTTAAGATCATAACCTGCATATCAATGATCATATACACGAGTCATCAAAATAAAGATTGGAAGTTTATAAGACATAACTCCTAAGGGTGATAAATCATCATAAATCAATAATAAACCATAATATCATGTAATATAAGTGTGACACTATCATAAAAATAGAAAACCATTTATTATGTCAAGGTTAACCACTAAGACCGTCAACATATTAGATCAGGAAAGACCTATTTTCCATATTGGACAAGGATGCATATATTTACCATTATGGATTAGGATGCACCCATTTCCCATTTTGGATTAGGATGCACCCATTTCCCATTGTGGATCAGGATGAACTCATTTCCCATTTTTGGATCTAGACGTACCCATTTCCCATTTTGGATTAAGATTCACCCATTTCCCATCATGGATCAAGCCTGTTGAATTATTCTCTATATTTATCTCATGATATATAATTATTTACTAAATGAATTAGTGGGTTATATATGTCCCACCAATCATAAAATTAAATCATACATACACGTGTCACAAGATCATAATCATTCATCATATAATAAACCATTAAATTAAATAATGATCATAAATATTTCATAATATCATAATCTATGGAAAATATATAGGTTTCATAATCATCTAATCATAGAATAACCCATGAAAGAAAGTGATTTTCATAAGATTTTCATCATGGTATAACCCATTGAAGAGAAATGGGTTTCATAAATAAATTGACATCTTAAACATAAAACATTTAGATAAGGAATGATAATGGTATCATTAGATCATATCCCTAGTAAATCATAAACAATATTAAAGTATTTCATCTTAGAAGGAGAATGATTTTGAATGATAATTTGGTTTATTTCTTATGGAAAATAAACTTTCTTTGAAAATCTCTTTTTAAGGCATAAAACATTTTCAAAATAATTTTCTTTGAAAAAAACTTGAAAACTTATAAAATAATCATTAAAAACAATTTAAAATACTTTTTGAAAATAAAACATTTTTTAAAACCCTTTTCTTTGAAAATATATTTGAAAACATAGAAAAGAAGATTTGTTTTTGAATTTTTTTGTTAAATAGGTAAAACATGGGTAAAAATGTCATTCAAAGATCACAAGAGAATAATAGAAATTTTTTAATTTTTTTAGAAAACATGTTTTTGGAAGAACATTGATTTCTAACTAAAAATAGAAATGAATTTATATTTTCTTAATTTTTTTAATAATATTAAGTACCAAAGAGTGGGAAAATTCTACCATTAATTGGATATATCATGGATAAAAAAAGGAGAATAAAATTAATGAGAGTTATTGAGACATTGATCATAATATTTCATCAGTGGAAGCATAATCATAAACAACCCCAATAAATGATGAGATTGTAGAAATAAACTCTTACAACTTTGGTAACTTTGAATCAGAATCCCTATGAGTGAATAAAATTAAATGAATATTAAAATATCATTAAAATAAGGATATTCATGATAATAAAATTCTAGGGTAAGTATATACACCTAGTAAAATAATATAGGTGCATAACATAACATGTGTCTCAAAGAAGAAAAAATGAGACAAAATTTCTCTACCGATTTGGTAACTTTTTAAACATAAACTCCATGAAAGATAGATCATAAAATGGATATTTTAATAAAAATATATTTAAGTATAATAATTATATAATACATTAATGTTCATTATATACACCACACAAAATAAATGAGTGGAAAATAAGGCATAAGTCTCGTAGAAATAAAAGTGAGACTAGAAATCCCCTTACTATTTGAGTAACTTTTGAATCATGATATATGTGAAATAATAACGTCAATTGAAACTTTTAATATCATTAAATAAATTAAATTCGTTATATAACATGTCATAGGTCAATATATATACTAAACAACAATAATAAGTGGTTAATATAGCATATATCTCACAAAAAAAGTCAGACGAGAAAACCCTTACCTTAGGTCTTGAATTTCTTCGTACACATTCAAAAATCATTTATAATTAGTATATGATAATTTTAAATATACCATAGAACACTATTATTATATATAAGATCATATATAATTTTATTACGACTTTATATTACCTGTTTATTAATAGTTTCATGTTAATGTTACATTTTGGGTAATAACTGTTTTGTTTTTCATATATGTTTTGACTTGTTATTAATGATCCTATTAATTAGATCATGATTTAATTATATATAGAATATAAAAGATGATATAAATATTATATATATTATTTATATAAGTATTTATAATAATCTATAAAGGATATACATATATAAGTAAATACATCGTTCATGGAAACTGTAGGTCATATGTACGCATGAATGATGTTTTGATTTTCTTTTAATTTCTTAAATAAAGAAAAATAAATGATTTATATATATATATTTTATATTTATATTATAATTATTATTTCATATATATCACATATGTTTATCAAACCCATCCTTAATACAATCCATGTAAATCTTGAATGAGTCATATTTCTTTGAGTAGGCGGTAGTCCACACATCCACAAACAAAGTTATCTTATTCCCATAAAATGGAAAGCATTAAGGTATAGGTTATATGACAATTAAAGAAAAAAATAAATCAAAAATATAATTTATATGATCTAAAAATATTAATTCTATCATTATTTCTAACCTTGAGAGGTGATAGTGGAAGAACACATGACATTAGTTCGTGAGGCGGTAGTCCGCCATACACATGAATGATGATTGCATATCATATTTGATAGAAGTGTGTGAAGGTGTAGGACATAATATTCTCATAAAAATATATATGTATATTGAATATAATTATGTTATTATATAATCTTTATATAATAATAATTGAATTGGTGGACAATGAAATAAAACCATAGTGCTCGTTTAAGAACGCCACCTCTTCTTTGGGTAACTCATTTTGGTTTGCACCAAAGGGATTCCTTGGTTGAATTAAAGACAAAATTTAGGCATATAGGTTGAGAGGAGGTAATTTTAAAGATTAATTTTGTAGGTTTTATATGAGAAAATGTTCTTGATGGGGGCGAGTGCCCTTTTTTAGTGGTGGAGCAGTGTCATTATTGTAAATCTAAAAATGAAAACACTATTGAGAGGGATGCCATACATAATGTGTCGCAAATAATGGTAAATTTTTTAGAAAAGGTTTTATATGGTCTAAATATTTCCATCTAATTTCTTTTGGTCATGTTTCTAGGTTATTTATCCCCTTAAGTTAAAGTTTATCCACTAAGTAAACTCGTTTTTACTTTAATCACTATAATTAATTTTAATTACTTTCACTAATATTTTGGGTAAAAAAACTATGTTGTAATTAATAGAAATTATAAATTATTCTGTTTACAAATATTGAATCCGTTTTTTGAAATTATAAACACAGAAGTGGCAGAAATTAATTTAAAATTAATCTTGTAGGCGGGACAAGACAATGAGTTTTTAATGTGAAAATGTTCAAAATTTTGAAATGTTTTTGTATCCAATTTCAATGTGAAAATGAGTAAAATTACCTAAATTGGATTAATATATTTATAATTTATATTAATATAATTTAAAACCAAATAAAAATATAATTTAACTATATAAATAAATTATAATAAAAGTCAGTTTCCAATTAAAATTCTTTATTTTTCACTATACATTAAAAATCGAAACTTCTTCGAAAATACCAAAAATTAACCCAAATTAAATTTTGATATTATGATTTAAAAAAAATATTTATTTTTTCTAATAAAAATTATAAATTTTCAAAAATTATTTTTAAAACAATTCTTCCATTAAAATGCGGCAAAACTGCCTTTTTGAAAAATATAGTTTTTTATGCATAAAATTGGATTGGTTGTTATTTTATTCCTATAAAACTTATTAGATCAATGTAAAAATATTTGGTTGAATTTATGATATATAAATTTTCTTAATATCTCTCACTAATAGTGATTAATTTTGTTTTTTAAGATAAAATTCCTTTGTGGACATAAAAATAGTTTTTCCATCAAATCACTTCCTTTATATTGAACTGATTTTTATTTTCATTACTAATTAATTAATAACTAAATAATTAATTTTATGAACATGTGTAAACTATATTTTCATAATTTAGTTAATATTATTCAAATATTCCATTCCAATGTCTATGAGATTACTCTAGCAATATTTTAATAATAATATTAATAGTATTTTGTTATTTGATAAAACTCAGTGTTGCATATACCGAAATCTATGGAAGGAACTCAACATTGTGTGTATCACAATCTAAACATAGTTTTGTGTGTATAAAAAACTAATCTAAGTGTTTCATGTAGTGAAATCATAACTTGGTGATGCATATAAAGAATGTATAACTCGGTGTAGCGTGCAATGCAAGCCATCAAATATTTTTATTTTATTAAAAAAAATTAATTCATAAAAATTCAGGGTGTTATATGTCTACAATGTCAATATGCATAAGATTTGTCACGACCCGTCCTCGGGGCCCATGCCGTGACTACCCCAAGCCAGCCTTCCATAGGCCAGGGGCTGGCGACTAGCACCAAGGCGTAAATCCCGGTAAAAAGGGAAGGCATTGCCTTTGTAAAGTAAACAAACACCACAGAGTAAGCAAGCAGAAAGTATACACTAAGTAAAAACAGAGTACAACTGAAAGTGCGGAAAAGTAAATGGGCCAGTATACAAACCCAAACTGAAAGTAAAGTACAACTCGAAAGGGAAAACATCAACTGTAAGTAAAAGCCCCTACACCGAGCTGTCCACTGGAGATCCCACCTGAAGTGTGGGTACAGATAGCTCCACTTCTCCTCGGGTCCCGTCGTCCGCTCCGAACACGTCCCGCCTAGTGGTCCACCTCCAGGTACCGTCCTGCTCTGCAAGCCTCAGCCAAGATCAACGCTGTCCGTCGTCTGCAACCAACACAACGTAGTGCGGGCATAGCCCGTGCATGGGTGAGTATAAGCTACTCAGTAGGGACCCTGAGACCCCTGAAGGTCTCCCAAAATACACAAAGGATAAACCAAAAAGAAGGATACAATCATGAAGTAACAACCGACAATGCTTAGGTATATGCCCATACATATACCTAAGTCATTAATTTCAGATACGCTCCAACCTCCGAGCCCAAGTACAACTCAGTCCACACAGGAAAGTAAATGTATTCCACACAGGAAAGCAAAACGTAATCCACACAGGATAGCACAACACAATCCACACAGGAAAGCAAAAGGATTCAGCTCACACAGATATACTTCTTCAAGGGACGTTAAATATGATCTCTGATCCATCTAGGTCGTCGGACCCACGAAGGATCGATAGGTAACTAACCCCCGCAAAAGACCCACACAGGATCGGGCCCACATAGGACCTGTAGGCGCTGGTTCACACAGGACCGCTGAGCGCAAAGACCCACACAGGATCAGACCTACACAGGATCGGGCCCACATAGGACCTGAAGCACTGATCCACGTAGGATCGCTGAGTGCTGTAGTCTTCATCGTCGAATCCACACAGGATCTCTGTACTGTCGTCGTCGCAGTCACAGTAGCAGTAGCAGTAGCAGTAGTAGTCACAGTCGCAGCCAGCACTAGGGTTCCCGCACACAGCAAGCTCGTTCGGAGGGTCCGCTCCACGAGCCGAGAGGCTGATACATAAACTGTCACAAAGTCCAGAGTTGATGTATCCAAAAGTTCCGTATCGCCAACAGGAACTCAACGCAACAGACGGTGCGTCGATCGGACGCCCGGTCTGAGAGTTATTGGCTTTTTCGTCCCAGGGGCCCGGTTGGTTTCTAAGGAAAAACCAAACCGACTCATACTCCACCTGCATCCAAACTTCGGGTGGAGTATGCCAAAAGATCCGTCTCACTAAGAGGAACACAACAAAGCTAACGACACGTCAATCAGACGTCCGTAGCTCAAGATATGAGCGTTTCCATTCCGAGGGCCCGGTTGGTTTCGTGTACGAACCAACCCTGCCGAACACAAAGTATTCCGAAACCCTGAGTGTAATATACCGAAACGACCGTCTCGATCCAAGGATCGCGTTGCCGCAGACGGTTAGTCAATCGGAGGTCCGTGGCTCAAGTTATGGCCAAAAGACCGAAATTGTCTTGAAAACGGGGGGTCCGGGTCCGGGCCGACCCGGCCCGGCCGGCGGCGGTCCGGCGCGGCGGCGCGACGGCGCGGTGGCGCGGCAGCCTGGCGCCGCACGGGTGCAGTGCGCGGGGGGCAAGGCCCCCGCTTTCCAGCTGGCGGCGCGGCTTAAGCCGCGCCTTTTGGAGAACCGGCCCCCTTCGTGGGGGCCTGGTTGAGGAAAACCGGGGGGGGGGGGGGGCGCTGCCCCCCCCCCCCCCCTTTGTGTAACCGGTCCCCCCCTCACGTGGGGGGGGGGGGGCTTCTTGTGGCCAGCCGGGGGAATTAATTCCCCAGGCACCTCCCTTCCGGCCGGCCCGACATGGCAGGCCGGTCCTTCTCCAACGGACCGGCGAGGCCGGTCCCCTTCCGGCTTCCGACATCGGTGGCGCGGCGAGCCGTCGGTCTTCTCGTCCCGCCGTGGCCCGGAACCGGCCGCGGTGTTCGTCGTCCGGCGCGGTGCGACGGCACCGCATCCCTCCGCCGCGGCCCTGCTCCGGCCGCGGCGCATTTGGTTTTCTTTGACACGGCGCGACGGCGTCGCGTTCATGATGATCCTTCCACAGCGCGACGCGACGGCGTCACGCAATAAGCCGGGCGATTCCCGCGTGGTGCGACGACACCACGCCTTCTTGTTCATCCACAAGATTATATAAAAAACCAAGAACAATGGAGGGGGAATTCGGCCGTGTTTCTGCGGTCCGACCCCCCCTCTCGTTAGATGATAACTCTTAAATATTTAATCACAAGATTATCATTCTAGAACCAAGAACGAGAGTAAAGAAATAAACCACAACAAACCCCTACCTTGGTTTCAAGTTTGAAGATCGTCAACGACCCGCGGAAGACAACGTCGCGGAGGTCGGGCGTCGCGGTAATCATTCGTCAATTCTGTTGACGAAGAGGTACGTCCGAAGAGGTACGTCGTTGGTGAATCTTCGTAAGCCGACGAAGGAAGTCCGAGGAGGAAGCGGCATTCCCTTTCGTTAACACGGAAGGCGTCGACGGTGTCGCGGGTATGGCGTCGCGGAAGACGATTCCCGAGAACGTGGCGTTCTTCGTCGAAGCGCGAAGGTTCTTCGCGTTCTTCGTCAAAGCTTGAAGAAGAAGAAGAAGAACCCAAAATGCTCTCAAGAAGGCTAGAGAAATCTAACCAAATAAAATAAGTTAGAGACTTATTTTATTCTCACACTTAAACAAATTGAATTTCAAAAGTTTGAAATTCAAATAAAATAACTCCAAATTAATTAACAAGTTGTCATGTCATTTAAAGAGGGGTTAAGGGGAGTTTTGAGAGAAGATGAAAAGTTGGTGTTCGTGTGGGCCCCACCACACTTAATCCTCCCAAGGGAGGTTAAGTGGATGTGGGTCCCACCCCTAACTTCCTTTGAGGGGAGTTAACCAACAAGTAAGAAAAAAAAAGCGTTCCACATTTTTATTTAACTTCTTATAATTCTCCCCAAAACTAACTCTCGTCCCGCAATAAACGCAACTTCGGAAAAGGTCTCCTTAAGCGAATATCGGCGCTGCGAGTTCATCGGTGTCCTCAGATTTCAATTCTGAGCACCGGATCAAAAGTTAGAAAAATCCCACTCGTTCGTTCACTGAACGTACCCGAGCCAAACTTCGGAAATTGATTCCGGGCACACCGGGCCTCGGAATCAGGTGCCGTTAGAAACCGCGCTCTTGTAAAATTCGAAAGAAAATTAAGAAAAAAAAATTCCCTTGAATTTTACGGGTCTTTACATTACTCCCACCTCAGGGCTTTACGTCCCCGTAAAGATACATCAAAAACTAGGGAAACAAATGAGGGTACTGAGCACGCATCTGATCCTCCCGCTCCCATGTGCTCTCCTGGAGATTCCCGTGCTGCCATCTGATGCTCACAAGAGGAATCGATCGTCCACGTAGGACCCGCTCCTTTCGATCCTCTATCTCCACCGGGACCTCCGTAAAAGTCGCCCCATCGTCAACGTCAAGCTCCCCCTGGTTAATGATGTGCGTCGGGTCGTGCACGTATCTCCTCAGCTGGGATACATGGAAGACGTCGTGCACCCGGTGCAACTGAGGTGGCAGAGCCAGGCGATAAGCCACCTCGCCAATCCTGCTGAGAACCTGGAAGGGTCTGATGAAGCGCGGAGATAAATTGCCGCCTCGGCCAAATCTCCATATACCACGTCGAGGTGAGACCCGCAAGAAGACATGGTCACCATCCTCGAACTCTAGTGGCCTCCGCCTCCTGTCAGAATATGACTTCTGCCGGCTCTGAGTTGTCCTCATCTGCTACTGGATGACCTGGACCTTCTCTGTCGTGGCCTGGACCATCTCTGGTCCCACAAGTGCTGACTCCCCTGGGTCTGTCCAGCACAAAGGAGATCTACAAGGTCGGCCGTACAACGCCTCGTACGGTGCCATCCCGATGGTGGAGTGGTAGCTGTTGTTGTACGCAAACTCCACCAAGGGTAGGTGGTCCTCCCAGCTACGACCAAAGTCGAGGACACATGCGCAGAGCATGTCCTCGAGAGTCTGAATGGTCCTCTCCGTCCGACCATCCGTCTGAGGGTGAAAGGCTGTGCTCAGATGTAGCTGAGTCCCGAACGCCTCCTGTAACCCCTTCCAAAGCTGGGAAGTAAAGCGAGCATCTCGATCGGAGATGATAGATGATGGCACGCCGTGGAGCCGCACAATCTCCTGAACGTAGAGACGTCCCAAGCTCTCCACTGAGCCCTGCTCTCTGATGGGTAAGAAGTGTGCCGACTTGGTGAGTCGGTCAACAATCACCCAGATGGAGTCGTGACCTCTGGAAGTGCGTGGAAGTCCAGTCAAGAAGTCCATAGATATGCCGTCCCACTTCGACTCCGGAACCTCCAAGGGATGTACCAAGCCTGCTGGTACCTGATGCTCTGCCTTCACCTACTGGCAGGTGAGGCATCGAGAGACGAACTCTGCTACAACCTTCTTCATGCCCGACCACCAGTGCTGTCGTCTGAGGTCCTGGTACATCTTCTCCACTCCAGGATGTACCGCCAATGGAGAAGTGTGAAACTCTCTCAACACCTCCTCTCGCAAAGCTACTGGTACCATGGTACGTCCTCTGAAAAGGATGTCATGCTCTGCTCCAAGGGAGAAACCATCAGGTGCCTGTCCCGAGGATATCTGTGCACGCCGTGTCTCACAGTCAACGTCCTCACGCTGTGCCTCTCTGACCCGCTGCAGTAGTGGGGGGGTGACTGTGAGAGACTGGAGGAAGGCTGCTCCATCTCTATCCAAGAAGGATATCTGTAAAGAGGCTAGCTGCTCTGTCGCCTCCTCAAGTAGCTGAATTCCCGTCCTCCTGCTGAGGGCATCGACTACTACGTTCCCCTTCCCAGGAGTATAGACTATCTCAAAGTCATAGTCCTGAAGGAACTCGAGCCAACACTGCTGTCTCAGGTTCAGGTCCTTCTGCGAGAAGATATACCTGAGACTCTGATGATCAGAAAAGACTGTAAAGCGCTCTCCCATCAGATAGTGTCGCCATGTCTTTAGAGCGAAGACCACTTCTGCTAACTCCAGGCCATGGGTAGCGTAGTTCTGCTCATGCGGCCTCAACTGACGTGATCCATAGGCAATCAATGCCCGCTCCTGCATCAGAACACATCCGAGTCCGGTCCCTGATGCATCGCAGTAGACTACGTACCCTACTCCCTCCTCAGGCAACCTCAAGATAGGTGCACTAGTCAATCTCTGTCTCAGCTCCTGGAAGCTCTGCTGACATCTGTCTGACCACACGAAGGGTTTCCCCTACTTCGTCAAAGATGTGAGTGGTGCCGCAACTCTAGAGAATTCTGGCACAAATCTCCGATAGTATCCAGCTAATCCCAAGAAACTACGAACCTCAGTCACGCTCCTGGGTGGCCCCCAAGCTAGCCCAGCCTCGATCTTCGCAGGATCCACTGCAACTCCCGCCTCAGAGATAACGTGTCCCAAGAAGTGCACCTCACGTATCCAGAACTGGCACTTAGAGAGCTTACCATAAATCTGGTGCTCTCGGAGTGTGTCTAGTACAACTCACAAGTGATAGGCGTTCTCCTCCTCAGTCGTCGAGTAAATCAGAATGTCGTCGATAAAGACCACGACAAACCAATCGAGGTATGGCTGAAAGATCCTGTTCATGAGAGCCATGAACACTGCTGGAGCATTGGTTACACCGAAAGGCATAACCAAGAACTCATAGTGGCCATACCGACATCTGAAGGCCGTCTTCTGCACATCCTCGTCTCTGACTCTGAGATGTTGATAGCCTGACCTGAGGTCCATCTTCGAGAACCACCGTGCTCCCTTGAGCTGATCAAAGAGGTCATCAATCCTCGGTAGCGGATACTTGTTCCTCACTGTCACCTGGTTCAGGCGACGATAGTCAACACAAAGTTGCAAGCTCCCGTCCGCCTTCTCGGCGAACAATATCGGGGAAGCCCAGGGTGAAACACTGGGTCGGATGAACCCCTTGCCCTGCAAGTCCTCCAACTGTACCCGTAGCTCTCGAAACTCAGCGGGGGCATCCGATATGATGGAGTGGATATCGGGGTTGTCCCGGGGTACAAGTCAATACAAAAGTCCACCTCTCTGCGAGGAGGTAGCCCTGGAACGTCGTCGGGAAAAATGTCCGCAAACTGATCCACCACTGCAGGAAAACCAGGACTCCGCACGTCAACTGCTCCTAGGATGAGGCTAGCCAACTGATGAGTGATGGGCTGTCCTCTCCTCCGCGGAAGTCCATCCTGTGCTGCTAAGGCTCCCTTCTCACCGGTGAAGGTGAAATTGCTCCCGTCGGTGCGTACACATCGCACCTTGCGCCTAAAATAGTCAATCTTTGCATGGACCGTAGATAGTCAATCCATGCCCAAGATGACGTCGTAAGGCCTCGACGCTGCTACAAGAAGATCCCAGCCGAAGCTCTCGCCTCCAAGAGTAAGCTCACACTGTCGGCACCAGTGCGTAATCATCGAGTCTACTCCCGTAGGAGTCTCTAGCCGTAAGGATCGAGCCAACGGCTCTGTCGGAATCTCCGAGCTCCGAACAAGGGCAGCGGCTATGAAAGAGTGACTCGCTCCTATGTCTATAAGAACTGCAGCAAGGGTGGAATAGACACAGATAGTACCTCGAATCATCTCGGGTGCGCCGTGGTCGTAGGCCTCTGCTGCCTAGAGCTGTGCCTGTCTCTGCCCGCAAGCTCCCTGTGGTCGGGGTGGACCTCCTGGTGGTGGTGGTGGCAGAGCCTCAAAGCATCGCCCACCACCGGCTGCTCGTCCAGCTCCTCTTCCTCGTTCGCCTCCTCCCTGCGGACCGCCATGGTCGACCCTCTGCCTCTGCCTCGGTGGTCCCTCAACTGTCTGATGCTCCTCGGCTCGGCGGGTCGGGCAGTCACGAGCCATGTGGCCCTGCCCGCCGCATGAGTAGCACTGTCTGCCTCTCGAAAGACTGGATCCGCGCTGTGTGCCCCGTACTGCTGAGCCAGTGTCCTGAGGTCGTCTGCCTGAGGGTCTGGTCTATCTGGACCCCTGAGTCATCCGTCGACTGCCTGCTGCAGATGACTCTGCCACGTGCCGCCCTGCGGTGGGTCGTTGCGCTGGTGTAGACTCAGCAAGGAAGCTCTCGATCAGAAGGGCCCGCTCCAGTACTCCTGTCTGAGTCGGTATGCTAAGGGAGATCAGCGATGCCCTGATCTCGTGTCTCAAACCCTGCTCAAAGGTCCGGGCCCAGAAGAATGGGTCCCGTACCATGTCGGTCGAGTAGCACGAGAGATCAGTAAATCTCGCCGAGTACTGAGCGACCATCATGCTACCCTGCCGCAGCTGAAGAAGCTCCTGGATACGCACCGCAGGAAGGATGGATAGGACGAACTCTGAGCGAAAGAGGCTCTCAAAGTCCGTCCAAAGTAGAGATGCCTCATCGTGCACCTGGAGCATCAAGCTCCACCATCGGCCCGCTGCTGCGTGTAGTAGGCTCGCGGCGAGGATCACCATGAGATCTGCTGGTGTCCTCACTAGCCTAAACACACATACCACTGCCTCCAGCCAGTCCTCTGCTGCCTGGGGGTCCGTCTCCCGGCGAAACCTGGGTGGTCGCTGGCGCTGAAACTCATGCAGTGCGCTGAGGTGACGTGCATCATCAGCGGCTGGTGCTGGAAGCATCGGGGGCTCGGCGGGTAGTGCTACCGCCGGTGCCACTGCTGAAAAAGGGCCCTGCACCGAGGCCTCGTCGCTCGGTGGGCTGTCGTCACACTCGACTCTCGGAACCCTAGCTGGCTGCCGTCGTGGGGCCATCCTGAAAAGGAAACAGGTGCGCCACGGTCAGAACAGTATACCTGGTGAGCTGATATAAAGTAATCACAAAGAAAACTTTGAAACACACACGCAATCAATGTTTTCGTGCATTAAGTCGGAAATCAGAAGTCAGGGTCCTGGTGTACGGATACGTCGGCCGCCGCACCAACACTGGACTCCCTGGACTGATAACCACACTCAATACGCTAAACATTATTTCTTCACATAGAAAAGATCAGAGTTCGCGGTAGAACCAAACTCCTCTGATACCAATTTGTCACGACCCGTCCTCGGGGCCCGTGCCGTGACTACCCCAAGCCCGCCTTCCATAGGCCAGGGGCTGGCGACTAGCACCAAGGCGTAAATCCCGGTAAAAAGGGAAGGCATTGCCTTTGTAAAGTAAACAAACACCACAGAGTAAGCAAGCGGAAAGTATACACTAAGTAAAAATAGAGTACAACTGAAAGTGCGGAAAAGTAAATGGGCCAGTATACAAACCCAAACTGAAAGTAAAGTACAACTCGAAAGGGAAAATAACAACTATAAGTAAAAGCCGCTACACCGAGCTGTCCACTGGAGATCCCACCTGAAGGGTGGGTACAGATAGCTCCACTGCTCCTCGGGTCCCGTCGTCCGCTCCGAACACGTCCCGCCTAGTGGTCCACCTCCAGGTACCGTCCTGCTCTGCAAGCCTCAGCCAAGATCAATGCTGTCCGTCGTCTGCAACCAACACAACGTAGTGTGGGCATAGCCCGTGCAGGGGTGAGTATAAGCTACTCAGTAGGGACCCCGAGACCCCTGAAGGTCTCCCAAAATACACAAAGGATAAACCACAAAGAAGGATACAATCACGAAGTAACAACCGACAATGCTTAGGTATATGCCCATACATATACCTAAGTCATCAATTTCAGATACGCTCCAAACTCCGAGCCCAAGTACAACTCAGTCCACACAGGAAAGTAAACGTATTCCACACAGGAAAGCAAAACGTAATCCACACAGGATAGCACAACACAATCCACACAGGAAAGCAAAAGGATTCAGCTCACACAGATATACTTCTTCAAGGGACGATAAAGATGATCTCTGATCCATCTAAGTCTTCGGACCCACGAAGGATCGATAGGTAACTAACCCCCGCAAAAGACCCACACAGGATCGGGCCCACATAGGACCTGTAGGCGCTGGTTCACACAGGACCGCTGAGCGCAAAGACCGACACAGGATCAGACCCACACAGGATCGGGCCCACACAGGATCGGGCCCACACAGGACCTGAAGCACTGATCCACGTAGGATCGCTGAGTGCTGTAGTCGTCGTCGTCGAATCCACACAGGATCTCTGTACTGTCGTCGTCGCAGTCACAGTAGCAGTAGCAGTAGCAGTAGTAGTCATAGTCGCAGCCAGCACTAGGGTTCCCGCACACAGCAAGCTCGTTCGGAGGGTCCGCTCCACAAGCTGAGAGGCTGATACATCAACTGTCACAAAGTCCAGAGTTGTAGTATCCAAAAGTTCCGTATCACCAACAGGAACTCAACGCAACAGACGACGCGTCGATCGGACGCCCGGTCTGAGAGTTATTGGCTTTTTCGTCCGAGGGGCCCGGTTGGTTTCTAAGGAAAAACCAACCTGACCGTACTCCACCTGCGTCCAAACCTCGGGCAGAGTATTCCAAAAGATCCGTCTCACTAAGAGGAACACAACAAAGCTGACGGCACGTCAATCGGACGTTCGTAGCTCAAGATATGAGCGTTTCCGTTCCGAGGGCCCGGTTGGTTTAGTGTACGAACCAACCCGTACGAACTCAAAGTATTCCAAAACCCTGAGTGTAATATACCGAAACGACCGTCTCGATCCAAGGATCGCGTTTCCGCAGACAGTTCGTCAATTGGAGGTCCTTGGCTCAAGTTATGGCCAAAAGACTGAAATTGTCTCAAAAACGGGGGGTCCGGGTCCGGGCCGGCCCGGCCCGACCCCCCCTGGGTCCGCCCGAACCGGTTCGACCTGACCCGAGTCCGACCCGTCCCGGCCGGCGGTGGTCCGGCGCGGCGGCACGGCGGCGCGGTGGCGCGGCGGCGGGGCGCCGCACGGGTGCAGCGCGCGGGGGTTAAGGCCCCCGCTTTCCAGCTGGCGGCGCGGCTTAAGCCGCGCCTTTTGGAGAACCGGCCCCCTTCGTGGGGGCCTGCTTGAGGAAAACCGGGGGGGGGGGGGGGGGGGCGCTGCCCCCCCCCCCCCCTTTGTGTAACCGGTCCCCCCCTCACGTGGGGGGGGGGGGGCTTCTTGTGGCCAGCCGGGGGAATTAATTCCCCCGGCACCTCCCTTCCGGCCGGCCCGACATGGACGGCCGGTCCTTCTCCAATGGACCGGCGAGGCCGGTCCCCTTCTGGCTTCCGACACCGGCGGCGCGGCGAGCCGCCGGTCTTCTCGTCCCGCCGCGGCCCGGAACCGGCCGCGGTGTTCGTCGTCCGGCGCGGTGCGACGGCACCGCATCCCTCCGTCGCGGCCCTGCTCCGGCCGCGGCGCCTTCGGTTTTCTTTGACACGGCGCGACGGCGTCGCGTTCATGATGATCCTTCCACAGCGCGACGCGACGGCGTCGCCCAATAAGCCGGGCGATTCCCGCGTGGTGCGATGGCACCACGCCTTCTCGTTCATCCACAAGATTATATAAATAACCAAGAACAAAGGAGGGGGAATTCGGCCGTGTTTGTGCGGTCCGACCCCCCCCTCTCGTTAGATGATAAATCTTAAATATTTAATCACAAGATTATCATTCTAGAACCAAGAACGAGAGTAAAGAAATAAACCACAACAAACCCCTACCTTGGTTTCAAGTTCGAAGATCGTCAACGACCCGCGGAAGACAACGTCGCGGAGGTCGGGCGTCGCGATAATCGTTCGTCTATTCTGTTGACGAAGAGGTACGTCCGAAGAGGTACGTCGTTGGTGAATCTTCGTAAGCCGACGAAGGAAGTCCGAGGAGGAAGCGGCGTTCCCTTTCGTTGACACGGAAGGCGTCGACGGTGTCGCGGGTATGGCGTCGCGGAAGACGATTCCCGAGAACGTGGCGTTCTTCGTCGAAGCTCGAAGGTTCTTCGCGTTCTTCGTCAAAGCTTGAAGAAGAAGAAGAAGAACCCAAAATGCTCTCAAGAAGGCTAGTGAAATCTAACCAAATAAAATAAGTTAGAGACTTATTTTATTCTCACACTTAAACAAATTGAATTTCAAAAGTTTGAAATTCAAATAAAATAACTCCAAATTAATTAACAAGTTGTCATGTCATTTAAAGAGGGGTTAAGGGGAGTTTTGAGAGAAGATGAAAAGTTGGGGTTCGTGTGGTCCCCACCACACTTAATCCTCCCAAGGGAGGTTAAGTGGATGTGGGTCCCACCCCTAACTTCCTTTGAGAGGAGTTAACCAACAAGTAAGAAAAAAAAATAAAAAGTGTTCCACATTTTTATTTAACTTCTTATAATTCTCCCCAAAACTAACTTTCGTCCCGCAATAAACGCAACTTCGGAAAAGGTCTCCTTAAGCGAATATCAGCGCTGCGAGTTCATCGATGTCCTCAGATTTCAATTCCGAGCACCGGATCAAAAGTTAGAAAAACCCCGCTCGTTCTTTCACTGAACGTACCCGAGCCAAACTTCGGAAATTGATTCCGGGCACACCGGGCTTCAGAATCAGGTGCCGTCAGAAACCGCGCTCTTGTAAAATTCTAAAGAAAATTAAGAAAAAAATTTCCCTTGAATTTTACAGGTCTTTACAAGATTTTTGTTGGACCTAGGATATCCTCATCCACTTGCAGATCACCTGGACCTTCCCTATCATCGCTTGCACTATCTTTGTCCCAATAAGAGATGCCTCACTGATCACAGTCTATCATAAGGGTGACCTGTAAGGTTTTTGGTATAGGGCCTCAAATGGTTCCATGCCAATTATAGAGTATTATCTATTATTATAAGAAATATCTATCAAAGGAAATGATCATACTAGCTCTAGATTAAGTCCAACATAAAGTCCCTCAGTATATCCTCCAACACCTGGATAGTGTGCTTGGTCTACCCATCCATATAGGGGTGAAAAGATTTAATCATCCTAAATTAGGTCTCAAATGAAACCTAAAGGACTCTCTACAACCATGAAATGAATCATGTACCATGGTCAGAGATAATCATTGAGGGAACCCCATGAAGGTGGATAATCTCCCACCCATACAAGTACCCCAAACTCTCCACTGATCACTACTCCTTGATAGCAAGGAAGTGCACCAACTTGGTAATTCTGTCAACTATCACCCAATTGGAATCATGGACTCTTGATGTACATGGAATCCCTATCACAAAGCCCATGGATATGATATCTAATTTCCACTAATATATCCAAAAAGGCTATAAAAAATGGTTGGAACCGAGTGCTCAACCTTCACCTTTTGACAACTAAGACATTAAGAGATGAACTCAAAAATGCTCAACCTCATGTCAGCCCACTAAAACTGTCACTAGAGGTCCCCATAAATCTTCCATACACCAAGATTTAAAGAAAAAGGAGAAGTGTGGAAATCACTCATCACCTCCTCTTACATCGTGAATAGAACCACCATCTGTCCCTGAAAAAGGATGACATGATTCCATACTTTAGAGAATCCATCCAGTGAATATCTTGAAGATATCTAGTCATGTAGGACCTCAGAGTTTATGTGTCCCAACTGTTCGTCCCTCACACACAAGAGAAGTATATAATTCAACACTATTTATTGAATAAAATATGAACCCTCCACCTTTACTAGGTTCATTTGTAATGAATGAAAATGTTCAAAAACCTCCTCCACCAAGCAAGATTGAGACTTCCTACTAAGGGAATCTACCACCACAATTCCCTTCATAGGAGTACAGAATATCTCAAAGTAATAGTCCTATTAGAACTCCCACCAGTGCCCCTATATTAGTTTTAGATATCTCTATATAAAAATATATCTGAGATTTTAATGCCCTGAGTAAACACAAAACTGCTCTCCCTGAATATAGTGCCTTCACATCCTCAAAGTAAATAATATTGCTACCAACTCTAGGTCATGAGTCACATATTTCTGCTCATGGGGTCTTAAATACCTTGACCTTTATGTGATCACTTCCTATCTCTACATAAATACACAACTGATGCCAAGTCTATAGTCATTGTAATACTCTATGTACTCCATATCTGAAGGACCCAGGGACACCCTGAGAGGGGAGGGGTGAATCAGGGTGACAACTTTTTCTTTAAATATGATGGATCTTATTCCCATGTTGGTAGGAACTTGTTGAACCTGTAAGATAAATATGATCAGAAAGCAAACATTCAAAGGAACAGAGAAGACACATCACTTTTTACTTGGTTCACCACTAAGGGCTACGTCCAAGGAGCATACGCCGAAAAGTTGTCGGTCGTACCTAATTCCACTAATCTTCACTAGCTGTGAAATACAAATGTTCAGGAACAGTCACTCTATCCCGGGCTCACTGTCTTTACAAAGGTTCAGGGATGGCTCACTGCTTCCCTCGGGTCACTCCCATTGACTCTCCCTGGCTCACTGCCCTTAGGTGAATTCCCACTGAGTTTATAGACGTAAAGGTATCTTCATCATTTCATAAGAATGCATCCTCTATCATATGTAGATGCTCTGTTGAAGTCCAACTCTCACCAGAAGACAAATCTCACTTTGCGCTAAGGGTACTGGGCAATCTTCCAGCTTTCTTGCAGCTTCAAAAGGACAGATGAACTTTAAAAACCCCGATGTGCATGTTTAAATCCCAGCGCGCAAGTCACTTGCGCGGTACAAATTCGACATGTAGGTGACAACAAATAAATTGGGTGACACTGCCTCCTTCAACACCAAACTTGCATGACGTTGCGCCTTTAACTCCCCAACTACCTTGGTCGCACAACCAACAATTGGCGCGCAACCTCTACTTGCGCGACCCAACAACCACTTGCGCGACTCAACCACTTGCGCGATGAGAGATCGAAAAATCTCTAAGTCTTGAACTTCATTACAAATGAGGAGGGGGGGGGGGTCCTCTATTTATAGGCAAAATGGACCCCCTGCGCGATGGTGCGCAAGTCTTCCGTCGGCGCGCAGGTTCCGGTGCACAGCTCATCCTCCCTAGCCTCTGTCGCGCTACTAACTTGCATGACCTACACAAATAATTGCGCGACGTTCTTTAAATTACCATATTTTGAAGTTATGATATTGAAAAACTATAGGCGCTCAAGTTTCCAGTCCTCCTAGGCATCGGCGCCCAAGTCTCTTCATGGCGCGCAGGTCACTTGCACGACCAGCCCAAAACTTGCACGACCCTTATCCCTTTTCCATTTTCCCATGTTCTGATCTTGAAAAACATATGGCATGCAAGTTTCCTCTTCATCCAGTACACGGCGTGCAAGTCTCTTTGTCAAAAACACTTTTCTCCATTTTTCGATTTTCAGGCGCAAAAATTTGGCAAACACTGGGAAATGGCGCCACCTTCAATACTGTTGTCTGCTTGAACTGTATGATCTCTTTGCGGGTACACATTCTGAACTTCCACTACTGATTGATAACAAACACAAACCATACTCCAAATCATGCATAGAAGACCGTGGTTCCAACAATATCTTCCTTTAGTAGTCAAAAAATTGGAGCACTAGTTAGGCTCAACCTAAAATTATCAAAGGCTCTATAATAGTGGTCTGTCCAGGTAAACGGATTCCGTTTCAGCATCAAGGTGTTCAAAGGGGCCTCAATACTAGATAAGTCTTCCAAAAACCTTATTCAGTACCCCATCAATCTAATAAATCTCTTCACCTCTAAAATTCTCTTGGGTGGAACCCAAGAAAGTATTGAATCAATATTTTCCAAGTCTATAACTAATCCACACTCAAAAATGACATTCCCCAAAAAGTGAACATCATGGATCCAAAACTATAATTTTAGGATCTTACCATAAAGATGGTTCTCTCGATGAAAGTCTAGGACCATCCTCAAATTCTCTGCATATTCCTCTATGAAAAAGAGTAGATGAGTATGTTATCAAGAAAGACAACAAAAAATCATTCCAAGTACGGTTGGATGATCTAGTTAATCATATACATAAACATAGATGGGAAATTTATCACACTTAAATGGATCACCATGAACTCATATTGTCCATACTGACATCAAAATGCTATTTTTGGAATATTAGCATCAATAAACCTCTATTGATGGTAGCCAGACCTAATATTGACCTTCAAGAACCATCTCAAGCCTCAAAACTAATCAAAGAGGATATAAATATTCTACAAGGGGTACTTATTATTTATTTTGGAATGGTTCATGTGGAAATAATCAACATAAATACACAATATACTATCATATTTTTCACAAAAAAACCAGAGATGCCCAAGGGGACACACTCAGTCTGATAAAAACCTTCTCACAAATCCCCCCCAACTATACCCTCAACTCTCAAATCTCAGTTGTGTTCATTCAATATTCCATAGAATATATCAGAGAGGTATTTGGGTGAAAGTAGATGAAAAAATCCATCTCCCTCCTCATAAGTAGTCTACATACATCCTTGAGTAATATGTCCATATAATCCTCCATGACTGATGGAACCTAGATACATGAAGATACTATTAAGATAAAGGATAAAATCAGTAATTAAAGGGTGATGGGTTGTAACTTCCTGCTCCCAAGACCCACTCACTACACCATAAGATCTCTCTTTGCCAAAAAAGAGAATATAACCCCATTTTTCTGAAGGCATCTAACTCGCATTTGGTGAAAATCAATATGGACTCAGACCATGGGAAAAATTTCTATACCCTATATGACATCATAAGGTCTCATCGTGAAAACTAATATTTCCCATGAGAAACTCTCTCCACTAAGAAATAGCTTATACTGTTGTCAGATAAGCGATATCAAATAATTGCACCCTATAAGAACCTGAAGACAAAGAGACTGGGCTAAAGTCTCATCTAGGAGCTCAAACTCTCACACTAGAAGTAATGAGATAAATTAATGACTCACACCTATGCATACTAGTACTGAATCAAGATCATAATAAACACATATCTTACCTATAATCATCTTGAGATGTTAGTACATAATCCTCCAAATCCTTTAGCTACCCGCGACCCCAATTGAAATCTCCTCAATCTTGACATGGCATGCCTGGTGGTGGTGGTTGAAGTATATTATAACACCATCCACCACTAGTATCTTCTCTATCTAGAGCTATGCATTCCACTCCTCCAGCACTGCCTCCCTGGGGGATACCCTAGACATGTTTGGGAGAACCCAGATCACGGTTCTGCCACTGTGATGGTGGTCTATCAATGGTATTACTTCCCTCCCCAGTATATCGGGTTGGTCAATCATGTTCCTTGTAACCTTACCCATCACATTCATAGCATCACCCCACTCTGGGATTCCAAGGTCCTCTATTTTTTCCTAATCCGCATGATCATGTGCCTATGTCTGATCATGGGTACGCCTCCTCTACCTCGACACCTGTCATCTACTTGCTGTTGTAGATGACTTAGCCCTGGGATTCCTACTGATGGAACTAGACACATGGTTTCCCTTAAATAGGAACATCTACTTCACCATATCCTTCTCCAACACTCTAACATATGTGGAAATTCATATGGGTACCACACTTGCACGAATGCATCTATGGATACCCTACTTGAACTTTTGTGTATGTAAGTAACTATCCTGAATCATTTTGCGAGAGTACTATGTAAGGTCAGTGAACCTCAAAACATAATACAAAAATATCATCCCTCTATATTTCAACTCCAAAATCCCCTGAATCTGAAATAAGCAAAAGCATGAGGGGTAGTACTCCTCACAAAATAGCTACTGGAAGTCATACCATGAGAATCCCGAATCATTTTGTGAGTATCTTCAAACCCACATCCATAGGCAAAGGGCTAAAAAAAGCACCAAAATACATAACTAAAATCGAAGGCCTATTTCCAAAGTACATGTACACATGCACCCAACCATCTCCATGAAGAAGTGAAGAAGAATAATAATAAAATATAATAACATATAAAGTAAAAACCATGCATGTAATAATATCTAACGAATTAAAAAGAGTTTGATAGAGTAATCCAAAAAGAAAAGAGAAAAATACATGATCACCTAGAAAAGATCTCCCAACCTAACAACAACTGGAAAAGAAATGCCGAGAGAGACCAAATATAGATCTCCAAACCCAAAAACCGTACGTATTCTATCCACCCAAGCACCCCTAAGATACACTAAAATCACTATCGACCTATCCGTTATCTATATAATACAGGATACATGTGAGTAAATCCAATATACGGGTGAGTATATACATACCCATTAGGATTCCTCAAAAACTGAATAGAGGGAAATATAACACATGATATAATTCGTCTTCTCAACCCAGGGAAAGGGGGAAGAAAATCCCAATGATATAGATATATATATACTGATAAAATAAACTTAGATAATAGAGAAAGGGGATCTCAATCTAACAGACCAGTGAAAAATGATGAGTCTTCCTACAAGTTCAAAGGTCCCTCATCGATGCCTAGAATCTCGTGTTTCAAACCAAAGAAGTCAAGAGGAGGGCTAAAACCTCCCCACTACTCCATATCCTAAAGAAGTGTAATCTTCAAAAGATAGAGGACCACACCCTGATATAATAGGTAATTATCATTTCTATATATATACATTGAATATTGAGTACCCATGACCTAGTGAGATAGGGGAGGACTATCTACATGTAGAGATGACCCACTCCATCAATAGGGGATTACTACTTCTGTATACATAAAATGAGTATAGAGGACACACATCTTGCTGCAATAGGGGAGTAAAATCTCCATGGATAGAGGACCCATGCCTTGGTGCGATAGTAGAGTACCATATCTATATTTTTACAATGAGAATAGATGAACCATACCCTAATGTGATTGTGGAGTACCATATCTATGGATATAGGACCCACACTATGGTGTGATAGGGGAGTAACACCTTTGTATTTGTATAATGAGTATGGAGGACCTGTGCCTGGGTGAGACAGGGGAGTACTATCTCCATGGACAGAGGAACCATTCCTTGGTGTGATAGGGGAATATTTCATTTTTTTTAAAACACGTTTATAAGAAATACTCCCTAATGATATAGGAGATTACCATCTCTATATATAGAGGTCCCACACCCTTATGCAATACGGGAGTACCACTGCTATCTAAAATCTTCGATGATCCTGCCCAATCAATGCCACCATCAAGCATAAACTAAGGAAGAATCACACTATAACATCTTCCATAATATCTAAAAAGAAACTATGATGGCCAGAATCACATTCTACATTGAAAAAAAATCAATATAGGATACTCATGGGCCAAAATCCAAGTATAAAAAAGGTGATATAAGAGGTAGAAGTTTTAGAAAGAAGTGCATGATGTGTAAGGGGGTCCACATAATGTGTGATCTCACCTATACTCCTGGATGTCTCCTAAAAAATACATGGATAAATATCTATGTAGTAATAAATAATTTTTATGTGAACCACATAGTATGTTCTAACCTACCATGTATGAGTTGGGTGTCCTGGCTATGCCTATTTCTATCAAGCCATATCTGTGTATTTGGCCATGTACATGGCCATGCCTAAGTACCAGCCCATGTCCAAGTAATCCCAATATACATGATGTGTCCTCCAAAATAGGGTACTAGGCGTGTACAACTACCACATGGCCTGGATTCTTGGAGAGGGGAACATGGAATGTGTCCTAGCCACAATACATGTGATCCTTATCATTTTCCTGAAACCCTTTCCACTGCATCTGCGTGACTACACAACGCGTGTTCATCCGATTACATTTTGTGTAGTCAATATTTTCATATAAAGTATAGATCTCCACAAGACATTTAGATTCATTTATCTTGCAATGTTTTATTCTATTTGAGCTCCCAAAATATAAGTGGTTCACCTCCTTCCATCGATTCCTAATCTCTGATGGATAGAAATCATATTTTTGATTCTCTACTTGAAGTCTCTAGGCACCTCATGTACCTCCTATCATCATCATCACTCAAAATCTCATATACATATAGAATAACCTGAATTCCATCCCAATCCATCTGAAAATAACTTATCTAGTCATTTTACACACATCCACTATGAATCTATGGGTCAGATCGTGCTTGGAACCACCTAAAAATGTCAAACCATGGACCCATAGCCCAATGGTGAAGAACGCGAAGAACGGGTGGGGGAAAGGAATAAAAAGGTGAATCAATAATTTAAAAATCATTATTTGAAAAAATAGAGATTAGGGATATTTTAGATGATAAAGACAGCATAATTCAAGATTAAATCAAATAAAAAATTTATTTAAATACGCGAGGTCATGCAAAGGATTAAATTAATCACAGATCAAAGAATAATTGATTAGAAAATTTTCAATCTTTTAATTAAGGAAATAAACAAAAAATTATGAGACCTAAATCAATATTTGATCAATTATTAGTATAGAACATATTCACCAATGATTGAGGATGAGCAGTTGCATCTGTTGCCTATCGATTCACCTCGATCCGATCACTAGTCATCATCCCATCCCGATCCATCAATGAAGAATGAATAATCCTCCTCTCAATGATCATAGGTTTATGTGTATAACCCTATATATTTTCCATGATATACAACTTATAGGTAGAAAATAGGTTTTAGGATTTAAATTAATGAATTAAATAACTTAATTAATTAATCCACTTAACATACCCACCAACATATACCTAATCTGAAAATACCATGATAACTAACTTTAGGTCACTACTTGGGTAAAACCTTCACTCCAAATTCAACTGTGTTCTCATATTTTAATTTGGGAATTTTTTCAAGAGATATTCCATTTTTCTAAAAAAAATTAACAGGCTTGACATAAAATATATTTAATATTTTTATAAAATTAATTACTGGCTCACCGGTCCTCAGAATCGTGCACTGTCTCAATGTATGACTCTAAATATATTTATTAATATATTTCAATGTCTTACATAGCAGAAAAATATATAAATATTGTTTATTATTACTCCCCTCAATTGGTATATGTCATGGGAACCCTAGGTAACAACTATAATACTTGGATGAGTAATCCACTAGCATAGATTATGCACTGGCTAGTACCCTAGGCATGAGTTTGTTATACTAGGGGTCATATCCCGGTGATACCACATTGGAAATATTGGGTTGAGTGTTGTTAAGTTCACTTAGTCTTGGTCGATTCTATATTATGCATTCCTTAATCTAGGCCTAGTTTCTTGTTTCAAATTAGAACTTAGTTATTTTCCCAAGATTCTTATTTGTTTATGATGATTCTATTAGAGGGTTTTTCTCTCCATACTTTGATTGTATTGTTTAATACTCATTTGTTTTATTGGAACCATTTATATTCTTGTATTTTCATTATTCATCTTGATATGTAGGCGTTCACTATTTATTTTTTATTTATGATGGGTTGGTTTAATTTTATAGATTTGTTTAAAAAGGGGTTTTTTGAAAAATATTGAAAGAAGAAAAATGATTTCTTTTGTTTTAAAAATTTGAATATATTTCACTTAAAAGTTTCAAAATATATCATTTATCTTAAAAGGGTTACTAAAATACTTGGAGAGGAAATAGTTTTGAAATACGTGACTTCCAAGGTTAAAATATAATCGTTTCAAAATTATGGTGGAATTTTATTGGGTTTTTATAAAAGATAAATGTTTATATCTATATTTTTATTTCAAACTAGAATAAAATTGATTTAATTTTAAAGTTTATGTATGGGGAGTGGTGAGGTTACCTATTGATCATTTATTCCCATTACCATAATTATACGTTTAGTGTTGGTTTCGGTTGGACCCTACATTTATCTTGTTGGATTTAGTTTGGTTATGTTGGGGGTGAAATGTTATGGTGATCCACTTGGTTAATAGAGATAAGTAGTGGTGTTTTTTGTTTTATTATGGTACCTTGATTTCCAAATTTAATTTACCATGTTGGAATTTCATTATCACCTTTATTTTATGATTTATATTGTGTATTATTTTTAGTTAAGTTTAAATTTGGTTTTGGGATGTATTAGATGTGTACACTATCCTTACATTTTGTTCATGTGTTTTTTATTGTTTATGTTTTGTTTATTTTCGATTTTTTTGGAAACGCCTTATTTTATGTGTATGGTATTATAACATAAAAAAAGGCCACATCAGAATTTAAGGTGGATTTTTACTTTATTTTTTTTATTTAGAAGAAATCATTCACAATGTTCTATAATTTTTACCCTAGCAATATTTTTCAGCCCTTGGGGATTGAGAATGCTCTTCGAGCCAAGTAGATGATTAACTCAGATACTAGTTAGATTATCTTATCAGGAAATGAGGAATCAATAGAAGGGTGAGTTTAGATGCTCAAAAGGGGGTGGAATATAGTGTAAGGTATCATAAAATAAATACAGTATACATAATATATAAGAAATAAATAATAAAATAATTCTATATAACTAATAACATGATCATAATATATCCATAGATGAAATAATAATGGATTTAAAAAATCATGTGGATAAAAATAAATAATTTAATAGTGACAGGATACAGAAAATTGAACATCATAACCATAATACCACGCTCTCATCCAAGACACCATACAAAAAAGGTCATACACACACCACATTTAAAACCGAGTTTTTCCCATAAGACCTACCGATGCATTTAGGACTATATAATTCTAGGCCCTATTGATCACCTACTATGTATAATGCATTTATTATATTAAAAGAATTAATGGATAAAAAATACAATAAAAAATATTAAGAAAAGGAACTTATTATATAAATATGGCTATATAATCAATAATTATCGATATTGAAATAACAGAAATATGAATTGTTAATATTTCCCCTATCAAGCGACTGGTATACATTTTTAGTTAAACTCCCCTAAAACTGAATTTTCAATTGAATATTCAAACTGAATAGTGTAAATAGTATATGTTCAAGTTAATATAAATGATTAATAAGATATAAATTACAAACATGAGATAAATAATTTGTATATGAAAGAAACATATGATTATTAGAGAGAGGTATAACGAGCGGTTGAGAACATAATCACAAGAAATTTAAAAGGGAGAGGAAGAGACCTTGTTAAATCCATAAGAGAGTTAACAAGATAGGAATACCTTAGAAATATAGAAGAAATAGCAAGTAATACTTTCAATAAATTGGTGATATGTTATAAAATATAAGATATATGATAGTGAAATAATATAAGGATAGATTGAGTATTTGGAAGAGACAATCATACCAAAATTTAATGAGATGGGAAAACAACATTCAAAGGAAATAAATGAATATAAATTTCTAAAAAAAATAATAAAATAAAATTTATAATATATGTATAATAATTTCGTTTAGAAAATCATATAAGGATATAATAATTATTATAGGAGGGGAACATGTGAATAAGAAGTGATGGAAAAGATTCTTTTATAAACCTTAAGGATTTTTGAGTTAAAGTAAATTATTTGAAAGAGAAATTGAAATATAGAAATATAACTAGAATAATGAAAGTGAAAATGATTCAAAATACATTAATAATTAATATATATAGAATATGAAGGAATCATAGTTTAAAAGATCTAGAAATAAAAGGTATATACCGAAAGAGAGAGAAAGTGGAAAGAATCCCCTTACCTTGAGTCTTGAATTTCCTAGATACTCTTCTAGTATCCTAAATAATTTTAAATACACATATTAATTTCATAATTCAGAAAAATATTATTTCCTATTAGATATATTAATTCCCATTTATTATCACATGTTATATTATTTATTATAATATTTTTCTTGCATTGGTCGTTTGTTGGTTGTATGATTTATAGTTCCAAACCAATTTGATGAAATTATAATGGAAAAAGGCCATTATATAATGGTTTTATAAGTTATATAGGTATCATGGAACTTTTATCCATATGATTCCAATCATATAAAATTTCTATGTTCAATATATAGTCCAAATTGTATGCAGATTAAGAAACATGTATTGATATGCTCATTTTTGGATGTTTAATTGACCATGATTATTTATTATTAATACAATTAATATAAATTAGATTGTATGATTTAGAAATATTAATCATGTCATAAATATTATATATATTAATTAAATAAATTTTTAAAACTATATATGTTAGGAATTTTTTGATTTATAATATCTTCCAGTTCGCGGTTAAAACCATTAAGAATGGAACAAATTTTATAAATAACTATGACATAGATTTTTGTGAATTACATTTTAAAAAATTCATTTTATAGTAGTATTATATACTTAATTTCTTGATGGAATTATATTTTAATATACTAGGAAAGATAAATATGATGGAATAAAAAATGGAATTGAAATGGATTTAATTATAATGCTTGCATTTCTCCTCAAGACAACTCCTAAGGACTAGACCATAGGGATTCTTAGAGTTGGAATTTGGTTAGACTGTGCCTTAAGAAACATGTTTAAGAAGTTTTGGAGAGATATTTTTGTAGATAATAGTCCTGATAATATTTTTTTATGTGAATAGAAATTGGTGGAAGGTAGGTATGTTTATAGGTGAAGGGGAGGGGGTTTTTAGCATAAAATATTGATCAATTTATTATTTTTATCAATAATATCAATTATATCATTTCTTTGAAATAATTATAGTAATTAATACATTTTATTTTGAGATAATTATTTCTTACATAATATAGTATTAAATTAATAGTTTATTTTAATTATAATGCAATATATCATATTTTGTCATATTTTACTATTCACCTCTATATTTTACCAATTTATGAAAATTAAAAAAACATCACTCTTATCTAATTTTGATGTTATTAATTTAGAAATGACCAAAATTTTAGAAAAATAAATTTATAAATTATTTAATTTTAATATTTTATTATAATATAAAAATTACTATTTTATTTAATATTGTAGAACATGATTTACTAAAAAGGCACACCTATACTTAAATGATGTTAAATTGATTGAGTAATCATTTAATGGTATTTTGATACTTATATTTATTTATATTATTTTTGGTTAATATTATTTTAAATATTAATTAATCATTTACCATAATATTCATTTGACTATTAAAATGGTCATATTACTATTTTGATGATTATATTACTATTCTAATGATAATATTACAAATGGTCATAAAATTTTAAAAATCCCATAAATACATTTTATTTTCTTAGTTGTTAATTCAATTGATTTTATCACAAGGTTTTTTATATAAAATTTCAATCACATTTCTAATTATTTTTTTTCATTTTTAACATGTTTTTGATAATAGTTATATATATAGGGGACCATGAACCTATATATTTCCACTGTTTAATCATTTTATTTATTTGTTTTTATTATCCTATATTACTTTTTTATTTTTAGGTGGTGTTTTATCCTATATATGTAATTTTTTATGGTGATGAAGTAAAATAATTATTATCGCTTTATGTTTTGTCTTCAATTTACTTAGGGGATTCCATTATACATGAATTAATATTTTATAACCACACATGAATTTTTTAATGTAAACTAACTAGGTGGTACATATGTTGAAATGTTTTCTTTTAATCATCAAAAATAAAATAAAATAAATGTACTTAATTTTAAAAAATATAATTTAAGGTAAAAATCTATTAAAATATACATTGAATTTTTTGATGTTATATTCCCCCCTAAAAAAATTGAATCCTTGAAAATTTAATTTACTCTTAATAGTGGAAAATTGGTGAGGGTATAATTAAAATAAATATATCTCTATATATAAAATCTATTGAAAACCAAGAATTTTCTTCTAAGGTAAGTCAAAGGAACTCATCATTTACCTTAAAAAATTATATTTTTTATTTTTTATTAGTTTCAACCATTTCATTTTTAAGTGTTATTAATTAGTAAAATTCTTGAGTATCTAGAGATTTAAATTTTACCTATGCATTTTCATGATACAATTTTAAAAAATTTGGTAAATGTTATATGGTTATTTTTTTAATGATAATTCAAATAAAATCAGAGTAACCAATATTTAGAATATAAAAAATGAATGTTAAGATTTCATAAACTTTGACACATTCAGTTTAATTATGAAACTATTAGTTCTACTTAAGTTTCTTCATATTTTATCCTATAGAATTAGTCTTTTAGTATCTAACTTGTGGTTCATATCAACTTTCCTTGGAAGAAAGTTTTCCATTATAATTTGAGGGAAAATTCATCAAAGTCAACTACTGGTATCATATTTGAAACTATATAAATTCCATGAATTTTAGGACTGTATTTATCCCATCAAAGAAGTGATCAATCCTTATTTATGGATTATGTACATAGTGTATAACATGTATTTTCAACCTTAAAAAGTTATCCTCGTACAGAAAAAATTTACTCTTCCTCTTGTCTTAAATTTAAGAATATCCTTTCAATTTATCTATTTTCTCTTGAGGAAATTAGTTTTCAAGGAATATTTCCTTAAAAGAATTCTATTCCATGCCTTCTATATATTTTTCCTTATTAGTTTTTCTAATTAATGAAAATTATTGATAAATATATTCCTTTTGATGACATACCCCAATAATAACCACATCCCTTTCACTATATCAAAATACAATGAATCTCTTCTATAGGGGTTTAATCCAATGATTTTTAACAAAGGGATTAGCAGTTTTATTGAATGATAAAGGTTATTTCCTCATGAAAAAAATCTAGTGTTTTTACAACATATTATGATAAAATAGGGTTTTCATGTGTGTAAGGTAATTATTCATAACTTGAGTTGTATTTACTAATATGGAGAAAATTTTCTCATCTCCAACACCAGATTCTGTAGGTTTTTTTATTAGGTAAATCCATTCACTAACTATAGGTGTTGAAATAGATTATGTTACATATAGTAGAAACTATTTCTAAAAAGGGAATATACTAATTTGATCATACATTATGATATGTCTTATTAATCATAATATATAATTTATATGAATTTATCATAAGTGAATATAAAATATTCCATTCATTCAAGATATATTTCTATAATTTTATAAATTTTTATCATAGGTTTATATTCTTTAGTCTTGTTCATATAAACACAGTTTTTACTGTTTCTACTAAACTTACTATGATACTAATTATAACAACCCCAACTCTAGAAACCCTTAAATGGTGGATTTTTAAAACAAATATAAAAAAAAGATAGATCACAATAAAATTTATCTAAATTTTAGTAGTCCCATGAGACTAGGCACAAATATCATTAAGACATTATTTAGGAAATATCATTAAAACACATGAAATATTATTATTGATCCTTTTAGTATCTCTAGAACCTTCTAGTAAATAATCATGTTTTCCTAGGTAAATAGAGACAATAGAAATGGGTGAGCTCATATGATTAGTAATGGTTATCATATAATGGAATCTATTATATTATAAATATTAAAAACATTATAAGGAATGAATATATAATCAAATAATTCTATATAACTGATAACTTGAGCATAATATACCCATGGATGATATAAAAATAGAAATAAATAATCAAATTGATATTAATAAATAAATTTATAGTGATGGAATGAAGAATTACAGATATTATAACAATACCATCAACACCTCATCCAATAAATCACACATAAATTGGTAGACATACACAAAATACCCAATATTGTTTTTCCCTTGATACTTATTGATGAATCGAGGAGATATATACTTCCAAGCCCCACCCATAACTTAATTAGTCAAATATATTTATCATATGGAATGAATAAATAGATGAAAAATACATTACATATTATTCCCTAAGGAACATGTTATATAAACATAGCTACCAAATCATTAATTATTCTTATTTAATTAATAACATTACATATTTTTAAAATTTATCTAGTTAAATGATTATTATAACTTTCTAGGTAAACACTCTTAAGAATGAATTATGAAATATAGTTTGTTCATTCTGTAGAGAGTGAGAAGTATATGGTCATGCGAACATAATTATTTAAGAATTTATAAGCATCATTCATGAGATAAAGAATATGGACAAGGAATGAAATGATGAATTCAAGAGAGAGGGATAAATAGTTATAGAGTATATAATCACAAGAAAGGAAAAGGAGTTAAAGAGACCCCATAAATAAATAATAGAGGTAAAGAGATAATAATTCATAGAAAATATATTAAAACAAGTGAGTAATACTTTCAATAATTCAGTAATAATATATAAAAGATAATACAAACTATAATGAAATAATATAAGGATAAATTTAGGATTTAGAAGATAAACCCTTTCCAAAATTTAAAGAGATATCTAAAACATATTTCAAAGGAAATAGATGAATATAGATTTCCCTAAAATTTTAAATGAATAATTATATTAAATGTATAATAATGTGGTTTATAAAATAAATTAGGGAGGTAATAACCATTATAGTATGAAAGATGATGAATAATAAGAGATGTAAAGGATTTCCTTATATAATTTTAAGAGTTTTTACATAAAATTAATTATTTAAAAGAGAAATATAAAGAAATTAATATCCCTATAAGAATAAAAGTGAAAATTATTTAAAGGAAATTAATAATGGATGTAAATATAATATAAAATAATAATATGTGGAAGGAGAGAGAAAGATGGTGTATAAATTGAAAGGGAAGAATTGGAAATTGTACCCTTACTACGAGTCTCGACTCACTTGGATAATACTCTAACCTCCTGAATAGTTTGAATTATATTAACTAATTTCATACTATAGATCATTATTTATTTCTATTTCATATATTATAATCTATTTAATATCATATTTTATTCCATTTATTAGATTAGTTTTCCAGTGTCAGTCATTTGGTGGTTGTTCTAATCATAGTTCCCAAACTACTTTGATGTAATTATAAAAGTAAAAGATTATTATGAACTAGTTCTATAATATCTATATATTTTAATGTATTGGTATTAATTTCGTTATAGCTGTATAAAAATTTCATATTCTATATATAGTCTAAAATATATGCAGATTTGAAACATATATCAGTATTCATGTATTTGTCTATTTAAATGATCATGATTTTATATAATTAATATCATTAATATAAAGTTGATTTTATATTTATATAATATTAATAATTTTATAAATAATAATTTTATTAATTAAATGAATTTTTAACACCATATATGAAAGGTAGTAGTAGTTTATGCATGGAATTTTCTCTATAAGTGGTTCAAATAGGCCACGATGGAACGAATGTTATAAAAAACTAAAAAATGGGTTTTTATGAATTATATTATCATATATTTAATATTAAACTATATTTATATAATTAATTAATTAATTTATTTATGTTTTAATAAATTTAAGAAGATAAATATGATTAAATAAAAAATAATGGAATTGAAATGGGTTATATTAGAAGACTCACTTTCCTCCTTAAGATGATCCTTAAAAATACACCATTAGGATTCTTGGAATGGTATTTTGATTAGACCAAGCATTCATAAATATTTTAATAAGGAAAAAATATATATTATGGTACATAATATGCTAGATAATATATTTTTAAGTTAAAATTAATGAGTGGAATATTAATGTATTTATTGGGGAAGGGGAGGGCTGTTTTAGAATTAAATATCAATTAATTTATTATTTCTTCTCAAGATTTTCAATAGTATTGATTCTTATGAAAATGTATAGTAATTTATACATGTTGTATGATATAGTGGTTTCTTATATCATCTAGTATGTAATTAAATATTTTATTAAAATATTAATGAAAAATATAACATTTTAATATATTTTACTAATCACCTTCATATTTTACAATTTATGAAAATTAAAAAAAATTCCCCCATAATTTATTTTGACATGATAAATCTAGAAATGAATGTATTTTTCTAATATTTATTCCTAAATTAGTTAATTTTAACAACTAATTATAGTATAAAAAGTACTATTTTATTAAATAATTTAATTTTTTTACTAAAAATGTACACATATACTTACATTATGTTACATTTATTATGTAATATTTCCATACTTATATTTTATTATTTTATTAATGGTAAAGGTTATTTATAGGGTTAATTAATCATACAAATTAATGGTCATTTTATTATTCTAATAGTTAGGTTACTATTCTAATAGTTAGATTACCATTCTAATAGTCATAATACCAATGATCATATAATTTTAAAAATATTATAAGTACCACTTATTTTAATCATTTTTATTCATTTAATTTTCTATGAAGTTTATCTATACTTCATTTAAAAAATAAATATCATACTTTCAATGTTTTTTTTCCTTTTCACTGTGTTTTTCCCAAGAGTGATATATTTTAGGAACCATGAACCTATGGATATCTATATTCAACTAATGTTTATTTTTTATTAAGAAATTATAATTTTTTTAAATTTTATTGGGTTTATTTATCCACTATACTTAATGTTTTATGAAAAATAAATAACATAATAATTATGAATTTTAGTTTAGTCTTCCATTTATGTATGGTATCCTTCTATACATGAATTAATATTTTGTATAAATCCCTGAATTTAGTAATGGATACTAATTAAGTGATAAATATTTTTAAATTTTAGTTTCAAATCATCATAATTAAAATAAAATAAAAAAATTATATATATATATATATAATTTAAGGTAAAAATTTACAAAAATATATGTTGAAATTTTAGTATGTTACTATGTTTTTGGATATAAATTATATGATTATCTTGATTATTTTTATATATATAGCCAAGGAGGATCTGTCCAATGACATATGGACCAAAGTTTAAAGATTCATATCCTAGGTGATAATTTTTCCCATGTTCTGGGAGGATCACATGTAGAGTGAGATGACACCCGAAAAGATTTTCTACACAAGATTAGCTATGTGACACATTTTCCTTATAAATTTATAACATGAAATTTGGATGACGATGAGGTAGTTTAGAATAGGGTTTGGCATGAGGCCCTTGTGATCAAGGTGAATAGATTATACAACCCTGGTAATCATCATTCAAAATTACTGGATATATCACTACAAGAGGACCCCAAGTCAATTTTTGTTCATATGTTTAACTATGTCATCACTTTACTTGGATTAAATTACTATATTATTGGTACAATCCATGTTATTACTTTTCCTCGATGGGTTTCCAATGAGATACCATATCCATACTCACGGGCCGAGTTATGTTACACCTTTCCTTAATGGGATTCCTCTATATATGGATGGATATGATTCTATTTCCTCATATTCATTTCCAATTTTATGGGGTTATGATATATATGATTACCAGATTCAGGTAAAGAAGGTGGGGTTAGGTGTTATGGTGGCCTTGTTAGCACAAAATGACTTGATGTGATTTCTTTCATGATGTAAGTTACCACCAGGATTATTTTCTCCCACATAAATATATTTTTCATGATAGAATATATAAGGAATTTATTGGTGGAACCCTACTATATTATATTCTCACACCCTATATGGGAACATTTTTGTGAATTTATACCCTTATATTTGACTTTCAAGTAGTAGCCTATATAGTGGATCTGGATAGAGTAGCTTGATAAGGTTTGGGGAGACTAGTTTAGGGAGAGACCTAAGTTTTTTTAGTCGAGTCACCACTTTTGTTTTATTTTCTATTTATTTTTCACTTAATATTCTAGATGAGATATCATTGATGTAATAGTGTACGTACAATGTGGGAATAATTATTTTCATAGCATGTTTATGTTTTATGATACTAAGGCTTGGCTTATTGCTATAATTCTTCACACCTATTTAAAATTTTGATGTTATTTTTTTATTTATCTATTATTATATGTTCTGATACTAAGAGTATAGTGTCCCTATATTTGTTATTGACTATCAATACTAGTTGGTAGTCTCAAAAATACAGGGAGGCATTCCTGAGGCCTTATATAACCACTGACTTAAAATCTATTTAGTGAGCCCTGAGAAGGGAGTTAAAAAATAGAATTAGAGAATTTTTGGTTGACTTACTATTTAGGATGAGTTTTGGTTGCTAAGATGTTGGTAATTCTTGAGAAAAATAATATTAATGGGTGAAACAATCCTATTTATAGGTAAATTCTATGTTATTTGGGGAGGTTTGTTGTCCATTACTTTTTTTATTACGATTGAGGTGTTTATTAAAATATGATGTTTTTGTGTGAAATTATTATCTATAATTTTAATCATGGATTGATGTGGAAAGAGGTGTGTGTGTTCATGAATCATTTTTAGGGATGTAAGTATTCTGTACATAGGCATTACTATTTGTGGTTGTGAAATATTTTTTATAAGGGAATTTTTTTTAGGAAAAGAAAATTTCTAGGAATTATTTTTTGCAAATGAGTTTTGATTAATTAAAAAATTAATATTCTAATATTTAATTTTTATAAAATAAACTATTGACAGAATATTAGTTAATAAAAACCATTATAATATTTGTATCATGTCGTTATGATGATTTATGGTTTGTTGTTTTTCTCATGGTAGATTAAATCTCTATAGTATGTATGGTTAGGTCAGATAAACCTTGTGTTGGGATCAAGATTTGAAATCCTTGATGTGGTGTTGTTTTGGAAAAAATGATTCTTTGGTTTATTAGAGGCCCTCAAGTGTGATAGTTAAAAAAAACATGAATGAGGGAAATGTGGGTTAGTTATTTCTCCTTTTTATGTGGTAAAGTGAGTGGTTATTGTGGATTATACTAGGATAATAGGATTGGGTGACCTATATTGAGAGAAACATGGATAAATGATTTCGTATAATGAAATTCGATTGGTGTGGGACTAAGTGTTCAATTATGATTTTTCTCAGACTTTGTTTTATTGAAACAAAGGCTCTTATGGTGCCTTATATGAGATGTATTGGATTCCTGAAATGAGTAATGTTTGTTATTGGATTCTGGTTTTAGTTAGTAAGAAATATTTGAGTTTTAGTTTGGGATAGAGCCTATTATTATGGCTTAGAGAATGTAACCCTATATGAGACATGGTGGGCTGAGGAGTGTGATTGTGAAACATACAAAAAAATGTTTTAGAACATTGATGGGGGATAAATGTGAGGGTTTGAGGAACCATGTACTTTTAAAGGGTTGATGGTCTGATTATAAATTAATGGGTCATTGGAAAATGAACATGAGGTGGGTAGCTGAGAATTTATGGCTGGTGTTTGATAGGATGTCTCTTATATAATGTCGAAGCTAGTCCAAATTCCACCGATGGGTAGTGGAGTGGGGAAACAAGCATGAAAATATATGTGTTATAAATCTTAAAAACACTCTACGGTAGGTCCTGATGAGGGAGATAATAGTATAGTTATTGGGATATAATTTTAGTATTTTTGGGTTCTTGGTGGATTATGAGATGATTGTGATGGCTTGTGAGTAAATCCAGAGTTGAGTGTATTGATTCCGTATAGAGGTTATGGTAATTAGGTGGGTTGGTGTAGCAATCCCAACCCAAATAACCTAGATTTGATGTTTTCTTTATTACATTAGCATAAGATATGAGGAATCAAATCTGGAAAAACCAAATAGTTTAGTAGTCTTGGTAAACTAGATACACACATGATTCCCATATTACATTTGAAAACAAAAATTACAACATATTTTGTGTGTGAATAATATTATCCCCTCTAGAATATCCTTGAATTTTAAATATACTAAACTTCATGGATTATTGAAAATGAAAAAAAATACTGGTGAGATCAATTGAACTGTTATTGTTAAGTATAAATGAAGCTATTATGAATCAATAAGAATAATCAACTTGGTAATATAAATAACTGAACACACATACCATTTAAACAATTTGACTATCATGAGAAGATAAGGCATAATCAATATGTCAAGGTAAATAACTAAAAAAACATTCCATTTAAACAACTCGAATGTCATGATTTGAAAAGGTATAGTCAATATAGAAAGGTAAATAACTAAAAACACATACAATTTAATCAATAATTGAGAAATAAATGCATCTATAGATAATATCATTGTGAAAATATCATGGATAATAATAATTGAACTATTAATATAGAAAATTCTAAATTATTGTATGTCATGTGTTAGGAATACCTCTACTGTTAAGGTATATCCTCAACATAGTCTAAAACTGATGGGTAGGTATACACCAGAAACCCATTAAACTAAGTCTATCTAACTGATTCATCCCATGAGACCTATCGATGCATTTAGGGGTTATCTAAAAATTAATCCCACGCATGTCAACATGTTCCAATCATTTATCACGCATCGAATGATCTATTTAATTCATGAATCAATATGTGATACCATTAAATATACATATTGAAGAAAGAATAAAAATTATAAATATTTACAGAATTAATCAAATAAATTTGAAAGTAAAAAACTGTATATAGAAATTATACATGGTTCAATCAATATGAATTTAATGATAAATTATATGGATATTTTGAGAGAATTTAATGTCTAAGTATCATAGGAAAGTGAATATTTCAGGGGAAAGTTAATGACTATAAAATTGATTTAAGAAAGTGAATTTATACACTTTCCTTAGTTAAATGATCATAATCCATACATAGAAATTATAAATATGATATTAATAAAAAATATGCCCATTGGATATGGAATAAAGGGTTGTTGTCATTGATTAATAGAAATCTAAAAAACAGATCTTTAAAATTATTATTGAGGAAAATATCCTTTTCATTTTAAAAATATTTTTGTAAAACTAAATGTTCATAAAACATTTTGAAAATACATTTCTTTAAAAATAACCTTTGAAAATTATAAATTATTTTTTAAAACATTTAGTTTAATGATAATAAGAACTTCTATACATGTTGTGTATTTTAAAAAAAATATTCCTTTCACATTTTTGGTAAAATATAAATGAGACTTGTTTTGAAAATGACATGAGTATTCCATTATTTAAAAAAAGAAGTGAAAATGGGTAAAAATTTATTTAATAAATAATTTTTAATTTTTTTGTAAAAAAAATTGAAAACCTTTTTAGAAAACATAATTTTAGAATAAAATTGAATTTTGACCAAACATAGAGATAAAGTCAAATTTTCATAAAAACATTTTATCAATTATTTTAAGTACCGAAGATATGAAAAATTGATACTATTACATGAAAATATCATTAATAACCAGATTAAAAAAATGAAATGGTTTTATTATATAGTAATAAAATAATTCCCTTCAATTTAAATTCAAGAATTGACAATCTTGATTAAAATGAGATGATGAAATAAACCCTTACAATGACCATAACATTGAAGTGAGAACTAATCAATGAATCGATTATGTGTAACAAATATAAATCCAAATAAAAAAGTGTAAATGTAAATTAAGATAATAAAAATCCATTACAAATATAATCTTATAATATCAAAGATGACAGAGAAGTAATATAACATAATGGAAATAAATAGAGTTGTTGATTTTTTTACCACTTGGTAACTTTTAAGTCAAATAACCTCAGATGAAATAATTTAAATTGAAACTCAAAAGACCATGAATTATCAAGGAATCATGATATTACATGTTTAATGGGTATTATATACAACATATAAAGGAAATTAGGTGAACAATAATAAAATTTGACTCAATGATGGGAAATTGAGACAAAGTCCTTTACAAAGATCATATAATTGAAGTGGGGGTTAATAAATTAATTAATAATATATATCAAATGTAAATATATATAAACCTATTGGAAATAAAACATGAAATAATCAAATGTAATTATGTACATAGTCTTATCATGGCAAAATCAATGAATTAGATGTTTAACATAATGAATGAAAATTGAGTTACGAAATCTCTTACCTAAAGCTTAAGTTTAGTTTAACATGATTTAAAATACTCAATAATAGTTTTAATATTGTTACTATTTTATACTGAAACCATATTAATATTTATAATATCATATATGATCCTTTTATAACATCTTATCAGCCATTTGTTAATTATCTTTCATTATTTTCATTGTTTCAGGTGTTAATTTTCTTGTTTTCTCATGCATGTTTCGTCATGAAAGATCCAATTACTAGGAATATTATATATTTACATCATATATATAATTATAATAATTAAATAATTAAATAATAATATTTATATTTAAATTATAATTTTAATACCAATCATGGAAGATGATTTTGAAAAATGAAGTATATTACGATCATAGAGATGGTAAGTCCTACGTACGCATGGGTAACATTTTCCACTATTCAACGATCATTATTGAAAGGACATATGTAATATTTTATATTTAAATAATGATAATAATACCATATATATCATATTATTTCTTTAAATATACTTATAAATATCGTCCATGTGACATGGTGATGAAAAGAGAGTCACATCTCTTCATGAATGCAGCAGTCCACACGTACACGGATGATGTAATCATTTTTTAGTGTAAAGAATAAAATGATATATTATATTTTCATAATGATAAATATGTAATTATTATAATAATTATTTCAATTTAATCACACATATTCATTAATTTTATCCTTATTACATTCCATGTAAAGTGTTAATGAAAAATTGTTACACCTAATATTTTTCAAATAAATTTAATATTGAATGCATAAAACACTAAGTCTCTAAAAAACACCAAATTGTTGTAACCTAACTAGTAAACATAATTTTACCACCTATGTGATTTTAATTTTAAAAAATTCACATACACAGTTTTTTTAGAAGGATATTTAGAGTCTAATATGACAAACTTAATTTTTGGTGAATAGTAACATACCCTTATGAATAGTAATATAAACATTATGAATATTAAATCATATTACTATTTTATTGTTTTATGTTTATAATATAATGAGATATTGATTAATTTTTTAATGTGATATAAAATGAATTATTGTTTTTAAATTTTTATTTTTCAAATAAATTATGATTTTATTTAAAAGTTAAATTAATCATATTTATAAAGATATTTTCAAAAAATGGAGTTCATTTATTAATTTTACGTTTTGAAAAATGGTTAGGGTGAATTTTTTTTTTCTAAAATACTCAACTTTTTGATAAATAGTAAAATACAGTAATTTACTGTATATATATATATATATATATTATCTGTTAAATTCACCATTCCTAGCATCATGGATGATTTAAGAACACTTAGTTTGAATTCACATGCACTTATTACTATTATGGGTTCAATTAATCAACACTATTGGTTGTATTGATGGAAATAATAAAATAATGAATAAGATATTCACAGATCACCCCTCTCCTCCACTATAACCCCCCTCACTCCCTCTTCTCTTCACTCCTCTAAAGCCTTATGACTTGTCTAAATTCTACCCAAATCTCCTCCCAAGATCTTCCCCCAAATCTAGAATCCCTTGGTATCAAAAAAGACCAAAACCTCTCCCCTAAAGAGGCTCTCATGGAAGATTACTTCAAGAGGTAAATACCTATTTTCATTTCTTTCATTTAAAGTTCAATTCTTTTATTCCCTCACCTCATTTCATCCAAATATTATGATGACTACATTAATTTACATGTACTGAAATGTTGTTATGATAAATTAATAATTATTCATCATCCCTCCTTTCCCATTTTTTTATACTAGAAATGAAAATACCACCTGAGATGTGTTAATTTATCACATTCAAGGATGACGAGTTTTCAATTTCTTTTACCATATTCAATTATGGTTATTGTGAGATGATATGTGAGTATGATATACTCAACTATATCAAATGTAGGATCGAATATGCATACAATACAAGAGGGGGGGGGGGGGGGGTGAATTGTATACTTTAAAAAATTCCTTTGGAACCTTTAAAGTTGATTACAAATAACAAGGATTTCCTTAAACAAAGGAAAGAGCTAAGTTTAACAAAGTTAAACCTAAGAAAATTCACAACACCTCTAATCTTATAAAAAGATTATAAAAAGAGATTCTACCTTAAAGCGTATAGAATCTAACTTTAACAGAGTACAAAAGTAAGGAAGTAAAATATGATTATACTTTCCTTAATATACAAAATACAGTGGAAATAAACATGTAACAAAATCAGTAACAAGATATAAATCTTTTAACCCAAAGAGAAGGGTATCCCACAACCTTGGATAAAGGTCCCTTTATTTATACTTTCAAGAAAGTCTGTCTTACCCACACCTAGGTAATACCTCGATACAAAGATCAGAGTCTCTGTCATGCTATCCCCGCAAGCCCTCAACTTCAAGGTAGTTGGCAACCTCTGTCTTCCTCAGCAAGGAAGCCCTCAACTTCATGGTGTTGGAAACCTCTATCTTACTATCCCCGGAAGCCCTCGATTGTGATCACCAACAATCGGAGTCGCACGAGGCAAATCTGCACAAGTCAAAGTTTGAACAAGTAGTTCAAACTTTCTGCACAAAGCTGATAGTTAATAAGAGCCTCTCTCTCTAGAAATCACTTCAAAAGCATGTGTGAACAATTTCGAAGAAGTACTTCAGAGCTCTTTCAAATGAGCTCCTATTTATAGGCAAGGTCGACTCCCTCCTCCAATGGTCATATCTTCATTAAAATTTGGAGGGACCTGTACACGTGTCACTTAGCCAATGGTTAGTTTATAACGGAATAGACGACATCTTTTTATAACAAAACAAGTGTAACAACAAGTACGACATCATTTTATGATTAGCTAAAAAGTTTGCAGTGATGGTTCGGAGTGTAAGCAGAATATCAAAGAGTAGACAAATTATAAAAGTGTAAGAAAAATGAAAGTTCGGAGTCTAAAAAAAATAATATTCAGAGTCTAAATAAATTCAGAGTGTATATAGAAAATATAATCAGATTATGTTTCATAGGAGAATTCAGAATGAGAATTCGTAATCATAATTTGTCATCAGAATTTGTAATGGGAATTCGTAATCAGAATTCGCCATTAGAATTTGTAATGAAAATTTGTAATCAGAATTCGTCACCAGAATTTAGTGTCGAACTTCATGAGAGTTCGTATCCATAATTCGGAGTGGAACTTTATTAGAGTTCGGATCCAGAATTCAGAGTGGAACTTCATTACAGTTCTCATCCAGAATTCAGAGTGGAACTTCATTACAGTTCTCATCCAGAATTCAGAGCTTAAAACAGAATGCTTCATATCAATGTTTTAAACGATTTCGAGAATATAGAAATGAATCTGATTCTTATACTTAAGAAATATATGGATATAGGTAAAGAAAATATGATAAGGATAATTTTCCATAGAAAATAAATTTTCTTTATAAAAGCAATGTAGGGGTAAAAAATAGTTTCCTTAAAGATAAGGTGTTTGTGATTTTCAAAACAAGAAGGAATGGAAAAGTCATAAGGAAAACCTTATTGACTCAACAGTTATGAAACCATTTTTATGGTTGAAATAGACTATAATATATGTATTATAACTTATTTAATGTTATTCAATTTTTTTTCACATGATATTAATTTATAAATCAAAATGTGTTTATTGTTATAAAAAACCGCCAATTAACCCAAACAATTATCATTAATGTTTTATATAATGATTCATCTTCACTCCCAATAACCAATTTTTTTATAACCATGTAATAATTTTTTTTCAATAATAAAATTATATTCTATTCTGGAAAACTATTCTCATTGTATATGTTTATCCATACATGAATATAAGTAAACCGATCATGAAAACCAAGGAAGAAAACACTCCCAAACAATGAAATTGAATCTATTAACCCATAAAAATACCATTAATGAAACTAATTAGGTTATAATAAATAAATTAAAAGTAGTTTAGGTTCTGGAATCATTAATTTATGAACCTACATTTTTTTATTAAGGTCATTAAGATCAAGTGAGGAACATCTTCAGACTTCGGGTAAGGGTTTTCTACCCGAACCTCCATTTTCATTCTGATTACTATTATTCTCTACTTACCTAAATTAAATTTTTATTTATTCATATTTACTCCTCATAAATTATTTATGAATATTCTATATATTTTTACCAACCATGATCCTACATTAATTCATTGGGAGTTATATGTTTTAATAGGATCTTTCATGAAATTCTTCATGAAATGCAAGCCCGATTCAATGGAATTTCTCAAATTCTTACCTATTTTAAAGGAAAATATATAATCTATTTTTATCTACCATTATATTTCTAAAATCAATAATTTTATTATTAAAATAATATCTTACTTAAGTTCTCATTTTATACAAAAACTTTTCCAAAATAACTATTCTTTTCGAGGTAAAAGAGTATTTATCTCAAGAATTACTCGATGATTTTATAAGATTATATTCTTCTGTTTTAACACTCTTGTTGATTATTATGTATTATTGGGATTAATATTTTATGATATCATCTACCATATTTAATTGAATGGTTTATTATTAGTTTGAGAGTGTATGTTCTATCTTAAAACCATTCACCAATTTACTCTGAATGGTCAGTGTTTATTCTTAATGTTCGGGGAATGTTATTTACATTTCATATGTTACTTTCAATATGAATGTATATTTTGTTGATGTTTATCCCCATTAATATGATAAATTAATTGGACTTATTATGTGATGAGTGGGACCTGTTATAACCCCTTTATGCATCAGTAGGTCTTATGAGACAAATAGATATGGACTTGGCCAAGGCCTTGCCCATTTTTAGTTATGGTTTTGGATGAGGCCTTAATAAATTTTAGAGATATTGTATGAGTCCTTGACCATATGTGTAAGATTGTTTAGAATATGAATTCCCCACATTATGAAGCAATAAATTCAAAGTTCATGTGGTTATTCGACTAGTAGAATACCAATGATTATTTTTTATTATGGAAATATTTATTAAGCTCATATTCCCACCATATTATGTTCAATTTTTTTTAAGGCATGTGTTTTCAATTATTAACCATGCTTAATGTTTATATTATCTTCCTCTATAATTTTTACCCTTACTAAGCATCTGATATCACCCCTTATTATGTTTTATTTTTTCCCATGACATGAAGAGGTATATTATCATTTACTTGTAGGTATAATCTTAGAGTGGTGGATGTTCCCAATGGAACTTATTTATTGTTTTTCATTTCAAGTTGTAATGTTGAAATTATGTATGTATCTAGATTTATAAATCTACTAAACTATTTTTTCCTTTGGGATACAAATTTTTTTAATCATGCCAATGTAATATAATAATAAACCGACTATTGGAATCTGGGGTCAGGTATTTACAGTTGGTATCTGAGGAAGTTTAGTAGAAATATTTGAAACTAGATTTAGAAAAAGTAGATTTTTGAACAAACCCATAATATAGTCTTTGAGGATAAACATACAAGAACATAATGGTATTTTGGTAAGGAATAGATTTTGTGGATATTTCTAGAAAATAAATTCCTGTCTACATACTATAGGTGGATATGGTTCTGGAACATATATACTTAGGAGTGAAAACTCTGACATGGAGTTTCAGGCATGACCAGGGCTGTCCTGGTACATGAAAAAGTGCCTTACTATGCACCTAGTTTGACACTCATGGGGGATATTCTTAGGATAATTCACTCTTTCTTTACAATCCATTATGAATGATTTAAATGTTTATTTTTTCCTCAAAGAAACTATGTTTATGATTATTGGGTTATCCTTGCATTGGATTTCAAATTATGTTAAGTATTTTTATAAGTTGAGATAGCACATTATGATCTATAATATAGTGTATTCCATTATTTAGAAAAGAAACATAGTGGAAGGAATGGAAATTTCATGAATGTGTGTATCCCATGTAGAGATTTCCCTCTTATGCAAGATAATTATGTTGGCTATGGAGTTGTGACTAGTGTAGAGAAACTTATAACTATATTGGGATAGATTATTCAGGATATGAAAAAAAATTACTTAAATAGAGCATCCAGATCCACAATGTGGATGAGCTATGTTAGATCACTTTATGTGACAACAACCTCCATAATTTAATGGGACTACAAACCCATTCATAGAAAATCAGTGTATAAGTTCCTTAGAGAAGATATTTCTCACATTAGAAAGTAATGAAAGGGAGAAGGTTGTCATAGAAGTTTATCATCTATTGAGAGATTCTAATCAATGATGGTCACTAATTAAAAATAAAAAGGAGGAGGAATAAATGGAAAACATGGAATAGAGTGAATTTAAAGAACTTTTCTTAGAGAGATACTTTCCTCATGAACAGTAAGAAGATATAAAAAGGAAGTTTCTAAATTCAAGGCAAACGGAAGATAATAATGTTGTAAAGTATAAAGATAACTTCACAAGGTTAGAAAGGCATTTTGTAGAATATATATGTAATCCATGGAGAAATATTAATCAATTATTTGATAGCCTAAATCCATTCCTCTGATGGAAACTGGTCTTCCAAACATTCTCACCAAATGAAGACATGGTCTCATGTGCTATGAAGATGGAAAAGAAGTTTTCTAAGTCTTATGGATTTAAATGAAAACAACATAAGAATATGGATACTAAAAACTTAAGAAAAGTAATTATGGAAATGGGGAAGAAGGGAAGAGTTGACTTTCCACCCTATGATAATTGTGGAAAAAACACCCTACTGGTTTCTTAAAAGGAAAAGGGGTGTGCTACAAGTGTGGACAGAAAGGCCATCAAGCTAGGGATTTCAATGGGAAGAAAGAATCTAATAATTTTTAGTGCTATAATTATAGGGAGATGGTACACTATGCTAATTATTTTCCAAAGCATTAAAGAAACGTGCCATAGAAAAGGCCAAGGGATAAGGGACAAGCTTATGCGATCCCAACCACTGATACTGAAGTTCCTAATGATATGGTGGTAGGTAATTTAATCATTTCATCAAACTTATATAAAGATTTATTTGACTCTATATCATCAAATTCTTTCATATCTTCCCAGTTTTCTAAGAAAATTAGATATTTCCAGTTTGATTCAATAAGGGAGTTGTTAGTCAAAACTCTAAAGGGAAGTATCATTACAATAAAGATGTGTCAAGAAGTCCCCATTATGGAACATAAACATGCTCTATATTCTGATTTTATTATCATACCCATGATTGAATTTGATATAATCCTTGGTATGGATTGGATTTGGAATCATGATTTGAAAATCTATTGCAAGAATAAGGAGTTTATAATTTTTGAGAACGATGTAGAATCCCCTATCTTTATAATAGTCACATCATCATATGACTCTTATCTATATCCACACCCAGTAACTATACTTAATGAAATTCTGGGAAAGGAATAGAACTCAATATCTATGGGTGAGGAAAGAAATATTCAAATTAAGGACGTACCTATTGTGCAAGAATATGTTTATGTGTTTCTAGAGGATTTACCTGAACATCCTCTAGAGTGGGAAATTGAGTTTTCCATTGATTTAATTCCTGGTTCAAGGCCTATATCAAATACTTCTTACAGAATGGACACTGTGTAATTAGTAGAACTGAATAAACAACTATATGAATTGAGTGATAATGGATTTATTTTCCCTAGTATCTCTCTATGGGGATCCCATATTCTTTTCGTTAAGAAGAAATATGGATCTATGAGGTTGTGGATTGACAACAAAAAGATCAATGCTATAACAATAAAGAACAAGTATCCCCTACCTTTCATTGATGATTTTTTTTATTGACTTCATAGATGCCAATATTTTTTAAAGATTGGACTTTGATCTGGATATCATCAGTTGCATGTAAGAAAGAAAGATATTCCAAAGACATCATTTCAAACCAGGTATGAGCATCATGTGTTTACAGTAATGCCTTTTGGAATGAATAATTAACCCTTTATCTTCATGGATCTAATTAATAGGGTTTTCAAGGAACATATTTATGAATTTGTTGTGGTATTTATTGGTGATATCTTGGTATAATCGAAAAGTTAATAATATCATGAAAATCACTTGCACACTATTCAAAAGACTATTAGAAGAAATGAATTATATGAGAAGTTTAGAAAGTGTGAATTTTGGATTTAATCACTTTCATTTCTTGGCCACTTTTTCTCTAAGGATGGAATATCTGTTGATCCTGTGAAGATAAAGACGTTTAAGAATGGTTTACTCCAAAAAATATAACTGAGGTACATAGTTTTATTGGTTTATCATGTTATTATTGGCACTATGTTCAGAACTTCACCCATTTACCCAACCCAATGACCAAGCTTACACGTAAAGGGGTTATGTTCGTATGGACATAACAATGCGAGAACTCTTTTGAATAATTAAAGAGGAGATTAGGGAATGATCTTATCCTAACTATACCATTGAGGAATGATGGGTTTGTTATCTATTATGATGCATAAAAAAAGGAATTGGTTTCATCCTTATAAATAATGATAGAGTTATTGATTATGCATCAAGGGAGTTAAAAATTCATCAAAAAAAACTATCTTACTCATGATCTTCAGTTAGATTTTGTGATTTATGATCTAAAAATATGGATACACAATCTATATAGTGAAATATTTGAGATATATACGGATCAAAAGAGTCTGAAGTATATATTTTCACAGAAATAACTCAATATGAGGCAATAGAAATGGATCTAACTACTCAAATATTATGATTGTTTTATACACTACCACCTAGGAAAGGAAAATAAGGTTGCTGATGCATTGATCAGGAAGGGATCCTGTATTCATGGATCTAAAAAGGATGGAAATGGGAATTATCAAAAAAGATGAAACATCATAACTTTTTCAATTGTTCTCTTAACCATATTTATTAGAAAGTATTAAAAGCTCTCATCTTGATGATGAGAACCTTCAAAAGAAAATTAATGCTGTGAAAGATGAGAAGTTGGTTGGCTTCATATGTGAAGATGAAATTAAGAAATTTGGGAAGAGTCTATGTGTTCCCTCTATACCTGAGATGAAAAGGGAGTTATTGGATAATTACCATAGCTTGAATTTCTCTATACACCCTGGTATCACTAAAGTGTGTAAATATTTGAAGGAACATTTATAGTGGGACAACATGAAGCAGTAAATTGCTGATTATGTATCAAGATGTCTAGTTTGTCAACAAGTAAAGGCCAAAAGACATAATCCTAGAGGGGTCATGCAACCTATACCTATTACTACATGGAAATAGTATTAAATCACCATGGATTTTGTCACCGGATTATCCAAAACTCCAAGGAAGAATGATTTTATATGGGTAATTGTTGATCAACTTATGAAATCTACACATTTCCTCGCTATAAGGGATGATTTTCCATTGGATCGCCTAGAAAGAAACTATATAAATGAAGTTGTGAGAAATCATGGAGAACCTCTCTCAATTGTGTCTGATCATGATCCATGATTCATATTGAAATTTAGGAAAAGCCTTCATAAAGCTTTGGATACCGAGCATTGATTGAGTACTTCTTATCACCCTCAAACTGAAGGGAAATCAGAGAGGATGATCCAAACCTTAGAAGACATGTTGATATCATATTCACTTGACTTTAAAGGTATGTGGGATCAATATTTACATTTAGTATAGTTTTTCTTCAATAATAGTTTCCATTCAAGTATTCAAATGGAACCATATTATGCATTGTACGAGAAGAGATGTCTTACACAAATATGTTGTGATGAAGTTGGTGAAAGGAAGATTATGGTTCCTAAACTTGTGGAGGAAACAACAAAAAAGGTAAATAATATTCAAACCCATATAAAAGAATCTAAAAGAAGGCAAAAGATATATGCTGATAATCGAAGGAAGGATTTGTAATTTCATGTAGGAGATCATGTTTTCCTAAAGGTATCTCCATAGAAGGGGGTTATAAGATTTGGGAAGAAATGGAAACTAATACCTAGGTACATTATACCTTTTTGAAATCCTAGAGGAAATTGGAGTTGTTGTATATCATTTGGATATGCTTCTTATCCTATCTAAAGTACACAATGTGTTCTATGTCTCATTTTTGAGAAAGTACATTCCAGACCCAACACATGTCCTCACTTCTAAAGGAATAGAATTTGAAGCTGACTTATCATATTACGAAGAGCCTATTTGGATTCTGGACACTAAAGAATATGTTTTGAATAATCAAAAAACTTGACTGGTAAAGATACTTTGGAAAAATCATAAAATCGAAGAGGCAATATGGGAGCCTGGGGAGATTATGATGAAGATCTACCCAAATCTTTTTGTGAGGTAACATTCTGGTAATTTCAAGGATGAAATTTTTTTAAGGAGGGGAGAATGTAACACCGTGAGATTTTGAAAATAAATTTATAATTGAATTCATGAAATATTGAGTCTCTACAAAACACCACTTTATTATAGCCTAGCTAGCAAACATAATTTTACCACCTCTATGATTTGAATTTCGAAAAACTGACATATATGGTTGTGTTCAGTAGGGTATTTAGAGTCTAATAAGAAAAAAATAATTTTTAGTGAATAGTAACACACCCTTATGAAAAGTAATTTTAATAGTAATATTAAACTTATGAATAGTAAATCATATTATTATTTTATTGTCTTAATGTTATAATATAATGAGATGTTGATTAATTTTTTAATGTGATATAAAACGAATTATAGTTCTATAATTATTATTATTTGAATAAATTATGATTTTATTTAAAATTAAATTAATTATATATAGAAAAATATTTTCAAAAAATGGAGTTCATTTTTGAATTGTACACATCAAAAAATGGTTAGGGTGATTTTTTTGGGATTTTTCTAAAATACTGGAATTTTTGAAGAATAGTAAAATATAGTAATTTACCGTATATATAGATTATCAGTTAAATTAACCATTCATAGAATCATGGATGATGTAATCACACTTGGTTCAAACTCACATAAAGTTATTAATATTTTGGGTCACATGAATAAACACTATTGGTTGTCTTGAGGGAAATAATAAAATAATGAATAAGATATTCACAAATCACACTTCTCCTCCACTATAACCCCCCACACTCCCTCTTCTATTCAATCCCCGAAAGTCTTGTTAATTTTCTAAATTATTATCAAATATCCTCAAAATACCCTCCCCCACGTCCAACATCCCCTGGTCTCATAAAAAGACCAAAACCTCTCACTTAAAGAGGCTCTCAAGGAAGATTACTTCAAGAGGTAAATTCCACTTTTCATTTCTTTTATTTCAAGTTCAATTATATTCTTCCTCACCACTTTCATCCAATTGTTATAATGACTCTAGTACCATAAATTAACTATATTTTTTATGATAATTGAATAATTATTCATCATTACTCATTTCCACTTCTTTTATACTATAAATGAAAACACTATCCAAGATGTGTTAATTTATCACATTTAAGGACGATGGGTTTTCAATTTCTATTACCATATTCAATTCTGGTCATGAAACCATTTTTATGGTTTAACCAGACTATAATATATTTATTATAACCTATTTAAGTTTCTTTAATCCTTTTGTACACATTATATTAATTTATAATCAAAATGAGTTTGTTTTAATCTAAGATCCTGCAATTAACCCAAACAATTGTCATTGAAGTTTTATATAATGATTCATCTTCAATCACAATAACAAAATGAATTTTATAACCATGTAATAATTTTTTTGTTCACAAATAATGTACATTTTCTATCCAAGAAAACCATTATCATTCTATATGTTAATCAATACATGAATATAAGTAAACAGATCATGAAAACCTAAAAAGAAAACGCTCTCAAACAATGAAATTGGATCTCTCAACCCATGAAAAGACCATTAATGAACCTAATAAGGTTATAAAAAAAATTACATGTATTTTAGGCTCTGGAATCATTAATTTATGTACCTAAATTTAATTATTCAGGTCATTAAGATTAGGTGAGTAACACCTTCAGACCAAAGATAAGGGTTTTCTACCTGAACCTCCATTTTCATTCTGGTTACTCTTATTCTCAACATACCTCAATTAAATTCTTATTTATTCATAATTAATCCTCATGAATTATTTTTTAATGTTCTATATATTTTTACCAACCAGGATCCTACTTTAATTTATGGGGAGTTATATGTTTTAAAAGGATCTTTCAAAAAATTCTTCCCGAAATAGAAGCCCGATTCAAGGGAATTTCTGAAATTCTTACCTATTTTCAAGGGAACTCTATAATATATTTTTAGCTACTATTATCTTTATAAAATCACTAATTTTATTATTAAAATAATATCTTAATTAATTTGTGGTTTTATATAAATACTTTTCCAAAATAAATATTCTTTTCAAGGTAAAAGAGTATTTATCTCAAGTATTACTTAATGATTTTATAAGAGTATCTTCATTTGTTTCAACAATCTTGTTGATTATTATGTATTATTGGGATTAATATTTTATTATATCATATACCATATTTAATTTAATGTTCTATTATTAGTTTGAATGTGGATGTTCTATCTTAAAACCATTCACCAATTTACTCTAAATGGTTAGTGTTTATGCTTAATGTTTGGGGAAAGTTATTTACATTTCATATGTTAGTTTCAATATGAATTTATATGTTATTGATGTTTATCCCAATTCATATGAGAAATGAATTGGACTTATTATGTGATAGGTGGGGCCCTCTATAGTCCCTCGATGCATTGGTAGGTCTCATGCTACAAATAGATATGAACTTGGCCTAGGCCTTGCCCATTTTTAGATATGGTTTTGGCCAAGGCCTTAATCATTTTAGATGTCTTGGCTAAGGCCTTGACGGTATTTTTCAGAATTCCATACTTGTGAATTTACCATATTATGAAGCTATAAATTCCTAGTTCATGAGGTTATTCAACTAGTATAATACCCATGATTTTGTTTTGTTGTGGAAATATTTACTCAGCTCATATTCCTGCTATATTATGTTCATGATTATTTTCAAAGGCATGTGTTTTGAATTATTCACCATGACTAATGTTTATATTATCTTAAAATTTAATGTTTACCCTTTCTGAGCATCTTATCTCACACTTTATTGTATTTCATTTTTTTACCAGGAATGAAGTGGTATATTATTATTGACTTATAGGGATAATCTTATAGTGGTGGATGTTCCCAATGGAACTTATTTGTTGTTTTTCATTTCAAGTTATAATTTTGAACTTATATATATATATATAACCTTCCAAATATACTAAAATATTAATTAAATTAGGATACTACTTTCATGAAACCATTCCAATGTAATGTAATAAGGCACAGACTCTGGGAAACAGGGGTTGGGTCTTTACAAAAATGGATCACATCACTTTTTTAGGCTGTAGTTCACCGTACACACAAATGACATTATTGTATACCATATGGAATGTAAAGTAAAAATTTATATGATATAATGAATTAATAGGTATAATTATGTTATAATTATCATATATATATTTTAGATCTATCATCATACCCAACTATGGGAGGTGGTAATAGAAAAATGAATGACATCAGTTCTCGAGGGGGTACTCCGCCATTCACACGAATGATGATTTAATAAACCATTAGATGTAATTTTGTATGGGTTTAGGTCATAAACTTTACATAAAAAATCTCATTATTTTGATTATACTTAGGTTATTATATCATAATATTTTAATAATAATTTAAGGAGCTGGATGAAGAAATAAAATCTGAATTCTCGTTGAAGAACGTTACCTCTTCTTCTGCTAACATCCTTAGGTTTGCACTAAAACCCTAACTAGGTTCAATTTTTTCTCAAATTAATGATTCTAGGGTTATATTAGGGAATTTGGGAAGTAATTTAGGAAGGTATTGGCCCATTAAAAAGGGTTTTAAGGTGTTAAGAAGAGAGAATAGAGGGTGTCATATTATAAGTGAGGTGAGTGGCACACTTGTAATTTTTTGAAAATAAAAAGGTGTATCAACGTTTTTTACATGTAAAAAGGTCAAAAAAGGAGTATTTTCATGACTTAGTCATGATATAATTTAAATATGTTAAGAAAATATAAATTTTAAACTATTAGAATCCACATACATGAGGTTTTTAGTTTTTGGATAATTCACATAAGTTGGAGTTTAATCTTACATATGAGAACCCACATAAATGAGGTTTTTACTTTTGAAAATTATATGAGGATAAAGGTAAAACTATTAAAGGAATGTGTTGAATTTTATGGGGGTAGCACAAGTAAGGTCATATCATGGTGTTAAGCTAGGAAGGAACTTCCTATTGTAGATAAGGAAGGCCATGACATGGTGGCATGGGGCATGGGATTATTGGCTTTATCTATAAGTGGTGTGACACTCTTTGATATAGGTGGATCATGCCATGATTTTTTAGATAGGGTGTTCAACACCATGGTTTATATGGTCAAACCATGAGATTATTGTGACTATATTTTTAATTTTATTATTTTTCCTATCTATACCTGTTAGATAGAATCCACATGTGGAATTATCCTTTCCCTCATTCAAATGTTTTGACCAAAAGTGTGGTAGGGGTGAATCTCCTCTCTTCTTCCTCTATTTATTATCCCCTTCCTTTATTCCATGTTATATTATTAATGGTTAAACCTTAATTTCTCTCCATTTATCTATTTATTTTTCATCACTTCTTGTTTATTCTTGTTCCTTTCATCATGGGGCCTTGGTGGCTGAACTCTAGTTTCAAGGATTGACTTAACATTATGGTTTTTGCAGTATAGGGTGTTAATATTGCTTCAGTGGATCTCTTCTTACCATATTAGAAGGTTTAATACTATCTATGAAAGTCCAAAGTAGGTTTTTCTTTGGGATTTCCTTTTATTTATAAACTATTTTATTCTTGAGTTTTGTAAATCCATTTACCTTGAAATCATTATTATTTTAGGATCCCTAGTGAGTCTATAAATTGGTTTCCAAAGTATTATATCTCCATTGTTTAAAAGTAAAATAAATTTTCTGAGTTTATTTTGATTATATTTTTATAACAAAAAGTTATTCATATTATATGTTCATTAAAATGAATACAAGTCTTTTTATAAAATAATTAGTTGTAAAATAGTATTTTAAACTTCTAAATGAGTTTTCAATGATTTTATAAGGGTTATTTTATGGGTTTAACGGACTAAATGGTTAGAGTTTCATCATTATTGTATTCTAATATTTTTCTTTGTTATATACATACATTTTTTATAGGTGGATTATATTTATGATATTTTTTATGTTATTTAATGATTTTGTGTTTTAAATATTTGGCATTTTGGGTCTATTGAATTAAGGTTGTGATTTCACTTGATTTAAATGAGATTTAAAATTAAAAATTATATTAAAAATAGTTTACAAAAAGTTATTTAAAGTGTTCGACCATTATAATAAATCCAAAATCTCATTTTCACCTAAAATAATAGGTTTTTTTACAATAACATTCACCCACAATTTAGTCCCATTAATAAGATGTTTTATATGATCTTATAGACCTTAAGAATAAAACTAGATGATTTTTGATGTCTATATGAATAAAAAGGGGGATGTTTCTAAAAAGGGTGTATATAAGGGGGATGAGATAATTTTATTTTGATTATTTTCATTTAGATATGTTTTTGATATAGGAATATCATGTTATAAAATGTTAGCTCACCACCATTAGATAACATCAAGGGAACCCATGGATTCTATGTGGTTGATCAAGAGATGGTTATTGTTCTTGTCATGTTCATGTAATGACTATAATAATCTAATTATTAAATGATCTATTTATGGGGAGTACAACACAATTAGTCTTGGAAGAGTAATCCAAAGAGGATATTCTTTAAAGACACACCAGTAGACTGACATGTGTATGTTTTCACGGAGTATGTCTAGAATCATCTCACTAGGACCTAAGGAGTTTCCTATGGTTAAAATAATTTACTTAAACATTATTGCGTTGTCATGTGATTATGATTCTATTTATTATCATTCTACACTTTATCTTGATATGTGTTACCTCACTTTATCCCATCTTATAGTCAAATTTTAAATTTAATTATTTTTAGTTCCACTTATTGATACCAATCATTTTTTAATTATTATTTTTTGATGATTTATCTAGTTAATAATTTTAATATCTTTCTCATTAATTTTTATTCATAAATATCATTACTTATTCTATTACATCTATGTTAACTATTATGGTGAATCTAAAAGTGTTTTTAAAAGGTTTTTAAAGTTATGTTTTCAAAAGTGGTTTATAATAAAAAAAATAATTTTTCTGTTTTTGGATTTTAAAAATGATTTGAGGAATGATCACGAGTCATTTTATTCAAATGATAAAGAATTAAATTATTTATTTTATTTAAAACTAGTGTTGATAGAATTCCATTTCCATGTAAATTGATAAAATATTTTCCTGGTGGATGCCTACTGTAACTTTTTCTCACACTATACTTGAACTTCTTAGTGTCTATAGACTTAAGGGATTTTGTGGGTTTAAGTTCATGTTATTGAGAAGATAAATTTTTCGGATACTTGTAATGGGAATCTCATAGAGAGGGTTTCATAATGAGTTTGGATGGAAACCTTGGTCACAAGGAGATCTCTAGTTTGGTATTTTGGGTTTCTTTTGTTTATTTCCTACTTTATATAGACCTTCCATTTTGTCTTATCCTCAGTTATGGAACTCTATATCTTTTATAATGAATGTTACTCCATTTTATTTTATTTTTAATTAATTTGGATGTATATCTTGAGTTATTCCATCTTTGGTTTATTATATATTTAAAATAGTTTATTTGATTTTGTATTTAATTCCATCTTATAGATACACCATTTTTGGTTATAGATAAGTTTTTTCTAAATGTTTATTTATATATAATGGGAAAAGTAATTCCATAGAGTGTATTATTTATGTCTAAGAACTAGTTTATATATTGGGGGAATTGATAATTTACTTCGTTCCTTATTATAGGTTGGCTCATATTCCTAGATTAGGGGTAGCCATGTTGGTTCATGAAAAAATTGAATTAAATACCTATTGTTATTTAATTAGTAATGGTATACTGGAGATAATAATATTGGAACATGAGTGGTAGGTGTAGTTAGAGTCTAAATAGCTCTTTATAATTTCAATACACATGTTACCATGAATTTTTAGGTTGCGAGTCATGAATTTTAAGATGTATTATTCATTTATTTTTGTATATCTTGATTCTAATTGGTGGTGTCCAAAATTATATTGAAGTTATGTATATTATTTAATATTTTTAAAGTTTTTTAGTGTTGATGTGATAATATATGGAGGATAAAAATTAACATACATGGTCTCGAAAACCATGTGGAGACCATGTGCATTTATTTGAGAAACTTCTAGTAGCCATTTCACTATTGGCACATGATCTTGAAAAAAATGTGTCCAAACTATACACAACCACCATCCCCTTAAAAGAGATTTTTTATAATGATTTGATGTTATTTTTAGTAATTATACTAATAATTTTTAATGAAAAAATTGTTTTAATGATAAAGGTTATATTTTTAAATTAATAAATAATTTATCCAAAATTAATTAGAATTAGTTTTATGTTTTTGTACTTGAAAAATTATTTATGTGTTAAACTTATGGAGACTTGACTCTTTCTGATTGATTCCCATGTTTCTTTTTTTATTTAGAGTGTTCCTATCAGAAAAGTATCAATGGATCGTAGAAGGTATGTATCATGGGATATTCCCTAGATTAGTATCACATATGACTCAAATATATCTTTTCTAGTTGCTGACTCTATCCAAACTCAAGATAGAGTGGTAGATATCAACCCTCCACAAGTATTATATTATTATTTATAGTTGTTAAGGTCATCAAGTAGTTATATAGTTGATAAAAAATATTGAAGTAATATTCCATTCATTTTGAAATAATGAAGCTTTAAGAGTGAAATCCACCTCTCACTTGTTTAAATTAAATATTCATAAATAGTGGTCGACCATCATTTTTCTTTAGCCATAAAATTTTATGAGTTGGGAATTCATTATGGTCACATTTATTTACTATCATTCCCCTGAAAATGTGATGGTGTAAAAGGATATGGAGCTATTATGCCTCCATAAGAGTGAACATATGGTGAATGAGTGTGTTGATCATTTCAATGATCTTGTTCCTTTATCCCTAGAGATAGTAATTGAAAACTCATTGAAAGATCATTTCATCAAGAGTGGTCTCTATCCAAGACATGGTTATATAGTCCTTTAATATGATATGATGTTTTTTGAGTACGTGTTCAATAATTGCATGATTATGGAATTGATTTCTAAGAGGTATCCCTATATGGGTGGTGACCCTATTTTCTTTTTACATTGGAAAAGGATTGATATCATATGAGAACCAAGAGTAGGATAAAATTGATCTAGAGAACAAGGATGATGGAGAAGGATATTCTAATTTAGTTTTTGTTCATCTTATGAATTATATAACATTGATAGTATTTATTGTGGTAACCCGATCATTATTATCCATCTTTTTCAAGTGTTTCAAATACTTCTATTTATTTTGTTCAACTGGATAATTTTAATTTTTTTAAAATAAAGTATAAGTAGATAAAGAAATACCTCCATTATATGTATCTAGACGGTAGTATGAAGGAAAATGTTTGAGCTGTCCCCTTATATATTTCCTTCCCATTTTATTTATTTGATTCTTATAGCCCATTTATTCATTCCATTTTCCCTTGGGATGTTCAATGTATTATAATAATTTATAGAAACTTTATTTATTTCTTTGTGATTATGTATACATATTCTGAGTGATTGTTTCATTTTGAAGTCATTAGTTGAAGGATCTAATTTCACCTTGTGGTATTTTCTTTAGTCTCTACCAAGTAAATGTAATCCTTAAATGGTGGGGATACATAATGTAGGACTCACCCTGTTGATTTAATCTTTAGCATTATTTTTTATCATTTATAGATTTGTAGATTTGTTTTAGATATTCTGGTTCACTTGGTTTAAAAATGGTTTAAGAATAATTTTCCATGGTGTTTCATTATTTCTTGATTAGTCCTCCCTTTTATTCATCGCATGAATTATCATGTCATACCATCAATATTCAGTAAATTTTCATGGGTATAAAGTGATATTATGGGAAGAAGTTTTTCACCCATAGCGTCATATTCAAGCAGAAATTTATTTTCTATTGTTTTTTATTTTTATTTCATGATTTTCATCAGATTTAAAATTAAATGTGTGATTTTAGACCCTGTTGAGGCATCGAGGGGTGTTAATACTAGCAATGAATCGAGTCTCAGGGGTTTTACTAGGCTCATGGATAAATTAAATTAAATATAGAACACCAAAACATGAATTAGGGGAATATGATGTGGTGAGGGGATGTTTATGGAAGAAAATATTCAGTTGGATATATGTTAGGTAATGGCCTAGGGTTTTTATGACAAGATGGATGATTGTTGATTTGGGGATAATCTAGAATTATTTCATGGAAAAGAGGAATATTGGTGTGATGGGTGTATATATATTTGAATTTTGTATGAGTCTCATATGGTAGAGTTTACTCTAATATATGGTCACCCTAATAAGTTTTGTTTTTTAATTTTTGGAAATTAGGTGAGGATGAAGGTCATGCTGGGTATGTATTTTTCCATGATGGGTGTTTCATGGGTGAGGCCATGACTTGGGGATAATTTAGGAATGAGTTTCATTCCTTGTATAAGTAAGGACACTTTATTATTTCTTGGGGTTAAATAATCTTGGTTCTCCTCATAATAAGTTCATTATGCCATGATCCAGGGGGTCATGTCATGATGTTTCTCGAGAGGGGGAGCCACACCATAGTTGATAGGGCCACATTTTGAGGTTCTTATGTCATGTTGTTTTCTATGATTTTCATATTCTAACCCTTTCATATTAATGACTGATGTGGCCTTCCCCTTTCCTTTATTCAAAAATATCAAATTAGAGATCCATTGGGGAGACTCTTTACTCTTCCTCCCTGATTTATTAGATCCTTACTTGATTCAAAGTGATGTTCTTCATGGTTATACATTTGTTTATCGCCATTTATAGCTTCCATTTCCATATTTTTTGTTTCTTCTTCTTCCTTTCACCTAGGGGGCATAGTGGCCAACCTCCACATGGATGGTTATACTTGGAATTGTGGTTTGTTTTGTCTAGGGTGTGTATATTTCTTCTTTATATCACTTATTCCAATATTTAATGGTTTTACACCTTCAGAACAAGGCCTAGGTATGTGTCTCCATAATATTTTCTTTGATTGAAAAACCATATGACACTTGAGTTTTGTACATCCATTTTCCTTAACATTATTCTTGTTTTGTGATCCTTATAGATCCTACATTTTGGTTTCCAAAGTTTTATGGTTCCATGGATTAAAAATAAATTGTTTTTTCATGATTTCATAAACTTATATTTTTTGTAACTAAAATTTATGCATACTACGTGTTCACTAAAATTCCAATAAAGATATTTCTAAATTAAGTGGTAGTAAAATATCATTTTAAACTTAAAAAAATTTATCCAATGATTTTACATGGGATTTTTATGGGTTTAAGTTAATTCGTTGTTAGAGTTTCATCATTATTTGATTTTTATAAGTTTCATTATTATGTACTTATATTGTTTATAGGTTTCTTTAATTTATGATATTTTTTATTTTGTTTAATGTTATTGTGTTTAAAAATATGTGGTGTATTGGGTATTTTGAATTAAGGTTATTGTTTCACTTGATTAAATGATATTTGGAATGGGCACTTGGTTTCAAAATGGTTCTTAAAAATTATTTAAAGTGTTTTACTATCAACTTAAATACAAAGGACCATTTTCTAATTGAATAAATGGTTTTATTAAAATAATATAAAAACTTTTTAGAGCACCATAATATTATATTTTATATGATCTTGAGGAACATAATAATTGAATGTGATTATTGATGATGTTTATGCAAATTAAAATGGGGGATATTTAGAAAAAGGGTGTTTGGAGGTGGGATGATATAATTATATTGTGATTATTTTCAATGAGATTTATTATTTATATGGGAATGATGTGTTATAAAATTTTATTACACCTTTGGTACCTGACATCATGGGAAACTTATGTATCTAAGTGTGATACTGATACATGATTGATATTCTTGTCATGTTTATGTATTGACTGTCATCCTCTAGTTATGAGGTGCTCTATCTATGGGTAGTACCACCTATTTAGGATATTAAGTACAATTTGGGGAGTATATTTATTAAAGACACAAAAGTAAGATATAAGGTTTATGTTTTCACTTATTACATATAATATTATCTTACTAAGGCCAAGGTGTTTCCCATGACTGCGAATCAATTACATAAACTTTATTTTTGGGACACTTTATTATGTTTCTATTTATTATCATTCACTAAAATATCTTTATATTTTCTCCGTAAATTTATCAACTCTTAGGGTCTAACTTAAATTTAATCATTATTTTATTTCCACCCATTAAAACTTATTATTTTTTATAAAGATTATTTTTATAGTTTATTTACTTAGTTACATATTTTCAAGTATTTATCAATCATATTTATTCATATAGTTGATTCCTTATTTGGTTACATCTTATTTTTCACTTATGGTGTCTATAAATGTGTTTTGAAAACAGTTTTTAAAGGTAAGTTTTCAACTGTGTTTTCTAATGAAAAGTAAAATGTTTTATTTTCGATATTTTATAAAAGATTTTTCGTATGATCAGTTTATTTACTATAATTCAAAAAAATTAACTTAATTATTTTATTTAAAAAAATTATTTTTATAATTTCATGTTCAAATAATTTCATGGACTCTTTTTTGTGTGGTAACATACTAGGCATTTGTTCTCACACCCTACTACCACTCGATATTTGTAGATTCAATGGCTTTTAAATGTTTTGGTTTAGTTTCCTGAGAATCGTCATTTTACTTGGCCTTCTATTAGTTCACTCATGGAGTGAGTTTTATGATGAAGTTGGAACCTGAGGAGAAATTAAATTTAGTATTTTGGGTTTCTTTTGGGTATTATAAACCATATATATACTAACTATTTCAATATTTTCTTATTTTGGGATCGCTATCTATTTATTGATGTTTGTTCTTATATTTTATGTTATTATTAAGAGAGTTGGATTTTTATCTTGAGTTATTACATGTTTGGTTTATTTTATATTTTAAACTGGTTATTTTATTTCTCATGAAGTCTAATATAAAGACACATAATGCCAATTCTCAATAAGTTTTAACTATTTTTTATTTATATTTTTTAGGAAAAATCATTATATGGAGTGTAATATTGATTACCCGGGACTAGTTTCTTTCTAGTGGGATCTATAATTCCCATCATACCTTGTAAGGAGTCATCTTGAGTACTTGGATCAGGGATAACTAGGTTGGTTTTTGACATTATAGTTGTAATTATTTATTCTTACTCCAATGTTTGGTGTTTTTTTATTAATTTCATATTATTATAAATTGTGAAACCATGAGTATAATATCTCCATTATTTCTATATAATCTAAACATTTTTTGTCATACATTGGCATATGGGGAGGTTCACCAGAGGACCTATAGATCCACCACCCAAGAAGTTATTTGATGGGCCCCAGGTAGGGTGTTAGACTATTCATAGAGATTAACAGGGTTGTGGGGGGGGGGGTATCCCCAATTTCATAAAAATATTAAATAATTAAATTTTAAAATAATAGGCCAAGGTACTCTAGAATCCCAATGGATCCATATCGTGTTTATGGTTTACCACTAGATTGCTGACGGCATAGCCAATGGCGCCTTGCCACGACCTTCCCACCAAGTTCTTAGTAAGATCTAATGCGATTATCTATGGGATCCACTAAACTTTTTATGTGACCTTATACAACCCAATTAGGGGGTTTTAATCACTTTATATTTTTATTTCAAATCTATGTTTTTCTATCAAGTTATCCATATATAACATGTCCACTTTAATTCCCAAACATTTGCTACTAATCTTTATCCAAATAAAAATATACAAATCAAAATTCACCCAAGATCCAATTATTTTAGATTACATACTATTTTCATATTACACAAAACCTAAACAACACATTTCATTATTAGTTATAAGTTTATATATAACACTCAAGCTTCAATTATAATAATATTTAATTTCTAGAGAAATAATAACATAATACGCATAGTTATTCTAGAATGTGATTAAAATATGAATTATAAAATTCTATAAATTTAATTTTATTAAATTAAATTAATTTTTTAATTTATAATGTAAAAATTTTCTTAGGGTATTTTTTAAATATTTTTTAGAATTGTTGATTTTTGGGTAAATATTGAAGAATACTGATTTTTTTGTAACATTGTCATCTTTTTGATTGAAAAATTAATATAATTCTTTTTATTTGATCCTAAATTAAAATAATTGTCCATTATTTGTAAATAATATAATTAATTTAATTTGAATCAACATTATATTTTATTTTGGTAAAAGTTCATTTTTGGGACTAAAAATGTTATTTCCTAAATAATATTTTTTGTTGCATTTTACACATTTATATAAATATACACTTCTTTCACATATATTATTTTATCCTTCTAAAATTTATTCCAAATTTTGAATCATCATAATTAATATAATTTAATAGGTTCAAATTATTTTTTGGTCCCTATAAATAATATCCATGATAAATATTGTTCACTGCAACAAAAGAGGTAAAACTGGGTAAAATCTATGTGGTAAATCTTTAAAATATCAATAACACTTTATTTTATCCAATAATATGAGTGTTTTTTAGAAAAAGTTATGTTTATGTATTTAAATAATTTCTTTTTAAATTTTGAACCCAACATTGACTTTTGTGAAGATAAGTTATATTTTATTCAAATTAGAAACATTTTTTTGGATCTTTACATTTAATGGAATGGTTAGAATATTAAATTAGGTTTTTTATTGATAAAAAATTATAAAATAAATACTTTTTTTTATTTTTAAACCTAAAATTTTTATTTAAACCAATTTATTACTTGATTTCAAGGTAAAATAATTTTTACTCTTAAATATGGTATTTTCCTAAAAACTATTTTTCATGTGTTTTGTTTTCTTATATTAAAAATAATTTATTTCACCTATATAAATTGAATATGATAAAACTAATTAAAATTTTAAAATCATAATTTCAATTTTTATTCTAATTCCCCTTCAATTTTTGGTCATATAATTATGTTATCATGATAAAAAATTAAGTTTTCATGATTAATGTTAAAATGAAATTAAAAAACTTTAACTAAAAGATAAGGATTAAAATTTATAAAAAACTTGTATAAATGTGATTGGTTGAGTTTTTTATGATTCTATCACACCTTATATTTGAATAAATGGTACCTTGGTTCCACTTTACATGATTATGATTTATATATTATTTAATCAGAAAGTAATTCCTGGTGTACCCTTTCCCTCACTTATAAACGAGAACCTCCTCCACCCCACTTATTCACAATATATCATCTATTACCTACCCTAATACTTTCCTAGATTACTTAAACTTCATATTAGGTACCATGTTATTATTATAAGAAAAATCATTCAAGTTTTAAGTTGTAACCCAAAAGAGTTATCTCAAAGAAGAGGTAACCATCTTTACCAACCATTTCGTGTTTATTTCTTCTTATAATTCCTATAAATATATTGTATCCAACCTAAAATAATTTATAAAATATCATAAACTTATTTGTATATTATTATTATTATTTTATAACCATTTTCACCTCTTTTCCATCCTATATAATGTGAAAACATCGGTCATGCATATGTATGACTTATCATCTCCATGTAGTGGTGTAATCCATTCTTCACAACCATTTTACTTATATGATAGTAAAGTTAGAACTAATAAATATATATTATATTTATAAAATAATTATTAATCCACAAATATAATATATCATTTACCTTATTACTCTTCAACTTGTTAAAAATGATAATATCACTATTACATATGTGTGGACTACCACTTCAACGAATCGATGCAATTCATTTCTCATTTACTTTTTCAAGTATGATTTTGAAAATTTAAATAATTAATAAGTATTATATTTATATCATGATTAAAATTATTGTTATTATAGAACTATGATTAATATTTAAGGGTTAAAACTACTAAACTGAATGTTACAAGAAAAATGAAATAGTTAACACTAAAAAATGATGCTTTTAATAAAGAATTAATAGTAAACAAGCATTGAAAACTTATAATTGGATAAAATATGATATTATAAGTAATTATATAGTTTTTCTATTAAATTATTATAAATTTAAATTTTTATATAGGAGACTAAAATCACTTATGAATCAAGCCGGACCTAAGGTATGGGTTTCTCATCTCAATTTTGATTATGTTAGACATATGTCATATTCACCATGTATTTACTTGATGTGGTGTATATACTTCCCCTTTGATATTTTATATCATGAATATATTTATATTCATGGTATTAATGTTTCATTTTAAGTTATTTAATTTTTGGAAGATATGAATTAAATGTTATAAAAACATTAAGGGTTTATTTAAGAATCTCATTCTTATTCAGTATTATTTATATTTAAGTTTTTTGGAGGAATTATATAATATTTATACCATAAACCCCAAAATATTTCTTCTTATATGGTTATTTATAAAGGTTTCATGTATTATTTCCATTTTAACATTCTTTTTAATTAAAAAATATCAGATGAATGTTTTTAAATAAAATTGAATTTGTTTTTCTACTCGGTCATATATCATTTTATTCCATGTTTATATTTTTATTAAAATGTTTTAAAGTATAATTTCACTATTAAATAATGATTTATTTTTCATTTTTACCCATGTTGTAATTTCTATAAAAATGTTTAAAATGAATATTCTTGTTATTTTATGAATGAGCCACTTTTTGAAAGGACCGGTTTGGGATATTCCTAACATTGAGAGGGGGTGATTCAGTGTTGGGGACTTTTTAAACCAATTCAAACTTTTTATCTCTGTACTTACTGAACTATTAGGATATTGATTCTCTTATTCTATTCTCCCCATAACATGTAATAATAGAAAGTAATAAAAACATGCACACAATATTTTTACAAGGTTTACTACTCAATGTGAGTAGCTAGTACTTTCTATGTATGGTGATGACTAGTACATGGATTCTCTACTATAATGCGATATGATGTTACAATGTTTTACTAAGGAAATAATCCTTTATTCAGTGTGGATCTATACACTTGGAGGAGGGAATGAGATAATATCTTCACAGTGTTGCTCCCTAAACTTGGATGGGGGAAGGGAGATAATCCCCTTCCAACTTAGAAAAAGTTGGATATGCCCTTGCACATGCTGGTTCTTTATAATTCCAGTGTAGATAGTCTCTTGCAACCTCTAGCTAGTTCTTTATACTGCCTCTGAATATAGTCTTCTCTCTGTTAAAAGAGTTTGCAACACCAATAAAATCTTCCACTTGTAGAGACCTATTGGATATCAAAAATCTACTTTTTTTCTTCCTCTCTTTACTTTTTTACTTTCCTAGCAACATGAAAATAATCAAATTATTCCTTCTCTGTAGAAAACTTTTAAGATGCACACTCTTCTTATCCTACTTCTTAAGTACAAACCCAGCTACACTGAAACCTGCTCTTCTTCACACATTCTCCTTGAGTGAAAAACCAACTTCACTGATCTGATCTTCTTCTTCTTTCTATAATCACAAGATCCCTTTGTGATTATTATATCAATGAAGTCCAACTCAAAAAATCCTCATCACAATTGAACTTACCAATATAATTGTCAGTCTTTAGTTTGGAACACTCTATTATTCTTCTTATATTCTTTCTTCTCTTTTTAATACCAACACCTGAGTGTATCGGTATACTAACTTATTCCTTTGTGTAGATATGAATTTATTTGCATGTCTAGTTCTTCTTCAATTCACAAAGAACAAAGAGGGTGTTAAACACCAGTAGTGTGAGTGTGGTTCAACTTCTCTTTGTGAAACCTAATGGTTTATGGTACTTCCTTCTTTACAAAGACACTTCGAGAGTGCTATGCACCTATCAAAGGACTACGGGACCCCCAAAAATTTCACACACCCTTCTAGGTTTATTGTGCATAAAATTCAAGCATTGAGCATAAAAAAACCTTTTGGCCCAAAAAACTTTTTTTTCACAACTCTTCCATTTCGCACAAAACTTAGCCTTTTCACACATCACTTTCGTGTTTCATGAAACACTTCTCCTTTTTGTGCACCACTCTATAAATCAATGTTTCCATGCATCAGATCTTAGTATTTGTCTAAGAGTCAAGCCTTAACAAATGATAGGGGGTCACATTCTATTTATTGGCATTTTTGACCCTGTGCATAAAACCCTTTTTGTGTGCATAAAACTATTTCTCACTTTTTCATATTACACACACCTTCCTTTAATTTCACACACTGCCTGTATTTTTCAATCACGTCAGGACATAGCCATTGTTCATCATTCTAAACCTGAAGCCTCTCTTGTGCATAAAACTTCTGACTAGTATTTATCAATTAAATCTAGTATTTTACACACCTCTTGGATTTTCATGCACCATTTGACTTAGTCATATTTCATCATTTTGATCTCGAAGCCTCTCTTGCATGTAAAACACCAAACCCATATTTCATGTGATTTCCAATTTCATGCACATCCTGGATCATTTCGTGCACTGACTTCCAATTTTTCGCACACCCTGGATTATTTAGCACACTTAATTCCTTTGTTGATTTTTAGTTTTCTGAACATGAGGCACGCCGTGCGTGTAAAACATCAAACCATCATTTTGTTTAAAACCAATTTTTTGCGCACATTGTGAAAGCATCTATTATTTTTAGCATGCCTCTTTTCTTTTCCAATATTTGATAGATGATCTTGAAAATCCACATGTACACAAAATATCATTCCATCTTCAACCTTGCATGCAATACCATTTTTCGAACTCACTTGTCTTCATTTATTTTCAGGAAAAGAATTGAGGAAAACTTTGGAGAGCAACATCACCTTGAAATATTCTTTGTAAAGAACACCAATGACTCTTCCCTATATTCTATATTTCATCACAAACTCCTCTATCATGATATATATCCATTGATCGATCAACTTCAGCATCGTCAGATTGTTCATGGAAAGTACGGTGACTACCCTTTCTTCTACCATCATCATAATTTCTAGTCAACACTGAATATGATTGGCATCATCCTTTTAGATTCCTTTCCCTTATAGATCTTACATCACATGTTCTCCAAACTTATGATCTTTGTGAAATACAATCCATCAAGGAAACGTATGATACATTACCATTCTTCATTGGTGTAGGCAATGTATCACCTTTGATACATGTGCTTTGAACTTAGGATCAACTCAATAATCGTCTGAATTAACTTTATGGAAAATTTCCCAAGCCTGACATCCAATGCTATGATTGCATAAATGTTCTCAAGGAATCCTCACTTCAGCTGATCTCTATTAACATTAGAGTCCTTCTTCATCCCCATCTTCATTTTGACCAGTACTAATAACTATTGGCAAAAAATACAACATTCCTACACAAAGAAGTCCCAACACTGTTTACATATGGTGTGAATTGAATCTCTATTTTAATGTACTCCACACAAATGGATTTTCCTTCCATCATGACTACTATTTGTTTTGATGATTCCTTTAAAAATTTTCATGATTCTTTACAAATAATTTTTTCCTCTTATTTAAATTTTAAATAAGTGGTCGTAAAATGATATGGGTATTCTCCTCAAAAAATATTCTAATGATATTTTTGATGTATTTTCATCAATGTCATTATCCTTTGGTGAATATTATAATTTAAAGGGGATATAATCTATTAATACCATCCATAATATTACACTAGATGTCTTATGACCATATTGTTCAATTTATTTATTAGAGAAATTATTAACATTTCATGTGATGAAATGCATTAGACAAAGTAATTGATGAGAGTGGACTGTTATAAACCCTCAATGAATTGTAAGGTCTCATGAGATAGACTATTTTTGGTATTTTGTGTACACTTTAACTATTTATATAAGATGTATTGGAACAAGGCCTTAACAATATGATTATGATATATAAAATTATGTCGTATATCATTATGAAACTAGTTATTATTATTCATGTGATTATTTATGTTTTCATGTCATCCATGGATTTAGTCCCCTTTTTATAATATTCATTATATAGAATATTTTATTATTATTTATCACTATAATATTATTCATTCTTTATTTAAATATGATAACTTGTATTATATGATTTCCATTAATGAGAATCTGAGCTCAACCTTTATTATGTTTTCCTTTCCCCAGGATACCAAGATGGGATCAATGAATGATTTTAGGGATTTAATAGAAGAAATAATAGAATTCTCATAAGATTTTTAAATTATATTTCATGTTTTGAGATGTAATGTGAGAATAATGTATGTATCTAGTCTACCAAGACTACAAAATTATTATACCCTTTGGAATGTGATCCATTTTATTTCATGAAAATGTAGTAAAATCACCATAGGATCCATGTTATTGGAGTCGATGTGTTATAGTTGGTATCAAATTATGTTTAGTAGAACCTTGGGAACTAGATCTTGGAAAAAAAGATTAGGAAACTTAACCCATTGAAAAAATAAGAGTATATGTGTAATTGTTTGATAATACTATAAGGCCCCGACCTTAAACCTTACTTATTATTGAATTAAATGAATAATTCACATTGAGGATCTTTTTAGGTTTAGAGTTTTAGAGAATTAGGACATAACTATTACATATAAAAAGATTACAAAGTAGAAACTTCTACTAAGTTTCCGTAAAATAAAAAAAAATCTTAAAAAGAAACATGTCAAGTTCCATGTTTTAGATAGAATGACTTTCCCTTGATCCTATCCTTGACCCAATTCCACATTAAGTCCTGTGAAAAAAATTTCAAAAAAACATGGGGTGAGCATAAAAAGCTCAGTAAGGGATAAAAAAAGAATGAACACTGTTAGTTTTTAAAAAAACAAGTAAACCATGTATACTTTATCAAAGTAATACCTTCACCTTTATGAAGTAGTAAAAACTCTTCACTGAATAAAATATCATTACTTACCCTTTTGTAACCAAAAGATTACCATAAAACCCATGTAAAGATCAAATAACATGTAGAGGTAACTTGGGACATAAACATACTTAATTGGAATAACCATACGGTCGAATTCCACACATATCACTTAATGGAATATCCATATGGCCGACTTCCACAAATACTTAATGGAATAGCCATACGGCCGACTTACATACCCAATGCATTGGAGGTTATAACGTAACCACCCGTCCTGGTATTCATGGCACCACCCGTCATATGGTTTATCACGTAACCACCCATAAAATGTCCAAGTACCATCATTACACATAAAATATTGAAAATATAAAAAATTCAATAACAACATTTCATTTGCAATAACAATAAGTAATTCCAAGATATTGAATTAATCAATCCATTTTCAAAAACCAATTAAAAGAGATTTTTGAATAAAATTGCCCTATACCACTTTGAATATTTTAAAGGAATTACAATTCTAAAAATTTAATGTCCATATAAAAAAATACTGGAAACCATTTTGAAAACATGGACATTAAAGATAATGATTTAGAATAATGAATCTTTAAAACATTTAAAACGATATTTTTGTTAGAGAATTTTTAACAAAATAAGAGACTCTTGAATAGAAATAATTGCGGAATAACATTTAATCCGAACATTATAATATCATGAGAATAAAGGGATTCATGATATAATATGTCAAAGGATATTATACACACCATATAAGAGTGAATTGGTGCATAACAAAAATAAATACTCAATGGAAATGTAAATTGAGATGAAATCCATTATAAAGATGGTATCCTTAAATTAAGGATAAATCTATCACATAATTATGTGTGAGAAATATAAATAAACCCAATATAAGTGTATATTATGTGTCAAACAATCAGAGGTCATTCACACATATTCATAGGATGACATGTTCAATAAGTACAAGTTGAACCCAAAGAAATCGAAATTGGGTTAAGACGTTCCCTTGTAAAAATTCGACAGCCTAACGGTGTCACTTCAAAATTTCAGAAAATTAGTCGATGAGAGAGTGAATGGTATATCATCACTTGGAAATAAAATTTAAATCAATAAGGATATAGAAGAACATATCCCAACATAATAAGATGTAAATTAAAAGGCATAAAAAATGATGTCTTTTAAAAATAGGAGGGTGAAAGGTTCCCTTACAAACATGGGTATCTTTCGAGACATGCACCCCGTGAAAGAAGGACAATACAACATTGATGTAAATACTCATAAATGAAATTATATTACACAATGAGTAAAATAATGGGCAGTACATACACCACTCAAAGTAAATTGTGGCAAATGTAGCATAAATCTCACGGGAATAAAAGTGAGATGAATGATCCCTTACGAAAACTCGGCAGCCTCACGGCACCACTTAAAACTTTCAAAATGGATTGATGAGAGAGAATAGGGTATATAATCATATGAACATAAAAATTACAGTAGTATTAATATAAAAGAACATCCCAATCACAAGAAATATGAGCTTAAAAGTAATTACATAAAAGAGTGTACTTAAAAAGAAAGAGAGGGGTAGGGTCCCTTACCTCAAGTCCAACTTGTCTTGTTCGTTTCTTTATATTCCTGAATAATAAACATTGGTCAATTTATAATTGCTTAAGTACCTCCTATAAAGATAATTATTCATTTTATATCACATATTTTAATGTTATAATAATTGGTTAATAATATGAGTTCATATCAGACATTTTTGTCGATGTTTGGTACATGAGTCAAAAATTGAACTTGTTGGAAAATAATTTTCCATGTAGTTATAGGTAAATCATATCCATAATAGTATTGATGTTTTAAATATAATATATATCCAGTATATATTCATTTTATACTATTACATAGCATTTGGAGATAAAAATTAAAATCACTGTTCATGGAGATGGTAGGCCGTACGCACGCATGAATGCTACTTTAATTTTTTGTCATATTAATGGAATTAAAAAAAAATGAGATATATATATATATGTTATAATTCCAGAATTATATAAACCATTTATATGTAATATATTACATATATATCCATTATATATATGTACTTATAATAGTACATAACATTTTGAGATAAGAAATGAAATGTACCGTTCATGGAGACGGTAAGCCGTACGTACGCATGAACGCTACTTCCATTTCTATTTCATATTTAATGGAATTAAAACATAATGATACATAATAGTATTTTAATTCCAGTATGGTATCATATATAATATAATTAAATATATCCTTTATACATACCACATATGGTATTAACGAATCAAATCACTTTGAGGGGGCGGTAGTCCGCTCTTCCTTAAAAGAAGATATCGCATTTACCCATAATGGAAACCATAAAGGTATGACATAAATGAAAAATACAGAAGCTTAATTAAAACATAAACATATTATATATCATATATAAATATAGTGTCATCTTAATGGCCACCTTTGAAGGTGTTAGAATAATGTTGAACAATCATCGTTTCATGAGGCAGAAATTCGCCATCCACAGAAACAGCATGTTCTTTAACCATTAGATGTAGGTTTGTGTAAGTGTAGCTCGAATAATTCTTATAAAAACATACTAGTATATTTAAAATACTGGATTTATTACAAAATAAATGAATAAAAAGAGTTTAGGGGGTTGGAGAAGCAAAATAAAACAAAAGGACTCAAGTGAAGACATTACCTTAAAATCGGGTAACTCCCTTTGGTTTGAGCTCAAAGGCTTACTTGGGAAGACGTCTGCCCAAAGTGAGGCTTCAAGGAGTTATAGAGGGATGTGGAGAGACAAAATGGGCAGGGGTTGTCCGAGCCAAAGGCTTTGGATGTGTGGGTAAGGAGGTAGAGGTGGGGGCCTTTTATAAGAGGAGAGGAGGGGCACTCTAGGAAAGTAAGGAAATGTTACATTATTTTAGAATGAGTTTCAGATATTAATGGTCCCACATTGATGTGTTTCGAGGATAAGGTGATAAGGGTTCGAAATCCACCCATCCAATAGGTTTTTGACATGTGTAGGTCATAGATTTTACATTATCCTTTCATTTTATTTAAATCCTTTATTAATGAGGTAATCGCTGCATCATTATGATGTCATAAATAATTTAATATATTTAATGTCTAAAAATTATAAAAAAAATACTATGATGTATAAAATATTTTTATATTTCTAATTAATATTTATAGTAAAAAATATGACTTGTATATCCCCATGTAAAAATTGTTTTTGTAAAACATCTCATTTTTGTGTCATTTTTACTTTAACATTAAATAAAAAGTTATTTATGTCATTTCCCAACCAAAGTGGATCCATGGGGTCCCCAAGTTGACCCATGGATTTTATGGGTCAGCCATGAAACATCCAATGAGGGTAGGACATGTGTAAAGCTCATCTCATATTATTAAACCATCATTTTTACCTTAAACTACACTAATTACCTCTAATCGCGATTAAAAACATAAAAGTTACTATTCACCAAAAAAATTATTTTAATCCCATTGAACCACATTTTACTTCTTAATGACAACCATGTATGTCGGATTTTTGAAATTCAAAACACAGAGGTGGTAAAATTTCATTTATACAAAAAATCAGTTTCTTAAGTACCACTTAGTGGTTTCACTATTCATCAAAAATTGAAGTTTTTGAGAAAAAAACCAAAACTTCACCCTAAGATATATTTGATATTCCGAATTCAAAAATGATGTCTATTTTACAAAATTCAAAACATATAAGTTTCATTAATTAATTTAATAATTAATTCCCACTGTCAGAGCAAATAGCGTGTTTTTATGAAACAATAAGTATTAAAAGATTGACACTAGTTTAAGTCCAATTTCAAAGTGAAATTAATTCCAACGACCACTATTGGATTAAATGGTAAAAATATATTCTAATTTTACTTTAAAAACAATTCAAATGGTAATATAATCATATAAATAAATTAGATTAAAAAGAGGTTTTGAATTAAAATACAACATTTTTCACTATTCATTAAAAATTGAACTTTTTCGGAAAAATACCAAAAATTTACACAAAGTAAATTTTGATGTACCGATTCTAAAGAAGAATTTTATTTTGTCAAATATAAAACATACAGTTGTCAAAAAGTGGATTTAAAATAGGTTCTCTATCAAAAGGCGGTTAATCGACCTTTTAAAGAATATAAGAATGTTTACGCTTAAAATTGGATTCATTCGCATTTTTAATCCTCTAACATTTTTTGTAAAAAGTAAAAATATTTGAAAAATATATATAATAATTTTTTAGTTAGTTCTATTCATTCCCTCCATTACAACAGCTAGGATTTAACTACCATTTAAATAATATTATTTTATTATTATAGTGTAACATAAGATTCCCAAGAAACTCGTTGTTGCGTATTGGGTAAGCCATCAAGCATAGCATCCCCTTTAAAGTAATATTAATATTTTATTCACAAATATGGATAAATATAAAAATGTCATATTCTTTATTTACCTGGGGTGTTACAAATATCATAATGTTTTTGTTAAGGTATATATTATGTGTATTTCCTAGAAATACATCCTTATTTCAATATTAAATGTTGGAATTTTTTTGGAACATATTCATCTAGGTGTAATAACCACAAAAAGAGTTGGTCGATTATATCTGGGATATCATTCTAGTGAATAGTAGATGGGATCTTATTGTACACCTAGTTCAGCACTCCTAAGGGATATGCTTGGGTTAATTCAAATTTTTATTAACTAGAATGAAATATTTGAAAATATTTTTATGATTTGTGAATATTCCCAATGATACTAAGCTTATAATTATGAGAATAACTATACATAAATTTTTAATTTATGTTATGTGTTTCACCAGTTTCAAAATTATAGATCAATTTTTATAATGTTATGATCTAATATATTGTATTCCTTTGTTTTGAAATGGTTCCTATAGAAAGGAAAGTAAACTATATCAATTCATGTAATCTATATAGGGATGTAACACCTAGTGAATACAATTACACTAGATTTAGAGCTAGATCTAAAGATAGATCGTGAACTAAAAAAAATTATAACAATATTGGGGAAACTAACTCAGGTTAAGAATAATAACCTTTTTCATATGGGTTTACATATTGATCTATAATGTTTTGTAACAATGTTAGACCATTTCATGAAAAAATATCCCCCATCATTCAATGGAACCAAAAATCCATTAGTATATGAAAAAATGGATATGTTCTCTAGAGAAGATATTTCTTACTTTTGTAAGTAATGAAATGGAGAAGGTTTTAATGGGATTTTATTATCTCACATGGGATGAAGATCAATGGTAGTCCCTAATTAAAAACACTAAGGATGTGGAAGAAATGACAAGAATGAAGTATATTGTTTTTAAGGCACTTTTCGTTAAAGAAATATTTTACTCACAAACAATGAGTATTTATAGAGAGAAAATTAAAGATTCCAATAAAAAAGAAAGAGGAAATGTTTCTAATTATAAAGCTAAATTTATAAAGTTATAAGTAAATGTTAGAGACAACATATGTGATATCTAAAGAGTAATACTGATCATTAATTTTATATGATAAATAAAACCCTTTAAAGGGAACTAGTCACCAAAAAATTATCATTATATAAGGATATATTATCATGTGCTATTAAAATAAAAAATAATTCTCTAAGTATTATGACTTCAAATAAAATAATGAGAAGAAAGGGGTGGATAAGAACTTTGGAAAAGGAAAAATTTTAAAAGAGAATAAGGGAGGGATGAAATTTTCAAAATGCTATAAATTTGGAAAGAAAAACCATGGAATTTTTTTCTAAGAATGGGTATTTTCATTAACTGTAGAGAGAAAATCTATCAAGATCATGATTCTATGGGAAAGAAAAAATCTACCAATGCTCAATGCTTCAGATGTAAGTATATAGGGAACTATGTGATTTAATATACTAGGCGTTAAGGTAATTTTACTCATAAAATGATAATGGAAAAGGACAATATTATGAGATAACTACAACTGAGGTTGAGGTTCATAAAGATGTAGTAGCAGGTACGTTGATCATAGCCTAAAATTTAGGTAAGGATTTATTTCATTCCAAATCATTACAATCTTTTATATCTATAATATTTTCCAAAAAAAGTTGATATTTACCATCACCTTAATAAGGGAGTTGTGAATCAATAATCATAGCAGAAATATTACAAAAAGGTATGTATGTCAGTTCCCATTATAACACACAGACTTACCCTATTTGAAAACTTATTCATTATAACTATGGTTGAATTTGAAATAATCCTTGGTATGGATAGTCTTTATTATTATAATGTAAAAATTTATTATTAATATAAGAAGATCCCAATTTGTAATTGAGATATAGAATCCCTCATATTTAGAGGAGGGAGGGGCTATATCATTAGAATCATATCTTGATCTACCTCAAGTATCTCTCCTTAATAAAATAATGGGACAAGAATATAATAAACAACCTATGGAAAGGAAATATAACCCTAGGATATATGATGTTATTATAATAAAAGAATATGTTGATGTGTTTCTTGAAGAACTAACCAGAAAAACACATGATCATGAAGTTGAACTAACCCTTGATGCAAAGACTACATATAATAATCCAAACAGGATATCTACCATGGATCTAGTGGAGTTATAGAAACAACTAGAAGAGTAATGTGATAAGGGATACATATTCAAAAGTGTTTATCCATTAGGAGATCCAATTATATTTTTGAAAAATTAGGATTGGAATATGAGGCTGTGAATTGATTATAGGGGACTCAATTCCATTACCATAAAGAAAAAATATCCTCTACCACATATTGGAAACATGTTTGATCAAATTTAAAGAGCATAATAGTTTTAAAATATTGATATTCATTTTTTGTATCATTAATTATGAGCAAGGAAAATATTCCAAAGACATCAATTTTTATGAGGTATAGAAATTATGAGTTTATAGTAATTCCATTTGGATTAACTAATGTATCCTCAATTTGTATGGATATGAAGAACATATTGTTCAAGGAATATCATGATAATTTCATTGTGGTATTTTTTGACGATATCTTGGAATAAACCAAAAGTTATGAATAGAATAAGAGTCATTTAAAAATCATTATGGATACTCTTAAAGAAAATGAGTTATATGGAAAATTTAGAATGTGTGAATTATGACATCAGTAAGTACCTTTTCCTGGATATATTGTCTCTTAGTATAGAATATCAATTGATCTATTAAATAAAAAATAAATAAAATAATGGACCACATAGAAAAACATAACTAAAGTACATAGTTTACTTAGATTAATAGGTTTCTTGAAGTGATTTGTTCAAAATATTTCCCAATTAAAAAACCTTTTAACCAAGTTGACCTGTAAAGGGGTTATGTTTTTATGGATGGAGGAATGTATAGAATGGTTTGAAGAATTAAATATAATGTTTAACAATGCATCGTTGTTGTCATTACAATCGGGAGGGTATATATTTTTCATATATAATGATGAATCAAATAAAGGAATTATCTGTGTATTTATATATAAAGATAAAGTTATTTACTATGCATTAAATAAGCTGAAGATACTTGAATAGAACTATCCAACTCATCATCTTGAGTTGGTAGCCTTAATGTTTTACTTAATAATTTAGTGGGATTATCTCTATGGAGAAAAATTTGAGATATATATGAACCAAATGAAAATGAAAAAGATATTCTCCTAGAAAGAGCTCAACCTGAGGAAAATCCTATGGTTAAAGATACTAAAGGATTATGATTTCTCAATACACCACCACTATAGAAAGGATAATAAGGTAGTTGATTCATTGGTTAAGAAATATTATAGAGTTATGACTAAGATGGTGATTGATAAGTATTATTTATTTAGAGACCTAATAAACCTGGATATGGGAATTATTAGGGAAGTATAAAAATCACACCTTTTTAAAATAAATACCAAACCATATTTAATGGAAAAGATAAATATTTATTAGCCTGACGATGAAAATTTTCAAAAGAAAATTAATTCCATGAATGATGGAAAGTTGGAAAACTTATTTTATGAAGAAGATGTTCTAAAATGTGGAAAGAGGTCACACATTCCATATATAACTGATATGAAGAGAGAATTGTTAGATGAATCCTACAGCTCAAATTTATCTATACAATATTATAGCATAAAAATGTGTTAGGATTTGAAAGAACATTTTCTATAGGATATTATGAAATAGGAAATTGAAGAATATGTATCAAGATTCTTAGTTTTTAAACATGTAAAGGCTAAGAGAGAATTTTCCAAATGAGTTATGAAGCCTATACCAATTACTCTATGGAAATTGGATGATATTAATATAGACTTTTTCACTAGATTTAAAAAGAAACCTAGAAATAAATGATTATATATGGGTTATTATTGATCACATTACCAAGTCTAAGAATTTACTCTCTATAAAGGAATATTTACCTACTGATTATCTTGAAAGACTATATATTAATGAAGTTATAAGAATTCATGGTGCACCTCTTTCAATTGCGTCTAATCATGTTTGCTTATTTACATATATATTTTTTAAAACACTTCAAAAGTATCTTGATAATGAGATTTATTTGAGCAATACCTGTCATCCTCAAATTGATGGATAGTCCTAAAATACTACTTAAATATTAGAAGAAATGTTGATGTTGTTTTCACTTGAAATTCCAGGTATGTGGGATTAGTATTTAGCTTTGGTGGAGTTTCCTAATAAAAATTTCTTCCACTGAAGTAATAAAATGGAACCACATGAAGCATTATATGAAAATATATGTCATAATCAAACTTATATGGATGAATTTGGTGAAAGTAACCTTTTAGTCCAAAAAATTATTAATGAGTTAATAGAAAAGGTAAAAACTATTCATACCCATATTAATGCAGCTCAAAGAACAAAAAGGAGATAATCCAATAACTGAAGAAATGATTTCAAATTTCAAGTTGGAGATCAAATTTTATTTAAAGTATCTATGTGGAAGAGTTTGATAAGGTTCAATAATAAAGTAAAACTGATCCCCAGCTACATCAGACCTATTGAAATTCTAGAAAGAATTGGATCCATGGATTACAATTTTAAAATGACAATGAGTCTCTCTAAATTGAATGATGTGTTCCATATATAACCATTAAATATATATATTCTAGACCTAATTCATGTTCTCACCTCTAAGGAAATATAATTTGAACCTAATTAATGAAATTATGAATAGCCTATTAAGATTCTTGACACTAAATGAAAAGTATTGCAGAATTAGATGGTAAATTTACTTTGGAGAAAGATAAGATAGAAGAGGTGATGTGGTAACCAAAATAATTTATGATAAATAACTACCCAAATATATCCGTGTGGGTAAATTCCATTAATTTCAAGGATTAAATTTTTGAAGGAAGAATGTAACTCCTAATCTCCAATTATAATAATTATTTTTAGAGAAACAATAACACAACACCAAAAGTTTCATTCAAGAATGAGATTAAAAGATAAATTATAAATTTTTTTAATTTAATTTTATGAAATTAATATCATTTTTTAATTCAAAATTTTAAAATTATTTTAGGGTTATTTTTGATATTTTTCAGAAATAGTTGGTTTTTGGGTGAATATTAAAAAATAAGAGTTTTTATAAAATTCCCATTTATTTTTATTGAAAAGTATCATAATTATTTTAATTTCATCTTAAATTAACTTATGTATAATTTAGTTATAAATAATCTAATTAATTACATAGGAGTAAACTTTATACTTGATTTTGGTATATGTTCATTTTTGGGCTTAAAACACTTTTTTCTAAAAATGATTTTTTGATGCATTTTATGAATTTATATTAAATTAAATTTATACCACATAGAGAAATTTAATATTATAAAAGGGATTCCATATTTTTTATTATAATAATTACTATAATTTAATATGTTTAACTTAATTTTTGTTCACTATGAATAGAAACCATGGTGAAGATTTTTCACCTCAACAAAAGAGGTAAAACTATGGGGTAGGCTTTAAAATCTACCTAAAACATGATTTTTTCCAATTGGATAATTTTTTTGCAACCAAATATATGATAAAGGATTTAGAAAATTTATTTTAAAAAATTATTTTGAAAATGGGAACCCAAGATTCACTTTTGTGATGATAAGTTGTATTATATTGAAATTAAAAATTATTTTTGGGTGTTTTCATATAGTGGCATGGTTGGAAGATAAAATTCGATTTTGAATTAAAAAAAGTATTATTTTTATTTTTTATCCAAAAAACTCTTGGAAATGAATTTATTACTTTATTTCAAGGTAAAAAAATTTTATGCTTAAATAATATATTTTCCAAAAACAGTTTTTCATGAGTTGTGCGTTTTTATATTAAAAGTAGTTTTTTCCACATATAAAAATTGAATATGATAAAATGGATTCAAAATTTTTAATCATAATTTCAATTTTTTTATAATTCCCAATTTTTTGTTGTTCATATAATTAAGTTACCAAGTTAAAAATTTAATTTATTATAGTTATGGTTAAAATGAGATTAAAGTGATTTGACTAGGAGATAATAGATAAAATTAATTTAAAACATAACTAAATTTGATTTTTTGAGTTAATTAATAATTTATCACTCTTTATATTCAAATACTGGGTCCCTTGGTTCCAATTTACAAGATTATAATGTTTATATTATTTAATCTTTAAAGTAATTACAAGTGTTTCCTTTCCCTCAATTATAAAAGGGAACCTCCTCCCCTCACTTATTCATAATTTTTATGAAGTATATATTAGAAAATACCTAACATAATACCTTATTATATTAATTTTATTATTAATATATCCCATGGTTTTCTCCTAAGACAAATCTTTCAAGGTATAAGGTGTAAGACAATGGAGGTCTGTCATATAAGAGGCAATAATTTTTATAGACTCTTTCATATTTATTTCTTCTTATAATTTTTATAAATATATTGTAACCATCCTAAAATAATGAATCCAACACCATTAATATATTGATATGTTATTATTATAATGGTAAAACCATTTTACACCTCTTTTCTATCCTATGGAAAGCGAAAAGATCGCTCATGCATATGTATGACTTACCGTCTCCACGTAGCGGTGTAATTCGTTCTTCATAACCATTGTACTTGTACGGTTATAATGATGTAAATAATGAATATATATGATATTTATGACATAATGATGATTTTTTATTTATAAATTATCATTTAACTTCTTACCATTTCACTCGTTAAAAATTGATAACATCGCTCGTGCATAAGTGTGGACTACCACATCCACGGAGTGATGTGATTCATTTTTCTTGTTAGCTTTTCAATGATGAATTTTAATATGTATATAATGAATATATATGACATTTATATGATTATAAAAATTATGGAGATGATGGATCCATGATCAAGATTCAAGTATTGAAACTTCCAAATGAAAACTTACATGAAAAGGGCAATAATCAACACTCAAAAATGATGATTTTAATAAAAATTTATTAATAAACCGAGGTTAAAATATTATAAGTGGATCATATATGATTTTATATTTATTTATATCATAAAAACTGGGCCCCACTTATAGTATAGACACCATTCCTTAACATGGTCATTGGGGCTTGGCCCACCCAATACCATCAGTTGTGCCATAAACATGTGGTCCCCAACAAAGGGCCCACCCATGTGCCCAAATAGTTTATCAGACCAATGAATATGCCCAAAGGAAAACACATGATCCTTCCTTCATGTGGTATATATACTTCCCATTTGATATTTTATATCACGAATCTATTTATATTCATGGTATTAAAATTTTTATTTGAAGTTATTTTATTCCTGGAGGTTAGGAATCAAAAGTTACCAAAGCAGTAAGGGTTTATTTCACAATCTCATTATTATTGAGGATTATTTATATTTATGTTTATATTGGAGTAATTAAATAATATTTCTATATTAAACCCAAAAAAATTCGTTCTCTTCTTTTCAATTATTAGTTCTATTTTTACCTTCTTTAGTACTCAAAAATATTGTTAGTTCTAAAAATGGGCCTATGTACCCTAGGGGGTGGGTGAATCGGGTTACAAATATTATTTTCAAACTACTTCCTACACCAATAAATATTTACCTCTTTATTAAAAGGGTCACATCTTATTCTCTCTAATTTTAATTTTGATCACATCCTTTCCAATTTTATCTAATGATAATGCACTAAAAGTAAAGCAATAAAGTAAGAAAAAGGACACAATTATTTATACTTGGTTCACCATCACTAGGCTATTTCCAAAGAGAAAACAATGAAAATGTTCCAATTACACAAAATTCACTATGGATCACTACCAATAATGATTTTAGGTCTAGATTAATTCTTTGAATAGGATCACTACCTTTACAAGGTTTAGTTTCAGCTCACTACTTTCCTAAGGGTCACTCCCTTTATCTCTTTCTCTGGATCATTTTTGGTGGAATGGATCACTGTATTCCTATTCCTTTTTTCACTACTCTATAAAGGATCCAATAAAAGTTTATAGACTTGTAGTTACCTTCATTTTCATGAATTCATGTATATTAATTGTAGTTAGATACTCTATTAAAGTCTTATTTTCACTCGTAGATGAAATCCACTTTTCCTCTTGGTTTGCAGAAATTACTTTCATGAATTCTTGAATACTCTTCCAACTACCCTACTTCCTTCACAATATGACTTCCACCACATGGGGAGAGATCTTTGAGGACCAAATATTCTTCCAAAAACTACCTCTAATTTCATGGAACACCTGTTCTTATATGGACCTCTTATACTTCCATGGACCACCTCTTCTTCAACGAACCCTTCTCTTCAACAGATTACTGTTTCCCCATGGAATGCCTTTGATATGTGACCACTTTTTTACTTCTGGGATACCATGCTCCACAAAACACCTTTATTTAAAAAAATTTGAAGAACAATTCTCTATTCATGGATTCCTCCTTGCAATCCTCTTCTCCTTTGCAGAATTATCCCTTGGGAACTACTTCAGACTTCATTTAATTCTTCCCGGAGTGATGATATTTTCTGATGGGACTTTCTCTAAATAATCATCTGATCATGGGTCCTTATATAGAAAAATATATTTTCAAAATATTTTAATCCAATATAACCAAAAATTTGATGAGTTACAACCTTCACCATGAACTATGATATGCGGCCCGCATAACGCCTTTCTTCATTTGCAACAACTGATGTATTCCGTGGATGAAAAACCATTATGGCTCTATAAATCACCACACCATTTAGAAAATATAAATAAATCACATGAACTATAATCCTTTTATTGAATCCAAGTCTCCTGAAAACTATTTTTGATTCACAGTCTGCAAAACATCCTTGGTGGTCCGCATAGTGCTGCTATGCGAAAATCCTTCCCTTGTCGATTTTTCTTCACTGCTCCACATTCCTCATTTGAGGTCATTTTTATTTATTAACAAAAAAAATGACACCCAAAAACACTGAGAGGATTCTTTGAAGATTTTGTCCCTACAATCGCCCCCTTTGGGTTTGTTGACAACTCTTCGTATTTTTTATACCTCTTTAAAGAATCTTCCATATTCTACCTTCATTCAATTATCACGATTTAGATAGTGATAAATGATTTATTAAAAAAAATATAATCCCAAATGATCCATACTCGACATGAGAAACCTGAGTATAATGTAAATTTCATCAATGAATCACTTCACTTCATTCCAAAACCACTTATCTACTTTCATCACAAACCTCATCTATCATGATATATCATCTTTGATCGATCTAGTTTTTCATGTCAATATTTAATACTCCACCTATCTCACTAATTCAATTATATTCTTCTCCACTATCTTGATTAAGAAATTTTCTCCCCTTTAATATCCACACTTTCTCTCTGTTCTTTAATAAACCCAAGGGTCACTCCTTTGTGTTTTGCAATAGGGTAATGAATACATATTAGTATAATAGGGAAAAAACCATACCCTAGGGAGAGGGGGTCCCACATCCACATATTTTAAAGTATGAGGTGTAAAATAAACTCTAAAATATATTAGATACTATTCAAAAACTTCTTTGGATATGGAATTTATTAAAATGTCAACAACTTTTAGTTCTATAGGCACATACACCAACTTTTTAAACCCTTACCCCACTTTCTACCTGATGAAATGATATTTTATTTCAATGTTCTTTGTCCCTGAGTGATGTACTAGATTCTTGATAATATTTAAAAAATTTGAATTATCACAATAGATTCCAATCAGAGGCTTCACTTTAACTCCCATAACATCAAGTTTCTACTTCTTCCATAATAACTATGTGCATGCTTGAGTAGCCGCAATATATTCATCTTCTGCACTACTCAATGAAATAAAATCTAGTTTCATTATTAGTAATGAAATAAAAAATCCACCAAGATAAAATAAACCACTTTACATTGATTTTCTATCATTGGATGATCCAACCCCATCTATATCTATATAACCCAATAGCTTTTTTTTAGATTTTTCATTATAAAGAAAACCCAAATCCACTGTTCCCTTAATATAAAAAAGTATTTTTTTACTGTAAGAACATATATTTACTTGGGATTACTTTGATATATTCCTACTTACCAAGTGGAAAAAATAATATCAGGTATTTTCACTATCCAGTACAATAGTCTTCTAATGATTTTCCTATTTTCTGTGACATTAACTGCATTGCCTTCATGATTTCATGATAGTTTCATATGATTAGCTACAAGAGAATTCATATTCATGAAATTATCCATTACAAATATTTTCAAAAAATACTCGGAACATTTATAATAATAAGTTAATGTGCCATACTTTCCTTGTTTCACCTATAAACTAAGAAAAATCTTCAGTTCACCAATCTTTGACATTTTAGACTCACTTTTCATGAATTTGGAAAACAGTCAGCACTATGCTTCATATGATCCAACGAAGATTATTTAACAAATATACACTAGAACCATTGTCCTTTGATTACTTTCATTATTCATATAATGATGTAATCAACTCCACCATACTAGAAACTGAGCGTCTTCAAAAAATGATCTAGTCTTGAATACCATGCACTTAGTGATTGCTTCAACCCATAAAGCTCCTTTCTTAGATGAAAAACTATATTCTCATCATCAGGAATGAGAAAACCATCTGGATGTTCAATATAAATCTATTCTTCCAAAACCCCATTTATAAATGCAGACTTAATGTCTATCTGGAAAACATTGAACCCTCTTTGTACTGTTATGTTCAAGAATAATCAAATTCTTCTCAATTTATTCAAGCACTTTATTTGTATCCAAAACCCAATTATAATCTCTATCCACTTCATCAAAACTTTTAGGCACTACCTATGATAAATATGATGCTTCTTATAGGGTCTTCATCATCCTTTTTTACATTAAAACTATCTGATTACCAATTATATTTTTCCAGTAAATTTCTACTCGACTCTTCAGCTTTCATGCTGATATAGATTTGAATTCATTATGATCATTATCAATATCTTCTTCTGAATAAACATTTTCCACTTCTACTCCCATTGAGTTTCTTACCTCTTCATTGATTCCATTAGGAAACTACTCATTGTGTTGTCAAATATTCAGTTCATTCTCTACTATAGTGACCTCATTTATTTCAACTACTTATGCATAATATTTTTGAAAAATTATTTATATTATCTTTTAGATTCTTACTATTCGAAAAATAGTAAACTGATGCCATATTGTTAGAGAAAAATAGATAATCATGAAATACATGAATGTTCTTACTTCTCCCCCAATCAGTCTTCTATATGTCAGGAAATATAAACATTCAACCTTTTTATACCATTGATACCTTGTCTCCATTATCACTTTTGTATATGGAGGCATTTGTGTTTATCCTCCTTGGTCCACATGGACCTTGCATCTGATTATACGATAGTAAGCTCCCCCTATGATGTGTAACTCTTCCGGTTGTTAGGACCACTATTTACACCCACAAGAATTCTTCTTCCACTGCATCAAATATTCAAATGTGACTATAGGTTTGAGATACTTATCTAGATCAATAACATTTTCCATTTTAGATGTCTTCAATAATATTTTTATTTGGTGAATTTACTACATAGTAATGATCCTAAACAAAATCATTAAGCTTACTGAGTTAGTAATCTATGTAGGAAACGTGAGATAATGTTAATAACACCATTAATATCCATTATAATTAATTAATTCATACTTATCTACTAGTCATAAACCATTAACTCCTTCCAGGGAATTCTTCTAGATTTATTCTTCTACTCTAGTAACTATTTTGAATCCTTTAACATACTATAGCACATCACTTCACCACTTTGCATATTTTGATTCCACTTCCCCTGGATCATATCTCGCCTTGAACCTAAAACACTTGATAACCATTTAATATAATTTATATACATAGAGAGAGGGGAACCTATGGAATCCTCAAGAAGAGGATTTGGGTTGATCCTAATGGATTGACACTTTGATAATTTATTTAAAATCATTGTACTGTTTTTGTGAATGTTCTAACATCCCAAGTAACTTAAACTATTTTATCCATATGACTAAACATTATTTAAGAACATACTGAATCTTCTTATGATATTTGGATTCTGTATGTTTGGAATTTTTCAAAATTTTGATTTTAAACCTATATGTAAGATTTTCCTTCTTTGATTCTCTATTGATATTCTATTTTTCATTACTCTTTATTTGAGTTGAAATATTTTCCATGGCTATCTCCTCTTGCTTCTTCCTCCATTAGAGGGCCCTTTCTATTGAATTCACTTCTCCCCATGTGGCATGGCTTGTGAATTTTTCATGGTATTATTTATTCATTTTCCTTTTATCAGTTATCTGAGTCATGGAACCCTTTCTTATTGGAGTTGACTCTTCCATTTAATTTAGAATCTTCTTAATCATAACTAGATAATCTTCTCCCTTTTTCTTCTAGGTTTATTCACATTATTTAAAAGAGAGGTATTGTGAGTATAATAGAGGAGGTGATTGATATGATTTTTTTGAAATCCTTATTATTCCCCTAAGGCTATAAACATATTTTTCAACTTATCATGTTGTCTTACGATACAGGTTCTTTCTTCATAAACTACTAGTGTTGGGGATCTCCTTACATGTTCCTTTTCCTTCCCTTATTTCTACTTTCTACAATGTATTTCTAAATTACTATGATAATAACATATAAAACATATTCCATTAATGGAATACATAATTTCATAATTTATTGGATGTTATGTTTATGCAACTAGAGTTCTTATTTTGACATTGATCCCTTGGGATTCCTGACACATACTCATGATGTGTCCCATTATTCCACAATAATATAATTTCATGGATACTTTCTTCTGAGAGACTATTATTTCTAATTTATCAGGATGATTCTTTTTTATTCATAGATTTAGAAATATTTCGATCTTCATAGAATGAAATGTTTTCCAATACCTCAAAACAAAAAATGGAAGTATGACCATGCATTACATAGAAATATAACATGCAATCATTACTTCTTATAAAATCCATTTTAGGCTTTCTTCCAATATATACAAGATTTTCCCCATTTTTAGAACTATTCATATCTCTCTTAATGTTTTCCATTAGAGAGGGATCATCATATCAAATAACTATTTTTTCCAAACTAGTTTTAATTTGGGATGAGACAATACTTTCATGTTTTTCCTTTGAAGTAACATATTTTATTTTCATTTCATTATCAATTAAAGAAGGATAATCAAACAGTAAGTGAAAAACATCCTTTAATTTGGGATTTGAACTGTAATTAGATTTCCCAACTTATTTATTAACTGGATCTAGGTCTTCTCCAAACTATTGAATCTTCTTATACCCTGATTTATTCTGAGAATTATGTTATCTTATGATAGTATTCCCACTAGTTATCTCAATTTCCAATTCTTAGGAGATCTTATCTATCAGGTCATCTTTATCCTTCATTTTAGAATATTTCTGAGAAACAGATTCATTGCAGCATGAATTCTATTTATGTACACTTTGGTTCTTCTGAACTATTTCAAATTGCTGTGTAGTAAGATCATCAATTTTGGATTTCAAATTTTGAATTTATTCTGAGTTCAAACTCATTCCCTTTTAATCAGCTTTCAATTTTTCTAACTTTGTAGAAATATTTTGAAGTTATTAATATTGGGAATAATTTTTATCCCTAATATCAGTAGCCACATCAATAAGCCTTTTATTTAAGCCTCTGAGCCTGTTGACCTCAATTTCTTGCACTTGGATTCAGATATCCTTAGATTTAATTTATTTATCCTATTTCTGATCTAATTCATTTTTACATGGAAAAATTCCACTTTCGGCCATCTTGTAATATTTTCTTCATAAATTTCTCCAATATCAATTGGAATATCAAGTTCTCCATTCACCCCTTCATCATCATTGATTGAGTAAACCCTTTCTATGTACGATTTATCAAAATAATTATATAGTACACTATTTTTTCTCTTCAACTAAACAAAAATCTTTCCATATACACTTCCACACTGAGGAATACAACTACACTTATTTTTATTATTTGAAGTTATACCCTTTTTCATGTCATTATTAGATAAGAGAAAATTGAAACTATTTCAACAATCAATGGATCCAAGTCAGAGAAAATAGTCATAATAAAAGAAACCAACACTCTGATACCAATTTTTATATCCAAAGGGACCTAGGTACCCTAAGGGGGGTGGTAAATCATGGTATGGATATTCTTTACAAACTTATTCCTTCCCCACTACATCTTTAACTTTTTATTAAAAGGGAAACTTCTTATACTATTTAATTTTAATGATGATCATATCCTTTCAAATTTTATCTAATGATAATTCTATGAAAGTAATGAAATAAATCAAGCACAATGTCATGAATAATTTTACTTGGTTCACCCTCATTGGGCTACATACAAGGAGAATACAACAAAAATATGCCTATTGTACTAAATTTTCTAAGGTTCACTGTTAATAATTATTTTTGGGCTAGATTATTTCTATGATTAGGCTCACTACCTTTACTAGGTTTCGGTTTAGCTCACTACTTTCCCAAGGGTTAGTACCTTTGACTCTTTATATGTCTTACTACTGGTGGAGAGGATCATCATCTTCCACTTCCTTTACTCAATACTATAGAAAGGATCCACTCATAGTTTATAGACTTGTAGGTCCCTTCATTTTAATAAATGCATGAATCCTAAATATAGGTAGATTCTTTGTTAAAGTACCATTTTCACCCACAGATGAAATCCACTTATTTAATTTGTTTGAGGAAATCACTATAATGGATTTTTGAATTCTCTAAAAACTACCATACTTTCTTCGTGAACTAGATTTCACCACATGGGGATAATGCTTTGTGGACCACGTATTCTTCATCAGACTGCCTCTACTTCCACGAAACACCTATTCATCTGTTAACCTCTTCTATATCCATGGACCACCTCTTCTTCCAAATACAACTGGTTCCCCATTTAATACCTAAGCTAGGCATCCCCTTTTCCTTTCTAGGCTAAAGAACCCTATAAACTCCCTTCCATAAATTGATTTTCAAAGACCACTACTCCATTCCCAGAATCCTCCTTATGAACCTCTTCTGATTATCGGAATTAACCTTCACGAAATTACTTTGGACTTCACCAAATTCTTCCCAAAGTGATGATATTTTATAATGTAATTATCTATAATTAATCATTTGATTAAGGTTCCTTATATAGGAAAATATATATGTAAAACCTGCTAATCCGATTTACCCAAAACATTGATTTGGTACAACCTTCACTGTAAACTGTGCTATGTGGCCCACATAGCTCCTTTCTTCCTTTGCAGTAGATAATGTATTTACTGGATAAAAACCCTTTGTAGCTCTAAAAATAACCACTTAATTTCTCAAAATTAAATCCATCCAGACAACTACAATCCTTCCATGGACTCCAAGCCTCATGTGAACTGTTTTTCATTCATGGTCCGCATAGCATCCCTCGTGGTCCGCTTGGCACTACTATGAAGGAAATACATTATTTGTTGATTTTCCTTCACCAATATGTATTCATAATTTATAGTCCATGAACTATGCTTCTTATTCCATAAAATTCTTTTAATTTAAAACATTCCTTTTCCAAAAATTAAACTCCGGATTTTGAGGCCCAAAAAATTAGCAGACACTGGAAAACTGCACCACCTTAAAAACCTGCTTTGGAAACACCAACCATAACAATTCACAATCATCTAGATTTTCCAATAAAAAAACACACCCAAAAATACAAACAGGTTTTCTTGAGATATTTTTCCCAAAAAATATCAAATGGATATTTTTAAGGAAAGTTTATTTGTTTCCTACTCGGTCAGAAATATTTTTCTTCAATGTTCGTGTTTTCCTTAAAACATTTTAGTTTTTTTTCACTATTATATAATAATTTATTAAATTAATTTTTATCATTATTGAAATTAAATAAAAATATTTAAAAGTAATCTTCTTGTCATTTTTTAAATGAGGAACTTTTTACCAATGTGTGAATTGAATATTAATTTTAATGTTCTCCACAAAAATAGTTTTTTCATGCCATCATGAATACTCTTTTATTTTGAGATTCTATTAATAGTTTCAATTCCTATTTCCAATGATTTTTTCTAATATTTTTTATTTTAAATATGTGATTTCCAAACAAAAAGTATTTTTTTGAGAAATATTCCCTTGATATTTTTAAAGTATTTTCATCCATGTTAATATCCTTTCATGAAGATTATGAATTACTAGGGATATACTCTATTAATACCATCTTCCATATTACACTAGATGAGTTATGATCATATTTATTTATTTATTTATTTATGAAAATATCAGTATTTCATTTTCTAGTTTTTCAATATGAATGTTTATTTTGATTATATATTGAATTTTTATTTAACCCTTTAATATGATTAATGAATTTTACTTAGTAAGTAATGGTTGAGAATCATTATATTCCCATGATGCATCAGTAAGTCTCACGAGACAAACTATTTTTGGGAATTTTGTGTACATATTACCTATTTACATATGATTTCTTAGCACAAGGACTTTAGGGTAAGATTATGATGTATGGAATAATATATTTTATCATTAGGAAACTATTTATTCTTATCCATGTCCTTATTTATGTTTCCATGTCACCCATGTGTTTTGTCACCTTTTTATGACACTAGTTATATAAAATAATATATTATTATTTATATCTTCCATATTATTCCTGATTTATTTATTTTATGATACCTTATGTTATATAGTTTCCCTTAATAAGCATTTAATCCCACCCTTTATTATGTTTTCCTCTACCCATGATACCAAGAAGTGAGATATGAATGAATTCATGTATTTACTATAAAAAAGTAATGTCCTCATAATAATTTTTAGGTTTTATTTCATATTTTAAGAAGTAATTTGAGATTCATGTATGAATCTTGTCTCCCAAGACTACTTATCTATTTGATCATTCAGGATAAGATACAGTGTATTTTGTGACAATGTAGCAAAATAACTACCACCTCCGGGTTACTGGAGTTGGGGTGTTATAATATCTATGACATCGAGTTGTCAAAATAAAGTATAAAGGCCATCTTGAATCAAGTAAACTACTTACGTTGTCCTAATTAGCAAATAAATTATATTATAAAAATTATTATACATCTATAAGAGATTTAAATGATATTTGGTTGTAATAAAAATGAAATCTCATGAAACATTATTAATTGAAAATGAAAAGTTTCCTAGAGTTTAAAATTGTTGAAATTTTTCAAGACACATCCTGAATATATCTCTTAGTCTAATAGATATAGATATCACTAATGATACTTTTCAAGTAAGAGATTATAATGATGAAAATGTTTATTAAGTAACACTTAATGAATTTTGACCAAAAAGAGATGATGAAAATAATGATCCCGTAGAAAGTGATAATACTAAAGATGAGGATGAAGATGATGATCATGATGAAGATAAGTAAGAAGATAAAGAATATGGTGTTACATGATAATAAAATCATGATGGGTATATATTAATTTTTTTAATAAATATTTATTAGTTTTCAATTTTTGATTCTAGTTATAATAAATAAATATATTTTTGGTCATTATGTTTTATACCTCATATGTTTTGGGTGACTTTTATGATCTATTTCAGAGAATGAATGAAGATTAGAAACCTGATGATGACTCTATTGTTCTTTCATCTAATTAATATGGAGGATATTCTACCATAAAAATGTATAATAAGAGTGGTTAAGACCCTTCAATATTGATGAATTTAGACCCCATTCTAGGGAAATATATGTCTCTTAATTTCAATCCTTATCTGAGTAAGTGTGTTAAAATATATATTCTGAATGATTTTCATTGATTTACTTCATTAACCTTTTATTTTACTGTTCAAACTTATTTTATTTGTGTTTTATTTAGTTTTTGGATATGTATTTATGATATTGAGGAATTATTTTTATGCTCCTTAGTTGTTTAGGATTAGTTTTCCATCAATATGTTTCATGGAATGTTTGATTTCTAGAAGGTATATAAATAAATATTTAGTATTATTTAAAAGAAACATAAATTATAACATATTTTTATTAATAATATAGGATTTTTGGTCCTTTATCAAGGATTTCTTTAGACCTTACATCCAAGAGGCATGAGAGGCTTTCCTATGAATGTGTTTTAATCAATGTTAACATAACATTTCATAAAAAGTCATGTAGAGAACTTCCATGACTATTTTGATTAGTTTTTTATGATACATCAACCTAAATATATTCCTTCCTATGCATTAGATGGGTTTTGAAAATTCTAGATTAAGAAAAATTCAATAAGTGATCATCCATATGCCAAAAAATCAAGGTAAGGTAGGGTACCACTCATAGATTTAGGAATCTTACTTTTGGTCTACACCATCTGGAGATGGTAAATAAAATTGTTAGGTAATTTATATATAATTTTTTCACTAAATTTATATGTATAATTTAAAAATCATATGATTAATCCTTTTAAAAAAAATCAATGTCTATAATTGGATGGGGAGGAGTGGATTTATGATAGTTGTATCAGGAAAGGTTGGGAATTCTGAATTGGTTTCTCTTTGTGAACTTGGTGTGCCCTTGATTTTGGTGTATGTGAAGAGTATTTTCGTTGTTTTATTATATTTTATGGAAGGTACTAGATTATTCCTCAGAGAAACAGTTGATTAAAATGGCTTCTCATTGATGATTGAGATCTTTATAATATCATGGATGTTTCTATTTCAATGAATAATGTGTAACTAATCCTTAACAAAGAGGCTTGAAATGATAAAATGTTCATTTATATTTTTGAATCCCTATAACTCAATTATATAATGATGTGATTAATTATGATTTTCATGTGGTTATATGAAAAATTGAGTGTATATATTGCATCCTTGATCTTGGATTGATCATGTATTCTTAATGTAGTAAGAACAACATTTTTAGATAGTTTCGATGGAATTTTTTTTCACCTTTCATCTATTATATATTTATATAATTTTTTATAATGAAATATCTTTTATTATATAACCATGTTTATAGTTTTAATTAGACATCATTCCCTATTTTACGTATAATTATCTTATGATTTTGAAAAAAATAATGTTTTCTCCCACGTATTTGGGTCTATTTTCTGATGGAAAATCATCCACATCTTACATAAAGGTCTTTTTGATACCCTAAAAAATATTTATAGTACGATACTACTATTATTAATAAATGTTGTTCCATATGAGTTCATATATAAACCCATAACAAAAACTATTTTTCAGAAACATGAAAATCTAGACATAACCAAGTCACTGGTTGGTAGAATTTATATGAAAGTGCGACTTTATACCATTAAAATGAACCCCATAACTACATTATTGGATCATATTGACGAGGGTAATAAAATCATACCCAATTTGAATGAAATTTATATTAAAGTAAATGATAGAGACCAATCTATTATTTTGTTTATGACATTAGAAAATCCCTACCAAATTCTTTAGAATATGTTTAGAAATGAAAAAGATTCCTTGACCCTTTAGGAAGTCAAGACTTCCCTTTTTCAAAAGGAATTTAAATTTCGGAATAATGTAAGGCTTGAGGGAGAGGAACTTAGTGTAATGTTTAGAAAAAACCAAAGTGTGTGTGGGAAGGTAGTCATAATAATATGAAGAACTATATTTGGTCCATGTTTAGGAATTTAAAGTACTATTAATGTGAGAAACCATGTAATATTAAGATAAATATATGAATAATAATCCTTTTAAGGGTGGTGGGGTCTGATATAATATGGTATAAATTATTTAAGATAGTTCTAGAGTATATTTGGTTCATAACACTTGGGGATTGTCCCATCTATGTTCTAGGAGGGACTAACTTCTTTAGATGTAACTTGAAATGAGATGAGTGAAATTTTTTAATTATTATGAAGAGTGGTGGGGTCATGGGTAGATATTTTTCAATGATAAAATTTCATGATCATACTATTGGATACTATTAAAAAATATTTTGGAGGTAACTTTGATTATGATCCTGATGTCATTAGTTTAGTTATATCAATATGGTGTTTTGCTAGATTAGTATACCGTTTCCTTAGAATCACTAGTTGTTTTCTCATTATAGTGAGAGTGTAAGGGATTGAGCAATATAAAATTTCTATTTGTACCAAGTTTAATGTGGAATATAATTTATTTTATAAAAGAGAATCTTGTATCCTTTGGTGAAGAGTTGTTGAGTTTGGTTTTTTATTCAGTTGGAGTGACTAGGTTAGATCACTTGGAACTATTCCAATATAACTTTTTATTTTTAAATATTTTCAGTACCAACATATTTTTTCCTTTGATTTATAACATTTGAAATTTTCCTATATGAGTGATATTAAAATTATAAATTTTTTTAAGATTTGTTTATGCCAAAATTTTTAGAGGAATTGGACACAACTATAATATTTTATATTCATTAAGCATTGAAGAGATATTTTTTGAACTTTATGGAATGCTCTTAAGGGAAAAATCATGTATATGGTGGTAAATTATTATTTATTACACTTATTTAAAATTAGTATTAATTTATAAGTATGTGTTATGGTTTTATTAAATATTATTTCATTTGGTATCCTGTGTATCACTAGGATATAAATAATGAGAAAATTTGGTCTATAGTTCGACTAAGACTCTTTCTTACCTCACTTGGGTATTGCATAGGATTTAATCATTTTTACCAAATAAATTAATGATTAAGTGCATGAACTTCATAAATATATGATAATTGTGCATCTACTTTTAAATGGAGAGACTAATGATACTTTATTTTGATAACTTTGAAAATTATATTTTTTTTTCAATCTAATGAGGATTTTTATTTAACATATTAATTTTTTCAATTTTCATTTAAATTAAATACTAATTTTTTGTATAGGATTTAATATTATTTTTTATTTTCTATTATTTATTTTATGTTGTACTTCCATAGGTTTTCCACTTTTCACTAGGCCTGTCTTGTAGGTCCTAGATTCTGGTCCATTCTTGGGCCTCCAAATTTGTTGATACATTTAATTCAATTGATACTTATCTTATCCATTGATTAATATAGATATATGACTTTTATTGTTGACTGATGTGTTTCCACTTATATTGTTTCATTATGTGATTTATTTGGATTTACTAAAACACTTTTTAGACTATCATTGATGATCATGTGTGCTTAATCACCCCTCATATGGGATAAATATTGATCCTTATATTGCATCTTGTCTATTTAATTTTGCTGTATAATCTATAGATATAACTATTTGGACACCGCCTATCCACCTTCTAACACTGAATTGATTGATTTAATTTTCCTACTCAATTATTAGTGGATAATTCATTCAAATGTCATTTTATTTGTTGGTTGATAGATAATAGAGAGGGTATGAAGATTCAATGGTTTAATAATTAACATCAACTATTTATGTCATCAATAAATAAGATAGAGAGAGTGACTGAGTGAGAGAATGTATTCAGCAATCTAGGTTTTATATTTTGATTCAAGCTTCTGATGTACCCTAGATTCTATTCTATGTGATTAAATTTATTAACATTTACCTTACTTTCAAGTATGATCCTGGTTTATGTCTTGTAGACTTGGGTAATGAAAAATGTGTCTTGTTGGTGAAAATTATTTTCCTCAAATTTGGGGGGATTTTATTTTTTTTAAATGGTTTGACCAAGCCATGTTAAGGATGGTTATTATATATATATATATATATATATATATTGAATTTTTGAAACTCAACACCATTACAGTGTGAATGATCTTGTGTTTCATGAAAATACTTCTAATATAAAGAGTTTCAGTTTCTTCCCCAAGCATGGAATGATCTCTAGTTCTTAGAGTAAGAAGAACATTATTCCTGGATAATTTTTATGGTCTTGTTTTCTTAGTTTTACATCACATAATTTTCTAATTTTTCCATAGTAAAATATTTTTGATACTCATATCGTGCATATAGGTCCAATTATACTAAATCATATTACTCCTTATGTCTTTTATTACATTCATTACTACTTTATTGACCTTTATATACTAGATAATTGTATCTTCTTTGATTCTATCATCTAAATTAAACAAGTTCATTTTTTGTAACATTTTGAATAAAACTTTATTCAGTTTTTTATAATGTATGTGTTCTAAAAGTTTAATGGTGAATCAATTCATGTTCTAGCATTAAACATATGTTATTTTTATATTTAAGTATATTGAATTGATATTAATATTATACTTTGATTATGTTTTATTGAATTGTTTTTTATATCAATATGAATTTTCAATAATTTTATATTTATAAAAAATAAATTATTTTTAATCGAAAATGATTGTTTTTTATTTAGAGAAATATGATTAATTTTGGTCGTTCAATCATTAATAATGTATTGTAAGAAATTATAATATTGATACAACCACTATTAATGTGATATATAAATTTGTAATTATCTTCTCATTCTAATTGTTTGGGACTCTTTATAAAATTTAATTCTTGTATATTTTTTTTATATATTTGAAAAAAAGTTTATATACAATTAATAAATTTCATATTTTTATAATTTATTAAAACCATACAATAATTAGTTCTATTAAGATATTATACATGGAATCCATTTTGTGACCAAGTATATCTCCCAAGAAAATTTTATTTCCTTATTTCATGACTGGTTAAACCAATTGTCCTTATGTTTATAAATACAAATTACTTTATTTTAAAATAGAACCTCAATTATGATAAAATATTTTTTAAATAATTTTTTTCATATAAGAAACAATGAAATTTTAATAATTTAAAATTGTTTAAAACTCATTATAGACCAGTACTCTATAAAAATATGTGAAAATTCAATATGATCCATTGTGTTTTATAATTTATTCATAAAAAATATTCCAACTATGAAAAGTAACAATAATGTTCAGATTTATACACCTATGCACTAAAATTGGAAGAGGAAAATATCACTCAAAAACACATTCTCCCTAGTTTTAGGTAACATATTATAAAATGGAAAAAGATTATTATCAACATCAGTGAATCTAAAAACTATTAAACATGATAAGAGTCTATTATATAACATAAATAATATTATAAAACCATTTTTATGGGTTATAAGGGGTCTAAAAAAATGAAGTTCATTTTGGTATCTCCCATAGTTGAATAAGAAAAGATATGTTATGAGTTTCAATAGATTCAATCTAAATTTCTTGTCCATATCAATTTGATTCAATTTTCATGTAATGTAATAGATTTTATAGCTTTATCCCAAATTTATATTATTTAAAAAAACATGAAAAAGATAAATGATTAGAAACATTGCAAAATTTTTATCTCATGGGATAATAGTGGTGTATCTACTTCACACGATATGAATCCTTATACAATGTTAAGCTCCAAATATATTGAACTATGTGAATAGTATTGACTCAAAAAGATATTTAAATAAAAATACCATTTATTCAATCAGATATATCTTTTAATTCTAGGAATGAAAAGTTTTTTTTGATTTATTCTTTCCAGACCATATAAATCACGTATATAGAACATAATAATTTTAAAAATAGTTTTAGTGATTACCAAAATATAAACCCAATAGGTTTAATATGAAATTAACCCCGATTTCACTGATACTAACCTATATAAATAATTAAGAATATCAAATACCATGAGTGAATGGAGTATGCTATTTTCTCAATAAGGAGAAAGAAATCTGAAAGAGATAATTTTTCAGACAGGAGAGGGATACCTAAGTGCTTGAACTTTGACATTCCATCCTTAAAATTCAAAAAACATATACTGCTTTTCTATTCACACCAAAGGATACACAAAAGAATATATTATATATTTTTATCATTTATAGAGACTCTTAAAACATTACTATAATCTTACAAATCCTTTGAAGGAGTATTTGTATAATATTATTGAGAACTTATATATATATATATATATATATATATTAGAATATATATATTTATTTACCTATATAAATTGAATAAAACATATGTTCTCTATAATATATAACATTTATATAAATATATAAATATCAATTATTTCAAAAAATATATTTTTTGTGCATTATGTGAACTTTATTTAGAACATTTATATAAATATATATCTTATAAATTAGAATATATATATATATATATATATATATGCATGTGTGTGTGTGTGTATAATTAATATAACATAAATTATGTTAATTATATGAAAATTATATATAACATTCACATAAATACATACCATATATTCCAAGCACACACACACATAGAAGATTTTTATGCATATCCTGAGATTGTATAGAAGATTACCTATATATATTACTATTTATATTTTCATATAAATACATGAAATTCCTAAAAAATATTTTATTTTATTTATAATAATTTTTAACATTATTAATGTATGTGTTGGTGCAAGAAAATATGGTGTGCACTATATCATGATGAACATGATATGAACCTCACTCAAATGAAATGAATTAACTTCAATATTATAGAATATCACACTCCATAAAGAAAACATAGATGTAGTTTTGAGGTAGTGATAACCTTGTATTAGGAGTAGAACAAGGATTTCATTTATTTGTGGAGATGTGAATACCCCAAGATTCAAATTCACATTTAGATATTTTTTAGACCTCTTTAGGAATAATAAAGAATATTTTATAAAGTTATATACATTTAGAATCATATTTCATTTCAAAGGCATTGATTTGATAGCTCTTAAAACCAAAATAGACATACATATCAAATGTTATGACCAATTTTTGTTGGAATATTTATAGAGGAATTTCACCAAGACCATTCCCATACTAATAGAAATCTCATATGTGTGCCTTATTTCTATGAAACACCACATCCACACACACCTTGATTCATGTTACATACCTTTTTACCATAGTACCATGCCCACTTTACTCAAACCCTATTTATATATATATATAAAGGCCTCACATGCCTTAAAAAAGTAGTACGCATACCCAGATATTGTCGCACATGTTCCCAACTGATATCATGTGATTTCCCTATAAAATACCTTGGTTCCCTAAATGGTTATAGGTGGTTAATAATAATAATTGGGAGACCAGGTTAGGGTTTTCCTATAAAAATACCCCTCATAAACCCAATTTTGAGATGAAATGTAGAATAATTATAGATAGAGTGCCATGAAAACTAGAACAAAGAAGAATTGAGAGAATAGAACCGTCATTGAAGTGATTTATGATTCAAATAATTGTGAGAAGGAATAAAAAAATTATAACCCCCTGACCCAAACCACCTAGTTTGAGATAGATAACAACAAGATCTCATGTACAACTCATCATTATCAAGAGTTTTCCAACTAGTTGAGGGGGTATGAACACCACCATAGGGGAGACTATACCCTTTTTAATCATACCCACACACTATAAGAATAAAAAATATAAAACAACTCAGAGTATTAAGGTAGAAGATAATGTATCATAATAATATTTCATGATTCACCCATGTCTTACATATAACTAAATAGAGCTCTAAAAGTTTCAAGAAAAACCATATTATAAAGGCGTAAGAAGATAAATAAGAAAAACACTATAACAATCCTTTAGAGTCCATCCTGATACTAGTACCAGCTCCATGCTCCTCAATAAATTGTATACCATTGTCCTTTTTACCTTACTTGGATCCAGAATCACGAACACTACATATTCATTAAGATTCCCATGCAGGGTTTGATTAATAAAATCTTGTAGGACACCACCAATGAAACCTTAATATATGTGCACAGGTAGAAAACATGAATTATATGATATCCATAAATGAGAATGAAATCATAAAAAATTATTTGTGAGGAACTCATGTGATAAATAATCTACCAAGATCCCCAACTGTACCTACCTCATCTATGTTCTATAAGGATAATCATAAGGATATCATTAGTGAACAAGTGATATCCACACGGATGGTGAACATATCTATCGAAACACTTAATTTATTAAGTCATATTAGTCTAAAAGGATATCACATCCCACCACTATCACATGTCATTCCTCAATGCTATCACAATCGGTATATTTCTTGGGCCAGAACACAAGGTCATCATACCCCCTATGTTTTATCCACAAGTGTTTTCTCTAGGCCATAATGCCCCTATCCTATTTTTGGGTCCATCATCATCATCATTTCATATCATGCAAACTCCCCCTCTAACAGATAAAAATATCACGACGATACACCTATTTTGAGTAACAAATCATTGCCTAAAAAATCATGTAAATCATACATAATAACATGGATCATGAAAAGGAATAATATATCATGTCATCATGAGAATCAATAGAAACATACAAACACATGTGATCAAAATAAAACATGTTTTATCATGTTACAGTAGAATACTCAAGGAATCAAATATAATATATGAGTTTCACAAGACACACACACACACACCCACATAAAATCACTATAAAACATTTTTAACCAATCTATGCTGAGAAAAGATTCATGTCAAGAAAAAAGAGTACACAAGGGTCCCTAAAGGAAAGGAACTTCTTACCTTAAATTTATTGATGAAATACTCGAATATTCATCAAAGGATTATAGCCCAAGTCAGGTAGTGTATCCACATAAAACTAATTCACACCTTAAGGGTGCCCATCCCAGGTTTCAATTAAAAAATAATTGGTTTAGAAAAGATAACAGGGGAGATTACATGCAAAGAAGGGTATTTATAGAATCACATAACTCACATATTCTATCAATAGATGTAGTTATGAGATATGTTGATGAATATGACACCAATTCACTAGATATATTATCAATTAATGAATGGATCATGCATTATTCATCAAAATTAGATGAGAATATCAGTTCTAGTAGATGAACATTGATCCATCATGAATCCATAAACTTACCTGGATTCATAAACCATTCATAATAGATCTAGATTAGGTCAATGGGAATGTCATCAACACATCAAAAATCACTTCTTTTATAACAATGATTCAATAATTCATTATTATTTGGAATCCAAATAAATATATTAGAAAATGGAATTATAGATATGTGATTTCATTTGATGGAAGAAGGGTATATCTATAATAAATATGAATAACATAGGTTTCTAGATCACATACCATAATTAGTGATCAACAAGGCTCTTGGATCTGTCAAAGTAAAGCATGGGTGGAGAGGTATACATTTGGGAAGGGCAGAGGAGTCTCAATATTAAATTGGGATTCATATAGAAGGAATAATGGGCCAAAAAAGAAATTAATGTCTATAAAAAGTGTTTTTTGGATAATTATTCCATATGTACACAGTTTGGTCACAAAATTTGGAAAACGGTGCACTAACAATCAAATACATTCTTCCTGTTCTGGGAACCTACATGTTTTGGTTGCATGGTTTGTGAAAACATGAACCAACCATGTTATTGGGCATTGGAGGGTGTCACAAGGTTTGTTAGATGAGGAAAAACTATTTTATAAAATGTGCACCTTAAACATGAACCACCCCTTGTTCTACTGAAATAAGACACTTGGTTTCTTGGAGAATCCGCATGGTTTTGACAAATTGTGCTCAAACAATGTACCCTAAAAAGGCTTCTACAAATCTCTGAAACCAACTAGAAACCACTAGAACTCAGCCCAATAAATTCATAATTAAAAAAAACAAGATCAAATTCATAAATTAGCTCATAAAACACTTAAAAAATATAAGTTCATTACAATCTCCCCCTCTAAATACATCTCATCATTGAGAAGCATATCAAGAATCTTTCTTGAAAAACTACATCCACAGAACTTAAAAATCTATGCACCTCTCCCAAATCTCTTCATGGATCTATCTATAATTTCATCGAATCTAGAAAATTATTTCCATTTCCATCATAAGACTTTATTTATCTGGTCCACAATCTTCACATGCATTCCATGTATGATGCACTGAGCTCCAGATCAACATCCTCATAGATGATGACATGCATAGGATTGAGCATATTCCACTAGAGTTGGGACACATGAAACACCTCATGAATAATACCATAGTAGGATTAATGATATATATGGTCTTACACTATTCCAATCCACTAATTGATTATGAGGGGCTCAAACTAACTTGGATTTAGCTTTCTTTTCTTTCTCAAATATTGGTTGCCTAACCGAGGAGTCACTCTCAGAAAAACCTTGTAGCATATAAGAAACCCCAAAAGAATGTTCCTATAGTTGGCATAATATTTATGTATACTATAAAACATGATAAAACCATTCTAAATTACATAAACTATTTTATTTCTCAAATATCATACTAGTCCCCACAACCGCTACCTCATTAGCCTCATTCCAACAATGTAGTGAATGACATGGCCTACCAAAATGTCCTTATACGGTGCCATATAAATCAAATCCTTCTAGTTTTTGTTGTAATAAAATTCAATAATGTATTGGTTATTATACCAATATCCTCTAAAACCTAAAATACAATCCCAAAGAATATCATCCAATATCCAATTCTTTCACTCTGACTCTCTATTTGTATGGAGATGGTATGCTATGCTCAATCTATGATGAGTCCCTAAGGAATTATTAAAACCCTTCCCAAACCCCTATGTAAAATGTGTGTCCCTATAAAATACAATTCTAAAGGTAACTCCATGAAATATTAAAATCTCAATGATATATATACTTCTTGGCTCATCTACTCAATGATTCTCACAGATCAATAATAAATGAGAAACTTTTTTAGCAAAGCAACTATTACCCAAACAGTGTCATGACTCTACAGGGTCCTAGGTGACCCTATCAAAAAGTCTATCATGATTTCCTCCCCCTTACACATGGGTATTGAAAGTTTCTAGAGAAAACCACCAGTATTCTAATGCTCAAACATTATCCTCTAATAGGTAATGAATTGGGAAAAAATCATGCAATTTCCATCTTCATCCCTATCTAGTAGAACTGCCACCTAAATTCATGGTATATATTTTTTTCTCTAGGATTAACTACCCATTTTGACGTATAAAAATTTCTCATCATCTATTACCTGATGTAATTAGGTACTACTATTATCCCATGTACTAAGACCACATTATCTATATTCACCAACCAACTAAGTATCGGGTCACCGCCTACTAGCTGTACCTGTATCACATCACACTTTGGTCCCGATTCCAAATTAACATCTACATAGTATACTAAGGAAGATGTGATCACTAATGGGGAACACACTATCAATGTATGGTCCTTTGAAATAATCCACCCTCCAATTGGACAATAAACTCATCAAGAGACATTATTTCATTGAAGGATGTTCACCAAGATCATAATCTACCTGTGTCTTATGCTTAAGAGAATATAAAATGAAATTGTCTTAACCTGGTGTATAGGCCATATCAAAATTGAATGTCTTTAGGAACTCTACCTAGTGTATCTTCCCCAAATTCACATTCCATTGTGATAATATATAATAGAGTCTCTTATGGTCCATGTAGACAATAAACCTATCATCAAAGAGATAGTTTCACCAACAATTCAAAACATGGAATAGGACTACCAACTCCAATTCATGGGTATGATAGTTCCACTCATGGTGTCACAGTTGACATGACCCATAATCTACTACCCACTCCCTACATGTACATACTACCCCCAATCTTACTCCTAATGCAACATAATATATTGATTATCCAATCCTATGATTAAGAATAATAAAACCTAGAACTTTAGTAAACCTCCTCTTTATCTCATGAAAAGGATCTTCGCATTGGCCCAACCATTGAAACTTCACCCTTTTTTTCAGCGTAGCTATGGGTGATGATAAATGAAAAAATTCCTCAATAAAATGATAATAATACCCTATTAATACCAGAAATATCTTGATTCCAATCACATTATGGGGACGTTTCTAGGACATCATCACCTCTTTTTTATCTTGTTCCATTGATATACCAAGCTCAGATATCCCATGATCCATGTATTACACCTTATTAATCTAAAAGCGACACTTTGACAAGTTAGTGTAAAGTTTATCTGCTCGAAGTGTACTCAAAACTATATCAGTATGTCTAGAATGTTTCTCTGGGTATGGAGATTAAATGAGGATATCTTCAATAAACACCATAAAGAAGGAGTTAATATATGGATGAAGTATCTTGTTCTTGTGATCCATGAACACTATTGGTACATTCATTAATCCAAATAGAATCACCAAGTACTTATATATCCCATCCCCACTCTTTAATGACATATTCAGAATGTAATCCTCTTTAAACCATAATTAGTGACAACCCAATCAAATATCAATCTTGGAGAACAACTATGCTCCTCAAAAATGATCATAGAGATCGTTGATCCTGGGAAACGGGTATCTATTCTTCATGGTCACCTTATAAAGATTCTAGTAATCTATATAGTGTTGATGACAAAAATCCAACTTATTGGTGAAGAAAATAGGTGCACCCCTTTGTGATGTGCTTGGATGGATGAAACCCTTTTTTTTCTAAGTTCTCAACATGTAGTTTGAGCTCCATCAACTCGATAAGCACCATACGATAAAGGGTATCAAAATGGGTTGTGTACTTGGCATGGGTTCTATCTTAAACTCAAATATTCTATCAGAGGGTGACCAGTAAAGTCATTCTTAAAGACAACCCAATAGAGATCCTTCACCATAGTAAAAGACATGGGGGATACCACTAATCCCACTAAAATAGACCATCATAAAATTTTCACTATGATCATCCCAAGTAAGCTAATGTATGGACCCTCTCTACCAACTCCCAACTCCCACTCACCAGTCGTCACAGACTTCTCTACCTTGGGTGATGTGAATGATAACCATATCTGATAAAAATCAATGTGGGATCAAAATTTGGTTAGCTGGTCCATGCTAATAATTAAATAAAAACCAGTCGTATCCATAATCATGAATTCTCATAGATTTCCATAACTGAAAATGACTATAAAATACTATAGGAATTGCTAAAGATGATCCAGTTTCAAGACCAATAGTGTATCAAGGGAAAGGAACTCAGAAGATAAATTTATTGGTAAGTCAATTATATCAATAACTTGTATAGATATAAAGGAATGAGAAGAATCATTATCAAATAATGTAGTAAACAATGTATAAGTGATCAAGAACATACCTTGAACAGTAGGTGGTCCCTCACCACTATATACTGAATCCTGATCCACTATATTCACTCAGCCTACCTCAGCACCATGAACCTGATCCTAAGGTTCATGAATTGGCTAAGTCATTATCATTTGAGACTTATACTGAGGACCTTATCTAGATCCCTAGGTTGAACCTCATGTCTATCATGTTACCTTATGGAATCATGACCTCAAATATATGGAGATAGACTAATAGAGATTCCCCGTCTTACGAAATTACCAACGCTTTCTTTGAGGTAGTATAAAAAACCCATGAAAATATCAGGCCATCCTAGAGTTGAAGAACTATAGAAAATATTTTAATAGGGATGAAGAAAGAATAATCTACTCCACTAGCTTACCACTACCCTATTGTAAGTCCTTGGAGTTCCTATTCATATTACCGGAAGAGTCACCCACCATAGTTTTAAGAGGTACACCCACCTGAGTCCTGAAGGGTGGAAGAAGGCTAACTGATTGATCCTCATCTATTCCCTTATCAATATTCAAGTCCTTAAGAATAAACATTAGTATATCAGTTGGTCTGAATACCTAACATACTATTTGATATCAGGGTGATGACTGATCTCAAACTTCTAAGAATTATATTCCTTGTTTCAAACAAAGAGAGGGGTAAAATGAAGCACCAAAATGAAATGAGTAGTGTATTAAAATATTATCATGGATACCTACCTAAGATCCAAGAATTCTTGGGCATAATATAGCTTCATATTGTCAAGAAAGAATTCCCAAAATAAGAGGTTCTTTAATTCCTCCTAAGAAAGACCCCCTTGTTTACCTGCTTGCCCCATGATGCTCCACCATCACATAACTAGTCCTTGAAGAATGAACACTTCTAGCATGAACTGTCTTCATATGATGTCTCAAATAAGTTTAATATTCCCTCAATGATTCCTAACCAATCCTTAAAATCCTATTGTATTCTAGTGACCTAAAATTATATCAGATACTAAAGGTTGAAGTCATGGGTGTATTCAACCATGTTTCATGGTAGTCCTCTTCCACGAGAAAGTACAATCCAAAAGACTCAAGGTTAGAGTGGATACAATTCACGAAATATATTATTAGGTAAAGTATAATGGTTAATTGCATCCTCCTACACTACACATGGTATAATTTTTTCATCATCCATAGTGGAATCATTCAAGCATCTCAAAGGAGACATTTTTATGAAATAAAAAATAAACATTTAAACACTAAAGTCATTAATATAGATCCTAAAAAATATATGGGATCACGCAAAGGTTATCCTAAGAGGCTACCCATAACCCAATGTATATCCCTCCCATCACTACCCAAGGTTCTCCATACCTGAACATCAGTCACAATCATATATATACAAAACATAACAACATGATCCATTTCTACTAATTAATTCCAAAATAGATATATCACATCAACATAGAATATATTTTTATTTTGAATAGATAGTAAAAATCAAGAAATTGAATTAAATAACTAATATATATCACACAATAGGTATATATATGGAATGTGATCTTACCTTTCTAATAAAAATTCATTAATTCACATGAATACCATAATACTATAACAATAATCCTATCAATAGTAAATAAAAGGTTTTTTAAAGATGATCTGGTCTGTCACATGGACACTCCCCTTCCCAATTTACATATATACTATCTTTTTTATACCATGTCCTAGAATAACTAAGAATAAAAGAAGAAAATTGTGCTTTGATACCATTTTATAACACCCAAACCAAACCAAAGGGTTTGAGTTAGAGTGCTGCAATACCTCATGTTCAACTACCCATATGAATCAGGATGCTAACTAGTGGAAAGGTTCAAAACACTATTAGAGGAGATACTATACCATTAGTAATCATATCCATATAATATAAGAATAATAAAATATAAAAAAACTCAGGTTATCAAGGTGGATGATAAATTATCATAATGAAATTACAAGAGTCACTCATGTAACACATAAATAAACTGAGCTCCCAAAGAGGAAAGCCAAACTAGATTATAAATGTGTAACAAGATAAATAATAAAAACTCTATCGAATTCTTTTAGAGTCTATCCTAGTAATGATACAATCTCCTTGCTACTCAATCAACTATCTGTCATGGGCCTCATTCCCTTAACTGGATCCTAAATCATGAATCCTTCACATGCATCATGATTACTATTAAGAGCACGAGTAATAAAACTTACTAGGACTTTAAATATTTATCCTTACCATATATTCATAGGTATAATAAGTGTATTCCATGATATTAATAAATAAACAAGAAATCATAAACAATCATTTATCAAGAACTCATGTGATAACCAAGCCAAAAGAATCCCTGACCATACTTGCCTCAGCTCCATGTAAGAAGGATAATCATAAAAATGTTACAAGTAACTAAGAGCTATCCATAAGAATGGTGAAAATATCTATTGGAAATCTCAAGGATCCGAGTCAGATTGGGCCACAAGGTCATCATGTCCCACCTCCATCATAGGTCGGGGGTCAAAGTTGTCGCATCTCATTTATTCCTTGGGTCAGGCCAAAATGTCATCGTACCCCCAATATCAAAGCCATAGGACTATCCTCAAGGCAGTCATGCCCCTTCACTAAGTTTGGATCTATCTTCATTGTCATCGTACATCATGAAAACTATCCCTAAAAGGGATAACCACATCACAACTGTCATCATATTCTGAGTACCAAATCATTGACTCCAAAAGTATGATAATCACACATAACATGGTATATCAAGTAAAGGAAGAACATAACATGTCATCATGGGAATCAATAAAAACATAAAAATACTTAGGATTAAAATTATACATTTTTATCAAGATAATATAGAATAATTGTGCAATCAAACATCATATATGGGCTTCATGGGACACACACACACACACCAATATGCGATCACTATTAAGCATGGTCATGAAAGTTAGGCCAACACAAGAATCATATTAAGGAAACAAGATTACACAAGGGACCCAAAAGGTAATAAACATCCTATATCACACTTATCAAATAAGTACTACAATATTACTCAATATATTGGAGCCTGAATCACATTAAGTTCCTACAGAAAACTAGTTCTCATGTTAAGGATGAAAATATTAGGTTATAGTTCAACAAAAAAGAATTTTATAAAAGATACCCAAGGAGATTAAATTTCAAGAAGGTTATTTATAGAATAAAAGAACTCCTAGATTATATCATGAAAACTATTTTTGATATATTTAAATGAAAAGGATTCCAATTCATCAGATCCATTGTCAATTAAATAGAAAATCATGAATTCCTCATCAAAACTAAAAAATAACATTGGGTCTAGTCTATGAACATAGATACATCATGAAATAATCATCAGAATAAAGCATTAAGATTATATTCAATAAGAATATCATCTCAAGATGATCAATATATGATAACATATTTAGAATCATCCACTATTCATGAGAGATCTAGCTTTAGTCAAAGGGAATTTTACCAGTATGTTGAAAACCAACTACATTCTAGAAAAAAAATCAATGAATTCATCATTAGATGACATCATAATCCATAGATCTGAAAAAACATGTTGTATTTGTGATTTATTTCCATGGAATATGGTTTTATCTAGATGAAAATAAAATAACTAATGTTTTTAGAACACATACCTCAATTACTAACCAACAACACTCATGAATTCTCTAGAATCATGCTTTGGAGGAGAGGGAAACATTGGGGAAGTCTAGAGGAGTCTCTATTTTTAAGATAGATTCTTATAGATGGAATAATGGGTCAAAATGGGAAATTAATGGTTTTAAAAAATTATTTTTGGATTATTATTTCACACACACATGCTTTGATCAAACATTTTAGAAAATTGTATGTTAACCATACAAGGAATTATACATCCTTTTATAACTTTCATGGTCTGGTCACATGCTTTTCAAATGATGTTCCAACCAAGTTGTTAACCTATGGAGGGTGTAACATGATTTATTTTATAGAGACACATGGTTTTATAAACCATGAAACATAACTACGGGACACCCATTGAGGTACTTCCATAAGGAACATAGTTTCCTAGAGAACCATCATGGTTTTAACAAGAAGTTCTCAAACCATGAACCCAAAAAACCCTCCAAAACTATTTGAAACCATATATAAACCCCTAGAACTCAAAATAATAAATTAATAGTAAAAAAAACAATATTAAAGGATGATTTTAACTTATAACACACCTCAAATTGTGATGCCATTAAAAAATTTCACTCTTGGACCCTCCTAATTAGAGTGGTTCTCCAAGAACCATAGAGCCTAGGAATCTACCACTCGAGCATCAAAGATTTGGTGCACCACAACACATGGGTTCTAGAGAACTATGGAATTAGAGCATCATGGAATTAGAGTACCTGGGTTCCAACCACCCAAGTTACCATTATATTATTTAAGTACCCATTCACTAATGTCAGCAACATGAGTGTACAATTTTCTATGTCTCAAAATGGGTGACCATTACTTTAGGACTCTTTCTTGGTCACCCATATATACCTTGTTGGTACATACCGTGGGGGATATACCCCCACACCCCCATCTGGTATGAATTATGGTTTTACATATTAGGCCTTTGGCTCAATCCCCCCATATTCATCACCAACCACATGAAAAATTAAGAATAATACAATGAAAATTTCAGGATACTTAAGATAGAATATTGGTAATAATATATAAAACCCTCACATTGACTGAGAAAATAACTTGGGTCAAGATACAATTCCTCTTGGTTTCCTTAAATACCATGAATCGACATTCTTTTTTGGGTTTTCTAATATACGTTGAATCGACATAATCCTCTTATCTTCTTAAGAAACCTTGAGTTGAGATTATACTGTTAGATTACTTAAATACCAGAGTAAATATTATCCTCTTATCTTCCTTAAATACATTTAGTTGAGATTTTCCCCTCAGTTCCCTAAAATTAATTGAGTAAATATTATCTTCTTAGTTATAAAAATTCCTTCACCTGGTTTTTTTAGGTTAAACCCAAAATGGATACTTTCGAATATGTCCCACATGAAACCATTTCTAGGTACATTTCACCTAGTAGTCCACTCCACATAGCATTAAATCTATTATAATCATTCATAGATGCGTGAACTTAACTGGAATCACTATGGACATTCTCACTTGAAATTAAAAGGTATGATATGAATTATTTAATTATAATGTACTATATGGGTTATAATTCCCTTAACATGGATACATACGAATCCCATATCATGGTCCTGGTCCCAATTCCATAACACCTCTCTCCTCACATCACATGAGCTCAATAAATTCTTGGAAGGAGATAAATTCTAGAGTTCCTTCTTATATGGATTTAATCCATCGAATAACCAAATACTTGTGTCAAATAAGAGACAACATAATCCTTGTGGGTAGTGTCCTCTTAAATGAATATTATTAGTAAATAAATTTCACTAAATAGTAACTGGTATTTTTAATAGGAAGGATTTCATGAACATTTCTTAAGTATATAAAAGAGTCTGTCGCTAGAAAATAAGATCCTTAATGGGATGAGTCAACCTCCATACCATCTTTACTGATAAAAGGGATTTTAATTCCACATGAATCTTCACACCTTTGGAAAAAAAGAGAGTCATGCGAAACCCATAAAAATTAAAATAATCCCATGAAATGAAAATATCAAATTCAAAATGTAGAACCTAGAATATAATAATTTAATTAAAAAATAGATCAATTATCCATTAATTTATAATTTTTATACCACAACTATGGGTTTATTTTATAGCTTGTTTATAATCAAAATGGAATCCATGTTGAAAAAAACCATGAGATCAAACACCCCAACTACCTTAGGGGAAATCACACCATAGTAAGGGTATCCATGAACCACTAGCTAGTAGAACCTTGATCTTATGCCACTATAATTATTATATTTTTTCTCAACATCAAGGAACCTATATATTCTTTCACCAGCCTAGCACATACAATTCCAAACAGTTAATGAAATTGTACAAGAGTACCTTCATGATGAGATAATCCCAAAATTTAAAATAGCCCAGGAATGTTTCATGGTTTTGAAGCCACAAATTGTAGAACCATGAATACAAATCAGTAGGGAAAAGGAACCCACATCTCAATATCAAATTTCATTAGGAGTCTCTATTACGATAAAAATAATGGTTATCATCCATATCTTAGTGTGGATGAAGCAAACATATATTTTATCAATAAATTTATACCATATCACCCAATGATGGATCCAACGAATCATGGACTCCATCACCATTTACACATAACCATAAATCCATAAGAAGTTGTAGATAAAGTTGTTCCATTCCCAGTCATCCAAAATTAGGAATCTTGAGGGATAAAATTACTAGGGAAACTAAGCACCAAATATTAGGAGAAATATCACACCTGTGTAACTATTACAATCACTGAGAATCAACCTTGATATATCTTGATATTAACATAAGAGAAATTCGAAATATCCATTATCCATATGCCTATGAATTCATCAAATATTTAATTTGTGACTGCTTCAATAGACCCCTCATTAAGGTTTTAAAGTAGTAACTAATATATAAGATCCAATTTGGCCATCCCACCATATTTGAAACTCATCAAAATACAATCTTGAGAGGCTTGGAAGGCTAAAAATATAGCAAAAACATCCCAAGAGAAACCGCATCCCATAGTTATAGGGGTATTTTTACCTCCATAGTAAAATATATTATAATCCATTGGATAGGAACATAACCAAACTATAGATATATCACCTCCAAGGAAAATTATGGTTCCTTTTACAAGATTTTCATCAATAAATGTCATCATAGTTGACTCAACTAATGATATAGAACATTATTATATCAAATGACATGATAAAGGGGATGCATTTTAAGAGAATACCAATCACATAGAGGTATGTGATGAAAATGTGTGTTTCAAAAATTAAAGGTATGACCATGGTTTAAGATCCCCTCCTAATATTTTATTACCAAAAAATTAGAGGACTTATTTGAAAGAAAAAGGAATATGTGTAGCTATACACACAAGAGGAATTATACTTAAAGATGTAGATGCTATCTCATCAGGAGAACAAATTGACCAGTTCAAGGAAAAAATTAAGAATCTTGATAATATCAATGCTGAATTTATTCTGGGAAGCATACCCATTGGAAATTATTTTTTGGTCAATACTATACCTACTCTAGAAGAACCTCTTCAATGGGAGGATATTTATCAACCCATAGAGGTAAAATTGATCCAACCCATCATCTTGAGATCACATCAACCAAAACATTTGACCAAAACACCAATTGATTATCAAGAGTAATATCTACTATAGAAACATCAAAAACTAGTCTAGGAAAATTACCCATGGTTATCTTTGGTAGTATTATCCTAAGAATTATTGGATTCTCTTACATCTCAAATAGAAGAAATAAATTATTACTACCTGAGAGAAATACATATCTCAAATTTGTGGATTTGATTACTCTTATACCAAGATTTAGAAACCATAACTCTTAAAAATTTAATGGAAAGGGAGATATGTAGAAATATTTCATCCATTTTTTATCCAAGTGCATCCTAATCTCAGAAACCCTAGGACAAAAAGAGGCATCCATACATAGATGCTTCATGTAAACCATATAGGGTCACATATTTTTTTGATAAAATAACCTTGTTTTCAGATCTATAATAATATGGGAAGATCTATGTCATCTATTACTCTTATAATTGAACTATACGATGAGGAAAACAAATATACTTGACCACTCAAAAAAAATAAGTGAGATAATGAGAGAGTCACAAATTCAGTATATGATGGAAGTTTATGACGTACTATATGAAAATATAGTTTTCTCGAGAATAATAAATGAATATTTGTGTGGAGAAATTTTAGGACGAGTTGGTAACTACTCTTATTACCAAAAAATACCTTGGTTGATTCTGATAGTATTTTTATCATTACAAAATTCCTAGAATATTTCATTTATAAAACTAGGGAGAAAACATAACTAGAAAAACCATCACAACTAAGGTATTCTAGAAAATATGAAACATAATAAATTTATATCAAGATGGTAACATAAATAATGATTTTATATAAATTTGAAAATAAATATAAAAAAGTTAATTCCAGCCATAATAATCGAGTTCAAGGGTACTTTATCTATTCCTTAGAAAAAAAAATGATTTTGCTACCATAAATCAAGAATCCATATTGATAAAGTTATAATAACCACCCAAATTACTACCCTAACAATTTTATGTTTGGTTAAATTATAAAGAATTATTTATCTTGATGGATTTACAAAAAATATATTCAATGATAGTCACGAAACATTGGGTAGTCCCAAGGTATATGTGGCTTGTCTGTCAACTATTCTCCCTGAAGAATGAGAAGAATGGTAAAAGGAATCGTATAAGAACATTGAAAATATTGATGACTATACAATCTATACGGAAATGAATCTTGCACATTCCCTCATTTGGAAATGTCTAAATCAATCATTTATAATTGCATTCCTCTAAAACTTTAACTGTGACACTTTCTACTTCTCAACATCCCAAGATCAAATACAATTAGTATAAGAGAGACCTAGAGAAAGAGGGTAGCTTAATGGAATACAATACTATTACAAATTATTATGTAATTAATTCCCCCATAATTTGTATAATTGGAATCAACTCACTTAAGAAGATTTTATTCTCAATAGAAACACTAATGGTAACCATCCCACAAAATGAGATCCATTTCTTAGAAAGAGAAAAAATAGAACTATCCCACCAAATGAGATACTATTTTCAAGAGGAGCACTAATGGTAACAATCCAATAAAATGAGATTCTATTCTTATGAGGAGAACTAATATAAACAATTTCACCAAAATAGATCCTTTATAGTGACCCTATTTTTTTCTTACATTACTATTGCATCATTTTGAAGACAAACAACATAAAATCATTACATAATGAGGATCCAAAGGATTAGTGTCTTGAAAAATTTATGAACATACATACCATTTAAAAAATAAAACATAAAATTTATTTAATTCCTTTTTCTCTAGCTTCTTATTAGACCTTGAATTCTCCTTAGTACATGTAATCACCCAAGGATATACATCAATGAAAGGGGAGAGATAAAATCCCGGTAAGAGGATAGATAATAACATAGACTAATATAACATGGGGTGAGTATAAACATAACATTATCATCATAACATAATCATGGGAGCATAATAATGATAGGAATTATTATGATAAGTCTTAAAATGTGGCAATGTATAAAAATGAAACATCATGTCTTAGTGGTTAACTACCACACATAGTTGTGACCACATATGGCATAATGTTCATGAATATTTCACTTCCATCATGATATAAATCACATTGACCAATTAATTTTAGTGTCATATAATAATGGGTGCACCCATCACATCATAACATTCACATTACGCTATATAATTTGGGGTGCACCCGTCACATCATAACATTTACATTATCATGCATGCCACAAAGAACATATATCAATATTGAACATAAAATAACCCATGGAATGGAATGGGTTTAATTTCATAATAATATATTCATAAAATTTGGGTTACAAAATGAAATAGGGAATAATATACTTGAATCGTCAACCTTGAGTGAAGAAGAAACAATCTCGAGAAGTAGAAGGTCTATTTTTTGAAAAAAGAGTTCTTTAAAAAAAATTTTGTTTGTAATAAACTCAAGTAGAAAATAAATATATCCCACAAAAGGTAATATAATTATTAATAAATAATATTTAACGAATATACATACTGAAAATATGGTGAAATAGGGGAAACCTAAAGAATGTGAGTTGGGTTCGAGAAGTCCCCTTACCTTGCGTCTGAATGATTTCTTCACTTTAATATCCTACATAATTAAACTAGATTCATTAATAGAAAAATAAAAAACCTTTTATACAATAATTTTATTCATTAGGGTTTTTATTAAGTTCATTTCTGTACTTTTTGATGAGTTACAATGTTTAATCTCATCATTCATGAGAGTTCATTTTCTTAGTTTTCATGATCAGTTCACTTGTATACATGAATGGAAGTTATTGTAAAATGAGGATAAATATAAACTTTTTTTATTATATATTATTAAATATATTCCTAAATATTAATTGATCTTATAAAGAATTTGGTTATATGGAATGATGATGATTATTAGATAAAAGTTAATGATGATCGTTTTAGATTAATTTTGGCAGTTTTTTGATCACAATGGACTCATTTTGTTTTATTATTTAGTATTATGTAAATATGTTAGTTATAGAACATAAATAAGAATTTAACAATAATTTTAAAATATGTTTCGAAAATTATAATTATTTTATTAACATACTTGAAGGCATTAAAGGAAAATAAAAGTTCATCACCCACGATGTCGGTAAATTGACACATCACGGGCAATGAATTCATTTTTAGATTAAAAGAGAGAGTGGGAGGAGTGCATTGAATGATATTTAATTAACATGATATAATACAGGTATATAAAAAATACTGGATTTATCATTTCATTTGGATAAGAGAATGTGAGTATAGGAGAAAAGAAGAAAGGAAATTGAAATGAAATTAAAAGAAAATAGAAAGAGGATTTTACCTCTTGGATTTATCCTCCTTCAGAACTTCATTAGTGTAAGGTTTTGGTATTTTTATGAGACAAAGAGATCTTATATCTGGTTAATGGGATAAGGAAGAGTATTGTCCAGAATTTTGGCACAACTTAAACCTTATTAGGATTGAGTAGGAGAGGGGTTTAAAGGTGGTATTTATAGTTGAAGATGGGTGTTTTCTCATTATTATATTCCTTAGTTTATTATGTTGGATAAATAATATGAATAGCTCAAGAATTATCACTATATAAATTTAAATAATGAAGGATAGTCAAATATTTTGGGCTTACATCAGCCATACATCATCTATGAGTCCATAATTCATGTATTTAGCTTTTATTGCCTATTATAGTATTTTACTATTCATAAAAAATTCATGTATTTCAGAAAAATCCAAAAAATTCACCCTAACAATTTCGTGATGTGTAGAATTAAAAAATGAACTAAAATTTATGAAAATAATTTTTTAAATATGAGTTATTTAATTATTTAATAAAATAATCATTTAATTGGAAAATACATATTTTAAAATTAGAAATGATTTTATAACCCTTTAAAAATTACTTAAGAATGCATAAAATAAGCTTAAAATCATAATATATAAAATATTAATGTATGGATATATTTTATCAATATAATTTTTTAAAATTATTAAAATTATCAAAAAATATTAATTAAATATATATGACTTACAAAAATACCAACACTTAATTAATTTTTTTAAAACATTTATTTTCTTAGATTATGATATCATTATACCATACTTTCATTTATAAGATGAGTAAATTTTATTTATACTGTCCTAGGTGAACTTACTAATCATTTTTTTGGTTTAAGGGTCATATTATTATTCCTAAGGTCAAGTTACTATTTCATTGATATTGGTTCCTTAACTTCTAGAAATACTTTTTATTTCATTAATTCATAATTTATAATGTTTTTATTATGGTCTATAAGTGATTTTTATTTGATTTATACTATATGAAATTACTATAAAAAGGGAGAAATTCCATTTTAAAAAGTTTGGGTCGTTTCATTATTCCCCCATTTTGAAATTTCGCCTTCGAAGTTTCATTTTACATAAAAAGGTGAGGGTACTTCTCCTTTATCACCTCCTTCGTTTCCCAAGATTCCTCTTCATAATTATGGTTCCTCCATAACACTTTGATAAGGTTTGTTGTATTTTTGAGTAAAACCTAATCTCTCTGATATGTAATCTTTTTTGGATGCTCCTCATATGAGATATCATCCTCCAGTTGTACCCCCTTTGAGTTTAGTACATGTGAGGGATCTGGTATGTACTTCCTTAGGAGTGATACATGAAAAACATCATGAACTTGTGCCATATTTGGTGGAAGTTAACATTGATAGTCCATGACTTATATTCAATCAAGGATCTCAAAGGTTCCAATGTACCTAGGACTTAGCTTCCATTTCATTCCAAATTGAATGAATCTCATCTATGGTGATATTTAGAGTAAAACTTTATCTACAAAATTGAAGTCCAATCCCTTCGATGGTTGTTAACATAGCTATTTTTTTAAATCTGAGAAGATTTGATATGTTTTTGGACGGATTGAATATTCTTTGTCATCACTTGCACAAGATCAGGTCTATGCAGAATTCTTTCACTAACTTCATCCCAATAGGGTGGAGTTCTACATCGCTTTCCATACCGAGCTTCATATGGATCCATCTGAATACTCAAGTGGAAGATATTATTGTATGATAATTCTACCAAAGGGAGATATTAATACCATCCACCTTTGAATCATAAAGAGTAGACTCTTATAATATCTTTGGGAATCTGAATAGTCCTATCAAATAGACCATCAGTTTTTGGGTGATAAGCCATGCTGAAATTTAATTCCATACTCAAAGCATGTTGAAGACTCCTCTAGAATTTAGATGTGAAACTGAGATCACAATCAGATACAATTGAGAGTGGAACCCCATGAAGTCTCACCACCTCCTTCACATATATCCTTTCAAGTTATTCAAGTGAGAGATATTTCAAAATTTCAATAAAGGGGGTATTCTTGGGGAGTTGGTCCATCCCAACCCATATCACATTATTTCTTTTAGATGTTTTGGGAGTCCAGTGAAAAATTTCATAGTGAAATTATCCCATTTCCACATGGGTATAGGTAATGGTTGCATCATCCATTTGGAATTCTATCACTCTACTTTAACTTTATGACATATTATGCACCATGAGATATACTACACAAATTTTTTCCTTATGTTATCCCACCAGAAGTTTTCTCGAAGATCACAGTACATCTTGGTATTCCCATGATGGATAGACAAAGATGATATGTGTGCATTATACAATAGATCCTTTTTTATCCCAACTGATGAAGGAACATAAAGGATCATTACAAACTAAATCATGCCATACTCACTGATATGGAACTATTGGAGCTTCCCTTACTTTACTGCATTAACCTTCTTTTGTAACTCTAGATCATCCGTTTGTGCCTCTTTAATCTTATATTGGATAATTGTTTGGGAAACCATTTGGGAAATATATGATTTATTTTTTTTATTTTGATTTCCAAATCCATCCTTTTAATGTCCATGAAGGGATGCTATTTCTCAATCTACAACATGGATAGAGTATCATGTTTTTTCTTCTAAGAGCTTCAACTACCTTGTTCACCTTTCCAGGATGATAGTGAATAGAGGAATCATAGTCTTTGATCATATCTAACCATATCCTTTGATGTATGTTGATCTCCTTTTGTGTGAATATATACTTAAGGATATTTTGATTAGAATTTATATAATAATTATAACCAAAGAGATATTTCCACAAGATTTTCAAGGTAAAAATCACAATTGCTAGTTCCAAATCAGGCATATAGTAGTTCTACTCATGTATATTCAACATCCATGAGGTGTAGGCTATCACATTATCATTTTTCATGAGTACTAAAACCAATAATGTCTTTTAGGAATTACTATATATCACAAAAAATTATACAATTTTTGGTAATGTGAGTACAAGTGCAATGATAATCCTTCTCTTTAGCTCCGTGAAGCTTTCCTCACATTCTTCCATCCAGACATACACTACCCCTTTCCATGTTAACATAGTTACAGGTCTAGACAATCATGAGAAATTTCTTACAAAAAATTGATAGTAACCAGCTAATACAAGAAAACTATGGATTTCTGTGACACTAGAGGGTCTGATCCATTCCTTAATTGCTTGTCTTTTTGAAGGGTCCATATAAATTCACTCACTTGTAATCACATGTCCAAAGAATGTGACTTTCTGTATCCAAAAGTCACAATTATGGAACTTGGTGTACAACTTATCCTTTCTTAATGTCCCCAATACAATCCTTATATGTTCTTCATGTTCCTCCTTACTCTTAAAGTAGATGAGAATATTATCGATAAACACCACCAAAAATTTGTTGAGGTAATGTATAAAGAATATATTCATCAAATACATGAACATTATATGGGTATTAGTATGTTCTAATGGAATTAGAAAAAAATCATAGTATCCATACCTTATATGGAAGGATGTCTCGAGAATATCTTCCTTATTCACCATTAATTGATGATATCTATAATTGAGATCCACCTTTGAGAAGTGATGAGGTCATTGTAACTAATCGAACAAGTCATAAATCCTTAGAAGATGATAATTATTCTTTATGGTGATCTTATTGAATTACTGATAATCAATACACATCAAATTTGATCCATCCTTCTTCTTGAAAAAGAGAACAGGCACACCCCAAGGTGATATACTAGGGTGTATGAAACCTTTTTCAACATGATATTACAACTACTTCATTAAATCCTCCAGTTCGATAAGATCCATCTTATAGGGACAATTTGATATAGGAGTAGCTCTAGGTATGGGTTTTATTGATTACTATACCTCACGATCTGGGGGAAGTCTGGGTAACTATTCAAGAAATACATCACTGTATTCCTAAACAATGAAAATTTATCCTTGGTTGATACCTTCCATTGACTCAACCATTTAAGCGAGGTATTATTCTTCATAAGGAATCAACACCTACACCGTTGAAAGATTTTCCATGGTAGATTAATGATGTTCCTCGCATTCATATAGGAGCATGGGATGGTTTGAAATTTGAAAATATATTTCCTTTTCCTGGTAGTTTATATGTTCGTTATATAACTAGATACAATCCATTCCCAGTATAGCATCAAATTTAACTAAGGGAAGTATCATGAGATTCACTGGAAGAATCTTCCCACAAACATCAACAAGAGAAGAGTACAACACTTGGGTTGCAATTATTTCACCACTTGGTTTTTTTATAGATATCTATACTTCATGGTTTTGGAGATTAGATTCAATAGTTCTAGAAAACATTCATGATATAAAGGAATTCATATAACTAGAATCAAATTAGAATTTTACCATTCTTGAGTTAATAATAAATAAACCTTGTAAAAATTCATTTTCTTACTCCAATTCTGTATTAGTGATGATATATTCCTTCCCTGAATCCTTTGGATTTGGTGGATGATGACATATATTAACTTCAAGGACTCTAGGTTTAGTGTATTGGATTACACAATTCCCTTTCTCTCTATAGTTGTATCACTGGACCTTGGGTGGTGATCTCCTCTCTTACACCAAATTTTCCAATTTACTCATGTCATTTAGACATTCATGAGCTTGGTGGCCTTATCACCCACACTTTAATAATTTCCTTGTCCTTTTTATGAAGTTCCCATGATTCTTATTCTCACAATTTGTATATGTAGGTGGTTGATTTTTTTTCATTAGATCCTCCAGATTTAAATTTGATATTTTGTTTCTTATCACTATAGACATGGAACAATTCTCCAAACTCCATCAACACTTTTAGAGAACATCAAACAACTTATTTATAACTCCAAGATTCTCTAATTTTTAGATCCTTTGAATGGTTTGGTTTTAATACAATAAATAATCTTTAAAATTTTCTATTATTATTTATAAAAAACATTAATTGTACCATGAAATCTTTGTGAAAATTTCTTCGTAGGAAGTGACAGATCCTACTTTATTTTCCCCTTAGAAATATGAACTCTATCTCCATCTTTTTATGGATATTTTAAAGGAAATAATTGTTAAAAACATTATCTTAAAGTATCCCCACTCCAAATATTATATATCATCCCTCAGATTGTTGTTCTTAATCAATACCCACCATTGGCCGGCCTATCCATCTAGACAATAACTGGCTAGAGTCACTTTCTCTATCTCAGAATAGTCAAGTACAAAATAGATCTTATCTATTGAGTTTACCCACTATTCTATTACTATTGGATCAAAAGATCCACTAAATGTTAGTGGTATTTTCCATATAAAAAACTCGATAGCTAGTTGTTCCCTCTTAGGTGAAGGCAGATGTTCCACATTATTCAGGTTAATATTCATAACTTGGGAAAACTGGGTAAGAATCACCATGAAATTTTGAACTCTACCTTCCAAATCGTTGGGTATGTTTTTTGGGAAATCCTTTTATTGTCCCCCTGTATAAGTTTTTGGTCTGGTTTCTCCTGTTTCCCACAATTTTCTAAAATAGAAAAGGTTATAACCAAACATAAGTCAACAATTCCTAAATAAATAATTTATTCCTTTGTGAAATTAAGTACAAAGATATATATTGTGGGATACCTAAGTTTGTAATTTTCTAAAACATATATTCTTGGGTTCTTACTTATACTTATCCTCATACTAAGGGTTTTCACTAAGTTTCTCTAATCCTAATTCCTAAATTAACTAAAAAATTATTTGATACCAACTATAGTGACCCTGCTTTTTCTTACATTACTATTACATCATTATAAAGAAAAACAACAAAAAATCATTACACAATAGGGATCAAAACGTTTAGTATCTTGGGAAAATTAGTATCATACGTAACATTTAAAACATAAAACATAAACACTTATTTAATTCCTTCCTCTCTATATTCTTATTGGCCCTTGAATTATCCTTAGTACATGTAATCACCTGAGGATATACATAAAATAATGGGGTGATCTAAAATAATAGTAGGAGGATACATAAGAACATGAAAAAATATAACATGTGGTGATTATAAACATAAAATCGTCATCATATCATAATCATAGGATCATAATCATGAGAGGAAGCATTAAGATAAGGCTTGGAATGTGGAAATGCATAAAAATGAAACATCAGGTCTAGTGGTCAACTACCAAACATAGTTGTGGAAAAATCTTGAATCATGTTCACACATATTTAGCTTTTCACATGAGATAAATCACATTAACCAATTCATTGGAGTACTATATAATTTTGGGTGCACTCATCACATCATAACATTTACATTGTTCCATATAATTTCATGTGCACCCATAACACCATAACATATATGTTATCATGCATGCCACATAGAACATATAACAAAATTGAACATAAAATGACCCATAGAAAGGAATTGGTTTCATTTCATAAGAATACATTCATAAACTTTGGGACTCCAAATTAAAGAATGAATAACATACTTGAATCATTAACATTGAGATAATAAGAAACAATCTCGAGAAGTAAAAGGTGTGTTTTTTTGAAGGAAGAGTTATTTTGGGAAACATTGTGTTTGTCATTAACTCAAGTAGAAAAAATTTAAACCCAAAAAGTTTAAGATAATTATGAATATATTATATTTAATTAACATCCATACTAAAAATGGGGCGAAATACAAAAAACCCAAAGAAAGTGGGTTGGGTTCAATAATTCCCCTTACATTGCATCGAAATTATTTCTTCACTTTAGTATCCTATATAATGAAATTATATCAATTAATTAACAAATAAACAAAATTTATAATTTTTTATTCATTATGGTTTTTATTATGATTATTTATGATATTTTGGATGAGATATAGAGTTTAATTTCATCATTAGAGAGTGTTTGTTTTCTTAGTTTTCATGATCAGTTCATTTGTATACAAGAATAGAAGCTCATGTAAAATGAGGATAAATATATAGAATTGTTACTATATGTTATTAATTATATTTTTTAAGTTTAAATGATCTTATAATTAATTTGGTTATATTTCACTAGAATGAATCAGTTTATAAAAGTTAATGATGATCATTTTAGATTAATTTTGGTGGTTTTCCGATCACAATGAACTTGTTTTGTTTTATCATTTTATATTATGTAGATATGTTAGTTCCAAGACATAAAGAGTGATGAAACATAAATTTTAAAATATTTTTCAACCATTATAATGGTTTCATTAAAATCCTAGAAGGTGTTAAAGGAAAATTAATGTGCATCGCCCACAACGTCTGTAAATTGACACATCATGGGCAACAATTTCATTTTTTGAATAAAAAAGAGAGAGGGGAGATTTTATTGATGGATATTTTATTAACATGATATAATAAAATTATATAAAACATAATTCATTTATCATTCCATTTGGATAATATAATGTGAGTATAAGAGAAAAAAATAAATGAAATTGAAACAAAATTAAAAGAAAAGAGGAAGAGGATTTTACCCATGGGATTTATCCTCTTTGAGAAACTCCTAAGGGAAAGGGTTTTGTATTTTGATGGGACCAAGAGATCCTGGATGTGGGGAATGTTCTATGTAAGTGTATTTGGAATACATTTTCCCTGGATTAGAGATTTATAGGTGTGTGGAGAATATTGGGTGAGGTGTGATATTTCTAGTGGACGAGAGGAGTGTTTTCTCATTATTATAACCATTAGTTTATTATTTTGGCCCAAGAATATGAATAGTTTAATATATATCCCTAAATATATTAAAATAATTAAGTAAATGGAATGATTTTTGGATTACATAATCCTTACACACCATCTATGACTCAAAAATTTGTGTATTTAGAGTTTATTGTAAATTATCATATTTTACTATTTATAAAAATCAAGTATTTTTGAAAAATAAAAAAAATTCACCCTAACCATTTTTTGACATGTATAATTAAAAAATTAACTCCATTTTATAAAAATAATTTTTTAAATATGATTAATTTAATTTTTTATTAAAATCATCATTTAATTGGAAAATACAGATTTTAAAATTATAACTGATTTTTTAACACTTTCAAAAATTACATAAAGTCTCGCAAATTTATCTTAAAATAATAATACATAACAATTTTAGTTTTTGGATACATTTTATGAAAGTAAATTTTCTATTAAATTATTAAATTAATAATAAAATTGTATTTAAATAATTATGACTTACAAAAATACCAACAATTAATTAATAATTATTAAAACACTTATTAACATATATTTTAATATCATTATACTATAAATTCATTTATAATATTATTAAAAAATTTTTATACTATCATGGCTGAGGTAACTATTCATTTTTCTTATTTAAGGGTCATATTAATATTCTTAGGGTCAAGTTATTATTTCATTTGTATTGGTTCCTTAACTTATAGAAATTATTTTTATTTCATTAATTATTCATTTATAATGTGTTTATTATGGCCTATAATTGATTTTATGTGATTGATAATATATGAAATTACTATAAGAAGGAATGAATTCCATTGGTAAAATTTTGGGTCATTGCATCCTTTTCCTAGGAGGGTCACCAATAGGCACCATAGGACTAAATAAAATACTCTTCATTGGAGGATCAAAAATTAGAACTATACCACTAAACATGATCATATTTTTAAAAGTATTTCTAATGAACACTGTACCACCAAATATTATCCTCTTCTAAAGAGAAGAACTAATGAGTTCAATCCCACTAAATGATATAATCGGCACCATACCACCAAATGAGACCATGGGAGACATCTCTCCAAATGAGATCTTTTTATGATAAGGAGAACATATTCAACTATATTAATTTTATAATATTGTTGAAAAAATATGATCACCAAGAGTAGGTTTATGAAATGGGAGCCTTTTTTTAAATTAATAGGGTATCAGATGAGTATGAAATATTTATACCTAGATCTAATGAGCATACTCCCAATAAATACAATTACATTCTTGTGCATTCACCTAAGGCTCAAAAGGATAAAAAAAGAATCTAATCCCAATTTTGATGATGAAAATACTAGATATTCCACATCCACCCCTATATAAGGTATTTCCATCCCTATAAATTCCAAAAAAAATGTGGTGTTGATAATGCACTGCCTAGTGATGATAAATATATTAAAAACATCATGCATGACACAATATGTAAAGAAAGAACAGAAAACCATTGTCAAAGGTAGATCTATCTATTAGGGTCCCCATATAGACTCTCATTATTATCCACTTATCATACAATTAGGAAAGGCTAGGGAGTAGTTATATTCCCATCAACCACCTAAAGATGTTGGGACTATATTCATTGAAGAATATATTTACCAGTTGTAACAACAAAATAAAAAATAGTGGAATGTAATTACATTGTTACTATAGGAAACAACCCCCCATTTATAATGTTATTTAGACTAAATCCACTATTCACTATATAGAACCATAAATGATCACCCAATTAAACTAGAAACCTCCTATGTGGATCATTAATGATGTTTTACACATGTTGAAATTCCAGTGACCTACTACAATGGGTCCCCTTATAGTGATGATCCATAACCAAAATGGATGAGGGAATTTTCATATTTTCATCATATCATAGAGTGTATTCTAGACTTTTTTTTCAACCTAGATGATTACCATGAAATCCCTATGACAATCATCATTTTTTTTTGAAATAATGAGAATATTTGTTGATGTCTCAAACATTGATAACATCAACACATTCCCACCAATTGATCAGGATTAAATCACCCCAGATCTAAAATTAAACCTCTTGCTCATGTTAGTCAATTCATATGTGAAGTGTTTGAGAATCATAGATATCTAATTAATTGGGGTAGATGAAACAAGTTATATTCATTCCAACCAGAGTAAGTCTTTGTATACTTCAAGATTTACATAGAGAGAATTATGATTGACCTCCCAGAGATCAAGAGACATAATTTTTTTTTGAGAAAACATGATAATTATTTTCCCTACCAATGATTGTTTGGGTATACAATCCATAAGTTCATCATATTTAAGGATTGTATTAAGTAGATGATAAATACGGGGATAATGGTGTAAGTGTGTCACAAACCAACCTGATTCAACCCTGAACCGATAACCTGAACCAATCTGCGGTGAGGCCCGAAGGGTTTTCTCAATCCCCAGGTGCTAGAAACTAGTGTTGTGCCTCAAAAAAGTACATAGGGGAATGATTCCAACCAATAAATAATAAATACATGAAACATCAGAAAGATGAATAAAATAGTTCAATGTATATAAATATAAACTAAAAATCTTTTATACAAAATCACTACTGGAATTTTACCCTTTACCAATGGTTTAGAACCTTTGGTAAATACTGGGAAACCGTTGGTATATTATATACCAATGGTTTCCCAAACCACGGCCAAGTAAGCAGTGGGTATAGGCTTATACAAACGGTTCTTGTAAACTGTTGGTATATGTGTTAAAGTAAGATATATACCAATGGTTTCACAAACCATTGGTATATGTTACCCTTATACCAACAGTTTAGAACTGTTTGTATATAGTGTACAATATACATCCAAAGGATACACCAATAGTTTTGAAAACCATTTCTAGAAGTTTATACCAACGGTTATAACAAAACCATTGGTATAATATACATCAAAAGGCTATTCCAATGTTTTTAAAAACCATTGGTATACATATGCTGCAACTCCACAGTAGCCAGCAGCCACCTCCAACCAGCAACTCTCCATGACCTGCAAGATCACATACAACCAGAATACAAAAGCCTACATGGGATGTTTAAAATTCATCCAGAATTCCGAAATTTAGAAATTTAAAATTAATTCCACACTCAAACCACAACACAAAAGAAAAATCCAGAATCCAATACATCCAGAATCCAATACATCCAAAATTGAAATGAAATAACACCCATAACACCAATACAAAATTAAAATCCAATACATCCAGAATCCAATACACATAACAGTATTCAAAATTTAGAATTCATTACCAATATAGCCAGAATCCAATACATCCAGAATTTAGAAATTTAGAATTGAAAACAATAACACCCATAACAGTATTCAAAATTTATAATTCACTCCTCACTCAAACCACAACACTAATACACACAAGAGAAAAATCCTACATGTTATAGGAAGCACATGGGATGTTTACTCATGGTCTTGGGTTGACTATATTAAAACCAATAGAAAAACTTGGGTAGAGTGGAAAAGGATCATGATACCCATAAGATAGACAATGGTAGCGGTCATTTGCCTCGACCTAGGATGAGTTATAGGAAGCACATGGGATGCTTATATTCCTCTAATGACTATGTATCCATGTATAAATGGTTCCCGATGTGTTAGTGGAAAAAATTGGCCAATCTCGAAATATGAGATGTCTTACCAGAATAAACTACATGTTTTTCATAGACATTTCAATTGGAATTAGGGTGTGTGTGGATAATTGTAATTTGGTCTCTTGGGTGTAATGTGAGACGAATCCCCATTTTGGGTAGTGGGTATGGATATTCAATTATGTCTTTGGTATTGGGTTCCCAAAGGGACTTTGGTTTGGTCTTAGAACCCACTGAATGAGGATGGGATTGGCATATTAAATGTCATGTGTTTTAGAATATGGGTAAGAGTTCCTCACATGAGAAGTGGATTGTGTGAGGCTAGACCATGGATCCTTGTTCTAAAGTATCAACACAATCCGAATACATTTGGTCAGTTTTTCATATGAAAGTTTTTGTTTTCACTTAAAATCATGTCCATTCCAAATAAAAGTGAGACAACTTGAGTGGTACCGGCCACAACGTGCCTCTAATTGAGGCGATGTTGAATTGTACACATCACAAATGACCCATGGATCATTTTCATAAGAATGAACAGAATCCGAATGCGTTTAGTTGGTTTTCCGTATGCCAGTTGTTGTTTTCACTTAAAATATTGTCCATTTCAAATAAAAGTGACACTTTGAGTGGTACCAGCCACACCAAGCCTTAGATTGAGATGGGGTTGATGCTTACATGTCACAAATGAATCATTGATCATTGTGATGAAGTATCAACACAATCAAAATATTTTTGGTCAGTTTTCCAAATGTTTGTTTTATTTACTTAAAATAGTGTCCATTTTAAACAAAAGAGAGATAGTTTGAGTGATATCGGCCACACTGTGCCTTGGATTGAGGTGGGGTTGACTCTTACACATCACAAATGACCCATGGATATTTTTCCTAAAGTATCAATACAATCAAAAGGCATTTGGTCAGTTTTATGTATGCAAGTTGTTGTTTTCACTTAAAATCCTATCCATTCCAAATAAAAGTGAGAAATGTTGAGTGGTACCAGCCACACCGTGCCTCGTATTGAGGCGGGGTTAACTTGTACACGTCAAAAAATAACCCATATATCTTTTTCCTAAAGTATCTACAGAATCCTAATATGTTTGGTCAGTTTTAGGTATGAAAATTATTGTTTTCACTTAAAATCCTATCCATTTCAAATAATAGTGAGACAGTTTAAGTGGTACCAGCCACACTATTCCTCAGATTGAGGCGGGGTTGATTTGTACATGTTACAATTGACCCATGTATTTTTGTCCTAAATTATCAATAGAATACAAATTCATTTGATTTATTTTCCATTTTCCAGTTGTTGTTTTCAATTAAAATGTTCTCCAATTCAAATAAAAGTGAGACACATTGAGTGGTACCGGCCACACCATGCCTCGGATTGAGGTGGGGTTGACTCTTACATGTCAAAATTTAACCATGGATCCTTATGATAAAGTATAAACACAATCCGAATATGATTGGTCAGTTTTCCGTATTCTAGTTGTTTTTACTTAAAAGGGTGTCAATTTTAAACAAAATAAAGATAATTTGAGTGATACCGGCCACACTGTGCCTAGGATTGAGGCAAGGTTGACTCATACACGTCCCATATGACCCATGGATCTTTTTACTAATGTATCAACACTACCCAAATGTGTTTGGTCAGTTTTCTATATTTCAATTTTGTTTTCACTTAAAATGTTGTCCATTTAAAATAAAGGTGAGACACTTTGAGTGGTACAAGCCACATCGTTCCTCAGATTGAGGCAGGGTTGACTTGTACACATCACAAATGAACCATGTATACTTGTGCTAAAGTATCAACACAATTAGAATATGTTTGGTTAGTTTTCCATATGTTTGTTGTTTTTTCTTAAGATAGTGTCCATTTAAAAAAAAGAGAGACACTTTGAGTGATACCGGCCATACTATACCTCAGATTGAGGCGAGTTTCACTCGTACACATAAAAAATGACCCATGGATCGTTGTCCTGAAGTATTAATACAATAAAAAAGAGTTTGGTCGGTTTTCTGTATGCAAGTCGTTGTTTTCACTTAAAATCCTGTCTATTTCCAATAAAAGTGAGATAGTTTGAGTGGTACAAGACTCACCATGCCTCAGATTGAGGTGGGGTTGACTCGTACATGTGAGAAATGACTCATGGACCGTTTTCCTAAAGTATAAATATAATCCAAATGCCTTTGGTTTGTTTTCTGTATGATAGTTGTTTTTACTTAACAAGGGTGTCCATTTTCATCAAAAGAAAGACACTTCGATTGATATCGGACACACCATGCCTCATATTGAGGCAAGGTTGAATCATACATGTCAGATATGATCCATGGATAATTTTACTAAAGTATCAACAGAATACGAATGTGTTTGGTCAGTTTTCTGTATGCCATTTGTTGTTTTCAATTAAAATATTGTCCATTTCAAATAAAAGTGAGATACTTTGAGTGGTATCGACCACATCGTGCCTCAGCTTGAGGCAGGGTTGACTCATACATGTCACAAATGAATCATGGATCCTTGTGCTAAAGTATAAACACAATACCAATACATTCGGTTGGTTTTCTATATGCCAGTTGTTTTTACTTAAAAGGGTGTCTATTAAAAAAAAGACACTTTGAGTGATATCGGCCACACCGTGCCTCAGATTGAGGTGGGGTTTACTCATACACGTCACATATGACCCATGAATCCTTGTCCTAAAGTATCAATAGAATCCAAATGTGTTCGGTTAGTTTTCCGTATGCCAGTTTTTGTTTCACTTAAAATGTTGTCTATTTCAAATTAAAGTGAGACACTTTCAGTGGTATCAGCCACAACGTATCCCAGATTGAGGCAGGGTTGACTCGTACATCTCACAAATGACACATGGATCCTTGTGCTAAAGTATCAACACAATACAAATACATCTGTTCAGTTTTCTTTATGCCAGTTGTTTTTACTTAAAAGGGTGTCCATTTTAAAGAGAGCTTATATTGAGATCCAAGACGCCGAATTAAGGGTGAGATTGTCTCCAGAATCAAGGTAGGTGATCCTCATCCTTTTGTGAATTTCCGTGATATTTTATATATGCCGAATCTCCACTTGACTAATGTTGCGATGTCGGGTTGGGGGGCTGTCCGGGTTCTAGGGAGGAGGGTAGTGGGGCTGTCCGGGGTCCAGGGAGGAGGGTGGGGGGGGGGGGGGGGTTTAGGGGGGATGTTTAGGGGGATGTCCAGGGGGATTTCTGGGGGGCTGTCCGGGGTCCAGGGAAGAGGATGGGGGTGGGGTTGTCCGGGGTCTAGGGAGGAGGGTGGGGGGGGGGATGTCTGGGGGGCTATTCGGGGTCAAGGGAAGATGGTGGGGGCTATCCAGGGGGATGTCTGGGGGCTGTCCGGGGTCCAGGGAGGAGGGTGGGGGGGGGGGGGGGGCTGTCCGAGGGGCTGTCCCAGACACATTGGATGGTATTTACATATTTTCTTAAGCAAATTCATTCAAGGTTAAAAAAAATCAACATATCTTCTTCTAATAAGATAATCAATTTTTTAAATTCCACTAAAAAATTAAAATTTCATTAAAATAGACAAAAAATAAAGATAATGTGACCTACCTAATCACACATATATTCAGGCACAACAAATCAATAAACATCAAAGGTCAGTAATATCAGCCAAAAATGTAATGGATCAATCTGTCCCTCATCACCATCACTATCATCACCATCATCACCACCCTCAACCTTTTCCTCATCATCATACCCATAATCATCCCCTCCATCCTCCTCACCCTTATACTCAGCCTTAACCTCCTCATCGCTCTCCTCCTCCACCTCAGCCTCCTCCTCGCCCTCCTCCTCCGCCTCAGCCTCCTCCTTTGCCTCGGCCTCCTCCTTTCCATCGTCTCAACCACCACTAGAACGGAAACATGGTTCACCATATATAGAACACATAGATGACATATATTCATCACAAGAAGTGATGGCCTTTGGTGGATGTTTTGGACGTAAAACATCCATCAGTTTTATAAATGTAGTGTTTTCCCTAGCAGACTATTCTTCTATCTTTGTGGCCCTTTTTTCAGCCTGTTCTGAATGTTCCTTAACCTGCTGCAACTCGATGGTACTAAAAATTGTACCTGATGAGGGCCAATACCTCGTTCGAACTATACTATTCCCAGGTCGGCAGCGTAATCTACTAGGCTGCTCATCTCCCAACACCCTATATAAGTGATCGTTTGGCCCAAAATTGCCAGGTTCTTGGGAACCAAGGGCCTCTAAAGAAGCATGTTACAAATATAAATATATTATTAAGTTAAAAAATAGTGATTATAATTTTAAATCTACAATGTAAAACTTACAATCTCTTGCTCAGTCATTTCATTAACCGAACTTCCATCTTTCTTCTTTCTACTCAAGCAAAACAGTTTTTCTTGAGGCACACGTCCTTCTATATTCAATTTATGCATCTATATTGACATTTATGTAGAAAACCATAATTAAAAATAGGATAAAAAAAATCATATTAATTGCATAACTAAAATTATATAACAACTTTAGCAATCGAATAAATTATGGAGGAAGCAATAGAAAGTGCAAGTCGTAAAGAAAGATTATAAACTATCATACCTGCTATCTCTCATGACCTAGAATCGTAGTACGTCCCAATGTTTGGATGTATTTCTGAGCATAAATGTTTTATTTATTTCATCCAGATGCATCCTAAATAAAATTAAATAATTAGTATTAACAAAAAACATGAAAATTTTCATTTAAATATCTCTAATTTGATTAATACCATAAATTGGCTAGTCATCCAATGAGTAATCATCTGTCAGTACTATTCTAACAGACAATCATCCATGATAGGGACCACCTCTAACTCTGTGCCCACTCTACCACGCCAGCCAATGTACAACTCATGCTTACATGCTCTCCAAAGCTCACCTAACCCTTTAGACGTGCTGGCCATGCACCCTCACTGTCGGGGAAATTAAACCACAACTAACACCAAAATATTAATTCATATAAATACAAAAAATAATACATTGCATTAAATACAAAAGATTTTTTACCCATATCTCTGCCCAGACATTATCCTTGACTTAATTTGGTAGTTGTCTCCATGAGAGTGGTCTGACAGGAATGATGTCAGAGTATTTGGCAAGCGTCGCCAAAAAACTTTGACATTGCTGCTATAATTTTTCAATCATCTTACTATCTTCATTGTAGTCCACCATCAACTATGTGCAAAATTTACACACTGAATGCATGCGTGTACACCCCTGCCCATGCCTCTTATAAGTAGATGTATCTGTTATGAATGAAAAAAATATTTTATCAATACATGTTATAATGAAAATAAATAATGGTGTAACAATTTTTTAGGGTTGTATAAGTATACCTGCGGTAGTCTGATTAATGGGCACTATTGGATCCACAGAAACTGAAGGAACACCCTGTACAGATGGAGTGGGTCCCAATGTATGCTCTGTAGGGACAGCCTATGGTGGAGCAATAGTCAAAGAATATGGAATATAAAAGCCCGGAGGGAAGGAAGAAGAAGTAAAAGAATATGACAGGGATGGATGGGAAAATGATGGATGGGGAGTGGGAATCATCATCAGATATGGTATAGACGGGTGAGGAGGCTCAAATGTAATGGGTGGTGAAAACATGGGAGGGATAAATATCCCATGTGTCTTTAACAGCACACCAGTATCAGAATGTGGGATGAATGGTATGTTAGTGGGAGGGGCATGGTCTAATCGGGTACGCCGTCCAGATCATCTAGCTCCCGTACCACCCCCTCGTATGAACACACCGAATACTGGGACCACTACTAGGCTACTCATCAAATAACTGTTTCCTAATATATGGATCCTAAATTTTTTTAAAAAATAATAATCACATGACATTATATATTATTTAAATAAATATAATTGAAATAAAATACTCACTACAGGCACTAGTGGTGGAATGACCAGCTCAGCCATGCGACGACTGTTGTCCGTAATCTATTTTCATCACCTCTCTTTAATTGGTTTCATTTTCCTGCATATGAAAACAAATATGGAAGTAAAAAGAAAAGGATAACTAATGTGTAACCCAAAAAACAAAATAAATGAGAGGGAATAGGGGGATTCTTGGATAATTTAACTAACCATTTTTTTAGGTGATCTTGAAAAAATATATAATGAAGTCAATAAATTATACAATATGTAATAAAGAAATTTTATATCTAGTAGGATGATTATTTACTATGTGTCATCAGTCTATTAAAATCATGGAACATTGATTCTACCAGATTTATAAGTGGTGAAGCAGATGTCAAAATTAATGAAAAATTTAATTTCTTTAGCTCAGGTAGATGATGTAGGTTTTAATACATGTTTTACAGAAGAATACAAACCATCATGTTCAATACCTAGTAAAATGTTAAAGAGAGGTCTTAGAGTAATAAAAATTGTATAAAAATAATAGTTTAAGCATTGAAATTTTCACCAAGTTAGAAATGTTGGTTTTATAGGTTTAAATACAGCTCAATTCCGAATTTCAAAATGAAATTCAAATAAAAATTCCAACCAATAAACATTAAATATGCACATAATGGTCAAATTGGATACAACATATTTGTAATCAATATTAAATCAATTTGAATAGTACCAACCTTAACAACACAACTTGAGGTAAACCAAAAGAATTGAGAACATGGATGGATGATTATTTATATTTTCCACCACAACTTTAGGTTCACAATAAACTCTGAAAATTGAGCTATTAGAGTCATAAAAAGAAATAAATGGATTGGTTCCAATGGTAGTAGGGATAGTGTCAATTCCATCATCACCATCATAAAAAATATATCTTGGAATTACTTCAACTTTGACACCAAATTCTGGTCAAAGTTGGTCTTTGACATCAAAAACTTGTTTAGACATTGATGCCAATACATATGGTTCTTCGGTAGCAAGAGTTCGAGTCATATTAACTACTCTAAATCCATAATAATCAGTAAATGTGCCCTGTCTCATCATCGAATCAAACCAATGGCATTTCATCATTATGACTCATCCATGAGAGTAATAATACAATATTATTATTTTTTCAATGACTCCATAATAACCCACATTTTCAAATCGCAGTCTCTTATCTGATGCACTGGAATGACAATCTATTGTGGCCATAACCATAACACCATCATGTCGTGTTCTCATGTTCTTTGCTTGTTCAGTGTAAATAAATTTGTATCCATTGATAACAATTGATTTACAGTCACGAACCACTATATTAGGACCAATAGACAAAGATCTTATTTCCTCAAAGACAAAGTCAGTAGGAAAACACAATACCTAAAATATAAATGAATATTAAACTTAGTTAAATATTAATTTAATTATTTTAAATATTAATATATTTACCTTCAATTTTAAATGAGCAGAAAACTCTTTGCAATGAAATGTCTCCCTCCTTTCTCAAAGATAACGAACGATGCTTTCTATTTATCATTGTTTTATGTTCCCCATAGATAAAAATATGATTTGATTAATAGATATATATGAAAGATATACATATTCAATTTAGTTACCTGATGTAGTCATTGAAAAAATCATAGTTGAAAAAAACTGTGCGATGTGCCATCTCCTGCTCTTCAAGGCTTAATGTATTCAATGTATATGATCCAAGAATTCCTCATGTTTGAGGAAGTTATGGAAAACTAGGTTCAATTTTCTCATACTATTATTCTTCATTTCTCATTGGTCTGTTCGTTCTTGTAGTATGATCAGAAAAATACATTGAGCATAAATCCATATATTCTTGAGCCATGTAACCGTTCACGATAGAACCTTCGGGATGGTTCTTGTTTCAGACATAACAATGTAATGTTTACATATTTCTTTCAGTTGGGTACATCCAACAAAAATAAAAAGGTCCTCTGAGAAGTATTTTAGTGGGAATATGGATAGTCAGATGCAACATGCATGTGAAAAATTATGGAGGAAATATTTTCTCCAACTCACACAAAATTAATGGGGAATCTGTCAACATTTTTTTCAAGAATGAATTGGAAAACTTCTTAGCACAAAGATCTCTAAACAAATGGCACAACTGAATAACAATCACCCTTACATTATTGGAAAAAAGATGACAGATTTCTATTGGAATCAACACATGCAGAAGAACGTGATAATCATGAGTCATCAAAGATTTTTACTTCAAATCTTTTCTGTTGACCCATTTAGATATGTTTCTTGAATAGCCATCATGAACTCTAATAGTCTCGAATACTTCTAGAAATTGTTTTTTCATAGGTTTCATCACATAATAAGCACATGGAACATGCCATTTATTTTCACTAATACACACAGGATTCAATTATGGTATGATGACCCAATCCACTAAGTCACGCTGAGACCATAAATCATCCTTTGTCTTTCCCTTAAAATTTAGAAGTATATAATGAAAAATTTCACATATATTCTATTCAATGTGAATTACATCCATGAAATGATATAACAAATTGGTTGACCAATAATGAAAATCAAAAAAGATACCCATCTTCCTCCAATTGTAACAGGTTTCAGTGGAAACATTATTTCTCTTTCCAGATTTCATTTGACTCTCCTAAATAAAAAACTAAAATCTTTCAATTCATTAAGAACATCAGTTCCAAACATATGATGAGGTGGATCATTGGTCTCGATGGTATTATCAAATCATCCACAATTATCTCTATATGGATGGTCCATTGGAAAGAATTGTCGATGTCCCATAAAACTGAAACTGCAGCGATGTTTCAGTCTTCTAGATCATTTTTTCTTCATAAAAATAGAACATGAGAGTTTTATCTTCATGCTCCATCTATACATCATTGCATAATCCATAAAATCATTGATCGTCCACATAAGAGGAGCATGCATCTGAAATATATCCTTCGAATATGCATCGTATGTGCGCACACCCAAATCCCAAAGAAGTATCAACTCTTTTATTAAAGGTTGCATGTATATGTCAATATCAATGTCGAGATCAGGAGGGCTAGATAAGAGTATATTCATGAATGTGAAGGGTTTTTTCATACACAACCTTGGGGGAAGATTATAAATGTGTATAAAAACTAGCCATGTGCTGTGTGAAGTAAGCATATGCTCAAAAAAATTAAAACCATCGCATGAAAGACCCAACCTCACATTATTCACATCAGTTGAAAAATCAGTATATCGAGCATCAAATCTCTACCATGTAAATCCATCTGTAGGGTGAACCAACACATCATTAGTCTTCTTTCTCTCGGTATCATGCCATCTGATTTTTATTGATATTTCATATGAAATATGAAGATTCTAGAGTCTTGAGATCAATAGAAAGTGCCACATTACTTTCTATGGCACGTGGGATGGTGTTCCATCAGATTTTGACTTTGAGCGGGATGTGCCACATTTTATACTATCATTTCGTTCAGCGGTTTCCTCCCAGAATAAACTACAACCTTTCAGGAAAGCATGAATTTTGTTTCCTGAAAATCCGAGTTCATCAACAAACTTCCATGCCATATAGTGGTTTGAGGGAATATCTACATCATCTAGAAGTAAATACTTCAAGAAGGTAAGAATGTAATTGATTATTGTATTAGAAATCCCATACATAGTTTTCCCATGAAAAAATCAAATTAAAAATTCTAGTTTTTTCATTTTATCGCATTGTCGATATAATGAAGTCGTGGTAGCATCATTCATTTTTTTCACCCTGAAAATACCATAATTTTCATTAGATGAATCATCCATCCTCATATAAAAGTATTCTTGAGTTGAAATCCTTTTTTTTCATGATGACTAATAAACAGAAATCAGTCATCTAACAAATTCTCTAGTCCAGTCCTTTCATTTTGATCATCAGCAAATTGAGATTTCATTTTCTTCCCATTCTGATACCACACATAGTAGTTTGTTTGAAAACCATATTTGGTTATGTGGTAGATGACTTCTTCATGGGTCAAAAAGGTCTACCAACACAATTGGAACATGGGCAGTGTATGCGACCACTATCTGAAGCATTGTGAAATAAAAAATGTAAAAGGATCTCCAAATTGTTTTGAAAATCGCTTGAGATCCGATCAGTTTCATACATCCAACTTCTATCCATTATGTAAAAAGGAATTATTGTAAGTCATTTCGTCATAATCAATTCAATAAGATTGCAGTTTAATTTAAAATATATTTATGGAATAATGACAGTGATATTTCTAGATAGTGAAATAGATAGAGAAAGGATGGGAATAAAAGGATATCCTTATAACTAGCTCTAGGGGGTGGGGGTTGTCCAAGGGGTGGGGTGGTGTCCAGGGGGATGTCCAAGGGGGTGGGAGGGATGTCCAGGGGGCAGGGTGGTGTCCAGGGGGCTGTCGAAGGGGGTGGGGGTATCCAGGGGGTGGGGTGGTGTCTGGGGGGGGGAGGGGGGGGGGGGGGGTTGTCCAAGGGGGTGGGGCTGTTCGGGGGTGGGGGGGGGGGGTGTCTAGGGGGGCTATCCATGGGGTGGGAGGGCTGTCCAGGGGGTGGGGTGGTGCCGGGGGGGGGGGTGTTTGGGGGTGGGGGCTGTCCAGGGGGTGGGGTGGGGTGGTGTCCAGGGGGTTTATCTAGGGGAGGGGGGCTGTCCAAGGGGGTTGATGTTGTCTAGGGGGGATGTCCAAGGGGGTTGGGGAATCCAAGGGGTGGGGTGGTGTCTAGGGGGTTGTAAAAGGGGGTGGGGGGTGAACAACTCCCCTCCCTCCCTGGATATCCCACCCCCTCCTAAGTTAATTTTGTATAAGCAAATCCTCATCAATTTTATTATCCCATCCGACCATACCATACCACCCAAGGAATACCCTATAACTTAGAAATATCATAATGTTATAAACAATCCCATAGGACACAATCAATATATGGACAATATCATCAGCCACCCTCACCCACATCCCAACATAACACCCCTCTAGGTTGTAACCTTACCTTATAGGCCACAGGGAAACTCATATAAAAATTTCCAACTTACCAAACCCACTCAATAATATAACCCCAAAAAGTCACTTAGAAAATTATCCCTTTCAAACACATTCCATGTACTACATGAAAAAAATACTAATGATGTCATTATATATCTTTTTATGAAGAGGTGTCACTATAAAAAGTCTAGCAAGACAAAACCACACTAAGACAACATCTTAAATTAATCAATAGTGATAGCATGATAAATAATAAAAATCAATGAAATAGGTTATCACATTATACATTTAATCAATGAATCATATTTCTACTACACTATACATGAAATCCCCCATAAAACTAGATTCATTATACAACCAATTCCTCTCATAATTGAGATAACACAACCCTCAAGAAATAGAACCACAATTATTCAACACCTCAAATGGGTTTTCACTATCCACATGGCACATTAGAATGCCTTTCTATACAAATAGAAAGGATTACCATAAGAAGGAACTTCTACCCAAGGCCCCCATCACATTAAATAATGTAAAAACTCACTCTCATGATCATATCTTATAGAACGATCTTGTAGTAAGGGAACATGAAATTAGAAATAGAAATATAGGAAGAAGTAGACCACAGATATCTTGTTTAGGAAAAATTAAAATAGATAATAAACAAAAAAAGATGCACTACACTCCTCTTACAGATTAGAAATGTAGAAGTAAAGAATTACCTGATTGTTTTTAGAGAGAGCTTCGAGAGATACCTTGGGGTGAAGAGAGAGCATCAGGAGAGTGTTATGAGTGATTAGGTTTATGGATGCAATCGTGCAGAGGGATTCTGGATGTGCTACTATTTGGGGGAAACTTTCCCAATGACTTGTTGAAACCATTGGGAAATAGTGTATTTTTCAACGGTTTTTAAAAACCATTGGTATATATATAGCTTTTCCCAACAGTTTGAGTAAACCATTGGGAAAAGCTTGTTCTCATCCCATTATCCCAACGGTTTGAAGAAACCATACGTTGGAAAAAATTAAGTATACCAATGGTTTATTCAAACAGTTGGTATACAAGTGCTGGAAAAACACAATTTCCTAGCAGTGAATCTAAAATTACAACCAGACTACTCACCCCGACCAACCAAACCAGATGGCCAAACAATATCCTTATGACCCCGTGGGTCACTGTACAACACAGTGATCACTCATCACCCTAGGTTATCAAACTCAAGCTAAACTAGCATAAGGGATAAAAATAGAAAAGAACTATATGTGTGAGTATTAAAACTTAGTAGGCTAGACCGATAATATATTTCCCAATGCAATTCCTTTAAAATAAAATTAACATCAATTTCATGTTTTAGATACCAAATATAAAAGTTTGATTTTCTACACATTTTATTTAAAATAAAGTACAACCCATTTACCTAATTCATTTCTCCAAACCATGATCATTCCATTAGTGATACGAAAACCCTTTCAAGGGGAAATAGATGCTTATATTTTCAACTTTCACAAAAGTGGATAAACCACTATTATATTTTAAAAAATGTTTGATAAAACTTTTTGAAACCAACACATCACTTTCCAAGAAAAACACTACACAATAAGGAACTATAATAATCAAACAATAAGGGAAATATAAATAAACATAAAAGTATCTCATTCATCACTACAAGAAACTATGAGACAATAGACATAGTTGAACCCAAGTGATCAAGAAAAATCCAGAACATACCAATACATGAGATCCCATCCTTGGTAGCATTCCATACATGATGAAATTAAAACATCAAAACACCCAACCACCCTAACTCAGGATAGATTGAGGGGCCCAATCTTATAGCAATATACCCAAATATATCCACATACTATGGGAAAATGGTTATTATGTGACCTACCAGTGCTTTAATCATTCCCATAAAATTACCTCAATATACCAGGTTCCCCTATCTCTTATATATAATGAGGGTGAGCCAACCAATTCTAGCTGAGCATCAAATCAAAACATATATATAATAATAATTCACCACATGCCTTACCCCGAGTCGCCCCAAGGACCAATCTCATGACATATAATATTTAGAACATAAAGAGTCCAAACCAAGGAACTCTGATAATAGATCACAAGGATTCCAAAGCGATGAAATCTCATTCATTATACAATAAAATTCATGAGAAAAATTGAATTAAGGTTTTCATAATAAATATTCTCATCAATTTCAAAAAGTTTCCAAATAGGCCTTTAAGCATTAAAAAAACCAAATTTTATCATACATGTGATATATCCTTCAATATATGTGTAAACACACCATTTACCATTTTATTTTTTTTTTAAAATCTCTTTAAAACATTTCTATTATACTTTTAAGAAAAACCAATTCTTATAAAAGTTACAAATGGTCCATCCATTGATGAAATATGCCAAAACACCTTGAAAGACAACATTCTTATCTATAGAAAAACCAAAAACATAAGGGAAAACAATAAATGGAACCCAAATTTTTTTTAACATCTTAAAAATAAATATACAAATATAAACCATGGATTTTACATCCTAAATTACCCACAAAATCTAACCAGGAATTTAATCAAACACTTGGTGTGCACTATTTATCACAACAACTCTATTTTCATAAAAAAAGGAATAAAACAAAATTTTCACACCAAAAAATTAAACCAAGTATCATACATATATATTTTTTAATAAAGTAAGGTGAAAAATTCATAAAACAAATGATTCTTGAATTTAAAAGGAATGTGCATTGGAAAACCTACCTCAGATCCAGGGAGCAGCGACAACACACCACAGAAAACGCTCTATGAGGGTTACAAAACCCTAGATCTACCAAGATTAATCTTAAAGGAAAAAACCCCAAACATAAAAAAGGGTAAAACCAAAACCTAGGGTGACATGACCATGGGGAAAAAGGAAACCCAAGAAGAAAAAAAAGAGAAAAAGGGAGAGGTAGATGAGGGGACAAGACTACGTTGAAAAATCTAGCCAAAACCATGATGATTTTGCTTGGAATCACCATATATGGAGGTGTGAAGATTTTTAAAGATGGGAGAGGTCCCTTAGTGAGGAATGAACTTAGTGGGAGATAAAGGGAGGGTTTTGGATTAAAATACCAAAAGGGGTATAATTGGAAAACCCAAAAATTAAAACCCGGGCGAGTCACATGGTTTACCAAATCATGTAGTAACCATGTGATAGCCACTATCCGCCGATGGATGGATTCATGGTTACCTGGGATTCGAAAATATGTTTTCTCAAACCATGTGGTAGTAATGGAGTCAATTCTGTAACCTACCACATCATGGACTGGCCACATGGTTGGCCATAACCATGCGGAAACTGTGCGCCAGGGTTACCCAATGCCAAAATTCCATGATTTCCCCAAAAATTCTCAAATGAACCATGGATAAAATATGAGGGAAATAATATTAAAATAAACTCTTCAAAAGATAACCCCCATCACACTCGATACATGAGAAAAAGGCTAGTATTACCCTCGAATTGAGACATAATACAAAACCTGAAAAACTGGGTGTGTAAATTCTCCCCACCATTAATGATTTCTTCCCCCAAATAGCCTCAAAACCTTCCAGTTGATAGATAAATTCCTATGGATTACATATTGAAATGACCCAACCTCTTGATCTTGGAACACTTCACCCACCAATATTGGAACTCAATCCTCTTCCCCAAAATGAAACAACAAGACATTACCACCACCCGAGATCAACGACAAAGATCAAAACCACATCCACAACCAATCCAAGAACTAGATCATTTTAACTTCTCCAAAAAATCCCAGAACTCACTCAAACTAAAGAGGAAGATAAGAAATCAATATATTCCAAAGAAAAAACTCATCCAGACTAACATTGAGACTAAACGAGAAATAGATCACTAGCAAAGGGGAGGCCTGAACAGACTCCCCACAATAGGAATCAACTAGAACCCAAAAAAATCTTAGGAGAAACTCCATGAGACCTATGGTGGGCCTCCCCACCATTAATAACAAACTAACAAAAAACAATAATTCAACATGATCCAAAATTGAGCCTTTTTAGCACATGCCAACCAAAAATACCTTTCAACGACCTATCATCCCAGGATAAGAAGAATGAAACATGAACATTTAAACAACCCATATCTGAATAGAGGGAATAAATCTGAGCTAAAACTCCCTATACAGACCAAAAAATACCACCACATGGGGAGGGGAGGGTAGGGCCTAATGATAGGACCATTGAATCACAACTGAAAACAACCTACCACTCCTTTCCTAAGGACTATTAAAATCCAAGACTGCACCCAATTCACATAGGCGGCCCACACAAAGGTATTAATAGGAATCTAAAATTTATAGAGAAACCATAATAGAAACATAGGAACTACCTCACCACAATGGTAAGGGTACAATATTAACCAAACATACCACACTCCTAGGACTCCTCACTATATGCCAACTTCACTATGATACCATTAGCTAGAGCTCTGTTGGTTGAAGCATATCCTACATCGAAGACAAGATTTGGTAATCCCAATAGGAAAAATGCACCACTTGTTTAGAAATAAGAGAAATTATAATTTCTGTAATGGAAACCACACTTTCACTTAAAATAGGAGTTCAGAAAAGACCCAAAATATCCCTTACATTTCAAAAACCAAGACACCACTGGAACAACCACCACAACAAAGAACCCATACACTAGAATAAAACTTATAAAAAGAAACATGAAATGAGCCCCCAAAATCACATCACTTATAAGGATTTCCTCCATTATGATTTATAGAAATACACCGACAGAATCTCAAAAAGTGTCCCAATCAAATACTAGCATGAAAGGGATTGGGAGCATTTGGACACGACATCTTCTTGTGACCTAGCTGGCCACACTGGTAGCATATAAAGACCTCATAACCAGAAGGGTTTGATGAAATATCCTGAGGCCTTTTGATTCCATGACCCACTCCATCAACTTACATACACTTTCTCATCTTCTTACTAGTATATTACCCATTGTTACTAGGGATTTAACGAGGTAGGACCACCTCGAGCACTCCCTCCACCACAAATTCTACATGAAAAGCTTGCCTCACTAAATTTGAAAAACGAAGGTAGGTTGAACTATGAAACATTAGAAATCAGATCAGAACAATGTCCAATCTAGAAAAACTGATCCTTTATAGAATTATCTATAACATACTATAGAAGGTAAGGAACTGTGTCTATAAACTGATGGAAATAATCTGACACCGATCTATCACCCTGTTCCAAGTAACCCATCTCCATTCCCTTTTCACCATTTCTTTCCCAGAGAAATACTGACGAATGAACAAATCCTTGAAGAACTACCAAGTAAGGTCTTCACAGTCTTGTTCTGAGATACCAACTCCCACCACTTCCACGGTGAACCTTCATGCATGAAATTTGCAAACATTACCTTCAACAACTCAAGAAACTTGATGAAGCTAAAGTTCTTTTGATATCTCACTTACAATCTTCTGTTGCTAGAGGATCCACTTGATCATAAAATATAGGTGGATCTAGAATTTGGAACTTGAACACAAAATTATTAGGTGGATAAACTGAAAGTTCCTCTAATGGCGAATCACCTGTGACTACACTACGATCACCCATTGAAGCTCCATGGGGACAACTGCTAAATAAAGAAAAGACAGGAACCATATCAATGCCAACTCAAAAAAACAATCCTCAAGAATGAACATAGTATAAGAGACCAATTATGAACATAAGAAAACAAGCCATTAATAACATAAAATATACCCATTTTGAAAACGTTTTAGTTGCAAGAAAAAACTTGGAGGATTTTCAGGATAACAAGTGGTGTTCCATTGAGTCTCAGTTACGTTCACATTTCCATGCCTCCCCGGGCACCCATTCACCATGACATACCAAGCATCCATACACATTCCCATATAAAAATATTCATGTGATCACCCATAAAATTATAAAGGGTAAAACAAAACAACATTAATTTTCAAAAAACAAACCATTCTACCCATTTTAAAATCATGAACCTTCCAACGGCTCACTAACCACCAAGTCAAAAATTCATTTTTCATATTCCACACAAAAATCCATTTCATCATACTTGAAAATGAAATACCACCTATTTCCATCAAAAATACTTTTCCTTTCATTCAAAATATTTTCCAAAAATTCAAAAATCCCATTTCATCAATACCATTTGATCAAATCCCATTCCCTTTTCATTCAAAAAAATTTCAAATAAAACACACCGTTTCAAACAACCATTTTTCTTTTTCAAAAATTAACCAAATCCTCCATTCATAATATGCTATACCGAAAGATTCACTTTAAAAAATCCAACTTTCTAAAACCTTTCATAAACTAAATTATGAAAATGCATTTTCCACTTTTTAAAATGAAACCATTCCATTAAAAACCATTTCTAAAATTCCCACACAAGGATTTTACAAACAAGAAGATCCATGGAGACCCACACGAGGGAACTATTATCGGTGGGTGAATTGACCATATGGTTGGTGGCCATATGACAAACACTCCACCAAAAAGGGAGCCTTTTAGGACCATGAAACTAACTCCAAATGGATTTATAGGCCCTATGATCTCATAAAGACCATTGTACCAACTCCCTTATCATATCCCAATGACCAAAAAATTCCTAAAGACCCAAAAACTAACAAAACTAGACTTCCCATGGAAACCAGAGGATCAAAATGAGAAAGAGTTCATAAAAATATACTAGAACCTACCCCTAGAGTCCCAAAAAACATTCTCCATCTACCTTGACATCCCCAAATAACAAAGGGTGCTCTGAAAAGAAAGGCCCTCTAAGAGAAAATCTTCTCTGATACAATTTTTTTCACAACCCAACTAGGGTCAACCCTAAACCAATCACTTGATCCGATCCATGGAAAGGCCCTAAGGGAATTCTAAATCTCCATGGGCTGGTAAATAGTTCTATGTATCAAGAGAGTACATAAGGGAATGATTTCAACCTATAATAATATTGATACCAAATGGTGGAAATATGAATAAAACAATTTACTCTAAATAAAACTGAACTGAAGATCTTTTATACAAAATCTGAAATTATAACTAGAGTACTCAACAAGAAAAACCATACTAGACAACCAGAAGATCTCCTTGTGATCCCATTGGTTACTCTCCAATACAACAATCACTTGTCTCCCAAGGTGATCTAACTCATGTCGAACCAGCAAAAAGGGCTAAAAATAGAAAAGTACTATAGGTGTGAGTATCAAAAATCAGTAGACTAGATCGATAATATATTTCCAAATACCCTTCCTTTAAGATAAAAGAAACATAAATTTCAAGTTTGATCTACCATATATAACACTATGATTTTATACACATTTTACTTACAAAAAGTACAATCCATTACCCTTATTCATTTCTCAAAACCAAACTCATTACATTAGTAATACCAAAACCCTTTCAAGTGGAAGGTGATTCTTATATTTTGAACTTGCAAAAAAGAGGATAAAACACTATTTTATTTTAAAACAATTTACATATACCTTTTTAAACCAACACATCACTTTCCAGGAAAAAAACTACACATGAAGAAACTATAGTAATCACACAACAAGGGAAATGGAAATAAACATTCAAGTATCTCATTCATCACTACAAGAAACTAAGTGACAATAGACATAGGTGAACCCAAGAGATTAAGAACTATCTGGAACATAATAATAAATTAGACCCCATCCTTAGTAGAAATCCAAACACGATGAAATAAAAATACCCAAACGAAAACCATCCTAACTCAAGACAGACCAGGGGGCCCAATACCATAACAATAAACCCAAATATATCCACCTACTATGGGCCAATGGTCAGTACGTGACCTACGCATGTGCAAATAATTAACATAAAATTCAATCAATATTCTAGGTTCCCATTTATCATGTATATAATGGGGGTGAGCCAACAGATTTCCACATAGCTTCCAATCACAACACACACACTCACACACACATATAATAATTCACCACATGCCTCACCTAGAGTCACCTAAGGACTAATATTATGCCACAAAATATTTTGAACACAAAGATCCCTAATTGAGGTACTCTGGTAATGGATCAAGAGGATTCTATAGCATGGAAATCCCATCCATTATACAATATAAGGCATGAGAAATATCCAATAGAGGTTTTTATAATAAACATTTTCATCAATTTTACAATGTTTCTAAATGGTCATTTAAGCATTAAAAAAACTTTTATCTAACATGATATCCATCCTTCAAAATAGGTGTAAATACACCATTTACCATTTTAAACCATTTAAAAAATCTCTTTAAAACATTTCCATTACACTTTGAAAAAAAACTATTTCTTACAAAAGTGCCAAACTTTCCATTCATCGGCAACACAAGACAAAACAACTTAAAATCCAACATTAATATCTTAAAAAAAACAAAACCAGAAGGAAAACCTATACATGTAACCCCAAAAACTATTTCTTATCTTTCTAATAAATTTAAAAATCTAAACCATGCATTTTAAATCCTAAATTACCCAAAAAATATAACTGGTCATTTAATCAAACATTTGGTGTGTGTTATTTATCATAACAACTCTATTTTTCATAAAAAAGTTATAAAACACAATTTTCACACAAAAAAATTTAATCCATGGATCATAAAGTTACATTTATTAATTAATGAATGTGAAAAAAATATAAAACTAATGATTCTTAAATGAAAATTTAAAGTGCATGGGAAAACCTACATCTGATCCATGGCGTAATGACAACAGACCACTGAAAATGTTCCACAAGGGTTCTACAACCATAGATATACCAAGATGAACCCTAAAATAAAAAAATACCAAAATAAATAATGGGAATACCAAACCCTTGGTCGACATGACCACCAAGAAGAAGGAAACCCATGAAGAAAAGAAAGAAAGAGGGAGAGGGAGATGGGAGGGGAGGTTTACCTTGAAGAATCTATCCAAACCATGGAATATTTCCCCTTGTAATCACACTAGATGGAGTTGAGAGGATTGAGGAAGAGAGGAGGGGTCCTCTATGGATGAACGATCTGAGTGGGAGAGAAAGGGAGGGTTTTGGATTAAAATCTAAAAGGGGGGTATAATGGGAAAACCCCAAAAATTAAAACATGGGCAAGTCGCGTAGTTAGGCTTCACGGTTTAATAATCCATGTGGTAACCATGTGATAGCCATTTTATGTGGATGGATTACCAGAAAATTACCTAGAAATCGACCGCATGGTTTTCCAAACCATGTGGTAGTTGTGTGGTTGGTTATGTAACCTAACGAATGGTTTCCTGGACTAGACGCATAGTTGGCACCAACCATGCACCAGAGTTTTATAAGGCCAAACTTCCATGGTTTCTCCAAAAAAATCTCAAATGAACCAAGGATAAATCATGGGGGAAAATACAGACAAATAAAAGCTTCAAAATTAACCCCTTCATACTGTGAACCCAAGAAAAATACCGGGATTCCCATCGAACCGGGACATAATCCAAAACTTGAAAAACCTGGTGAGACATAGTGACACATGAATATATGCTTTCCCCATTTTAGTTTCCCAATAAGAACACCAAAAGTGTATAAATGAATAAGTTACTTGTATCAATCAATTAATTTTGAAAAAAAGTATATTCATTTTGGCCTAAGAAAGTTTCTACATACATCAAATATTCATTATAGCCTAATTATATTCATATACAGGGTATCATGAAATATTTTTTGGATGTTAAGAAAGTTCATTATAATTATTATCCATACCACAAAATTTTGGAACATATGATTTAAGAACGTTTTGTCTTTAAGGATTATATTTATAAGTATATAGGATAATTTTTGATAGATTTGGAGAATCCTATATTTAATGAAACATGAATGAGAGTTATTATTACTCTAATATAAAATCATCATGAGGAAAAATTCACATTAGATAAAAATTCTTTGTCGTATGACTCCAAACATCACAATAAAAAGTGAATGATATATGAAGATACCCAAGAATAAAATAAATAAATATTTCATCATTATATATTAATATAAAAAACATATAAAATTATACATGATCAAGGACCATAAAGGATTAGTTTATTTGGATGCTAAAGACATAATAATTTTATTTCATAAATTAACATCAACATATCTCATAAATATCTTCATATTAGTACACATCTCTACAAATGATACATAGAACCTTCCATAAAAACTTGGGGAATAGAAATATAATAATGTATGAGATTAGATGTATCACCCCAATACTTTACTATATTTTACTTCAGGTTTTGTTGATATCTTGGCAATACACACAACACCCTATTTAAACAAAACATTATTTAGTCAAATTTTTCTTAGTCAATGATATTATAAAACTTTTAGAGAGTTTATATAGTAAATTTATATATTATATATCAAAAAGAAAATTTTTATACTCATATAATATATTATAGATAGGTATAAGATAAGAAAAACCAAATATTACATATAAAATACTATATTATTATAAAGGTAGTTTTGCCACCTTTTAATGGAGAACCCATTTTAAATCTGAATTTTGAAACATTAATTGATTTAATATGTCAAAATAAACTTCATCCTTTAAATAGAAAAATAAAAATTAGGTTAGGGTGGATATTTTATATTTTTCAGAAACATATCATTTTTAATGAATAGTAAGAAATACTGAATTTTAGTTCAAAACTATTTTTTCATATAATTTATTTATAAGGTTAAATAATAATTTTAATAAGTACTAAAGTTTAGTTATATAATATTTTTATCAATTAAAAAAATTTATTTCATTATAATCATGTTCACTATTAAATTGATTATAAAAACAAAGCAAACGTTCAGACATTTTTACTTTAAAAGAAATCCTGCATTGTCATCCCATCTGTGAGATTAAATTTAAATTAATTTATTCCGATTATTTAATTTTAATTTGAAAAAATAGATTCAATATTGTGAATCATAATAGTATATAATGTTTAATACGACCATTTTTTTTAACCAAAAGGATTAGTGAATGTGATAAAAATTAATTGTAATGATTAAGGTTAAATTAAGATTAATAAGGGACTAAACCTTAAACTTATGGCCCAAAACGACCTATAAACTTATACAAGAGATATTTTATGGCCTTATTTAGACTATATACTCTATTGGATGGAAATTGGTACATTATTGTATCCAATTTTAACATGAAAAACGTGGGAGTAATTCCTTTTTCAAAATATTACAAGAGTACCACTCCTCCTCAACTATAAAAGGCCACAAATTCTCCCCATTACTCACACCTGAAAAACCAATTAGGTTCAAAAAATATCTACCAAAATATCTTCCCAAAAAACCCTAAAATATAACTTGAATCATCCCTTTGTATATAAATCATTTCATGTTATCCCTTTGGTATAAACCAAAAGGAGTTACCTGATTTTTTAGTTAACATTTTCCTACGATCTCTTTTCGTTCATTTACTCCTACACCCATTCAATTATTTTTAAATAATTATTATACGATGAAACTAGTATAATAAATATACTATGATTGTTTTTGTATTAATTTATTTTCCAACACCAACACACTCTTCCATCTAATTGGTAACGAACCTAATATTTACATGTACGATGAACTACCACCTCCCGAAAATGATGATTGTTCATTTTTCCTATTACCACCCCTCATGGTGGTGATTATGATAGAAAATATGTTTATATATGATATATATGATATATATTAATTATTTATACTTATTTTATTATTTTATAACACATACATTTAATACATTATATTTTGTGTTAATTCGATACCATTGTTTGAGGAAGTGGGGACTACTACCCCCTCGAGGCAGTGTGATTTGTTCAAACTATACATGGAATGTATTAAAGATAACTTAAATAAATATATTTGAATTAAATTACATAAAAATTTTACTATAATTATAATATACATATTTATAATTTACTTTTTATTCTTTTAAATATAACAATTAAATGAATGTAGTGTTCATGAGTACGTACGACCTACCTTCTCCAAGAACGGTGCACTTGATTTGTTATCTTCAAATATTATAAACTATTATAATTACATATGTTATTAATATATAATATAATTCATTGATGTTTTATATTATTTATATGGTTAAATCATGATATAAGTAATAGGAACAATAAGTAACAAGTTAAAACTTACTCGAGAAAACATGGTAATTAACACCCAATAGTGAAATTAATGAAAGTTAGCTGACAAATGTATAATGAGATATTGTAAGAAGTTAATATATGGTATTATAAAAATTATTATGGTTATTATATCATTTATTAACATATTTTATACCACTATATAAGAGGATAAATACCAAACAACAAAAAGGAAGGATAAAGTAAGAGATTCTTGTCTTACTTTTCTTTCCGTGAGACATACGCCATATACACCACTTAATTTTTTTGTGTAGTACTTCCCCTTTTCATACATTATATCATGAATAATTTTTATTAATTTTATGTAAAACTTTCCTTCATGGGAATTATGATTTAAACGTTTCAAGTGTTATGGGACACTTTGGGATGTTTAAAGATTATTTTCCAAATGTTTGTAATGATTATCTTCGAAATCTCACTTTATTTTGTGATTGTTAACCTTATTTGAGAAATAATAACTTTATTATAATCATTTTAATTGGAAATTACCTTGAATATCCATATTCTCACACAATGGATATTTTTATTTCCTAAAAAGTATATCATTTTACAAATGGTGTTCACTTTTACAGTTATTTGATTTACTGGGGAATTATTGATAACTTTGTATCTTGTATTCAATACAGATACATTTTATAAGGCCTAAAATTCTTGAATATGAGGAATGATTTGGATAGGTATGAAATAGGTGGGTCCTGATTATAGATATCCCCTTGAGACATCGATAGTCTCTTGAGATTAATCATTTGGCCAGATCATATGGGTTTTTACCAGATATGTTGTAAACTTTCTTGTGAAAGGTCTTGATGATAAAGGTACCATGTAACTATAAAACAAGAAATACAATAATTAATAATTTAGCTCAATTAGATTGAGTTATTATTCATCCATGAGATTTTTTATTAACATATCTATGGATACATTTTATTCTCAGTTTATTGATTTAGATGGTATGAGTTTCAGTTTCTTACCTTGCCATATTGATATTGCCTTCTCTAGTTATTTTAATGGAATGTGTTATTTTTTATTTACCTTTCCATGATAAGTTATTACTGTTGATTCATTATTTATTCTTCTATACTTACCATTACTGAGCATTTGAGCTCACCCTTTTTATGTTTCTTTCCCCAGGTTATAAAGAATAAATCAATAAATAAGCATTCAAGGATAAAATTTATTTATTTTTATTATGTATTATGCTTGTATGTTCTATTTCCCAATGTAATATGTGTATTATGTATGTAATATAGACTTCCAAGATTGCTAAAATTATCAGTTTTCAGGATTTGATACCTTATAATCATTCTAATGTAATAAAATAATCCATCGAATCTGAGTTACTAGGTTAGGGCGTTATAGTTGGTATCAAAGAAAGTTTAGCAGCATCCTTTGAAACTAGATTTAGAAAAATTAGATTTGGGAGAACAACCCTAAGATTGACATTGAGGGTAAGTATACGAGAACATTCAATACTTTTGGTAAGTTAGTGATTATGTTGGTATTCCTAGAAATTCATCCCTGTTTAGATACTACAAGTGTACATGGTTCTGTAGGAGATGTACCTAGGCATAAAAACTCTGACAAGGTGTTCTTGGTTGACTCAGGGTAACTTGGTACAAAAAAATGGTCCTTACTACAAACCTAGTTATACTCCCATGGGATATTCTTAGGACAATTCACATTCTCTTTACCTAGCATTATGATAGATTTAAATGTAAACATACTCCCAATGTAACCAAAGTTATGAATTATGATGCATTTATGTTGAGTGTTATACCATATTTTAAATTCATGATTATGATCTAATCCAGTATATGAACTTTTTTTGGAAATGGATCCTAAAAGGACGTGTCACACCCAGATTTCTAAAATAGTTTTTATTTATAAATTTTATTATTTTTACTCTCTTTTGAAATTTTTTGTTGAAGTGCGGGCCGAACCCGATTAAATTTTTTACTTTATGATAATAAATGAATATTTTATGCGTGGCGGTGTCTGACGCATGGGTGGGATATGGTAGAAGCTGTACGACTTCACCTTGGTCATCGTGTAACCTCACTCGGTTCACCGCACGCCTTGCCCGATGGTCAACTAATGAAATAAGATGAATTAAAAATGGTTCAAATAATAATAATAAAAATATTAATGTCACTAGAGATTATTATTATTATTTTCTTAAATAATAATTTAATTGAGAGTATTATTATTACTATTTTTACTTAGTGCATTTTATTAGGCTGATCATTGTATAGTTTATTATCTAGTTTATTATGTTTGTTATTATTATTGTTAATGTTATTAATGTGTTTATTATTATATTTATTATTACAGTTAACATTTTAATTTGGTCTATATTATCAAAATTATGGTGATAATTATAAAATTATTAACTCAACATTATTATTATAATATATATATATTTAGTGGCCTAAACTATATATTTTTTAGGTTCTATTTTATTTATTTTCTTTTAATCTTTTATTTTCTTTTCTTTTGTCTCCTCTCTTTTTTTCTATTTTCATTCCCTCCCTCTTCCTCCCCCCACTCTATCTAGTTGCACCCCCTATCCCTATGACCCGATTGGCCTACTTCGATGACTCCCCCATGAACCCTCGCCCCGCCTTTCTCCCACCCGGAGACCACCTCGCGCAGGCCTCCTCTCCATGCACACCATCCCTTGACTTCACTCATGCCGTCGCATCAAGCCGCACCACCCTTCCAGCTGGCCTTCCCCTCACGCCACATCCCTACCCTCCTCGCCCGCACTGTCTTCTAGACCAATGTCCTCCCGACCAGCCTACTCGGCTCACACCGCCACATGGACTCCCTTCGCTAGCGACTCCCCTCAGATAGCCTTCAGACCAGCCATTGACGACCTCTCTCAGCCAGCCTTTGAACCATCCACACCTCCCTCCTCCAGCATCCATGAGCTCCCCGCCTCCCTCTTATGACTCTGCCACCTCACACGCCTCCCACCAGTAGTTGATTCCTTCTTTTTGGTAGATTTTATATTTAGGGTTTTGCTTATTTTGTCTTTTTTTATGCGAGTAATCCGATATCCTGTTTTAGGGTTCTCTTTGCATCCCTCATGGTGTGACTAAGGTGTGATTGAAGTTTTCACACCAATTTTGAGGTTTCTTACACCTGATATAGGTGGTTCCATGCCTTTTCATCTTTTTAGATAATTTATCTAGTTTTTTAGAGAATTTTAATTTGTTATATGTTTTAATTACATTGCACAAACTATGTTTTAGAATGTTTTTTTGCATACTCATTGGATGAAATTGGTTTTCTTGAATAAAATAGTATTCTCATTCATATGTGTGTTGTTGTATAAATGTTTGGTACTGTTTAATGAATTTTTTGGGGTGGTGTGAAATATTTTTGGAAATTTTTTGATATTCACATGCGATGGAATTTGGGAGACCTTTTAGAATGGTCATGTTTCTCATGTGAGTATTGATTTGAGAATTCTTGGAAATGTTCAATTAATTATTTTTGGTGTGCAAAGGATGTTTTGGTAGTAATTTAATGTGTGTCTCTGCTAGAAATGAACTTTTCTTTAAAATAAATTGTTGTGTATGTTGGGAAATGCAATGAGTTGTTTTATAAAACTGTTTTACATGTTCGTTTTTTGGTGCGAAACATGGTTGGAAGGGTTTTTAGAGTTATTTGGTAGGTGGGAAATACATTTTCAAGGTCTTTGGGGTGTGTTTATATTTAAATGGAGATTTTAAAGGGGAAATAAAGCACTTTGGGTGTGTTTCCTTGTTGTGCACTTTTGAAATTTAATTGAAATTTTTTGAATAATGGAAAACATTTTTTGATGTGGTTACCATGTGTGTTTGGTTTTAATGTGACATTGATATATGGAGGCAAGTGATTTGAAAATTGTTTTTCTACATATTATTGGGTATGTTTATTTGTGTCGGACCATGTTTTATTATTTAAATAATATTTTCTAAGTTGTGCGAATTGTTTATGCTATTTTTTGTGTGTTTCCAAATTGGAATTTTTGAAACAACTAAATAATGGAAAACATATTTTGGAAAGGTATTTTGGTGTGCGTGTGTTTTTGAAATGTTGTTTCTACCATGAAAGTGGTGGATTTTGTGTGTAAGGTCTTATTTGGCCCATGATATGAGAAATCATTATACTATGTGAATGTGAAACTTATATGAGCACAAGGGAAAACCTCGAGTATCTAGGTGGGCAGACTAGAACTAGTGCGCTATTGATCCGGAGGGGTATCTTCCCTATTTCACTAAGCTAGATTAATTATTACAACACTAACTAAACATATTATTTCTTGAGGGTCGTGGTTTCTAAGCCATGTTTACTAAGGGTTGTGGTTTCAAAGACATGTTTACTGAGGTTCATGGTTTCTAGGCCAAATTTCACTAAGATATGAGGTTTTAGGGTCCCACTCGAGCTATATAAACCTTAGGGGATTTACCCATAGTGCTTTACCATCCATCACGTGGTGCCTTCTGTCAGCATATAGAGGATCACTTATGTGTGCATGTGTGAGTATGTGTGTGTGTGCGCATAATTAATTCTTCTCTTCCTCTTTAAAATAGTGTTTGTAAAATGGTTTATCTTAGTGTTTTCTTTTTTCATTTAGCATGAAAATGTTTTATTTTAAGTGTTTTGAAAGTATAATTTTGAATAAGCACATTAAATTGTTTCTTGGATGTTGTGTGCATGGAATCTTTTCATTGGGTGGCATCCTACTGGGTCTTTCGCTCACACCCTGTATACAACTTTGGGTGTATGTAGAACTTGTTTCTTGTGTATTCCGGTTTGTGACATCATGCTCAGTGATGGTGGTTCAGATGTTTTAGGTCTTCGCGTGTATCTTGGTGTTGGTAGCTTGGAGATGCGGATTCTCATGCCACTTTGAGGTTGGTATTGGAGTTTAGTTCTCTATCATTGTTGTTGTTCACTTTGGTTTTTTAGTTGATTTGTAGAATTGGAACTATTTATTGTTTAAAGGAATGTTTGGTTGTATGTTCTAGTCTTAGTTTATTTATCTTGTTAGTTTTTTTCTACGTCTTGTTTCAGGTAAATCATTCCCATGTATTATTTTGATACTCGAGAACTTGTGCCAGCCCATGGGGATCAGGAACGTCCTTCGAGCCATGTCATGGACCGGGTCGGGAGCTAGGTCGGATGGTGTCCCGGCCTAGTTCATGAAAAATGGTATCAAAGTGGGCCAGATTTTCTCTCTTGTGTCATGTCCCATTGGGATAGAGTCACAGTAGACTGGAGTTAAGGTTTTCGGAACTCGACATTCTAGCTACGAGCAAGGTGACAGGCTAGAACACCTCATGGTGGGACTCGAGTTAACAAAGTAAGTTGAGGTCTATCTAAATCATTGGTCCATGTGGTTAATCTTGTTTAGGGGAAATTAAAAAGGAGTAGGGTCGGTGGTCCTAGTGAGCTCGCAGAGTCTGGAAAGCCATGTGGAGCTGGGGACGCTGTCCCAGAATACCCTCCGTGGTGGTGGCGTGACTGGCGTATGGCTACCAACCATATGTTCTAGTCACCCACTGACACTAGTCTCCCCTTTAATAGTTCCTCATCTCTTTGTTTTGAAATCATGGAAATCTAGTTTGTAAGTAAAAAAATTAGTGTTTTAATAATTGGTGGTTGTGGGGTGTGTCCTTGTATTTTGGGAATATTGGATATGGGGCATTTCGATCCTAGAATCATTTTTGACTGATTTTTGTCTTGGGTTTGAATTCTTGTTTGTAAGTTGGTGTGCAATCACATGGTTAATGGTTTCTTTTGAAAAGTTCTTTGGGAAGCCCTTGCAGCGATTCTCCCTGCATGTTTAGTGTCTGCTTGCAGTATGTCTTGGCCATTGCACCAATTTGATTGGGTCCATGGTTTTCTTTCTTGACTAGTGTATTCCCCAAAAAGCGTTAACATTTATTGAAGTGCGGCGAAAAGTAATTCGTAACTGGCTGACCCTCCAGTTGATTAAAGAAAGGACTCTCCATTTTGAATGATAGTTATAGGTCTATTCCATTTTCTTCTCGGTCAAGAGGATCCTCTCACAGAAGGATGAAAGACGAGGGGGAATTGATATGAGTTTTGTTCACTTTGATTTGTCTGAGTCGTTGGGTATGAAGTTTGACACCATTACATCAGAAGGTTCCCCCCCAAAAAATGGTGAAAGGAATTCTAGTGGGGAAGGGTGAAGGAAGTTTAGAATTATCAACGATGACCGATGTCTTGAAAGGTTTGTAGTGCTTCCATCAGCCTCAAAGGTCATGTTTGGTGACACCTTGTAGTGTGAGTTCTCTTTGAAGAGTAAGGGTGTATTTCATAGAACCCTTCGAGAATCCCTGTTTTCATATGATTGCGCTATCCTCTTAGGGAGTTCTACTTTTTCTGTTCAGAGGGGAGTGTTCTTCGTGCGTCTTTCCATATTAAGTTTCCTGGTTAAGGTGAATAGGTGGTGCATGTGAATCATCTAATCCCCTATTTTGGTGGATGGTGTCGTGGGGGAATGTTTGAATGTCAGGTTATGTGGAGGTTTTTGGAATTGTCTCGATTGTGGTGTGGATATGTGCAACACCAAAGGGAGAAGCTCTATTTGGGAGTCTCCAATACCTGACTGCAAGGCAGGAGATGCTTCAAACATTAGGGCTCCAGCCATAGGCCTTGGAGGGAAGCTGGCGTGTGGTCAGGATCCCTGTGATGGTAAGAGACCCCAACATTATTTATATCATTAGTACTGAAGGTGAATGAGATTTAAATTATTTCCTGTTGTTCTTCCATTCTGAACGACTCGTCTTGGTGCGTAGGGTCTCCCATGGATATGAGGAGGCGTGGTTATCTCATTACCAAAGTTCCGAGGGGTTTCATCCCATCGAATGTAATTGCATTTAGTGGTCCTTGTTGGGTGTGTTGGGTAAATCAGTCTCATACTTGAATAGTGATCGCCTAGGAACGTGAAGATGCTGGTCGGTCTTAGGTTGCTGTTTTGATGCCCTAATTGTTTGGCCCATCCCTCCCTGCCCCTTGCGGGGGAGTGTTTGGCCACTGTCCATAAATTTTCAAGGTTTTGTATCCTCTGTCAGCTATAATGGTGGGTAGACCTGTGATAGCCCTCGCTCAAATATCTCTGGAGAAAACCAGTGTTGGTATTTTGGTCCTATTCCAAGATGTGACTTGGTAGTAGGTGATAAGAGTGTTCTTGGTATATTATTTGATCTTGTTTGTACCTTCCAAAAAAATGGTGGGGTTTTTGTTCTATGGTACTTGAGGTGTTTCAGTTTGTGAGGTTGGTTTCTATGGGTTCAAGATTTCATTTTCTAAAACAATCAATTAGAGGAGTTCTAGCTCTTTGGGGCAGGCGACACATATGAGAAAGTCTTTTTACATGTTTCTTGATGTTTTCTTTGAGTCACTTTCTCTGAGCACGACGTGTTTGCCTCTCTTCACTTGATTTTTGGTGGGGGACCTCTTTTAACCTTAAGGGGGTGTTGTTTAGTACTTTGGGATTCAATATTAGTTGTGGCTTTCCAGGGACATAAAGTGCTATGATGGGGAGAATTGTCACACCTGGATTTCTAAAACAATTTTTATTTATTATTTTTATTATTTTTACTCGCCTTTGAAAATATTTGTAGAAGTGCGGGATGGACCCGATTAATTTTTTTTAATTTATGCTAATAAATGAATATTTTAGGTGTGGTAGTGTCCAACGCATGGGCGGGGTATAGTCGAAGCTGCGCGACTTTTTTTGGGTCATCGCGTGACCTCACTCGGTTCACCGCATGCCCTGCCCGATGGTCAACTAATGAAATAAGATGAATAAATAATGGTTCAAATAATAATAATAATAATAATAATGTCACTTGAGATTATTATTATTATTTTCTTAAATAATAATTTAATTAAGATTATTTTTTTATTTATATCATTTTATTAGGTTGATAATTTTTATAGTTTATTATCTAGTTTATTATGTTTGTTATTATTATTGTTAATTTTATTAATGTGTTTATTATTATAACTATTATTTTAGTTAACATTTAAATTTGGTTGATATTATCAAATTATGGTGATAAATATAAAATTATTAACTCACCATTATTGTTATATATATATATATATTGAGTTTCATAAACTATATTTTTAGGTTTTATTTTATTTATATTATATTTTATTTCTTTTATTCTTTTCTTTTCTTTTCTTTTATTTTCTATCATCTATTTTTTTCTCTTTTCCTTCCCTCCCTCTTCTTCCCACTCTCTATCCCGTCGCACCCCTAACTCTAAGATTGGACTGTTCGACTTCGACACCTCCCCCATGAACCCTCACCCTGCCTTCCTCACACCCAGAGACCATCTCGCAGCAGCCTCCTCACTGCGCACACCATCCCTTGACTGCCCTCATGCCATCACACCATGCTGCGCCACCCTTCTGGCCAGACTTCCCCTCACACCGCACCCCTACCCTCCTCGCCCACACCATCTGTTGGACCAACGACCTCCCGAACGACCTACTTGGATTACACCACCACACAGACCCCCTCTTCCAGCGACTCCCCTCCGTTAGCCTTAAGACCATCCATCAATGACCTCTCTGAGCCAGCCTTCAAACCAGCTATGCCTCGCTCCTCTAGAAGCTATGAGCTCCCGGGGTCCCTCGTGTGACTCTGCCATCGCATGTTCCTCCCACCGGTATTCGATTCCTTCTTTTTGGTAGATTTTTTATTTAGGTTTTTGTGTATTTTGGGTTGTTTTTGATGCGAGTGGTCCGATATCTTGTTTTTAGGATTCGCTTTACATCCCTTGTGGTGCGACTAGGGTGCGATTGAAGTTTTCACACCAATTTTGAGGTTTCCTACACTTGAGGTAGGTGTTTCCCTACCTTTTCATATTTTAGATAATTTATCTTTTTGTTTAGCTAATTTTAATATGTTCTATTTTTTAATTACAATGCAAAAACTATGTTTTAAAACGTTTTTTTTTCATACTTGTTGGATGAAATTGGTTTTCCTGAATAAAATAATATTTTCATTCATATGTTTGTTATTGTATAAATGTTTGGTAGTATTTAATGAATGGTTTAGGGTGGTGTGAAATGTTTTTGATATGCACATGTAACAGAATTTGGGTTGCCTTTTAGAAAAATCATGTTTCTCAGGTGAGTCTTGATTTTATAATTCTTTAAAATGTTCAATTAATTATTTTTGGTGTGCAAAGGATGTTTTGGTAGTAATTTAATGTGCGTCTCTTCCAGAAATGAACTTTTAATTAAAATAAATTATTCTGTGTGCTGGGAAAAGTTATGAATTGTTTTATAAAAATGTTTTACATGTTTGATTTTAGGTACGAAACATGGTTGGAAGGGTTTCTGGAGTTATTTGGTAGGTGCGAAATACGTTTTCAGGGTCTTTGGGGTGTGTGTATATTTAAATGGAGATTTTCAAAGGGAAATGAAGCGCTTTGGCTTTGTTTCCTTTTTGTGCACTTTTGAAATTTAATTGCACATTTTTGAATAATAGAAAACATGTTTTGATGTAGTTACCGTGTGTGTTTGGTTTTAATGTGACCTTTCTATATGGAGGAAAGTGATTTGAGAATGGTTTTTTCTACTTGTTATTGGGTATGTTTATTTGTGTCGGTCCATGTGGTATTATTTAAATAATATTTTCTAAGTTGTGTGAATTGTTTATGTTCTTTTTTGTGTGTTTCCAAATTGGGATTTGTGAAATGATTATGTAACGAAAAAAATATTTTGGAAAGGTATTTTGGTGTGCGTGTGTTTTTAAAATGTGTTTTTTGGTATGCAAGTGGTGGATTTTGTGTGTAATGTATTGTTTGTCCTGTGATATGAGAAATCATTATACTATATTAATGTGAAACTTTTTTTAGCATAAGGGAAAACCACGGGTATCTAGGTTGGTGGAGTAGAACTGGTGTGCTAGTGATCCGGATGGGTATCATCCCTGTTTCAATTAGATGGGTTGACGATTGCAACACTAACTAAACATAATATTTTCTAAGGGTCGTGGTTTCTAAGCCACGTTTACTGAGGGTCATGGTTTCTAAGCCACGTTTCATTGAGACACGAGGTTCTAGGGTCCCACTCGAGCTTGATGAACCTTAGGGGATTTACCCATAGTGCTATACCATACATGACATGGTTCCTTCCGTCAGCATGTGAAGGATCACTTGTGTGTGCGTGTGTGAGTATGTGTGTGTGTGCGATTAAAGAATTTTTCTCTTCCTCTTCAAAATAGTGTTTGTGAAACGGTTTCTCTTAGTGTTTTATTTTATCATTTAGCTTGTAAATGTATTATTTTAAAAGCGTTTTGAAATTATAATTTTCAATAAGCACATTAAAATGTCTCCTGGATGTTGTGGCATGGAATATTTTCATTGGGTGGCATCCTACTATGTCTTTCGCTCACACCCTGGATACACCTTCTGCTGTATGTAGACCTTGTTTCCTATGTATTCTAGGTTTTGACATTATGCTCAGTGATGGTGGTTCGGATGTTGTGGGTCTTCGCATACAGGTTGGTGTTGGTAGATTGGAGATGTGGCTTCTCATGCCGCTTGGAGGTTGGTATTAGATTTTAGTTCTCTATCCTTATCATTGTTCACGTTGGGTTTTTAGTTGATTTGTATACTTACACCTGTTTATGTTTTAATGGCGTGTTTGGTTGTCTGTTCCTTTCTCAGTTTATTTATTTTGTCAGTTGTTTTTTTGTCTCTTGTTTTAGGTAAATCATTCCCATGTATTATTTGGATACATGGGCACTTGTGCCAGCCCATGGGGATCAGCAACACCCTTCGAGCCATGTTGCAGACCGGGTCGGGCACCGGGTTGTATGGTGACCCGGCCTGGTTCGTGACAAAATGGTATCCGAGTGGGGCTGGTTTTCTCTCTTGGGTCATGTCCCTTTGGGATAGAGTCACGATAGACTGGAGTTAAAGTTATTGGAACTCTACATTCTAGATACGAGCAACGTGAATGGCCAACACACCTCGTGGCGGGACTTGAGTTACCAAATTAAGTTGAGATCTGTCTAAATATTTGGTATGTGTGGTTAATCTTGTTTAAGGGAAATGAAAAAGGAGTAGGGTCATTGGTCCTAGTGAGCTCACAGGGTCTGGAAAGCAATGTGGATCCTGGGACGCTGTCCCAGAATACCCTCTGTGGTGGTGGCGTGATTGGCATATGGCTACCAAACATATGTTCTAGTCACCCCTGACACTAGTCTCCTCTTTCAACGTTTCTCATCTCTTTGTTTTTAATTTGTGTAAATATACTTTGTAAGTAAAAAAAAATTGGTGTTTTAATAATCGGTGGTTGTGGGGTGTGTCCTTGTATTTTGGGAATGTTGGATATGGGGAATTTCGAACTGAGAATCCTTTTTGGCTGATTTGTGTCCTAGGATTGAATTCTTGTCTGTAAGTTGGTGTGAAAGTGTGTGGTTAATGGTTTATTTTGAAAAGTTCTTCAGGATGCCCTTGAAGAGGTTCTCCCTATACGTTTAGTGTCCACTTGCAGTATGTATTGTCCATTGGACCAGTTTGATTGGGTCCATGGTTTTCTTTCTTAATTGGTGTATGCCCCAAAAAGCGTTAACACACGATTGAAGTGCGGCTATGGGTAATTCATCACTGGCCAACCCTCCAGTTGATTAATGCAAGGACTCTCCCTTTTGAATGATAATGCTAAGTCTATTCCTTTTTATTTTCGGCCAAGCAGATCCTCTTATAGTGGGATGACAGACGCGAGGGAAACTGATAGGAGTTTTGTTCTCATTGAGTTTTTTGAGTCATTGGGTGTGAATTTTGACACTGTTGCGTTAGAAGGTTTCCCCCAAAAAATAGTGAATGGAATTCCAGCGGGGAAGAGATAAAATTTCAAGGCACAAACGTAATCTAAATTTTAAGGCACAAACATAATCTAAATTTTACCAAACCTATTTAAATGTTTTCTTAACATCATGTATTTTTTTATTTTCAATTGGTATAGGTGTTAATTAGGGCCCATGTGTCATTTTATGAGAGTTATCCCTAGTCCAGGATGTAATTTTCTTATAGGTATATCATCACACCATGGTGGGTTAGGATTATGTCATGATAAAGGATGAGTGAGGGATAATCACATTATTCCCTAGGGGAGGATTCACCATTATAGGTTCCTACAAGAGATAAAATTTCCTTAGCATTAGAAGAAGTCACCCCATGGTCTAGGGTGTTATGGAATGGTGGGGTTAGTCCACGATTTTTTTAATTTTGTTCAAGGAATACACTACAACTAATGGATTTTTGGTGTGTTGGATATTTATGGGGAGGAAAATACTCTCATGTAATGGTTAAATATAGTACATAAGGATCACCCCATAGGGGAGTTAATCCTTTCATGATGATAACCCTTGCATACCATCTGTGAAATCATAAATGATAAATTTGACAAATTTTACATGGGGGTGGCTCATCACATTATAACCCCTAGGGTAATGCGATTATGAGAATCCTTATGTATTGAGTTATATGTTCTAAAAATTCAAACGCGTGTTTTTTAAAATTATTATATAAATGATGGATGATAAATTTTTTTTAGAGGGAATCACTATGTGATCATAAAACTTATGTATTTTCTAGGAAACCTCACATATAACTTTGTGAAATTTTTTACAGGGAAGGATAGCCATGTAAAACTATTGGGTTTGGTCATGAAGGCTAGAAGGGAATTGATTTATTTAAATGGTGTCAAAATATAAATCTAAGTAGGGATGACAGATTGGTATTTTAAGGGAAGGGACACACTCTAATGGACTAGAGTGTAGATTCTTTATTGTTCCTAGGAGAGGATTACCACACTATGATTAGAGAGGATATTCCATGAGGGGGTTCCTTAAGGGTTTTTATGCTATGACCAGTGTGGTCACACCACTATGGTTGACCTGGATAGTTTTTATGAATTTTTAAATTTAATTTTTTAATTATAAATCTAGTGAATAATTCTTCTTCATCCTTCTCAACAACATACCTTTCCCCTCCACTCTCTTACATTCATCCCTCTTCTAGGGTGGGTCATCTCTTGTTCATTATCTATTTTGAGTATCATTTGTCCTGGGTGATAGCTAGGGGTTTGACTATTACTTCTCTTTGTTTAATCGTTAATTTCTCTTACAATTTCATAAACTTATTCCGAAAATGGATATTTTCATATATTTCTAGGTATTTTCACCAATTTATTATTTCCAATCATTTGATAATAAATCAACTAATGATATTTAGTTGAAATATTAGTATAAGAATATAGTAGGTGGCACATTATATTTCCCTAAGGTATATCCTAGATTCTATGTTCTTATGATTTTTGGTCACACCGATGGAAAGTGAACCTACCAAAAACATAAATAAATTGATTATTATTACATTTCATAAGGGAATCACTTTTATCATTCCATGAGTGAATTTTTTATAAATATAGATCCTAAACCTTTTGCCACAAAATGAGGAATTTCTTGAACTAATGAAAGGGAAAATATTTGAGAAAACCTAAGTGATTCTATAAATAAAAACATGACCTAGTAGGATGAACATAGATTCCATATGATGATCCCTACACTTAATGAAAACTAATGTGGGTGAATTCACCCTATACCAACAGTTTAAAAAAACCATTGGTATAGGAATGGTATATAGAAATATATAATAATAGTTAGACCAAACCATTCGCATGTGTATGGTTTCTGAACAAAAATACCAATGGTTTGACCAAACTATTGTAATAGGTGGTGAAATTATTTATTCATAATATTACTAAAAATAATAAATAATTCAATATAAATAATTATTTTTATACAAAAATAGATAGATAGATACATAAAATCATACATACATAATTATATATGAACATGAATCATGTTATAACATAGTGGTAATGTCATTGGATTATAAGAAAGGGTTGTGGGATTCATAACTATAAATGTTTTTTTTCAATAGAAGACTTATACTAACACTTAGACCAACCCATTGTTATAGGTTTTTTATTTAAAATCAGCTTTACCAATAGTTTGAGAATAGTTGGTATAATTGTTCTATATGAATGGTCTAGTCAAATAATTGTTATAGGTTTATAGCGATGGAAAATAAACCAACATACCCACAAACCATTGATATAGACTTTTTTTTCAAGTAGTGATAGGATGATAATGAGTAGTAAATGTGGGCTCAGAAGGTGTTAAACCTTGTTGAGTATAAGTATGGGATTTATTGAGTGAAATACCTAACTACAGATAACCATTAATGAGTATGGTTGAGAAGGTGGAAAACCCTTGAAATCCTAAATAATAATACTAGATATTTTATGGAATATAGTAATATGTTGTTGAGATACTTATCCCCCACTATGAATTTATGTTATATAGTGATATACAGGTGGGGAAATTACCCCCTAAAGACTTATGTCATATAGTGATATCCAAGTGATCCTCTGATCACCCTAAGGGATTATGTTATATGGTGATATTTTGGTGGGTCGCTTATACGCCTAAGTACTTATGTGATATAGTGATATCTAGGTGAGATACCTATCTTACCTTGGACTTATGTTATATAGTGATATTTGGGAAGACCACTTATTCCCCTAAGAACTTATATTATATGATTATATCAAGGTTGGATTCTTATTCCCTAGAAGACTTATGTTATATACTAATATTTAATAAGAACACAAATACACTTGAGGACTTATAATATAAGATGATTTCTAGGCGGGGAACTTTTCACTGTAAGGACTTATAATATATGATGGTATTATGGAAATATTCTTATCATACCCTCAATTTTGTTTATGTATTATGGTTAGGAACATCTGACATTGATCAAGGCTGATATGATTGTTTATGGTTGTCACTATATAATTTAATGATAAATATTGATTTATTTTATAGAGTTTCAGTTTATTACTATGGAACATTATCAAGTTTATTATATAATACTGGATATTTTTAGGGACACCATTGATGGTGGATTATTAAGTTGTATTCAAACCAAGTCTAGGCCATCACAACTACTGAAGAAGGCATCAAAGTTTCTGGTATATCCAAGGAAAATCTCCCTATACTTTATGGCTGAGTTAGATAGGTGAGTTGGAGCTTGATGTATTGGACTAATATAAGACTCAAAACTAGGTTTGTGGTTGTTCAAGTTTTTTTGTTTCCAAAGGAAGACATCTCTTGACAGCTGATTATTGGGGATTGAGTTTTTTTGAAATCATAAATGTCAGGTTCACTATTTAAAAATAGTTTCCAATGATTTTGAACATGGAATTAGAAATAAAAAATGGTTCTATATTTATAAGGGACCTACTTTTCAAAAGTAGACTCGTATTCGTGAGTTTTTCCAATGATGATGATGAAATCACAGTGGTCAAGATGATGGTTGGGTAGGATCATTAGACTGTTTTGGGGGAATTGTTTCCTTCTCTAGGAATCTATTAAAGATTTAAGATATGTTCTTTAATCCTTCATTAATTCCAAATTATGATGTGGTTCATCCATGATTTTAAAATCAATTATTAGAATGTATGGAATTTAGATCCATCTGTATGTATCTAAGGTTCTTCATAAATGGAGACATCTATATGTACTTAAGATTCTCCATCAATGATATAATATTATTCACTGATTAGATATTATTTGGTCATCATTACAATGATGTTGGTTTTCTAGCCACCTAATGGTGTGCCCTTGACTGTTTCATCTTCTAGTGAGACATTAGTTGTTTTGATTTTGGGATCATACCCATGAAATGGTCTTCCTATGAATCCTTGTGAAAGGAATTAGAAACCAAGTAGTTTGGTGTCACTCAATGGGAAAAATCATACCTTTTATGGTCACAGGATAAGTACCAAACCATGAAGTTTAGCATCATGCGATAGTGTTCTCTAGGAGAAAGGTGCCCAAAAAAAGTTTTGTGCGGGGATTATACCGAAGCAGCTCAGAGAACCTAGAAGGGATATGTGTTTTTAGGTTTAATTAGATCCTATTGGAAATGTGGCCTAGAGAGAGTAGTGTTTATTTGGGATGTTGGGTTTGGACCACCAGGAGGCTTCCAATGTATCCCATTTGGACAAGTATCATAGCCCATGTAGTTCAGTTGTGAGAACACTTTCTCAGGGAGGACCTCAGAATGGTTGTATTGTAGTGGAGTATGACCCTTTTAGAGTTTTATGCTGGGAATCATTACTATAAAGGATTCCCAACAAAAAGGTCCATGACTGATATCTTGAATCATGGTGATTTAGAGGCCTGTTTGGGGATTACACCTAAGGAGAAGGCCCATGGATGAATATGGTGATATGGTTGGGGCTTATTACTGAAGATAAATCCTAAAGGTTGAATTTCAAGCTTACTCATGAGGATAATTCCCTAGTTAATGGGGGTTGTGATAAGGGCTTTCTTATGAGGATGATTCCCATGGATGGGTTTGATTGGGGATCAATCATGAGTAGGATGCTTATGGATGGGTTTGATTGGGGCTTACTCTTGAGGTGAATTTTTTTATTATTGAAGGTTTGGGGATTATACCATGTAATTGGTCCATAGATTTAGTTGGGTCTTACACTCAGAAGGATGCCCATTGATTTTGGGGATCATGTGGATTTCATGAACATCATCAACCTCTAAGACCATGTGAGTTATTCTTAATTTGGAAACAAGAGGAAAAATATGATCTGGGAAACAACATGATATACTTTTCCCTAAACTTGGATTCTTTAACTTGAGGACCCATGCGTATGGAGGCACTCTAAAGGAATGTGAAATGATGATTCAGTAGAATATCCTTTTCCAAAACATGCATCAGGATATGTGGATATTGTGGTCATAGATATCCTCTAAGACCACAAGTTCATATGAGTCATTCTTTAATGTGAGAAATAAGATAAAGTGAAAGATCTATAGAACCACACACTTATCCTTATCTAATGGTGGAAAAGGACCGAGTAATAAGAGATAAAAGGGGTTTGGATGCACCTATTACCTTTATTGTTGTGTATCGATGATAGTTAGTTAGGACTACCCATATAGTTAGGACACTTAGAGATAAAGGAGGAGCAAGTGTGAAACCTTATACAAGAAATTGTAAGGACTTACTCTATAGGGGATTCCCTAAATTTTTTTCACAGAAGGAGAAAAGGATATAATTCCATTTCAACAAGAAATTAATGCATGATCCTCTCCCTCCCTACATAGCACTAGAGGATCTAGGTCTTATAGATGACTAGTTAAGGATATGGTTCTTTCCATAGTTCCCAAGATTGGGATCTCTCTGACACCATCCCTAGGGTTGGGGGGGGGGGGGTCCTCAGGACCATAGGGATGAACATCCATGTGCACCTGGAGGATCCTAACCCTATAGTAAGTCAAGTCCAAGAAATATTTGATTTTAGGATTTCATATTCAAATGGGAGACACACTAGTGTGTCTTTTACCATAGTTTTTCACGTTTTGGATACATCTGTTTAGGTTTTGAACTTATCCTTATCTGACAAGGGATCTAAAGGAGGAGGATCCCTACCATTGGTTTCTTGGAAGAGGACTCAATGGTGGGATTGTACATGTCCTAGCTTTCAGGGAAGAGGTTCCTCATGGAGGGATTAGGAGGAACTGGAAGTGCTTTTCACATGGGGGTATAGGCCTTCATGAGTTGGATATGCCTTGGGAAATGAACAATCTAGTCAAAAAAAATTGGGAACAAATTTCTCCTAGGTACCAAGGTTCTCCTCAGGTGGTCCTGGATAAGGTTCGAGTAGGTCCCTTGATTGGGAAGGGGCCCCAAGAGGGTGGTTTTCCACTAGGGGATAAGGGTTCCTATTGCACGTGTCTTTTATTTTAGACCCTTAAGGGACATTGATATCACTAATTCCTCAGAACAGTATCTTCTCTTGGGTATTAAAGATCTAGATGATGAAATTTTAGGGACCTGTATGAAGGGACTGGGCGATCAGAGCTTGGGTTCTTCTTATGATTTTCCAATTGTGTAAATAAGAAGACCCATGGTCCTACTGGTCCCAAGAATAGGTTTTCAGCATGGGTACCCTATACAGGGGTGGCCTATGTTTTGTGCTATGTAGGGGGATAAATTGGACTTTCATGTGTGGGGTTCCATGCATTCATGCTTGGTAAAGTCCCTTTGATTCTTCTTTTGAATCTTCAGTTCTTTGACTTGTTTGAGGTACTCTTCATAATCTTTTCACTCCAATTAAGAAATATATTTTCAAAAAAATTATTCACCTAGAATTATATCTGATCAAAATAAGAGGGTATAGTCCATAGTTAGAATAGGGGAAATATTATGAAGGGGGTGTTGGTCAACCGTGTAGGGATACTACGCAGATCCCCATTTTCAGAAGGCATCACTACTCTTGTTTGTAGGTTCATGATGCATTCCAGCAACTTAGGCCAATGATTTCTATAAATAATGTTATCCCATTATCTAATTTATCTTATTGGGGGTTGGTGATTTTTCCATCATCTCACAGGTCATCTGCTCAGCCGTTCCATGCTTCTTTTTTCAAAATGGTATCTTGATGGATATATTATGGTACAAACCCTTGATTAATGATGTTTCATGAATTCACCTCAATGTGGAACCTAGAAGAGGCATCTGGTTGATGGGTTGTGCAAGGATATTGGTTAAATGGGCTACACATGGAACCTGGTCAGAGGTCATGCATGATTCCTTTCCTTTTCCAAAATTTTTAATTCTTCCATGTGAAAAAGTAACTTTTCTAATTAAATATTTTAAATTAATGGGAAAATATGATTTATTCTTGTTGGTTATTAATGAATACCTTAATGACTAATATTGAGCAGGATTCTACAAGTTCCTCCACGATGATAAAAGTTGTTGGGAAAGATTATTATGATGCAATTGTGTATTCTCTTCTAGATTTGGTGATGAATTTGGAACTGTATCAATATGAGTACCCATGAGGTGATTACCTTCCATTGTATGATCACATAATTTTGATGGATGCATTTATCCATGGCGTTCAAAACTACTTCCTAAAGCCTTGGTTTGGGAAGAATACCAACTATAATTCTTCCAACATCTCCTCTAAAGGCACTTATCTTAGGAAATGAATGGTTCCCACTAGATGTATTAGGCATTATAGAAGATCCACTATGGATCTTAAGACACATATCCAAGAATCAAAAAATCAATGTTATAAATGAATATTACACGATTCATAATAGATCAGACACATGGTTGGAATGTAAATTGGGATTTTCTTTATAGAGGGGGAGTCTGACCTGAGTGTATGTGGGCATACTGGGTGTTCCAAACTTCTTTGGAATTAAAAATGGAGTTACAAGATGTCAATATATATAGTTCTACTTGGGATGGGAAAACATACGTTTAAGAAAACATGAAGATCATTCCTGATATGTAGAGGTAATGGATACTATAGCATCCCATCTTTTTATAACAAAAACTTTCATTACATTATACAAAACTGAGGATATTTAAGGTTTAGTGTCTTGGAAACCAGGAACATAATACATGGTAACAATATAAAGCATTATTATTAAACAATTGAAAGGCTTCTCCTTAGGTTCATCCTAGGTTCATTACTGCATCTCATAACCTGGGGACATACATCAAAAGAAAGGGTGAGCAGAAGGCCCAATAAGGGAAACAAGAGGAACCTTTTACATGTGAACTTGAGATACTTCAATAAGGACATGAAAAGAACTTTATGGCATGAGAAAGAAATCATGAGGCATTTCATAATAAAAATAACATTTTTCATAACTTGAAGATGTGGCTACATCATTTAACCTAGACAATCATGAACATATCACCAAGGTCCATCCCCAATGTGTCATTTGAAAATTACCAAGGTTATTCACCAAGGTATCGTGAAAATTGTAATCTCTAGTGGTTACATCATTACCCAATGCATTGGAGCGCTATCAGGGCGGACCCTTAAATTTTCCTTTATTATCATGTGACCCACATATATAATAATCAAACATTTCATAAATAACCCATATAGCATAAAATAAATGGGTTTTATTTCATAATCATAACATTTTAAAAACTACTTTAAAGACATGACTTTACGTCACTTTAAACCCATAGAAAGGGAAAGCGGGACTCAGGTATGTAAATCCCAGAATTTAAAATAGAAAATTTTGATATATATGTGAATACCCTTGTAGAAATAAGTGATTTGAGTATTCACTTTATAACATAAAATAATTTTGATAAAAGAGAGAGGTATTTTGAGACGACAATTCTGCAGCATAACGGCTATGTTACAAGGTTTTAGAAAACATTGAAAAGAGAGGGGACATGGGTCACCCACTCATAAATGATCCATAAAACAGTAGGGGTACAGAATATAACGGATTTAATAACATGTTAATGAAATTTGAAAGATATAACATATGAAATAAAAAACATGGAAGTGAGACAAAAATAAGATTTCTCTTATGAAAATTCGGCAGCCTAACGGCGTCACTTAAATTCAATAAAAAAATGATTTGACAAGATCAAATAGGGTCTCTAATCATATGATCATAAGAGATCAGTATGATAGATATAGAGATCATACCCCAAAATAAAAAGGAACTTGAAAGACTTGACATGAAAATCGAACTTGAAAAATGAGAAGGGTGAAAGAATTCCTTAAAAATTCGGAAGCCTAACGACGTCACTTAAACTTTCATAAAACGAAATGATGAGAGTAATAGGGGATCTCTCATCATATAAACATGAAAATGGCCGTAATAGTAATATAAAAGAACATCCTCTCACATAATAACATGGATCATAAAAGGAATGACATAAAAGAGATTACATGAAAAGAAAGAGAGAGGTCAGATCCCTTACATTAAAACGTAACTCTTAAAACTCAAAGGTTTGGACCTTGAGGGCTTGGGGGCACCTTGGGAGGACTCCTTGGGAAGTAAGGAGACCAGAAATTCGTTGGGGGAGAGTAGGGAGTGAAAACTGAAGGAGGAAAGGGTGGGTATTTATAGGGAAAGTGAGGGGGCAAGGCATTAATGGCCAAGGGACACCTCACATGTGCTTTTCTCAAAACCATGTGCTCTCCCTTGGCATTTACCATGGAGTTATGCCACATGGGGCCCCAAAAACAATAATTCCCCACCCTTGACCGGACAGCCCTTAAAATATCTCATGACATCATCATGACACAGCTATGATGTCATTAAACATACCGAAACCCTAAAACTGCATTTTTACTATTCACTAAAAAATTCAACTTACTCAGAAAAATCCCAAAATTTCACCTTAACCAAATATCGATGCTCGAAATACATTTATGAACTCCATTTTATAAAAATAATTTTCTAAATAATTTTAATTTAATTTTTAAATAAAAACACTATTCATCGAAAATTCGTTTTTTTAGAAAAAACCCCAAAAAGTACCATAACATAATATCGATGCTCTGAGTTCAAAAATAAAGTCCTTTTTATAAAAATAATTTTCTAATCATTTTTAATTAAATTTTTATTTAAAAAAACACTATTCATCCGAAAAAAACTAATACTTGACTAATAATTTATGAAACCTTTATTTACCCATTTTATTGAATCACATTACTTAATCTAGGCATCTAAATTATATTAAAACTTTCTTTGAGTGAAATTACTAATCCATTTGGTCACATTACTAATCCTAAGTGTAAAATCACTATTCATAATTTACTATTCATCAAAAATTAAGTTGATCTTATTAGACTCCAAATTCCTTACTGAACACTTTTGTAGAAGACCATTTTTTGAAAATCATTACACATCATTAATTATTTAGGGTTTACACAAATATTTTAAAATATCCTTTTTTCAAAATTCAACAATAAAATACATCCTAAAATTATCCGGACATTTGAAAATTCACAAACAACACTAAAGGAAGAAATCTTAATTAGTTCATCCCAAAGGATTACACAAAGAAGCTAGGGTCTCATCACATAGCCCCTTATAACACCGACATATGACCTAAGTGTAAGGTGTGATATGGTGAGAGAATCTGAGGGAGGCTTAGATAACATTTCCCTAGTAGTAATCTCTACTAACTTGAACTTCTCCCGCAGGCGTTTCCGTTCAAGCTTGACACGCTGGAGTTCAGCTTGGGCTTGGTCTAAAGCGAATCCCACAGATTCTACCTCCTTCCCAAGCTTTGATAAGTGGGCTTCATAAGGTTCGAGTCTACTGGATGAAGCCATCGGCTCCTCTTTCTGCATTAACCATTAACATCTCTATTAAATTGTTAAGAGTAAGTTAATATACTATTTAAAAAGTTTTTGTCGTTACATTCTTCCCCCCTTAAGAAATTTCGTCCTCAAAATTTATACTTGAGGCCTAGTCGAAAAGGTGAGGGTACTTTTGCTTCATTGTTTCCTCAGGCTCCCAAGTCGCTTCTTCATATTTATGATTCCTCCATAACACTTTCACAAGGTGGGTAGTCTTGTTTCGTAGAACCTTGTCTCTACGGTCTAAGATCTCAACTGGCTGCTCCTCATAAGAGAGGTCATGTTCCATTTGTACCACCTCTGGGTTCAGTACATGCGAAGGGTCGGGTATGTATTTCCTCAAGACAGATACATGGAAGACATCGTGAACTTGAGCTAGGTTCGGTGGAAGTTCTAGACGATAGGCCACTGCTCCTATGCGATCAAGGATTTCATAGGGGCCAATGTACCTAGGGATGATCTTTCCTTTCTTCCCAAACTGCATGACTCTCTTCCATGGAGAAATTCGAAGGAAGAATTTGTCTCCAACAACAAACTCCAAGTCCCTTCCACGATTGTTAGCATAGCTCTTCTGCTGACTCTGAGCAGCCTTTATGTGTTGTTGGATGGCATGAACCTGTTCTGTCATCTCTTGCACAAGATCAGGCCCAAGAAGCTTTCTCTCACTAGCTTCATCCCAACATGTAGGAGTTCTACATCACTTTCCATACATAGATTCATAGGGTGACATCTGAATACTCGAATGGAAGCTGTTGTTATAGGAGAACTCAACTAATGGGAGGTGTTGATCCCATCCACCTTTAAATTCCATTGAGCATAATCTCCGCATGTATTCGAGTGTCTGAATAGTCCTTTCAGATTGGCCATCAGTTTGAGGATGATAGGCCGTACTAAAATTCAATTCAGTACTCAGAGCATGTTGAAGACTTCTCCAGAATTTTGATGTGAATCTTGGATCACGATCAGACACGATGGATAGTGGTAGACCATGCAACCTTACCACTTCCTTCACGTATATCTTGGAAAGTTGATCCAGAGAGAAATCTTCCCGAATAGAGATAAAATGGGCGGTCTTGGTAAGACGGTCCACAATAACCCATATCGCATTGTTTCCTTTGGATGTTTTCAGGAGACCAGTTACAAAGTCCATAGTGATATTATCCCACTTCCATACTGGTATGGTTAGCGGTTGTAATACCCCCTTAGGAAGTTGTCGTTCTGCCTTTACTTCCTAACACACCAGGCACCTTGTAGTGTAATCAGCAATATCTCTCTTCATGTTATCCCACCAATAATGATCACGAAGGTCTCTATACATCTTAGTGCTTCCCGGATGTATAGAGAAAGTAGAACTATGATCTTCATCCATCAGTTATTTCTTTATCTCCGGAATAGATGGAACACATAGTCCTGTACGAAATTTCAATACACCTTCTTGATCAATATTGAAATCAAGGAACTTCCCATCTTTTACAGCCTCCAACTTCTCCTGTAGCAAATGATCTTCTTTTTGAGACTTCTTGATATTCTCTAGTAATGAAGGTTGAGAAATCATTTGGGATAGGGTTGATGATGTCCATTTCCTTATAATTCCCATGTCCAGTTTTGCTAGATCTTTAATCAAGGGATCTCCTAGGATCCTCATTGTTGCCAGAACAGCAGGATCTTTCTTGCTTAATGCATCCGCGACATTATTTACTCTTCCAGGGTGATAATGAATTGAACAATCATAGTATTTAATAATCTCCAAACATCTCCTTTGTCTCATGTTCAATTATTTCTGTGTGAAAATATACTTTAAACTTTGGTGGTCGGTGTATATATCACATTTCTCCCCATAAAGATAGTGCCTCAATATCTTTAGAGCAAAAACAACTTCCGCTAACTCTAGATCATGCGTAGGATAATTCTGCTCATGAATCTTCAACTGTCGAGATGCATAAGCAATTACCTTGTCATTTTGCATGAGGACACACCCAATCCCTTTCAGAGATGCATCGCTAAAAATAACGAATCCTTCTCCGATAGAGGGTAGTGTTAACATAGGTGCAGTAACCAATATCTTCTTCAGCTCTTGGAAACTTTCCTCGTATTCCTTTTTCCAGATGAACTTAACCCCTTTTTGAGTCAACATGGTTAGTGGATTAGAAAGCCGTGAAAAGTTTTTCACAAACCTCCTATAATATCCCGCTAAACCAAGGAAACTACTAATCTCAGTTACTGTTGTGGGTTGAGGCCACTCCTCCACAACCATTGTCTTTGCAGGGTCAACCGAGATTCCTTCATTAGTTACTATGTGCCCTAAGAAGGCCACTTGCTGTAACCAAAACTCACACTTGCTGAAATTTCCAAAGAGCCTGTCCTTCCGCAGAGTTTTCAAAATAACCCTCAGATGATCTTCATGCTCTTCACGACTTTTTGAATATATCAAAATATCATCAATAAAAACTACCAAAAAGTTATCAAGGTAGTCCTTAAAGACTCTATTCATCAAATCCATGAAAATTGCAGGAGCATTAGTCAAGCCGAAGGGCATAACAGTAAACTCATAATGCCCATATCTTGATCGGAAAGAAGTCTTTGTAATATCTTCCTTCTTCACCCTCAGTTGATGATAACCAGATTGAAGGTCAATCGTAGAGAAGAATTGAGCCCCATGAAGTTGGTCAAATAAATCATCAATTCTTGGAAGAGGATATCTATTCTTTACTGTGATCCCATTCAGTTCTCTATAATCAATGCATAGCTGCATTGATCCATCCTTCTTCTTCACAAAGAGAACTGGTGCTCCCCAAGGAGACACACTTGGTCAGATAAACCCCTTCTCCAACAAGTCTTGGAGTTGTTTATTTAACTCTTCTAGCTCCACATTTTCCATTCTATATGGAGTCTTTGATATCGGTTGAGACCCAGGTACGAGTTCAATGGAGAACTCTACCTCTCTTTCTGGGGGAGGTCCAGGTAACTCCTCAGGAAATACATCCATGTATTCCTGAACAATCAAAACATATTTTATTTGTAAGCTCCATTTTCCTTCTTAATCATCACCGATTAACTCCATAAAGAAAGCTATAGGAGGTGCTTCTATATTGGGATCAGTTCGGGATATCTCTCCTTGGAAGATAACTGTAGGTCATTCATTCAAGACTACTGATATTTCCTTACTTCTACATTTGATCATAGCATTATACTTTGAGAGCTAGTCCATCCCTAGTTTAATGTCGAATTACATCATGGGAATGACTACTAGATTTGTGATAAGATTGTGCTCACCAAAGTAAACACTAGAGTCTCTAAATACTGTTGATGCAAGGATAATCCCACTTGGAGTCTTGACTGACAACTCTACCTCTAGAAGTTCGGGGATTTATTCTATGTTCCATGCAAACTTGGAGGAAATAAAGGAATGCGTAGAACCAGAATCAAATAAAGTACTTGCTAGTTTTGAGAGGATGACAAGAGTACCTGCTACCACATCGTTCGGAACTTCAACTTCAGTTGTTGTGATAGAAAAAGCACGACCTTGCTCCCTTGGCCTCTGCTGAGGTGGATGGTGATTCCCCTCCACCACCCTCGGATTTGGACATTGATTAGCAAAGTTCCAAAGCTATCCACACTTGAAGCATGTGACTTCGGGTAGGGCCAGAACCATCTTTCCTCTATCATTAGTGTTGGGAAGTTGAGGCTTCACATCACTACGAAAATTCTGAGAAATATGGCCTTCTCTTCCACACCTGTAGCACTTACCACTTCCGATCAAGCAGTTCCCCGAATGCTTCTTCCCACACTTATTGCATGTGGCACGTTGCATATGCTTTCCACCTCTTTCCTGATCAAAACTTCTTCCCAGGCTTGGTTCTAGAGTTCTCTTCATTTCATTAGATTTGTGAGACCACTGTGTCTCCCCAAACTCTAGTTCAACTTTCATAGCACTTAGAACTATTTCTTCATAGCTATCGTAGTCCTTGTTGGCTAGATTCTTCCGCAGATGAGGTCGTAGTCCGCCAAAGAATCTATCAACCTTCCCATTAGGGTCCATGAAAAAGCTTGAGGTATAACAGGAAAGCCTTGTGAAGTTCATCTCATAGGTTCCAACTGATTCATTCTCCTTTTTCTTCATCTCGATAAATTCTTTCTCCATTCTCGTTCTTATCGAACGAGGGAAATACTTATTAAAGAATATTCCCCGAAACTCTTCCCACTCCATATCTTCTATTTCTCCTTGTGGATTTGTGTTTTTGATCAGTGACCACCACTGATCAGCTTCTCCCTCTAGGCGGTAAACAGCAAGGGTGGCTTTTTCTTGTTCCGAACAATGAAGTACAGAAAAGATCTTTTCAATGGAGCTTATCCATTGTTCCACAACCAATGGGTCAGTAGATCCACTGAATGTTGGTGGTCATTGACGCATAAAGGACTCAATAGAAAGTTGTTCCCTTCGTGGAGAGATCAGCCTCTCAGCTTGATTCAAGTTATTACTCATAACATGAGTCAGTTGTTTCATCATTCGCATGAATGTTTCCATTCCAGCTTCCATTGGAGGGCCGTCAGCACATGGTGCATTGCGGTCACCATCTGCACGGTTCCTCCTATTGCCCGCCATTTTATAAAAGAATAAAACCTTAGTGAGAAACTTATTTCATTTATGAATCTTTTAACTAAGACTTCATGCTTAGACAAATATATTTCTCTATAATTCCGTCATAATGATTCATAAAAAGCCTGTGATTAACCAAACATATCCCCCGGGAGTGTCGTAACCAAGAATGAAGCAAGGCCCGTTATCGTGCACCAGTTCCCGTTCGAGTATAGCTCAAAGCGGTGTTTTCGGGTTTTACCCCTATGTACATCTGTGCCAGAGCCACCTCTACCTGCTCGTATCCAGACAGGGATGTATTTGTTTGATAAACCACTTACTCAATACTTACCAAAATACCAGGAAGTTTTCCTATATTTACACTTTTCTATAGGGTAATTCCTAAAGTTTTTATATCCTAATTTCCACAAATAACTAAACCATCCTTTGATACCAACTATAGAATCCCGTCTTTTTATAACATAAACTTTCATTACATTATACAAAACTGAGGATCTTTAAGGTTTAGTGTCTTGGAAACCAGGAACATAATACATGGTAACAACATAAAGCATTCTTCTTAAACACTTGAAAGGCTTCTCCTTAAGTTCATCCTAGGTTCATTACTGCATCTCATAACCTGGGGACATACATCAAAAGAAAGGGTGAGCAGAAGGCCCAGTAAGGGAAACAAGAGGAACCTTTTACATGTGAACTTGAGATACTTCAATAAGGACACGAAAAGAACTTTAAGGCATGAGAAAGAAATCATGAGGCATTTAATAATAAAAATAACATTTTTCATAACTTGAAGATGTGGCTAAATAATTTAACATATACAATCATGAACATATCACCAAGGTCCATCCCCAAGGTGTCATTTAAAAATTACCATGGTTATTCACCAAGGTATCGTGAAAATTGTAATCTCTAGTGGTTGCATGATTACCCAATGAATTGGAGCGATATCAGGGAGAACCCTTAAATTTGACTTTATTATCATGTTATCCACATATATCATCATCAAACATTTCATAAATAACCCATATAGAATACAATAAATGGGTTTCATTTCATAATCATAACATTTTAAAAACTGCTTTAAAGACATGATCTTTACGTCACTTTAAACCCATGGAAAGGGAAAGCGGGTCTCATGTATGTAAATCAAATAATTTAAAATAGAACATTTTGATATATATGTGAATACCCTTGTAGAAATAAGGGCTTTGAGTATTCACTTTATAACATAAAATAATTTTGAGAAAAGAGAGAGGTATTTCGAGACGAAAATTCTGCAGCATAACGACTATGTTACAAGGTTTTAGAAAACTTTGAAAAGAGAGGGGACATGGGTCACCCACTCATAAATGATCCAAAAAACAGTAGGGGGACATAATATAATGGATTTAAGAACATGTTAATTAAATTTTAAAGATATACCATATGAAATAAAAAACATGGAAGTGAGACAAAAATAAGATTTCTCTTATGAAAATTCGGCAGCCTAACAGCGTCACTTAACTTCAATAAAAAAAATGATTTGACAAGATCAAATAGGGTCTCTAATCATATGATCATAAGAGATCAGTATGATAGATATAGAGATCATACCCCAAAATAAAAAGGAACATGAAAGACTTGACATGAAAATCGAACTTGAAAGATGAGAAGGGTGAAAGAATTCCTTAAAACTTCGGCAGCCTAACGACGTCACTTAAACTTTCATAAAACGAAATGATGAGAGTAAGAGGGGATCTCTCATCATATAAACATGAAAAGGGAAGTAATAGGAATATAAAATAACATCCCCTCACATAAGAACATGGAGTATAAAAGGAATGACATAAAAGAGATTACATGAAAAGAAAGAGAGAGGTCAGATCCCTTACCTTAAAACGTAACTCTTAAAACTCAAAGGTTTGGACCTTGAGGGATTGGGGGCACCTTGGGAGGACTCCTTGGGAGGTAAGGAGACCAGAAATTCATTGGGGGAGAGTTGGTAGTGAAAACTAAAGGAGGAAAGGGTGGGTATTTATAGGGAAAGTGAGGGGGCAAGGCATTAATGGCCAAGGGACACCTCACATGTGCTTTTCTCAAAACCATGTGCTCTCCCTTGGAATTTACCATGGAGTTAGGCCACATGGGGCCCCCAAAACAATAATTCACCACCCTTGTCTGGCAAACCCTTAAAAAATCTCATGGAATCATCATGACATAGCAATGATGTCATTAGACATACCGAAACCCTAAAACTGCATTTTGACTATTCACTGAAACATTCATCTTACTCAGAAAAATCCCAAAATTTCACCTTAACCAAATATAGATGCTCTAAATACATTTATGAACTTTATTATATAAAAATAATTTTCTAAATAATTTTAATTTAATTTTTAAATAAAAACACTATTCATCGAAAATTCGTTTTTTTTCAGAAAAAACCCCAAAAATGACCATAACATAATATCGATGCTCTGAGTTCAAAAATAAATTCCTTTTTATAAAAATAATTTTCTAATCATTTTTAATTAAATTTTTAATTAAAAAACACTATTCATCCGAAAAAACTAATACCTGACTAATAATTTATGAAACCTTTATTTACCCATTTTATTGAATCACATTACTTAATCTGGGTGTCTAAATTATATTAAAACATTCTTTGAGTGAAATTACTAATCCATTTGGTCACATTACTAATCCTAAGTGTAAAATCACTATTCATAATTTACTATTCATCAAAAAATATGTTGATATTATTAGACTCCAAATTCCTTACTGAACACTTTTGTAGAAGACCATTTTTTGAAAATCATTACACATCATTAATTATTTAGGGTTTACATAAATATTTTAAAATATCCTTTTTTCAAAATTCAACAATAAAATACATCCTAAAATTATCCGAACATTTGAAAATTCACAAACAACACTAATGGAAGAAATATTAATTAATTCATCCCAATGGATTACACAAAGAAGCTAGGGTCTCATCACATATCCCCTTATAACACCGGCATATGACCTAAGTTTAAGGTGTGCTATGGTGAGAGAATCTGAGGGAGGCTCAGATAACATTGCCCTAGTAGTAATCTCTACTAACTTGAACTTCTCCCGCAGGCGTTTCCGTTCAAGCTTGACACGCTGGAGTTCGGCTTGGGCTTGGTCCAAAGCGAAGCCCACAGATTCTACCTCCTTCCCAAGCATTGATAAGTGGGCTTCATAAGGTTCGAGTCTACTAGATGAAGCCATCGACTCCTCTTTCTGCATTAACCATTAACATATCTGTTAAATTGTTAATAGTAAGTTAATATACTATTTAAAAATTTTGGGTCATTACAGATACTGCAGGAAAATTCATTCCATATGACACATGGTGAGGATATTATTATCCTATAATATTTCTACAAAAATTTCTAGTCTCCCATTCTTGGGGAAATGCATGATGAATTCAACCCACAAAAGACAACGTGGGACGATACAGAGAGAACACTTCTTTTGGACCATGAGATCTTCATGGTGGAGAAGAAATTATAAACCGAGGATCCTCACCTCAAGGCAGAAATATATCCTTGAAAATGGATGAATTCATTTATAGAATTGGAAGGAGAATGTCCCACTTGCGGGTTCCCTACACTATGCCCAACTATAGAGAATCAGGGTGCTCCTGGCACATTCTTTCCAATATTAGAGAGGGTCTAATATATATATTGGTGTTATAAGGTCAATCCCAAGGTTGATGTGAAGAATCTCTTGCATAGATTCCTTTATATGGGGATAATTATTTTTATTCTCATGATCTATGAATCCAATGGCAGTGTGAGGGTAGATACTTTTTTTCATGGATAACATAGCAGACCAGAAGTACATTAGGTTGGTTTCCCCAATCTTGAAAAGCATTTACCATTGTTTGATGGATACATACAACCATAAGTCTCTATTTAGAATTTAAGGGCCATTTAATGTGTTGTGGAGTTGGATTGAAGCACAGTTCAGTTCATATGTTGTGCTGAGCCCATTTAAAAGTCCTTGATATCTGATTATTTCCATTTTTTCATGCTATTTCTATAATCAAAACTCTATACCTACTGTGTGAAGATGTGATGAGGATGCTGAGTAGTTTAGGTGAATTAAAATTCCTTCCATATGGTAACCCACCTACAGTGATATTTTTCAATGATGATAAGGAGTAGAATTAAGAGTTATGTTCATACATGGTAGCATTCAGACACAATGTAATAGCTGGTCGCATTGATATTGAGATCATCTATGAGTCTTATTCTCCATATCAATTTTCTATCAAGTTTAAATGTCTTAAATAGTCAATAATATTCCTCCTATTCATTCGAGACTTGAGAATCATCTCATGGTATTCTAATAGTTTTGGATCTTGATGGCCATAGAAGAGTCCAAAATGTCAGTCAGACTACCTTCTTCGGATGTGTCAACCAGGATAGAGGATAGGTATTCTAAGGGATGGATCTCTTTATACCCACATGGGGTATTGATGAAAAGCATTTACTAGGATATGGACATTATAACTGTTGGTTGTGGTATACATGGTATAAAGACTTGAATGAAGGGTGATGATGCTGAAGCTCTGAAGCCTTTGAAGCCATCTTGATCAAAGATCACTAATTATGCTAGGGTTGAGAAAAAAACACCACTTCTGCCAAGGAGTTGTGGTCTTTACTTTTATAATGAGACTCATGTTACATCCCTTAATTCTTCCATGATAGAATAGAGGCCTGAAGAGGCCTCTACATCAATGTGTGTTTTTTATTTCTCACAGCCATCCACATATAAGACAAATTAAATATGACCAATGGAGATATGGGCTTGGTAGAGATTAACATGAAAAATTAGTGCTACATTGATATTTATTCAATCTAGAATGCGAACTAAACAGGTGGGAGATATTATGGAACCTCCAGATTTCTACCCTAATAGTGATTCAGATGAGGTGAAGGGGTACCTTCAGGAGTTGGAGGCTACGATATATGGAACTAATGATCAAATAACCATCACAAAGTCGATGTTTAAAACGATAGACCTATGGGATATTGAGGGGTCAGCTGGACATCTTTAGGAGGAATTGGATTACTAACATTACTATGATGATATATTTCTCTTTTATCCATTCCCATTTCTACTATATCATCCACAATTATTAATTTTGTGGGGATTTATTTTGCATGTTAGAGGATAATAATAAGAAGAAGAAGGAGAAGCATCAGTAATAAAGGTTATTGAGTTTCCAATGTATGGGCCCACATGAACCCCCATTGAGGTAGTGGATGAGGCCCTTCACCCTCAAAACTATCCCCAATCCATAGGACCATTATAGAGGAAATGGCGGGAGGAGTTCCTCTAAAATCACTTCAAGTATTTGTTTCCAATAGGAATAAGGTGGACCCTTCACCATCTTGAGAGATGAAGTGAAAGAGGCCCCAATGTTTTCTTGGAACATGAACCATAGTAATTCTTCATGTTTTCCTTTAATATCATGACTTTCATGACATACCCTTCTAATTGTGCTTTCATTTCATAGAATTTATGTTGATTTCCTCACTTAATGGGTATAGCACTGATCCTTTAAGGATTGAGGTGGATGCCTCAGGCATGGTACATATCCATGCAAATGAGTCTATCATTTTGAGAGATGAATCAACCATATAGGTATCCATCTATGCCACCATGCCTAAAAATATTGGATATGGCCCTAATAATGTTAGATGAACTACCATAAGTGCCTTCTGATGTTTTTTAATTTCATCTCCTCATGATATTTTAGCTCCATCGTATATGAAGGAGGACCTTAAAATAATCAGTGATGATCCTACAATTTCTATAGAAGGGGATGACATAGATCTAAATGTCTCGATGAAGGTTCTGATGCTGACCCTAACTCTGTATCTCCTAATGGTGCTATGTCTACTGAGAATTTTACCAAGGGGATCGATGATGATTCCAATTTGGGACTTGAGAAACGCATCTCGTATACCCTTATTAGTAACGATTCTATGAGAATTGATGCCATATATCATGAAATTATGGATCTAATTAATCTTGAAGTTTATATTTCAAGTTCCCTTAAGGAGTTTGTTGATTTACATAAGGAATTATATAGACGTGAGTTTTTTCATTCTTACAATTTCTTAAACATAATTTTATTTCTTTCACCCAATTCTTCACATCAAAGTTCAAATTGTTCAGATTTTTCTATAGAGAATGTGCCAAGGAACATCATGAACAACCTATCCAAGTACACCCTACCCCTATTGCCGAGGGAGTGATAGATGAGACTCATGTAGTAAGATATTCTCAAGAACCTTGGATCTCAAATACTGAGAAAACTCTAGATAATGTTCCTTGTTTAGAGGTCCATACATCAAGAGATGAGGTTGGGGGTAGTGGATATGTATTGAATCCTATGGTCAACCCAAAACCAAGTGAGTTTGATCACCTATTTTTGTATAACTTTTCAACTTTTCAACCTCCGGATTTTGATCATAAGTGTCACTTGTTATTTAGTGTCATTGGCTTCAATGACTAGGCCTGAGATGGGGGATTCCACGAAATATCTACCAAAATTTCTAGGTGAATATATGTCTATTTTGGATGGAGTGGAATAAGAAAAACCATTGAGTGAAATGATACCAGATTATGAATCTCCCTCTGAGATCAACATTGAGTTTGATCTGGAGACACATGAGGCTTTCATAACTACATTCCTTTTGGTCTGGAGGTATATTTAGAAGATAATCGGAGAGACACCTCTAGATTTCATGTTGTCGCGACTTTACAAATTTATTTTTATGATTTTCATGATGGGATATGGTGGAATTAATTACCATGATATCTGTAATATAGTGAGAATAATCATAAAAAAAGGTAAGAGAAGTGAAGATTGAATTAAGCTGAGGCACAACTAGTGGTTAGTTTGAGAAACTCAGAGCTTCCATAATCTAAGATAAGGTCAGCCACTCCAAGAAGGCAGAGGAGTAGAAATATAAACTTAGTGATAAGTCTCTCCAAATAATGTTCCTTCAATAAGAAATAATTTATGTAAAGGAAGATGTAGTCCAACTATATCAATCTTTGGTGCGGGCTTTGGAAAAAAGAAGATATATCATTGGTGCCAGGAAGGAGAAGCTCCATAAATCTGAGGATACTGCTCCTTTAGAAATGGATAAGCTACAAGAAGATATGAAAATTTATCAAGGTACAATCTAACTTCTCAAAGCCTATTTTTGTTGGTGAACTAAAAATTTGGCATAGAGACTCCAACATGTGGAGATTCCCCTAACTTTGAAACATAAACGAAAAAGATTTTTCTTTCCAATCACTCATTATTTCATTTCCCTCCATACTATAATCATAATAAAACACAGAAAAATGTCCCATTCTATTGAATTTCATCACGTTATTATTATAATGACTAGGATGGGAGAGCGCTATAATTTTTCCCTAAGCCATGATGCCTAGAGAGCATTGTTAAACTATTTCTATGGTTATATAAACAAACCCCACAAACTTTGTGTCTTTTTATGTCATCACCCTTATTTTTTCATAAGTAAAATATACAGAAGAGATAGAGGGTGAGGCTTTGAATATTCTTAGACCTCCCTTTTTGGGGTTTCAATCTAACATTTTTTTTCCAATTTATTTTCTTTGATTGATCATTTTCCTAAAAGACATGGCATGCAGTCCTAGAGAGATGATACTCACCTTTCTTCTAGAGTTCCCATTGTGAGTTTTCAATCTAATGAGTTCTATGTATCTTTTTGTGGGATTTTGAAAGTCATGAAATCTGGACTAGTAAGGCTGTTGTTTTAGGTCAAAAAAATTCTGACCACAAGTTTTGAAATGATGACCCAAACAAGGCTTATGGGCTGAGACTGTTCCAACATTATTCATACACCTGATGGTCAATCATGAGGCATGATTTTATATTTTAAAAATATATGATATGATATTCAGGAATAGTGGAGGTATATACTGAGGATGACATTACCACTCGTCGACAAACCCATTTTGTGGGATAATTTATGTAATTATGACTAGGTCATGTTATTAAATAGTAAAATAGTAGAATCCTAAGGATGACAATACCTTTTGTGGGTGAATTATTCAAATACAACTATGGTGCATTATAGTATAGTTAGGTAAAATAATTATGAGAAATTCAGACATTATATTACTGATGGCCGAAGGATTTTTGTGGAGATTCAGTTTTCTCGACACCATGATGGGTTGCTTTTCCACGGGAAGGTGTTTTAAATTGAATAGAACATTTGTATTAGCATTAGACATGAATGGGAAACTACTTATACATGAATTTGGTTTTTGTGATGGATGATAAATTTTATTAAATGAGAGATATTAGGGTGAAGGTCCCTTTCTAACAGGGGTTCAATCATCATGCAGTTTAATGTCGTTCAGCCAGGACATTGACCATGTAGTTTATCATCATATACTGAGGAAGTTATTATATAGTTTAACATCTTGTAACTAGTAATTTATGATAAGAAGTTTAAATTCATATATCAAAGAAATTATTCTTTGTAGTTTAAATTTATACAATAAGGAAATTATGGAGAATATAATTTTAGGTCTTTATCTTTGAATGAAAGGTTAAATTTTTCCCATTTTGGTTATCTTTCTGGGATTATACCATCATATTTTGGTATGGGGAATATAATTTTATAAGCTATAACCTGGGGATATCTAAATCTGAAGTGTGGTATGGGGAAAGGGCTAATTGTGATAGAGGATGTCTCTCCCAAGGATGAAGTTAACACTAATTGATAAAACTGTTTGGTGGGATATGTTATGAAAAGACTACTGGGGGGTGTTACAACTTAGTCAATAGTGGCATCATTTGGATGAAAAACTTTTTTTGTGGTATACTTTATGAAAATCCAACTGGGGTGCATTACAATATTTTCAGGTGAATAAGTTCTCATGAATTATTACATTCTATTTCTAATGGACAAAGGAAGTTTTTAGAGATTCATATTTCCCAGGGCACATAGTCTGATTTATAGAAGAGAATTACCAAAATATGGGGGGACAATATTAATTCCAAATTATCTAAGAATTAGTGGAAAAGGTTCCCTATTCCGGTTTAATCCAAACACATGAAATATGGTGCAAGTTGTTTTAGGTCATATGCCTAGGACCATAGCATTTTCGAAACGATGGGTGACATATGGCCTACATGACCAAGAATGTTCCTTCATATATTTGGGACATGAAGGAGGATATATTAAACCATGGTCTTTGGGTTTTTAATATAATGATAAAGGATAAAATAAAAATATGAGAGGGATGATTACAAATTGAATATGAATCACGGGTTCCAACATAATTTCATCAAAGCATACAGGGACAAAAGAGGCTTATCCCAATGGTGAAGTTACTGTTGGTTGAAAACCCATTTTGTGGGTTGTTTTATTCTAGTCCAAATTGGGTTCATTACTTAATAGTTAAAAAGTATAATCATTTAGCTAAAAACCCCATTTTTTTGGATAGTTTATGAAAATTAAACTATGTAATGTTACAACATTGTTAGGTGAAGGGGTCCTCAGGTATCATACATTATATCATCAAGAATCTGAGAAAGATTATATGGATCCAAAAGTACCAAAGAGTAGTAGTTTTTAATGTGGATGGGAGGTGTTCAATCACAAAGAAAGAATTTTGGATGATATATCTCATGAAGAAAAGGGTCCTTTTCATAGATCTAACTCATACATAGAAGGGGGACATCATTGTTTCCTCAATTGACCCCCTAATGAGGGGAACCAAATTAAAATATCCTTCATGGATCCTTTTCGTATACAGAAGAGGGGGTATCTTTATTTACCACATGTATGGGACTATGACATGAGGCCTATGTTTTACTAAGTATCTCATTGGAATGAGAATCAATCCATGCATAGTACTAGAGGTACCATTCAGTTTAATGTCATGCATTCAGGACATTAGTCATGTAATTTAACTTCATGTGGTTAGGACATCAATAGTTTAGTTTAACATCATGTGTTTAGGACATCTGCCTTGCAGTTTAACGTCATGAAATAGGATAAAGGTGAATCTTTGTGATTTTAGATGGACCAATGTATATAACCCAACCATCACTATGTAAATTTTTTGAGTATTAATTGAGACACATATAGTTCTAAAATACATATCCCTACACTGATTGAATTAATGTGTGTAAGAAAGAGGGTTTTTTAGTACAGGCTCATGCATAGGGTGAGAACCCATATTGAATTCTATTATTTAGATCCAACTCATACATAGGAGAGTGGTGGAATTTCATTTAATAAGTTGTAGCTGGGTCCAAGATTGAAGATCTAGATGTTACTACCTATCACATGGGAATGATAATCATGCCACACAATGTTCTGGAAAAAATCATGATGTTTATTGTCATGCTAGGATTACATCTAGTGCTCCTTTTATAGTCTTGTATCTAGTACCATGATAATCCAAATTTGAATTGATACACATTACTTATGCTGGGAATACTTTTATCAAAATTCCTAAGCCCACATGAGCTGTTCTCGATGTGAGAGATAAGGATGAGAAAAGGTTTCTCCTACCATAAGAAGGTAATTAATATGAATGATAGGGGCATTAATTTTTTATATGGACATGCCTTGAGACATGATCCATGCATGGCTATGTATCTAATTAAATGAGAATAAATCCACATGTAGTTCTTGAAGAAATCTATATATAGGTTTGACCTATGAATATGGAGAGGAAATTTTTGGTATTTCATTAATATTAGACCCAATATTTGAGATTTAGGCATCACTACATATCTTGGTGGATTAATAATCAAGACACATGTAGTTTTAGAAATCCCATGTAGTATAAATCATGTGATGAGGATGAATATGAACTGAAATAAAATGAAGGGTATTTGGTAGCTAGGATAAAGGATGGAAATCTAGGCATCACTACATAGACTATGATAGCAAGGATCAATCCACACATAGTTATCAAAAGGTTACCTATTCAAGTCTGACTCATACAAAGGGGGTGGGGTATTTTTTGTTGGTTGTGGCTAGACCCGATGTTGGATATTTGGGCATCACTATGTGTCTTATTGGGATAAGAATCAACCCACACATAGTTCAATAAGAATGATGTAGTTTAATGACATGCACCAAGGATGTAGGATACTCAATAAGAAAAGGGTTATTATAGAAAGGCTAGGTTATATGACTTGGGCGTCACAACATATATTGTTTGAGAAAAAATCAAGCCACACATAGTTGTTTAAAATACAGTTCCCCACACTAATCAGGTTTGGATTTGAGAGAATTTTTTTTTGACATTTATCAGAAAGATGGATGGACCCAAGACATGAGTTATAGGTATCAAAATATATATCATTAAAATTAGATTCAAGCCACATGTGGTTTTTGGAAAATTTCCCAACTTAGGTCTAATTTTTAAATAGAGAAAAGGGGAATATATATATATATATATATTTCCACAGGACCTGAGATCGAAGATCCAGGTGTCACTACATATCCCTTTGGAATGAAAATCAATCCATGTGTAGTTATTTAAAGGATCATTTTGTTTATCATCATCAAATGAGGACATTAGATGTGAAATTTAACATCTTTCTATAATAATGTGATAATGTTGTGGATTATACCAATAAAGGGTTATAAGTTCCACCATGGATTAGAAATGATGTGACTGTGGATTATGAATTGGAGTTTACCATGATTTATTCCTCTTGTCTGTCCAAGAGGGAATCTCGACACGTTGAGGGGATAAAAGTATGTGAATGGGACTTACACTTGAGATATGGTCCTATATTTAAAGGAACACGAGCGGTGAACCAATTTTTTGTACTCTGGGGATTTCTTAACATCAAATGAAAGATATTATTACTATGCAGATTTAATATCTTATGGTGAGAATGAATTGTATTTTGTATTTATAGGTCATACAACTAGGACCATATGTCTTGAAGTTTATCATAGCATGACAAGGATGAAAATTCCTTGCATTTTAATTTGATGAAACATAGATGTTATTTCATAACATTTAAGATCACATGATAAGGACTAACTATACATTTTGATGTCTTGCAGTTGAGATGTTGTATGGTTTTATGTAGTTTAACATCCTATAATTAGGGTGATTGTCATGTGATTATATGATATATTTATTTAAGAACCTTAAAATGTGGGAGTGGGAATTATTTCTCCATACACTGGTATTATGAAATAAGAATTGTTAGATTAGGCCTTCTATATAGAGTAAGGTCCCTCTCACATTGGTTCATTCTTTGAAGGATTCTTACCTAGTATCATCAATGTTTTCAGTACCAATACCCGGTATCCTTGTAGGAATGAACATAGATGAACCCTCTTATGAAGGTCCAAACTATTTGATTTTTATAGACCTCCAAGTGATGCATGGTATCCAATATTTTCCCATTGAGCTTCTCTAGTTTGTCCACTCATTTTTGGGATTGGTATTCTATGGATAAATGATCAATAATGGAAACACGGATCGATGGAAACTGGACCTGAATGGGAAGGAATTATCCTATTCCATATACTAGAGAGCATGAGTTTTCATGTGTTGTAGTAGGGGTTGTAGTATAGTAATCCCATAATGAATACAAAATATTTTCCAGACAAAACTTCTTTTCCTTATCCACCATCTTCTAGAGTTTGTTTGATAGGGTATTGTTTAATCCCTCTATTTATCCATTATCCAATTCATGATAGTGGGATGAATTGTTGGATTTGATATTGTAATCCTAATATATATTTTCCACCTCATACGAACATATATTAGTTTCATTTTTCATTATTATTGTGTGGGGAACACCAAATCTAGTGACGATGTTGGATTTCAAGAAACTGAAAATGATTTTGGCCCTAAATTTATTGAGGGGTATTTACTCATCCCATTTTGAGAAAAAGTATGTAGCAGTTAATATATATTTGAACTACTTATCCTTAGTTAGAGGTTAAGGTCCAACAATATCCAGTCCCCACATGGAAAATGGTTAGGTTTGCTTGGTTGTATGTAGAATCTCTAGGGGTTGATGGATGAAGTTGTCATGTACTTGTTAGGAATGAAATTTCATAGTGAATTATAAGAAATACTATGTAATTAAAGGCCATAAGTATCCAGGCCTTAATATTTGATCAGAAATCCTATACCCTGACTAGTGTTCTCTATAGTCCCATGTGTGTACTTCTTCCATAAAAACCATAGTAACTTCTATGTTGATACATATGAGAAGGAATCCATAAAATCATCATTTATAGATGAATTTATATTAACTTGGACTATCATAAAGGGTGAAGTTGGCTGCTCATCATTGTATTTTCTCCTTACCATCTCGTTCTAGTGGGAGTACTCCAATTTAGAGGTATTCCCTGATAAGAATCATCCACCCAGTGGTAGAAACATATGGTTCATTGGTATGGATGACTTCATTGATCTCTTTTGTTGTGATTTGAATGAAAGCTTAGACTATTCTATGTTGGGTGATGCTGATGACCATCTCATCCTAGTTTGGATCGACCAGTGCTACGACTACATTTTCTAATGCATCTTCTAGGTAATTATATGATTGTGGGACATGGGTTAAAGTTGTCTCTAAGGGGAATTCTGCCATCAAACCTCATACATAGTCAATCATTACAATTAGATCTTATTTTCTAATAGCATAATCCCATTGATATGGTTGATTACCAATTCTGAGCTTTCTTTCACCTCAATTTTGTTGAATGGTATTTGGAGTGATAGTTTCAGATCTATGTAGAGGGCTTGATATTCCATCTCATTGTTGGTATATCCTTATGATTATAGGAAGGAGTATGGTAAAACTGTATTCACTGGGGATATAAACATGATCCCTAGCCCAAATTTTTTGAGCTTTGGGTCATCAATTTTCCTCCATGCTGGGATCTTAGATGAATAGTAAAAATACATTTCCAATGTTTGGGGTATGACTTGAATGGAGAATATCTATTTATCTGGAAGTTTAGTATTTAATGATGTTGTTTCTATAGACGTGTGTTCTATAAGGAAATATTCCATGGCTAGGACTTTCATTTCTTTATGAGGAAAAAATTCAATATTGAACTGTTATAGTATAACCACCCACCATTCCATATATCCTGTCAACATAGGATGAATGAGGATTTATTTTAGTGGGTTATTGTGAGAGAAATAATGGACCTAGTGGTGTTCTAAATAGCGCCATAGCTTCTAAACTATGAAAATTAACACTAGACAAAAATTCTTAATATCTAAGTAATGACTCTCAATATCAAGCATGGTTAAAATAATATAATAAATGTTGTTTTCATTCCCAACATCATTCTACTGTGTAAGGAAGGCACCCGATTATCACTCCAGGGCTATCATATGTAGAATTAGAGGATTTCCCTTGATAAGTGGAATTAATACTAGTGGGATCAAGAGGTATTTCTTGAGGTTTTTAAATGATTCCTATCAGTAACTGGTTATCAAATATGTGACCATTTTCATCATCAATTTTGTGAAGGGTAAACATTTTCCTATGAGGTTGGCTATAAATCACCAGATATAGGCCAAGTGTCCTTAATGTCCTCTAAACTCATTGAGGTTTCGAAGAGGTTGAATGATAAAACTACTAAAAATGAGGATTTTAAAAAGGCTAAAAACCACTTTTTATAGTCCTAGAAAATCATTGTTAATCGCGGTGAGGATGGGTGGGGGGGGGGTCCCCTTTAATAGCTCTAAAAAAGCACTGATAAAGGTGTCCCTTTATCTGCGCTAAAAAACACACTGATAAAGGCCTAGTTACCAAGGATGTTCTGTTTATTTAATAGAAAACCCCACACATGCACACCTACACAAAACAACACCTGCACATGAACAAAGAACAAAAGAACAAAACATCACACACATGATTTTCACAAAGAATTCTATATAAATTAACTTGGCATCATGAATACAAAAAAAACGATTATATATAAATTTTAAACAATGTTTTATGTGGTTACACTTACAATTATCTAAGAAATAATTTAAAAACATAATTTTTCATCCTTTGGCATATGTGATCACCTCTCAAAAATTTTCATCCATGGTATTAGTTGCTGAAAAAAGCATCCGAACTCAAGAATAAAACTTAACCTATATAATAAAACAAATATTATGTTAATAATTCAATAATTAAATAAATTAAAAATTAAAATGAAAGAATACATTAATAAAATATCAATATTTAAAAAAAAGACACATTTTGAGTTATACCAGTCACACCATGCATTGTATTATGGTATGGTTGATTCTTACATGTCACAAATGAGTCATATATCATTGTATTAAAATATTAAAACAATTTGAATCTGTTTTCATGGTTTTGAGTATGTCACCTATTATTTTATTGAAATTAAAATAAAATTTAAATGAAACATTTGGGTTTATATTTGTCACATCATTCTTCAGATTGAGGTACAACTTATTCCTACAAGTCAAAAATGAATGATGGATAGTTGACCTAAAGTATCAAAACAATCCGAATGTGTTTTCTCAGTTTGCAGTATGTCACCTGTGTTTTTTATTCTAAAATTAATTTCAATTTTAAATTAAAAGAGATAATTTGAATCATACCATTCACATTGTGCATTTAATTGAGTTGTAGTGAATTATTACATGTCAAAAATGGTATATGTATTACTGTCCTAAAGTATCAAAACAATACGAATGTGTTTGCTAAGTTTGTAGTATGTAAGTTGTGTTTTTTACTAAAATTCCATTTCAATTTGGAAGCACGCATTTTGAGTCATACCGGTCACATCGTGCATTATTTTAATATGATAGTACTCCATGCATGTCATAAAGAACATATGAATCATTATACAAAATTATGAAGAAAATTGGAGTGGGTTTTCTTGGTTTTCAATGAGTGACATGTTTTGAGCTAAAATGTAAATTTTAAAATGATAAAAAACACTTTTAGCCATAATGGTCAAATTGTACATTGTATTGTGGTGTAGTTGATTCTTACACATCACAAATGACTTATTGATAATTTCCCTAAAGTATCAAAATAATCTGAATGTGTTTTCTCAGTTTGGAGTTGGTCACTTGTGTTTTTTTTCTAAAATTAATGTCAATTTTATATAAAAAGAGACTCTTTGAGTCATAATAGTCACATTGGGAATTTAATTGAGGTTTTGTTGTTTATTACATGTTATAAATGACTTATGGATAATTTTCCTAATGTATCAAAACAATTTGAATGCGTTTGCTCAATTTTTATTATGTTAGTTATGCTTTTTTACTAAAATGTCATTTCAAACTAGTAACATGCATTTTGAGTCATACCAGTTGCATTATGTGTTGGTTTGACATGAGAATACTTTGTACATGTCACAAAAAACATAGGAATTGTTATCTTAAATTATGAAGAAAATTAGAGCGGGTTTGCATGGTTTTCAGCGAGTGACATGTTTTGAGATAAAATGTCAATTTTAAACTGATAACGGGAACTTTTATCCATGCCTGTCACATTGTGCATCGTATTGAGGTGATGTTGATTCATACACATCAAAAATTACTCATGGATCATTTTCCAAAAGTATCAAAATAATACAAATTCATTTTCTTTGTTTGTAGTATGTCACTTGTGTTTTTTTCTAAAATTAATGTCAATTATAAATAAAAAGAGACACTTTGAGTCATAAAAGTCGCATTGTGAATTTCATTGGGGTAAAATTGATTCTGATATGTCAAAAATGAATTATAGATCATTTTACTAAAATATCAAAACAATCTGAATGTGTTTTCTTATTTTGAAGTATGTCAGTGTTGTTTTTTAATAAAATTTCATTTCAAACTGGAAACACGCATTTTGAGTCATACCGGTCACATTGTGCTTTGGTTTGATATGAGAATGCTTCATAAACATCACAAAGAACATATGAATCATTATCCTAAATTATGAAGACAATTGGAGTAGGTTTTCTTGGTTTTTATTGAGTGACGCATTTTGAGCTAAAATGTCAGGTTTTAAATGATAACAGACACTTTTTTCCACACCAGTCACACTATGAATCGAATTGAGGTGGGGATGATTCATACACATCAATAATAACTCATGGATCATTGTTATAAGGTAAAAAAACAATTAGAATGCGTTTTCTTGGTTTCCAATATGCCACATGTGTTTTTTTCTAAAATGAATATCAATTTTAAATGAAAAGAGACACTTTGAGTCATACTAGTTATATTGTGCATTTAATTGAAGTGAGGTTGATTAATACATGTCAAAAAAGACTTATAGATCATTTCAAAAAATTATAAAAACAATTTTAATGTGTTTTCTCAGTTTGAAGTATGTTTGTTCTAATTTTTTTACTAAACTGTCATTTCAAACTGGAAACATGAATTTTGAGTCATAATGGTTGCATCATGAATTGTTTTGATATGATAATACTTCATACATGTCAAAATGAAATTATGAATCATTATCCTAAATTATGAATACAATTGGGAAGGGTTTGATTGGTTTTTAGTGAGAGACAGATTTTGAGGTAAAATGTCAATTTTAAATTGATAATAGGCAATTTTAGCCGTAATGGAAATAATGTGCATTGGATTGTGGTGGGGTTGATTTTTACATGTCAAAAATGACTCAGGGATCATTTTACTAAAGTATCAAAACAATCCTAATGTGTTTGCTCAGTTTTCAGCATGTCACTTTTGTTTTTTTCAAAAATTAACGTCAATTTTAAATAAAAAGAGACACTTTGTGTCATACCAGTCTCATTGTGCATTGAATTGAGGTATAGTCAATTAAGACATATCAAAAATGACATAAGGATAATTTTACTAAAGTATCAGAACAATCTGATTGTGTTTTCTCAGTTTGTAGTATGTTAGTTGTGTTTTTATTTATTAAAATGCCATTTCAAAATGGAAACACGCATTTTTAGTCACACCAATAGCATCTTGCATTGTTTTGATATAAGAATTATTCATACACATCAAAAATAATTTTTTAATCATTATCCAAAATTATGAAGACAATTTGAGAGGTTTTTCTTGGCTTTTAGTGAGTGACACGTTTTGAGAAAAATGTCAATTTTAAAGTGATCATAGATAGTTTTAGCCATACCGGTCACACCCTACTTCATATTGAGGTGGGGTTGATTCATACACATTGGAAATGAATCATGAATCTTTTTCCTAAAGTATCAAAACAATCCAAATGCGTTTGCTCAGTTTTTAGTATGTCACTTGTGTTTTTTCTAAAATTAATGTCAATTTAAAATAAAAACATACACTTTGAGTCATACCAGTCACATTGTGCATTGAATTGAGGTGAATTTGATTCCTAAATGACAAATATAACTTAAGGATCATTTTTCTTAAGTATCAAAATAATCTGAATGTGTTTTCTTAGTTTGTAGTATGTCAGCTCTATTTTTTACTAAAATGTCATTTCCAACCAGAGACACACATTTTGAGTCATATCAGTCACATTGTGCCTTGTTTTGATATTATACTACTTCATATATGTAAAAAAATAACTTATGAATCGTTATCATAAATTATTAATACAATTGGAGTGAGTTTGATTGGTTTTTAGTGAGTGACACATTTTGAGCTTAAATGTCAATTTAAAATTGATAATAGACACTTTTAGCCATACCGGCAACACTGTGCATCAGATTCTGGTGGGTTTGATTAATATAAGTCAAAAATGACTCAAGGATCATTTTCCAAAAGAATCAAAACAATCCAAATGCATTTTCTCAGTTTTTATCATGTCACTTGTGTTTTTTTCTAAAATTAATGTCAATTTTAAATAAAAATAGACACTTTGTGTCATACTAGTCGCATTGTGCCTTGAATTGAGGTACAATAGATTCATACATATAACATATGAGTTATTGATCGTTTTACTAATGTATAAAAACAATCCCAATGCATTTTCTTAGTTTGTAGTATGTTAGTTGTGTTTTTTTCACTAAAATGTCATTTCAAATTGGAAACACGCATTTTGAGTCATACCGATCACATCAGGCGTTGGTTTTATTTGAGACTGCTTCATACACGTCACAAAAAACTTTTTGAATCATTATCCAAAATTATGAAGACAATTAGAGCAGGTTTTCTTGGTTTTTAGTGAGTGAATCATTTTGAGATAAACTGTCAATTTTAAACTGATAACAGACACTTTTATCCATACCGGTCACACAATACGTCAGATTGAGGTGGGGTTGATTCGTACATGTCAAAAAAGACTCACAAATCATTGTCCTAAAGTATCAAAACAATCCAAAAGTGTTTTCTTGTTTTTTAGTATTTCACTTGTGTTATTTCTAAAATTAATGGCAATTTTAAATAAAAAGAGATACTTTGAGTCATACCAGTAGAATTGTGCATTGAATTGATGCATGGTCTATTCCTACAAGTCAAAAATGACTTATAGATCATTTCCCAAAAGTATCAAAACAATTGGAATGAGTGTGCTAAGTTTTCAGTATGTCACCTTTTCTTTTTACTAAAAACAATGTCAATTTTAAATAAAAATAGACACTTTGAGTCATACTAGTCGCATCGTGTGTCGTATTGAGGTGGGGTTGATTCTTACAAATTTCAAATGACGTATGGAACATCTCCCAAAAGTTTCAAAACAACTGAATGCGTTATCTCAATTCTGAATAGGTCAGTTACTCTGATACTAACTATAATGACCTAAACATTTCATACATTGGTATCACATATGAGTAGATTAATATTCCTTACATAAAGGAAATAAATTAAACATAAATATGAAACAATGCATTAATTATATAGACAATGATTTTACTGTGAAAAAATCAAGATTACCATTGTGATTGAGCAGACATAACACTATTTTTCTTTCAGCAAAGGCATGTCACATGGACAAAAATCTTCCAAAATAAACAATCCCTACAAGGAATAATAAAAATCAAATCAAATTATCATTATATAATTTTCATTAAATTAGAGATATTGTAACGTAACATTACCTTTATATATTTCCAAAGGGTTTCTTTGGGCCAGCTATAAGATAATAACAAAACTAATGATTCTTTGTGCACTTTACTACTAATGTTAAACTACCGATTAACATGGAATCTAATATGAACTTTCTATTTGGCATCCTTGTGATGCTCTCATCCGACCCCAAAGCTATGATATCATCGTTCAACGTTCACTTTTCATTATCTTCATGCACCCATTTACCTAGTAAATGGGTGCTATAAGAGAAGGAAAAGTGAAGGTTGAAAGATGATATCATAGGGATGGTGTGGGATTAGAGCATCAAGGGGACGCAAGATTAGAAGTTCTGATGAGATTCTATGAAAAGTAGTAGTTAACCAACAGTAGTGAAGAATCCTTAGTTTGGTTTTTAAATTTGTGGGTGATGCACAACCAATTTTTTTCCAACACACTACATCAGTAGAAACAACAACATAAATGACAAAAATACATAATATAAATGATCCATTCCATAATAGTTTAGGTCTAGTGATTTTTGAAACATGGAAACATAAATAACTAGTACATAATAGTCTTTCATTATGTTATTCTTTACTAGAAATACAAATAATTTCTAAAACCATTCTTCATAACCTAAGGATATGAAACATATGAATGGGTGATCATATATTCTCAATAAGTGTAAATAAGGGAGATATCAATTATCATATAAGGATTACATAAGTAGTAGGAATTCACCTTTATCCTATTTGTGTAAAATCATCCATCAGGTATACTACCCATTCATTTTAAACACATCTATATCATCTTTCGATTATGAGTTTTTGTGACAGTCATGGTAGTACAGAAAAAATATAAATACACAAAAGATTAATAAATATTTTAATTGATCTAGTAATTATTTTCAAAAATACCTCTTCATGGATTCCAGTTTGTTAATGAAATATGATCTCTTTTATAAATTTACAAATATAATAACCACAATCCTTTCCTTTTGTTTGTTTTAGACACTGTAGAAACATCAATAAATATAAGTAATTTGTTTTCATATGTGTTTGGATAGTGAAATATTATTATATATAACATGATACTTGTCCAGCTGTAGATCTCATGGGAGTTCTTTTCCTTAGGCCCTGGATTCATTCCATAAAGTAGATGATATTGACACACCACCATATCATAACAAAATCCTCATATAAAGATAATATAAATAATATAACTAGATGATTAGTTCTAAAATTTTGGATCTAGTGTGTTACAAATTAAAAAAAATCCATCATGAGTGGTCTATTTTTTGGATATCCATGCATTGAATCCATAAAATAAATCTTTAGAGTATATAAATGGACCTCAATGAGCATCCAATGTTGCCTAAAAACACAAAAAGGAATAAGTAATGAAAGAAATAAAAATATTGTTGATATGATTAAATTGTATAGTTTTACCCCTGCATCATTGATATTAAAATGTGTATGTTATTCGTAATTTTGTTTTCAAACGATTTGAGCAGGGATGCCATTATTTTACCCTCCTTATCGGAATTTATTTCTTATTTTGAAGAGGTGATGTGAGGACTAACAAGTCCAAATTTTTTTCATGGGGAAATCCCTTCAATTGTTTTTTATATATAGACCTATGAAAAATATGAAATGTATTTATTCATAATTATCATAGTATATCATAATTTTTAAAATCAATTCATGAAAACATACATCATGTATACATTTACCACTAATGCGCGTAGCCATTTATATTTGAGGATTTCATCTACATTGTCAGATCTAATATAAAATTACTCTTCCCATATGTAAATATTTTTTTTTCAAAATCAAATATGTATATATTTCTATCAATCAACTTCATATCCACATTATCTTGCAATGACGTTAAATGTGTATATAGAATAGGTGGGGTGAATGTGCTATTAGTAGATCGTTTTGATCTGTTGGTTGATCCTTGAGATTGTTTTGAGCCAATCTTTTGTTTCACCCCCTTCCCTTTGTCATTATTTAATAACATTCATCGATTTAGACCTTTTTTAATAAATGTTAAAGGTCCATATTGAAAAATAAATTATAAATGAATACCTCCTTGGCAACATGTTTTTTACAAGAATTGACGGCCATTTGATGAATGTTCCAACAGCTCCTTCGACCATATGAATGTCTTCATCATCATTTGGAATAGGTAGTTGAGTGCTCGGCTCATGATCTATGTTAATTGACACTATATCATGACTTTCTAGATGTGGTCTATTTTGTAGCATGTCGTTCTACATATTGAAGATCGTATCCCTCGCTACAAGGTGATATGTGAGAGTTGATAGATATAATTCACAGTCATTTTCACACTATAGAATATAAGTATATAAAAGGTATCAGTTTTTATGTGATCCAAATTTCAAAAAAATAATTATTATAACATTTATTACCTTAACTAAGTTGGTTTTTAGGGGAATGGCTCGCTTAAAAACTGGTGGGGTGGTGTGGGATCTTTACGCACAGGTTGTTCATGAGTTGTTGCTTCTCTTTGCCTCCCCCATCAAACATGCTATCAGATCTCTATCAAATTGTTATTTTTCATGAAACATATATAACTTTTCTCTCATATTTTTCATTTCCTTAGTTTGATCCTCCACTTGTTTTTTTTTTCTGAAAATATGTTTGGGGTGTCACCCCAAAACCCGCACCTCTGATGCGGCCATACTGTTCTGGATGCTTCAAGGCCGCTGAATGTATGCCTGAATCTTGTGTGAGTGTTGTTGATTCATGTGACTCTATTGTATAGAAAATATAGGAAAATAAGTAATCATTGTTATTTAATAGTGATCTAAAGAAAAACAAAATTATATTATGGCATACTTACACATGTTTCCCACACTTTTTTTTGTGTTTTCATCTATCAGTATCCCCTCATTATTTACACGAGTCTCCTTTCATAGAATATAGTGTGGGATGAATGTTTATTTCAATTTTGATTCATAAATATTCATATAAGTATAGGAACATGGTTATGGTGTGGTTTTATCTCACATAAATGTGTTATAGTAGATTTAAAATACATTCCATTTTTTCTCAAATGAAGCATACCCCATCCTTGCTTTCTAGTAGGGGAACTCTGGTTTTGTTTCTCATTCCTTATTTTCAACACTTAGTTGATGTTTCTTAAATAAAAATCTGACAATAAAAGTGATGAATACAAGCAATTTCGAAACACGTATTACAAGACACAATGTACCAAAAAATTCTTCTCTACACGACGACTTCTAAATTCATCCCACACTCCTTGGGATATCATTTGTGCATAAAGAGGAGGTGGGTGAAAATTGATGTTCCCTTTAGCATCTTTAAGATTATATTTCATTAAAATTTCATAGAATCCTCTATGAATCCTTCCTACAGCTCTTAATACATATTCCTTGTGCGAGGCATCTAATATAAATTCACTCTATAAGGGACGTTGAAGAGTATGTCAATGTTTTAGTAGTTTATTTTATTTTAATAAATTAAAGAAATGATACCATAATGTTACCATAATCACTTCCCCCATTAGTGTCTTAAGCTTTATGACAACATTGTGCCACGACTGTACATCAATTAGTACACATTTCCAAGTGATTATTAAAATGTAGCTATTAAATATGGATTTTTTGGGTTAACATACTCGCCTCGCTTATTCCTTCCCACAAAAAATTTGATGCCTTTTGATTTTTCCCTATGGACATTTTCTAAAACTATAAAACTATAGATCTCTTGTTATTTTTGCACTGCCAGGGTTTGTTTGCCTACCATTTCCTGAGTTTCAGTATCATCATTATGTTCCTCCAGAGCACTAGCATCTGCACTGGGACCAACATCAATAGGTTGAGAATCCTGTTGTACCTCAACACTGGGACCGACAACAATATGTGGAGAAACCTATTGTTCCTCTGCACTGGGATTAGAAATAACAGGTTGAGGGACCTATTGTGCCTTAGGATTGGGCGGATCAGTATATACAGAAGTCATTATTTGCAGAAGTGGTGTAAAATTAAATTTAGTTTACAAAAATATAGTAGAGAACATTTAATAACATAAGGTAGAAAAATGTATATTACAATAAAAAATAATTTGATTATTAAAATCTCTTTTTTTAAAGCCTGAAGAGATTTTACCCCTCTATCAGCTATGTAAATCCCTTCATTGTGGTCTCCCTAGTCATAAAATACGTAGTCTATATTGGGACTGTTGTGAAATGATTGTGATTTCCCAATGAAAGGGGCATCCTCTGTTGAAATTTCATCTGACCCTTCTATTGTTTTGGTCGATAACATAACAATTGAAAAGTTTTATTTTCTATTATGTAAAACATAAAATACTTGTACGTCCTGTGATTCCATTATAGATGGCTCGTATTTAATCTATTACTTACTAAAATAAACTTTCTAGAATCCCAATTCAGTTATTTTAACAACACTCATGTTACCAACCCACTTGCGTTGAAAAATTGGCACTTGAAATTTCATATAATCCAACTCCCATATTTTTTTGATGATGCAAAATTATTACATATTTCCATAGATTAGATTTATTTCTTTAGCATCAGAAACATGCATTACTTTAGCCAAAAGTATAACCTCACTATTTTTCATGGTATTATCTTCATCATGTTCATTAGTATAGAATGTATAACCATTAACTATATATGCATTATAAGATAATACATACACACTTGGTCTTCCAACTAGCCATCGAAGTCATTCTGAAATTGAGTTTGGAATTTCATCTAACTTCTTAAAAATATAGTCCCAAAACCATCCTATAAACTATTGATTATGTGTATCTGATATCCACTTTTTAGACTTAGATGGATTCAAATGCCTAAGAATTTCTTTGTAGGTTTGAACATATAGATCAATATCAAAAATGTTATGAAAAAACATAAAGGTGAGCCTACTCCTGATCTATAATATTGATTGTGACAACCTCTCTTCTAGAAATTCCTTCACCCTCAAGCTGCCCAGTGTGATAAGATTTTGGTAGGATAATTCTTTCCACACCAGATAGGTATTCAGTAAATAATTCAATGGCTTCCTCAACAACATATCTCTCCGCAATACAACCCTCTGACAGACTTTGATTTTTAACATACCCTTTCAAAATATTAATTTTCCATTCAATGGGGTACATCCATATATAATGTTTAGGACCAAAAAGTCATATCTCTATCACCAAATGAACCATCATATCAAATAATTTCGACAGGAAGAACATTTCCAATTCACATAATACGATGGAAATTTCTCTTTGCATAGTGGGATATTTTGTTGGGTCTAAAACTTTGCTACATATAGCTTTGAATAAGAAACAGAGATCTGTTAATGTATGGAGTAAATTATTTGAAAAAATGAAACATAAATCCATAAGAATTAGATCTTTCATTAAAACATGGAAGTCATGTGATTTCAGACCCTTTAACTTTAAATCTTTCATTGACACAATGTTCTTGATATTTGATGAAAACCCCTCTAGAACAATTACTCCATTCAAGAAGTTTTAAAACTAATATATCTCTTCCCTGGAAAGAGTTTAAGCAACAAGGGGAATAAATATTCATTTTTCACCCTTTAGTGGTGCCAAATATTCTCGTATTCCCATCTCAACCATGTCCAACCTATCTTTAATTACATCCTTTGTTTTTCTAGGTGCATTTAGAAACTTTCCACTGAAACTATCACATAATGTTTTTTCAATAGACGTAACATCAAAAAAATGTCTGACATACAGAAAATTCCAGTACGGTAATTTAAAAAAACTGATCTCTTTTTCCAGCATGTTTTTGTAAGGTTTTTCAAAAATGGGTTTCCAAAAGCAATGTCCCCATATTTCACTTTCTCAAACAATTGATAACCTGTTGGTGGAGACAATGTTGTACATTCTTCTAAAATAACATTGAATGATGTTGTCCAAGATCAGTATTTAAGTAGTTGGGGTAGAAATCTATGATGTCCTAGAAACACAATTTTCTATGAATGTTTCAACCTAATTGACTGTATACCTTATTATCAAATGGGACACACTTGAGTTCATTTAATTATATATCCATAAAACTTTACATAAGTAGGAAAGTCATTTATCATATTGTACAACATGGCTCTCAAAGTTAAATCTTAATTTTTGTAAGCATCATACAATGTAACTCCTAAATCCCATAATAATTTCAAATCCTCGATCAATGGAGAAAAATAAACATTAATATCTTTACCCAATTGTATTGGTCCAGATATAATCATAGATAAAATGATGTATTTTCATTTCATTCATAACCACAGTAGAAAGTTATAATTTACCAACCTAATCGGCCATGTACTATGACTTATTCTTTGAAAACCAAAAGGATTCACTCCATTTGTAGATAACACAAGAGGAATGTTTCTCTTCTCATTTCCAAATTCAGGATACTCATGATCAATTCTCTTCCACTAAGGAGATTATGTTGGGTTACATAGTTTCCCATATTTAATTCTTGTATCTTCATGCCATATCAATTGTCTTGTAGTCTCCTTACTTATATATATGCACCTAAACCTTATAATGGTTTGAATGTACCATAAAACATTTGTAGGACTAGATTCATCTTTCTTGTATTGAGAAGCACCATACATTGGGCATTATTATGTGATTTTTAGTCCTTGCGAAATAGTATATAGTCATTCGGGCAGACATGTATTATTTTAGTGATTATACTCACCAAGAATATCATTTGTTTGGATTTGTATTTTCTTCTAGGGAGATCATTATCCTTCGGGATCATGTCATTCTAGAGAGCAAGTAGTTATGTAAAACTGGAATCACTCCACATATTGTCTATTTTCAAATTATACATCTTCAGTATGGCTAACAATGCTGTATATTTAGTGAAACCAACCTACAATAGTGTCTTTTCACATCTTTTTAAATTCTAAAACAATTTTGGGAAATCAAAAAGTTCATTTTAAATTGTCCTTGTCATTTATTCAATACGATATTCATCATCATTCACATCTATAATCACATCCTCCATATGGTCATTTTCATTGCTCACGCTTGTAATGATATTAGATTATCCATAAAACATAGTACAATCCCATCCACTACCTACATTCCTTTTCTATGTGTTTGTTACAAAATTTATACCATCGATCTATTTCATGAAAAATCAAGTGTTCTTCCAACTCCTCTGGACTAATTTGTCTTGAATAACAACATCGTAAACATGAAAAAACGATTTGAGAAGGTTTATATTCATGATATTTTGAAAAATTGATAAACACTTTCATACCATCTTCATACACTTTTGTCAAATTTTTGGTATTCATACACTATTTATTCACATTCATCCTATTTGATTCAGTAATATAAATATTTTAAAAAATAATTACACAAAATATGTTCAACTAGGGTCATCATTCAACTAAAATCAATGGAACTAGCTATGGTAAACAATACCCTTACCTATCTATGCATTACTCAGGACCAAAGTAGACCACACCCATCTTCCGAACCACCTAATAAATGGAACTACCTATGAGAATCCCTTACACTAGAATTTTTTAGTATCCCACATGTGATCTATATGCATTGCTATAAACCCATTTTTTAGTGTTTCTATAGATACATAATGTATTGAGTCAATAATTATGGAACTAAACTAATATATGGTATGATTTTACATAGAGTGATTGCAGGTGGAAGGATTCATTACATGTGTTTTTATGGTTATTTGACTAGGGTGTCCATAAAGGGTCCCATAGAGTCCTCTAGTGAAGTGGTTTTCTAAGATTTAGTGGAATTTCACTAGTAAAAAAGTGGTGGTTCCATTGAAATGGGTAAGGTTTAAATTGATATTCAATGGTGGAGGAACTAAAATATGGGAAAAATTGCATACAAATCATGATAACAACTGCACCACCATACAAACACACAATCATGCTCACAATCACAAGAACATAAAAACAAAAAAAAACATAATTTTAGATTTTACAAAACATCCCTTATTATTTTCCAATTATTAATTCAGGGATAATCACATAAGTCTTACCATCCTATGGAATTCATTCACTATCCATGTATATGTAAATTACCAATTTCTATTTTAAAATGTTCATCAGGAACCAACCAACATGAAATTCATTTAGTGCGCAAACAAGGACCACAAACATCCATGATTTTCAGCAGGGAAGTTAGACCAAAAAATTGAGAACATAACCAAAAATATAAAATATTAATAACTTGAAAAAATAAGAAACCAATGGGTAAGGGGAGAAAAATCACCATGATGGTGCGGTTCAATGTGTGGAAGAGGTGCGTTCTTAGCAGAGGAGAGGTGCGCAAAAGAGGATATTTCCAACTAAAAAGAAAACATAAAATGAGAACTCATATGTTATATCTACCCAAAATAGGTCCAATGAGATTTTGGAATGGGAGATGTCTGGTTTAATAGTTTTATAGGTCAATAGTGGGATTTTATTTTCTATCTATGATATTTGATTGTTGTTTGTTTATTTTTTGTGTATCTAATATTTTCCTAGATGTTCAACTTATGAATGGGAAATGTCTAGTTTTCATTAGAAAGATATTTTTTATTTACTATAATTTAGGGGTAAAATATTCCATATTAATTGTATATTTTTCATAGGGGATCGTTGCTATCCTATAGGGATCATTATCTCTTATTAGGTTAGTGTAATATTTGGTTATTTGATGTTTATGATACCAGCCTGGACAATATCATTACATTTCCAATTGTAGCTGTCCCATGTCCATTTAAATATAGGATGTGGGGGGGGGGGGTAGACAATAATATATTCCCAAATTCACTGGAGTTCCTGTGGGGGTTGATCCTGATAGTATCATATCAAACAAATCTTTTATAGATTGGATATTATAGTAGTCACTACAAAGGATTTCCTCATTTGTATGGTAGTAATGTTTGTTGAACCTAGTGTGTGAAGTAGACATCAGAAACTAATAGTTGATTAAAACGTATCTAATTACATCATAACCTATGGAAAAATATATAGGAAATATCTTACAAAACTCATTGACTCTTAATAGGTTTGGTTGGGGGGGGGGTGGCTGAATTATGGGGATATGTTGATGGAAATGATGATGTGGCAGTGTGTTTAACTATTCACTGTATATTTTTCATGAATGAGGTTGGTTTAAGTAATTATATTTAGGTCTATTTTTTCCATCATGAGCTTCAATAATAAGTGGAGCATCAAGAATCCAAGGATGTGCATCATAGACAAAAACTAGAGGTTGGGAATGTAAAACACACAATGAATATGAAATTGACAAATGGGACATTTAACTTCAAACAGACACACACCCAAAAATTTAACAATATTCAAAAGGGAACTTATCCTTTCCGAAGACACACCAAATCATTCCCATAAAAAATTACATCAATGCTCTAAAATTATGGCCCTTTTATAAAACAAACCAAAAAATTTATCAACAATTTTAGAAACAAACCAAACAATTTATAAACAATTATATAAACAACTCAACCAGTTTATAAAAAATTTTATTACAAGGTAACAATTTTATGAACAATTTTTTTTCAAGCCAAACAAAGTATAAATAATTTTATTAGAAACCCATGCAATTTGAAAGTTACTTTTCAGTACAATGGCCTTCATGAGAGAATCCATTGAAACTTATAAATCTATGGTGACTTCTAAATATTTCACCATCTACCACTGATTTTTAGAAATACTTCACACATATAATATTTCTCGTCCTTCATTACCTCTCACTATGGTTCACTCATGACACAGATGCATGAAATTCGTTCTTCTAGTCATCTTATCCATTATATTCCAATAATTATACTTCAAGATCTTGAAACTGTCCACACTTCCCATAACCCTAATGCCCCCCCATGGAAACTCCCAAACCCTTCAACAAAACCCTATACTTCAAAAACATTTCATTAAAAGATTGTCCCACACACCTTCTGATCCTTTGTCCATATTGATCCATCACATATTAAAGGTTATAAAAAACATGACACCAACTCCCACTCAATGGTGTCACAACACATTAATAAAGAACTATGATACATTGCCCTTCTATGTGTCTCAATATATGATAATTTCAAATAGGAAATAGTTTTGAAGAAAGGGGTAAGACTAAACACAGTATTATTTTCCCACTGACTTCCAAACTCAATCCAGTTGGAAAAAAATGATAGAATGTTTAATATAAATCCATTAGAAATATTTTAAACTCCATATCAAAAAATCATAAATAATCTTCCAAAAAACCATTGTATATAAAACAAATTTAATTCCATTATTAGGAATAACGACATTTATGTCTCTACCCTCTCACCATGCATGATCAGTTGAAATTTCTAAACTCATGTGAGATCCCTCATTGATCGACCAAGTCATCACAAGGTGAAAAATATCTAGTTTCCTAAATGGATTACTATACTTATTTATGTTCAGGTACAACCCATGATCTCATGACAACTATATTTAACAAATACCATTCCAAATAAATCAAAAAGATCCTAATTTAAATCATTTCATCAAATACTTTACATGTGTCAAAAGAAAACCATAATTGTAAAATAATAACATAAAAATTATCTAATAATAGGGTTTTGCAAACGCCAACAAATTATTCCAAAACCATATATCAAGGGATTTCTTTCAAGAATCATAAATTTTCTTTCACAAAAATTTCAATGAAATTATTTAATCAAGACATAATTATTTTTTTTAAAGAGAATAGGAGATTATAGGGAAGGAAAATACCTCACAATGGTTTTCAAAAGTGAAGAATTACGTAAGAGAAATTCAATATCTGATCACAAGCCATGATAACCTAACTAGATCTCACAAAATTACGTCAATATCAACAACACAAGCCAAGGAACTATACCCTATAGACATGGTCTATGATTCTAAGGGAGGGAATAACCATGGATCTATGAAGAATGAAGAATAATGAGAACTTACAAATGAATCGGGGTAGAGGAAGAGGAGGAGGAGGCGTAGGTGGTGGCCGAGGAGGAGGAGGAGGAGGTAGAGACGGTAGAGGAGGATGATTCGGCAATGGTGTAGAGGAGGAGGAGGTGGTGGAAGTGGTGGCAACAGAGGAGGATGAGTTGGTGGTGGCCACGAAGGAGGAGGAGGAGGAAATGGTAGTAGAGGAGGAGGAGGAGGACGGGTCGCAACGGAAAAGGGATCAACGACGTAGGCGTCTGCTTCCATGAAGGCCTGAAAGGGTTTGAGGGAGGATGATCCTGTTAGGGTAATTTAAAAAAAACCAACTTGACCTTTTATCAGCAATAGTCAAAAGTGCTGATAACGGTATGTTTTATCAGTGCTAAAAAATCAAAATTAAAATACCTATTTATTAGCCCAAAAAATATAGCATTGAAAAAGACTTATTTTATCCACGCTTTGTTAGTGCTGATAAAGATCGAACATTATCAGCACTAAAAAAGCACTGATAAATGACATATTTATCACCATTAAAATTATAGCGCTAATAAAGACATCTTTATTCAGCATTTTTTTAGTGATGAATAAGGTATAATTTTAATAATTTATTTATATTATTATATATTTATTTAAAATGATGTATAAGATAAATATATATTTATTTGTTAATAATTATAAATTTAAATAGTATATGTTTATAATTTTTTTTATATAATTCTTAATATATATATATATATTAATAAAATTATAAAATTATAAGTATAATTTTATAATTATATAAATAGTTATAATTATAATTAAAAATTTATTTGAAAATAATATATATATATATATATCATTAAAAATATAATATAATTTTTTATTATTTAAATATATTTTAAGTAATTTTATATGTACATTTTTTAGAACATATATAGTTCATATAGGTAACATTATGAATTAATCAATATACCACATCAAGGGACAATGTGAAGTAATGTATAAATGAACATTCATGCATGATACATAACATATACACATGATCAATATATTTATTGACCAAATTCATTCAAAAACACATATATATTCAAAAATTTTAATTATAAATATATATACTAAAAAATATTATATATTTATAAATAAAATAAATATATTAAATTTAAAAAATATAATAAATAGAATGAATTAATCCAATAAATCTAACAAATCTAATAAATTAATCTAATAATTCTAATAAATATAAATCTAATAAATGTATAATAAATATAATAAATATAATAAATATAATAAAGATATTTATTATTTAATGTAATTTATAATTATCTTACAATTATTTAATTATAATTATAGAAATAATTTTTTCAATTAAAACATTATATATATATTTATATTTCTGAATTATTTATAAATATATATTAATTATAAACATATTTTTATCTAATGTATACAGATAGACATTATTTTTTTATACAAATATAATAATTTTTTATAAATTAATAATATTTTTTGTTAAAAACATTTATCAGTGCTAATAATAGTACTGATAAATTTACCCTTTATCAGTGCTAAGAAAAGTGATAATAAAGGGTACACCTTTATCAAAGCTATTATTAGCACCAATAAAGGGAACATTTGTCAGCGCCTTTAGCTAGCACTAATAAAGGCCCACCTGTTTATTAGTGATTTCTTCTTAGCATTGATAAAAGGCAGCGCTTCCCTTGCCCTAGTTTTTTGGTAGTTTAAGGATTTCTTTTTTTCTTCTTTTGGTGAACTTTGATGCCATGATGTTATATAACGATGTCAAGAGACTTCCCTAAGGTTACCCCAAAAGAACATTTTATGGGGTTTATATTTAGTTATGTTGTCATAGCTAGTTGAATATGGTCAATAGGTCAACCATGTTGTCCAAGCATTGTTAGGATGCGACCACTAAATCATCAACATAACATTCAAAAGACTTCCCCAGGAAGGGATTGAAGAAGATTTACATGGCCTATTGGTATGTGGTTATGATGTTCTTCAAGAAAAAGGGAATTACCCAATATAAAAATACTCCCTAGGGGGATTATAGGTGGTGGATTATTTATATTATTGGTCCATACGAATTTGGTTGTACTCTAAATAGAAATCTACAAATGTGGGGTCTTAATAACCAGGGTTTCCATCAATTATGAGTTCTATGATTCTAACTAGGAAGTCATATTTTAGACAATTCTTGTTGAAATCTTTGAAGTCAGTGAAAAATATAATTTGTCCATTTTTCTTCTTCATGGGGACAATTTTGGATATCCATTTTGGATACTGTACATCTTGGATGATGTCATACATGATGAGCTAATCAACATTAGACTCAATTTTGGAGGCATGAATTGGGCTTATCCTTCCAGCATCCTATTTATATCCTCGGAGGTCTTCTGGTAAACCCATGTGGTTGGTATCCACCTCAGGACTGAGGCCTGGTATCTCTATGTAATTTTAGGAAAATAAATACTGGTGTTACTTCTGGAAGGATGTATACCCCTCATGTTCCTCAAAGGCCATGGCCACATAGATCAGAGTGGGTCATGGATCTTTCTCTACGCCCAGATTTATCACTTTGATTTTATCCACATAGGTGGATTCAAATTCCTAAAATTCTAGAGGGGTGTCTCTATGGTCTTACTCATCTTCCTATTCCATATCCTTCACCTATTTTTCTTCCTTTTGTGAAGTAGGTGATGGAGAAACATTATCTGAGTTAGAGGAGGAGTTGACATCTGTACAACTAGAAGATGTGGTAACCACTTATATTTTTATTGTTGGTGCAAAGATTTCTTGGAGCTCTAAATGGGAGACAAGGGATTGAGAACATGATTCTTAATTTTATCCCACTTTAAAAAAAAGTTCTTCCAGCCTAACTAGATGAATAGGGATTTGATGAATATCGGTTGATGGAATGAATACACTTTCATCTAGGATTTCATTACTATTTGGAGAGTTGACAACTTCTCAAGTGATATTGGGAACTATTTTTATGAATGAAATTACGGATATCACTGAATGCATGCTTGAATTCAGATTCCCCCCTTTGAATTGATTAATTGGAAACACATACTCTACACCGAACTAATTGAAAGTATTATTTGGGATCATTTCTAGACCATTCAAGGCATTTATTTGAGTGAAATTTTAATCCATATAGTGTTTCCTATCCTTATGGTATAATCCTGCCTTACTCTACTAATGATTCCTAGGATTTGAATGGGGATTTTTCACCATGAAATGTCCCATTTTTTCAATTGACAAAATATTTTAGGAATTTATTGTATGATCAAGGGATGGACATATGCTGATGTATCCAAATTATTCACAGTATAATGTTTAAGGATGTATCGTGGCTAAAAAACAAGAATTTTGATCCAGACATGCGATCCATGAACTAATTTCTAAGATCAATTTCTATAAGAGGCTTTTGATCATTCTTTTCATAATATTGTAACATCAAGGTGATGAGAGAAAATTAAGATTCATTGAAATCCAGATGGAAAGTGTTTGGACAGGATTGATATTGAATTTTGATCCATTGTAAATGAAGGATTATTGGATATCAATTTCATTAATCCTTCCAAATATATTAAAGGGTTTGATGTGCCCATGTATGACAACATCTTCATCCTGGTCTATAAAGGAGATAACTGTGTGGAATAATGCAAGGTAATTCTCTTCCTGATATTATTTATTAGTATAAATATTAAATTCAAATTTATGAGGGCTTGATAAATATTCTATGAGTTCTTCCCAAAGGTCTTTTGATAGAATTAAGGCATCCCAGATTGATAACTTAGTCGGAACCAGGGCTAGTTTCTTCAAAACATTATACTCCTAGTCCAATAGCCCACGTTTCCCAGTGAATAAATATTATTTTTCAAGTTCTTTTTAGGGTGAAGTGTTCGATGTGTATGGATCAACCCTAGGGGTAGGTTCTGAGGGTGCTTCTACTCTTGGTGGATTAAGCCATCTAGGTTTTCTTACATGCTGAGGTTTATTAGGAGATGACATATCCTCTAGCCAATCTTCCCCAATGATCATGTCAAGGTAGACCCTTTCATGTGTTGGGGAGATTCCATGATCCTATTGATCTCACTAGAGAGCTCTCCCATGTGTTTCATCCATGTAGACAGTTTTAGAAGGGACATGGTTGATGTAGTGACTCCTAGAACGACCACGTCTTCCCCTATATCCTCATCTCTGACAACTTATTCCCCTAGTTCCCCAATCAAGTGAAGGGAATTTGGATTTTTAATAATGGTTATAATCATATAAGGGATACATTAAGTGTAGTAAATTAATGGAACTCCAGATTAAATCCTCATTTTATGGAGATTCTGCCTGCCGAGTTTGCGCTTGTTGTACCATTTAGCAGGGTGGTTCCTGTGCTTCAAGTAATGTATGAATGAAGTCTGCAAAAGTCAAAGAAAAATTCATATTTCGAATAGTATCATCTTCCTATGTTTTCATCTTACACTTCAATCTATTCCACTATTTTGACGAATGAATTTCGGAGGGATGGTCTATCGATGAAGTTGGATGTGTTGTTGTAGAAGTAGTTGAAGTCACAATTGGATGTTTCTTCTATGTTTAGAGGATATCATGAGTCTGGTTGATCATCTTTATGAATATATGGTCATTAAAATTCTATGTACCTCTTCTGTTAACTTCGTTTCATTAATTCTCATCCTCTAGATCTGTGGTAGAGACACATTCCACTTAGGGAGGTGGATTTCCAAGCTTCACTTTCCTAGAGTCCACCATCTTTTGCAGGAAGTATTTCAAAACAAAATAATCATTGATGTTGTGACCTAGAACTCTATGGAAGAGGCAATAATTTAGGATATCTTCATCACTATATTTTTTAGGGATTTATACTCTTTGGAAACTTGATCACATAGTTATCCAATGTAGAGATGAAGTAGTTGAAGACATGGTAATTTTAAAATTAATAGACAATGTTTTTAGTCACCTCAAACTTGTTTTAAATCTTCTCTCCCTAATCATCCTAATAAGTTGAGTGTGGTTTATGATTCCTATGATGCAGGACTACATGGTATGGTGTAGGTTTTGGAGCAGGAGCGGGTACATGGGCCAGCATAAGTGTAATATTGGCAGCCTATTATTTCCCTGTTCTCCTTCCGTTAGATGATGGAATTACTCAAGAGTTTTATTTGGTCTCTGAGATTGAGTCTTAATCTCTCTAATAAATTTATTCAATATATTGAACCCCTCATTTGTATTTCATAAGGATAAGTGGTGTGCATAACTCATCACAAAAATTCTCTATACATATGGGAAATAAATTTTCCTTACGGAGTGACAGGATTGAAGAGTATTTAAACCATATTCACCAAGAAAATAAATTTGAGACCCTTTTATTCTCTCACTATTTGTATGTTTATAGATCGATGACTATTGTCTTATGTAGTATTGAGATGAAGTATAATTGAAACCTCTCATGCAGGTATTCCAATCCCATAATTGACCATGCCTACATGATAGTGAACAATAAATAGGCTGGTCCTTGTAGTGATTTCATTAAGCACCTGAGTTTCACTACCTTCTGTTATTCAGTTTTCCCTATCATGGGATCATAATGAGAGATGAAATGTGAAAAATGATCCTTTGAGTTTATCAAGCCATTAAAAATGGGAAATTTTGGGCTCCTTATGTTTGGAAGGGGAAGATTCATATCTACATATTTGGGGTAAGGATTATTTTCCGATTGTATCAGCACTCTCAGTTCTTCCATGTCTTCAAATCGAGTTGTGAGTGACTCAAGAGATTTCATGATCCCTCTAGTAATGGCTGGATGGGCTGGAGCATGACTAGGTGTAGTATATGGTATGGACATAGGTAGTGGAACCACTGGTATCTTCCATTAGTATACCATTGGGGAAGGTCCATAAGGATGTGTTTGGCCCTATTTTGGTTGTGCACAAAATTGAGGGAATTCGTGATCTACCACTATGAGATCCATGTATATTGGTGGTTGGTATCCCACATTAAGGGGGAGTTCCATATCTACTTTAGTTTCTATGATGAAACCCCTTTGCTAAGGTAATTTGGTTGGCTGTGCGAGGTGAGGATCTTCTTGTAGAGTATATCCAGTAGGAAGGATGATTCAGAGTAGTTCATCATTGAGTCTCCTTAATTCTTTCATCTCCTCCTCATGTTGATAAAATAATTCCTTTAGTGAAAGGGGATTAGCCTCTATAGGAGGTCAGTGAGGCATAATCTTTCCCTTTTCCTTTCCCCTGTTGGATCCCTTTTGAGGAGGTAATGCTGGATTATATTATGGAATGCCTAGATTTAGGAAAATACGATGGTTCTAGGTACTCATGCCTACTTCAATTGTTTTGGTTTGGACCACATTATGAACCAAATATTCCTCCTCCAACTCCTCCTATGAATTTTACTTGTGTTCTATAGGGTCTAAAAGGACGTTATCAATGACATTCACTAATGTGTAATGCATGGTAGGAATTCTATTAGGGTATCTATGAGACTGCCTTTTTCTACACCCACCATGAGGCATCATCTTCTCCTTTTTTAGTTCTCTAGTAGATATTTGATGGATGGTGATACGAAGAGAATCCTCTGATAGTTTAGTCATGCATGTTCTTAGAGAGGGTATAAGGTCACAGAATGAGATGAATTGGGAGGATCAACTCTACAGAATTTCCCGTACTTAGGAGAATACTGATTTCCTTTGAGGAGGAGGATACTGGGGTGAAAAATCCCCCATAAAAAATGGTTGGGTCTATTAATATTCCACTTTTACAACTCTTCGAGCCTAGTTTTTTGACCTTGATGGTTGGAGTATAAAATCCCCCATCCCCACGGGTTGTGGTTTCTCCTTAACTATAATGGTTTCTACTACTGTGACTACCCTTATGATTTTGTGGAGATTTTTTTAAACATGGGATGAGTACATCATCTGGTACACACCTGAATATCCCACTTCTAAAGATCATTGTGTTATTTTTCCATTTGTTATGTCTAATGATAGACTTCCCCTAAAATAAATTTTTTCTTGATATTTTAATATAATTGACACAAACGTCTCTCAATAGTATTCTCTATAATGGACCGACATGGATGAGAATATATCAGGGCTGGTTTTTGTTGAACACAACTTCAGCTAGGAATAAGATCCACTTACTGAAGCCAGCGAGAAGCTATGAAATTGCATGATACCAATTTTTGTGGTCTTTGTTGATTGGGGAGCATGGTGAAATTTAATTCTCCATGTTCACCCAATCATTTGATATAAACATCATATGTGGAATCTATGATCAATTTTCACAATGGTTCTAACATACCGAGGCATGTGTATTGAAGTTATCCTTTCTCCTTACCGAATTTTAGATGTCGTGTAGTGAGGAGAGAAACCAAGTTAATTTGGTGTTTCATACCTTCTATTATCTTGACATGAATCTAGTTCTCATCATAGGGTAATGGTTTCATTCTCAAATAATGAAGAGTTTTCCATATGTTGTGGAAGATTTCATGCAAACAATCTTCTAGAAACACATTTGAAATGCTATATTGAAGGTCGACTAAGGGTCGGAACATGTCTTGTATTTCAACTTTAGCCAACTGTTTCCTCATGTTTAATAGATCATATCTATCTTTTTCTAGAGGATCCTATACCTTGTCTGACCAGAGTGGGTGCTTACGAGATGCGTTTTCCTAAGCTGTGAGATTGATCTGTACCTCCTATATATTTTTAGAAGGAAGCAGATACAAAATAGGTTCAGAAAATGACCATATACTTGGGTTTCATACTGGTTGAGAATGAATTTCACTTTCCAGTGACATGGCATCAGACTTGACTAGCCTTGTTTTCCCAAGTGCCTCATGGTAGGAGGGATTTCCCATTTCTACATTTGCAAGGGGGGACCCTTCCAATGATGAGAAACACTATTATATAGAGAAATTTCATAGTGAATTCCATCATGGGGAAGACTATCATGGTGAATTATATCAAGGGGATGCCCCTCTTGGTCCTTGATCATCTATCCACATAGAGGGATATTGTGACTCTCATCAGGAGATGGGATCTTGAGATCGATTAGATTATTTTCATGAAGCAAGCCTTCATGGTGAAGTTTCTAAGGATTAACTTCATAATTAGTTCTACTTCCCTTGTAATTTGGTAACAGGAGGGTTGTATATCGAGCTACCATAGATTAGCATAAAAATAATTCAATAACTCCAGTATTGAGTAGACCAGGATCAGAGATCGACATTTCAATTTCTAGTCATCTATATGGAGGCTTCTCCTTGGATTCCTTCCTTTGATCTACTAGGGACACTTACTAGGGGAAGTGGTTTTTAGGCATGGAGGATTTTTTAACTAGATATCATGTAACTACATGAATTTTCTGATGGGTTTCTATAAAATTGGGAAGTGTTTGTGCCTACCATGGAGGGTCCACTAAAATGGGAAAATTACATCATATTGGAATAGTTGTATGCTCCCAATCTGGTTGTCCGTATATCATGGGGAGTATACCCCATAACCCTACTAGATAGAAGTAGAAGTGTGTCTTTGCTCTAGTGTGGAATGCTGATGAGACACCACATTTATGGGGAGAAAGCTATGTGTCCACCCTTGGAAATACTATTGTCACCCTTTTGATGTCCTAGAATGTTTGTACGATGTGTTCATTTATTTTCATATGCCCATTCACTATTCATAGGATGTTCTGGGTGAATTTAGTGACCGGAACAGGTATATATTCCCATTCTATATTTAGATTATGGGTTTGTTTCTACTCTTATCCCCCCTTTCATGACAGTGGATACTGACAATACTTTGGTTTGGTTAGTTTTGTCTACCCCCTATTCATTTTTAGGACTTTCTACATGACCTCTCCGGGTGCTTCTATATCAAACTACTTGTAGGCTTGATAAATACATGTTGGAGTGTGAGATTTATTATGGATTTATTCCATATTTTATTTATGGGCTTCTTTGAATGATGATTGAGGGATATAATGGAAGGATTGATTAGTGTGGGTTGGTGTATGTTCTTGCTTGTGGGTTTCCACCATATTTGAAAGGTAGGATTACTTGAGTGATTCCAATAAAGTAATCTAGATAGTTGAATTATGGAGAGTGGGTGTATGTTCCCTCTCAAATATTCCATTAAATTGGGTTGGTAGGCTTCTACGGAGTGGGAAGATGTGTTACATATTCCCTATTGACCAGTTTCTTCCCCCTGTGGGCTGTCTTATGTTCTCAAGTTTGGGTGACCTGGGCCGAATGGATGAGGATAACACACTCATCATGTTGAGGGTTCACTACCGCATGACATTGGTGACATCTACTATTTTTTGGAGAACTTTGGAAGGAACCCTGGGTCTTCTAGATGAGGCCATATGTGGCCACTTGATCCACCTCCCTGAGATAAGGGATGTATTGGTTATAACATTCCATGTATAAAATATCAAAAGGGTTGAAGACAGTGATACGTTTTCACTACTTCTGTACCATTAAGAAACACTTGTTGGGATATTAGTGGAGTTTTATGAGAGTATTGCCTTTCGGGTAGCCTCAGGGTAAGAATTTTACTATTCTGTTGATACTCAAAAACTAATACATTTGAGACCTAGTGTTGAAGATGCTGGGTTGGTGATGACATCATATGATTGGATAAATGATGACCAAAAATGTAGTTGTGGCGTATTCTTGTGGAATACCAAAGGACACCATTGGATTAAAGATAGTTATGAAAGATTGTTTCTATTTATATATGACAATAAATAAGAAAACCCATCAAAGAAGCATCTCAGTTGAATGAAAACATGAATGATTGATTGTCTTGTATACCCCTCTTTATTTTAAAGAGTGAAGGGGTCCCTAGATATGAGGGGCACTATTATATTTGTTAAGGATTTAGGTTAGGTTCACCATTTTTTAATTTCCAAAAAATGCATCACTTGATGGTTTATTTCTAGGGGGTTTAGTTTTGTGCAATCATACACATCGGGTTCACTATTTCTGAACAATTTCCAATGGGGTTTTTCATGGAAAAATAAACACCCAATAGTTATATATCCATGAGGGACCTTCTTTCTAAATGAAGACATTATTTGGGGAGTTTTTCCAATGATGCTTATGAACTCACATTGGTTGAGAGAATGGGAGGTTGGCCTCATCAAAACCTTTTGGGGTGGAATTGTTCACAACATTAGGGATCTCTTATAGATTTAAGATAAGTTCATTAATCCTTCATTAATTCCCAAGTATGATGTGGTCCACCAATTAATTAACTATCAATAATTATCATGTATAGAATTTTGAATCATATATATGTATATGAGTTTCTTCATCAATGGAGATATCTATATGTATAAGAGATTCTCTATCAATGGTATTATATTAAGTATTGATTAGATATTTTTTTGCCATTATTATAATGATTCTAGTTTTCTAGAAATATAGTGGGGGTGATCTAAAGTGTGTCATCATATAGGGAGATGAGAGTTGATTTCATGATGGGATTAGACCCATTAAATGGGTTTCTTATGTATCCTTGTGAAATGAATCAGACCCCACATAGTTCAGGGATGCTTAGTGGTGAAAATCATACCTTTTAAGGTCACATGATATGAGCCAAACTATGAATTTTATTGTCATAGGATAAGGATTTATTGGTGAATGGTTCCTAATAAATGTTTGGTGTGTAACTTATAATGAAGTGGCCAAGGTAACCTAGAAGGGATATGGATTTTCAATGTGAATTAGACACTAATGGGAATGTTTCCTAGAGAGAGTTGGGTGATTTAGAATATTGGGTTTGAACCTTAGGAAGGATTCCTTCATATCCCCTTTGGATGAGAATGAAAGACCACATAGTTTGGTTGTGAGGAACCATGCATATAAAGGCCCTATGAATGATAGTCTCAGAGGGTATTATGGCCATTTTATAAGATAATGTTGGGACTCATTGTTCAAAAGGATTCACATTAAAAAAGGCCATGAGAGATATCTCGACTCATGGTGATATATATTCTTGTTCATGGTTTACACCTATGGATGTATATGATGATATAGTTGGAACTTATTCCTAAAGAGGAATCCCAAAGGATGAATTTTGGGGCTTACTCTTGATAAGGATTCTCTGGTGAATGGGGGTTGTGATCAGGGCTTACTCCAAAGGAGGATGTCCATGGATGGGTATGATCAATGCTAATTCTAGAGGAGGATGCCTATGGATGGGTTTAATAAGGGATTACTTCTGAGCAGGATACCAATATTGTGAAAGGTTTGGGGTTTATACTAAGTAGGATGACCATGGGTTCACTTGGGGCTTACAGTTGGAATGATTCCCATTGAGTTTGGGGATCTTGTGGATGCCATCACCATCATCAAACTCTAATCCCACATGAGTCATGACCCATGTGATAAACAAGAGTAATTAGATTATTTGGGAAACCACAAGATCTACATTTTCATAAGGTTGGATAGATGACCTTTAGGACCCATGACTATGGAGGAACTATAAAGGAAGGATAAATTAAGATTTGGTATAAGATCCTATGCCAAAACAGTCATCTGGTTGTTTGGATTCCATGGTCATGGTTATCCTTTATGTCCATAAGTCACGATGAGTCATGATCGAATGTGATAAACAAGATTAAATGGATGATCTAGAAAACCAAAAACTTCTCCGCTACTACTGGTGGGAGAGGATAGGGAGACGAGAGAATAAAAGGGGGTTGGATGTTCGTGTTCTCTTTCCCGTTGTGCATATAGGATATTCATGTATGACTACCCATATGGACACAATGATTGTGGAGTGAGGAGGAGAAATAGTGAATCCTCTTATAAGAAAGGCTAGGGGATTACTATAAAATGGATTTCATAAAATTGGGTTTGTAGTGGGATAAGTGGATGTTATTCCATGTCAAAAGAAAATGAAAGAGTGATCCTTCTCCTCCCCACCTGGAACTTAGGGCTCTTGGTGATAGAGATAACTAGAGAAGGACATGTTCCTATCCATAGTACCAATTAATGGGAAATACAAAACACCATCCATAGAGTTGGGGTCCTCATGACCATAGGGGTTCATATCCACATGATCCTAGAGGACCCTAACACTCTTGTAGGACATGTTCAAGAAACCCGTGACCATAAGAATTTCTGTCAAAATGGAAGACATGTTGGTGATCCTTTTACTAGGGGTTTTTAAGTCTGGATGCTTCAGTTGAGGTTCCAACATGATCCCTCTATGAAAAAGGATCCAGAGAATGTGGAGCTCTTCTATGGGTGTCTTGGAAGAGGAATAAAATGGGGGATCATCCAGGTCATGTATTAGAGGGAATAAGTGCCTCATTTAGGGTTTGGGGGGAACTTAAAGTACTTTGAACAGGGGGTATCAACCTGAACGGGTTTGATATGACTTAGGAAATAAAACACACAGGTAAAAATACTTGAGTGAGGCTTTAGCCTAGGCACTGGGGGTCTGCTCAGGTGGTACTGGATGAGGCTTGTGTTAGTCCCTGGTTAGGGAAGGGGCCTCGTGTAGGTGGTTTTACACTAAGAGAGAAGGGTTACTTGTTTATGTGTCTTGTGTTTCAGACCCTAAAGAGTCATTTATGTCACTAATATTCCATAATTCTCTCCTATATCAAGTTTTGGAGAGAAACTGAAGAATATTTGGAGATATGGGGGAAGGGGTAGTGCGATTAGAGCATGGGGGATTCTTCTGATTTTTTATTTGTGCAAATGAGGAGCCCTGGGGGACCTATTTACTGGAAAATAGGGGACCTTAGTTGAAGGAGTTTTACCATGCAGGTCCTAGGTGTAGGTTTCCAATGCATGTACCTCATGAAAGGGTGGAATATGATTTAGTACCAAGTAGGCGATGTGCGAGCCCTCTTTGTATAGGGGTGTGCACATGCCGACTTGGGTAAGTTCCTTTGAATCTTCTTTGGGTGATTCACTTCTTTGAAATTTATGAGGTTCTCTTCACAATCCTTTCAAACCACATGAAAAAATAGCATCAAAAATTTTATTTTGGTTATTTTGGAATTATTTTATATGATCCTCCCATAGGGGATACTTATAATGTTCATGTGATTTTTTTGGAACACAATGTTGTTCATATTGATATAACATGTGTTGAAATATTTATTCTTTAGTGTTTATCTATGATATTTTTTATTATAGTTTATTATGATGGAATTTTCATTATTCCTCCAATAGTTATATATGGTTACATGATCCAAGAGGTATAGTATCCCGTTATAATTATTTTAACCTCATTATGAGTAAGCAACCTTTGGCCTGTAAAGAGGTGTTCCCGAGGGACGTAGTGACCCGGTCTATCCATGATGGAGGTGAACAGGGTAGGGGATGTTATAAAGTTGAATCATATCCTTGTAATTTATTTTTTATTACTATTTATAAAAGTTACACTAGAGATTGGATGTTCCATATATCAGAATAGATCTTGTTCCGAGGCATAACTAACTTGTGTATGAGAAAAGTTTATGTTATGAGGTATGGACTAATTATTCTTGATTTTCTATTTTCAGATTGGATTAATTTACAAAATATTATAAATATTTAATTTGATTTATAAATTTTAGGACTTTACAATTGGGTTTTATTAGTGATAGGGTGCTCATTGATGCATCATGTTAGGTATGAAAGATTCACAAGACATTCATGTATTGTATAGGATTGGTTACTATGATTATGAGTAGTTATTTAATGTGTTAGAAGCAACTTATATTATATTTTCAGACATTAATTAATTGAGTAATATTATATAACATAATACTAAGATGGTTTTGTTATTGTTTCATGTGATTAATTATCAAATTATCAAATTTTATGGGTTATATAAAATGGAAATATAATATTATAAATTTGTTTTCTCACTCAATTTTAATTAGAATTTAATTTAACTGAACCATGGTTATGAATATAAAGGAATGAAATGATGTGGATAATATATATATATATATATATATATATATATATTAATGAATCGATGAGTGGGCAGAGGGGACTTGAGAGTACACCTGATGTATAAGACCTTTTTACATGGGGAATGAATATTGAGTAGCAGGATTCAATGCCTATTACTAAGAATAATTTTTGTGATATTGAGAACCTTTATAGAAATATTTTTCTGAGGACTATGTTCAGAAGTACATAGGAATTCCACCATGACGACCTACAATGGACTTACAAGAGGGTGGGTATGAGAGTTCTCCACTGATAGTTGGGTTGGAGACCCTTATTGTGCCAATATAGACTATATATTATTATATATGAGAGATCTTGTTGTGGGATATGTGGTGGATGGATAGAGAGACCCACTTTCTCTAGATTCAATGTCTGAGATAACACAAAAGTTTTAAATGTAAAATCCCCCTATTTTTAAGAATAAGGGTGGTCTATTAGTTATTGATTTTTTTTTGTGGAGTGAATACTGCCTATTTTTTATTACTTCATGAAACCCCTAAACAAGTGGGTGAAGTTAGTGGTTTATATGTTAAGAGATTTAGTTAAGATTTAGTGGGATATCCTAGTAAGATCATACTAATTTGTAAGGCTATCCTAGATGTCAAGACCCGTCCCCTGAGGACCTTGCCGTGACTACACCATGCCCACCTCCCAAAGGCTAGGGGTTGAGGACTAGCACCAAAGGAATCATTCATCAAGAGGGAGGCATTTTCTGGAGTAACTGTACACATGCACCCAACTCCCAGCCGAATGTAATAGAAAGTAAAATCCAAATAAACCATGAATGAAATACAATAAGTAAAACACAACCCGAGTACAATGGAAAGTAAAGTACAGGGTGCAAACTCGGGAATGTATACAAGCCCACCAAAAAAATAGAAAAAAGTAAAACTCCATGTCCCTAAATCTTGTTCTCTAGAAGGCCTGATTAGAGGGTACGTGAATGGTAGCTACCTAAAGCTATGGAAGCACACCTTATTTTTCTGAAATCACTGAACACTACCAGGTCCGGGTCCTCTCTGGACTCCATCGTTTCATTGGTCCTCTGCATAAGACACGAAACGTGTGGGCAAAGACCGTGTAGGGGTGAGTTAAACAAAACTCAGTATGGGAACAGAAAACCACAAAGGTAAAGCATAAGAGAAAAACCAAAAAATAATGTACTATCATCCATACTCGTGTATATTCCCATACATATACCATGAACATCCAAATATACTCATTTCTGTCACTAAGAAGCATATTTTCCAACATTATAGATAGTGCCTGGATTCTCCTCGAAATCTAAAGTCGTAACAAACAAAATAGGAGATCACACTCCATGATCTCATCCATCCTAGATGGAACCTGTCCGATAGATTCACTCCATTAGGTATAATCCTACCATTCCAAATGGTATGTATGAGAGAACATGCTACATCGAGAATATTATACTTGGTCAGACTCTAGTGCCCGACAATAAAGGTCTAGTCGTTATAGTCATGCACCCCATGAAATACCATGTAATCCCAAGTGAAAAGGTATGCTCTTTGTTACTATGCAAGGTTGAGGGATCACTGCTTCATTATATCATACAATACCTTAGTCACTCTTGTAAGGATTTTCCCTCACCTCAATCCCTCGAGGGAGAACTAAATCCTATCTAGGTATCGTTTTTATCAATTGTATAGGCCCACTCCTCGCTACTGTGTCTGGTAGCCGAGTGAGCTCCATATCCAATTGAGGACCCACACCACACCAGGTAGGGGAGTATTATTCAGTGAATAGAGGACCCATGTCCTAGTATGACATGGGAGTACCGACTCGGGTACTTCATTTGGGGAGGACCTGCACCCTGGTATGTTAGGGGAGTATAGACTCCAATAAAAGAGGACCCGCACCCTACCTAGTAGGGGAGTACTAACTATATTCGATCACATGTGGAGGAACCATGCCCTGAAATGGTAGGGGAGTACCGACTCCATTAGTGTTTTCAGTATGGGGGACTCGAGCCCTAGTATGTTAAGGGAGTACCGACCCCCGGATAGAGGGCCTGCTCCCTAGCACGGCAGGGGAGTACCGACTCTTCTGTAGTACTACATAAGGAGGACCCGCACCCTGGAATGGGTGGGGAGTACTAATCCTAAAATAGAGGATTTTATCCCTACTCAGTAGGGGAGTACCGACTCTATATGTGTTAGGTATGGAGGACCCAGATCCTAGTCTAATAGGGGAGTGCTAACTCCAAGGATAGAGACCCACTCCCTTGCACTGCTTGGGAGTGCCAACTCTTCCTTTACAAACTTCTCCGAGAACCCAAATCCTAGAACGTGGGGAGTCTCATCTCTACCAAAGTGGATGGATAAGGAGTAAACGCTCCTTCAGTCATCAATGGACTAATTGGGATAACATCTCAACACAAGAACCACCCCGTTTCTACCCAAAGTCAGCCCTTATCGGGAGAGCCTACTCTTAAAACCAAAGAGATCGTACTCTAACATTCTCAAAAAATCACTTAGAGTATCTCAATGGGGCCGTCTCATAAAAAGTGTTCCAACACTATAAATGAATCATCAATTGAATGGTCGGTTTGCATGTTATGGGCGTTTTCCCAAAAAGGGGTCGGTTGGGTCCAGGTTTGGTCCGACTCGGGGTCCCCCCGACCAAACCTGGGTGTACCAACCCAAATCGGATCTACCAACCCATCCCGAACCAGACCCAGCCCAACTGGGGTCTGGTCCGTTGGGCCATGGGTTATGTCCGACAGGGCAGGTCCGACCTGCAAGGGTGGGTCTAGCCCATGCCCTGCCCATTCCACTGAAGGAGGACCTATTCATCCGCTTGTTTGGGAAGTGTCTGGAAGACACGTCTGACTCCCCTGCTCTTATCATTGATACCACGAGGACATTACCTCTACCGCAGTCAAACGAACATGGCCTGCTGCGACACGGATGGCCAATCTGGTCATCCCGGATTCCTGTACATAGTTAAAGACCATGTGCCTCTATGACCCTCAACTGTGGGCTGCTCCACTGATGCGGATGAGGGGCCACATCTCTGCAGTGAGCCGCCAACCCAGCCAACGGATATTCTCAGCATGATACCTCTAGCATGTGACTGCTGTTGTGGGACCCCACCAGCACCAGCGTGCTGGTAGTCTCTTCTATGAACCATCAGGTTCGTACCGGTGGTCTGTTCTTCACACTGACTACGCCTCTGGCCTCCATGGGGTATTTCCTTCCCTACGAAGGCCTTGAAATTTTATTTCCACCATTTCAAACATTCATCAACCATGAATGGACAAGGATGCGGGGGGTCAAGACTTGTTTGTGTCGAGCTGTGCCCTTCGCATTATGAGTTTAAAATAGGGGAGTCTTGGAGATGATGTTCTATCAACAATAATTAATCCCCAAAATGAAAACCCATGGAACATCACCCTCCCTAAAGAACATATGATCTACAGATTAACCAGTTCATGGGTTGATCCATGGTCACTCTTTAAAATGAATAATGGGGAAAACATAAACCAAATCAAACACCTACCTCAATGTTGTTCGACGTTGTAGCGGTCTTCCCGTTAAGATTCAAGAAGTCAAAGACATTCATTTCATCCCAACTCCATTCATCGAGTTGAATTGACGTTTTTAACATTCCACCAGTGTTCATCAATCTTTTTTGGAGAGAAAACTCGATAGTGGTCCATCAGAGAATTTTACACCATTTAATTCTCATTTCCCACAACACGTTATCTTATTAAAAGTAAACTAGTCACACCGTTTCTGTTATGATACAACATCACATTATTGTGCTTCATATTAACAGTCCATTAATGATCCTATCAAAATTCACCTCTTCATCGCCTCGTCGTCGTATCGCTGCACCACCATCCTCTGCTCAATGGTGAAAAAGAAAAGAAAATATCTTTTTTATGTTATTTTATAATTTACCAAAAATTCTTAAAATTTAATATTCCTCCCAACCCTTTCTTGTCATAGATAAGTTCTTTGTAGGTGAATTAGGGAATTTCAAGTTCAAAGGTGCCCTCAGATTTTGGATCCGAGAACTGTTTCAAATGTTATAAAAACACGCTCATAGGTTTACTTAAGCGAACTAAAAAGAAGTTCAAAAATTCTATTTCGGAAACACCGGGCCTCAGAATCACGTGTCGTCGAAGTGCGTGGTCTCGAAATAATTCCATGAATTTTAAAAAAATTATATTGAAAATATATGACTTTACACTAGAGATATTTTTATGTCTATTTTTACGATAATATATTACTAAATTCCTGAGGGTGGATTGGCATTGAGATTTAATATATATAAAAAAGGGAGAGATATTAGTTATGGAGTAATTATTGAATTTTACACAGGTTCAATTTCTTCCCCTAATATTGGCTGGGGATGGGAATACTAAGGCTTGAAAAATCAAGGATGGTTTGAGGAATTTGATTTGGGTATAGGTGAATGTTTTTTCCTGTAGTCCTTCTTAGAGATCTTATATTAGGCTTTCATATCTATGCTGAAACTGAATGATGGTAGAGGCTCTATATAATAACATAATATTTTATAAAAAAATATTACAAATATTTATATGAATATTCAATACATAACAGCCCAATCCATGCCAAAATATTATAGGTCTAGTTCCTTTGGAATCTTGGAAACACTAAAAACTGATTCATTAACGATCTATATCATCTCCCACTATGTTCTTCATAACTAGAACCGTTCTTAGAAAATCAATTTCAAAAAAGTTTAATAATAAACTAGGTATATGAAACATAATAAAGGGTGAAATTAGATTATCTATAAGGGTAATCAATAGAGATATCAATAATCACATAATCAGAAAATGAGCATAAGAGTTTGTGAAAATGAACCTAACATTTGAAATCTACACCCTTCATAATATAGCTCATAATCTTGAGTCATTTAATAATGATTGAATGATCATAAGACATGAATTATAAAATAGTCAATGAACATGTTCCATGAGAGCATAACATTGAAATAAGAAATGGAGTTGTGTAATACACATAAAATTATAATGATGTGAAAATGTATAAATATAAATAGGTTCACTTATTAAGTTAAGGACATAATATTAGGCCCTCTCATAAACTTATGGAAATAAAACCAGGTCCATGTATAATATTATTGACACAAAATCCAGGCCCATGTATAAACTTATGGACATGAAACAAGGTCAATAGATTATATTTTGGATATCAAAACTAGGTCCTCACATAAAATTGTGTACATGAACTTTGGTTCATGCATAACATATTTACCTCATGTGTTATCAATATTTACCCAATATACTGGTGGGAGATATAGGTTTCTCTAGTAACATAGATAAAATCATATATTTATGTCTTCTTAAAGATTATAAAACATACCATATCTCAAAAATCATGAAAAAAAATGAATTTCATCAAATTATAACGACTGGAAAAGGGAACGAGTTTCATCAACATCTTGTCATCATAAATATAAAACATTAATAAAATGAATAATGATAGGGTAATTTGATAATATCCCTATTAAAGAATAATTTTCCTCAAATAATTTTATCTTAGGTGAAAAAATGAATTTAAAAGATAAATTGGAATAATTATAGAGGAAAATAACCTTTTCTATTTTCAAATCATTTATATTTTTTAAAAAGACATCTGATTATAAGTAAAAAAATTTATTTGAAAAGAACCTTGTAAAATTGTAAAGAAAACATCTATCTAATAAATAATTATAATGGTGGGAAAAACCACTAATGAATTATAGGTTAAAAAACATTTCTTCTATATTTTTGTGAAAAATTCACAAATTATCACTTTTGGAAAACTAAAAAAATATTTTCAAACCATTTTTTTAAAATCAAAACATGGGTAAAAATGTATTTAAAATCTTGTAGGAAAATAGTCATAAATTGTTTTGACTTTTTTTATAAAACATGGACATATATTAGAAATATTCCCCAATGGATACATAAAAATAGAAAATGCTGAAGAATTATTAGATCGTGAAATAAACCATTACCTCAAGTCCAACCTTTCCTTGTTCAAATCCAAACCTATTGTATAATAAATATGGATTTATTACAAATTTATTCCTTAAACATATATCAATCATTCCTTTTTGATTATTTTATAACATATTATCACCCATTTTTTAATAATTTGTGATTAAAATCACAGTTCTAGGTGATAACTTCTTTGTTTTCTTAGAATGTTTTGGTTCAGAAGTACTGATAATTATACATTGATCAGGGTACCATAATTTCCAGAATTTTAATAATAGTATAAAAATAATATATATTAATTATATACAAAATTATAATCATTCATAAAGATTATATATATAACAATGAATTACAGCATCCATGGAGATGGTAAGTTGTACGTACGTATGAAGGATGCTTCTATTTTTGAATTGATGGAACGAAATAAAGGTAAATAATATTTAAACAGTATATAATTATTATTATATCATTAATATTGATAAAATTATTCCTGCCATCAATTTTAAATATAATTGAAAAATCAATAACTTTGCATCATGGAGATGGTAGTCCATATGTATGCACGAGAGGAATTATCATTTCCCAAAATATTGGATGATAAATATATATATATATATATGAAATTATCTTTAAATAATTATAAATATCTCATAAATATCATATAAAAACATTAAACCCATCATAATTCCCATCCATAAAATATGGTGATGAAAATGAATTGTATTGCTATGTGGATATGGTAAGTCGTATGTTCGCATGAGAGATACATTCACTAATTATTTGATGGGAAAAAGGGAGTATAGTGGTGTTCTAATAATAATAACAAAATTTAAGAATATTTAGGATATTAAAGTTTTTATTTTATGACAAATATCATTGATTTAGATGAGGTTAAGAAAATGAGAAAACAGAGTGATCAGTTAGAGCAATTACCTCTTCTTCAAAATGAATCCTTTATATATCCTCTAAAGAGATGTAGTGTTGGTATTTAGGGAATTACATAACATCTATAATGTGGATATGTAAGTGGAAACGATAATTTTTTAGATTATGGTTGATATTTAATGCTGCAATTGGTGTAATAATGTGATGGAGGAGGTGTCCCTTTATAACTGAGGTGATGAGAACTTTTTGAATTTTTTTTTAAAAAAAAATATAATAATACAATTATAGATAAAAATAATTTCAAATGATCATTAATTATAATCTAGGGTATTATATGTTTGAAATATAATCAAATAATAAATTTTGGACAGGTTTATGTGCTATTTTCAATATTACCTTTTGGTTTAACCCCTTAATTAACCTATTTTAACATTAACCGTGGTAACATATTTTCCATTATTAAAATGTTATAATTTTACATATAAGGTAACCATTAATTGATAAACAAATAAAATATAAACTTTTATATCATTTTTTATCCCCTTTTTCCTTATTTAATATTTCTATAATTTTTAAATAATTTTTTAAAAAATTATTTTCCTAAAACATAAATATTGTCAATTTTGACACTATTTATTACATTGAATTTAATAACATAAATAAAACACTAATAATTAGAAAACAACACTGTAAAACATCCCCAAAACGTCATGTTCATATATAAATTTTTTTGGATGGCCTTAAATATCTCAAATTATAATACTTTTAATATCTTTAATATCATTTATTTGATTTTTCCATTAGTTGAATAATTATTACTTCAAAATTATTTAAGTATTTAGGGTACTTATATAATTTATAAAAATTATAAATAAATTACCACCATGAATATAATTTCATCAATAATATATTACTATTAATATTTATTCATAAATAATTGGTGTCCCTATGTGAACACATAAATGATATCTAAAACTAAGAGAGTGACATTTTGTCACTTCCTTTGGTTTAAATTATATATGAGTCATTTTCCAAGAATAGTGTCAATTAAATAAATCAATTTAGAACCTTATACATTACATTTATACTTTCATTCATAAAATAAGAATTATGAAGGAAATATAACTTAGTTTTGACCTAGATAAACCCGGTTTACCCTTTACCAAGTTGATAAGTTTTACTATGGTTATTATTCATATTGAACAAAAATAAAATGGGTGTATTTACCAAATCTTAAAAACATGATTATAAAAATTTAATACATTTTTAAATATTAAATTTCAAGAAGTGAAATAAATAAAATTTAATATAAATGCATAAAACACAATGAAAAACAATTTTTAGAAAAATATATTTTAAGCACACAAATGTACTGATACCCAAATGATGTATAATGAAGATTTAAATGAATATAATTAGATTTTATATTATTAAATAATTATTAAATTACTTTTAGATATAATTAAAATCAATCATATACTTTATATGAAATGAAAATGATAGATTTATAAAAAGTGGTATTTTTCTCTATTCATTGATAAATAAATATTTTCAAAACAATAAAACATTTCACCCAAAGATAAAATTTATATGTTTATTTTAAAAAATGATTTTATTTTATCAAATATTTTTTATAAAACTTTTTAAAATTAATTATAATTTTTTCAAACAAAAGGAATTAAAAAATAAATTTTGAAGAAAAAATATTTTTGAAGAATAAAATGACATTACAGAAAATTGAGTGATTAATTACTAAGAATTTATATTATGTTGGGAATTTTTATTTAAATCATAAATTAGGTAATCCTATTAAAACTCTAAATTTTAATAAATATTTGATAAAATTAGATAATAATATTTTAAATATTATATCATGATTCTATTAATGTGATGGTTGCATGTAATGGGAGATATCAAGGAATTTAAATATATTTGAAACAATAAATTTCATAAAATATTAGGGTGTTATATTTTCCCCAATTTAATAAATTACATCCTCAAAATGTTGTTCTTTATAATTAATGGTTTTTCATTTTAAATGTTTTTAAAGAAACTCACATGAAAACAGGGGTTAATAAAACATCATCTTGAATATAGAGAATGGGACGTATGAAGGACATTAGGGATTACAAATACTAGGTTTCAAAATTGGATAACATTAGTGGAAAATAAGGATATTGAAATTGAAGAAAATTAATTTACATAGATCATTGATCACAAAAAAGTGAATGATTCTGAGAAAGTTAATAATCAAAAAACCATAAACCAAAAATGTGGAAAAGGCCATGAATTTATCAGAATTGAAGGTTATAGGGAAACATTTTTTGGGTCTTAAGATCCCTTTCCTAGTGTTGAGTAATTAATTTACAATCTAGACTAAGAACATAAGGAAATATACTAACATGATAAGTTTAATTTCACACATTAATCAATTTACATTGCAACCTCATCCTTTCCTCCAAATGATGAATATTCAAAATGAATTTTCATTCCACAAGCACTAACATCAATTTCTAATGGATCACATAATCCAAAAAAGGATAAAAAGATAATCTTATTCCTGAATATCCTGAAGGACTTCTTTTTTATTGATTTTTGATATCCCCCCTTTCAAGTAATAAGGGGGAACCCTTACAAGGCCTGTAGGCTTAGAGACTACCAGACCCATAGGCTTAAGAGATTACATGACCCTTAGGTCTTAGGGAATTCAACCAGACTATCTACAGGGAACTGCCCCTCCCCAGCATCTGCATCATGATTGTAGGCCTCCACCTTCACATGGCCGTCTGGCTGAGCATCCCATGTAAGCACAGGTTGGTCCCAATGGCATAGCCATACCCTCTCATTCTGACAGTCCATTTGGCTCTACTCTAGTGAGTGCACATGCTCTGAATCCTCTTCTATGACTTCTCCTTTTTTAGAGTCTTTCTAGGGCAACTACATGTGGCCTAAAGGCCTTGAGGTGGCCCGAAGGCCTTAAAGGTGGCCTGAAATCCCTACTAACCCGAAGGCCTTGGTGGCCCGAAAGCCTTAAAGACTCCAAGCCCAAACCGATGGCCCATGGAGAATAGTTCTAGATAATACAATACCGAATAATACATGATATAGTAACTGATAAAGTGCCTTCTACAATACCCGTATAGTGTACAGTTCTGCTATAGTACCAGCATAGTGTATAGTTCTACTACCTTACTACTAAAGTGCCTGCTACAGTTTCTTCTACAGTACCCCAGAAATATGACTCTACCTGATTTTGAACCTAGGTCTCATGGATGCATTTAAGGATACCTCCCCAACTGGGCTGAGACTCACGTGCAACAAGATACTACTATTGTTTTTAGATATTATCCAAATCCAAAATGGTTAGCATAAGTTATCTAATATGGATAAATACATTAATTTCTAAAACATTAAAAATAATGACCATGGTTAATCTTAATTCTATACATGTGTAGTTAATCATAAAGCTTCTCTAAAATATGTCTGATAGAAATCAAGACACAAAAATTTAGACATAAAGTCACCATAATTACAATCCATTAAATATGGGGATGAAAAATTAATTTTATTGCTACGTGGAGACTATAAGCCGTACATATGTAGGAGCGATGATTTTACTTTTTATTTGATTGGAAAGAAGGTGTATAATATATTTTTAATAATAATAATAATTTTTAGTCATATTTAGGATATATAATTTGTTATTTTATGATAAATACAATATATTTAGAGGAGGTAAGAAAATTGTAAAAGAAAGTGATCGATTCGAGCGATTACCTCTTGTACAAAACGACTCCATTAGATCTCCTCTAAAGGGATCTATGGTTGATATTTTGCGGTGTCTATCGAGGTCGAAAAGGACGGAGACGACGAGATATGGGTAGTGGGTTTCGTCTCCTTGCAACGTTTTCTTACTCCCTCGTGTTTGGTGAACCTTGATTCCTTGATGGTGATGATACTATGCTGATGAATCTGAATGCTGGAGATAACTACCGCGTAGGGTTTGAAGGTTTGAGTTTTGAATTTTGAAAGTGTGATTTTTTTATTTTTTCTTGGATCTTTCCTCTTAGTGATTTCTGGCATGGGATGGCAACGCTTCTCGGTGGTTGGCCTCACTGGCTCTCTGCTATGCTGGTGACGCTCGACGGTGTTGCTGGTCGGACCAACGGGTGTAAGACCGAGTTTTCACCGGCATACTCTTCATATCATTATGGGTCCTTCTCGGTAGTGCATCGTTGTCTTTCGGCCCTATTATTTTTCAATGATGAAGAACTCCGGTTTTTCGGGGTCCTGTGATTCGCGATGGTTCGTGAAGATGGTGGCTAGACCAGATTGTCTCGATTCTCTGAAGAAGGCTCTGCTGTTGTCCTTCTTTGAATGGTGGCACATGGTTCGACTTGTCTCACTGGTGGTATGATGGATTTCACATGGATTTGCTCCTCAAGGTGGTTGCACGGCTCGAGGTGGGAACGTTGTGCGTGGTGTTTTTGAATTTTGAATTTATGAAGATGTTTGCTTTTGGATGATCTGTTGTTTGGTTGTGAGGTTACCGGGTATCCTCAACCGAATTTATAAAAATAAAAAAAAGTATTTTCAACCATTACTTTGAAATTAATAACATCATGAAAACACATATAATAAGAAAAGATTATTTTAAAACATCACCAAATTTTCTTTTTAATATATAAAAATCTTGGATCACATTAATTATCTCAAATTATAATACTTTTAATATAATATAGTTGATTCTTCCATTAATTTAATAATTACTACATCAGCATTGTGTAAGTATTTAAGGTAATTATGAAATTACTAAAAATACAAAATTAATTACCATAATTAATATAATTTTATTAGTAACAATATTAATATTAATATTCATTTGTGGCTAAATGTTTCCATTTTTTAGCACATAAAATATATTTAAAACTTCAAGAGTGATATTTCTTCACTTCCATTGGTTTAAATAATATATAAGTCATTTTCATTGAAATGTGTCCATTAAATAAATAAATTTAAAACCGTTTGTATTAAGGGTAGAATTTGATTCATCCAGTAATAATTATAATGAATAATTTTGGCCTTATCACTTAGTTTTAACCTAGATTAACCTGATTTACCCTTTATCGAGGTGATAAATCTTACCATGGTTACTATTTATATTGTTAGAGAATAAAAGAGGTATATTGAAAAAATTTGATCCTAATGATTATAAATAAGTAATAAATTTTTAATTATTAAATTTCTATAATAGTAATAAATTACTTTTAATATAAATGCAAAAATTGAATGAAAAGTAGTTTTTAGAAAAATCCGTTTTAAGAACAAAAATGTACTTATACCAAAATAATGTATAATGATGATTAAAATTATTTTAATTTTATTATATATTATTAAATAAATATTATGTTACTTTTATATCTAATTTAAATCATAAATACACTTTATATGAAACTAAAATCACAGTTTAAAAAAAATCGGTATATTTTACTATTCACTAGAAAAGCAATCTTTTCAGAAAAATAACATCATTTCACCCAATTATAATTTTGATATGTTAATTTAAAAAATAAATTTTATTTTTCTTAATATATTTTCTAAATTTTCAGAATAACAATTATAACATTTTCTCATAAAAAACAATAAAAATTCATTTATGAAGAAAACCTATTTTTGAAGAATAAAACGACTTTATTAAAAAATGTGTCATTAATTAGTAAGATTTTATATTGAGTTGGGAATTTGTATATAATTCATAAAGTAGGAAATCCTATTCATATCCTATAATTTAATATATAAGTGATAACATTAAATAATAACATTCTGAATAGTATTTTATGATTCGATTAAACACATGGTTGCATGTGAAAAAAGATATCTAAGAATTATAATATATTTGAAAGAAAAATATTAATAAAATAATGGGTTGTCACACTATGGGAAGATATACTATACTAAGTGTACTAGTAGTGGGTCCTTAGATAAGAAAATGTATTGATTTTATTTTCCTTTCCAGATTGGTTGTGGGTAGACTATTTATGTCCATGGTTTATATCATATACATATAACTAGAGGTCATGTAGAGTGTTACCAGTATAGAAGGATTATAAATGTTCTTTATCAATGATATAGGCCAAAAATTGAGTTTCATTTATACAGGAAGACATGGTATATGTGGTGGTATTATAGGAGTGATTAATTGTCAGCCAGTGGTAGTAGATCTTTATTGGATCTAGAACTATATGCTAGTTTAGGTATAACACAATACTTTATTAGATATAGTTACATATGACATTTAGGTCATGGTGATGGATACATTTCCTAAGATAATGAGAAAAAATCAATATGTAAGTGCTTTTTTGGGGAGTTTAGGAGGAGTTTAGGGTAATAGTTTAGGCTATTTGCATGTTATTAAGATGAATCTTTATGATCATGAAATCAGGATATCTAACATTCATGGTAAGGTTTTGGTAGATTCCACTTTGAAATCTACTTTCTGAAAATTTTATTGATTAAATCATTTTTTAACTGCACATTTTGTTAATGGATTATGGTTATTCAAAGTGAACTAGTATGGGGTGATGTTAATTTATATTCCTTAAGGGGTGTGATCTGAGGGTTTTCAAAGGTTTTAGGAGTGTGACATAATGATTAGAGGTTATGAATTATATTGATATTTCTTTATGACATATCAAAGTATTTTTGATTTCATATTTCGAATATATTATCTTTTTCAGTATCAAGATGATTTTGATGAATTTCATTCATGAGTATCATTTACATCTATTAACAAAAAAAAAACTAAGTTTATATCTGTGAATAGGATATGAATTCTGGTCATGTGGTGCCTAAAATTTAGTAGCTAGTCTTGATCATGAACTAATTTATTGTTTTCATTAAGGATAAATAGGGGGAATGTCATGCATTCATTGTACTTATAGTTGAAAATTTTCAATATGTTTTCCTTAATGATTTTTTGATATTCCCACTAGACTGTGAAATTTATTTCATGATTGAAATTTTTGGATGAATTTAGACCATATAAATTTATATATATATATGATTAATCCTAAATATCATCAATAGTTGATGTCCTAGTGATAGGATTTTTAAGAGAAATGGTTTAAACAGCCAATTACATCCCATCAGGGCACAACAGTCTTATTTTACAAGATTTTCAATGGTTCTCAGAGTTTATGTTTGAATTATATAAAGTTAAAATATGTAATGATCATGAAATAATGTATAATTATTTGTATCAATGATCTATTTTATTATTTTAGATAGGTTAGAGTGTTCTCAAATTTTTATTTGAGATAAAGATATCATCATTTGAGTGTGATTCCTTCTGACATACCTCATTTTTTTTTCAAAAGAAGGTATATCCTATATGAGTACATTGCGATGTAATTCAATTGAAAAAATGCATCAATGGTGTTTATAGATGAGATGAATCAGGTTTTCCATCATTACATGGGTTCTTTTTTGGGGTTTTTTGTCTATCATATTATCATGTACTCCATGATGAGGTAGTAACAAGTTCCATTTTTGGATATTGTTTTTTGTATACATTGAGAGAATCAATTGTATAAAAAAATCTTAATGTTTATATTTTGGATATATCATCTATGCTTCTTGGAAAAAAAATATTAGATGTTGTAGTATTTATAGAATATAAGATGATCAAGGTTGTGGTTTCTTAAAAGAAACCCAATAATTTTTTTGAGATCCCAAATATCTTATGATCTAATGGTAATTAAAATTGGTTCATAAAAAAATTCTCCCAATTTTTAGCACCAATGATGACCCTAAATTACATGGAGAGATGTTCCTTTAGTAATCTTATTATGATAGAGCCCTTCCAAAGATTAAAACAAAAATTTAATGATTGCAATGATTTTGGACTCATCTAAGTTTGGTAAGGGGTAAATGTTGTATTTTTATGTATTAGGAGTCAGATTTAGTGTAGTTATGATGCTAGATGGTCATGTAGTTTCCTATGATCTAAGAAGTTGAGGATGAATGACTAGAACTACATGAAAAATTATCTTGGGTTTCTATCTAGGAAACTCCTTGAACTACTTATGTGGTGAGAAATTCTGGGAATATAAAAATCATAAGAGCATGAGATATATCATGCTGTAGTGTAACTTGAACCTTCGGTAGTGAAGGTGGGGCGAGTACCTGTAGTCCTTCAATTTTCATGTGGTGTATACCCATGAGAAGGGTAATTTCCTTATATATGTATTGAGTAAGAAGGATCAAACATATTTGGTTATGTAATTGAGTAGATATTTGAAGATAATGGACCTTTTGTCGAAGAACTGTCTTGATATTTAGGAGTATCAGGCTTGAGGGAACCTTATGTCCTTAACTACATTCTCCTTACTCATTAGATGGGTGAAGGAGAGTTAGCCATAAAGTTTCAAATTATAGGTGTTGTGGGATAAAATATATAGTAGGGGAATACCACCATATTTTTTTCAATGTTAATGAGATCCTATATGTTTGAGGGAATGTTTTAGTCTCAATGAGTATATGTAACGAGACAATGAAAGAATCTCACACCTCGAAATGATCTATTCACCTAGAAAAAACTAAGATGTACCATAATACTCATAAATAGTATTAGTATCTAGGGATGAAGAGATATATATAATTTTTATTTCATAAGGTTCTCCATCTATAAGTGGGTGAAGGCTCAGCACTAGTGTCCAGTTGTTTTTCTCTTATCATTATAATGGATTTTTTGATGATGTTGCTGAGGATTACCTGTGGCAGTCACGTGATTTCTGTTTTTGTGTACCGGTTGACTAAGGTTTGTCATTTTATACCAATATTATATTGAAATAGTGGGTTCCCTAGACCCAACTATGTAGTACCTTTGATTACCGTATCATGTGTACAATTAGATATTCCTGATGATTACTTACCATTATAGTGAAAACTTTTCTACGTGCACTATAATAATGATAATGTCCAAAGGTTAGTTTTCGTGTCGAGAGGTTATAGCAGATCCCGGGATATAATGAGAACCTCAAGATACAATGACATCAATCTTAAATGTATATTCTATAGTGTAGATACATCTTACTGACTGGACATAGTAGATGTCTGACTATCAGGTGCTGGGGGTTCGTAAGCATTGAGACTTATTCTCCTGAAGTTTGCACTTGGTAATCTCTTGTAATGAGATCATGAGGACAGACCCGCCAATAGGAACATCACATGTTTTGGGTGTCATTGGTTGTTCCTATCTACAGACATGTGTATTGGTCTCCTGACTTGAGACCATTACTAATGTATATCATTTAATTACATACTTTGATGCAAGGCAAAAACCATGGCTATAATGTTGTGGAGATGTAGTTTGTGTCGGGTGCGTCATTAGTGTTACGACGTTGGTTGAATGGTCAAGAAAGGATTTGTCACTTCCAAGTTTAGGATGTTATGTATCTCAGGCCTGGTAGATCAGGATGGTGCTGCCTTCATAAGTCTTTGGCCAAAGCATTAGAAAGGCAAATCCATCCAGATAGATCAACAAATGATAAATCAAGGTAAGGACGATGGCACAAGAGTGCGTCCTGCTTTATGAGCTATCAAATGAAAAAGAGACTATAGTACACAGTCAGTGTTCGTAGGATGGTAGTCATTGCTATGACTATCCTTATCTCTTTAGGGGCCATGACAGGTTGCTAGACCCCACTCTTGGTCTGTGAATTTTATTCACTGCTATCGAGATAAGGGCCTAGAGGGTCAAACACAACTGCGTATTCAAGAATCCTCACCTATTCAGTGGAATAGGAATATGGTCATAGTGGGCCCCGCCACGGGGTCCGAGCATTGTCCAAGTTGACGATCACCAAATGAATTAAATAAATTCATTAATATTCAAGTTATGAATATTTGGGATTGAATTTATTTAATGTATTTACGAGTTTAGTAAATAGAAGAAAAATATTAATCGAATGAATATTATTTTAATATTCTAGGTTTGTTTAATATTAAGCGGGACAGTGAGTCGAGTTAAATGGCTTGGTTTTATCACTTAATATTATATATATATATATATATTACAATTATGTGATAAAATATTAAATAATATTGGGGCAGTTTAGTCCGTCAAAATTATATAATTGAGAATGTTGATATTAACCGGGGCCGGGGAACCCTACCAGGTATTTTATCAACATGTCTATAAATAGGAGAGGAGGATCTCTCTCTTGGGTGTGCACATCACTATTCATTCATTTATGGAATGAAAATTGAGATCCTCTCTCTCATCCCGCTTCCTAGAGAGAGAAGCTGAAGATCCAAGAGCTCGGATCAAGTTTCTCCTAATGCATCGCAAGATCGTCGATGCAGTGATCATCGGGACGTAGAATACATCGTTGAATTGTCGTGCTAGCACCCGAAGTTTGACGATCAGCGTTCCCGCGGATTTTTGAAGCGCGTGTGGATGATCTAGAGGGATCCTGCTATGGATCCTTCGTGTAACGATCACTGTCAACAAGTAGCGGTCGACAACGGATTCAGATATGTAACAGGTATGTTTTCATTTTATTTTTGTGCTCTTAACAATCTATACGAGATCCTCGGACCTCTCTAGGGCTCGGATCGTCGGCAACAACAAGTACCGTCATTGTGCTGACGAAAAATTTTAAATCTTCGGCCCACTGGCTTCCGCTGCAGGCCCCAGAAACCCAACAGTGGTATCAGAGGGATTCACGTATATTTTCTAAGCCAAATAAAATTAATTTGCATAGGATTATGTAGAGGGTTCGAAAACGGTCCTAGCGGTTCAAACCGCGCTTTGATCCGATCTCGAACGGCAAAGATACAGTCAATTTAATTTTTCGTATTGGATCGAATATGCAGTTCGATCTCGGATACTAATTTTATTTCTTCCAATGGAACTGATCAAGTTGAGATTGGTTCAATTGATGTAATTAAAATTGTGAAAATTATAATTTTTCAAATTAAATAATTTTCAGAATAATTATATTAATTTAATAATAATTATTTTATTATTAGTATAATGTAATAATAATAAAATTATTATTTTATTATAATAATTTTATTATTATTTAATTTTAAATGCTATTTAGCCTTTAGATTTTTTGGGATGACATGACCCAATTGGTCAAGTCTCTATTCAACAAAAAAACCCAAAATAGGGGTTTTCTCCGCATGAAGAAAAGCAACATAAAAAAAATGGAAAGGGGGGGGGGGTGCGTCTTCCACGTGGAAGACAAAACAAACCAAAAAAATGGGTAATAAGACCCACGAGGGGTCTCCTCATTCCCCGCACGACCGAACCAGGGAGCGCCTCCCCCCCGCCAGACTTCCTCCGCGCCGGCCTCCGCCGGTCCAATCCTGCACTGGCCTCCTGCTTCGCGCTGGACATCGAGCGGCCAAACCAGGGTGCTCCGCCCCGACACCGACTACTCCCTCAGCCCCTCGGTCGAGCCCGCTCGCCGCCCTCATAGCCGCGCCATCTCCCTTCGAACTGGCACCACCCATGCGCCTCGCCCCGAGCCGGGTCCTCGCCGCCCACTACCGCGGGAGCGCCGCCGCACCGTGAGTCCTCTGCCGACCCCGTCCAGCCCCATCGTGAGGCAGCCACTGCTCGGACCTGCTGCTGTCGCTTGGCCTGCTGGAGGAGCTCATCGTCACCGGCTCGTGCTGGGCCCCATAAAGAAACCCCACTGGGAAGAGCTCGAACGAACCCCGTCGAGGCCAAACCGGCACTGCTTGGGCACGCGCCTTGCCGCCGCCCTCCCCGTCCAGGTGCCTTGCTCTCCCTTCACTGTCCCGGAGAAAGCCACGGGAAGCAGCGCCTCACCCGAGCTACGATGTCCCTTCCCGAGGCCGCTGTCACGCCTAGTTGTGGTTTCCGTCCAGGTCCAGCCACCGGAGAACGCCCGACCCCTGGCTTTTAGATCTGGCCACCTGCCGCTTAGACCCGGTTTACGGAGGTTTACCGCATAGTGCAGTGGTTTCACTGCGTTTCTGAGCAGTTTGCAGTCCTACCGAACTCCTTCCAATGGCCAAAGGTAACCCTTAAAATTAATTTAAATAATTTAGTTTTAATTAAATTAATTGGAATTAATTTTGGGGTTTAAGATTTAATTGAATCCGAAACATAAATTTAATTTAAGATTAAGTTAAATTAATGATTAATTAAATTTTTGGAATTAAAAAATTAAATTAATTGTTTATTTTAATTTTAGGAAATAAAATTAAATTAAACAAAAGGAACCGACAAATAAATTATTTGAATTTATTAAATTCATTTAATTTAATTATATAACCCTCATACTAATTTATGCATTTTAATTTTTATCGCGCATTTTACCTGTCGTCTGGTCTTCAGCATCGACACATGTATGTCTGATTTTCAATTTATTTAATTAATTATTTAAACTGCGTGTGATGATTGTAATTAATTAAAGATGGTCTGTGCATCTTCTATTTTTTGTTAAAATGTATAAGGGCCTGCGCGCCCAAAAATTTATATGATGTACATTTTTAACTGATTCCCCCTCGCCTGTGTGCGAGTATCATTGTACTTCGGACAAAGATGATGAGCGACGTCAACCCTGTCAAGACAAGGCGGAGCGCATTGATCAAGACAATGTAAGACCACACGTCGACTATGCCAAGACGAGGTAGTAATATGAGACGTGACATGGACTTTGCCAAGATGAGGCGATGAGAAGCATACATACAGAACGGGCAAGCTGCATCAAGAGTCAAGTATATGACTCATGTATGATGCGCCTTAGGTCCTTTAGATTCTCAAGACCAGTCGAGTATTAGTTTTTCCTTTATGCATTTATTTATTATTTTATTCATTTTTAGAACAGCGGGAAAAATACAAAAAATGATAAATAATAATCTGCATAAAGAAGTGACTTTTGATTTCTATTAAAGTTCAGTTGTGAGCGAGACAACATAGATGAACAAGATTAATAGAAATTGATTACATTCGCCGAGAGAAAAACAAAAAACCCTCAAAGAAAATATTAAGTCATAAACTGCCTTCCATCATTCAAGTTTGAACAAAACCGGGTGTTCAAGGTGCTGGTTCATGCCTTAGCTGAGGGTGCCTCTTACTACCGGGGAGTTCTTATTTGTGTGGTGAGTCGACCTAACTAAAATTACAGCAAGGATATAGCCTTAGCTAGTTTTTTTTAATTTTAGAGGCATGCGTGGAGTAAATAAGTAAATGATTTTTAAAGTTGGTACTTCACTCAACAGATCAAGGAACCACGAGCTAATGTGGTTTTCCATCCAAAAGCCAACATTGGACCCTCCGAGTAGTGGAGTAGCCCTAGCTTGTAGACTATGAGGGAGGTTTAGGGATCCTTGCCACTAGAATACTCAAGAGTATTCCGATTCTAGTACAGAGGGTTCCTAGAATTCGAAAAATTAGTGGGAGACATTTAATGATTAAATAATCAATAATGTCATATTAGGTAATAACATAAAAGTAAAATTTACTAAATAATATTTGTATATAATGGCATGCAATACCAAAATAGAATTGCAATAAATATTACACAAAGTTAATGTCTAAACTAAGCACGAATTTCCTAAATGTTGTATAGGAGCTTGCACACATTACTACTACAATGGAAATTCAAGGTACTTCTGTCCCAACCTGTTAAGCCACCTCGATAAGCGAGGGTGTAAAACTGCTTACAGGAAACTCATGAATCAAGCATATGATGGTTCTGTCATAATGATATCATCAACATCTGATGATAGTTGTGGTTGCTACATCAAGATTAAGATGATTATCGCATGTAGTCTCATCTCCAAGATCCTTTCAAGGGGAAAGTGAAGCAAGATATGAATGTGATGGACACACTCGGTATGTGTAAAGTGAAATACGGTTCCCAATCTTTCATGTCATCCCATTTCTTATACCTTCTACACCCAATTACTCTAGTTTTGTTTAAGGATAAAAACGAACTGTATAGAGTAAGCGCTTCATTTCCGTTAATGAAACATCCTCCAAGTAATAAGAATATTGGAGATAACTCCATCTTTTATTCTTATGGCGAATACATTGAATGACAAGGAAAAAAGGCCTATGGAAATTTACGCCAAAGGCACCTTAGTCATGTCCTTCAAAGAAAAGTGGTTGTATATTTAACAGGAGGTTATTTTCATAACATAATGAATTCATGGAAGTTTAAAAACAAAAATACTAGAAGCAAGTACCAGCTTCTTGTTCAGTTAATATTCATCAAATTATGGTATTGTTATCTCAAATACTTCTTTGTTATTAAAATACAATATGATTTTCACATAAATGTATTGAAATTCAATAACCAAGTAAGTCGAGAAACATTACTAGAAGTAAAGTGCCTTCTTCAAGTAGATGATAAAGGGTGATTCCTATGTCAGTAAAGAAAAACACATAACTTCAAATTACTCAGTGATTGATTAAAATTTAACAAGTTGTGGAGTATAACCAAAAAAAATTATCTCATGTGACAATTTGGACATGATGAGAAATTATTCCATGTTTTGGAATCAATGTTATTTGAGGTGACATACTCCACAAATAGTTCACTACCATTTAAATCAATGACAATACATGATGAATATAAAATGTAAGACCTTCCCAGTTGTGGAAATATGATTCATTGTCAAGTAAAACTAAAAGAGGATGTCAACTATATACCCAGTATGGTATTTAGGCTCGACATAGCTAAACACCAATGGTATAATTGACATCTTTAGTTTAGACAAAGAAACCTTTGGAAATAATGGTACGCCAAAAAGTTTCCGAGGATAGTTCAACATGAGAGTGTGAACTGTTACAAAGAAATATAGAGTTAAAGATAATTCATAAGATTCCTTTAAGTCGTTATGGAATTTACCAATGAAGTAAATGTTTTGGTCAGAAGATATGAGTCACTTCGGATCGGTAGACCGAAGAATATCTTGACCAAATAATCATCGATCAAGATAATGTAGTATGGAGCAATTCCTAAATGAATGTGACTTTATCTACATCACTGTATTGATGTTCATAAGGAGGATCTATAAGGCCCCAGCCTTAAACCTTACTTAATCTTGAGTTATTAAAAGATTACACATTGAGGATCTTTTCGGGTTTAGAGTTTTAGAGAATTAGATCATAAAACTTGCATTACATTCCACATATAAACAAAGTGGTTACATAAAGATAGTATTATTCATTCCCATCAATGGAAACACATTTAAAATAAAACATGTATTATTTCTTGACACATCCTTGACTCTATCATCTTATCATGTAACTTTCCCTTGACTTGTGAAAAACATTTCAAAAACTTGGGATGAGCATAAAAACTCAGTATGGGTTATAAAAAAACATGGAAAGGAAACCTGAGTTCATATATACATAAGAATGAAATCATACTTTACCCATAAAACATAGGCACTTTAACATACCTCATAAAATCATGAATAACTCATAGAAATCATAAGACATAAAGGTAACTTGAGGCATTCATAACATTCTTACGTAGGGAGTAACCCTCTTGGTTACGTTTGGAATACCCATCATAGTATACTCCCTAAAATCTCTTCGGAGAAACCTTAATGTTTCACTCCTTCGCGTTACCTAATGCATTGGAGAGCTATATCGGGCTCACCCGCCCTTAGTTTATCACGGAACCACCCGTCTTCATAATAATGCCCAAGAACCATAACATAATCATATCACATAAAACATGCATAAAGGAAACATAAAATTTACACATTTCAATCACGAGATATCAATACAACACATGGATATAAAAACATTATGAAAACCATTTTCAATACTAAAATAAAATAAAAGTAAAACATGGTATTTATTTTTCTTTTAAAAAGAAGGTATGGCTTGTAGAGGAAGCCGAAACTCAAATAACAATCACGACAGCAGAGAAGAAGTTGTCGCCGCATACATACGACAAAAACATTCCCTTTTTCCATTTAGTAAATGCTTCGTATAAAAAGATTCCTTTTGAATAAACGTAAAAGTCAAAGTGGTTTATACACCGTATAAAAGAAAGTTGTGTATAAAATAAAATATGCCTCAACGAAAGGAGATTGAGACGAAGTCCCATACCTCGTATCCGACTTGACCCAACCGTTCTTTAATCTCCTGAATGATAAACTTGAGTTAATCTCTACTTGCTTATGAATCTTTTTCAAGTTCATTATTCCTTTTATACCATGTTATGAACATCATGTAATTAGTTAAGTTAATAATGTTCATTTTGTCGGTATTTGGTTCTTAAGTCAAAAATAGACTTATTACACTTACATGTTATTAATTTGGTCAAATGTTCATTATATCCAGAATGGTATTCATGATGTAGATATCATATATGTCATATATATCCAGTACATACATGCATTTATAATATTACATAATCATTTAGAGGTAAGAAATGAAATGCACCGTTCATGGAGACGGTAAGCCGTACGTACACATGAACGCTACTTTCATTTCTATTTCGTATTTTATAGAATGGAATCATAATGATATAAAGGTATATTATAATTCCAGTATAATATCATATATAATATCATAGTTCCATCCTTTATATGTCCCACATATGGTATTTAACTAATCAAATCACTTTGAGGGGGCGGTAGTCCGCACTTCCTAAAATGAAGATATCGTGTTTACCCATAATGGAAACCATAAAGGTATGCCCAAAATGAAAAAAACAAAAGCTTAAGGAAAACATAAACATATTATATATCATATATAAAAATAGTGACATCATAATGGCCACCTTTTAAGGTGTTAAATGAGTGTTGAACAATCATCGTTTCGGGAGGCAGAATTTCGCCATCCACAGAAACCGTATGTTCTTCAACCATTTGATGTAGTTGTGTGAGATTGTAGCTCAAATATATCTTATAAAAACATCCTAGTATATTTAAGATACTGGTGTTGTTACAAAAGAAGTAAATAAAAAGAGTTTAGGGGGTTGGAGAAGCAAAATAAAACAAATGAACATGAGAGAATGAATTACCTTTAAAAGTGTAACTCCTTTTGATTTGAGCCTAAAGGCTTCCTTTGAAAGGATTATGCCCAAAGGGAATCATCTAGGATGAGGAGAGGGATGTGGAGAGAGTAAATGGGCAGGGTTTGGCCGAGACAAAGGCTTGAGTAGTGTGTGAAACGAGGTAGAGGTGGGGGCCTTTTATAAGAGGAGAGGAGGGGCACTTTTGGCAAGTAAAGAAATATTACTTTATTTGAAAATGTGTTTCGGTTTAAAAAGGTCCCACATTGATATAATTCGTGGATAAGGTGATAAGGGTTCGAAATACACTCATCCAATTGGTTTTGTCCATGTGTAGTTCATATATTTTACATTGTCTTTCCATTTTATTTAAATCGTCAAATAATGATGTCATCACTGCATCATTATTATGTCATAAATAATTTAATTTATTTAATGTCTAAAAATCATAAAACAAATACTATGATGTAGGAAATCTTTTTAACTTTCCAATGACTATTTATAATCAAAAATCTGATCTTTATAACCCCATGTAAAAATTGTTTTCGTAAAACATCTCTTGTTTGTGTCATTTTTACTTTTACATTAAATAAAAAGTTATTTATGTCATTTCCCAACCAAAATGTCTCCATGGGGTCCCCAAGTTGAACCATGGCTTGTCTTGGTCGGCCATGACACAACAAATAAGGTTGGGACATGTGTCTAGGTCATTTCATATTATTAAAGCATTATTTATACCTTAAACTACACTAATTACCATTAATCGCGATTAAAAACTTAATAAGTTACTATTCACCAAAAAATTATTTTAATCTCATTGAACCACATTTTACTTCTTAATGACAACCATGCATGTCGGATTTTTAAAATTCAATACACATTAGTGGTAAACTTTCATTTAACTGATAAATTAGTTTGCTTGATTACCACTTAGTGGTTTCACTATTCATCAAAAATTGATGTTTTTCAGAAAATTACCAAAAATTCACCCTAAGCTATATTTGATATTCCGAATTCAAAAATGATGTCTATTTTACAAAATTCAAATCATATAAGTCACATTAATTAATTTAATAATTAATTCCCGCTGCCAGAGCAAAAAGCGTGTTTTTACAAAACAATAAGTATCAAAACATTGACACCAGTTTAAGTCTAATTTCAAAGTGAAAATGATTCCAATGACCAACATTGGATAAAATGGTAAAAATATATTCTAATTTCACTTGAAAACTAATTCAAAACATAATCTAATCATATAAATAAATTAGATTAAAAAGCAGTTTTGATGTAAAATGCAGTATTTTTCACTATTCATTAAAAAAAATGAACATTGTCAGAAAAATACCAAAAATTCACACAAGGTAAATTTTGATGTCCCAATCATAAAGAATAAGTTTATTTTCACAAACATAGTTTATAAAATTGTCAAAATATAGATTCAAAAATGGTTTTCCATCAAAAGGCACTAAAACAATCTTTTAAGAATATTAGTGTATTCCATGCATAAGATTGTATTTATTTTCATTTTAAGCCTCTATAACACTATCTTAATCATTAATAGACATAGATAAAAATATCTATTATTCATTACTTACTTGGGTTGTTACATCCTTCCCCCCTTTAGAGAATTGCGTCCCCGCAATTTATTTACTTATCGAATAAATGGGGGTACTTATCCCTCATTGCATTTTCAGATTCCCATGTTGCCTCTTCAATCATGTGGTTTTTCCACAAAACCTTTACCTGATGAATGACCTTATTCCGTAACACTTTCTCCCTGTGGTCAAGAATCTGGACCGGTTGTTCCTCATAAGATAGGTTCTCTTCCAACTGAACTACCTTTGGACTCAAAACATGAGATGGATCTGGCATATACTTTCTCAACATCAAAATGTGAAAAACATTGTGTAACTGAGATAAACTCGGAGGTAAAGCCACTCGGTATGAAACTGATCCAACTCTCTCTAGAATTTCGTATGGTCCAATGAACCTTGGACTCAACTTTCCTTTCTTACCAAATCTCATCACACTTTTCCAAGGAGAAACCTTGAGAAAAACATGATCACCTACCTCAAAAGATAGATCCTTCCTCCGGTTATCCGCATAACTCTTCTGCCTGCTCTGAGCTGTTCTCATGTGTTTCTGAATCAACTGAACTTTTTCTGCCATCTCTTCTACCAATTCTGGTCCCATCAACTTCCTTTCACCCACTTCATCCCAGAAAGCTGGAGTTCGACACCGCTTCCCATATAATGCCTGAAATGGTGCCATCTGTATACTGGAATGGAAACTGTTATTATATGAAAATTCAACCAAAGAAAGATGTTGGTCCCAACTTCCCTGATAATCCATAGAACAATCACGTAGTATATCCTCCAATGTCTGAATTGTTCGTTCTGACTGCCCATCTGATTGAGGATGAAAAGCTGTACTAAAATTTAATTCAGTACCCAACGACTTCTGAAGGCCTTTCCAAAAGTTAGAAGTAAACCTGGCATCACGATCCGATACAATGGAGAGAGGAACTCCATGTAACCTGACTATCTCTTTAAGATACAAACGGGAAAGTTGATCAAGAGAGAAAGTATCTCGTATAGCAAGGAAATGAGCAGATTTGGTCAAGCGATCAACAATAACCCAGATTGCATTATTACCTCGAGATGTCTTCGGTAATCCAACAACAATGTCCATGGATATATTCTCCCATTTCCACTCTGGCACTGGTGAAGGCTGAAGCATCCCTTTTGGTAACTGCCGCTCTACTTTAACCTACTGACAAGTCAAACACTTCACAGTAAAATCAGCAATATCTCTTTTCATTCCATCCCACCAGTAATACTCCCGCAGATCTCTATACATCTTAGTACTACCCTGATGAACTGAAAACAGAGAACTATGAGCTTCACATAACAACTCTCTCTTCAACTGTGAATCACAAGGCACACACAATCTCTTCCCAAATCTCAAAACGCAATCATTATCAATGTTGAATTCAGGAAACTTACCTTTCTGAACCAGCTCTACCTTTTTCTGCAACTCACTATCTTGCTTCTGTGCTTGCTTGATTCTATCTGATAGAGATGATCTCACTGATACCTGAAACAAAACAGAAGGAATTCCTGCACCAACAACTTCTATGCCAAAGTTCATCAAATCCTTAACCAAAGGATCACGTTCCAAACGCAACATTGTTAATGAAGCATTACTTTTTCGACTCAAAGCATCAACCACTTTATTTGCTTTTCCCGGATGGTAATGAATTGTATAATAATAATCCTTGATTAATTCCAGCCATCTCCTCTGTCTCATGTTTAAATCTTTCTCAGTGAATATATACTTTAAACTTTTGTGATCGGTATATATTTCACACTTTACTCCATACAAATGATGCCTCCAAATTTTTAAAGCAAAAACAACAGCAGCTAGTTCCAAATCATGTGTAGGGTAATTTACCTCATGAGTTTTCAACTGTCGTGAAGCATAAGCAATTACCTAATAATTCCGCATTAGGATGCAACCAAGTCCTTTCAATGAAGCATCACTGTATATAACAAACTCACCATTCCTGGAAGGTAGTGCCAAAATTGGAGCATTCACCAATCTTCTTTTCAATTCCTGAAAACAATCATCACATTCTTTTGTCCAGATAAACTTAACACCCTTCCGAGTTAGCTTAGTCATTGGACTAGATAATCGTGAAAAATTTCTAACAAACCTTCGGTAATAGCCCGCCAAACCAAGGAAGCTACGAATCTCGGTTACATTTGTGGGTCTTGGCCATTCTTCCACAACTTTTGTTTTTGCAGGATCAACAGTTATTCCATCTTTAGAAACAATGTGACCAAGGAAAGAAATTTTTTGTAACCAAAACTCACACTTGCTGAATTTCCCATACAGTTTATTTTCTTTTAAGGTTTGCAAGATAACCCTTAAATGTTTTTCATGCTCCTCTTTACTTTTAGAAAACACCAAAATATCATCAATGAAAACCACCACAAACTTATCCAAGAACTCATGGAAAATTCTATTCATTAAGACCATGAATACAGCAGGTGCATTGGTTATCCCAAAAGCCATTACTACAAATTCATAATGGCCATATCTCGTACGGAACGCGGTCTTCGGAATATCTTCCTCCTTTACCTTCAGCTGATGGTACCCCGATCTCAGGTCAATCTTTGAAAAAAACTGAGCTCCCTGGAGCTGATCAAACAAATCATCGATATGAGGTAAAGGATATTTGTTCTTAACAGTGATATTATTCAAGGCTCTATAATCAATGCAAAGTCTCATAGAACCATCTTTCTTTTTAACAAATAAAACAGGAGCACCCCATGGTGATGTTCTAGGTCTAATGAAACCTTTCTCTAATAAATCTTGCAATTGCTCCTTCAACTCTAAAAGTTCAATTTGTGCCATTCGATAAGGGGGTTTTGAAATTGGCTTAGCATCAGGAACTAAGTCAACAGTAAAATCAAGTTCCCGATCTGGTATTATTCCAGGCAACTCATCAGGAAAAACATCAGGATACTCATTTACCACTGGCACATCATTAATCTGAACAGTCCCTTTATTTTCAATGACGTGTGCAAGGTAACATTCATTTCCATGTTTTACAATTTTCTCGGCCTCTTGATATGTTATCAAAAGTAAGGGTTCATTCTTGTAAACAAACTGAAAGTCTTTCTGAAAAGAAACTTCTTTAGCTCTACAGTCAATCTTAGCATGGTAAATAGAGAGCCAATCCATACCCAGGATAACATCAAACTCTACTAGAGGTAGAACAATAAGGCTTGCAAGTAGGTTCTTTCCACAGATAAGGATAAGAAGATTCTTGTAAATTCTTTTTGCCTCAAAATTTCCCCCAGGTGTTTTTACCAAAAGTTAAGGAGTCACTTCTTGAGATGGTATTCCCATTTTACTAGAAAAGGTTTCAGAGATGAAAGAATGTGTAGACCCCGAATCAAACAACACACTGGAATAATCTGAAAAAACAAACAAAGTACCTGATACAACATCATTTGATGGCCCGACATCTGCTGAAGTAGTTGCAAAGGATTTCACCACCCCTTTCTGCTTGTAGTCTAACTGCTTACCATCACTCAAGCTCTTTGTCGGACACTCATTTGCATAGTTACCCATCTCATTGCACTTAAAACATTTCACTAACTGTAAATCAAATTTGTTCTTACCTTCACCTTGATCCTTTTCAGTTCAATCATGAGCCTTATGTCCCATCTTACCACATCGGTAGCACTTTACAGAATTCAGAAGACATTCCCCAGCATGCCTTTTGCCACATTTATCACAAACTGGAAACATAGTTCTCTTACCATCAGACTTTTTTGAAGAATTCTTACCTTTCTCCTGCCACCTCGGTTTCTTCTTCTGCTGGTTGTTATAGAACACTTGGTCATCGGCAAACTCCATTTCCACCTTCTCAGCATATCGAATAAGCTTTTCAAAACTTTTAAACTCACGAGAAGCTAATGCCCTTCGATATTTTGGCTTTAATCCTGAGTAAAAATGATTTATTTTACTATCAAGGTCCCGGATAAAATTTGGAGCATACCTTGCCAATCGAGTGAACCTTTCTTCATAGGCAGCCACTGAGTCTTCCTCTTGCCTCAATTACAATAATTTCTTTTCCATCCTAAGTCGAACAGCCTTAGGAAAATACTTCTCAAGAAACATACCTTTGAATTCATCCCAGTCAACAACATCAATCTCATCGGCTTCCCTGATATTTTTAACCATAGACCACCACTGATCTGCTTCACCCTCAAAACGGTAAATAGCAAGACTAACCTTTTGATTGTCTGAACACCCCATGACATCAAAATTCTTCTCCAGTGATTTAATCCACCCTTCAGCTAGCACAGGGTTAGATGATCCTCTGAATGATGGTGGATGTTGCCTCATGAAATGTTCCACCACTGACATGTTCCTCTGTGGTTGATCTGGCTGATCTCGTGCATGGATACCACCACCATTTATCGCTTGAGTCAACTGCGCCATTACTGCAACAAACTGTTCAGTTCCAATTCCGACCATCTCGGGATGCTGATTCGGAAGGTTATTTCCTTCTGTATGCCTTCCTAGCCCTGCTTCCCTGTTTCCTCTGCGGAAAACCATTCTGAACAAACATGTCTTAGATAAAGCAACATGGTAATCTTTAAATGCTATATCATTTCAAAACAAAATATTTTTGGATAATCATTTAATAGAATTCTAACTACTAAAGTTATCTAAACCGACCTTTGATACCAACTATAAGGCCCAGCCTTAATCCTTACTTAATCTTGAGTTATTACAAGATTACACATTGAGGATCTTTTCGGGTTTAGAGTTTTAGAGAATTAGATCATAAAACTTTCATTACATTCCACATATAAACAAAGTGGTTACATAAAGATAGTATTCTTCATTCCCATCAATGGAAACACATTTAAAATAAAACATGGATTATTTCTTGACACATCCTTGACTCTATCATCTTATCATGTACCTTTCCCTTGACCTGTGAAAAACATTTCAAAAACTTGGGATGAGCATAAAAACTCAGTATGGGTTATAAAAAAAACATGGAAAGGAAACATGAGTTCATATATACATAAGAATGAAATCATACTTTACCCATAAAACATAGGCACTTTAACATACCTCATAAAATCATGAATAAATCATAGAAATCATAAGACATAAAGGTAACTTGAGGCATTCATAACATTCTTACGTAGGGAGTAACCCTCTTGGTTACGTTTGGAATACCCATCACAGTATATTCCCTAAAATCTCTTCGGAGAAACCTTAACGTTTCACTCCTTCGCGTTACCCAATGCATTGGAGAGCTATATCGGGCTCACCCGCCCTTAGTTTATCACGGAACCACCAGTCTTCATAATAATGCCCAAGAACCATAACATAATCATATCACATAAAACATGCATAAAGGAAACATAAAATTTCCACATTTCAATCACGAGATATCAATACAACACATTGATATAAAAACATTATGAAAACCATTTTCAATACTAAAATAAAATAAAAGTAAAACATGGTATTTATTTTTCTTTTAAAAAGAAGGTATGGCTTGTAGAGGAAGCCGAAACTCAAATAACGGTCACGACAGCAGAGAAGACGTTGTCGCCGCATACGTACGACAAAATCATTCCCTTTTTTCATTTAGTAAACGCTTCGTATAAAAAGATTCTTTTTGAATAAATGTAAAAGTCAAAGTGGTTTATACACCGTATAAAAGAAAGTTGTGTATAAAATAAAATATGCCTCAACGAAAGGAGATTGAGACGAAGTCCCATACCTCGTATCCGACTTGACCCGACCGTTCTTTAATCTCCTGAATGATAAACTTGAGTTAATATCTACTTGATTATGAATCTTTTTCAAGTTCATTATTCCTTTTATATCATGTTATGAACATCATGTAATCAGTTAAGTTAATAATGTTCATTTTGTCGGTATTTGGTTCTTATGTCAAAAATAGACTTATTACACTTACATGTTGTTAATTTGGTCAAAGGTTCATTATATCCAGAATGGTATTCATGATGTAGATATCATATATGTCATATATATCCAGTTCATACATGCATTTATAATATTACATAATCATTTAGAGGTAAGAAATGAAATGCACCGTTCATGGAGACTGTAAGCCGTACGTACGCATGAACGCTACTTTCATTTCTATTTCGTATTTTATAGAATGGAATCATAATTATATAAAGGTATATTATAATTCCAGTATAATATCATATATAATATCATAGTTCCATCCTTTATATGTCCCACATATGGTATTTAACAAATCAAATCACTTTGAGGGGGCGGTAGTCCGCACTTCCTAAAATGAAGATATTGTGTTTACCCATAATGGAAACCATAAAGGTATTCCCAAAATGAAAAAAACAGAAGATTAAGGAAAACATAAACATATTATATATCATATATAAAAATAGTGACATCATAATGGCCACCTTTGAAGGTGTTAAATGAGTGTTGAACAATCATCGTTTCGGGAGGCAGAATTTCGCCATCCACGGAAACCGTATGTTCTTTAACCATTTGATGTAGTTGTGTGAGAGTGTAGCTCAAATATATCTTATAAAAACATCCTAGTATATTTAAGATACTGGTGTTGTTACAAAAGAAGTAAATAAAAAGAGTTTATGGGGTTGGAGAAGCAAAATAAAATAAATGAACATGAGAGAATGAATTACCTTTAAAAGTGTAACTCCTTTTGATTTGTGCCTAAAGGCTTCCTTTGAAAGGATTATGCCCAAAGGTAATCCTCTAGGATGAGGAGAGGGATGTGGAGAGAGTAAATGTTCAGGGGTTGGCCGAGCCAAAGGCTTGAGTAGTTTGTGAAATGAGGTAGAGGTGGGGGCCTTTTATAAGAGGAGATGAGGGGCAGTTTTGTCAAGTAAAGAAATATTACTTTATTTGAAAATGTGTTTCGGTTTAAAAAGGTCCCACATTGATATAATTAGTGGATAAGGTGATAAGAGTTCGAAATCCACTCATCCAATTGGTTTTGGCCATGTGTAGTTCATAGATTTTACATTGTCTTTCCATTTTATTTAAATCGTCAAATAATGATGTCATCGCTGCATCATTATTATGTCATAAATAATTTAATTTATTTAATGTGTAAATATCATAAAAAAATACTATGATGTAGGAAATCGTTTTAGATTTCCAATTACTATTTATAATCAAAAATCTGATCTTTATAACCCCATGTAAAAATTGTTTTCGTAAAACATCTCTTGTTTGTGTCATTTTTACTTTTACATTAAATAAAAAGTTATTTATGTCATTTCCCAACCAAAATGTCTCCATGTGGTCCCCAAATTGACCCATGGCTTGTCTTGGTCGGCCATGACACAACCAATAAGGTTGGGACATGTGTCTAGGTCATTTAATATTACTAAAGCATTATTTATACCTTAAACTACACTAATTACCACTAATCGCGATTAAAAACTTAATAAGTTACTATTCAACAAAAAATTATTTTAATCTCATTGAACCACATTTTACTTCTTAATGACAACAATGTATGTCAGATTTTCAAAATTCAATACACATTAGTGGTAAACTTTCATTTAACTGAAAAATCAGTTTGCTGGATTACCACTTAGTAGTTTCACTATTCATCAAAAATTGAAGTTTTTCAGAAAATTACCAAATATTCACCCTAAGCTATATTTGATATTCCGAATTCAAAAATGAAGTCTATTTTACAAAATTCAAATCATATAAGTCACATTAATTAATTTAATAATTAATTTCCGCTGCCAGAGCAAAAAGCGTGTTTTTACAAAACAATAAGTATCAAAAGATTGACACCAGTTTAAGTCTAATTTCAAAGTGAAATTGATTCCAATGACAAAAATTGGATAAAATAGTAAAAATATATTCTAATTTCACGTCAAAACCAATTCAAAACATAATCTAATCATATAAATAAATTAGATTAAAAAGCTGTTTTGATGTAAAATGCAGTATTTTTCACTATTCATTAAAAAAAATGAACATTGTCAGAAAAATACCAAAAATTCACAGAAGGTAAATTTTGATGTCCCAATAATAAAAAATAAGTTTATTTTGACAAACATAGTTTATAAAATTGTCAGAATATAGATTCAAAAATGGTTTGCCATCAAAAGGCACTAAAACAATCTTTTAAGAATATTAGTGTATTCCATGCATAAGATTGTATTTATTTTCATTTTAAGCCTCTATAACACTATATTAATCATTAATAGACATAGATAAAAATATCTATTATTCATTACTTACTTGGGTTGTTACAGGATCGATGATAAATTATTACATATTAACATTGATCAACAAGCATGTAGAGTGGAGAAATTCCTAAATTCATATGTTACACATCAAAGTTATGACGTAAGATGTATCAATGTTGCAACTTGCAGAAACTTCCATCATATTTAAAAATGTGATTTGCAAATAATGGCTTAATCCCACAACTAATATGCTAACTATTATGAAAAATGGATATCATACGAGTCATAGTATGATGGAAAATCCATTATTTCATAAGACGTGTTTAGATGCAAAGTGTTTGTTAGGATTTAAACAAACATGCATCAAGTTAAACACGTTGTTCATCTAAGGTAATTGTCCTAATAGTTTCTTAAGATATTACCTAAATACCTAAGATAGAAAATATATAGTCAAGTATTAGACTGCATTTCTATACAAGGGTGCACATCTCTATTTGAGATAGTGGTAGATGAATTGACTTGGACTTAGTCAATGCTTGAGATACAAAATTGGTTGGCATATGGAACAAGTTCCACAAGTACATGTGGAATAGGAATGTTCCAGAGACACATACTGCGTATGAAGAATAAAACCATGGTGATGGTTTTACAGTCACCACAGTCAGTGATATATTAATTAAGAATAATAAATCCCACAAGCAAGTAGTATATGGAAACAAGCTAAGATTGACAAGATCAACTAAAATTCAATAATAAATTCCATGTATCAAATTGCAAAGGGGCTTATAAAGTTAATACTGCAATGGATATTCAAATGAAATGATACATGGATGGTACAAGTATGGTACCAATAAGGCTCGATTGGTTATACCAAGTAGGTACGCCTAAATCTATTAGAATTTTACTTGTCATGGCCAAACTTCTAAGATCCTTTTATTGTTCATTCGATGTCAAGTTCATCTTTCGTGGAAGGTGTCTATACGATGCAAACAGAAAGAGATGATGACATTAAATGATGCCAATAAGGGTTGAAAGTTACTGAAATCCATGTCTGGATTAAATTAAGAAACAAAATATTAGTGCATTCATTATAAATGAATCTTTGCCTTGTGTCTACCAAAGGTTAGTGGGAGCGCCAATGTTTTCCAAGTGATATATGTTCGGCAACATATGGAAAAAAGATCTTGATCTTACAGTTTGATAAGATCAGGTTAAAAGTAATTCTCCAATGATTGACTTCAAGTAGAAACTTATGTTATAGGGAATAGGATCCACTAAGGTAGATCCAAAGGTTGCTTTGTCCTAGTCAATCGTACATATAGTGACATTATTGGATCAATTCATGTTTAGAATTGTTGCCTATGTCACATGGCTTAATCTTTCCAGGTAAACATGTTCGGAGAATGTGTAGAGATTAAAGTTGTGAATTGATACCATACGCTTTAGTGATGGATCAATCACATATGCCATAATATGTACAACAATTGATACTGCCAGAATATAATTTATTATAGGTAGATATCAATTATTTCCAGGAGCACTGCAAGTGATGCATTCGGAACTATCATCTTGTACCTCTGAAAGTACAAATGATATGTACCTGGAATATGGAGAGGAAGGTATACTAGTAATGGTGGGATACATACTAGTAATCCTAAGATCAATCTGATCTATTATCACATTTAGGAAAAGGAGATGAGCGAGTCAAGATCATAAAATCTTGTGGTAGCCATACCTACAAATACCGAGTACGTTACAGCTTCTAAGGTAGCTAAGTAGCAGTTATAAATCGCAATGATTTGTCCCAGTTCTTGGATTCGCACCTAGTGAGAAAAGTATTATCATAATGAGAATTGTGATATTCTTACTTGCCAAGTTTTCAAGTTATGACAATGGAAAAAAGTAATATACTCGGGGATACCCTGTCTTGAGAAGTTTTACTCAAGTCAATGTGGTTGCATATAGCAGATATGCCACGTAGTGAAAATGTGGCAGGCCCACCAATTAAAGTCTTTACTCAGCAGAAGCATCACATTTATCATGTGAGTAGCTAACTAGTTTAGTTAGCACGTTGGATCTAGTGCAAGTGGGAGTGTTAAAATAGTGGGTTCCCTAGACCCAACTATGTAGTACCTTTGCTTACCATATCATGTGTATAATTAGATATGCATGATGATTTATTACCATTATAGTGCAGACTTTTCTGAGTCCACTATAATAATGGTAATGTCCAAAGGTTAGTTGTCCTGTCGAGAGGTTATAATAGATCCCAGGCTATAATGAGAACCTCAAGATACTATGACATTGATATTAAATGTATGTTCTATAGTCTAGATACATCTAACTAACTGGACATAGTAGATGTCTGACTATCAGGTGCTGGGGGCTCATAAGCATTGAGACTTCTTCTCATGAAGTTCACACATGGTGATCTCTAGTAGTGAGATCATGAGGACAGACCCACCAATAGGATCACCACATGTTTTGTATGTCATTGGTTGTTCCTATATACGGACATGTTTATTGGTCTCCTAACTTGAGAGCATTACCAATTTATATCATTTAATTACGTACTTTGTTACAAGGCGAAAACCATGGTAGTAATTTCATGGCAAGGTAGTTTGTGTCGGGTGCGTCATTAGTGGTATGACGTTGGTTGAATGGTGAAGAAAGGATTTACTGCTTCCAAGTTTAGGAAGTTATGTATCTTAGGCCTGGTTGATCAGGATGGTGCTGCCTTCATAAGTCTTTGGCCAAAGAAGTTGAAAGTCTAATCCATCCGGATAGATCAAGAAATGATAAAGTAGGATAAGGATGATGACACAAGAGTGCATCCTACTTTATGAGATATCAAATGACAAAGAGACTATAGTACAACATCAGTGTTCATAGGTTGGTTGTTGTTGCTATGACTATCCTTATCTCATTAGGGGCCATGACGGGTTGCTAGACCCCTCTCTTGGTCAGTGAATTTTATTCACTGCTATCAAGATAAGGGCCTAGAGGGTCACACACAACAACGTATTCAAGAATCCGCACCTATTCAGTGGAATAAGAATATGGACATAGTGGGCCCCGCCAGGGGGTCCGAGCATTGTCAAATTTGACGATCACCAAATGAATTAAATAAATTAATTAATATTCATGTTACGAATATTTGGGATTGAATTTATTTAATGTATTTACGAGTTTAGTAAATACAAGAAAAATATTAATCGAACGAATATTATTTTAATATTCAAGGTTCATTTAATATTATGTGGGAGAATGAGTTGAGTTAAATGGCTCGTTTTTATCACGTAATATATTATATATATATATATTACAAGTATGTGATAAAATATTAAATAATATTAGCACATTTTAGTCCATCAAAATTATTTAATAGATAACGTTGATATTAACGGGGGCCGGGGAACCCTACCGGGTATTTTATCAACATTTCTATAAATAAGAGAGGATTCTCTCTCTCTTGGGTGTGCAAATCACTATTCATTCATTTATGGAATGAAATTTGAGAGACTCTCTCTCCTCATGCTTCCTAGAGAGAGAAGCTGAAGATCCAAGAGTTCGTATCAAGTTTCTCCTCATGCATCACAAGATCGTCGATGAGGTGATCATCAGGCCATTGAAGACATCGTTGAATCGCCGTGCTAGCACTCGGAGTTCGATGATGAGCGTTCCTGAGGTTTTTTGAAGTGCGTGTGGATGATCTAGAGGGATCCTGCTATGGATCCTTTGTGAAATGATCGCCGTCGACAAGTAGCGGTCGAAAACGGCTTCAGATATGCAACGAGTATGTTTTCTTTTTGTTTTTGTGATCTTAAAAATCTACGCAAGATCCTCAGACCTCTCCATGGATAAGATCATCGACAACGGGTATGTTCTCGTTTTTGTTTTATTTTTTGTAGATGATTCTTGACACATAAGTTTATTTGGTAACTTTATATCATCCCTAAATAGATGAGTAGTCTTAGAATACCATTATGATATTATAGGATATGTAACAGTTGCATGTCTGGGATTTTAGGATTTATGAGAGAAACACAGAGTTTTTTATAGAGTTTTCATATAATAATTCTTACCAATATTCAATCCAAGTTGTTCCTTATGAGGTTTATATTGTAGGTCATGTCAATTATCTCTATTTTGGCTAGAGACTATAAATTAATTGATTATTGGACTAATAATCTTGTAGGATACATAAGATTATATCTGTTTGAATATAAAGTTGTTAGAAACCTCTTAGAGGTGAAAAAGGATATATTCTTACTGGTGAAATAAACCTCTAAAATTATAGGTGGATGATTGATTATTACAATGAGTGTTTACTAGATTATAGAATTGTAATATTTTGAGATATGGGAAATTGGTTCCCATGTTTGTGGGGTAGTTTTGAGATTCTGGAGGGAATTGATATTATAGAATACCAATTAGATCTTTCTTAATACATCAATTATACATACATCATTTTTTAGATATATCATCTATAGATATATTATACTAATTTATATCTTATGATCAATGTTGAAAGTGTTTATATCAAGGCAAATGCATCATTTGTGGAGAACATGATTCATATTGTGGATTTTATAAGGTAGACTCTGTGGGGATTGATGATTCTCCCAGTACAAGTGAAGTTATCACATAAGCATGGATTAGAGGGGACATGGGAGTGGGAGTCTAACATGTAGGTGTAGTGACCAACATTGTTCACTAATGTGGCCCAGTAACGTTTGAAAATGTAGCAATGGGGGGTTAAACTATATGATGTGGAGGCTGTAACACCATATATCATATTTATGGTTTAAACCTAGTCTAATGTTTCAAGAACATATTTAATATTTTTCTTAACCTAGATTATTTTTTGGAGTGCTGTAGGTGTTAGAAAGTGATTGCGAAATATGTTCAGAGAGTTATCCCAGATCCTGGCTATGATTTTATTAAAGGTTGATCATCAATCAATGAAGGTTGAGGATCACTCCATGATTAGGGTTGAGAAGTGTACCTTCTCATCTTATGGTGGATTCAGAGTGACATGTACCAATATGAGATAAAATTTCATTACCATGATGAGAAGTCATGTCAAGAACTAGGGTGTTACAATGTCGCTAGGTTTGTGTGTGATTATATTTTTAGTGCCTGTTGAGTACCAAACTATAGACAAAGACTTTCAGAATAGTGGGTGTTGTGTGGTAATAAACCCCTCTAGTATAAGAGTTAAATCCTGTGTGTAAGGATCACACTAAAATGTTCGGTATCACAATGTTAAGGTAACCCCTACATATCACCTGAGAAACCTTATATGGTTTCTTTGTAAAAATTTTCATGGGGAAGGCTGGTCTTGTTGTGAATCATAGGGTTACACCATAATGATAATAATAAAATATTGGGTTGATTAGTATAAAACTTATTATATATTCATTTTCATAATTTTACATTACAGAGGGATAGGAATGTTGTGGTGGAGGGAATCACACAGTGATGCTAAATCTTACATATTGTTTTGGAAACCTCAAATATTCCTTTGAAAAATTTTACATGAAGAAGGAAAGTTATGTCATGAACCATGGGTTGCAGTATTAATGATATATAGTGATTTTTCCACAACATGTGTGTCAAACCATGTATCCAAGAAAAGGATGTAACTTTGAACAATGAAGGGATACATATTTGGAATAATAGTCTAGAAAAAATATTATCGGGGTTTTCCTTGCATAGGTGCGTTACATTATAACCATAGTAGACATGATGTCAGAGTGACCCTAATAATTATTTATGATGTGAATAGTGTGTTTAAATTCCAATTAATGACATGGAATATTTTTAAAATAAAATAAATAAAATAAATGGAATTAATATTAATGTTAGTAAATGAGGGTTCCTCATTCACCTCATCTACAACCCTTTCATCTTTATTCTCTTCTATTCATCAATCTTACAAGGTGGGTAATATGTCATTACCCATCTTATTAGAGAACCATTTTTTTTGGGTTTTATCTAGTGGTAAGCTACAACTATTTCTTAATTCATCTATTGTTTCCCTTAACATTTTATAGACTTTTATAGTTATTTCTGTTTACATAAATTTACACATCTTTTTTCTAATTTTTTCATTTTAACCATTTTATACTGGAACAACAGATGATATTCAATGAAAATAATCTTACGAGCATAAGGTAGGGGTTGCTTATGATATCCATAAGTTATAATCTATTTTCTACACATGTGGGATGTTTAGTTACACCATCCTAATGTGTTATTGACCCAAAATATAATTAAATATTTTTATGAATTTTTTTCATGTAGGAATAACTTTTCAGACTGTGAGTGGTATACTGATAATTATAGAGTATAAAACATTTTCTTCCAAATGAGTCATTCCTTGAACTAATGAATCATGGCATGTAAGTGGAAACTCGAGGGGTAACCTAATTGAAACTACGACATAGTAAGTGGAACATAGATAGATTAATATGATTCTTAGTATAATAATGTGCGGTTAATGTGGGATCACAAGGAGAAATACCTATGTGAGTATGGGTTAGCCGTTGCCTGAGTTCATGAACCATGATGTGGAAAACTATTCATGTGTTAGGTTGGGAAAGTTTTAAAAACCTATAAACTAAAATGTTAATCTTTGATATTTTATAATATATGGTTATATTTGGATTGGAAATTGTCCCCTCAAAGAATTATGTTACATTGATAAATTTAAAGGAGTTTCTTATGATTCATAGGAGTTATGTTATATGGATATTTGGGTAGGTCTCTTATACCCTTGAGGAATTATGTTATATGGTGATATCAGGGAAGTAAACTTATACCTCAGAGGACTTATATCATATGATGATATCTAGGTGGGAAACTTTTTTCCTATAGGGATTATGTTATATAGTTATATGCAGGTGGACTTCTAATCCCCCATAAAACCTATTTTATATGGTGATATCAGGGAAGGAATCACATCCCACAAAGGACTTATATTATATGGGGATATTTAGGTAAGCCTATTATCCCTTTGAGGACATATATTATCTGATGGTATTATTGGAAGGATCTTATCCAACTATCAGTTTTAGTTATGTATCTTTTTAGAGACATCCTACATTGGTTAAAATTGGTATGGTCAACTCTAAGTTTCATTTTAGAACTTGAGGATCGATGATGGATAATTATATTTTATTTTAGTTTTTTATTATGGGGAAAAAATATAAAAATTATATTAGAGTGTATATTTTTAAGGAAATTATTTGTGGTAGTCTACTATGTTACAACCACACCCTAGTATGGTCCTTATGGATACATGTAAAGACTTTATAGTTGTAGACCTATAAAAAAGGAAATTTACCTATTCTCGATGCTTGAGTTGGATAGATTAGTTAGATCTTAGGAGATGGGACTGGGCCAATACCCAAAACCAGTTTTTTGGTTGGCCAAGTTGTGTTTACTTGGGTTATTTTGGATTAATTGTATATTCTATGCCCATAAGTGATCCTGATGATGTTTTTGTGAATAATATGACATTTTTAGTTTTTAGTATTGATATAAAATGAGTTGAAATATTTTTATTTGTGTTTTCATATGATTTGTATTGTATTTTTTAGGAAAACTTTTATTATTTTAGTTCCATGAATACTAATGGTTACCAGATACAGGTGGTATAGTATCCCTTTGTTATTATTAGATGTTCCCTAATAGTTAGAAACCTTTGGTGCACATGGGGGAATAATACAGGTATCTTGGGAACAAATCTATTCATTGTGGAGGTGAATAGCGAATTAGATGTTACACCTCCACTACCATCTCTAACTACATGTAAAATAATGAGTCACACCACACAATTTTTGGACTAGATCAAACCAATGTTGGATCATGATTCTAAATACCCCACCGTGATACTATAAATACCTTGAGATGAGATAGATTTCCTCTGGGTTTACTTAAATAACTTGATGTTATATTCTCCATATAACACCCAAATATTTTGGGGAATGTATTTTTTTAATTAATTTAAACTTTTCGATGTTTTTAATTTCACACAATAAGGAATATAACATGTTTTATATGAAAGAACTATGTTTGGTTTGCATTTCACGCAACAAAAATTTAATCTAAAAATACATGAAATACTTAAATTATATATAGGTACACACAACAATATTTTTGGAATTTTTTACACAAGAGGCTAAGTTCCTTTGATAGCTTGTATTACAGGCAAGATTAAGTTTTAATGAACTATAAAATACTATTAACATTATTTTTAAAATATTATAATAGTTACCACATAGAGATTAGAATCAAATATATGAAAAATATTAACCAAATAATCAATATATGGTTTGAACATGTTTATAAAACTAATTATTTGGTTATCAATTAATTAAAAATTAAAATAAAAACAAATTGAATATAATGCGATTTTCTGTAAAAACTATTTTATGCCCACAAAGTCATTTCACTACAATAAATTAAATTAATCACTATTAGTGAGAGATATTAATGGAATTTATTTATTATAAAATGAATTTTTTAACATTCATCTATTATTTTTATAGGCATAACATAATAACTACTCCATTTTTAGGCATAAACAAGATATATTTTCCTAAAAGGCAGTTTTGCCACATTTTAATGGAAGGATTGTTTTAAAAATTATTTTTGAATCTAATATAATTTATATTTTGAAAAATAAACTTTATTTTTGAAATAATAATATCAAAATTTTCTTTGGGTAAATTTTTGGTTTTTTTCTGAGAAGTTTAATTTTTTATTAATAGTGAAAAATATAGAATTTTAATCCTAAACTAACATATATTATAATTTATTTATATATTTAAATTATATTCTTATTTTGTTTTAAAGTTTATTTACATAAATTAATAATATAAGAATCCAATTTATGTTATTTTATTCAATTTTAAATTGAAATTGGATATAAAAATTTCAATCTTCGGAACATTTTCACTTTAAAAACTAGTTGTCTCATCCCGTTTGTGGGATTAATTTTAAATTAATTTATACAACATAAATGATTATAATTTGGAAAAATTTGTTGAATATTTTTATTAAAAATAATTTATAATTTATAGTTATTTTAATCTAGTATTTGACCAAAAATTTAAATTAATGCAATTAAAATTAATTATAGTGATTAAGGTAAAAACAAGTTTACTTTGTGGTTAAACATTAACTTAGGAGGCCAAATAACCTTGAAATTGATCCAAAAGCCATTTTATTGTCATATTTAGATCATATAATCACTTTTATATAAAATTTACCATTATTGTATGAACATTATGTAAGGGAATCATCTTAATGGTTTTTACCTTTTTATATTTAAAAGAATGACACTCCTCCACCACTATAAAAGGGCACCCCCCTTGCTTCTACACACCTATCAAGACCTTTGGATCACAAAAAAATGACTAAATAATATCCAAAAATCCCTAAACTCATCCTAAAGGACTATATTTTCAAATAAATCTAACCATGTTAGTTATTTTGTGCACGTCAAACGGAATTACATGAAGAAGAGGTAACATTCTTCAATATGAACTTTTGTTACATTTCTTCTTCCACCCCTTAAATTATTATTATTCCATGATTATATAAAAAAATCTTTATCCTAAATATTCATAGATTATGTTATCTTAATTTTATGACCTACACCCTCACCCAATTCTATCAAATGGGATACACAATCATCATTCATGTGTATGGTGGACTACCACTTCATGAAGAGAAGTCATTCATTATTCCATTACCATCTTTAAGGGTTGGGAATAATGATTGAAATAATTTATTTATATTATATATATGATATTTATGATGTATTTATTCTTTTATAATTATTATATAAAACATACCTATATGATTTCCATTTTGTGGGAATATAATAACTTCGTTTGTGAACATGTGGACTACCGCCTTCTTAAAGCGATGTGAATCATTCTCAAATTACATAGAATGTATTAAGGATGGGTTTATTAAAATTATATGATATAAATGAAATAATAATTATAATTTAAATATAATATATATATATATATATACTTATATTTCATTTACTTTCTTTCTTTCAATATGACAAGAAAATGGAAACAACGTTCATGCGTACGTGTGACCTACCGTCTTCAAAAACAGTGTATTCCATTTCATATTTATATATTTTATATATTATTATAAATAAATATATTATGAATATATATGATATTAGTATCTTATTTTTATATTTTTTAAATACATAAATCATGATCTAAGAAAGAGTATCATGAATAACTAGTCAAAACAAATATGAAAAGCAAAGTAGTTATTAATCGAAACGCAAATTTAACATGAAATTGTTAACAAATGAGTAAAATAAAGTCATAAAAAATCATTTATGATATGATATATAAGAATTTAGTTATTTTTTAGATGTATAATAAACATATATTTATTTTATAGGATGTTTCAACAAATACAAATAAAGTCAAGACAAAAGGTAATGAAATTTCATCACACTTTTTATATCCATGAGATACATGCCATTTTCACCACTCAATTATTTTATGTGGTATATATACTGCCCTATAAAATTTTATATCAAAATTTCTATCTATTTAATTATAATTTAATTTAATTTTTTTTATATTACATGGGGATCAGGTTTAAAAAGTTACACAAGAAGTAAGGGGATTTATATTCTCAAATTTATTTCAGCGAGAGTTATTCCATATCCACCAGACAATAATTTTTTATGGAGTATATAATTACCATGAATGTTTTATATTATTATTATACTTAAATTTATGGGAATTTAAATTTCTATTTTATGACATCCCTTTCATGGGGTTTACGATTCAAAATCTATCAAATCCGTAATGTTATTTTGTCTCAATATACTATATATGTAACACATGTTATGTTATGTACCTATATTCTTTTAAGAACTGTATATAATTACCTTTGAGATTTTGTGTCATTAATATAATTATTTTTATGATATTTTAATATTTAATTAATTTTATTATCTCATGTGGTCTACGATTCAATGTTACCGGAGTGGTAAGAGTTTATTTCTACAATCTCATCATTTCGTTGGAATATTTATGATTATGCTTCCATTGATGAAATATTATGAGAGATATCTCATAAAATCTTTTGAAATTTCTTATCCACTTGTTATGAAGTATATATTCATGTAATGGTACCATTTTTTCACTCTTTGGTACTTAAGATAAGTAATAATTTGTTTTTAAGAAAATCTGAATTTATATATCTCTTTGGTAGGATATTTGGGTTCTTTCAAAACCATGTTCTCTAAAAAAATTTTCTAAAATATTTTAAAATGAACTTTTTAGATAAATTTAATTGAATAGGATTTAAATCATTTTCAAATCTTCCTTTATATGTTCTGAAATCTATTTTCAATGAAAAAGGTATTCAAAATGTTTTACATTTTAAAATGTGTTTTTTGATGTTTCAATCATAGTTTTTCAAGTTTATTTTAAAAGAAAATTCTTTCGAAATGTTTTATTTTTTAAAATTACTTTTCAATGAGAAATGGTTATTTTCCTTATGAAATGGTTTAAATGATTTCGATGCTTAATTTATTTGTTCTCAAAGTGGGTTTTAAAGAAAAGAATTTTGAAAATGATTTATGTTTTAAAAATTTATTTTCAAATAGGGGTTATTTTACTTAATAAATTTCCATGTGATATTCAAAAATAATTCTCCATATTATATGATATCCTTTGTTATAATTTATTTCATAATGGTGATATAATTCAAGGGTACCATATTTATTTTTTCTTTGAATGATTTATTATTACGATCAAAAGGTTTTTACGAAACCCATTTCTATTCCTCGGGTCATACCATGATAAAACGATTATGAAAATCACTTCTTTCACATGTTATTCTATTATAACCAGACCTACCTCATTTCCACAGGTTATGATATGATGAATTTTTTTTATTCCCATTTCATTTCATGGGTTATAATATGATTTTAATGAAACCCAAAACTTTTTATGGGTCATTATACGATGAATGTATTATTATCTTATATCAAACATATATATGATTTCATTATGTGACGGGTGATACCTATATCTCCCTACAATTCATTGGGTAAATATTTATATTTCATGAGATAAATACGTGAAAAATTCCATTAGGATTAATCCATAATGGGAAATAGTTACATCTGGATCCACAATGGTAACAAGTTGTGTCATGATTTACAAAGGGAAATGGGTGCATCTGGATCCAAAATCTAAAATGCATGCACCTTGATTCACAGTGGGAAATAGGTGTGTCCTGATCCACTATGGTATATAGATGTGTCATGATCCACTATATTTATGGTATTGGCATTTAACCTAGAAACATGAAATGATTTTCTATATTTATAATGGTTCCACACTTATAAGAATTGAACTTATGATTTATCACCATTATGATTCATGTATTATGAACTCACAATATGTATTCCATGAATCATGTATATGATCTTCGATATGTATGGTATGATATTCAAATGTTAATCTAGTGTTATCTTACATTGATTATCATGTTATTATTATTTATATCTTATATTTAACCTTGATAATAATTTTATCCGACCCCTACTTATGATTCCTTTCTCCAATTATAAAGAAAGGTTTTATGTATGAGTAATAAAGGGGGGGATATTTCCTAGAGATATTGAAGATATTTCCCCAAGAAAGAAGATTATGTTTCCATGTTTCCAAATACAACAAAACATTATGTTTATCAAGCATTTTCTTTTTTATTGTGATGAATATTAATAAAAAATATTGTAATATCAATGTATGTTAGGACCAGGTTGCTATAATTGGTATTAAAGAAAAGATTTAGTCATCCTTTGTAAATTTGGATTAGAAAAGTTTAGTGATATATATAAGGATATTTCAAATGACATGTCATGGTATGTCTCTGAAGATAAGATGAAGGTTTAAATTATATAAAATAATGGTTCAAGATTTATGTATACAATAATTAATTTTTCAAGATTATGTGGTTTTCTTCTTTGGTAAGTGTTTCTCACACTATGCTTTCTTGTCTTATTCAATAGAAGGAACTAGAAGGAACTAGGATAACATTGAATTTTTCAAAATTGTAAAGTATGGGCATATGAAAATTGATAACCAAAATAGAAATATCATGAAGAGAATCAGGAAGGAGGCATGAGTATTGGTTATACTGTTGAGGATAAAGAGACTGAAAATGAAATATGAAGCATATGGTATGTTCTCACAATATTTTTTACAATATTAAATTGAGGTTGAGGAACCTTAAGAAGTGATTCATATTTCATATTCTAGGATAGGAATATTAAGGAATAAGATAATGAAGCCTAAGAAATGGTTTTAGAATCAAGTAGGATGATTGAAGTGTATATGTATAGGTATTCAAAAATTATATTCTATGAATCATCAAGTATATTTTTTCCATTAAGGATTTGAAAAAATACATTGAATATTGATGATGACCTAGAAAAGTTATTTAATTAAAAGGTGATATTTTTATTAAAGGAAGGTAAACCTTAATGCATTTTAGATGTTGAGAAAATTGTTTTTAGATTTGGTAGAGAGATAAATGATATGGATAAAGTAAATTGGATAGTACTGATTTCCATGGAACTAAATATTAATTTGATAAAAAAGTTTTTTATTCATCCATAGATGGATTTTATGGTATTTTTTGAATTTATGGAAGATATCCAATAATATTTGGAATATGAAAGAATGCATGTTTCCAATATGGTTTTATGGAAAATCTGATTATTACCACATTTCAAGAGAAAACGTGATAACGTTATTCACATGTTTTTTATGTGACATCCAAGATCTAGTTTTTGAAATACGGGAGGATCAATGCTGATAATATTTTGATAAATTTAGTGACCATATTTTTATAGTTTTGTACATTCATATTTTTGGAGGGTTATAAGGTTAACCATTTAAGGAATTTTTTTATGTAAACATCAGATGAGCTTTTATAAATTACTGTATTATATTGAAAAATGATATTTTTTGCATATTAGATAACATGTGATAACCATTGTGCTATGATAAGGATATATGGAATGACCTGTCATTCTATTTATGGATCTCATGATCTGCTAATGCTTTAGGAATGAAGAATGCACCATTATTTATTGGAACATAAGATGAAGTTGAAATTTATCAAGGTACAATAAAGTGTGAGATTGTGATGAAATCAAGTAAGTTTATATTTCCATGAAAATTACTCATGTTTAGGAAAAAGGTTCTTGAAATAAAAATTTGTCCAATTATCATCATTTTTGATGATATTAATGACATTTTCCAAGCCTCTATAATTTTTTTGTCTCGACCCATCCCCTGAGGCATGTACTGTGACTACACCACACACGCATTCTATAGGCCTCAGACTAATGACTTGAAATGAAAAGGAATATTCCAAAAAGGGAAGACATTTCCTTTAAACCTGTACACACACAGACAAGTAAATACTGTACAAATCAAACCACAAAAAAATAGAACGTTATAAAACCACCACAAAGTACCACTACAAAGAGTAAAAGTGTAAACTAAAAGTAAATGTGCCATAATAAAATCCCAACTAAAAAGAATGTATAGAGAAATAAGTTCAAGCTAAGGAGGTCATCTTACAAGGATCCTACCTAAATGGTAGGTACAAATCATTGTTGGATTTCACAACAGCACACCACGTCTATCGATCCACCTCCATGAACTATCTAGCCCGGGCTCCCCAATTTCCCTGTCAAAGCATTCCATCATCTGTACAAGACAGAACAGGTATGGGTGAAGCTCGTGCAGGGGTGAGTATAAAAATACTCAGTGGGGACCCCAAGACCAACTTGAGTATCACAGAAATCCACAATGGAAAATACCACAAAGCAAGATCTCAAATTAAAGCACTAAAAAAATACACAACTCAGAACATTTATAAATTAAGTACATAAGTAAAATTTATTTAGTCATAAATCTATATCATCTTATTCAGTTAAGAGGCTATGAAGCTGAACTATGAAGGGTTTCTCTACTGTTGATCCATGAAGGGACACTCTTTAACTAATCCACAAATGGTTTCTCTCATGCGGATCCATGAAGGGTCTCTCTAATATTGATCCATAAAGGGTCGCTTCGTTAATGAACCATGACAGGTCACTCTACGGCTGATCCACGTCAGATCATGCTACTATAGATCCATGAAGGGTTGATCTCATGTTGATCCATGAAGGGTCTCTCTCATGCTGATATATGAAGGGCCACTCTTCATTCTTCATGTAAAATCAAACCAATGTATTCCCTCACATAGCACACTTGATTCTGGGAGGATCTTCTCATCCATCCATCAATAAATCTTTAACCACCATGAAGTCCCAAATATTTTGTCCCAAGGGACCTTCTTGTCATAAGGGTCCCAACACAATAGACAACGTGTCAGATGGACACCCAATCTACAAGTTATTGGCATTTTTGTAAAAAGGGGCTCGTTGGATTCGAGTCCGATCCAACCCAGCCATACACCAAACTCTTCCAAATCTCACGTAGAGTATCTTAAAAGGTCCACCTTGTCATAATGGTCCTCATATCATAGAAAACACATGAATTGGACGCCTGATCTGTTAGTTACAAGTGTTTCTCTAAAACGGGGGCTGGTTGGCTCTGGTACTAGGCCGCCCCGGTCAGACCAACCAGATCCGGCCCTCTCCGAGGTCTACCCACCCAACATGGATCTGGTCCAGGTCACTATGGAAGGTTCAACCTGAGGGGGTGGTCCGCACCCAGCCTGGTCTGCCAAGGGCTGACCAGCTTTTCTTCTTGGCCAGGATGTGGTGAAATGTTGTGTCCAGACCCATGTTTCCCCACTGGTCACTGCATGGTCTCCCTTTTCCCACTGTCAAGTTACTACGCCCCACCGCTTTTGTAACTCCCCGACCCCAGCTACCCAGAGTCAGTGCATTACTTCGTAACATTGGCATGATCACAAAATATCAAGTCCCGAAAGACCGATTAGTTTAGTAGCCTTGGAAACACTAGATTCATTCGTAAACGTTACATTATATCATAAAGTGAAAAACTACAATAACAAAGTCTCCATAGTAGACACTCATATCCACTTCTAACTATCCCTGCAGGTCATTCATAAAATACTTCTTCACATCCTGGAAAATATTAAAACATTGAAAGGGGTGAGCTCAGATGCTCAGTAAGGATAACAATAATGCGGAAGCTTTCATAAATAAACATTAACATTTAAGGTAATGTATAACTAAAACAAAAGCCTTTTAAACATGAACTTAAACATAATATGGCAAAAGTAAAATGAGATAATGCCATTTACTTCTTCACATGGATATTCTACTGGTCGAATAATCACATGAAATATCAATAACCACTTTCATAATGATGGAATGCAAAATGCCAGACTATCATAACCACGTATCCAAGGCCTCGTGCCAAGACCACAAATAAGATTTTGTCAAGGCCTCGTGCCAAGACACTAGTTTGTCTCATGAGACCTGCCGATGCATCGATGAGCTATAGCAGGCTCCACCCGTCACTTATTAAGTCCAATGCATTCCACATATGAATAGGTTTAAACATATCATAAACCATAACATAATCGTATCACATAATACATGCATAAAGGAAACATAACATTTCCACATTTCAATCACAAGATATCAATACAACACATTGATATAATAAAAATGCTTTTAAAACCATTTTCAATACCAAAATAAAAGAATGTTAAAACATTGTATTTATTTTTCATTAAAAAAAAGTGATGGCTTGTAGAGGAAGCCGAAACTCAAATAATGGTCACAGCGGCGGAGCAGTCATTGTCGCCGCATATGTACGGAAAGAAAAACATTCCCTTTTTGTCGTTTAGTAAAACGCTTCGTATAAAAAGATTCCTTTTGAATAAACTTAAAAGTCAAAGGGGTTTATACACCGTATAAAAGAAAGTTGTGTATAAAACCAAATATGCCTCAATGAAAGGGGATTGAGACGAAGTCTTTAAAAAGATCATTTTTAAAATAAAATAGATCTATTATGTGTATTCACTATAGGTACACATAAAGAAATCAAAAATAAAAAATAGGACATAATAACGTCATGGCATAATTTGAAAGTAGGAGATTAACCCAAAGAATGGAAATTGGGTTAAGAAGTTCCCATACCTTGCGTCCTTTCCTGACTCGACCGTTCATTAACCTCCTGAATAATAAACAAGAGTTAATTTATATTTACTTAAGAACCTTTTTCATGTTCATTATTCCTTTTATATCACTTATTACCATGTTATTAACATTATGTAATTATTTAAGTTAATAACGGTCGTTTTGTCGATCTTTGGTACTTGTGTCAACAATAACCTTCTTATAATTACAAGTTGTTCATGTGGTGAAATATCCATTATATACAGAATTATATTCATGATATAGATATCATATATATCATATATATCCATTATATACATTCATTCATAATATTACGTAACATTTAGAGGTATGAAATGAAATGCACTGTTCATGGAGACGGTAAGCCGTACGTACGCATGAACGCTACTTTCATTTCTATTTCGTATTTAATGTAATTAAATCATAATTATATAAAGGTATAATATAGTTCCAGTATAATATCATATATAATATCATTTACTCCATCCTTGATACATCCCACATATGGCATTAACGATTCACATCACTTTGAGGGGGCGGTAGTCCGCACTTCCTAAAATGAAATTATCGCGTTTTACCCATAATGGAAATCATAAAGTATGCCATAAATGAGAAATAAAGAAGCATAAGTAAAACATAAACATATTATATATCATATATAAAAATAGTGACATCTTAATGGCCACCTTTGAAGGTGTTATATGAGTGTTGAACAATCCTCGTTTCGTGAGGCAGAAATTCGCCATCCACAGAAACCGTATGTTATTTAACCATTTGATGTAGGTGTGTGTAATTGTAGCTTGAATACTTATTATAAAAACATCCTAGTATATTGGGGATACTGGTGTTGTTACAAAAGAAATGAATAAAAAGATTTTATGGGGTTGGAGAAGAAAAACAAAACAAAACAACCTTAGAGAAGACATTACCTCAAAATCGGGTAACTCTTTTTGATTTGAGCCAAAGGCTTACTTGGGAAGAGTTCTGCCCAAAGTGGTGCTTCTAGGAGTAATAGGGGGAAGTTGGGAGAGTATTTTGGAATAGGTTGGCCGAGAAAAATCGCTTGAAAGTGTAAATGAGGTGGTAGAGGTGGGGGCCTTTTATAAGAGGAGAGGAGGAGCTCTTTTGGAAAGATTGAAGTGCTACATTATTATACAATTATTTTCGGATTCTAAAGGTACCACACTTATAAAATTCGTGGATAAGGTGATAAGGGTTCGAAATCTCCTCATCCAATAGGCTTTGGACAAGTGTAAGCCTTGGATTTTGCATTATCTTATCATTTTATTTAAATCGTTAAATAATGAAGTAATCGCTGCATCATCATGATGTCATAAATAAATTAATTTATTTAATGTCTAAAAATTCTAAAAAAACTACTATGATGTAGGAAATCTTTTTATATTTCCAATTACTATTTATAGTCAAAAATATGACTTGTGTAACCCCATATAAAAATTGTTTTAGTAAAACATTTCATATTTGTGTCATTTTTTACTTTAACATTAAATAAAAGGTATTTATGTCATTTTCCAACTAAAGTGGCTCCATGGGGTCCCCAAGTTGACCCATGGATTGTCTTGGTCGGCCATGGAACATCCAATGAGGGTAGGACATGTTTCAAGCTCATCTCATATTATTACAACATTATTTTTACCTTAAACTACACTAATTACCTCTAATCGCGATTAAGAACTTAAAAGTTACTATTCACCAAAAATTATTTTAATCTCATTCAACCACATTTTACTTCTTAATGACAACCATGTATGTTGGATTTTTGAAAATCAAATCACAGAAGTGGTAATATTTCATTTAAACGAAAAATCAGTTATTTAACTACCACTTAGTGGTTTCACTATTCATCAAAAATTGAAGTTTTTCAGAACAATGCCAAAATTTCACCCTAAGCTATAATTGATATTCTGAATTCAAAAGTGATATCTATTTTAAAAAATTCCAAACATATAAGTTGCATTAGTTAATTTTATAATTAATTCCCGCTGTCACAACAAATAGCGTGTTTTTAAGAAACAATTTATATCAAAAGATTGGCAATTGTTTATGTCCATTTTCAATGTTAAATTAATTATAATGACCACCATTGGATAAAATGGTAAAAATATATTCTAATTATACTTTAAAACCACTAAATAGTATAATTTATCACTATAAATTATTTTTATTAAAAAAGTTGTTTTTAAGTATTTTTCACTATTCATAAAAAATTAGAAGTTCTCAGAAAAATACCAAAAATTCAACATAGGCTAATTTCGATATTCCGAATCCAAAAATGAAGTCCATTTTGATAAATAAAATTTATAAAATTTCAAAAAGTAGGTATTACTATTCACAACGGCTAGTTTAATTAGTTGTGGTGTGTGTTAGAGCTCGAGGTTGCGTACAACACACGCTATTGCATTATTCGAAGGGAAACGTACCGTGGAAGCTTGGGGTGTTACATTCTCCCCTCCTTCAAATAATTGCATCCTCGCAATTTCTAGGGTATTACTGCATAAAAAGTCTCGGGTGGTTCTTCATCATAAGTTCCTCAGGTTCCCATGTTGCCTCTTCCATTTTATGATTTCTCCACAAAACCTTTACCAGACGAGTCGTCCGGTTTCTTAGCACCTGCTCCCTCACATCAAGAATTCTGATGGGCTCTTCGCAAAAAGATAGATCGGGTTCCAGTTCTAATTCCTCATAGGTAAGTACATGTGTTGGGTCGGGCATGTATTTTCTCAATAGCGATATGTGGAAAACATCGTGAACTTTGGAGAGATTTGGCGGCATCGCCAAACGATAAGCTACAGCCCCAATACGATCTAGAATTTCGAAAGGTCTGATGTACCTAGGACTCAACTTACCCTTCTTACCAAAACGTATAACTCCCTTCCATGGAGATACCTTTATGAAAACATGATCTCCCACCTGAAATTACAAAACCTTTCTTCTGTTATCGGCATAGCTCTTCTGCCTACTTTGAGCTGATTTGATGTGGTTTTGGATTACCTTCACCTTTTCCATTGTTTCTTCCACCAGTTCTGGTCCCACAAGTTTTCTTTCACCAATGTCATCCCAACAGGTTGGTGTACGATATCTCTTTCCGTATAACGCTTTATAAGGTTCCATCTGAATGCTTGAATGGAAGCTATTGTTATAGGAAAATTCTACAAGTGGTAAGTATTGATCCCACATACCCTGAAAGTCAAGAGAGCATGATCTCAACATGTCTTCTAAGGTTTGAATAGTCCGTTTTGATTGTCCATCTGTTTGAGGGTGATAGGCAGTGCTCAAACAAAGTTCAGTATCCAAGGCCTTTTGAAGACTTTTCCAGAATCTTGAAGTAAAACGAGGATCATGATCAGAAACGATCGATAGGGGTACTCCATGAAGTCTTACAACTTTATTAATATATAATCTTGCTAGACGTTCAAGTGGTAGATCCTCCCGTATAGCCAGAAAATGTGCTGACTTAGTAAGACGATCAATAATGACCCATATTGCATCATTCCTTCTAGGAGTCTTTGGTAGTCCCATGACAAAGTCCATCGTAATATTATCCCATTTCCACTCAGGTATGGGAAGAGGTTGCAATACTCCACCAGGATGTTGCCTTCCAGCTTTCACTTGTTGACAAACCATACACCTCGACACAAAATCAGCAATCTCCCTCTTCATATTGTCCCACCAAAAATGTTCCTTCAAATCTCTATACATTTTTGTGCTCCCAGGGTGTATAGAGAAATTGGAACTATGAGCATCATCCAGCAATTCCCTTTTTAGATCAGGTATATCGGGAACACAAAGTCTCTTCCTGAATTTCAAAATTCCATCCTTATACACAAAGTCCCTCAATCTTCCATCATTCACATCTTTAATCTTCTTCTGAAATTCTTCATCATTGGTCTGAGAACTCTTAATCCTTTCTAGTAATGATGGTTTGGCAACCATTTGAAAAAGCATTGATGTTTCACCTTCCCTAGTTATTCCCATGTCCATCTTCCCTAGATCCAAGAAAATTGGATCCCTTTCAATTCTCATCACATTCAAAACTCCATGGTCTTTTCTACTCAAAGCATCTGCCACCTTGTTTTCCTTCCCCGGGTGGTAATGTATCGTGCAATCATAATCCTTGAGTAGTTCAAGCCATCACCTTTGCCTCATGTTGAGTTCTTTTTGTGGGAAAATATACTTCAAACTCTTGTGATCAGTATAAATCTCACATTTTTCACCATAGAGGTAATGTCTCCATACGAGTAAGGTTGTTATTCATAACCTGTGTGAGTTGTCCCAGTACGGTGAGAAGCTGATCAGCACTATTTGTATCACTAGCTCCACCATAATTATCTTGAGCAGGAGGGCAATCCCTACACGGAGCGCGTGCATTGATACAGTTTCTATTCCATCCAATAGGCGCCATTTCTAAATAATGGCATAAACTAGATTAGTTTATGAATCAAAATACATAATCCCATACTTATAAAACACTTAACATAAATTGAACTATTTATGGATATAATCCATAATCATAAAAAGAAATGTTTCCTTTGAGAAAGTATATACTCATAACCCTTCATAGTGGTTTGTAAAGAAAATGAGAATTATCCTAAGCATATCCCCTGGGAGTGTCGTAACCAAGAGTGCAGCAAGGCCCATTGTCGTGCACCAGTTCCCGTTCGAGTCTAGCTCAAAGCGGTGTTTTCGGGTTTTACCCCTACGTACATCTGTGCCAGAGCCGCCTCTACCTGATCGTATCCAGACAGGGATGTATTGCTCGGAAAACTCACAAAATCTCTACAATACCAAAATTTTAGGATGTTCTTCTATACTAATCCTAAAAGTTCATCTTAGGTCTACGTGCTCTAATCAGAGTTTATCTAAATCTAGCTTCCAAGGTTTGTACTAAACTTCCTCTGATACCAACTGTAATGCCCCGACCCCAGCTACCCAGAGTCGGTGCATTACTTCGTAACATTGGCATGATCACAAAAGATCAAGTCCCGAAAGACCGATTAGTTTAGTAGCCTTGGAAACACTAGATACATTCGTAAACGTTACATTACATCATAAAGTGAAAAACTACAATAACAAAGTCTCCATAGTCCACACTCATATCCACTTCTGACCATCCCTGCAGGTCATTCATAAAATACTTCTTCACATCCTGGAAAATATTAAAACATTGAAAGGGGTGAGCTCAGATGCTCAGTAAGGATAAAAATAATGCGGAAGCTTTCATAAATAAACATTAACATTTAAGGCAATGTATAACTAAAACAAAATCCTTTTAAACATGAACTTCAACATAATATGGAAAAAGTAAAATGAGATAATGCCATTTACTTCTTCACATGGATATTCTACTGGTCGAATAATCACATGCAATATCAATAACCACTTTCATAATGATGGAATGCATAATGCCAGACTATCATAACCACGTAGCCAAGGCCTCGTGCCAAGACCACAAATAAGATTTTGTCAAGGCCTTGTGCCAAGACACTAGTTTGTCTCATGAGACCTGCCGATGCATCGAGGAGCTATAGCGGGCTCCACCCGTCACTTATTAAGTCCAATGCATTCCACATATGAATAGGTTTAAACATATCATAAACCATAACATAATCGTATCACATAAAACATGCATAAAGGAAACATAACATTTCCACATTTCAATCACAAGATATCAATACAACACATTGATATAATAAAAACTCTTTTAAAACCATTTTCAATACCAAAATAATAGAATGTTAAAACTTTGTATTTATTTTTCATTAAAAAAAAGTGATGGCTTGTAGAGGAAGCCGAAACTCAAATAATGGTCACGGCGGCGGAGAAGTCATTGTCGCCGCATATGTACGGAAAGAAAAACATTCCCTTTTTTTCGTTTAGTAAAACACTTCGTATAAAAATATTCCTTTTGAATAAACTTAAAAGTCAAAGGGGTTTATACCCCGTATAAAAGAAAGTTGTGTATAAAACCAAATATGCCTCAATGAAAGGGGATTGAGACGAAGTCCTTAAAAAAGATCATTTTTAAAATAAAATAGATCTATTATGTGTATTCACTATAGGTACACATAAAGAAAGCAAAAATACAAAATAGGACACAATAACATCATGACATAATTTGAAAGTAGGAGATTAACCCAAAGAATGGAAATTGGGTTAAGAAGTTCCCTTACCATGCGTCCTTTCCTGACTCGACCGTTCTTTAACCTCCTGAATAATAAACTATAGTTAATTTATATTTACTTAAGAACCTTTTTCATGTTCATTATTCCTTTTATATCACTTATTACCATGTTATGAACATTATGTAATTATTTAAGTTAATAACGGTCGTTTGGTCGATCTTTGGTACTTGTGTCAACAATAACCTTCTTATAATTACAAGTTGTTCATGTGGTGAAATATCAATTATATCCAGAATTATATTCATGATGTAGATATCATATATATCATATATATCCAGTATATACATTCATTCATAATATTACGTAACATTTAGAGGTAAGAAATGAAATGCACCGTTCATGGAGACGGTAAGCCGTACGTACGCATGAACGCTACTTTCATTTCTATTTCGTATTTAATGTAATGAAATCATAATTATATAAAGGTATAATATAGTTACAGTATAATATCATATATAAAATCATTTACTCCATCCTTTATTCATCCCACATATGGCATTAACGATTCACATCACTTTGAGGGGGCGGTAGTCCACACTTCCTAAAATGAAATTATCGCGTTTTACCCATAATGGAAATCATAAAGTATGCCATAAATGAGAAATACAGAAGCATAAGTAAAACTTAAACATATTATATATCATATATAAAAATAGTGACATCTTAATGGCCACCTTTGAAGGTGTTATATGAGTGTTGAACAATCATCGTTTCGTGAGGCAGAAATTCGCCATCCACAGAAACCGTATGTTCTTTAACAATTAGATGTAGGTGTGTGAAAGTTTAGCTCGAATACTTCTTATAAAAACATCCTAGTATATTTAGGATACTGGTTTTGTTACAAAAGAAATGAATAAAAAGAGTTTATGGGGTTGGAGAAGAAAAACAAAACAAAACAACATTAGAGAAGACATTACCTCAAAATCGGGTAACTCTTTTTGATTTGAGCCAAAGGCTTCCTTGGGAAGATTTATGCCCAAAGTGGGGCTTCTAGGAGTAAGAGGGGGAATTTGGAAGAGTATTTGGGAAGAGGTTGGCCGATCCAAATGGCTTGAAAGTGTAAATGAGGTGGTAGAGGTGGGGGCCTTTTATAAGAGGAGAGGAGGGGCTCTTTTGGAAAGATTGAAATGTTACATTATTATACAATGCTTTTCGGATTTTAAAGGTCCCACACTTATAAAATTCGTGGATAAGGTGATAAGGGTTCGAAATATCCTCATCCAATAGGCTTTGGACAAGTTTACGCCTTGGATTTTGCATTATCTTCTCATTTTATTTAAATCGTTAAATAATGAGGTCATCGCTGCATCATCATGATGTCATAAATAATTTAATTTATTTAATGTATGAAAATTCTAAAAAAAATAGTATGATGTAGGAAATCTTCTTATATTTCCAATGACTATTTATAGTCAAAAATATGACTTGTATAACCCCATATAAAAATTGTTTTAGTAAAACATTTCATGTTTGTGTCATTTTTTACTTTAACATTAAATAAAAGGTATTTATGTCATTTTCCAACTAAAGTGGCTCCATGGGGTCCCCAAGTTGTCCCATGGATTGTATTGGTCGGCCATGGCACATCCAATGAGGGTAGGACATGTGTCAAGCTCATCTCATATTATTAAAACATTATTTTTACCTTAAACTACACTAATTACCTCTAATCGCGATTAAGAACTTAAAAGTCACTATTCACCAAAAATTATTTTAATCTCATTCAACCAAATTTTACTTCTTAATGACAACCATGTATGTCGGATTTTTGAAAATCAAATCACAGAAGTGGTAATATTTCATTTAAACGAAAAATCAGTTATTTAACTACCACTTAGTGGTTTCACTATTCATAAAAAATTGAAGTTTTTCAGAACAATGCCAAAATTTCACCCTAAGATATAATTGATATTCTGAATTCAAAAATGATGTCTATTTTACAAAATTCCAAACATATTAGTTGCATTAATTAACTTTATAACTAATTCTCACTGTCACAACAAATAGCGTGTTTTTAAGAAACAATTTATATCAAAAGATTGGCAATTGTTTATGTCCATTTTCATTGTTAAATTAATTCTAATTACCACCATTGGATAAAATGGTAAAAATATATTCTAATTATACTTTAAAACCACTAAATAGTATAATTTATCACTATAAATTATTTTGATTAAAAAAGTTGTTTTTAAGTATTTTTCACTATTCATAAAAAATTAGAAGTTCTCAGAAAAATACAAAAAATTCAACATAGGCTAATTTCGATATTCCGAATCCAAAAATGAAGTCCATTTTGATAAATAAAATTTATAAAATTTCAAAAAGTAGGTATTACTATTCACAACGGCTAGTTTAATTAGTTGTGGTGTGTGTTAGAGCTCGAGGTTGCGTACAACACATGCTGTTGCATTATTCGAAGGGAAACGTACCGTGGAAGCTTGGGGTGTTACAGCTTTCCATACTACATGTGGCCTCTGACGCAATCAAGCGGCCATGTCATTCCCTATCCACCATGGACCAAGTTCATGGGTTGACCAGTTAAGACGATTCCGGCAATGCGCCATGGGTCTCCTGCTCTACGGCCATAGGGGCCACGGTCTCTGCTAGCCGTTGGCCTGGCCATTGGCACTGTTGGCCTACCATGCAGCATACAGCTGGAGTTGCCACATTCCATCACTACTACACTGGTAGAAACTTCGGTAGACCACAAAATTCTATCTAGTGGTCTATTCTTCACGCCTCTTGTGCCTACAACCTCTGGGGGACACCCTCTTCACTAAGATGTCCTTAGATGCGCCTTTATGACACTTCGGAAAATTTGTCATGAAGAACGCATAGGAGTAGGGACTTAGGCCTTGTTCTTATTGACCCACACCCTCCATGTTTGATGTTTTAGAACATGGGGAGGTCCTAGGATTGTAGTTCAATCAAAATAAGTGATAATTTAATCCTGGATAGGGAAATCGCAAATGAAGTCACCCACCCACAAGAATGCATGCTATGAGGATCAACCTGTTCATGGGATGATATGCCTTCTTCGTTTTTAAAAAAATAATGGGGAAAATAATTTAATCAAACACTGCATACCTGGTTTGGGGATTCATCATTGATGAGGGATGAAGCTTCAAACAATCATTGATCCTCACTTTGTGAGCGTTCATTGCCATTTGTCATCACTCGAATCCGTCCCACCGGCATTCTTCGATAGCATTCATCGTTAGAGGGAGAGGGTGAGAGAAGATTCACATTCTTTGTTGGAGGAAATTCCACCAACTGATTTCCACAACATGATATTAAAATAAAAAATGTCACATCATTTCTTTTACACTGCGACATCGCGTCATTACGCTGTTTCATAAATGAGACTGCGTAGCTATTACGCTTGTACAAAAATGTTCCACTAAGGGCCTTCCTATAACGTGATTCGTCTTTGCCTCGTCGCCACACTATAGTGACCCCATCCACCGCCTAATTATTGAGAAAATAAATAAAATAACTTTTTACTGTTAATTTATTATTTTATGAGAAGTCCAAAAAATAAATTTTCGTCCGACCCTTGATGGTAAATGTTGACTCATTTCTAGAAGAATATCGATGATCCGAGTTCCATAGTGCCCTAGAATTTTCAATCTGAGTACCTGTTCAAGAGTTAGAAAAATTATCTTGTACGATTACTGAACGTACTTTAAAATAAGTTCAAAATTACATTTAGGGAACTCCGGCCTCAAAATAACTTGTCTTCAAAGCGCGTGGTCTCAATATAATACCATATAATTTAAAAAAACAAAAACATTCTGGGAAATTACATTCTCCCTAACTTGGGGATTTACATCCCCAAAATCCAAAACAATTTCTAATCAAACAAATGGGGGTACTGAGCATGAACTTGAACCTCCATCTCTAATGTTCTCTCTTAGAGATTCCTGTGCTGCCACTAAATGCACACTCGAGGAATCAACCGTCCACTAAGGACCTGATCCTATCTATCCTATATATCCACTAGGAACTCCAAAAATGTTACCCCATCATCAATTTCTAGCTTTCCCTAGTTGATAACGTGTGATGGATCATTCACGTACCTTCTCAGCTACAACACATGAGAATAATCATGCACCTGATCCATCTGTGGGGGAAAAGATAGGTGGTATGCCACCTCACCAACTCTACTGATAATCTGGAAAGGTTTTATGAACCTCAGAGATAACTTTCCACCCCAGCAAAATATCTGAAATCCCCGTTGTGGTGAGACCTATAGGAAAACATGGTCTCCCACCTTGAACTGAAAGGGTCTCCATCTCCTATCGACATAAGACTCCTACCGTCTATGTGCATTCCACATCCACTCTGGGATGGTCTCCACCTTCAGATTGGTAGCCTGTACCAACTCTAGACCCATGAATGCTGACACCCCTGGGTCTATCTAGAATAGTGGTGATATGCATGGCTGCCTGTACAAGGTCTAAAATGGCCCTATTATAATGATGGAGTGATAGATATTATTGTACGCAAACTCCACCAGTGGAAGGTGGTCCTCCTAACTATGACCAAAATCCAAGACATAAGCATGAAGCATGTCGTGCAAGGTCTCTATGGTTCACTCCATCTGACCATATTTCTGGGGGTGAAAAGCTATGCCCAAGCGTAGTTGAGTCCTGAACGCCTCCTATAATACCTTCTACAACTAAGATGTAAAGAATAAATCACAGTCTGATATGATCATCAAAGGCACCCAGTGAAGTCGTAATATCTCCTAGACGTAGAGGCATCCCAAGCTCTCTATCGATCCCTACTCCCGAATGGGAAGGAAGTTGGCCGACATGGTGAGTCGGTCCACAACCATCCAGATAGAATCGTGTCCCCTAGATGTGTGTTGTAAACCTGTCATGATTTCAATGGAGATAAGATCCAACTTCCATTCTAGTATCTCAAGTGGTTGTTTTAAGCCAGCTGAGACCTGATGCTCAACCTTCATTTTCTAACAAGTGAGGCATTGTGAAATGAACTCTACAACCACTTTCTTCATCCATGGCCACCAGCGCTGATGTTTGAGGTCATAATACATATTTTCCACATGAGTATTTATTACCAATGGGGATGTATGTAAGTCTTTCAACACCACCTCTCATTACATCACTAGTACTATGGTTCATCCTATGAAAAGGGTGATGTGCTCCCCACCTATTGAAAATCTATCAAGAGCCTATACTGAGGATATCTAAGAACATTGGGCCTCACAGTCAACATCCACAAGCTGCTCCTCCCTAAATAGCTGAAGGATTGGAGGAGTGATAGTCATATACTAGAGTTTAGTTGCTCCACCATCATCCATGAAGGATATCTACATCATGGCTAGAAGCTCTGTCGCCTCACTCAACAGCTGTAAACTAGACCTCCTACTGAGCGCATCAGCCACCACGATCCCCTTCCTAAGAGTATAGACTATCTCAAAGTCATAGTCCTGGAGGAACTCCAACCATCACTGCTGTCTTAAGTTCACGTCCTTCTATGAGAAGATATACCTTAGACTCTTTGGTCAAAGTAGATGGTAAACCATTCACCCATCAAGTAGTGTCGCCACATCTTCAAGGCAAAGACCGCTGCTGCTAACTCCGGGTCACGAGTCACGTAGTTATGATCATGCATCCTCAACTGTAATTAGATGTAGGCAATCACTAATTGGTCATGAATTAGGAAACAACCCAATATGGTCCCAAAGGCATTGCAGAAGACTACATACCAAACTCCGTCTTTTGGTAGTCTCAAGACTGGGGCACTCATCAGTATCTATCTCACCTCTGGAAAACTCTACTAGTACCTCTCCTTCTATATGAAGGGCTTTCCCTTATTTTTCAAATATTAAAAGGGTGTTGCAACTCTAGAAAAGTTGGGTACCAACCACTGGTATTACCCAGCCAACCATAGGAAACAATGCACCTCAGTCACACTCTTGGGTGGATACCAAGCAAGCTAAGCCTCTATCTTCAATGGATATACCATAACTCTATCCTCTAAGATGATGTGTCCCAGAAAGTGGACCTCCTGAATACAAAACTGGAACTTCAAGAGATTACCATAATTCTAGTGCTCTTGGAGTGTATCTTGGACTATCCAGAGGTGTGTAGCGTGCTCCTCCTCCGAAGCCGAGTACACCAAGATGTCAACAATGAAGACTACCATGAAACAATTGAGGTAATTCTAGAATAACTTTTTCTTGTGTCCCATGAACACTTCTTGGGTATTGGTCATGCTGAAGGGAATCAACAAGAATGAGTAGTGGCCATAATGACTACTGAAGGATATTTTCGGTATGTCCTCATTCCATACCCGAAGCTGATGATAGCTTAATCTATGCTCAATCTTTAAGAACTTACTCTATCCCTTTAGTTGATCAAAGAGTTCATCAATCCTTGGAAGTTGAAACGTGTTTTTCAAGGTCACCTGGTTTAGGCACCAGATGTCCATGAATAACCTCAATATCCCATATTCTTTATTGGAAAACAATGATGGGGTTTCCCATAGAGAAACACAAGGTTATACGAACATCTTTTTCTATAAGTCCCCCAACTGTATTCCCAGCTCTCAGAGCTCCGAAAGATCCATCCAAAATAAAGGTGTAGATATTGATGTCGTCTCTAGGTACAAGTTAATGTATAAGTCTACCTCTATGTGAGTAGGTAGTCCTGTGACATCATCTGGAAGGACATCCTCATACTCATCTACCACTATAGAAAAACTAGGACTCCTCTCATCCACCACACCGAGGGTGAGGTTATCCAGCTGGTGAGTGATCGGCTGGACCTTCCTTCGAGAAAGTCCATCCTATGCTGTAAAGGTTCTCTTCTCTCCATTAATGGAAAAACTTGTTACATCCTCGTAGATATACCACAATTTTCACCTAAAATAGTCGATCTGAGCATGGACTGTAGATAATCAACCCATACCCAAGATGATGTTGTAATGCCTCGATGCTGCTACTAGGAGATCCCTGTAGAAGCTCTCTCATCCTATATTATTCTCACACTGCTGGAACCGGTGTTTAATTGTAAAATCCCCTCTTTAATGAGTATTTAATCGTAAGGATCGGGTAAATGGATCTATCAGAATCTATGAGACTCGAACTAGGTCTATGGAAAGGAAAGGGTGAATGGAGCCTATATCTATAAGAACTCCAACTAAGGTGGAGAAGATACAGATCGTACCTTTAATCATCTCTAGATCATCATGGTTGTAGGAATATACAATCTATAGTCGATCTCTCCCCTATCCGCTGGCTCCTTGAGCCAGTGGTGGACCACTTGGTGGTGGTGGATGTAGTGACATGAACCATCATCCATTGCCTACTGCCCGACCTGCTCCCCTTCCATGTCTACCGCCCTACGGACCTCATTGATTGAACCATTGCCTCTACCTTGGAAGTCCCTCAATCGTCTGCTGATCATCTATGCAACAGGTCAGGTAGTCATGAGCCATGTGTCCCTTCCCACCATAGGAGTAACAAACTCTAGCCCTCAGCTGAATTCCTCTGCCTCGCGAGCTCTACACATCCGACAATGCGTCTAGTAGTCATCATATGAAAGGTTTGGCCCATTTGGCCCTATGCATCATCTTCTTATTTCCTGCTATAGATGACTCATTCACTTGTCCTCCTGTGGTGGCTCTCACCATCGGTCACTGCTTGGCTAGGAAGCTCTCCACCAGTAGAGCTCGCTCTAGCACTCCAGCCTGCACCAGGATACTAACCAAAATCATCGATTCCCTAATCTTTCAATGGAGTCCCTGGTCAAAGGTCAGATTCCAGAAGGAAGGGTCTCATATCACGTCAATGGAGTAGTGGGAGAGGTCAGTAAACTCACCATGTATTGGCCCATAGTAAGGTTGCCCTACTGTAGGTGCAATATCTCTTGAATACGCACTAATTATAGAGTTGCTAGTATGAACTCCACCCTGTAGAGGCTTTCAAAGTCCAACTAGGAAAGGGTCACCTCTTCGTGTGTCTGGAGTATAAGGATCCACCATATCCATGTCTTGATCTTAAAAATTCCAGCGACTAAGACCACAATCTTGTCTATAGGTGTCTCTACCTGGAGAAAAACATGTGTAACAGCCTCCAGCTGATCCCCAGCTGCCTAAGGATATGTATCGCCTAAAAAACTTTGAGGCCTCGGTCTTTAGAACCCGTGCAGTGTGCTCCATCAGTGTGCACTATCTTCTAATGGGGCTGGTAGAAACTTCCACTCTATGGGTTGTGATATTGTTTGTAAACCACACGATGTTGCTGACACTATAAGTGGCCCCTGCACTGATTCCTCATTTCTCAGTGTTCCATCGTTGTGATCCATCACTGGAATCATGGACGGTTGTCTTCATAGAGGCATCATGTAGAGAAAAAGATGTTCCATGGTTAATAAGTTATACTTGGTGAACTAACTCAAAATAGATCAAGTGAAAAAATTTCCAAAACACATGTAACCAGTGTTTTCATGTACTGAGTTGGAAAACAATTCAGGGTCTTGCTGTATTGAAACGTCGGCTGTTGAACCAACACATGACTCCCTAGCCTGAAATCCGAACTCAAAACACCTAACACTATTGCCTCATAAAAAATACACACTCTTTTCTCTTCTGGTAGAACCGATAGGCCCGGGGCAGGTGACTAATACCAGAAAGGAATATTCCAAAAAGGGAGGTAATTTACTTTAAACATGTACACACATAGATAAGGAAATACAGCAGAAAGAAAACCACAATGGAACGAATGTAATACTACCACAAAAAAGTATCACTACTGAGTGTAAAAGGTGTAAACTGAAAGTAAAGGGGCCAAAATAAAAGACCAAATAAAAGGGAAGCACAACAAAATAAGTACAAGCTATAGAAACCATCCACCAAAGAACCTACCTGAAGGGAAGGTACACCTCACGGTCAGATGCCACTACAACACAACACATCTGTCGATCCAACTCTGAGAACCGTCTTGCCCCAGCTCCCCAAAGACCCTGTTAAAGCTATTCATCATCTGAAAAAGACAAAACAGGTACAGGCAAAGCCTGTGTAGGGGTGAGTATAAAAATACTCAGTAGGGACCCTGAGACTAACTCGGGTCTCACAGAAATCTGCAATGGAAAATACCATAAAGCAAGATCACAAAGTAAAGCAAAAGAAAAAGGCACAGCTCAGATCATGTATAACTTAAGTACAAATGCCATGATTATTATTTATAAAGATAGATCATTTTTTCTATTAAGATGTTCTGCTACTGATCCATGAAGGGTCTCTCTAATACTAATCCATAAATGGTCATTCTGCTACAGATCCACGAAGGGTCCTTGTCATGCTGATCAACAAAAGGGCACTCTCATGCTGATCCGTAAAGGGTTTCATTGTTGCTCATCCATGATGGGTCTCTCTACAGCTGATCCATGTTGGTTCGCACTACAACTAATCCATGAAGGGTCACTCTCATTCTGATAAATGAAGGGTCTCTCTCATGAAGATCCATGAATGTTCTTTTTTCATTCTTCACGTCATAGCCAGTCACTGGATTCCCGCACTTAGTAAACTTGATTTAGGGATGATCTGATCCTCAATACTTCAGTCATACATCAACCAACATAATGTTATAAATAGAGTGTCCCAAAGTACTGTCTCATAGTAAGTTTTCCAATGCAACATATGGCATATCGAACAGATGCTCGGTCTCTATGTTATAGGTATTTTTTTAAAGAGGGCCTGGTTGGATTCGTGTCCAATCTAACCAGGAGGTATGAAATCCTCTACCAATTCACACATAAAGTATCTCATATGGACCAGCTCATCGCAAGGTTACTTTTACTATTATAGTTATGTCAATTGGATACCCAGTCTATTAGTTTCAAGCATTTTAGTGAAACTGGGGTCGATCGGGTTCGGGTCCAGCCCGGCATGGGTCCAGCTAGACCAAAAATTTGGGCTGCAGATCTGGACCAAGGGGGGCAGCCCACCCCTTGACCGGTCCACTATGGGAGTACCCATTTTTCTACTTGGATGAGAAGCCATCGGATTCCTCGTCCGTCCCCCCTGCTGCTCTTCATATCACCATGTGGCCTACCTTCTGCTGCAGTCGAGTGGATGCATCCCACCGCATGCCGCGATGCACGAGACCTCTAACGCAGACAAGAAGCCACGTCATTCCATGTCACTTGCGGACCAAGTCCACATGTTGACTAGTCAACGTAGTGCCAGTGTGGTGCAACAGGTATCCAGTGTTGTGAACTCTGTGGCTGTGGTCTCCACTGCTCATTGCGCCACCAGGGTGCACCCTCTTCACTAATAGCCGATATGACCGACGACTCTGTTGCCCTACTATCCGACACACAGTCGGCACCACTACGTGCCTTCACTGCCACATGCAGGAACTTTTACAGACCACTGGATGTGCTCCAGTGGTCCGTTCTTCATGCCAATTGAACCTATGGCCCTTGGGGGATGCTCTCTACACTGTGATGGTCCTAGATGCACCATGGTGCCCCTTGAAAAAATAGGTTTCAAAGAATGCACAGGAGTAGGGGCTCGAGCCTTGTTCATTTCAGCCCGCACCCTCCAATTTAGATGTTGAAGAACATGGGGAGGTCTGGGGATTGTAGTTGAATAAAAAAAAGAGATAATTTCATCCCGGATAGAGAAATCTGAAATGAAGTCACCCACCTACAAGAACGCATGATCTGCGGATCAATCTATTCGTGGGTTGATCCGTGTTTTTCATTTTCAGAAAAAGTATGGGGAAAATAATTTAATCAAATAACCCCTACCTAGTTTGATGATCTGTTGCTAATGAGGGATGAAGATTCGAGTTGTTGTAGATCCTCACTCCATTACTATTCGTCACCATTCGTCATCTCTTGAATTCATCCCGCTTTCATTCTTCGATAGTGTTCATTGTCATAGGGAGTGGGAGAGAGAAGTTCTACGTTCATCATCATAGGAGATTCCACCAACTAATTTCCCCAACGTGTTATTAAAATAAAATGCGTCGCAGTGTTTCAATTACACTGCGACGTCACGTTGTTTCTTAAATGAAATATCATAGCTGTTACAATTTCACAAAAACGTTTCATTAAGGGGATTCTTTTCATGTGCTTCATCGTCACCTCATCGCCGCACTACTACGCCTCCGTCCACCATCCATTGGTTGAGAAAATAAATAATACAACTTTTTAAACTAATTTTATTTTTTTTATAAATTGTCTAAAAAATAAATTTTTCATCTAAACCTTTACAGTCAAAGTTAATGTCTTTCTTGGTGAATCCCAACTTTTTGAGTTTGCTGATGCCCTTAGATTTTCGATCCGACCACTGGTTCAGAAGCTTGAAAAACCCAGTCACTCGATTACTAAACATACTTTAAAATAAGTTCAAAATTACATTCTGGGAACCTAGGTCCTTGGAATCACATGCCGTCAAAGTATGTCATCTCAAAATAATTCCATATAATTTTAAAAAAAATTATACAGAATTTTCAGGACATTACATTTTGGGCTTTATGATCATTAACATTCTCCTAACCATGTTTTCTATCACTCTCCATAAGAACATGATAGTTATATTTCTATTCCATTTATATGTTTTCACTTTCCTCCTATGTTCTCCTACGTGGAAACATTGTTATGAGTTACATTGGGAAATCATTATGTTTCTGACTATCCTTTTAAAAATGAAGTTTTATTATTCATTTTTACAATGTGGGATTATATGAAATGATGTTTCAATTATTAAACCATTTATTTATATAGTTAAATGACTTTTTTATTTTTTTTAAAGTATATTTATATCAATTATGCATATATTAATCCAATTTAGATTATTGGAAACAATTTTACATTGAAATTGGATATAAAAACATTTCAAACATTTGAACATTTTCACTGTGAAAACCGATCATCTCCTCTCATCTACATGTTTAATTTTAAATTAATTTTTTCCACTTTTGTGTTTATAATTTGAAAAAATTGATTCTATATTTATAATTAGAATAATATTTAATGTTTAGTTATATCAATCTTGTATTTGACCAAAAATATTAGTCAATGTAATTACTATTAATTACAATGATAAAAGTAAAAATAATTTTACTTAGTGGTTAAACATTAACTTAAGTGGCCAAATAACCTAGATACATGAAAAGAAGTAATTTTAGGGAAATATTTCGACTATTTACTCCATTTTAGAGAAAAGTTAACATTATTTGAAGCACATTATGCAACATCCAAAAATTCTAAAATAATAACCTTTTATTCGATAACGTGTATAACACGCAACACCAAGCGTGTAAGGGAATATAATATCCAGAGTATTTGTAATATATTTACTATTTTAAATAACATTAATCTGTAATATAAATTTAAATACATGAAATATTTAGTTAGTGTGTATCACACACAACAATGAAATTCTTCAATATCATGCTTTATACGCAAGACTATGTTTTGCCAAACAATAATATATTATTAAAATATTATTATTTAATATAATAATACTTAAGCTAGCCATTAAATTGGATAATATTAATATTATTAACTAACTTATGAAGATATATGGTCTTTACAAATATAAAATGAATTAATAGGATACTAATTAATTAGAAATGAATATACAAACCAATTGAATATAAAGAAAATATTATTATTTTTAAGCTCACAAATATGTTTTTTCTAAATAAATAAAATTACTTACAATTAATGAATGATATTAATGAAATATATATATTATATAATCAACAAAATATTTCTTATATTCATCTATTATGTTTGATATGCATAATAAAAGAACAAACCCTATTTTACACAAAAAAACCTATATTTTTATAATGGAAATTTTACTATATTTTAAAGAAAAACCCGTTTTAAATTATAATTTTGACAGATTAATTAATTTAATATTCCAAAAGAATCTTAATATTTTAAAGAGAAAAATAAAAATTAACTAAGGGTAAATTTTTGTTATTTTTATGTGAAGATTCATTTTTTATTGAATAAAGAAAAATTCCAAAATTTAATCCACAACCGCTTTTTCATCTAATTTATTTTAAAGTTAAATTATAATTTTAATTGGGTTTAATGTTAAATAAGATGATATTTTTTTTCAATTATTCCAATTTAGGTCATTTTAATCAATTTAAATTTGATATTAACTATACAAATATAGAAATATTTAGGATGTTTTTACATTCAAAACCCGCATTGTTGTCCCGCCTGTGGGATTAATTTTAATTTAATTTCAAAAAATTATGCGATTGAAATTTGGAAAAATGGATTCATTATTTGTAATCATCATAATTTTTAATTTATAATAATTTCAACTTTTTTTGACAAAAATTATTAGTGAAGGTAATTAATATTAATTACATCATTTAAGGTTATGTTAAGCTTAATAAGAGACTAAACCACAAATTTAAGCCATAAATTGACCTATAAAGTTGTCTAGAATCCATTTTATTGGAATATTTCAACCCTATCCTCCCTTTTATAATCTTTTTACTACTATTAATCCACATTAAGTAAAGAAAACATTGATGGGTTTTATTTTATTTTATAATATTACAAGATATTCCACTTGTACATTATAAAAGGTCTCATTTCCTCCCACTTCCCCACACCTATAAAGCCACTTAGAATCATCCAAACTATTCCCAATTAACTCCCCAACATCCCTAGCTTCCTCATTGAATAATTATTTGGGTATAAAGTCCTCCATGAAATCTATTTGGTGCAAACCAAAATCTGTTACCCGATTAAGAGGTAACACCCTCCTTCAAACTCCTTTCTTTTATTTTCTTTATACCCTCCCAAAAATATTATTATACCATGTTTATATAAAAACTAATGTATCCTCAATATAATAATATTTTTTGATAAGGATTATACCTATAGTTATAGACACTTCTATCTAATGGGTAACAGACATACTATTTATTTGTATGGTGTACTATCGCCTCACTAAATAACGATTATTTAATTTTATTTTCCACCTATCATGGTGGCCATCATGATGGAAAATATGTTCATATATTTAATATATAATATTCATTACATATTTAATTTTATGTAATTCTTTTAAAACACACATATTTATACTTTTCTTTTTTTTTGTGTAAAAACGATAATATCATTTGTGGAATTGCGGAATAATGCTCTCTTAAAGCGATGTGACTCGTTCACACGATTCATGGAACATATAAAGTATGATTTTAATTAAACAAATGTTACATAAAAATATATATATTATATTATTAAAATAATTATTATTTTTAAATATAATATATATGTGTTCCATTATTACCCTTTCACACACACTTAAAAAGTGATAACGTCGTTCGTGAATGTGTGGACTACCACCTCCTTGACATGATGTGATTCATTTTACATCAAATAATCATATATATAAGTATATATGATTAAATAATATGTAATTTATTAAATAATTTTCATTCTTTAAATATATAATTATACTTAACTTCTTTTTATAATGATCACTGAAAAATGGAAACGTTACTCATGTGTACATATAGTATACCATCTCCATGATTGTAACATTGGTTCATTTTTATCAACCATATTAAATGATTAATTTTAATATTATAATTGATGCATAAAAAATATAATTATTTCAGTTTTATTATTCGGGATATGTTTTATATAAATTAACCCTTTGACCATAGTTGACTAACACTAGTCGTTTTGGACACTTAAATGGAATTTGATAAAAAACACGGGTCACAAATTTAATTTTCTAAGAAGTTTTATATAATGTAGTAACAATTTAAATAAAAGTAATGATAAAAATAAAAAAGTTAATTAATAAATTTTAAAATTTACATAACTTTATTATACAGGAAGTTAAAGGATGTTCAACCAAAAGGAAACAAAATGTAAGAGATTCTTGTCTCATTTTCATTCTGTAAGGCATGCATAATCAATGTAAACCTAATTTATTATATATGGTGTACATACATCCACATTGACTCATATTATCATGAATAAATATTTTTTCATGGTATTTTAAGTTTCAATTTGGAGTAATTATTTTAAGGATATTTTAGTTAAAAGTTAGCACGTTGAATAATATTTCATAACTCAATTTGTTTTTATTGAGTTATATTCCTTCCTCATTGTCATTAATTTTCTATGATTATGTGTGTAATAAGTTTTTACTATATATTATTTTATTTAAACCTCGCTTATGTGGATTTACATTTGATACACATAATATAATAATTTATTTAATTTTACTTTGGCCTAATATCCTTTTCAAAGGTTTATTTCACAATCTCATTTTATTTGAGAATGTAAGTACATGAATTTCCATTCAAAGAAATTATTGGATGATTGTTCATTAAATTTTTAATTTTTCTCACCTCTATTTATTGACGGACTTTATCAAGTATTTGTACCATTTCCCCATTCCTTGTTACATAATGTGTTTTATAAAATGTTTTTAAGAAAACCCAACTTTATTTCTATCTTTAGTAAGAGAACCTATTTTCTTATAAAAACCCTGTTTTATTAAAAATTATTCAAAATAGAATTTAAAAAAATTGTTAACAAAGTTTTTACCCTTTTTCTTTTTACCCATGTTTTAAATGGAATCTTCTCGTCTCTTTCTGAATGAGGCATTTTCTAACCATTTTCCATATAGAAGGAATATTTTTTTTAACTTATATAACATGTGAAGATTTATCCACCACCATTTCATCAAAGAATCCTTTTCATATTTTAATTGGTTTATTTTGAAGTAATTTAATTAAAAGATGTTTTCAAAGAAAAATACAACCAATTGGTTTTTCAAAAGAAAAGGACATTTTCCCCAATTTTTTTTAAAACTATTCTCTAATTTCACTAATGAGAGAAACCCTTTATTTTTACTCAACTTGCGATTTTTTTCATGGAAACCATCCTTATTATTACTATGGATTGTTAGAACCCGACCCTAGTTTCCCAGAGATGGTGCCTTATTTATTACATTGGCATAAAAATAAGGAATAAGCATCCGGAAGGACCGAGTATTTTACTATTATGTGAAAAAAGATAAATATATAAGTTTATCATTACAACTTGAAATGAAAAACAACATAGAAACACCTTAGATAACTTCCACAACTCCTAGATTATTTCATCACACCATTCATAAGAATATTATTCTTGCCCTATAGAAATAATACATAAGAAAGTGGTGAGATAAAATTCTCATTAAGGGTAAGAAATATAGCAAAAGATAAAATTAACATTATACAAGGTGAATAATTGAAAACACATGCCTTTAAAAATAAACTTGAATATAATATTGTAGAAATATGAACTTAGTAAATATTTCCATAACATAACATAATCATGGGTATTCTACTAGTCTAATAACCACATGAAACATCAATAAAATATACATAATGAGGAAATTCATAATGTGGGAAAACATATCCATACCATCAAGGCCTAGTGCCAAGACAATAAATAAGTATTTTGTCAAGGCCTTGTGCCAAGACCGTAGTTTGTCTCATTAGACCTACTGATGCACCAAGGGGATATAGTGGTCCCCACCTGAGAATTATTATGTCCAATTCATTCCTCATATGAATGGGGATAAACATAAACAATATGTTCATTCAAATTGAATTTAATATATGAAATGAAAATAAATTTCCCCGAACAGTAAGCATAAAGACTAACCATTTAGGGTAAATTGGTGAATGGTTTAAATATATCACATCCACAACCAAAATAATCATAAAAAATTAAATTGAATATGTTATATGATACCATGAACTTTTAATAACAATAATACATAAGAATCAAAAAGAGTGTTTTAATGGAGGAAGATACACTTATAAAATCTTCGAGTAATTCTTGAAATAAATACTCTATTACTTTGAAAAGAAGCGTTCTTTTTGGAAAAATATTTCTATAAAACCTGAAGTGAATTAATATATTATTTTCATAATGAAATTAGTGATTTTATAAATATAATGTTTTCCAAAAATAGATTAGGTAATGCCATTGATAATAGGTAATATGTTGAGATATTCCCTTGAATTGGGCCTATATTTTGGAAACAATTTTGAATGATCCTTTAAAAACACGTAACTATACATAAAATAAATAAGGATTATGGTTTGTGTACATATATAGAATAGCTACCCAATATTTATTGTGGTTATATAATATTACATAATAATTTCATTGAGTTAATTATACAATGAAAATAACACGAATGGAAATTGAAGTTCGGGTGAAAAAACCCTTACCATAACTTCGAACGTGTTCTGATCTTGAACCTAATATCATGGAATATTAAATTATACTTATTAATAACCTATTCAAGAAACTATTATACATGTATTTAGTTTATCATAATTCTGTTTAATTTATTTATTCCCTTATTGATATGTTATTATATTGAATTTCGTCGTTCTGCAATGTTCATTTTCATTATTTTCATAATCGGTTCACTTGTTCTTAAGTAATGGAGTTCATTTGAATATCCAGAATTGAATTCAAATATTATTTATGATCATAAATTGGTGTTATTGGTTATTTTTATAACTTGGTTACATGGCATGGGAATGAATTAGTGTATATAAGTTTAAGGATAACTGTTTCGTTTAATTTGTGGTTTTTGATTACAACGAACTCATTTTTCTTTATAACATAATACCATTTCTAAAACGGAATTACAGAATCTTACATAGTTTATATAAAATATCTAATAGTATAGTAAAAATATAACAATAATGGTTTGATGACCATAATTGAGAATGATAATATAAATCGGAAGCCCATCATCTTTGAATGTGGAAGATTGACACATGTTCGATGGTGTTCTTGCTACTAGTATAAAAGAAGGTAAAATAGAGAGATGATGATAACTTATTCAACTATAATGAAAAAATTCCAATACATATAAGGTACTAGATTCATAACAAAAATTAAAAAATAAGTGCTTATAGAAAAATAAAACAAATGAACTTGAAAGGAAAGACAAAGAATTGAAAAGAGGAATTTACCTCTTGAAACAAACTTCCTTGAGAGCCTTATTTATGTGAGAGGTTTTAGTCTTTTTATGAGACCAATGCTTGATAGACATGGGGTAGGAGGTTTGGAGGATATTTGGACAGAATTTAGAGAATGAACAAGGCTTGAGAGGAGGTATGAGAAGTGGAAGTGAGAGGGGTTTTTTATAGTATAGGAGAGAGGGGATTTCTTAATATAAAATTCATTAACTTATTATTTCCACAAAAGATAAGGAATATTGAGTCTTCCATGACCAGGAATAATAATTTGATCATGTGTGTTCGAGCCATGTATGTTTACATCAGCAGGACATCATGCATGACACTATAATTAGTTTATTTAGCATATTTTGTAAATTATAGTATTTCACTATTCATAAAAAATTCATGTATTTCATAAAAATCCCAAAAAATCAGCCCAAAAATTTTTAGATGAGTAAAATACAATAATGATATCCATTTTTCAAAAATAATTTTCTAAAAATGATTTATTTAATATTTAATGAAAATCACAATTTATTCAAAAAACAACCTTTTTAAAACATTCTTTTACTTATTCCGAAGCATAGGTATATCATACATTCACTTAAATATTATTTATATACCATCACAGGTAATATTAATATTCATTATGGTATATTAATTTTTATAAGGGTATGCTACTATTCAAAAGAGTAGGTTACTATTCACCAAAAATAATGTTTTTTTGGACTTCAAATAACTTACTGATTGCAACTGTGTATGTCATGTTTTTTAAATTCACATCACAGAAGTGAAAAACTTAGGTTTGAAGGGTAACATAGAAATTAATAGTTAATTTTATCATGATTTATTGTGATTATGAAATATTTATAATAAGGGAATTTCCATTGAAAAAATACTGGGTTGTTACATTATTCACCCCTTCAAACATTTCGCCCTTGAAATTTAATTTTACAAACTAGGCTAAAAAAAGGTGGGGGTACTTTTCCTTCATTACTTCCTACAGTTCCCATGTTTCCTCTTTGTACATATGGTTTCATCATAGTACCCTTACCAGAAGAGTAGTCATGATGCATAAAACTTTGTCTCTACGATCCATGATTTTCACTGGCTGCTCCTCATAGGAAAGATCATCCTCCAACTATACCACCTATGAAGAGAGTACATGTGAAGGGTCTATTATGTACTTCCTTAAGAGGGATACATGAAAGAAATCATGTACTTTCAACATGGTAGGTGGAAGTGCCAGTCGATAGGCCACAAATACGACTCGATCAAGGATCTTAAAGGGGCCGATATACCTGGGACATATCATTCCTTTCTTCCCAAACTTCATGAAATTATTCCATAGAGATATGCATAGGAATACCAGGTCTCCAACATTGTATTCAAGGCCTCATTGATGGTTATCCACATAACTCTTCTATTGACTTTGGGCTGCCTTGATATGCCACTGAATAGTTTTCTCCATCTCCACAATTTCTTCGACCATATAAGGTCCTAGCAGCTTACGCTCACTGACTTCATCCCAACAAACTAGTTTTCTTCACCTTTTCCCATGAAGGGATTCATATGGTTCCATTTAGATGCTCGAGTGGAAACTATTGTTATAGGAGAATTCAATTTGTAGAAGTTGTTGGTCCCGACCTCCTTTGAATTCCATATAATATGCTCTCAATATTTCTTCCAGTGTCTGAATATTCCACTTTGATTGACCATTAGTTTGAGGAAGATAGGCCGTACCAAAGTTCAATTCAGTGCTTAGAGAATGTTGGAGACTTTCCCAAAACATTGAGGTGAATATAGGATCATGGTCAGATATAAAAAATAGTGGTACTCTATACAGCCTTACCACTTCTTTGATGTAAATCCGTGCAGGTTGATCCAATGAGAAGTCCTCTTGAATTGTGATAAAGTGAGGTATCTTTGTAAGACGATCCAAAATGACCCATATAGCATTGTTTCCTCTAGTTTTCCTTGGAAATATAGTGACAAAGTCAATAGTTATGTTCTCCCACGTTTATGTTGGAATGGTTAGTGGTTTCATCATCCCCTTAGACTTTTTCCTCTCAGCCTTCATTTGTTGACATACCATGAACATTGATGTATATTAAGAAATCTCCCTTTTCTAATTGTACCACCAAATTTTTTCTCAGAGATATTGATACATCTTTGTGATACCAGGGTGTATAGGGAAATTTGAGCTATGAGCATCATCCAATAGTTCACTCTTTAGCTCAGGAATAACAGGAACACAAAGCCTCTTCCAGAATTTCAGAATTACACCTTCATATACAAATTCAATCATCTTCCCATCATTTATAGAATTAAATTTCTTTTGGAACTCCTCATCATTAGCTGGAGAACTTTTTATGCTTTACATTAAAGAAGGTTCGACAACCATTTGAAAAACTAGTGATGTGTTACCTTCCTTGATTATTCCCATATCCATATTTACTATATCCATGAACATAGGATCCATTTCAACTCTCATCTTATTCCGAATTCCACAGTACTTTATACTCAAATAATCTTCTATCTTATTTTCATTTTTTGGGTGGTAGTGTATTGTGCAATCATAGTATTTGAGTAGCTTAATCCATATCCTTTTTCTCATGTTTAGTCCTTTCTGTGAGAATATATATTTGAAACTCTTATGATCTTTATATATCTCACATTTTTCGCCATAGAGGTAATGTATCCAAATAATCAATGAAACTACTATCGCTGCTAACTCAAGATCATGAGTTAGATTGTTTTGTTCATGAATTTTTTGCTTCCTAGATACAAAGGAAATTACTCTATCATTCTTTATATGGAAAAAACCAAGTCCTTTCTTTGATGCCACACTATAGAAAAAACCCCATCATTCACCATTAGTAGGGTTAGGATCGGAGAATTAACAAACCTCATCGTCAATTCTTTAAAAAATTCTTCACATTCCTTTGACCATAAGAACTTATCCCCATTTCGTGTGAGCTTGGTCATTGGGTTGGCTAAACGGGTGAAGTTCTGAATGAAATACCGATAATAACCGACTAAAATAATAAAACTACGTACCTCAGTTATGTTTGTTGGAGTAGGCCATTCTTTCACCGCATTTGTCTTTGCTAGATCTATAAATATTCCATCCTTAAAGACAATGTGTCCTAAACATCCCATATAATTTATTTCTTTTAAGTGCCTTCAGAATAGTGAGCGCGTTATTTTCATGATCTTCAAGGATTTTATAGTATACCAGGATATCATAAATAAACACCACTAAAAAGTCATATAGATTATCCTTGAAAACACTTTTCATTATATCCATGAAGAAATATGGGATATTAGTTAGTCTAAAAGGCATTACTATAAACTCGTAATGCCCATACCTAGTTCAAAACGATGTTTTTGGAATGTATTCCTTCCTTACAAGAAACTGAAGATATCCAGATCGAAGATCAATCTTAGAAAAATATTCGTCACCAAGAAGTTGGTCAAATAAATCATCAATTCATGGAACAAGATACTTATTATTTATTGTAATAGCATTGATCTCCTTATAGTCAATGCACAACCTTAAAGACACATCTTTCTTCTTAATGAAAAGAACATGGGCTCCTCATTGGGAAAACCTAGGTTTAATAAATCCTTTATCACTCAATTACTCTAGTTGTTTCTTTAGTTACACTAACTCCACAATGGCCATTATATTATGGGTTTTTGATATGGGCCTTGATTGAGAAATTAAGTCAAGAGAAAACTAAATTTCCCGCTCTAAAGGATGTACAGGTAAATCCTCTAGAATGACATCAAAAAATTATTGAAAAATAGGTATCCCTCTATCATTAAATTCTTCTCCTTACCCCCATTAATTTCATTAACTTCAACCCCAATAATTTAATTCAGTAGTGCTAATGCGGGTAGATCTATAAGAGAATCAAACAGAGAAGTTCAGCTCTAAAATTAAGGGATTCTACACCATTCTCAAAAATTGTAACTTACTTATTCTTACAATAGATCTTTGCATCATAATTTTATATCCAATACATGCTGAGAATTATATCATAGTTAACCACTAGTATGATGATAAGGATAACAAGTAAATCATGTTTATGTGTCATGATGGGGACTAATCAGAACACCTTTATTGAAACGATACATCCACCAAGGGTTTTTGCTGATAACTCCTTTATTAAATTAAATTGGACATATCTAATTTTCTTGGAAAACTAGGAATATATAAATGAATGCGACGATCAAGATTCAAATAAAGTATTGGCCAAGTTGGATGAAACAATTAATGTACCTGCCACCACTTCGTTAGGAACTTCACCCTCCGAAGTTGTGACCACAAAATCTTGGCCTTGATCCCTTGTACTTATTTGGGGAACATTTCCATAACGCATAGGAAATTCATGTGTGTAATGTCCCATATCCCTGAACTTTTAGCACAGAACAATGTTAGCTTCTTTCTTCCCCTTACAATCCCATTATGGTGGCCTTTTTCTTCATAATTGTAACAGACTCCCATTCCCTTCTGGAAAGTGACAGGGTGTTTCTTCCCACAATTACTACATGATTGAAATCAAGATCTTCCCTTATTCCCTATTTCCTTATTTCCTTTCCCAGAGTTTTCAGTAGCCCACTACTTATCTGGCTTTCCCTTAATGTCATAGGACTTCGAGAATTCATTTTCTGTCTTGATAGCACTTAAGACTATATCATCATATGATGAGAAACTTTGGGAGACTAGAGCCATTCATAGGAATGGTTTTAAACCATCAATGAATAGATCAATTTTACTCCTTGGATAACATATGTAGTCCATAACAGGCCTTTCCAACCTTGTAAAGTTGGCTTCATACTTTGCAGCATTTTCATCCTCCTTCTACCTCAGATTCAAGAATTGCCTCTCTATATCTGCTCACTGTTCATGAGGGAAATATTTTTCTAAGAATATTTCCTTAAAATACCTCTATTCCATATCTTATATTTCTTCCTCCTTCTTTTTGTTTTGGATTAATGACCACTACTGATCTACATCTCTCGTTAGACGATAAACTGACACTGCAACCCTCTCTCATTCATTACATCCCAAAGCGAGAAATTTCTTCTCAAGGGAACATATCCACTACTGTAAAACAAATGGGTTTGTAGTCCCTTTGAATGGTGGAGGTTGTTGTCACATGAATCTATCTAGATTAACTCCTCCATGAGGTGGATCTGGATGCTCCATACGGGTATGGTTATTATTTATAACCGGAGTAAGTTGTCCCATTATAGTTTTGAGTTGCTTAGCACCAGTCACCGAACCAGAGCCAACATCATTATCCTATATCTGTGGGAAATCATTACATGGGACATGTCAGTTCATACGGTTTCCATTCCTTCCACTAGGCGCCATCTCAAGATAATGGCATACACTAGACTAGGCTATGAATCATAATATATAATCTTAACTTAATGAAATACTTATCAAAAATTGAAATCCTATAGATGGGTAATCCCATAATCACAAAAATGGTTTCTTTAAGGAATCTTTTACATATAAATCCTTCATAATGGATTTTAAAAAAATCCGACTTATCCTAAGCATATCCCCCAAGAGTGTCGTAACCAAGAGCGCAATAAGGCCCATTGTCATGTACCAGGATACCCTGGGTGAAGCTTGAAACACAATATTAGAGCTTTGACTTTTAGGTACATCTGTGCCAAATCCACCTCTACCTACTCATATCTAGACATGGCTGTATTTCTTGAAATATCCTTAGAATTTATTCCTTACCAAAATACCAGGTTGTTATTGTATGTTTATCCTCAAAACAATCTTATGGACTCTTCCCTAATCTACGTTTTCTAAATCTAGTTTCTATGTTTTCTACTAAACTTCCTATGATACCAACTATAAGGACATGACCCCAGTTTCCCGAAGGTAGTGCCTTATTGATTACATTGGAATAAAAATAAGGAATAAGCATCACAATGGACCGAGTAGTTTAGTATTATTTGAAACAGGATACATACATAAGTTTATCATTACAACTTGAAATGAAAAACAATTTTGAAACTCCTTAGACAACTTCCATAACTCCTAGGTTATTTCAGCATGTCATTGTTAATAAAATTATTATTTCCCTATGCAAATGAATCATATGAAAGGGGTGAGCTCAAATGCTCAGTAATTTTAAGAAATAAAACAGAAGATAACATAAATATTATACATGGTTAATAATTGAAATCACATGCCTTTAAAAATAAACATGAACATAATATGGTAGAAATATGAGATTAGTAAATATTTCAATAACATAGCATAATATTGGGTATTATTATAGTCGAATAACCACATGAACCATAAATCATATATTCATAATCAGGTAACGGATAATGTTAGACAACATATCCATACCATCAAGGCCACATGCCAAGTCCATAAATAATCATTTTGTCAAGGCCTTGTTCCAAGACAGTAGTTTGTCTCATGAGACCTACCGATTCACCGAGGGGCTATAGCGGGACCCACCAGACATATACTATTTCCAATGAGTTCTACATATGAGCAGGGATAAACATAAAAAACATGTACATTCATATTGAAATAAATATATGAAATGAAAATAACATTCCCTAAACATTAAGCATAAACACTAACCATTAGGGGTAAGTTCGTGAATGGTTTAAAGATAGCACATCCACAACCAAAATAATCATAAAACATTAAACTGAATATGGTATATGATACCATGATGAATTAATCACAATAATACATAATATTAAGCAAGAGTGTTGAAATAGAGGAAGATACTCTTATAAAATCTTCGGGTAATTCTTGAAATAAATACTCTTTTACATTGAAAAGAAGAGTTATTTCTGAAAAAATCATTGTATAAAACCAAAAGTGACATAATATATTATTTTCACAATAAAATGAGTTATTTTATAAATATAATGGCTTCCAAATTCATATTAGTGATTTCTGTTGAAAATATGTAAGAAGTTGAGACATTCCCTTGAATCGGGCTTGTATTTTGGAAACAATTTTGAAAACTCCTTTAAAACATGTAAATATACATAAAATAAAGAAGGATTATGGTTGGATTACATATATATAACACTAAAACAGAATTTTTGATTCATATATAATAATACATAAAAATTTCATTGAGGTAATTAGACAATGAAAATAACCCGAATGGAAATTGATGTCCGTGTGAAAAAACCCTTACCTTAACTCTGAATGTGTTCCGATCATGAGCCTAAGATCCTAGAATATGAAAATATACTTATCAATAACCTTTTTATGAACCTATTATACATTTATTTATTTTATCATAATTCTATTTAGTTCATTTATTCCCGTATTGATAAGTTATTATATTGAATTTCGTCGTTTCGCAGTGTTCGTTTCCTTTATTTTCAAAATCGGTTCCCTTGTTATTATGTAATAGAGTTTATGTGAATATACCAAATTGAATTCAAATATAATTTATGATCATGAATATTTGTTATTGGTCATTTATATTACTTGGTTACATGGTATGAGTATGAATTATTATATAGAACATTAATGATAACTCTTTCGGTTAATTTGTGGGTTTTGATTACAATAAACTAATTTTTCTTTATAACTTTATTCCATTTGTAAAAATGGATAAAGAATCTTAAATAGGTTATATTACATATATAATAATCTGGTTATACCATATAAATAATGTTTTCATGGACATAATTCAGAATGAAAATAGAAATCAGAATCCCATCGTCCTTGAATGTGGAAAATTGACACATCTTGGATAGTGTTATTGCTACTAGTATGAAAGTAGTTAATAAGGATAGATTATGATAAATTATTCCAATACCATGAAAAAATTCCATTCCATATAAGTTAGTATATTCATCACAAAATTTTTATATGGATTGGTAAATGAAAAATAAAACAAATGAACTTGAAAGGAAAGACAATGATTTGAAAAGTGGAATCTACCTCTTGAACCAAACTTCCTTGAGAGCCTCTTTAAGGGATATTTTTTTGTGTTTCTATGAGAACAAGTGTTTATGGAAGTGGGAGAGGAGGTTGGAAGGATATTTGGACAGAAATTGTTGAAGGAACAATTCTTTAGAGGAGTGAAGAGAAGGGGGAATGAGAGGGGTTTTTTATAGTGGAGGAGAGAGGGGATTTCTTAATATAAAATTCATTAATTTATTATTTCCCCACAAGAAGAAGAATAGTGAGTCATCATTGAACAATAATAGTAATTGTATCATGTGAGTTCGAACCAATTGGGCTTACATTAGCATAACATCATGCATGACACAATAATTAGCTTATTTAACTTATTTTTCAAATTATGGTATTTCACTATTCATAACAAATTCATGTACTTCAGAAAAATCCCAGAAATTCACCCCGACCATTTATCGACGTGTAGAATAAAAAAATGAAGTCCATTTTTCCAATATAATTTTCTAAATACTAATAATTTAATATTTTATTAAAATCATAATTTACTCTAAAAAACAACAGTTTTAAAACATTCTTTTACTTATTTCAAAACATAGGTATATCATACTTTCACTTGAATATTATTTACATAATATCACCGTTAAGGTTAATATTCATTAGTATATATTACAATTCATAAGGGTATTTTAATATTTATAAGGGTAGGTTACTATTCATCAATAATTAACTTTTCCTTATTGGACTCCAAATAACATACTGATCGAAAACGTGTATGTCATTTTTTTGAAATTCACATCACAGAAGTGAAAAACATATGTTTTAAGGGTAACAGAGAACTTATTAGTTAATTATGTTATGATTTCATGTGATTATAAAATATTTATAAGAAAGGAATTTCCATTGAAAAAATATTTGTTCATTACATGGATGGTTTAAGACTGATTCATCCCAGGATAGTATTCACATTCACTTCCTTGATTTATTCATGAAGTCCCCTTAAAGTATTAAATTTCTTATAATCATTGAGAATTGAATTTCTCCTAATTTTCCATATCTATTATCATGGATATTAATACTTCCTAAACTATATAAAATTTTACATATGGTGTTTACATTGAAAATTATTTTATTAAATGGGTATTATTGAGAAATCTATATTTCTCATTCAATATGATTATTTGATAAGGAATATTTTTTATTCAATATGAGTAAAATTTTATACTATGAATGACAGTTGGATCCCAGACATTATATATCTCCTTGATGCATCGACAAGTTCTCACGAGTCAAATAACGATACAATTTTGTTTCTATACATATTTATAAATAATATTTTCAATGTTCTTGATTGTAATAGGTTTTTATGTTCCTGAGACCTAACATCCATTAAGAAACTATTTCCTTCTTATAGTTTCAATTATTATTCATCCATGAGATTTTTTTTCTACATTTTTATGGATACATTTAATTTCGATTCATCTATTAAATGGTACGTGTTTTAGTTTCTTACCTCCCCACATTGATTTTTCCTTATCTAGTTATTTGACTGTAATTGCCATGACATATTTTTTATTCTATTCAATTTTAGTTTGTTGATTACATGGTATGTGTGTTAAGTTATTTACCATCCCATATTTATTAATCTCATTGATTCATTATTTCTTCCATAATATTTTTCCCTTAATGATCATTTGAACTCACCTTTATTATGTTTTTTCCTAGAATCCAAGAAGCATACTATAAATGATATGAAAGGATTCACTAGATGGATTAGAGTTATCCTAGACGTTATTTATTTATAAATTAGAAATTTTTTTTTGTAATTAGTGTATTCATTTTCAATACACATCCTAATTATGTATCTGTTTTATCAATACTACTAAAGTCTCGGTCCATCAGGAATTGATTCCCTGTAATAATGCCAATGTAATCGATAGTATACATCTTCTCCAGGATATCTAGGTTTGTCTATATACACATTATATAAGGGAGACTTGTCAATACTGTTTACCATTTTGTATTTACAACAATGCCACTCCTCCTCCACTATAAAATGGAAATCACTCCCCTAACATATCCAAACCTATCATTACATTTGGATCATCAAAGATCTATGAAAATAATCTCTTAAATTCCGTAGTCTGATCCTATTATCCTCAATTTTTCTAAAAAGAAAACCATGTTAGTCTTTTGGGGCAAACTAAAAGGAATTACATGAAGAAGAGGTAACGTTATTTAAGGACATCTTCTGCTTCATTTATTTCTCCACCCATTAAATTATTTTTACCTCATCATTATATAATAACATCAGTATCCAAAATATAATAATATATTTTTATTTTAAGAGTATGAACTAAACTCGCTAACACTTCCATCAAATGGGATATCATTATTCTTGTGTATGGTGGACTACCACATCACAAACCGAGGTTGTTCATTCTTCCATTACCACCTTCAGAGGTTGGGAATAATGATAGAAATACTATCTTTATATGATATATATGATATATATGATTTATTTAGGCTTCTTATAATTATTATAAAACACTTAACTTCCTGATCTCAATTTTATGTCAATACGATAACATTGTGGATGTGTGGACTACTGCCTTCTCAAAGCAATGCGATTCATTCACAAAATACATGGAATGTATTATAGATGGGTTTAGTATATTTATATAATATATATGAAATAATAATTATACAATAATGGCAATATATATATATATATATACACATATATCATTTACTATCTGGTATTCAATACAATAAAAAAACGGAAACAACGGTCATGCGTACGTACAACCTACCGTCTCTATCAAAGGTGTATTCCATTTCACATTTCTATCATTTATAGATTATTATAAATATTTATATACTAAATATGTAACATATTTATTTAATTTTTTAATTTTTTTAAATATTTAAATCATGATCTATTTAAGAGTATTAAGAATAAAAAGTCAAAACATATATGGAAAACAAAGTAGTTATTTCTGAAACAGAACATTAACATGAAATTGTTTATAAATGGGTAATAAAACATTATAATAAAATAATATATGGTATTATATATAAGAATATGGTTCTATGGTATATTTATAATAAAGTTATATTTATTATACTATATTTTTGAACAAGTGGTAAGAAACTCAAGACTTATGGTAAGATAATTTCCTCTCACTTTTTATATCTGCAAGATACATGCCATATTCACAACTCAGTTGTTTTATGTGGTTTATGTAATTAAAAATGAAATATTATATCATTAACTTTATTTATTTCATGATACCAAAAGTATCAATTGATTTTATTCTTTCATAGGGATCACGATTGAAATGTTTTACTCATGTGGTAAGGAGATTTTTTGTCTAACTTTTATATCTGTGTGACTTATTCCATATCCACCACTCATTTGTTTTGTGTGGTGTATATATTGACCATGAATGTATTATATGATTCTTATAATTATATTTATGGATATTTAGAAATATTTTTTTGATATATCATTCCTGGGGTTTATGGATCAAATGATACCAAATCGGTAAAGTAATTTTGTCTCAATTTTACTTCTTTGAGAAACATGTTATGTTATGCTCCTACATTCTTATAAGAAGTGCATATACTACCCTTTTAAATGTTATTTCATGAATAACCTAATTTTCATGATATTTTATGCTTTAATTAATGTTATTATCTTAGGGGGATTATGATTCAAAGTTAACAATGTGGCAAGAGTTTATTTCTAATATCTCATCATTTATCAGGAATGTTTATGATTATGCTTCCATTGATTAAATATTATGATCCATATCTAAATAAATCTCATAAATTTTCATATCCACTATTTATTAATGATATATTCATGTAATGGTTTTATTTTTTACATTGTTTGGTACTTAAGATAATTAATAATTTTTTTTAAAGAAAATTATACTTTATCTCTCTCTTCATTTGGAAATCCTTGTTCTTTCAAATAAATGTTTTATAAAAAAGTTTTCGAGAATATTTTAAAATGAAATTTTAATATGATTTTAAAATAAAATGATTTCAATTTTTTTTAAAATATTCATTTGTAATTTTTAAAAAATATTTTTAAATAAAAAATATTTCTCAAAGGATTATGATTTAAAAATTGTTTTTAATGATTCTTTCATACATTTTCATGTTTATTTTAAAAGGAAAAGGTTTTTAAATGTTTTATGTTTTAAAATTGATTTTCAATGAGAAAAGTATATTTTACTAAATAAAGGTGTTAAATTATTTTTTTTATTATTTTATAAGTTTTCAACATAGATTTCAAAGAAATGTATTTTAGAAAAAAATTATTTTTTAAAATGAAAATTTCAATGAAAAGTTATTTTCCTTCTGAGACATTCCAAGTGATATTTTTAAATAATTCTACATATAAGATGATATCCTTCGATATAGTTTATGAATTAATAAGGATATGATCTAAAGACACCACTCTTATTCTTTCTTTGAATGATTTATGTTTAGGATGAAAAGTTGTTTAGGAAACTTGTTTCTCTTCCACGGGTTATATCATGATAAAACACTTAGGAAATCCACTTGTTTTATGTGTTATTATATTATTTTGAGACCTGTATCTTTTATATAGGTTATGATATGATTAGATGTCTTTCATAACCATTTAATTTCATGGGTTATTATATAGTTGTTGTAAACTTATGATATACCAACAATTTAAAACCATTGGTATAGGTGGGACAATAGTTGGTATAACCTATACCAATGGTTGTCAAAAATGCTGGCTACTAGGGCATGGGGATAGAAATATTCAAATGGTTATTAAATATCCATTGTTATATGGAAATTAAATGCACATTATACCAAATATTTGTATTAAATTTTGGTATAACTTGTTACCAACAGGTTCATACCGTTGCAATATAATTCATCATATATCATACCTATAGTTTATGAACCATTTGTATAGACCTTTACTAATGGTTTTATGTAAAATATCGGTAAAGATTGTGTTTTATGTTCTATACCAACAGTTTACAAACTATTGGAATAGTCGTTAAGAAATTGATTTCTATAAATAGTTGGTATAGATTCTATTATAACATCTATACCAACAGTTTTTAAATCGTTGGCTTATAGTTGCTACAATTCCAACAGCAGGCTGCAACCTCCCCCCAGTGAAATTACCTAAAATATTACCTATAAAGAATTCACAATTCGTTGTTCATAATTACAGGTAATTAACTGCATTTAACTATGTAATTACGACCCAATTACCTACAAATGCAATACACACTACATAATTAATAATAATGACAATGCAAAAAAATATTATCCAAATAGTATTCCATTAGAATAACACCAATGAAACTGTATTACACTGTACAAAAGTCATAATAACACCAATTTAGAATAATAGAAATTCAACCAATAGAAAAAAAGCATCTACATAAACAAAACTCTTGGAAATATGATCCAAATAGCAATGGAAATTTATTCCTCTCATTTGGGAAATTGATGCAATAATAATGATATGATCTTGATTTAATTTTAATGGATGAAATTATATATATTTGGGATATTAATGTTTATTATAAATGGTGTCTCATTAGAGCTAAAATCAGAATCTAGTTTATATGTAGTATATAATCATTTATGATCATGTTCCAAGGGATTATTGTGATAGTTCCCAATCTACGGGGAGTGGAAACCCACACTAAAGTGTGGTGTAATATATAAGGGTTTGATATAAACTTATAATATTATAGTGTGGTATAATATATATGGGTTGATGGATGATTTTATTAATTTAATTTCATTTGAATTTTGGCCATGAGTATGGAATGATAATTTGAAATGTACCTCCATGGTATAGAATATATTGGAAATGAATTATATTTTTTAGATAAATTACTCGATAAGGGGTCATGGCACGTATTTTCCAAGAGAAATAGTGTTTAGAGTTGTATGTGTATTTGAATGGATTTCAAGGAGTGGCATGGCAGAATGATATCTTTTGAGGTGGATATTGAGGTGTAGTATAAGGTAAGGTATATAGTGGTGAGTGTAAAATTGGAAATTTGAGGGCATGACCCTCATTATCTATAGAACTGTTTTAGGTTACTCACACCATGGTTACACTGAATAATATATAGGTCATTGGATATGATGGCCAGGATCATGATATAATGATGGAGGAACAAGGACACTCCTATAGTGGGGATTTTAATTTCATCCATGGTAATTGAACCATAATTATAATCAATCATTGATTCATGGATTCTATAGTTCAATCCTCCTTTTGGAATTTTTATATCACTAAAACTATACTTGAGTCCATCAGACTTCATGGATTAATTCCAAGTGAAAAATTAGATGATATATAAGATGGCTTCCAATCATTATCCTTATTCTCAGGATGGTAATGAAATGATCTAGGGATGACTTAGATCAAGAGGTGTTGGTGTTTAGGGTATGTGTTGTTGAGATATATAGAATCACATTGAAAGAAAAAAACCTAAAAATACCCTACCAACATCTAAAAAAACAATAATGAATAGTGATGAATATAGACGTGAAAAACTAATACAACACCTTATTAAGCACCACTATAAATAAACCTAAAAATATAGGCAATATAAAATACAATGATAGATGGGTATGACCTAAGGCTCAAATTATGATGGTGATACTGGTAAGGGTATATATTGTTGAGATATATCGACAACCCTATAACAAGGAGATAAGTGGGTATGGTTTTGTGGATAACTTAATGATAGGATATGAGCTATTACGATTATTTTTCCGATTATTTATGATCTAACCATGTTTTAAAATAGTGATGAGATCCACTCTGAGAGAGTGGTTAGAGGTATGGGACAAGGAATTACAAATAGTATATGCCCCTACCCTATGTAAGAGGGTAGTGTTGAGGATATGATATAGGACCTTCCAAAGTATCGTAGATGTGATATGGGACCTTAATATGAGTGAGTGGCTAGTATTCAGGATGTGATATCAGTCCTTATATTGAGTGGAGGATAGTGATCATGATATGATACATGACCTTACCTTATGTTAGATAGTAGTGCCCGTGATATGATATAAGACCTTACCATGAGTGAGAGGGTTGTGGTCAAGATATTATATATAACCTAACCTTGAGTGACAATTTAGTGATTAGTATGTGAAATTGGATCCTACCTTGAGTGATTGGTTAATTGTCAAGATGAGATACCAGTCCTCACTTTGAGAAAGAGGGTGGAAGTATGAGGATAAATATGATATCAAGACTTGGTGTGAGGCTCTAAACTAAGTGAGAGGGTAGAGGTTAAGACTAAGATGTATGAAAGTTCCCTAAGTGGTAGGGTATGAGTTTGGGGTTTTTTATTGAGATGACTTATATTTCAAAAATCTCCAAATCAAGTGAGGTCAGGTATTGGGTCTCCCTAGGTTTCACCCCATGACCATTAATAATTGTTGATGTTGTATATTAGTACATTTTTTAAATTCCCATACATGTTTGTGCTGTATATAATGATTTATATTGGGGTAAATTGGTGTGTCCCTGCAAAGTTATATTATGGTGATATTATCTGTTATTATTGGGCGTCACTTAGTTGTAATTTCTTATTATTACTCTAATGTTTTATTTTGATTATGTTATTTATATATTTTTATTTATGAGGACATAGTGAGTATAATATCCCCATGATACTTATAGACTCTCACCACTAGTCTAAATAATCTTGTATAAGGTTAGGTGTTCCTGAGGTCTTTTAGTAATTTACCAATGATTTTATATGAACTATTTTAGTCAAGTCAGTACAAAGAGGTTTCACAAATTTTTTTGGTTATTTGACTATTTGAGATTGGTAGTTGGAGGCAGGATGTGTTTTTTGGAATGGGGAACAGACTTTATACTAGCATGTAACTAACCCATGTATATATAAATTCAAATCTACAAGGTGATGTGATTTTTTTCATTTATTTTTAGTGTTCTATTTGAGATTTCGATTCAAGTATGATGTTTTGGGTGAGTTATTTTTTACTCGTATCTGAAGGTGGTATAAGAGAGTGGGTTCATGTATCATACATATGTGTATACATAGACATTTTCATGAATCCTCATTGGTGTAAAATTATTTACATAATGAGAATAGTGGGTTTATAAAATTGTTAAAAAGGTAAAAATTATTTATAATTGTATGGAATGGGTTTTGATTAATTAATGTGTCAATAATAACATATTCACTATTTTATAAAATAACTCATTGGATGTTCCTTAATTAATTGGGAAGACTATAGTGATTATTGTGTGAGGTTTTGACATGATTATAGTTACTCTCATAGTTTTTAAAAACCATTTAAAGTGTAGGTTTGGGTATGAGGTGCTTTATGATTGAATCTAGGATTGAGTTCCTAGGTATGGGTTGTTCATGAGAGGTGTTGTTTGGTTAAATAAATTAGAATGATTCATGTTGATTGTGGTGATTATAGTGTGGGATGACATTGTGTCTCTCTCTAGAGTGATTATAAGGTTCTTTAGGTAGGATACCTGTTATTCCAATCAGAGTGGTACGTTATGGTTAGAAAATATTGGTTGGTTGATCCTCATTTATCTTGATTGTGAGATGATGGAGTTTTATGATTGATCTAGGTACATGAATTGAAACATAATACGATTAGAGAATCATGGGTATATGGTTAGGTTGTTTGAGAAATTATTGATAGGTGCAAGTTCGAGTGATCGATTTCTGTAGGTATTGCCTTGGGTGTCCAAAGAATGAGGGAATCATGATTTAATTATGAGGGGTAGGTTTTCCTTATAGATTTTGGTAGATTATAGTTTTCTTTCAATTTATGTTGACAAAATGTATTTTTAAAATCAATTTTAAATCCCCATATTTAAATACTCTTCCATGTTAATAAATATAATCAGTATATATAATTTGATACATTCAAGTAGAAACTGATCCGTGAATGAGAGTAGATCAAAAATGGTGTCCCATAATGTAAATCATCAAAAGGCAATGAATCAGAGAAAGATGACAAGTAAGTGGTATAATGAAAATGAATAAACTCATGTTCTCCATCCAAGAGTGTGAGTGTATGTAAAAAGAGAATTGTGAAATATCTTTGATACAATGTAAAATGAGAATTAATAGAATCCAATTACAGATAAACAAATAAAGAGACAAGCATAATGTCACCTACCTAATCACACATACATTCTATCATAACAAATCGTAAAACATCAAATGTCAATAATATTAGTAAAAAAATTAAAAGATCAATTTTCCCCTCATCACCATCACTGTCACTATCACCACCATAATCTGTAGACTCATCCTCATCCTGTCCTCATCCTAGGCCTCATTCTCAGCATCATCCTTGGCCTCATCCTCACCCTTATCCTCCTCCTTGGCTTCTGCCTCTCCCTTAGCCTCAGCCAATTCCTCGACCTCATTCTTGGCATCATCATTTTCACCGGTCTCTTCCTCACCAACATTTCATTAGGAATGAAATCGTCTCAAACGACACTAGTACTTACACCTAGTGCACTATATATTGAATTCACCAATGGAATATATTCATCACAAGATGTTATAACCTCCAGGGGAATTTCTTGACATAAATCTTTCACCAGTTTCATAAATTCAGTGTTTTCCCTAACAGACCATTCTTCAACCAGTGTGGACCTTTTTTCAGCATGTTCTATCCATTCCATAACTTTTTTGAACTTGGTGGCACTACAAATGGTACCTAAAGAGATCTAATACCTTATTTAGACTATACTCCTCCCAGGTCGGTTGTGTACTCAGACACAATGATCATCTCCCAACACCTAATGTAAGTGATCATTTGGCCCAAAATTGTCAGCTTCCTGGGCATCAAGGGCCTTTAAAGAAACCTGTTAAAAATATAAATATATATTAAAATTTTAAATCAACAATGTAAAACGTACAATCTGCTGCTGTGTCAGTTCGTTAATCACACTTCTATCATTTTTCCTTCCACTGAAGAAAAATAGTTTTTCTCAAGGCACACATCCTTAAATATTCAAAACCTTTATCTACTATGACATTGAATGTAGAAAACCATAATTAAAAATAGGTTACCAATAATAAATTTCATAACTTTAATTATATGTAAACTTTAAAAGTACAATAAATTATGGAGACAACATTCAAAACTGCAAGCCATAAGGAAAAATTATAAACAACTGTCATACCTACTTCCTCTCATGATCTGACATCGTAGTATATCCCAATGTCTGGAGGTAGTTTTTAGAATCAATGTTTTTTTGAAGATTCCTAAATAAAATTCAATAATAAAAAACATATAATTAATGAAAAACATGAAAATTTTCATTTAAATACCTCAATTCTGATTAATACATTAATCATGATAGTTGTCGAATGAGTAATCATTTTCTGATATTTTTCTATCAGAAAATAATCCATGATAGGTACCGCCTATAACTCTGTGCCAAATATAGCATTCCATCCAATATACAACTTGTTATTATAGGCTCTCCAAGCCTCACCTAACTCTATTAGATGTTTTGGATGTACACCCTCATTATCAGAGAAATTAAACCGAAGATGAGACCAAAATATTAATTTATATAAATACAAAAATAATATTACATTAAATACAATAGATTTTTACCCATATATATTCCCAAGCATTCTCCTTAACTTCATTTTGAAATTATATCAATGATATCAGGCTGAAAAGAGTGATGTTAGAGGATTTGGTATGCATCGCCAAAATACTCTGACATTACTGTCCTATTTTTTTTATTATTTGATTGGTTTCATTATAGTCAACCAACAATTTCTTGCAGCGGTTCCACACTGAACACATGCATGTACACCCCAGCCCCCACCTCCTATCAGTATAAGAATCTATTAAGATTGAAAAAAATATTATATCAATACATGTTATAAAGAAAATAAATTATGGTAAAAAAATTTGATAGGGTTCTAAAATATTCTTGTGGTAGTCTTCTGAATGGGTGCCTCTAGATCCACTAACACAAAAGTAACATCACCATGTACTAGTGGAGTGGGTCTTAGTGTACGATCTGTAGGCACAGACTATGTCCGGGGTGGATTATAAGAAGGATTGTATAATATTAGAGGAAAATAAGTAGATGTTAAAGAAGATGGCATGGATGTTCGACCGACTAAATAATATGGATGAGGAGTGGGAATCATCATGGGTAAAATAAAAATGGGTGAGGAGGACCAAATGTGAATGGCGTTGAAAACACATGATGACTAAATATCTCGTGTGTCCAAAATGACACAGCTAGATAAAAATGTGTGGAAGATGGTACGTTAGTGGGAGGGGAAGGGATTAAACATGTATGCTGAATAGAGTGCCTAGCCCTCATACCACCCCTCCTCATACCACCATCCTGAGTACTAGGACCACTAATAGGCTTCTCATTGAATAACTAGCACCTTAATGGTGGATCCTGCATAAAAGTTTAAAACAAAATTAATCACATGACATTATATGTTATTGATACATATATATTCGAAATAAAATACTCACATTAGGCACTAATGGTGGAATTCCTGTCTCAGCCAATCGATGATTATTGTCTGTCAAATTTTTTAATTGTATCTCCTCATATGGTTTCATTTTCTTCATTTAAAAAAAATATTAATGCAATTAGAAAAGGATGACTACAATGTAACAAAAGAAATTGAGACATGGATTATTTGTTTTAGGTCATTTGTTTCATATTTTCAGTTAGGTAATTTAGCTATTTTTCAGTTAGGTCATTATTTTCATTGGTTTTTATTTTCATATAAATTAGTTTAATATATAAAATTAAATTTATCTAGTTTTATTTTACAATTTAACTATTTTGGTTTTGTTTGATTTGGAAGGTCTGAATACAATACAATTCAATATTATAAAATGAAACTCAAAGAAAACATCAACTTGTAAATATTGAAAATGAACATGAAGGTCTGGTCAGATAAAAAATATTTGTAATCAATAGTAACTCCATTGGTATAGTAGAAACCACAAGAACTCAAGTTGAAGTAAACCAAAAGAATTGAGAACACAGATGGATACTTCTATATATTTCCCTTTACAACTTTAGGTTCACAATCAACTCTAATAATTGAAGTATTAGAGTCATCGTAACCAATGAATGGAATGAGGCCAATGGGAGCAGGGATGGTTTTAATTCCATCATCACCATCAAAAAGAATATGTATTAGGATTACTTCAATAATGACACAAAATTCAATTTAAATATGATATTTGACATAAAAAAAAATTTCTTCATTGATGCCAATGCATTTCATTCATCGGTAGCAAGAGTGCGAGTCATGTTAATAACTCAAAATCCATAATTATCAATAATGGTTCCCTTAATTTTCATGGAATCAAACCACTAACATTTCCTCAGAGTGACTCGACCATGATATTATTAATCCATTATTATTATTTTTTCAATGACTCTATAATAAGATACATTTTCAAAATGAGGTCTATTATCTGATGTACTAGCATAATAGATTTTTGTGGTAGTTATCTTAAAACCATCAAGTTGTCTTATCATGTTATTTTCTCATTTAGTGAGAATAAATTTATTCCCACTAATCAAAATTGATTTAAATTCATGAACAATGGTATTAGGAAAAAAATCCAAATCTCTTACTTCCTTAGAGACAGTGTCAGTAGGAAAACTCGATAACTGATATATAAAATGAATAACAAACTTAATTAAATTTTTATTTTATTTATGTTTTACATTAATATTTATACCTGCAATTTCAACCAAATAGAAAACTATTTGATGCGAAAAATCTATCTCTTTCTCAATGATAAAGAACAATGATTTTTATTTATCATTCATTATATTCCTTGTAGAGAAAAATGGAAACATTTTAACAGATATGTATAATTACAAGAGTTGAGATATGGAATACATGTTTAATTTACGTACTTGATGGTGTCATTAAACAAATCATAGATGAATAAAACTATGTGATGTTCCATCTCATGCCCATTAAAGCTTATTGTTGTTAATATAAATGATCTAGGAATTCCTTCTATTTTAGGATGTGATGGAAAAATGGGTTTAATTTTCTCATACTGTTCAGCTTCATTTTTCAATGGTCTGTTCGTTCACATAGTTAGATCAGAAAAATGCATTAAGAAAAAAATTCATACATTCTTGGGCCAAGTTACCATTCATGATAGAACATTCGGGATGACTCCTGTTCCAAACATAAGATTTCAATGTGTACACATTTCATTCAGTTGGATACATCCAATGAAAATCAACTGGTCCTTCAAGAAGTACTTCGGTTGGAAGATTAATAGTCAGATGCAACATGCATGTGAAAAATGATGGAGGAAATATTTTTTATAACTCACACAAAATTAATGGAATCTACCCCAAAAAATAATGTAAGAAAGACTTTGAAAAATTCATTGCACAAATTTCTCAAAACAAATGAAATAAATTAATAACTGGCACCCTTACATTATTGGATAAAATATGACATATTGCTATTGGAATAAACTCATGTAGAAGGACATGATAATCACGAGTCTTCAATGATTTCAACTTCAAATCTATTTTGTTGACCAATTTTGATATATTTCGTGAATAGCCATCAAGAAATATATTAGTCTCTAGTAGTTCCAATTTTTTTTTCTGTAGGTGTCATCACATAAGAAGCACATGGAACATGGAATTTATTTTCTCTAATACACACAGGATTCAATTCTGGTCTAATCCCCCAATCTACCAAGTCACAGAAAGATTGTAAATTATCTTTTGTATTTTATTTTACATTTAGAAGAATCGAATGAAACATTTTACATATATTCTTTTCAATGTGCATTATGTCTAAGCAATGACATAACAAGTTTGTTGACTAATAAGGAAACTAAAATAAGATAATACTATTCTTCAAATTGTAATAGGTATCATTTGAAACATTCTTCCTCTTTCTATATTTTATTTGACCCTTCCCGATTGAAAAAATAAAATCTTGAAATTCATTAATCACATCAGTTCCAAACATACGCTGAGGTGGGTCATCGGTCTCCATGGTATTGTCAAATCTTCGACGATAATTTCTATATGGATGGTCCACTGAAAATAATCATCGATGTCCTATAAAACTAAAACTATGATGATATTTAAGTCATCTGGATTGAGTATTCCTTATACTGTAACACCCCAACCCAAGTTACCCAGATCCAGTTCATTATTGTAATACATTGGCATGATTATAAAGAATCACGTCCTGAAGGAACGATCAGTTTAGCAGTTTTGGAAAATAGATTACATACATGAACGTTACATTACACTTTATAGCATAATAATCTACATGAATAATCCTTTGAGAACGCCATTAATCTATTATATTAACCCTATATATCAATCACAATATAGTTCGTTGAATCCTAGGAAAATAAAACATAAGAAAGGGGTGAGCTCAGATTCTCAATAAGGATAAATAATTCAGAGGAAGCTATAAAATTTTAAGGAAAGATGTATAATAAAAATAGAATCCAATTAAAACATAAAATTGAACATAATATGCTAAAAATAAATCAAACATTACCATATAAACATGAACATGGATATTCTATAAGTCAAATAATCACATGTAATAACTAATATCATAACGATGGAATTCATAAAGTCTTGCATAATACCTACTACGTCTGGGCCTTATGCTAAGACAATTCACAAATATTCTGTCAAGGCCTTGTTCCAAGACACTAGTTTTTCTAATGGGACCTAATGATGCATTGAGGGGCTATATTGGGCCCCACCCTTCACTTACTAAGTCCAATGCATTCCCAATATAAAAAGGGTGAAACATAATATAAACATTCGTATTAAAAATAGCATAAGAAATGTGAATAATTTAACCATAAACCATGAATGGTATAAATATAGCACATACACAGTCATATATATCATAACTCATTCAATACAATATAGAAGATTATATTACGACAAATCAACCTCAATCGATAATAATATCTAGTAATGGATGTGGAAATAGTTGAAAATGATCAACAAAACTATTTGAGAGAAAACCCCTTTTTCATGAAATCATTTAAAAGTAGCACAATTTAAAAAGAAAGTAATTTAAAATATATTTTTGAATAAAATTGTCCCACAAGAAATTGAAACTTTTTAATGGAATTAACATTTTAAAATAGTCATGTCCATATTAATAGATCCTGAAAATCATTTTAAAAACATCGAAATAAATAAAATAGATTTCAAAAAATAAATCTTTAAAACATTTAAAAGGGTAATATAGTAAAATAAACCCTTCCATAAAACCTTAAAATATTCTTTTTTAATATATTTATTTGACACATGGACATGGATGATAAATATTTCCAAATAAATACTTAGACATAAACCATCTCGGATAAAAATGAGATTGAAGAATTAACCCTTACCATAGGTCTGATACTCACTATACGAGTCCGAAACTCCATTATAATGTTTTAAACATATTATTAACTTATATCATAATCATAATAATATTAATGATATCATAAATTATTCTTTTAGGAATTTATATTACCCGTTTATTAACAATTCTCATTTAAAGAAACATTTCGGGTAATATCTCTTTTTTACGAGTTTTGACTCATTATTCTTGATCATATTACTTAGATCATGATTTACTTACTTCAAGAATGTATAATATTATTTATATATCATATATATTCATAATATAAATATATATAATAGATAGATATATAAAATGGAATACACCGTTCATGGAGACGGTAGGTCGTACGTACGCATGAACGTTGTTTCCGTTTTCATATCGTATTGAATGGAAGTAAGTGAATGAAATATATGTACACACAAACACACACACACACACACACACAGATATATATATATATCATTCCATCAGACTTATTATTTCATATATTTAATAATTATGAATAATATATATATTTTTTATAATTATTCTTGGATGGTTAAATTGGAAAATGAATCTCATCGCGTCGTGGAGACAGTAAGCCGTACGTAAGCATGAGAGACAATATCGTTATATTAATGGTGAAAATGTGTTTAATTGGATTTTATATTATATATAAATAATAATTACCGTGTTATATTAATTATTTTAATTAATTATACTCATTAATATACCCATCCAAAAAATATAGTGTTGAATAAAAACTACACCACGACTTGGAGACGGTAAATCGTACGTATGCACGCATGGTGACATTTTCATTAATAATATTGATAGAAAAATGAATATTATTGTACCTTATTTATAATAACATCTCAAATAGTAAAATTTACTGTATTTATAATTTTTATAATAGTAACCACAATAAAATAGGAAGTAGAAGAAGAAAATAACTTTGAAAGAGGTGATAAAATATTTACCTCTTCTTCAGTTGTTTCCTTTTGATTTGAACAAAAGGTCTCCTTAGACTAGATTTATGATCAAGATAAGGCCTATAAGATGAATTTAGGGTAGATGGGAAGATATTTGGGTAGGGGGTGGACAAGCCAAATGGCTTTTGAGGTATGGATTAAAAAGAAAGAGAGGTGCCCTTTTATAAGAGGGGTGAGGAGTACATTTGGAAAAGCATGGAATATTAATTTATTATAAAATTATTTTCAGATTATAATAACCCAAAATTGATTTATTTAGAGGATAATATGATTATGGGTCGAAATAATATCTAAAAATAGGTTTTAGAAATTTTTAGGGTATAAAATTACCCTTATCTTTGGGGATTAACCCTTAGTTAAACAGTTTAACTCTTACCATGTCTTCTTGTATTTTTATAATATAGGGTTAATTTAGATACTGTAAAATTAAAATGGTACTTAAAGTGGATAATTAATGACTTTTTTATCATTATCTATGTCAGTTGGCCAAATCATAGATTTTTTAGGATTTTTATATCATTTAATAAAATATTATATATTTTAAAAACTAATTTATGTCAATTTTTACACTATTTAGTAATTGATTTTTGTGAATGTCATAAAAAAATTATTACTTAAAAAAAGTGCATAAAATTATACCTCATATATCAATGTCATCCATAAAATTATTTTTATGTCATCAAAACATTCAAATTAAATTTATTTAAATATTTATAATATCATTTATTTGTTTCTTTCATTGATAAGGAAATTACTACATCATTGTTGTGTCCTAAATAAATCTATTTATTTAACTTATAAACATTAAGAATAAAATACCATGAAATATTAAATATTTTTTTACTTGTAATAAATATTTATAATCAAATATATCAATTATATAACCCTATATTAAAAAAGATTTAGTAAAATATATATGTTTATGTTATAATTATAATTACTTATAAATTAATTCTTATAACATGTCATTATCTCACCCAATTGGTCCTCAACTTCAAAACATTCAGCCTAAAGATTATCATGGTCGAATATATCTCATTCAATAGGATTAGGAAAATTTTTAGGGTAGTTTTACATTATTATATTATTAATTTTTACTCTTATTTACCTGATATACCCTTTAACCATGGTAAAAATAATAATTACTGAAGTTACTTTTCATAATGTTGAAAGATGGTCTCAATTTAATGAATTTGGACCTAATGGTTTCAAATATGGAATCCATTTTTCCAAATTCAAATCAAAGAGTTGGAAGAAATTAATTTTAAAATTAATTCCCATTGACAAAACCAAAAGGCGAGTTTTTAATATGTAAAAACTATCAAAAGATTGACATGTGTTTATGCCTAACTTAAGTGTAAAAATATTTCTAATGACCTTAATTATTTTGAATGATAAAAATAAAATCATATTATACTTTAAGACCAATTATATGAATAATTTAACAATATAAATTTTTTGGATTAAAAAAGTTGTTTTCAATTAAAATTTTGTATTTTTTTTATCTTTTCATCAAAATATAAAAGTTATTAGAAAATTACAAGATATTTATCCAAGAACTCTTTAATGTCACACATATAAATTATAATTTAATTTCATCAAACTGAATTTATAAAAGTGTCAAATATTGTATTTAAAAAGGTGTTCTACATTAAAACGCAAAAAAATTTCATTTTTGAAAATTACTTCTTATATTTGAAAAATTGAATTTGTATTTATATTATGTCTCAGAAACAAAAAAGATAAATGGTAAAGTTGTATGAGATAAATAATATTCAAAATATGGTTAATACTATTCCTAAACTATTTTTAAACTTATAGTCTGATGGGTCATGGTGCAATTGGACATGGTATTTCATACATCACAAACTATTGAATTATTAAGAAGAAGCGTACCATGGAAACTGGGGGTGTTAGATTATCCACTACTTTAGTAAGTTGCATCCTCGAAATTCAAAATCATGATAGAAAACTAGGGGTTAGAAATTTCAAATTATAATAGCCGAAATCCCACATCATAAAATGGATTAATGATGCTACTATTTTAAAATAAAGAAATTTATGTTTAAACGTTACTAGAAATAACACATACTAGGGTTCCATGTTTGAAAACCTGGATATGGAAGAGAAAAAAACCATCATGTTTTTATGGAGAGTGATAGAGAATATTACTAGGAGAATGTTAACAACCAGAAAGATATAAATCTATAATGATCTAAGGGACCATTTGATTCATCGCAAAAAAAATACTAGGAAAACATTTTTGGTTCTATGGTTCTTTCCCTAGTGTTGTAGAATTAATTTAATTCTTATTCTAAGAATATAAGGAATAATAATTAAATTACATGTAGAGTTTCATGATTTAACTAATTCCTACCACAAATCATCTTTCTCTTCAAAAGATAAAAGTCAAAAATATTCTATTTAGATCAATCATATAAGGTTACCAATATAATCATATACCATTGAAATAAAGAAAACTATTTTAAAATAATCAGGGACTTCCTTTAGGAAAGTGGTAGGAGTTAAAGCCTTTTCGCACTTCAGTTATGGGTTCTATTCCCGCAGCTTAGTCCGATGTGATGGGTTATAGCCTGACCTGCACTATGTCCATTTTATAAAACCATAGTATTATAACATTCCAAAAATAATCATAAGAATTTTTTTAACCATAAACAATACAATTAAATTTTTAACTTAATCCATTCCAACCTTTAGAGTTATCCAAAATACTTCGATCCAATATCTTTCTAAAGGGCCTCTAAATTTTCAAAACCAATTATAACATATGATTCCCCAAACAATATAATGATGCTATTATTATCACATAATGAATATATGATTTACTTCATCATATTAAAACCTTAATGAAAAAAAGTACAATAGTACAATCATTATATATATCACATTATTCGTATAACCAGATAAAATTCCTGAATCCAATAACACCAATACATTAATTATTACACTTCTACTATAGTAGCATTATAAGCTTGACCTTGACCCATTTTCTTTTTTAAGCTATATTTTCTTGATGCGTTGGAATTTTTTTTATAATGTCCCATATCTTTTTAATTATAACATTGCATATATTTTTTTTTCCCCTTACAATCACAATCCTGATGACCTTTTTCTCCATATTTGTAATAAACTCCCATTCCGTTTAGGCAAGTACCACAATGTTTCTACCCACAATTATCACATATGGAAGAAACCTTCATTCCCTTTTTTCTTTTATTTGTCTCTTGGTCTATCATTCTCTTCTTCTCTTACATTACATTAATTTCATAAGACTTAGAGAATTTATTTTTTGTCTTGATAGAACATAAGACTATATCTTCATAATATGAGATAGATTGTGACACCAATACCTATTGGAGGAATGGTTTTAACCCATCAAAGAATCTATCAATCTTACTTCTTGGGTTTTGTATATAGTTTACAATATGCCTTGGTAACCTTGTGAAGTTAGCCTTATAATTTACAACATTCTTGTCTTCCTTTTCCTCATTCTCAGAAATTTTCTTTCCATCTTAGCTTGCTCTTCAAGAGGAAATTATTTCTATAGAAAATGTTCTTTAAACTCCCTCTATTCAATATTTCTCACTTCTTCATCCTACATTGTGTTTTAAACTAATGACCACTATTTATCTGCATCACTTGAGAGATGATAAACTTCCATGACAACATTTTCCCTTTCCTTAATTCCTGAAGAAAGAAATATTTTCTCTAAGGAACTTATCCACTGATCAGCTATAGAAGGATTTATAGTCCCATTAAATGTTGGAGGTTGTTGTCACATGAAGCGATCTAAAATTGATCCTCCAAGTTGTGGATCATGAAGGTCCATATGGGTAAGGATATTATTCATAACCTGAGTTAACTATCCCAATTTGGTTATTAGTTGTTTAGTACCAGTTGTTTCACCATCCCTACTATCATTATCTTGCATATGAGGGAAATCCATACATGGATTGCATGCATGGATTTGATTTCCATTTCTTCCACTTGGCACCATTTCTAAATAATAAATTACACTAGATTAGGTTATGAATCATAATTCATAACTAAAAACTAGAAAAATACTTAACATAAATTGGAAAATTTATGCATCTCTAATCCATAGTCATAAATATGGTTCCTTTGAGGAAGTATTTACTCATAATTATTTCATTAAGGCCTGTAAATAAAATAAGAATTATCCTAAGAATATCCCCCAGGAGTGTCAAACCAGGTGCCCAGTAAGGCCCTTTGTCGTGTACCCAGTTACCCCAAGTAAAGCTCAGAACACCTTGTCAAAGTTTTCACTACTAGGTACTTCTTTAGCAGTACCACATTCACTTGTATAATCTCGACATGGATTTCTTTTATAGGAATACCCACATAATCTCTATTTTAAAATTCTAGGATTCCCTTCAATACTTATTCTGAAATTTTATATTAGGGTAATAATCCCTTATCTTTGTTTTTTTGAAATCTATTTTGAAGGTTTTCTCTAACCTTCCTCCGATACCAAATATAACACCCCAAACCAGTTACCCAGAGCTAGTGCATTATTTTAATAAATTATCATGATTACAAGGAATCATGTCCCGAAGGACTAATCAGTTTAGTAGTCTTGGAAAATTGATTACGTACATGAAAATTACATTACAATTTATAACATAAAACAGAGCATAAATAATACTTTTATAATTTCATTAATCCCATAGATTTACCCTCCATATCAAGCACAATACACTTCATGAGATCCTAGGAAAATAAAATATATGAATTGGGTGAGCTCAGATGCTCGTTAAGGGTAAATTATTCATTGGAAGCTATAAATTTTTAAGGAAAGGTGTATAATAAAAACAAATGCCTTTTAAAATATAAACATGAAAATAATATGACAAAAATAAATCCAGCATTACAATATAAACATACACATGGATATTCTACTATTTGAATAATCACATGTAATAACTAATCTCATAATGAAGGAATACATAATGCAGGACATAATAACCACTTTTTCAAGGCCTTGTGCCAATAAAACAAACAAATATTCTGTCAAGGCCTTGTTCCAATATAGTTGTCGGTCTCATGAGACCTACCGATGCATCAAGTATCTAAAGTGGGCCCTAACCATCACTTATTAAGTTCAATTCACTCCTCATATGAAAAGGGTGACACATAACATAAATATTCATATTAAAACTAGTATACGAAATGTTAATAATTTAAACATAAACCATGAATGGTATAAAAATAGCATATACACAGTCAAACATATCATAACTCTACAATATAATCTGTAATATTTTATTATAATAAATCAACCTCAATCGAGAATAATATCCATTGAAGGATGTTGACATAGTTGAAAATGATCAGTAAAACTATTTGAGAGAAATATCCCTTTTTCATGAAATCATTTAAAATTAAATCAATTTATAAAGGAAGTCCTTGAAAATAGATTTTTTGAATCAAAGTGTCCCATAAAAATTTGAAAATTTGGAATGGAATTAAAATTTTGAATCAATCATGTCCATATAAATAAATCCTAAAAATCATTTTGAAAACATAGACATTAATTAAATAGATTTAGAAAAATAAATCTTTAAAAAATTTAAAATTATAATCTAGTTAAATATACCCTTCTATAAAACCTTAAAGGATTCATTTTGAAAATATTTTTATGACACATTAACATGGATGATAAATATGTCCCTATAAATACATACACATAAACAATCTCGGAAAATAATTAGATAGAGTAATTAACCCTTACCGTAGGTCCGATACTCTCCGTACAAGTATGAAACTCTTGTATAATGTTTTTAAATATATTATTATCTTATGTATGAATATTAATAAAATTAATGGTAACATATATGAATCTTTTATGACTTTACATTACCCTTTTATTAACAATTCCATCTTAATGTAACATTTTGGGTAATATCGATTTTTACGAGTTTTGACTTGTTATTCTTGATCATATTACATAGATCATGATTTACTTACTTACATAATGTATAATATGATTTATATATCATATATATTAATAATATATATATATATATATATATATATATATGTATAATGGAATAAACCGTTCATGGAGACGGTAGGCCATACATATGCATAAATGTTGTTTCAGTTTTCATATCGTATTGAATGGAAGTAAGTGAATGAAATATATGTACAGACACACACACACAAAGATATATATACACACATACATATATATATATATATATATATTTATAGTAGACTTTTTATTTCAAATGTTTCATAATTATGAATAATATATATTTTATTTATAATTATTCTTTGATGGTTAAAGTGGAGAATGAATCAAATCGCGTTGTGGAGACGGTATGTCATATGTACGCACGAGCGACAATATCATTCTATTGATTGTGAAGTTATTTTTAATTGGTTGGTATATTATATATACCTAATCAATACCATGTAATATTTATTATTTTCATTAATTATTCTCATTATTATACCCATCCAAATAATGTAGTGTCGAACAAAAAACTACACCACGACGTGGAGACGGTAAGTCGTACGTACACACACATGATGAATTTTTAATTAATAGGATGGATAGAATAATGACTATGGTTGTTACATATTTTTAATAACATATCATCTTTTAGATTTGAAGGTAATATTATTTTAGTATGGTAACAATAATGAAACAGCAAGTACAAGATGAAAAGAACATTGAAATAGGTGATAAAATAATTACCTCTCCTTCAGGTGTTTACTTTTTATTTGAACAAAAGGTCTACATAGGTTGGCTTTATGATAAATTTAAGGCCTCTAGGTTGATGTTAGGGTAGTTGGGAGGATATTCAGGTATGGTTTGGGTGATCAAAATGGCTTTGGATGTGTGAATTAAAAAGATAGATATGTTATCTTTTATAAGAGAGGTGAGGGGAATTTTAGTGAAAGCTTAAAATATTAATTTATTATAAAATTATTTTCAGATAATAATTTCTCCAAATTGATTTATTTAGAGTATAAGATGTTTATGGGTCTAAATACTCTCAAACAATATGTTTTATACATCCTTATGTCATACAATTACCCTTATGGTTTGGGATTAAGTGTTAGTTAAATAGTTTAACTCTTACCACATCTTCCTGTTTTTTATACCACCAGGTTAATTTAGTTACTATAAAATTACATGGGGACCTCAATTGGATCACTAAAAATTTTTATATCATTGTATATTTCATTTTTACTAATATTATATTTTTAGTATTTTTATATCATTTAATAAAATAGTAATTTTTTTAAAACCAGTTTATGTCAATTTTGACACTATTTAGTAATTGATTTTTTAATGTCATAAAAACTTTATTCCTTAGAAAACAATGCATTAAATAAAACCTAATATATCAATGGATTAAATAAAATTAGTGCATGGAATAAAAATTTTCAAATTATATTTTTTTACTATTTATAATATCATTTATTTGATTCTATCATTAATAAGGAAAATACTACATCATTGTTGTTTCATAAATAAATTTAATTATTTAATGAAAAAAAATTAAAAATAAAATACCATGATTTAGTAAATAATTTTATATTTCTAATTAATTTTTATAGTTAATAAGATTAGTCCTATAACCCTATATTAAAATAGATTTAGGAAAAGATATATGTTAATGTTATAATGATCTTTACTTTAAATTAATTCTTACAGCATGTCATTATCACACCCAAGTGGTCCCTAACTTCCATAAATTCGGCCTAATGATTCTCATGGAAGAATAAAACTCATAAAATAGAATTATACCATTTGTGATGGTATTTTTATATTATTATAATATTATTTGTTACTTTTATTTACCTGATTTACCCTTTAACCATTGTAAAAAAATAATTAACAAAGTTACTATTAATAATTTCCAAAAAAGGTAACCATTTACACAATTTGTAACTTATGGTAAAAAATATGGAAAAAATCTTTCAAAATTCAAAACACAGAGTCAGATGAAATTAATTTAAAAGTAATTCCCATTGTCAAAACGAAAAGGTGAGTTTTTAATAAGTAAAAACTATCAAAAGATTGACATGCGTTTATGTCTATTTTAAGTGTAAAAATACTTATAATGACATACATTACGTTAAATGAAAAAATAATCTAATTATACTATAATAAAACTTATATTCATAATTTAACAATGTAAATTATTTGGATTAAAAAAGTGGTTTTCAATTAAAATTTAGTAATATTTTTACTACTCATCTAAATATAAAAGTTATCAGAAAGGTACAAAACATTTATAAAAGATAAATTTTTATGTCCCAATTATAAATAAAAATTTAATTTCATAAAATTCAATATATAAAAGTTTGAAATGTTATATTTAAAAATTGTTCTCCATTAAATGGAAAAAAAAAATTCATTTTTGAAAAATACTTCTTTTATCTGAAAAATTCAATTTGTCCTTATATTATGTCTATGAAACACAAAATATGGATGTTAAAATTTTATGAGACATATAAAATAAAAAATTTGGATAATACTTCTCCTAAACTCTTTTTAAATGACTACTTTTATAGGTTGAAATATGCTTGAACTCGGTGTTGCGTACATCGCAATCTATTGAATTATTAATAAGAAGCATACACTGGAAACTGGGGGTGTTACACATACAAATCGGTCATGAATATTTTCCATTCGTGCTCCATCTATACATCATTTCATAAGCTGAAAAATCATTTATCATCCACATAAGCACATCACACATATAAAATATGTCCTTAGAACATGCATCATATATTCGTACACCCACATCCCAAAGAAGTTTCAAATATTTTATTAAATGTTACATGTATATGTCTATATCATTTCCAGGATCAGAAGGGCTAGATATAAGTATACTCCTGAAAGTGAAAGGGTTTTTCATACAAAACCATGTGATAGGTTTTAAATGTGTATGAAAACTAGCCATGTGATGTGCGATGTAAGAATCTTCACAAGTAGTTTAAAACCATCAAATTAATGAACTAATCTCACATTATGAACACCTTATGCATTATTAGGATATCGAGCATGAAATATCTACCAAGAAAATACATATATAGGGTGGACCGAATGTTTATTATTATTCTAACTATCGGTATCATTCCATCACATTTTTATTGATAGTTCATCAGACATGAAATGATTCTAGAGTTTTGGGATCAATGTAAAGTGGCACATTACTTTCTATGGCACAATAAATGGTGTTACATAAGCTTTTGTCTTCCATTGGGATGATCTCATTTTATACAATCATTTATTTCAGTAGTTTGGTCATAGAATAAGAAACAATCTTTCAGGCAAGCATGAATTTTGTTTTATGAAAATCCAAGTTCTTAAACAAACTTCCTGACATATAGTTGTTTGACAGAATATCTACATCATCTAGAAGTAATTATTTCAAAAAGGTAAGAATGTAATCAACAATAGAAGTATAAATCCCATACATGGGTTTTCCATGAAACAATTGGATTAAAAATTCCAGCCTTTTCATTTTATGACATTGCCGATATACTGGAGTCATCACAACATCATTCAATTTTTTCACCCTATCAACATAATTATTTTCATTGGACAGATCATGTGTGATTGTATAAAAATATTCATAGGTCAACATCCTTTCCTTCTCATGATGATGAATAAATGGAAACCAGTCATATATCAAATTCTCCAATCTTGTCATCTCATTTTGATAATCAACATTTTGAGATTCCATTTTCTCCCCATTGTGATACTGCATATAATAGTTTGTTTGAAAACCATATTTTGTTATATGGTAGCTGACTTCTTCGTAGCTCAACCGAGTTCTTCCAACACAATTAAAACTTGGGTAGTGTATGTGACCACTATTTGAAGAATTTTCAAATGAAAAATCAAAAAAATATATACAAATATATTTGAAAATTGCTTGAGATCCGATCAGTTTCATACATCCAACTTCTATCCATTGTATAAGAAATTGCAATAAGTCATTTTTTCGAATGAAATTCTATAAGACTGAAGTTAAATAAAAAATATATTTAAGTAAATGATAATTTTTCACTTTATATAAAACCAAAACAAACACACTAATCTATTTGAGAATCATAATATGAATGAAAAAAATACTATATATATAGCAAAATATTATAAATAAAATATTGAAATATTGAATTGAAACATGGTGGATGTAATGAAAAATCATTATATAAAGAATGATCTCTCTAGGATAATTAGGAGATAAAAGTTGACATTAAGTCTAAATTTATATAGATCATTGTTTTTCAAAATTAATGATATATTTATAATCAATGGTGTTATTGTAGTAGTAGTGATCAGTGATAATTTTTATAAGGTGTATCATTTAAAAGGTATCCATATTGTTTACTAGAAACATGTAGATGCTCAATGAAAATGATATAAATCCAGAGTATCTACACAAATGAAATATAATAGATTTATTCAAAATTAGTGTATCTACGAGTAGCCAAATGTCATATATTCAATAGAATCAATCAATCTGTGAAATATTAATGATTAATTATATATTATACAGAAGATTACCCAAATGTAAACACTTAACATTCGGCTTCCTATATTAGTCATAATATATGTTTAAATCGTATAATTACATTATGATATGGACATATTGTGCAATGTGATTGACTATGGATGTGGTAATACGATACCAATATGTCATGCCTTATGGAATCCCCTATTTCAAGGAATATTATATTCTTTGGATTCATGTATATTTTACCCTATGACATACACATATCTTCATTATGAAATCACAAAAAAAACATCATATGATTTATTTTGGCCTTATGATATATCCTCATTAATAAATTCTTTGGTACAAGTGTTTCAAATGTTGTATTCACTAGAGTATCTATATTTTGTGAATATACATACCATTCCTATGTTGGTTTACTTCACTACATGTGTTGAGATAATGGAGTACATTTGATATGAGATGTTATCCAAAAACCAATCATGGTTATTGTTCTCATTATAACATGGTACTATAGTCCTTCATTGTTATCATCCTTGTAATGATTTTATTCTTGTATTTTTTTGTGATATCTAATTTATATTACATTAGGTAAGATCATTTAACCAATTTTTTCCTACAGGTAATGTTGTTCTTTAACTCAATCTCCTAGCACATACCTCATTGCACATACACAATATAATTCACCCATGTGATCTCTCATGTGATAAACCTGAATCATACCATTCATTGTATATACTATCATGATTGACACCACTATAAACCATTTTCCATCCATTATTATACTAATTTATGAACATATATGAAATGGTATAATAATTATATTCTAAATGATGTTTCAATAATAAAGAAAAAGAGATCGAAATAAAATATTTATATATGAAAATGTAATAACAATAAACTAAAACATAATATATATAGAATATAATATTTACATTTTGTTCTTGTAGAATAGAATAATACAAAGGATATTTATTTTCATTATACTAAAACTTTTTATCCTTAAGGAAAAAAGGAATAATGTCTTAAATATTTTAACAATAATATGATCGAGATCAATAAGTATAATTCAAATGATGCCTTCCTCCTGAGTTATCCTTGAATCACATGAATTATCCAATTCTCAAGAATGACATATTTCAAAACCATGATATACACTAAATTTGTTTAATGGTAAGAACACTATTAGAGTAGAGAAATTTATTAAGGATTTTTCCAGATAAAGATCAAAAAACATCCTTAGATTTATACAGTTTCTGTAGACATCCAAATAACCTCTTTGGAACATAAATGTTCATATGTATTAATGAGATGTCTAGAAAATTAAAAAATATTATAACTCTTTATAACACCCAGATAAATTCAGTATTGAATTTTTAATGATTAAATAAACATGTAATATGTTCAAACTCCACCTCCACCTAATCATGTCATTATCTAACTGACAATGATAACATGGTGTAGGATATTAAGGTAGATTGATGTGATATCACATACTATATAAACTGACATGTAGATTACTATAACATGGTGGAATTCACCACTCTATTGTATATCCTAATGTATACCACAATTTCATTTAATACAACATTCCATGACAGTTCCTTTAGTGCATATTTTTAACCCTAATTATAGTAAAATGTTGTGTTGATCAAATAATTTATTTCGAAAATACATTTGGCAAAATATATTCTATTTTTTGTAAAAAAACAATAACATTTGATACTCAAATGTTTCAATATAAAACAATGAATAACTCGAGGAATAAATAATGTAAAATCCTAATAATTTCATCTATATAATGACCAACATAGGAAATGTTTTCTTTACATGAAACAAGGGAGTTTTTCAAATATTAGAAATCATTCTACTTAATTAAAAATCTATTGAATTGATAAAAAACAAACCCTAAGATTGGAACTATTTTATCAACCTTAGATTAAATAATAATCCATTATCTGAAAATAAACTTCTGTACCGTGACTTGAATATTAAAAAACTCATCCTAAATAAAAAAATTTATTTCCACATTTTTTTGACCCTACAACTCATGCATCAAAATTTTATACCATAAATATTATCAAATTAGGACACTGCAATCTATAAATACAATTATTAGAATGATAAATATTCTAAAAATACACTCAATCCTAATCCAATTTTTTTTATCAAAAATAATTTATGCTAAATAGGAATTGGATCCAAACTTCATAAGGATAATTAATATTAAGAAATCACACAGTGTTCTGTTTAATCCAAAAAACAAAGTTAGAACAAAAGTTTCTTATACGAGATACATTTCATAGGATAAATAGATGTGGAGGGGGGCATCTCTATATTTGGCAGATAGATGAAAATGATCCCCAATTTTACGCCAAACAAGGTACTATATCACTGAAAAGATAGATGTCGACATTATTGAATGGAAAACATTATACTAAGAGTTATTCCTAAATAAAAGACTAGTATTACTAGATGTTATGTAATTAAATTATAACAACATATTTGATTAAATAGATACATAAAGAAAATAATCATCATTGTCACAATATTGTTAAATTTAATCTTGTTGATGATAAATCTTCCAAAGGAGGTAAGAGAATATGACGAATAACCATAAAAGTTTAAGGGATATATCGTTTAGGCCTAATCAAAACATAAAACAAAAAAAAGATTCATAACATTAAGACTATTGTATCACTTACATATTTTTTGTGTAGAAAAAAAATTTCTTCATTGAAGATGGATCAACAAATTGGAAGAAGTTCCGTAGCCTGCAGAAGAGGGAGCTTCAGTTTGGGGAAACAATCGCACAGAGGGGGAAACTATAGGGCTGATATGTTTTTGGGGAAAAAATTACCAATGGTTTTAAAAAATAGTTGGGATATATTATGTATCCCAAAGGTTCTCATAAACTATTGGGATATCATTATATATGGGAGACTATTCCAATGGATTAATCAAACCATTGGGATTGGTTGCATCTAGATAGACTATACCAACAATTTGTACAAATCATTTGTATAGTATCCCTATAAAAATGGTTTTTTCAAACCACTGGTATAAAATTATTTGTATAGAGTTTATTTACACTAGTTTATGATTTTTATGAAACCTATATCTTTTTATGGGTTCTGATATGGTGAATTTTTTATTATCTTATGGAACACATATGAATGATATCATTATCTGATGTGTGGGACCTATATCTTCCCCCATTTAATTGGGTAAATATTTATATTTGATGAGATAAATATGGGAAATAAGTCTATAAGCTTGTTTCACATTGAGAAATTGGTGCATCTAGATTCAAAATGGGAAATGTGTGCATCCTGATCCATAATGGAAAATAAGTGCATCTTGATCCTAAATGGAAAAAAGGTTCATCCTAATCTATAATGGGAAATATGTGCATCCTGATCCACTATGTTAAATAGGAGTGTCCTAATCCACTATGTTGATGGTCTTAGTTGTTACCTTGACACCTGAAATGGTTTTCTATATTTATGTTGGTTCCAAAATTATATAACAGGTTCGTATGGTTCATGATTGGTTTATCATGTCATATCACCCTTATGGTTCATGTCTTATGTACTTCCAATATTTATTCCATGAATCATGTATATGATCTTCGATATGTAGATTTTGACATTAAAATGTCATTTTCATGTTATATTACCATTATGATCATGTTATGCTTAACTTTCTCCTTTATTTACCCTTACTGTGCATCTAACCTCACCCTTATGTTTCCATTCACCATGTTATAAAGAAAGGTTTTATTTATGAGTACAAAAGGGGGAGATATTTAAGGGAGATGTTAAATATATATCACCAAGATATATGTTTATGGTTCTATGTTTCCAAAGGCACTAAACTATTATGGTCCTTAGGAATTTAATTTTTTAATCTGCTGAATATTCATCTAAATTGATGTAATATCCACATATGTTAAGCCTAGGTAGCTATACTCCTTTATTAAAGGTATACTCATATTTTCCCCCTGTTACACCTCAATTCATGATTATCCTCTTAGTTACATCAAATACCATAATTTGAGATTCTACCATTTGTTTCCACACAAAAACATAAGTTGATAATATCCTCTTCATTTCATAAAATCCATCATGTTGAAATTCTTCTATTTGTTCCAAAAAAAACATTCACCTTATTCATTTTCCATGATTGCTGAAAAATGTTTTCTTCTATGTAAGGATCATAAAAACCCATTTCTAAGTAATTTTTACTTAGTATTCAACTATAAATTACATTGAACTACTTGGAAGAGGTCAGGTATTCATGACCCAAAAATGAGACACTATGTACCTTGCACATGACCATAAATTGTACTGTGTGCCTCATTAAATCGAACTGAACTACAAGGGTTATAATTCCCTTCACTGGGATACATAGGATTCCCTTTTCATAGGTTTGATCCCAATTCAAAAAAACCTCATAAATCCTTTCACAAAATCTAAATTCTTTTCTAGAAGATGATAAAATCTACAACTAGTTACTATTTAACTTTAATCTGTAGAGAAATCAAATACTCAGATAAAATAAGAGATATTATTATACCCTCGTGTGGAGTCATCTTAAATGCATGTTGTTAGTCAATAAATTTCCCCAATGGGTGAACTGTATTGTTACTAGGAATGATTTTAGGAATTTGCCTTAAATATATGTTCCTTAATGGGATGAGTAAAACTATCATCCTCTTGACTAACAAAAGGTCCATAAATTATCTTGAATGCCACCCATCTTCGGAAAGGGAGAGTCACATTAAAACCAAAATAACTAAAATGTGATCAGCAAAATAAAATGTTCGATACAATATATATCATATATTTTATAATATATATATATATTAATTTCATATTGGATATTACCTTTAAGATTCCCTTATATATATAAAAATTTATATACTAGAAAAAAAATATAATGTACATATCATATGTCATATAAAGAATATTACATTTAATATATAAATGATTTATAATAAATATTACTCAAAATATGATTTTTTTGAATTAAATACATGTTCTGAGAACATTACATTAATATTTGTTATATTTATATAGATATTTTCATATCATTCACATAACATTCACATATATTATGAAAATAAAATTTATAAATGTTATATATAATAAATATGAAAAAAATGTAATTAATTTGTGTGTGTGTATGTATTTATATATATATTTATATCCTCATATTATTTATAAGAAATCCTATATATATGTATTAGAATTTATATTTTTTCATAAATACATATGATGCATAATTTTTTTTCATTATATAATATTTATAAAATTTATAAAAATATATATCATATATTTTAACATATTGACCCACATTTCAACATCATACGTGGATATTTACAGTAATATTTCCCATATATAAATAAACATTTATATATTTAGATAAATATATATAATGGACATAACATATGTTATGTAATGAATATTGAATATTATATACAAATGTTTGGTAAATAATACTACACAAAATATACAAATGTTATTTTTAAAATATATGTTTTGTAAAACATATATTTATACACACAGATAAATATTAAATTTATATAGATATTTAAACATTAATGTGCCTATTTATTAAATTCTTCTATACATTTATTATATAATAAAATTTTAAATGTTTATTAAAAAAATATTTTAATTTATATATTTATAATAATTAAATTTTCAATATTGAGTGGTTATTACATTTATATACAAATTTATATACATGTTTATTATAATTATATAAATTTAATTACATTTTTATTAGTTTTATAAATATATTTATTACAAAGAACATTTTAAAATGTTAATTATAAAATATATAAAAATGATATTTACATACCAATAAAATGTTATATGTAGAATATTTAATGCAGTAATATAGATCACACTTTTAAAAGTGATCTTTATGGGATTTGTCCGCACTAAAAAGAACTGACAATCTAAGAACCGTAAACTGATACAGATTTTATTGTTACGAAAAAATGTTGATAAATGGAGCCTTTATTGGTGCTAAAACAAAAGCATTGTCAAAGTAAACCTTTATTAAAACTTTTACTTTAGTACAGATAATGACCCCCTGTATCAGTTATAAATTAGTCACTCATAAAGGGATTCATTATGAGTGCTAAAAAAATGTTGTTAAAGGAACCCTTTATCAACAATTTTGTTTTTATGATGATAAATGTTATCTTTATATGTAATTTTTTTGGCACTGATAAAATTTGAAACATTTATTTTTTATTAAAGTGCTTTCTCCCCATTGTAAGAAAATTAATCCCGCTACTAGACACCCATTTTTATCTAGAATGACAAGACCCCTATTTTAGCCCATGAATTTACCATATTTTCTTTTATAGTTTGTGGATTTCCTGGAAATACACACAAAACCGGATTTTAAAAAAATTATTTATTCATGTTTTTCAAAGACAATTAAATTGTAACACTTTTAGAGTGTTTATATATTAAATTTATATATTATATATCCAAACAAATATTTTTACTCTAGTCTACTATATTTTAGATAGGCAAATGATAATAAAATTCCAATATTACATATAAAATACTTTATTTTTATTAATGTTGTTTTGCCTCCATTTAATGGAGAACACATTTGAAATTAGAATTTTGACACTTTAATTGATTTAGTATGACAACTAAACTTCATCCATGAATGTGAAGCATAAATATAATGTGAGGGTGAATTTTTAGTATTTGTTGGAAACATATCATTTTATAATAAATATTAAAAAATAATGAATTTTAGTTATAAGGAAAAATTATACTTTTAATTTTTTATAATTCTTAATTATATAATATTTCTATAAATTCATACTATGTATGTAATTGGAATTAGTTTTACTATAATATTGATTAAAAAAGCATACAAAACAATATGATATTTTTATTTTAGAATAAAACCCGCATTGTCGTCCCATCTACAGGATTCAATTTCAATTAATTTCTGACACTTATGTAATTGAAATTTAAAAAAAGTGATTACATATTCGAAATCATCATAATTTATAATATCTAATAATAAAAAAGAAATTCTTATTTCAAAATATTACAAGAGTGACACTCCTCTCCACTATAAAATTCCACTACTCCCCATTATTCACACCTCTCAAAAAAAATAGGATCAGAAAATATACTAAAAAATTTCTTCCCAAAATCCCTCCCCTATAACATGAAGCCTCACTTTGGATAGAAATCCTTCTAAGGAAGCCCTTTGGTTTAAACAAAAAGAAGTTACCTGATTTTTAAGGTAACGTTTTCAAACAATCTATTTTCATTCATTTAACACTCCACACATCCAATTACTTTTAAATTATTATTATATCATGAAACATGTATCCCCAATATTATGTGAAATTTCTTTATTAAGAGTTATACATACACTAACACACACTTCTATTTAACGGGTAACAAACAAACTATTTACATGTACGACGCACTACCGCCTCACGAAACGACGATTTTTCATTTTTCATATTACCTTCAATAATGGAAGACATTATGATGGGAAATATATTTATATATGATATATATGATATTTATTATGTCTTTATACTTCTTTAATAATTTTTTAACTAATACCTTTAATAAATTCCATTTTTATGTTAATACGATAAAATCGTTTGAGTAAGTGTGGAATACTGCCCCCTCGAAGGGATGTGGTTCATTCACATATCCATGGAACATATTAAAGATAATTTAAATAAACATATATAAAATATATTACATTAGTTGGGTATTTTAATTATAATATTCAAATTTATCATTTATATTTCATTCTTTTAAATACACCAATGAAATTAATGTAGTGTTCATGAATACGTACGACCTATCGTCTCCATGAACGGTGCACTTCATTCCTTATCTCAAAATATTATGGACTATTAGAAATAAATATGTATTTAATATATAATATAATTAATTCATGGTTAAATTCTTGAGACGATAAAATCATAATATATGTAATAGGAGTAGTAATTAACAAGTTAAAAGTTACTCAAGAAAATGAGCAATTAACAGCCGAAATAGTGAAATTAATGAATATTTGTTAAAAAATGGGTAATTGTATATTATAAGATGATAATATATAGTATTATAAACAATATTATGGTTAGTATATTAGTTAGTAACATATTTTAAACAACTATATAGGAGGATAAATACCGCACAACAAAAAGGAAGGATAAGGTAAGTAATTATTATCGTACTTTTATATCTATGAGGCATACCCCATATACACAAATTAATTAATTTATGAAGAACTTCACATTTTGAAACATTATATCATGAATCCTTTTTCTTCATGGCATGAAAAACATTCCTTCATAGGAATTATTATTTAAATGTTTCATGTGGCATTGGACACTTTTAGATGTTTAATTATTATTTTACAAAAAAATTCTCTCAATGATTATATTTTAAATGTCACTTCCTTGTGTGTTTATTAACCTTCTCCTCACCACTAAACATATTTTTTTTACAAATAAACTTTTAGGAGAAGTGGGAAACCACATTAAATATAACAAAATACCACTACATACTTAAAGAACTTGAAAATTGATTTAAAACAAGACTGAGATTATTTGAATTAGAAACTCTATATAATTACCAATGAAGTGTACTTACCTGGATATCTAGTTCCTCACTAATAATAAATTTAATGTGATAAGCCATTATCTCTATTATATATATAAATCGCTTCAAGTTTATTTTATATTCATTGAATCCTCAAGCTAGTATTTGGTAATGGTTATTTATCCATGCCTCTTGAACCTCATTGGTATCAACTCACAACCTTATTTCGTAAATTCTTGAGACCTTCTCCCTTCAGGCGTTGAACCAGACAACTTTTTTCATGTAAATATTCCTTATAATTTATGATGATCTCGAAGAAGCCCTGTTTTTCATCTTATATTATTCATGTTTTCCCACTTTGTTCTCCACTTTCACGATTTTTACTAACCACTTTATTGTATATCAGGATAGGTTCCAAACTCACTAATTTAGAAGTTGATAAATTAGCTACATCTGTTCCTATTATATATTTATCAGACTTACCTGAAGATCTGGTAACAATTGTTTTATAGAGGTTCGAGAAATATTTATGGGGACTAGCCTTCGTACCTCCTATTTGAATTAAAAAATTCACAGATTTGAGGTTTTTTATTCGTCATTTCTCAATTTGGATCAAATATTCATATCCTCATTGGGGTCATTCTCATACTATATTTCTTATTGAGAGGCACTATCTTTGTCACTCATCTCAGAATCTTCAACAGATTTTGATTCACCCCGTTTCTTGTTTTTGTAATCACATTCTTCGACCCTTCATGATTGGTATATCCTTTCTCACTTATAGCCAAAATTATAAATTGGTTATGAATATTAAGAGGGCATTATTCATCCTACTTTTTAGAAGACAACGATTCCTTATAATTTCATTCATTCTAATAAGAAATATCCTAAACTAGGGAAGGTCAGCTCAGTGTTGGTGACCTCATCTCTTTAGTCTCACAACTAATATCAATAATTGGTTCCTGTTCATATCAATCTACCCATGTAAAAAGCTATGCATTCAAAATACTGGGAGAAATCCCCAAACCAGTCCCCAGATGCTTGAAAATATCAGTGACCTTTGACTCATCAGTTATGAGTCTATCAGTATTAGATGACTTATCACATATTTCATACTTGTAAATCAATGAGCCGTTATCCACCTTTTTACCATGAATATCTTCCCCCATATGATCCCCTGAGTCTGCTTCAACCTTCTATTGTAGAGAAATACCCAAATATTTCACAACATCTGCAAACGAAGTAGATATGTTTGATATGTCTTCTAGGCCACATATAACCCTTGATCCTCTCATAAGACAGATTTGGTAAATCTTTTTCACTGGAAATTACATTGAATATCTATATTCTCACACAATGGATTTTATTATTGCATAAATGGTATATCATTTTACATATAGTGTTCACTTTGATAGTTTTTTATTAACTAGAGAATTATTTATAAATACGAACCTTCTATTCAATGCGGATACATTTTGATAAGGCACAATATTCACGAATATGACGAATGCTTTGGGTTGGTATGATAAGGGTGGGGCTTTATTATAGATATCCCCTCAATGCATCGATAGTCTCATGAAAAAAATCATTTGGCCAAATTAGATGGGTGATATGTAGTAAACTGTCTTGATAAAGGTCTTGATGGTAAAGATAACATGTACCTAGGAAACATGGAATCTAATAATTAAGCATTTCCATCATTTACATTCATTTATTATTCATCCATGAGATTTTTCATTGATATATCTTGGGATACAATTTATTCACATTTTGTTGATTTAGATGGATTGAGTTTCAATTTCTTACATTTCTATATTCATATTTCCTTATCTAGTTATTTGAATGGATTGAGTTATAAGTTATTTACCTTTTAATGTTAATTTATTCCTATTGATTCATTATTTATCTTGATTTACTTACCCTAACTGATCATTTGAGGTCACCCTTATTATGTTTCCTTTAATTAGGATATGAAGTATAAATATTTGAATAAGTATTCAAGGATGGAATTTATTTTATTTTATTATGTATCATATTTATATTTTTTATTTCCCAATGTACTATATGTATCACGTATGTAATCTTGATTTCGAATAATACTAAATTGATAGGTTGTTTTGGATTTGATTCCTTGTAATCACGGAGATTTAAAATAATGCACTAGATTCGTGTTTTTTGGTCAGTACTTTACAGTTGGTATCAAAGGAAGTTTAGCAGAAAACATGGAAACTTGATTTAGAAAACTTTGATTTGGGACCAAAACCATAAGGAAAAAATTGAGGATATGTATGCAAGGACATACTATAATTTTGGTAAGGTAGTGATTATGTTTTTATTCCTTGAAATATGTCCTTATCTAGATACTACAGTTGGACATTGTTCTGGAAGAGATGTACCTAGGGGTAACAACTTTGAAATGGTTTTCTTGGCCTAACATGGGGTAAACTGGTACATGACAATGATCCTTAATACATACTTGGATTGAAACTCTTGGGAGGATATTATTAGGATAATTAACACTATCTTTACCTACCGTTATGAAGGATCTAAATTTAAACATTCCCTCAATGTAACCAAAGCTATGATTTAAGATGAATTTATGTTGAGTGTTATACTATATTTTAAATTAATGATTTTATGACTGAATCTGGTTTATGCCATTTTTTTAGAAATGGAACCTCGAAGGATGAATTAAATTAATTCTTGTGGAAAATTTTGTGATTTCCTTACTGAGTAAACCAATATAGCTTGTATTGGAATGCAGAGAATTATTGAAATATTGTAGTAATTTAATTAAGTCAGGATAAATTACCTTTCCTGAATAAAGAAACCTATTCCACAGAGAGAATCTCCAATTCTAGATCAATTTATATAAAATAATCCCCCATCATTTAGTGGTACCACTAATCAAATTTTAGCTTTCCAATGGATTAAGTCACTAGAGAAAACATTCATGTCCTTACGATGTAGTGAAATGGAAAATGTTACACTTGCTATCAATTGTCTCCAAGGTGACACTGATTGGTGGTGGTCCCTGATCCAGAATACTAAGGAGGAAGAGGAAATTGAACTCATGTAATGGAGAACATTTAATGATATTTTCTTTAATAAATACTTCCCTTGTCATCAAAAAACTGAGATGGATAGAAATTTCGTTATCTTAAAGAAAAAGGAAGAATATCATGTCAAATATTATAATGATACTTATAAAAGGTTATCTAGGTATTATATATATTATATATGCAACCTGGAGGCAAAAATTGACCAATTATTTTATGGTCTTAAGCCAAATATTAAAAGGGAACTAGTTTCCTAAATTTTTTTAATCATACATAAAAATGGTATTTTGTTCCATCAAAAAAGAGAAAAAATTATTATGATCCAATGAATTAAAAGGAATCCCAGAGAAGAAGAGGTATTATGAGGACCAATAAAATGGAAATGCATCATACAAAGAATATTCATATTAAAAAATTCCCATTATGTGCTAACTGTGGAAAGAATCACCTGGGGAAATTATTGATCGGAATAGGAGTTTGTTATAAATTTGGAGAAAGAGGTCACCATGTTAATGAATTCAAGGGGAATAATGAATACACTAATATTTAGTGTTATAACTACAATGATATGGGGAAATATGCAAATGGTTTCCCTAATAATCAAGGGAATGTAACATAGAAGAGGACAAGGGGATTTGGAAAATTCTACGCGATCACTAAAACAGGTGTATAATTTCAAAATAATACAGTATTTGGAAAATTAATCCCATATTCACATTTATCCAATGCCTTATTTGATTCCAGATTATCACACTCTTTTATATCTACCAAGTTTTCTATGAAAATCAGACAGTTACCATTTTATTTAATAAGGGATTTTTCAATCAAAACTCCTACGAGAAGTATCATTGCAACAAAGATGAGTAAGTTAGTCCGTATTTTAAAATATAAACATGCCTTATCTTTTATCCTTATAATCATATATATGGTTGAACTGGATACACTACTTGGTAAGTAATAGCTCTGAAAATATGATGCAATGATTTACTACAAGAGGAAGGAAATTACTTTCTGTGATGAAGATATAGAATCCCCCATATTTAGAGAAAAATATTCTTCACCTGTTTGTTATTTAGATCCACACACACTAGCTCTACTGAATAAGAAAATTAGTGAAGAAGAGTAAACAATACCTAGTGATGATTAAGGTAATAATCAAATCGTGGATGTACTTATCATACATGAATACATTGATGTCTTTCTTGAGTAATTACCTGGACATTCCCCAGAGCATGAAGCTCAATTTTTTGATGATTTAATCACTGATACATGGCCAATATCAAATACATCCTATAGAATATCCACTATGTAATTAGAGCAATTGATGAAAGAACAAGAGGATTTGGGTAGTAAGAGATTTATTTTTCCAAATGATTCATTGTGGGGAGGCCATATCTTCTTTGTTATAAAGAACGGTGGATCCATGAGGTTGTGCATAGATTATTGGTAAATCAATGCCATTACAATAAATAACATTTATCCTCTACCTCAATTTGATGACTTGTTAGAAAAAATTCATGGAGCCCAATATTTTTGAAATATTAATATTCATTCATGGTAACACCAACTATGAGTGAAAAAGGAAGAAATTCTGAAGAAAACATCTCAAATGAGGTATAGACATTATTAGTTTACAATAATTCCATTTGGATTGAAAAATGAACCATTTATTTTTGTGGAATTAATTAATAGAGTATTCAAAGAATATCTTGATGATTTTTTTGTTATATTCATTGATGATATTATAGTGTATTCTAAAATCTAGTAGGAACATGAGAGTCACTTGTGGATCATTCTTAAGAATCGTTGAAGGGATGATAAATACAGGAAATTTTGAAAGTGTGATTTTTGGACTCATGAAGTCTTATTTCATGTCCATATTGTCTCTAAGGATTGAATATCAATTGACCCTACAATGAAAAAATAATTTAGAGAATGCCCTACACTAACAAACATAATTGAGGCATACCGTTTCATTGTTTTGACAAGTTACCATAGATAATTCATTCAAATTTTTTCCCAATTTTCTAACCTATTAACCATACTCACATGTAAAGGGTTTATATTATTCTAGAAATATCAATGTGAATAATTCTTTTATGAACTAAAAATAAGATTATTCAATGCTTCTATTTTGACCCTACCATCTGGGAGCGATGGATTTGACATATATAGTGATGCATTAAAGTAGGGACTTTATTGTGTCTTAATGAAAAATGATAAATATAATGAATATACATCACAGAAATTAAATACTCATAAATAGAACTAAGAGGATATAATATTCAAATTGAAAATATAGAGACATTATCTATATAGTGAATGATTTTAGATATACATAGATCACAAGGGATTGAAATACATCTTCCAAATAAGGAGGTCAACACAGGACACAGGCGATGGCTCACGATATTCAATGATTATGATTTCTCTACACACTACCATCCTGGGAAAGTGAATAAGGTTGAATATGCTTTGAGTAAGAAGGATTAGGGATTTATAACCCAAATTAGGATTGATAAGGATCGTATGTTCATGGATCTAGTAAATATGTATATGTGAATTTATAAGGAAGGGGATACATCAATCATTTTCCAGAGGATTGAAAAAAAATCTTTATTAGAGATGAAAAATAATTCTTAATATGATGATGAGGTCTTCTAGAAGAAAATAAATTCTCTAAACAATAGAAAATTATCATAATTTTTTTGTGAAGATGGTGTGCTAAAATTTGGAATGAGGCTTTATGTTCCATCTATAGCTGAGCTAAAACGACAATTTTTGGATGATGATCATATCTTGAGTTTCTCTAGACACCTTGGTAGTACAAATATATATAAGGACATTAAGGAACACTTTTTTGGATAACCTGATCTAGGAAATTAAAAATTACGTGTCCATATGTTTGGTTTTTCAAAAAGGGAATGCTATAAGGAAGAATCCTAAAGAATTCCTTCCACCTCTTCCTATTCCTATGTGGAAATGGGACAAAATTACTATGGACTTTGTCACATGACTTCGAAGACTACTAGAATGAATGATTCAATATGGGTTATTAATTATTACCTATCCAAATTTGTACATTTACTCACTATAAGAGAATACATACTCTTGAGTTCCTCACAAGGCTCCATATTAAAGAAGTTGTAAACTTCATAGATCACCTTTGTCAATTGTCTCTGATCGAAACCCCCACTTTAAATAAAAATTATAAGAGAGTCTTTAGAAGGATATAAACACTGATATTAAATTGTGAAATACCTAACATCATTAAATTGATGGATAGTATGAAAGAAAAATTCAAACAATTAAAGTCATTTTGAGATAATTCTCACTTGGATTTTAAGTAAAGTAGAATCAGAACTTACCCTGGTAGAGTTTCCCTATAAAAATAGTCTCCAGTAAAGTATTCAAATGGAACTGTATAAATCATTATATGTCTAGAGACGACATAATCCAAATTGTTGGGATCATGTTGGTGAAAGTAAACTTGTAGGCCAAGAACTTGTAGAATATATGAAGACAATTGTAATGTCAATATAAGCTCATATTAAATCCCCTCAATGTAAGAAAAAGAGCGATGCCATTAATCGAATGAAATATTTAGACTTCCAAGTTAGAGATCATGTTTTCTAGAGATTATCTCCCTGGAGGGGCATTATCAAATTTTGTATGAATAGAAAATAGAGTCTTAGGTACATCATACCCTTTGTAATTTTTGAAAGGGACGAAGTCTTTTCATATCATTTAGAATTGATGCAAAATCTCTCAAAGGAACATGATGTGTTCCATATATCTCTAATAAAGAAGTACATGGCTGAACCAACACATGTGCTCACCTATGATGAAATTGAATTGGATGCATACCTTTCATATTGAGAATAATCTATCAAAATTCTTGACACTAGAGAGAAAGCATTGAGTAAGCAGGTGGCTTGTCAAGTAGAAGTTCTCTTGAGAAATCAAAAAACAGAACAAGCAATGTGGGAACATGAGGATTTTATGATGGAGAAATACCCACATCATTTTTAAGGTAATAAAAATAAAATTTAGTGTTCTAAATTTATTTAGTGGGGAATAATGTATCTTTCAATACTTTACTATATTGTCATTTACATTTTTTTGATATATTGGTAACAAACACAACAACCAATTTAAACAAAAAATTATTTAGTCAGGTTTTTTCATAGTCAGTTAAATTCTAACACTTCAGTGAGTTTATATTATAAATTTATATATTATATATCCATCCAAATATTTTGAAACTCATGTCAAATATTTATTATAGGAATAATAAAAGAACAAACCCAATATTACTAACAACATACTATATTTTTATAAATGTAGTTTTGCAGAAATTTAATGGTGAACCAATTTTAAATGTGAATTATGATAGTTTAATTGATTGAATTTTTAGAAACAAGAATCATACATGAAATTGAATCATAAAAATTCTTTTACGGTGAATTTTTAATATTTTATGGAAACATATCATTTTTTAATAAATAGTTAAAATACTTAATTGTAGTTCAAAAATATTTTTTCATTTAATTTATTTATAAGGATAAATTTTAATTTTATTTTATTTTAAAGAATAATTATGTAATAATTTGTTCAATTAATATAATTTTGTAATTGGAATTAGTTTTATTATGAAAATGGTTATAAAAAAATTGCAAACTTTCATACGTTTTTACTTAAAAAGAAAACCCGCATTATCATCCCATCTGTGGTGTTAAATTTAAATTAATTTTCTCCACTAATATAATTAGAATTTTGAAAAATGGAATACAAATTTTTAGTAATAATAATTTATAATATATAATAATACGAACTTTTTTTAAAAAAAAATATTATTTAAAGTGATTAAAATAATTACAATGATTAAGGTTAAATTAAGATTAATAATGGAAAAAACCGTAACCTTATGGACCAAAACGACCTATACACTTGTACAATAGATATTTTATGGACATAATTATACCCTATACTCTATTGGATCTAAATTTTACGATTATTGGATCAACATGGAACATGAAAAACTTGGTAAGAATTCATTTGTTAAAATATTACAAGAGTGCCACTCCTCCTCTACAATAAATGGCCACCACTTCTCCCCATTACTGACACAAATCAAATCAATTATTTTCATCCAATATATACCAAAATATAATCACAAAATCAACCCAATTGTACTTGATTCCTCACATTTTTGTAAATCATTCCAAGGAGTCCCTTCGTTATAAACCAAAAGGAGTTACCTGATTTTTAAGGCAACATTTTCCAAAGATCATTTTTCTTTCATTTACTTCTCCACTCATTAAATATTTTTAAATCATGATTATATGGAAAAATAAAAAACCTAAATATAATTTTATTATGTTTTATTATTTTTTACACCTACAATAGCACACACTTCTTTCTAATTGGCATCAAACAAACTATTTACGTGTACGACGAACTACTACCTCATGGAATGATGGCTTTTCATTTTTTATTTTACCGCCTATAAAGGATGAATTATGATGTAATATATATTTATATATATGATATAAATGATATTTATTATGTATATATAATTTTAATGACTTTTATAATACATAAAGTTAATACTTCTCATTTTGTGATAATACGATAACAACGTTTAAGGATGTGCAGACTACCTCCCCCTCAAAGCATTGTGATTCCTTAAAACTATACATAGAATATATTAATGATAATTTTAATAAAAATATATTAAATATATTACATAAATTTGTTAATATAATTATAATATACATATGTATTATTTACTTTTAATTATTTTAAATACAACAATGAAATAAAAGAATCATTCATGCGAATGTACGACTTACCGTATCCCTCAACGGTGCACTTCATTTATTATCTCCAAATATTATGGAATATTATAAATAAATATTTAATGAATATTTAAGATAATTATGTAATGGTTTAAATTTTTGATATTATTAAATCATTTTCTAAGTAATAGGAATAACAAGTAATTAGTTAATACTTACTCAAGAAAACTAGGCAACTCACACCAAAAATAGTGAAATTAATGAAAGTTTGTTAACAAAATGGGTAATGGGGTATTATAAGAAGTTAATATATAATATTATAAAAATGAGCATGGTTATGAAATTATTTGGTAAAATATTTTAAACCATTATTCCAGAGTTAAAAAACCCCACAACAAAAAGGAAGTATAAGGTAAGGGATTCTTTTCTTACTTTTCTTTCCGAGAGGCATATACAATATACACCACTTACATCCTTTTTTTAGTACTTACCCTTTTGATACATTATACCATCAATCCTTTTTATTAATGGTATGAATATTTTTCCCTCATGGGAATTATGATTCAAATGTTTCATGTGGTATGGGTCACTTTGATATGTTTAAATATTATTTTCCTAAAAATGTTTTTTATGATTATCTTTGAAATCAAACTTACTTTTGTGTTTTTAACCTTATATTTGAAATAATAACTTTATTTTAGTAAATTTTCATTTTGAATTAAACTAAATATAAATATTTGCATTCAATGGATATTATTATTACCTAACCATATATCATTTTACATATGGTGTTCACTTTTATAGTTATATAATTAACTAGGGAATTATTGATAAATCTATATTTTCAATTAAATATGGATACATTTTAATACGAAACATTGTTCATGGAATAAAGTAATTATTCTGATTGGTATGAAACATGTGGGTACTAGTTATATATAGCCCCTAGATTCATCGATAATCTCATTAGATGAATAATTCAGCCAAATCAGATGGGTTTTTACCTGATTTGTAGTAAACTATCTTGTGAATGGTCTTGATGTTAAAGGTACCATATACGTAGGAAACATTGAATCCAATAATTAAGTATTTACCTTATTTATATTCACTTATTATTCATCCATGAGAATATTTTTTGACATATATTTGGACACATTTTATTCGTAGTTCATTTATTTAGATATCATGAGTTTTAGCTTCTTAGCTTTCCATATTGATATTTCATTATCTACTTATTTTAATGGAATGTGTTATCAATTTTTACCTTTTTATATAATTTATTCATATTGATACATTATTACTCCCTCTTTTCTTACCCTTAATATGCATTTGAGATCACACTTATTATGTTTCCTCTCCCCAAGTTATGATGTATAAATCTTCAAGTAAGCGTTCAACGTTGAAATTTATTTCATTTTAATATGAATCATATTTGTATTTTATATTTCCCAATGTATTATGAGTATCATGTATGTAATATAGGTTTCCAAGATAGCTAAACTGACCAGCCCTTTCGGATTTTATTCCTTGTAATCATGTCAATGTAATAAAATAATTCACCTGCTCTGAGTTTTTGGGTAGGGGTGTTACAAGCCCTTTTTAGAACTTTTCCAATGTGCACATACAAGTTCACCCCAACATGCACCTGGGTTCATTCCTATAACCTATCTTGTGTAATTATAACTGCTTAACCAATGGATGAAATTGACTTATTTTATATTTTCTGATATTTTTAATTAATTATGTTCATATATATATCTGTAAATTTTTTTAATCATTTATTTATATATTTTTATAATAAAATTTAAATACATTTATAAATATATATATGTGTGTGTATGATATATATATACTTTTTTTAATATATTATTTATTAATATTAATTTACATATATTATAATAGAAATATAAATATACATCTCTTTATTAATAGCCACACACACACACATATATATAATCACTAGATATTCATTTGTATATGTATATATATAATAATATAATTTTATAATGTAAAAAGGTAAGATATTTCTTTAAATAAAAAGCCTAATAATTAAATCCATATGACTTATATAATTATTTTTAAATACACTATATAATATATGTCTAAATTTTATACATTAAATTTATATTTATATGTCCATATGTTTAAATGTATTTTTATACATATTTACATAAAAATTTATATTTAGATATATTTTTTGTAATGTATTTATAAATATTTACTATAAATATGTTTATATATTATATTAAATTATAATTATATATTTATAAAAATACATTTGTAAAGGATGAATTTACACAATATTGATATACACACACATATGCATATATTTACACACACACGTACACATTTATATTTCATACGTACACTTAAAAAAATTTACATATATTTGTTTTGTAATATATATTTGAGAATAATTTTTTTATGGGAACACAAATATTTATACATATACATTACTCTTATAGTAATGTATATACATATTAATGTTTTCTTATAAGGTAAATAAAAGGGATACTTTTTTATTTTATATATAAGGAATAAGAAATATTTTTTTTCATATGTTTTATATATTTTAAAATACAATTTTATGTAAATATGTTTAAATATGTATTCATACAACTGATTGATTTTTTGTAAATATAAGAAAATATAGATATATTAAATTATTAATAAAAATAAAAAATGGAAATTGATAAATATTCAAAACCAAAATTTTGATTTGAATATCAGTATTGAGAATAAATTTAATATCCAATGAAAAAGGACTAGTCTATCCTCTTAAATGAATTTCAAATCCCATCAAATATTAAAAAAATTAGGATATTTCAACTAAAATATCATTTTTAGAGGCCTTATATGCATTTTTTACCTTTAAAATTGCAACACTCCAACCTACGTGTCACTCAATCGGTGCTTTGGGTTGATGAACCACCTAGAATTAGGAATTCCACCCCATAGTCCAAACACTTAAGACTATAATTGATGGTATGTTGGGGGATAGTTGGGAGAGTATAACATATGGTGATAATAATAATAATAATAATAATAATAATAATTCCAATAATAACAACTACATTGTGAAACCAGTCAACAAATCCTAGTAGATGAAATATGAAACAACAGTAGTATTTTTTTTTTAAAATTACAATAAATACCAAATAATATATCTATGTCAAGATAGTAAAACATAAGAATGAAAGATCGATCATGGGTCGAGAGTATAAGTATATAGGAAAACCCTTAAAGAAACACCAACATAATGAAAGGGAACCACCTAGTTCATTTGAAAAAAAATCTTGCCATTAATCCCGTTCACCTCAACACGTCTCATCTCAGTACGGTCTAGACCACGAGCCTAATCCATTTCCTAGATTCAAGGCCATATTTTTTTCATGTGTCCCGAGGGGATCATGCAGTGTGTGAGTATTACCTCCACAGGCAACCACAAATTTTTGTTTGTCTTACACCCATACATATACCTGTGTTTGAAAAAAAATAAGTAAGAAAAATCTACTCACATAGAAATTTAACTAGATTATCTAAATCTTAACAACCATAAGGAAGGGTTTACCAGCTTTAGCCAATGTTGGAGTGGAATAGTAAATCCATGGTTATTCATACCAGAATAACCCTAAATATCTTTATATTACCATGCCACACAAAATAATGTTCTAACCGTTACCCCATATAAAACCTAATGGGTGAATAATACATCCCATCAACATGCCCATAAATACAAAACAAGACCACTTGACTACCATTTATTACAACACAGAAATCTTGGGAGCCTTACTTACCAAGGCATGATAATATCTATCCTTCCATAGTTTTAGACCATCGGCCCCAATTTCATGGTGAGCCTTATCCCCCCATCTGATGGAATCAAAAACTATCACATGTGGGTTTATATAGTGAGAACCTCCACCATTATGATGGTCATAACCATCCCCTATGACATTATGTTTATGGAGGCCAGCACCAACATCTAGTGGTCAAAACCACCTTATTGGGCTCATATCCCATGTTCACATGACCCCAGCATTTATATAAACCAAAAATAGTTATCAGAAATCACCAAAAACCCAATACACACCACCTATGATCCTCCATCACCATATCCAGACCACATCACCCCAACTTTGGTAGTCTTCATCACCATTCGCCTCAACCTGATGAACCACATTGTGCTAATTTTGGTGGTAAATATCAACAAATATCTCATAGTCCTGGCCTGAAACATTTCCATGTAACCAACAAAGCCATATGATCAAATTAAATAAATTACATAACCAGAAAATCCTACCGAACTACTGTAAAATATCATTTCACTCTTTTAATGCTACATAATGCTCAAACATACATTATCTCACATGCCACTACTCCTCAAAATCACCTAGGAATAATTGATAAATAAATAATATAAAAATTATCACACTTTAAAACGCCTATTCATTCACAACCATTCCCACTTATCACAGATCCCATAAACAAATAAATAAATTAGGATAAACCTTGGAACCACCTACCTTATTCTTAGGAATATTTTCTTATTTTATGTTGAACTTTATTGTGAGACAAAATGACATAAAATAAAGAATCAAATAAATTACCTGGAAATTGGGAATATTATCTCACATGGAAATAGAATTCAAAAATAGTGAGAAAAATTAAAAAAGGAAGCAGGAGGAATCAAATAATCACACTAGATATCCAATGCTATGAACGACTCTTGAATCAAGAACTATATAAATGATATCCAATGAATCCTAAATGGGATAAGAGGAGGAGATCCATTAGTGAGATATTGTGTAGAATTTGGGAAATACATGTTAAGTTTAATGGTTAATGAGGTAGGAGTAATATTTTAATTTCATCCTTTATAAAATGAGTGAATTATTTTATTTCAAGGATAGACTAACAGTTCACTAACCATGTGGCTCAAACTACCCATGTTTCACACCCTCACACAATTTATGCACATTATTATGGAAACCATTATCTAACCATTCACTTAGAAATTCCTCACCCCATCCCCCACATAGGATTGGCACATAATTAGACCAACCATGTGCAAGCAATGTGGTTTATCTATGTAGTTTTATTGATGCTCCATCCATGACTGTGTGGATTTAGGTGCATGTATTGACATGTCACATGACACCCCTTATAAAATAGACAATCTAGGTTCATGGTTATCACTAACAGTATGCTCACTATGCCCCTCACCCTATCCTTCCCAAAATTCATAACTTTGGGCCCCAAATGATAGAAAAATTAGCCATTAATTATCCAGTGTTAGCCTTTTTATATAGAAAAAGTGCTTTTTATAGTGATGCATCATAGTAGGTCCCTATTGTTTCTTGATGCAAGATGATCATGTAATTGAATATCCTTCACATCAATTGAAACAACATGAGTATAATTACCTATAAATGATATTGATCAATCCTGGGGGGGGGGGTGGGGTGCTTTAATAATTTGGAGGCATATTTTATATGTGGTAAAATATGAAATATATACTAACCACCAAGGATTAAAGCATATATTTACAATGAAGGAGTACCAAATGTGGAAAATAAAATTATTGGAACTGATAAAGGATCATGATTTCATGAATCACTATCATCTAGTTAAATGAAATAAATTGAATCATTTAGTGAAAAAGATAGTGCATCATTAAATATTCTACATTTGGAATATGATCCATTGGGTAATTATTTAATAAATGATATACTAGAACTTTTTTTATATAGTTTCTCCATCTCTTTTAGTTTAGGTGTCATTATAGTCATCATTTTTAGAAATAATAAAGCATTATGTCTTGGAAGATCATGGATGGAATGATTTTATAGAGTTAGTTAAGTAGATCAATTTTCTTAGATCTAACAATGAAAAAGAACGCATTCTAATATTTTGAAATTGGTTTTGAGTGCTATGTGATTCCCAATTGAAAAGGGAATCAATGACTGATGCTCATAGATCTATATTTTTTAATTATCTCAATAACACTAAGATACATATATACTTTGATTAATATTATTGGTGACATTGAATATTGAATGATATTTATATTTTTTCAAAGAAATTTTTGACTTACCAATAGGTTAAAGCTGAGTGATAACTACCTAAAGGGATGCTTTAGCCTTTTTAGTGCCTCAATTGAAGTCCTAGAATATATCAAGGGATTTTGTGATTGGATTACCGAATAAATCTTAAGATAATAATGTGATTTGGGTTATTATTGATTGAGTGACTAAATATGGTAATTTTCATACTATTTGAGATAATATATTTTTGGATCAGATTTATAGTAATCATGTTAAATATACCACAATTTTTCATGGAGTCCTTCTCTCTATTGTATTCGATCATTATCCCAAATTTATCTTTAATTTTTATAATGCACTTCAACAGTCATTAGGTAATGAACTAAAATTCATTATAGCTTTCCATCCTCAATTTGATGGATATTAGGAGACATAAATTAACTCTTTGGATGATATTCAATGATATTTACCATTATATCATAATGTAAGTTGCAATAAAAAATTTCATATGTTGAATATTATTAAAATAATAGTTTTTTTTCTAGAATACAGATGACACATTTAGAGGAATTATATGGAAAACAGTTTTGAACTCTAGTTTGTTAGGATTAAGTTAGTGAAAGTAATTTTTTGACACTAGAGATATACAAGAAATATTTGATATGGTAAATATGACTAAGAATCAATGAGGGTAGCTTAGAAAAGGAAACAATGTTATGAAGATAACAAGAGAAATTTCCTTTAATTTAAGGTTGATGATCATGTTTTTTTTCAAAATACCTCTATAAAAATTTGTTGTACATTTTGGTAAAAATAAAAACCTAAGTCCACAGTTTATTAGATGGTATGAGATTTTAGAAAAAGTAGGATTAGTTTCTTACCAGGTTCCCTTACCTTAAAGTTTTTATTAGGTACCTGATTTGTTTGATGATTAATTTATTAAGAAATTTGTACCTAATGCAACTAATTTTTTGAGACCAAAGGTGATATAATTGGAAGGTAAAATTTCATAAAAATAAAATTTGGTTCAGATATTAGATTTCATAGAGTAGGTGCTATGGAATAAGGTGATTCACTAGGTTAATGTTTTATGTAATCATCACCTGATTGAGGAAGAAACATGAGAATTAGAAAGGATAGGAGGGAAAAATACCCTCACTTTTTAAATAATGAATGAAATTTTGAGGAAACAATTTACTAAATGGGGAAGAATGTAAAAACCTAGTCAATCCTTGTAATTAATTAATCTTATTATTTTTATGCAATTATTTTATGGATTATTATAAATCCTAGTTATTTAAATAATTTTATAAATTTTTTAGTTAAAATAAAAAATTTTATTCAACTAAATCGTTTTTCCATGTATTATATTATTGCATTTCAATGTTAAATTTTTAAATATTAGAATTTGAATATTATAAAAATTATTTATTTACAATATTCAATATATATATTTATTAGTGAGATTTTTTTATGGTTTTTCAAAAAATTTCTTTCTTTTGGTGAATAATGAAATTATTCATTTTTATAAAAGTATTTGTAACAACCGGAGTTTTTAAAAGATACAACTATGTTCAATAGAATTTCAGCTATGCAACACCGAACCTAAAAACATTTATTATTAATTGATGTACATTTTTTCCTTTCAATTAAATTGTAGGGAATGTGTAGGATTAACTATTTTATCAAATATGTGTGTGTGTGTGTGTGTGTATTATAATTATATTGTTAAATTCAGGGTAACTAATTAATCAATTTTCAAAACTAATTTTTGTTCTTTAAAATATTTATTTCTCCCAAAATAATATTTTATTTATTTTTATGAAACAAATATATTATAATTAGTCGCTAGAAAATTTAGAAAATTTATCTATTAAAAAAACAAATTTTTGGAATATATATATAAAATTATCTTATGATGGAAATTTCATATTTTTCAGAAAATATATATTTTTCTGTGAATTCTGAAAAATATCATATTTATGTAAAATTGTCATTTTTTTGATAAAATAATTAATTTAAAAGTAAAATTATTATTTAAATTTTATTTAATGGTGACATTAGTATTATTTGGTCCTTTTTAATTCTATTAATTACATTTAAATCATCTTTATACAATGTTTTTTTATAATTTTATTTTTTATGATTAAAAAGTAATTTTCCTAAAAACTGTTTTAAATTACACAATTCTTCTCCATTTTGAAAAATTAAAATTAAATCTAATGGAAAATTATATAAATGAAATTTTTTTATTATATATATATACATCATTAAGATATCAAACACATATATTGAATAATAATAGTTATATAGTGAAAGAAAAATCACATTTTCCTTAAAAAATGCATTTTTCAGAAAACTACTTCCCACCGTGCTGGTGTGTTTTATGTAAAATTATATATTTCTTCATATTTGAATTGATTTTTTGTAAAAATAATTCAATATTTGGAACCATCACAATTAATATTAGTTAGTTAATGAATCTTAATTTTGGAACAATATGAATAGTAATAGTAATAAATATTTATTACCATGGTAAAATGAAAATAAGTCAATTAAGGGTAAAAATAATTTAACGAAGACTAAAAACAAATTAAACCAATAGTATGTGTATTTTTATTTCATTTTATTTAAATTTTCATTATATATTTTTTACTTTATAAATTATTAAGTAATTAGTTTGATAAAAATTATATTTTTATAAGATAAAACAAAAATTGTATTTTTGAGTAATATGAAATTTCAATTAAGAAATTTATTTTGAGGAACTAATGAATTTTTGAAATAAAATTTTTTTCAGTAAATTTGTTTTTATTAAATCATTTTTGGGATATATAATTCATTATATTATTTATATGTTTTCAAATGTAATTCTATAATGATTTGAAAACTATTATTGTCAAAAAACCCAACATTCCTTAATAAATGCCAATTAATATTTTAAAACTAAAAAAAAAATATTTATAAAATTATTTGGATAAAATTAATTTTTTTTGGAATCATAATGTTGTAATTATCCAACAACGATTTTTTCATAATTTTTCAAGCCAATCGAATTTTCAGGTTAAATTAATGACCGTATAATTATACGGCGTGTATTATGACATCATATTTTCCCAAAATGACGTAATAAATAAAATTAATTGTATTGAAGAACAAATATATTTTTTAACTTTAACATAATTTGTTTTTTAGTTTATTTTATTAATTTTATAAAGACTTTATAAATCCTTCCAAACCTATACTATATTTTAAGGTTTTAAAATCATTTGTTTAAGGACATGACTCCCTTCCCCTCCAGCAAGAGTATTATTTTATTAAGTTATTCAATTATATGTACAAAATAATTAAAACACCCATATTTGGATAAACGATAGAAAAAAACTGTGATAGGGTTCACAGTTTTGGTTATTTTATTATATTGAGTCCAAAACCTATGTTTGAGAAATGATAAATAATTTCGCACTCATTTCCTATATAAACCCATCCAAGCTCTCATTTATATGTAGTGAAAAACCATTGATCATTTCCCAAATATTACCTACATTCTCTAGAGTCATCCTAAGGTTCCCCATGCTCTCAAAAGGCTCCTCCATAGCTTTTGGAATCACCCCCTCAAGGTATGGCACCCATCTCCTATTTTCAATTCAACCATCTTCTACATTTTATAACTTTTTTCCTATTCCTAATAAATGGATATGTTCTTCCATATCCCAATTAATATAATATTTATTTATAAATTAATGGATACCCATTTAAATCTCATTAATACCTCCCATGAGCCTTTATGTACACCTGTTACATGCTGAAATATAGTAAGGGATCATTTCCTTCTCTACTTTATTTATGTTTATTAATTATCTGATTGTTTTTATTTCCAATTCCTAATATTAGGATATGTCTTCACATTACCCTTTTAATTTCAATATTATTTCCAAATAATAATATAACCCTTTTTCTCTCATCAACCAATTTTAGGAGTCTTCACGTAACACCGTTATGCTGTTAAAATTTAACCATGATTTTCCTTGCCATGAAATTATATTGAAAATACCCATACCCATTTCCTATGAAGTGTGTTAAACTTTATGAATTATAATTATTTATTAAAAACATAAATATATTTATTAGCCACTATTTTATCATGGAATAAACTATGATTTTGAATGAATCCATGTTTTATGATATGCGGGGAACACATAAGCATGAGAATGAAATGAAAGTGATGGGTGTGGCCGAAATTATTTTCCATTCCAATTCATTGTGTAATATTTTAGTCTCATGATAAATCATTAAGCAGATTAGGTAGTGAACCTAATCCATAATAGTAATTTCTAAATCATGATGTCTTGGAAGTCATACTTGACGTATGTTTATGATACCATATTATATGTTTTTTCGACATTGAACATGTTTCCCTTTATGATTATCATTCTATATTAGGCCTCGTTGTAAATGTTTATGATTATATCCCCTTTTATGCATCATTAATAAGACTATTATGTACCATAGATTACGTTCTTCATGTTATGTCATGTTTATTCCATTACTTGGATTTTTAGATCAACCTTTTGTTTTGTATTTTCCCAGGTTATCCCATACAGTTTTATGTACGATCATATTAAGGAAGGTTTCACTAATATTGATGTATTTATTATATTAAGTTTTTATATAATGTACCTAATTCCCAAATAAACTATACCTATCAATCTTATGGATTTTATTATGTAAAATCTTATGTAATAAATAATGAATTAATGTCTAATAATGTTAAGAGTTTTAATAGTTTGTATCAAAGGAAAAGTTTGGTTATTTTAGGGATAAGGATAATAAAACTCTAGAAAAACCCTTAGCTATATTAATAAACATAATAAGAAATACATAAATTTTTGTAATGTATAGAGTAAGTTGTTTATCATGAAAATAAATCCGTATCTGGAAACTACAACTGGATATGGCTCTTCTATAGATGTTCCTAGGAGTAAAATCCAAAAACACCGCATTGAGCTAGACTTGATCGGGAACTAGTGTGTGAAAACATGCCATGTTGCACACTTGGTTTGGACCTCCCTAGGAATATATTATGATAAATTCACAATCTAGTTATATTCCATTATTAAGGGTAATAAAATAACTATAAAAGAATTTTTTAAGAAATATATCTTGGATAACATAGATTGAAACCTAGAAATTCATATGTAAAGGAAATACATGTCATTTATAAGTTATACCTTTAATGTATTTGGATTATAATTTATCTGTTTAATAGTTTATAACTACACATAATTTTATTTATTTATTTTATTCAATGGGTAGAAATAAGAGGAATAGATAATTATTATTTGGGTGATTATGTGATCATTATGAGTTTATTCTAGCACTTTAGGTATAAAAAACATTCATAGTGAGTTATAATCATTTGGAGAAAAATATATACTATAGTGGAAATTAATTAAACTATTAAGGATTGTATATTTCCTTATATATTTAGTCTTGATGATAATGTATTTCTGTAACTATATAAAAATAATCTTGAAATAAAAGTATTGTCTTAATATGATTAGTTTTGATGAATTGATGGTCTTCTAGCTGATTTTATATTTTGGTTTTGTGATAATTGACTTTATCATGACTATCTTCTATGTTTCACTAAATTATTTAATTGGTGTTAGTTTTCTCTTCCATGTTTGTGTATTCACTTCCAAATGGTGTTCTCTTAATAGGAATCCTAGTTGTGTGATGACCTTCATACTTCCCTGTCTCTCTTTTCAAGAGGATCTTTTATTAACCCTTTTTATGATGTGGTTTTCAATAAGGGTATTTTAAAGTGTTTATTTCAGGGATCAATTTTAAATTTTGAGGGAAATTTTTTTTATAGGGGGAACACTTTAAAGCCATGGGGTTTTAAAAGAGAAAACTAAGTTTGATAGGATATGTGAAAGACAACATAGAACCTAAATAAACAATAATTATTTAAATATTAACATTTTATCCTTTTTTTAAATTTTATCTAAATGAGTATGATTATCTAATATATGAAATACATAAATTTCCTAATTATATTTATATATTATTCGTAAATAATCAATCAATGTTTTGTAATGAATTTTTTTCTTTAAAATTCATTTTCTTCATAAATGTATTTTATTTTTTTTAAAAAATTATATTATAATTAGTTTATAGAACATTTAAAAAATTTATTAAAGAAAAATAACTACATTTTTTGTATCAACATATAAAAAATTAACTTAGGGTGAAAATTTTGTATTTTTCAGAAAATATATATTTTTTAGCAAATAGTGAAAAATTCCATTTTTATGTAAAATTGTCAATTATTTAAATAAATTAAGTAATTTAAAAGTAAAATTATTATTTTAAGTTGTTTTAGAGGTAAAATAATTATTATTTGTCTATATTTATTCTATTAATTACTTTTAAAACAACATTATACAAGATTTTAGTATAAGTTCATTTTTTAGGATTTAAGACCAATTTTTTTTCATCTGAAAAATGTTTCAAAATGAACAATACAAGTCAATTATAATTAATTTAAAATAACACTTAATTTGAAATAATATAAATTAATTAGTTAGATTATATATATAATTATTAAATTAAACTCAAATAATTATTATTAATAGTTATATAGTGAGAGAAAAACCATCTTTTCTTTAAAAAAATGTATTTTGCGGAAGACTAATATTTTGAACTATATGAATTGTAACTGTAGTAAATACTTATTATCATGGTAAAAAAATTTGTTAATTAAGGGAAATAATAATTTAAAAAAGACTTTAAACAATGTAATATTATGTATATGAAAAATTTATATTTCCATCTCATTACAATTATGATCATATTTATTTTTTTACTTTGTAAATGATTAAGAAATTAGTTTTATAAAAAAAATATTAGGATAAGATAAAACAAAAATTGTATTTTTGAGTTAAATAAAATTTCAATAAATATATTTATTTTGATAAATTAATAAATTTTTGAGATAAATTATTTTTTAATAAAATATTATTGAAAAATTATGATTGATAAATTTATTTGACAATTTAATTTTTATGATGTCTAATGTAATCATATAATGGTTAAAAAATTGTTATTGTCAAAAAGACCAGAATTCCTCAATAAATAATGATTATTATTTTAAAAATAAAAATAAAAATATTTATAAAATCATTTAGACAAAATTCATAATATTTTAAGAATAATAACATAAAAACTATCCAATAGTGAATTTTTCATAATTTTCTGAGATAATAGAATTATTAGGTAAGAATTAAATATGATATAAATATACGGCACATACTATGACATCGTAATGAACCAAAATGATGTAATAAAAACAATAAATGGTATCCACAAAAATATATTTTTTCTTTTTAAAATAATTTTTTTTTACTTGATTTACTTTATAAAGCCTTTCTGTATCCTCCAAAACCTATAATATATTTTAAGGTTTTAAAATAATTTATTTTAGGAAACTACTCACTTCCACATCAGTAAGGGTATTATTTCATTAATTTTGACTCTTAAAATTATAAAATGTAAAACACCAACCCTATTTTTAATATATCATGTGAGAAATAATGGGAAGGCTTGTGGTTTTGGATATTTTAATATATAGAGTCCAAAAACTATGTTTGATAAATGATAAAGAATTCCCCAGTCATTTCCTATAAAAACACACAAAAGATGAAATTTATCTTCAATAAAAAACCATGTAAAAAATCCTTACATTTACATCAACTCTCTAAATTCCTACCAAGGTGTCCCCATTATCTCAAAAAGCTCCTTGTAAGAATTTGGAATTAAACTCTCATGGTAAGGGACCTCACTCTCCAATTTTAAACCGAGGAATCTTTTAATTTTATGCCTTTTTATCCAATTCCTAACATATTTATATATTCTAACATATCCAAAATACTGTGAATTTTATGTATATATTATGAGATACACCTTTTACCATCACTAATCTCTTCCTTGATCCTTTATGTAAACCCGTTACCATGCCAAAATTTAATAAGGGATCATTTCAATGTCTTTTTATTAAAGTTTCATCATTATTAAATGCCTCATATTTCCTATTAATAACTTTGGGATATGTATTTCCATGTACCTATCAATTTAAATTTAATTTAAAAATGATTATAATACCCTCAATCACTCATAAAACCATTTTATGAATCTTTAAGAAGCGTCATTATATTGCAGAAATTTATCCATGATTTTCCATGCCAAGGAATTGTGCAGTGAATACATGTACTCATTTACTATCAATAATGTTCAAATTTTTTGACCTGTAATTATTTATTTTGGAAAAAAACATTATTTATTCCTAACACTTTTTCTATGGAATAAAATATGATTATGAATTAATCCTTGTTATATGATCTATGTAGTGCACTTGTGCATGAGAATAAAAACAATGTAACGGGTGTGTCAAGAATTTTATAGCCCTAAAATGAATTGGGTAAGGTTTTAGTATCATGAGACATCATGAAAAGGATTTGGGAGTGAATATAATCGATCATAGGACTTTATACATCATGATTTCTCGGCTGTTATCCTTGACATATGTTTATCGTGCAATGTTTTATTTTGTTACCACAATTCCCATGTTTCTCTTTATGACTATCATGCTATATCATGAATTATGATTAATTTTATTTATTTTTAACCATTTATTCAGAATTAATATTCATATTTTATACCATGTATTACTTTCTTCATTTAATTCAATTTTTATCCCCTTAATTGGCTTTATAGATCCCCCCTTTCTTATATGTTTTAGCAGGTTATCCCATACAATTTTAAGTATGAGCATGTTAAGGAATATTTCAATCAATATGATGTATTTCCTATTTTAATTTGTTATGTAATGTACCTAATTCCAAAATACACTATACTTATAGATCTTTGGAGTTTTATTACATGTAATCATATGTAATAAATCATGAATTAATGTGCAATAAAGAGAAGGGTTGTCATAACTGTCATTTTTTTTTCAAGAATTTTAAAACCACCTTTCTATTTTAGATTAATTATAAATTAAAATTAGTCCCCTTTGACTTAAAATTATCCAATTATTAATTTTTAAATTATACTTTATTTATGTAAAAATTTATTTTAAGTCTTAAATGCGTATGTTTTTAAAAAACATTTTTTATTGCGATTTGTATTCTTATATAACAAAAAATTTCTCCCAATTATAAAAATTGAAAATTAAAAAAAGGATTCAATATTTTTAATTAAGAGTTTAAAAATTTATTAATGAGTTCAATTTTGTTTTTTTGTCATAATGTATAGTTACGATGGTAAAAATTTGTTACCATTGTAAAGGGAAAAACTTGTTGATTATAGTACAAACTAACAAATAAAGTGAAAAAATATTATCTTAATTCTTATCATATAAGAGTTTTTACATACTTAACAACTTAAATTTTTAATTTTAGTTATTTAGTTCCAATTTGGAATGATAAATATATTTATAATATTTTAAAGTGAAGGATATTTACATGTGTTCCACTACCGTGGCTTATAAAAGGGAACCTTATTCCACACTTATTCAAAAAATTTGAGAACTCTATCTCAAACAATACGTACCAAAATCCATTCCTATCTTATTTAACCATGACTTAAAGGTCTTTTTAACTAAAAAATACCATCCTAATAAGTCTTAATGTGTAATTCGAAAAAAATTTACTTAAGAAGAGGTATAACTCTTAACCATGTTATTTTGTGTTTATTTTTTGTTTTACCCCATTAAAACCTATCAAAACCATTATTATGTAATAAAATATTTATCACCAATATATGTAAATATTATTATTTTTATGCTAAAACTATGGTTTATCTCTTTTTATATCTTATGGATAATTTAATCATCACACATGCACATGTGTAAACTACCACCTCTATGAAATGATGTTTTTTGTTTTTTTCATCACCGCCTCTCATGGATGGATATAGTTATTCATTAAATTAATATAATTTATATTTATGAAATAATTATGATTATATAAATTTATTATATTACACACCTTATTAACTTTCCATCCATTAGAGAATGATAATGTCATTCGTTCGTGAGTGCGGACTACCACCTCTAAAAATAGATGTGGTTTGTTTTTCATTTCCAATATACATGGCTAGTCATAAGGTTATATATAATGAATAAATATAAAAATTATAACAATGTTATTATTTAGTAAAATTTAAATATTATATACTTTATTTCTTTTCCACCGAGTTGTAAAATGAAAATGTTGTTTAAGAATATGTACGAAATATTGCCTCTATGAAATAATGTGCTTCATTTTTCATGACTGCCTTAATAAGATAGTTATAAATATATATTTACCATATAATTTTTGAGATAATAGGTTAAATACCTTGTTAGGGGGTTATTTTCATATGGAAAATTAAAAACAAATTCCTGTGGACCTTATTTTATTTTTAATAAAAACTCTCATCTATGTCCTTCCCTTAAAAAATGAATAAATTGAAATTAGAACATGCACACATACACATAAATATTACTTGTTTCACCATACATGGGATACATCCAAAGAATATAAAAATGTAACATTTTGATATAACAAATCCACTAAAGTGATAATATATTATAATTCCCAGTGAAGACTCAATATCCCCCTGAGTATACTACCTTTCAAACATTGAAAGATGATTTATCTCTCTACAGATGTGAATACATAACTTCTTCATAAGATTATTTCAAGGACCTGAATCACCATAAAATTGTTTTGCATATATATATTTGTGCTATATGAATTTGTTTTTTTCACTTGATAGATAAAATATAATTTTCTATATATTGTTTTCTTTTTTAAAACCCTTTCTTGAACGGTACTTATTGACTTGAATGTTGCTTTAATACCTTTGAAAAAAATCCATGCATTGCACTATGAAAGTGACCTATAAGTTGCCTTTGATTCACATATTATAGAAAAATCAAGAAAAAACTTTCCATTGTGAGCTATAGTGGACAAACAACTGACACCCCCCATGAACTCAACTTCCTTCCTGAACTAAACTCCCTTTGTGAACTCAACTCCTTCACAAACAACTTTTATACGTAGCTGAATTTATTTAGTGATAATGCTCTATAATGATATTTTCTCACATAGAATGAAGTGATGTGTTTTCCTTTTATATTGATAATAAAAAATGAAAGACCCACTAATAACAATTACACATAATCCCTTTTGTTAATCATCCTTCAACATGTAATTCACATGTTATGACATTCACATAGCACTTCAATTCCTTTGTAGTGGTGATATAATTATTATCTTTCACAAATCGAGTGTACCATTTTTGTGACAAAAAAATGACCACCTATCTATCACAAATAATAAAACCCTTTTGTAAACATTCTATGTTATTTAGAAAAACATTATGTTAACTCAATACCTTTTCTAAATTTCCTTTAACCCAAACATATCATATAGTTTTCAAGATCCCTTTATAGTCACCATATACTTTCTTTATGATTTGTGATCAGCCACAAACCTCCTTAAAAGTGTTTCATAGTAACTATTTGGCCCATGAACTTTTATATATTGGAATTATCCCTTTTAAAACGAATTATCTCTGAAATAGCATTCCCAAATTTTTTGAAAACACAAGGAAATTATGCCACCTTCAAAACGCCTTCTTGGGAAAAAAACCTTTGAGATATTTTTCAATTTTATTTTTCAAGAAACACATTCAACACAAAAATATTGACACACCACTGAGTATTATTTTCACAATATATTAATATAATTATTATAAGATGTATAATATTTTATAGGTAATAGAACAATAACCCCTTTGATAATGGTCAACACATCACTATTATTTTTAGGTTATTAATAGAAGAAACCCAAATCATCTAATGAAAAATTGACCATTTGAGTAACTTAATTATATATGGTGATGAATAAAACTAAATGGAAAATGGTAATGGAATGAAAATGAAATATTTTAATAAGAAATTAAATGACCAAAATATTTTTTATTGTTGAGGAGTTAGAGAATGTATAATGTTTTATGGGACTTATGGTATGTAATGTTTCTTTGTAAACATGTTTTAAATTATTAATTTATCTTAATTTTCCTCCATTTACACTTTTTCACTAATGTTATTCTATATAATAAAACGAATGATTATGTTTATTTTATATTTCCCATGAAAATATGTACAAATTTTTTAAAATGAATCATATTTAAAATTTCATTATGAATCCTTCTAAAATTCATTAAAAAAGTTTAAAAATAATATTTTTTAATGTTTACCACATGATCTAACTTTACTGCGATTATAAACTTTATTCATTATCAATCTTAATTTAAAATGTTTTTTCAATGAAAATTGTATTCCATCTCTTTTGGAAACCAAACCATTATTTTATGTTTTTATTTTCTAATTATATATTTATTTTGGTACCCTAGGGCTCATAACAATTGACCACAAAAATATTCACTTATCATTTATTGAGTCGAACTATGTCAAGTATTTGTTTACCTAAATCTGACCAACAGTTCATTTAAAATCATTAGTTAAGAATATAAAAGTTTGGAATACCTATTATTAATTCATCCTGGCCACCGTGGTTTTTTAATAACACCATTGCACACAATATAATCTATATTTACATAACCAACATCAACCAAAACTATAGATTAGGCCTCCCAGATATTTCAGGTCACAACCTGACCTGTTGGGGCTTGGGACCCAACTATACGAAGCCCACTACACACACACACATCCAATACTATACAATGTTTAAATGTAAAACATCTTAATCCAATTCATGATTACATCTATAATACCAAAATTTGGGTATGATAATAACATAATAAAATGGATAAAGGGGAAAAATAAAATCCCACCAAAAAAAAAATTAAAACATACTCAAAAGGTTGGGGATAGTATCAAAAGTTACCACATAGAAAAAAACTTTGTTTTTATGGACCAAAATAAGCTCCACCTACTCTATGTCCCCAGAGGAAATCATGAAAATGGTAATAATATTTTTAAGACATGACACGTTTAGGAAGAACCCATGTATAGTTGAGTATAACAATACTTTGTAGGATACCTTTAAAACACTAAAAACAATGAGTCGAGAGATGTAAGACCATAAGAATATAAAAATAAATGAAAAACAAAGATATACTTAGGAAGGACATTGCACCTCCAGGCGGTCTCCACAAAATATCTAGCCATATGATTCTACTCAAAGCTACTAGGCAATGCACATTTAAGGAGAACCCACTCCATAGGCCATGAAATAACTAGATACACTCATCCATATGTTTATAATCATTGGTCCCCACCATAGAAAACTCATTACTCTCTAAATATCTCAATACATGGATAGAGGATCATATCCAGGCCCCCAAAGGGACCCCACAAACATAATCTAGATCAAATTGCTATATTGGGGGGGGTCATATTCCAACGATACGATGAACCCAACTGAAATGACCTTCTATATGGGGGTTGAAATCCGTCAATAATGATTTCTTGCTAATCCCATAAACCACACCTAGGTTATAATAATAAATTATATAGGTTTACACTCTAGTCTCACTTGGGGACACCAAAAATTGTATATGAGACTAATCCTGTAGAGGGGATCACAATCAAAAGATGTTAATACATTTCCACATTGTATCCTCAAGGGGATGGAACAAGGGAACACACTCAACCAATCTTGGTCTAAATTGAAGATTATAAGGGTACAAAACACCCTCAAAGGTGATATATGGAATTTACTAAGTGTAAATAACTTGTCTAGAAAACCCCAAGTGTTCCTGTGTGATTCCATCTCACATGACATGTAGAGCTCCAAATACATAGAATGTAAGGTTACACGACATGTAGAGGTAAACACATTTCCCATGTCATATTTTCATGCTCATGTACTTCTGGCCAAACTCGTGTACCAACCCATGTACACCTGGTCGTTCCTATGTAAATGCAGCCCTACTGATGTACATGGCTCTTCTAGTGTATTCTTACCATGTTTCTGTACCTCATTACAGTCATGCAAGTGTACCCTTTGAGAACACACTGAGCCTCTAGAATGGTTCACATAGTGTATGATAGGTTTCACATGGAATGTGATATTTTATTCTTCAAGGAAACCCTATGGCCACAGCCAGGACCCCACATGGCTAGTGATCCAGGATGACACGCCGTGTAACCAAAGATATTATATAACACTAGTGTTATTCTATATATAATTTTCCATGGTTTAGTCACTTTTATTTCAGCCATTAATTGCATATATGAAGTCATTTAACCCACCCATCTCTAGGGATATGAATTCGGGCTTCAAATTCTCATGGAAAATCTACCGTCGTGCCACGTCGTCACCATCACCTGTCAAACTAGGAAGAATGTTAACTTTCAATTGATTAAATATACCTACAATCAACATATATAATCTTTTCTCATCTATTGTACTCTTGACCATGAACTACACCCAAAATATTTAGCTATTTCACTAAAGAATGGTTGTGCGATGATCATACACTCAGTATTTGTTGAACTGTGATCCAAATAATTTGTCTATGATGAACATGAGAAGAAATGGGAGAGAAATACATAAACCAAAAACAATAGGAATGAACCATTTCATTTTGTTTTCATTTAAAAAATTTTCCATTTTAAATAATTCCATGAATGGAGAGAGAATAATTAACAAACTAATAAATCTGTCATAAATAAATCAATAATCAATACACGAATCAATTCTTCTTCACAGAATTGATCTATTTTCTACTCAGATAAAATAATGGGATGTAATCACATAAATTAAAGATCATACCTTGAGTTTAGATCTATCACTGATGAATAAAATTCTTACGTTGTCATTACTGGTGAGATCTATGAAGTCTGTTGGCGTCTGATCCTCGATATAATCTAGATTTAGTATCAACTACCAATGATCCTAAAATAACTCCTCTCTAACAACTCTTATCAATCCCTATGATTTTAAACTAATCTTTGGGATTATTCATATCAATGTTTTAATATAGGATACTAGGCAACTATGAAAAAATAAAGAAATAAAGAAATTAAAATAATTTATTTTATTATTTTCCTTTGTGATAACACTTTATTGAAACTCTTGGTGCATCAAAAGACATTTTCACGCCTAGTGTAAATACAATGCTTTAAATAAATTCTAGCAACATATTTCTAATTTTGGCCACCATTTTAGAGTTATAAAATTATTTCATGAATACCGCACATGTGTGGAATTAATATTTTAAATATTTTTCAAATATCAATGCTGCGGTCATTGAACCTCAAAATCTCACATCATCTCGTGTCCTAAATATGAAAATAATCCATATAATATTCTAAAGTAATATATAAAAAAACTAGGGTCATTACATTCTCTCCACCTTAGGGATTTTCATCCTAAAAAGAGAATAACCTACACATAGAGATTGGATTACTGATCTCACATGTTGGTCTCCCTCTCCTAGGTGCTCTCTTTAATATTACCATGTTTCCACTCGACAAACACTAACGAATATTTCACCTATGAAGGATCCTCTCCCACTTATCCCTGATCTCCACTGGGTACTCAGCGAAAGTAGGCCCACCTTCAATTTCATTCTCACCCTAGACAATAACATGTGATGAGCTGTGCATATGCATCCTCAGCTGCGATGCATGGAAGATTTCATGCACCCAGTCTAACTATGAAAATAGAGATAAGTGATAGGTCACCTAAAAAACTCTAAAAATTATCTAGAAAAGGGACAATTAATCTTGGATATATCTTGAAATCATGGATAAATCTCTATTATCGAGGTCCATATGAGACCCTAATGATGACACGGTCTCCCTCCTCAATCTCCAAAGGCCTTCATCATCTTTCTGTATAAGAATTAAAATGGATCCATGTAGTCCTAATATACTATGGGATGATCTTAACCATCTCTATAGTAGGTCATACAATCTATGGGACCATGAGTAATGATTGGTTTGGATCATTCCAACTGATTGGTGACTTGTAGGGTCTCCCCTAAAAGGCCTCGAATGGAGGCATAATGATAGTGGAATGGTATATATTGTTGTATGAATACTCCTACAATGGTTTTTGATCCTCTCAAATATGTCTATAATCCAAAATGAAATCATGAATCATGTCCTCCCAGACCTAAATGGTCTTATTAGTTTTTCGATCAGTCTTAGGTGAAACACTATGCTCAAATGCAACTTATTCCCAGAAAACACTAACAATATTCTCTATAATCATGATATGAAGAGTTAATAATGGTGTGAAAAAATTTCTGAGGGAACTCCATGGAGCCTAACTATCTCCTTCACATACAAGTATCCAAATATCTATACTGAACTATGCAATGAAATAGGTAGGAATGGGGTTGACTTGGTGAGTCCGTCTAAAATCACCCAGATCGAATCAGGTTATCTGTGAAAATTTGGTAACCCCATCATGAAGTCCATGGATATCCCATACCATTTCCACTATTGAACCTAAAGGGGTTGAGCTAAGCCTTATGGAACCTAATGAAAAGTGAGGCATCAAGATACCAACTCTGCATCTCATCTGAACAATCCTGTCCACCCAAGCTGATAGCGAAGGTCCTGGTTTATCTTCTCCAACACATGGACGGATTGATAAAGGGGATGTATGAAACTCCATCATCACCTCCCCCCACAATGTCACTAGAAACATTATCTATCCTAAAAAATGGATAACATTTTCTCCATCTTCACAAAATCCATTAGGATCATGTTCAACAGATATCTATGTATGGAAGGTCTCATAGTCGGTATCTTCATGAGAAGCTTGAATAACACATTGTAAAAGAGGTGGGAAAACAACCATCAAATGAAGATATGAAGCCCCATCCTTATTCAATAAAGACAATTATAATAAGGATAACCACTCAAAATCTAGAGACAAAATTGAGAACAAGATATCCTAATGAGAGTGTCTACGACTACATTTCCCTTTCTACGAGTATAGGGAATCGTAATGTCATAGTCTTGGTGGAACTATAACCACCATCTTCGAATCAAGATAAAACCCTTCTGATAAAAGTTATACATGAGAAACTTGTTGTCAGAGTATATAATAAACCACTCACCCATAAGTTAGCATCAACACATCTTTAGGGTGAATACTACCACTACTTACTCAAGATCATGGGTAATGTATTTCTATTCAAACGGTCTCAACTTTCTAGACCCGAATACAATGAATACCAACCACTACATAATAACACAACCCAGTATGTCCCCTAAGGAATCATAGAACACTACACACTCAACACCTTCCATGGAAAATATCAAGATGGGGGGTGCTCTTTATCCTCTTCAGAAAATCTTAAAAACACTAATATCACTTTTACAAACAAATTAAAGGCTTCCCCTTTTGGGTATAAAATTTCAAAGGTGTTGAAACTATTCAGAAATTGGGTACAAGACTTTTATAGTACCCAACTAACCCAAGGAAACTCAACACCTCGGTAACACTATCGGTTGGATCCCAAGGCAGCATTGCCTCTTCCTTCCCTGGATCCAATGCCACTCCCACCTTTGAGATGACATGTCTCAAGATGTGGACCTCTAAAATCCAACACTAATAATTTGAGAGATTACCATAATGTTGGTTCCCTCGAAGTGTTCCCATGACCATCCTCAAGTGTCTTGTGTGATCCTCCTCAGATACAAAGTACACTAGGATATTATCAATGAAGATCGGCACACACCAATATAAGAAAGGATAAAATAAATAGTTCATTAATCCCATGACCACTGATATGGCCTTTTTTATACTGAATGGAATCAATAATTACTCACAGTGATAATAGTAACAACTGAATTTCATATTCAATATATTCTCATTCCGTACTCCCAACTTGTGATTACCTAATCTAAGGTCAATATTTGATAATTATCACTTCCCAATCAACTAATCAAGGAGGTTATTGATACTTGTTAGTGGATATTTATTCTTCATGGTCACGTAGTTCTAGAACTGATAATAAACACATAACCTCAATCACCCATCTACCTACATAGAGAACAACACTATGGATACCTAGGGGGAATCACGGGCCTCAAGTACCACTTCTTATGAAAGTCTGTTAATTTCACTCTTAACAAAAGAATCTATTGGGATTAATACAATTTAATAATATAGATATCAAGGACATCCCAATTTACATGTTAATGAATATGTATAACTCTCAGTGGGGAGGTATGCCTGACATGTTTTCCAGAAAGACATCATTATATTCCGCCACCACCACATGGAACTGGTTGCCCACATCATCCACTATTCAAGGATTAATGTTAGTTAATTGGTGAGTAATCACCTACACTCTCCTATGTTTGAGGCCATCATTCTATTCCAGGGTTTCCTATTAATCCAAAATGTATATCCTCATCCCATCACCATGAACACACCACATCCTTTTCCAAAAACAGTCAATCTAGTCATGAACTATAGATACCTATTACGTACCAAATATTGAATCATAAGGCCAGATCACTGTTAAAAAGTTATCCCATAAGTAGCTCTCACCTCCAAGAATCATATCTCACTATTTATTGAAGTGAAAAATTACTAAGTAACCTCATTTAAGAGTCTCCTAGTGTAAGGTTTGAGCCAATGTCCTAACTAGAATCTATAGCTCTTAAACCATAGAAGTTGAAAAAAGGAATGAATCCCACTTGTGTGTTTCAATAATTTACCTAAGGTATAAAAATAGAAATAACACATATTATTTATTTCTATAGTCTTGATATCATAGAATTCCATAGCTTGTAACTATCCTCATCCCTAACCAATAGCTCTCTGAGTCTGGCACAGACCACCTTGGGGTGGGGGTAGTAATAGGTCAAACCTTTGACCACCTTCTGCTACTCTACTTTTCCCTATTCCATATATTCCTCCACACATACCTCCTTTATCTTATTTATATCTTAGTCTAGGATGTCCCTCAACCATTTCTCGATCATATTTACAACAATTCAAATAATCTTATGGAATAGGTCCCCGATTATCATAGAGAAACATAACACCCCCTTAGCTATCTCAGCCCATCATGAGATCCCTTTACCATTGATACACTATCCTAGGATTTTCTCTTGATGTTTTTGACAAGCTCAGAACCCTATGAGTACCATCGACTACAATCAGCTGAGGTCTCATCTTTTGGGTTTCTACTATGAACACCCACTACTATCATCTACCTATACAAGAATTTCTCCACTTCTAAAGTCTGCTCAATAACTCCATAAAAGGCGGGAATGAAAAGTGATATCACTAAAGACTTGATATATCAACGTAAGTCCTATTTAATGGTTCAAGACCTGAAGATCGAATTTTGCAATATTTCCATATAATACCCTGAGGGATCAATACATATCTATAAATGTTATTACATTGTAATAATTCCCTATTGTAGATAAATAATCATCTACATGTGCACTTATCAAAAGGTGGAAAGATAAAACTTCCCCTTGAATACATGTTCATATTCTAATCAGGAGAGATCTGTTTCATTGAAAAATTGGACCACTAGACTCCACCATCACCCATAGGATCTACAATTATGACTCACCTTGAGGAATTCCATATGATCTTCTAGTGTTCTCACAATGTGGAAAAATTTAGTGACTTCCCTAGCCTGTCCTCAGCCACCTGTGGGTAAAGATCACCCCAATCCTTTTGGGATGCTACCTCTAGAACTCATGCAGTGCACTCAGCCTACATGCTTCCTCCACCAGTAATTCCATCACCAACTAATTATCAATGGGTGATGGTATAGATGGTAAACCACCAATAGGTCTTATCTCCTATACCGAAGCCTTATTACTTAGTGGATTAACTGAATGATCATGTAGGGGAATAATAGATGGTTGTCCTTGTAGAGGCATCCTCAAATAAACAAGATATACCATGGTAAGTGATTATATCTGGGGAGATGATAGAAGAAGTATATGGAAACCTAAACAAATCATATATTATTCATATTCCAATTATTCCCCAATACCTAGTTTATTCATGTAATGAGTCTATGAGAAGGTTTCTAGAGTACTGCTAAATGGATGTGTTATCTACTGCCCCAAAACTGGGGTCCCATTCCTGAAAGAAGAATATGAAATACATTAACATTGTTTCCAAAAATCCCAAACCTATCCTATAGACTCCAGTCATAATATAGAACATACCCCTTATGATACCAATCAGTCATGACCCGACATACCGGGACCCAAGCTACAACAACTCCAGGCCCACATCCAATTGGCCATTGACATGAGACTATTATTGATTAGGAATATCCAGGACATGAGAGACATTAACCTAATTCACCGATACACTTACACACATATCCAAGCCCATATAAGGATGAAATTTAAAACATCTGAAACTAATGCATGAATACATATATAATCCCACAGTCGAAGAACCCAATAGTGTACTGAAAGTGATGAAGGGGCCAAATAAAAGCCCAACAAAAAATTGTTGAAAGTATAACCTTCTAAGAAGGAGGTAACTAATATTAAAATAAACCACACTAAAAATAACCTGATCATTCCAAACCAAACTATGATTGACCTTCTCCATGTACTCCCAAAAGATTGTCAAAAGGTCCATCATTGACATAAGACACAACATGTGTGGGCAGATCCCATGTTGAGGTGAATATAAGAATACCCAGTACGAGACCTCAAAAAAAACTAAATACAAATCATCAAGAGTATTAAACTAATAAAATTAATATAACAGTCAATTAAAAACCAAAATTTACTCAAGAAGGACACCACACCTCTAGGTGGTCTAAAACAAACTTCTAGCTATATGATTCTGCTCAAATCTCTTAGTAAATGTTCATTATGAGAGATCCCACTCTACAAGAAATTCTATAAAAGAGGCACTAATCCAATAGGACATGATCATGGAGACCAAACCTAGAAAACTCAATGGTCTTGGATGATCTCATTATCTATAGAGGGGATTGCAGCTAGAACCGCTGGGGGATAAAACAAACCTGCTCTGGATCAACCCACTATATAGGGGGTCATATTCTAATGATACAATGAAATGTACTGAAATAGAATACAAGATGGGGGTAAAATCTATGTTCAAGGTGGTCCTGCTGATTCTATCAAACCAACCTAGTGTATAACAAATAATGTTAGAGGATCTCACATTGGTCTCACAGAGGGACACCACAAATTCAATCTGAGAATGATCCGACGTAGGGGATCAAAATCCAGAAATGTGGATGTAGTGATGCACTATACCCTTGTCGGAATTGACCAAGGTAACACATAGAATGAATAATGGTGCATAACGAAGAAACCAAGTGATATAAACATGCTAAAATGTGGTACAAGGCTTGTACTAGGGGTACAAGGCATGTTTGGCAAACCCCGTGTCTAGTTGTGTGCTTCTATCCCACACGACACAAATATATACAAACACAAAGATTTTAAGTAAGGATAAAAGATATGTAGAGGCCTAAAAATATCCTTCTCATGACACATATCCATGTACGTGTAGATATGGTCATTCCCATGTACCAACACGTGTAAACCTAGCAATGCCTAGCGAAACCTAGTCGTGTTTAAGTACAAGTCACTGCCCTTGTACTATGACAGTGTCTTAATACTAAGGCCTAATCATTACCATTTATCCTATATGATAATTGAAGATCTTAAAATATCTTTCACATGAAATTTGATAGGTTCCACACAATGTGTGATATTTTATTCTCCACAGAAACCCTAGAGTCATATCCAGGAAAACAAATGGCATGTGATTCCAGATGAAATGCTGTAAAACACAAAAAATTCCAAAACACATGGGTCCTTCTCTATGTCATCATCCACATTAACACAATCGAGATTCCATATATAAATCATGGATATGATGTAATCCAAACCTACCATTGTTGGAGATCAAAATCTAGGCTTTGAATCCTCTTAGAAAATTCACTATTGATCCATGTCATGACCACCACACCTCAAACTAGCTAGAATAGGAATCTTTAGTATTTATGATATACCTTTGATCATCCACCATCATTTAAACTCCAAAATAATACACTCTTTCAAAAAACACACTATGGTATTGATTTTTTGTGCCAAATAATAGTAATCTAAAAATCAAATACAAACTATTCATTGAATTGGGTGTCAAATAATATTCATGCATTGAATGTGTGAAGAAATGGAAGAGAAATACATGAACCCGAAACATTTGGTAAGAAACTCATCCTTTTTTATTTTTTTCCTCAGCCTATTGTAAATTAATTATATTAATAATGTAGGAACAATAATCAAACAAATAAATCTATTATAAATTAGTCAATTACCGATGTAGAAATCAATGATTTTTCATGGAATTGATTGACGTTCGACATGGGTAAAAGAAGGAATGAAATAATATAAATAAAAATTCTTACCTGGAGTTTGGATCTATCAATGATAGAGAATGGTCCTAACTTTCTTACATTGGATATATCTAGGAACTCCAGCCGCACACATTCCTCGATATGATGTTTATTCAATGTTATCTTCCAATGATCCTCCAATAGCTCATCTCCAACAACTAATCTTAAACCATAGGTTTTTTATTAACCCTAGATATTAGGCATATCCTTGTTTAAATAATAGATTCTAGGTTTTTAAGTTCAAATAATGAACTAAATAAATTAAATTAATTTTTTATTTTCACCCCCGATAAATAATTACTAAAATTCATGGTGCCAATAATGATTCTGTCACACCTAGGGTAAATCCCATGCTCTAAACTTAATGACTACCTTATATTTATAATTCAAGCCTCCATTGGGTTGTTATTAATTTTTTAGGAAAACTACTTGAACATGATATTAATATTTTTAATATTTTTCAAATATCAATTTTGGGATCATTGGGCCTTAGAATCTAATGTCTTTTTAGCACTTGGATATAAAAATAATCCATATAACATTCTGATGTAATTCATGAATAAACTACAGTTGTTAAATTGATCATCAAAATTTCTAACCTTTCTAGGTTCAAAATAAACACATCAATTCTCTTATATCACATAGAATTCCCAAATAAAAATAAATATACCTTCAAAACACAATTATAAGGGTCAACTAATTACATCGATCTAAGGAATTCCAACAATCAACAAACAAATACAGGATCGCTGGTCCCAAGTCAATTATCTGAAGGAAGAATAAATTTTAATTCATATATAGAGTTAACTAGTTTATTATTCATAAGTTTTTATTATCATGAAACATATAGGAAATAAATAAAAGTATCTTGGAATCAAAATAAACTTTCTCCCCCCATAATTTCCATTTCCAATAAGAATAGTTTTTAATTAACATGCATATTTCATAAAGTTATATCATGAATTCATCTTTACATAGTAAAATATATTTCTGTAATATCTCATTATCTTACTAATAGGTATGAATTTAATCTTATAATGGTTTTCCTTTTCATTATTTAGGAAAGGGTTGAGTTTGAATTTGGAGGATACCTATAAAGGTGAAGTCAGAGGCTTTTTTGGATTTTCAGCCTTAACAAATATTTTCTACAAACCCTTAGAGCATTACACACCATTTAATAGAATTAAAAATTGTGTAATGGTTATACATGCGAGTTGTGAACTACTTAATACTGTGATGGGTACATGCCATGAGTTGTCACTACACATCGTGAGGAAGTTAATGAACAAGTTTTAACTCAGAGCGTCAACTTTTAATGAAAAATTGTATCTGTTTCGATGGTTATAAAACATATATATTACAAGCCATGTATTGGTATTACACATCATGTAATACACTAGACTTAAAGGGGTGTTAAATTTTTTGATTCATTTCACCATTATAGAAATTATGTTTGCCACAACATGCAACTATATTACATACCGTGTAACGCCCTGACAGTAGCATATAAAAGCAGTAATTCAAATGGAATTTCTTTATTCAATCATCTCAAATTCCTCTTACGTCGAACAAAATCCTTCCACACTATGTCCTGGAGCCTTCCAAACCTTAAAGATCCATACCTTCAGCGTTCGATCATCATTTCTTTGGTGGGTGATATCCAGGTAAGTGTTCTTTATTTTTCTTTGTGTTTCTAATTTTCTCATCGCATGGCATTTCAATGAATAATCTTAAAATGGATGGAAATTCCCCCCCATGATATTGGATCTTACTTCTAGGATGAGTTTTGAGATCATATATGACTTCATTCTTATTGATGGGTGTCTTTGTGAGTATTGGGATTTAGGAAAGAGGTTGGTTGTTCTGTCTAGATTAGAAAAAATGATTATAACTACATTTCGTGATTTATTTAAATTATTGATTTAAATTTAATTGCTCAAATTTTATTTCAATGAAATTGAAAAAACCCCGATTCCATTGATTTGGGTGTTTTGAAATGGTTTTGTTATGAAAATTTGAAAAACCACCAATTTTATTGAATGGGGGTGTGTTTATAGACATTTGATAATTGAATTTTTTTAATTTAAATTCCTGAGTTAATGGAATTGTTATCATTTATATTGTTGAATATAATTATTGAAGTTAAATTTTGAAATGTATGGAATTGGTTTTGAATGGATTTCAAACTTCTAAAAATGGATTTAAAATGATTTAATAGAAACCCAGTGGTTTGGTCTTGTGAAAGAGGCTGTTTTTTTTATTAAAACTCATTTTGGATTAAATAGAAAAAATTGGAATTTTTGAAATGGAAGAATTGGATTTATTTTATTTTAAGTAATTTAGAAAAAATTTCCCATCGTGTAAGAGTTCATGCAAGCCTTAGGTCATTGGGGAGTTATTTGGATACACTCTATACTACTACATCATTCTAAAACACACCTGTGGCGGGTGACATCACCAATTGGTGGGTGACAAGTCACGTTTAGCTAGTGTCAGGGGGACGTGAGTCTAGTCATTTCACTAATATCACATAGAGAGTGCGTAGTCCTATAGCTGGTTAATACTGTCATACCTTTTTGTATATGACAATGTTACTTTCTTGTTTATATATATATATGAGATATAAATGTATGTGAATGTTGTAAAACTACTTTACACGACTTTTCTAGATTTACATAAATTGTTTTATGTAGATATTTTAATTAATCTATTATTTTAGAAATATTCCATCTCTTGTTATGTAATGATTGCTCTTTAAATTTATTTTTCATCATTTTGAGATTATATAGAAAGTTTTATTTAAATATTCTCTTGAATTTCCAAACATGTTAATTTTTGAAAATTGTAATATTTTCATTGGATAATCTATATTTGGAATCTATTATGGAATCTTTGGTGGTATCCTACTGGGAATAGGATCAAAGCCTACTTTTTCCTTCAGGTGTTTGTATATTTTATTTTTCTAGTTTCGAGAATGGGAAAGGATCTCTTTGAGAAGGATCCAGCTATTGAACCCATGCTAATGGCGAGATGTGTCTTTGGGACCTTGGGTTGTTTTTCCCCATTTGGTACTTTGGTTGTAGTTCTTTGGGATTTTATGCATTGTTTTATTATTGTACCTTAAAACCATTGTAGTTTCTTTTATATGAATATTAACTTTCCTGTCTTTTTTCTATTATGTTTTTTGGAAAATTCATTCTCACTTTCATGTTTTATGATGCGTGGTGCATGTCACCAACCCATGGGGATCAGGAACACCCCTCTAATAACAATTTTTCAAAAACCAGCCTCGGTACCCTGGTAACCTGATAACCAACCCGTTCCTGACATGGCAAAATCATTTTGTCATATCTATTGGGATTCAGGTTTTCCTTGTCGGTCAATTTGTACATTCTCAAAATGTTATCTGTTGATGTTGTGTAGCATCATGCCTCTAATAAGACATGAAAATAAGATCAAGCAGGAAAATTCTACTGAAGCAGAATAAGCGAATCCTCCAATGGACCAAAATCTAGATGTGGTGATCATGCACACTATCCACGATCTCAGACAGACACCACCTACAAGACCCTTTCAAGCTCTAGCTTTGGACCCTTAGTGGAATGTTCTTTATAATCGTTCTCCATTGTTCCTTAACTAGAAGCTACCAGTTTTCATGGTATCCACTGATCCTCAACATTATGAGAAATGGTTGAACAAAGTAGAATGTCTATTTGAGTTACTCGAGATATCAAATGTGATCATGGTGATGTTTCCCACCTTCGTGTTGGAGAGACCCAATACAAGATGGTGGTACATGATAGAGATGACATGGAACCATGAATTATTATAGTGGAAGGAATTCATGGTTATTTTCACCAATAAGTTCTGTTTAGATTCAATGGGTTTTTCCAAGGCTATGGAGTTTTTAATCTTGAGAATGTTGACTGAATCGTGACCAAGTATTAAAATATCTTTGCTGATCTGGTGGAGTTTTCGACTGATATATTGTCTATGGAAAAGTTGAAGGATCAATGATTTTATTTGAGTATTATATCAGATTTCAGTTCTCATGTTTTCTTCTTGAAATTTTCACCTTATGCAGATGTGCTTCACATGGAAATAAAGGTTGAGATAGGCTTGGTTGGAATGTTAGGGTTAAAGAGATTACCTTTTTCTACCAGTGGTAATGTTGGTTCCTTTAAAGGAAAAAAGAATTGTGATAATTCTCACTATATTTACCAAAGGTAGAGTCATTCAAAACATACTATATGTCTAGGAGGATGTTCTTTGACATTATATCAGTGTGTCAAGCTAGGAAATTCTAAGAGTGTTTGCACTAAGTAAACCAAGAACTATAGCTCATGAAGATGTTCAGGGAACTTATAAAGATTCTTCCATCACTTATCCACTCCGTGTAATGGAATGGGATGATCAGTTCCCCCTAAAATTTAGGGGAAACAAAATTACTAACATTCAAAAGTGTTCGAGCAATAATAATCCAAAATAAATATTCTTCATATAGTGTAAGAGTCTCTAGAGGAAGAAGACACGGGTCTAATGACTGTGAGAGGTACCATTACTATAACGTCATTATTAGTGAATACTCTATTTGATACTGGGGAATCTCATTTATTTATTTCAACCTATATTGTTAATCATCTTAGTATTCTTATAGAGAAACTATCTTGTGCAATGGATATTACTACAACCCTTAGTAAGAAGATAGAGAAGGGTATTCATAGTATTTCTTTTGTCTTCTCTCTTTCAGATGTTGAGCTTTCATGTAGTTTTCCTATACTTGACATGAAAGCTCTTGACATCATATTCGGGATGGATTGACTCATTTCCAATAAAACCTAGATTGATTGTTGTATTTGACTAGTCTACTTTAATACACCATATGGGGTGTCTCTTTCCTTTTATGGAGATTAGGACCTGAGGTCGAGCAGAGCCAAACCATCATATCCAAAGTTGGGGAAAGTGATATAAATGTTTGCTTTTTTATCTTTAGTGGGATTCAGTAAGTAGGGATCTTCTTATAGTCATCATGGAGTTTCCACATGTTTTTCCTTCAAATTTCTTTGTTCTTACACTGGTAAGGGAAGTTGAGTTCTCCTCTGACATAATGCCTAGAACTGAACCAGTTTGAATTAACTCCTATTGAATGACTCAAACTAAACAAAAAGAGATAAAGTCTTAGTTGGATGATCTTCTTGAGAAAGGCTTTATACTCCCAAGTGTGTCTACATGGGCGGTTCCGATTCTCTTTTTCAGGAAGGATGATGGTTCTCTTCGCCTATTAGTTGACTATTGAAAACTTAATCGAATTACGATAAGTTACAAGCATCCGTTTCCACGGATTGGTGATCTATTTGATCAGTTTAATGTTGAGAAGTGGTTTTCAATGATCGACGACCGATATGGTTACCATCTGTTATTGATAAAGGTATCTCACATTCAAAAATATGCCTTTCCAAAAAAGAATGACCATTATGATTACCTGGTTATGCTCTTTGGTTTGACAATTTACCTTGTAGTTTTATCTTTTTTTGTAGTCTTTGTCGATGACATCCCTGTTTACTCTAAATCTGAGCAGGACCATGTGAAACTTCTGAGAAAAGTTCCGAGTCTACTAAGAAATGACCACCTCTATTCCAAGCTTTTAAAGTGTGATTTCTTGATTTGAGAAGTGAAATTATTGGGACATGTGGTATCGAAATAGTGTATATTAGTTGATAATGAGAAGTTAAAGGATATTATGACTTAGAAGCAACCAATAAATGTCTTTGAAATTAGAAGCATCTTAGGCCTAGCAGGATACTACCACAGGTTTGTGACTAAATTCTCAAAGATGGATTAACTAATGACTAATCTAATTCTAAAGGGGGTAATGTTTGTTTAGGATGATAAATTTACACTTTATATTATTGAGCTGAAATATCTTTTGACTACTACACCAATGTTGACTCATATATAGACCGAGAAAGGATATGTGGTATTTTGTGTTCCATCGGGTTCGGGATAGTGTTGTGTTATTATGTAAGGTAATCATATTGTTACCTATGGATCTCGTCAGTTCAGGACAGATGAGAAGAATTATCATTCCCATGATCTTGAACTCACAGCTATGAAGCACGTGCTTAAGTGTTTGCAGTACTACCTATATGAATAATGTTTTACTGTGTATTTAGACAAAAAAAATCCTAAGTTATATCTTCTTTCACAAATATTTTAATCTTTTCTAAAGATGTTGGGTGGAGTAAAAGAAGTCTTTTGACTTTGACATCGCCTATACCCTAAGTAAAGGGAATGTTTTTATAGATGCGTTGATTAGGAAACATCCAACCCAAGAAGTGAAGGAATCTTCAGAGGAGTGGAATTGGATGGCTCTTTTTTTGTAGTTACATATTAGAGTTTAGGAGAAAGTGGCTGAAGATTATTTAGTCATCATTTAGTTGACATCTGCTCTTTTCATGTAAATTATTCAGGACCAAGATCTTGATGATGAATTCCATATCCTTATAGACTCTATTTTTGGTTGGAAGACAGTGGCCCAGGGGTTGTTCTCAAAGGAGGGAATTCTATGTGATCAGAACCGCTAAGTTGTGTCGTTAACATCAATGATGGCGGTAGTGGGGGTTTTCATAATTCTAAGTGCGGAGTGCACCTAGGAACAACAAAAAAAATCAATGATATGCGGTTAGAGTTCTGGTGGACTAGGATGAGTAGATACATTTCTAAGTTTGTCCTTAATTACTATACATGGAAACAAGTTAAAGCCAAGAACTAGAAACCTTTGGGTTTACATTAGACACTTCTAGTACCTACTTGGAAGTGGGATGAGATATCTATATATTTTTTGGTTGGGTTTCCACATAACCAGAGAAGGAAGAATTTGATATGGGTTGTGATCAACAGACTGACTAAGTCATCTCAGTTTATACCCATTCGAGATACAACCAAAGTTGAGGAGTTGGGGAATCTCTATGTGATAGAGATTGTTCATTTACATACTCTAAGAGAGATCCTTGGGTTACTTCTAGTTTTTGTAAAATAATTCTAGAGGAACTAGGATTTCAGGTTTATTTGATTAGGGCATACCATCAACAATCAGATGGCTAGATATAGAGAGCTATACAGATTCTTGAGGATATGCTTCATAATTTATTTTTCGGCTTCAGCGGGGCATGGGATGATCACCAGGACTTGTTGATAGCAGAGAGATGATATATTTCTGTTATTGATTAATGTATTATACATTATAAGTTTTCAGTTCGGGATCTTGTGTTCTTGAATTTCTCACCCCGGATGGTTCATAAATAGCTTCGGAGGAAAGAGATGATTCCTCCTCATTTTTGGGAACTTTTGAGGTTATTGAGAAGGTTGAGAAAGATTCTTACCATTTAGCACTTCCACCACAGATGATGTAGATTCATAAAATTTTCTATGTATCGAAACATAGAAAATATCATTCGGGTCTATCTTATGTTTTGATTTGGAGTGATCTTGAGATTTAGACTAATTTATCATTGACTGGATTACGATTTAGAGTTGTTGATTCTTTGAAAAATGTACTTCATGGGAGGACAATACCTTTGGTTTGTGTGTTATGTAATTATGGTTCTAATAGTCACTAGATGTGGGAATGCGATGCAATGATGAGAGAGCAGTTGCCTCATCTATTTGGAAAGGAATATTCTTCTTAGGCATTTTGGGGACAGAAAAATAATATAGTGGGGAGTTTGTAACATCCTATTACTATCCAAACAGGTACACATTAAATCCTATTATAGTTTTTCTTTTCATTTTTTAGGAAAGGGTATAGTTTGAATTGGGGGTATACCTTTAATGGAGAAGACATATGTTTCTTGTTTTTTCATCCATAACAACAATTTTCTACCGACTTCCATAGCATTACTCAACCTGTAACAAAATTACACATCATGTGATGGTTCTACAAGAAATTTGTGAACTACTTCACACTGTGATGAGTACACATCATGAGTGGTCACTACACACTGTGTTGAAGTTAAAAAACAATTTCTAACTCACAATATCAGGTTTTAATGGAAAATCGTACAAGTATTGGCAGTTACAAAATATATATATTACATGTAGAGTAATGGTATTACACACTGTGTAATAGCACAACATTATATTGTCATTACAATTTTCGATGCATTTTACCATTATGGAAATTAAGTCTGTCATGGCATGTAACTGTATTACTTACCCTGTAACACCCTGAAAAGATCCTGTAAAAGAAGAAGTGAACTTGTAATTTTTTGATTCCCCCATCTCCAATTACTCTTCTCCCAACCCAAAGACTTCATCTGTGAGTCTTGGAAGCTTCTAAACCTTCTAGATCAATTCCATTGGCGTTCATGCATCATTTTTTTGAAAAGTGATATCTGATTAAGAATTCTTCATTATTCTTCATGTTTCTTTTTTTCTCCTCTCTTGGGATTGGAATGGATCATCTAAAAATTTATGGATCTCCACTTGATATTGGATATTGATTCTTTGTTAAGTTTTGACATCTTTTATGCCTTCGTTATCATTGACATGTGTCATTGCGAATGTGAGGTTTCAGGAAAGAGGTATGTGGTTTATTCCCGATTAGTGAAAATTATTATTCACAAATTGTTGATTTATTTCAACTACTTATTTAAATTCAATTTCTCACATTTTATTTTAATTAAATTTAAAAAAACCTGATTCTATTGAATTGTGAATTTTGAAATGGATTTGGTATAAAAATTTGGAAAACAGCAAATTCCAATGAATTGAGTAGTGTTTATCGAAACTGGATGATTTAAATTGTTGAATTTAAATTTTGGATTTGATGGAATTTTTTTCAATTAAATTGTTGAATTTAATTTTGTAAATTTATTATGAAAATTATTGAATTTGTTTTGATTGAATTTTGAACATGTGAAAATCTATTTAAAATGTTCCGATAGAAGCCTAGTTGATTTATCTTGTGAAAGAGGCCGGTTTTTTATTAGAACCAATTTTTGGTTTTAAATGTAAATAAATTTTTATTTTTGAAATTGAATAATTGGATTTATTTTATTTTATGTATTCTTAAAATTAATTGACCGTAAAATAAGATCACATGCATTTGTTAGGTAGTTGGTCAGTTATTTTGAAACACTCTATGCTATTACAACGTTCTAAAACATACATATGGAGGGTTGAATCTCTAATGGGAGGGTGATGATTCAAATATCTCTAGTGTTAGGGGGACGCAAGTACACTCATTTTACTAAGATAACTTAGAGAGTGTGTAATCCCATAATTGATTAATACTATCATACATTTTGGTAGAAGACCATGTTGCACCCCTGTTTATTTATATGTGAAAATTAATGTATGACAGTGTTATAAAACTAATTTCCATTCATTTTGTAGATTTAAATAGAAAATTATGTAACAATTTAATTTAATCCATTTTTTTAGAAATATTCATTCTCTTTTAAAGTAAATCCTATGATTGAATAGTATTTTCCATCATTATGAAATTTTATAACATGATTTGTATAAATATGATCTTGAATTAAAAAACCTGTTTATTTTGAAAATGGAAATATTACCATTGGATAATCTGTATTTCAAATATTCTTTGGAATATTTGGTGGTATCCTATTAGTCTTAGGCTCACAACCTAATTTTGGCATCGATTGTTTGTATATTTTCTTCTCCCAGGTTCGTGCAAGGGGAAATGATCTATTGGAAGAGGATCCACCTATTGAACCTTGGACGTAGTGAGTTGTGTCCTTAGGGACCGTGGGTTATTGTTCCCCATTTCTTACAATGTTTTTAGTACTTTGGAATTTTATTCCTTTTTGTATTCTGGTACTTTAGTCGCAATGGAGTTTTTATATGCATATTGACTTTCTTGTCGTTCTTCTACTATGTTTTATAGTACATTCATTCCCACTTTCATATTGTATGATGCTAGGTTCTAGTCACCCAACCATGAGGATTAGGAATTCCCTTCGGGCCATGTTAGGACTAGATTAATTATCAGGTTACTAGAGTACCCGGTATGGTTCATGATAATTTCAACCAGTTGTGATAATACCCAAAAGCAAGAAAAAACATCAAAACTCTTCCTAAAAAGTCACTATCTAGAAAATAATTGAAAATATTTTTCCACAATGGAATAGAGTAATCCATTCAATTCTATTTCATAAATCCTCGAAAATTTATATGACAATATTTATTATTATTTATTGTTAGATTTTATTTTATAATTAAATTAAAATAAATAAAAACTATATTTAATACAATAATAATACCTTATAAATAAAAATATATAATTATGTGAGTTCTTTAATTCCCATATTTGAAAATATTATTTAAACAACAACAAGTGAATGTATACTTGTTTTTCAATTAATTTTTCCATATTTTTTATAATATTATTAACAGTAATATATTAGATGTGCTTATTATTTTTCAATTTGATAATTTTCAGAATAATAATAAAATATAATTAATTATAAAAAATATGCAATTTCATCTTCTTCCTCTTGTACAAAGTTCTATATTTTTAATTAAATATAATTCATGTGATTTTTTATACTATTATAATTCTTAAAATTAATCACATCAATTCATCTAAAAAAACCAATTTTTTTTAAAATTAAACCTTCCACCAATTATAAGGGAAGAGTTGAATCTCATACTTGGAATGAAGTCCAAATTTCATTTCACTAAGAACATAGGATAATGTAGGCTTTCATCAAGGGTCAGAATCTTACATGAAGTCGATCATTTGACTGAAGAAGTGTTATAAGACTCTAAGAGTTACATTTGGATAATCATAGCTCAAAGGGAATTATGAAAATTATGTGAGGTAATGGAAATATCATTCTAGAAATTACATATTTCTATTTTCTAAGGCATTTTTAAACATTTAGTCATACTTTACTATTTAAGTCACCTTAAATTTAGTTTCCATTTAATTCCATGTGTATGACTTATTAAAAACTCCTCACAATAAGTAATTAGAAGTCACAATTTATTTTTATCATAATAATATTTAAAACCCACAATTAATGATTTTATTTAAATATTTTTAATTGAAAATGAATTATAAATCATTCTATAAATATATAGGATTTTTTAGAACAAAAAAATAATTGATCATGAAGATTGATAATGCGATGTGACAGTATGGATTGAACCCATAAATCATACAATCATCCAAGATGACTGAATATGTAAAGAAACCAAATGAACAATTACTTGATAGCATGAAAAAAGGAATAACCAAATAAACGAAATATCGGCTGCATGAGAAAATAAGAGACAACAAGAAGAATCAACCAATACAAAATGGGATCAACCTCCAAAAAAAATGATTTACTATATAAATAAAATATAGACCACACAAACATAGTATAAACTAAAAAAACAAAGGATTTCCGACACAAAACAATGATCAACCATAAGAAAAAAATGATCAAATGAACGAAAAAAGTATAAACTACATGAATAAGAGATCGACCACAAGAATAAACTTATAATTTAATAGGTTAAAATAATCTAAGTACATTCTTGACAGCTCTAAGCCTTATGAACACAAAAATGAAGGGTGTTATAAATCTAGTCTCTTATATTAGTAACATATTAAATAATTATCTTAAAAAAGTTAAAAAACCAAAAAATAAGGAGTCAAAATAACCACCCTATGAGATACCTATCAGGGATACCTCTAAATAATGAGCACATCTATACATTGTAGGAATAAGAAGCATAACCAAAAACATCATAAACCACCCTAAAAAATACTCTTAATAAATATCTTTAAAATAATGAAAGGTAAAAAAATAATAATCACATAGAAGAAGATAAATGATCATATTAAAGAGAGTAAGTTCAAACACATCATCTCACGAGAAGGAAAAAAAATCTCATCAAAGAATATTAACCATCAATAAACATGAGTTATTGAGTGAACATTTGAAACTCCTGCTCATATGTGCACTCCTCTAAATAGCCAAAGGGATAGAATTCCAATAAATAACCATTTCCTGATAGTCCTAAATCTCAATTTCCAATTATTTGAAGGATGAAAAAACTTTAATAATCCATATCGTCACTAATCAATGATATGGTTATATTCATGATGATGTCAATGAAGCTATGATATATGGAATATTTTATAAATTTTTTTCATCTACAAGGGTAATTATAACCAATATTACCTAACTCCAATTCACACCAACACCTTTAGAGATCCCAAAAATGGCGATAAATCTCACACTGATGCCGAAACCGATGAAACCCATGAAAAAAGTAAAAATTTAAAAACACATGATATCTAATGTTGAACACTGGATTCCTCCTACAATGATCAACATAGGGCATCAAAAGATACCATTCCACCTTCATTCAATCACGGATCACCTATAGCTTCATTTTCTGTTCTACACTAATTTCAGTATGGGAATGTTTTACTCACCAAACTCAATCCAACCAAATTGAGATTAGAATTTTCTTCCTTGTAGTGATTCATTTTGGGGAACACCAATTCTCGAATAGTGTTTTTATGGTAGAAAACTCTAATAATGGTTGGTGTATCTCCTTTGAATCATGAAAAATTAGAATACATGCCTACAAAATATCCTTAAAATTATGGATAACATGGTATCTCTAACTGCACATATGTGGATGAAATTTGGTTCTATGGTATAACTAGGAGACAATGTCTTGCTGGAGACCTATCAAAACCCAAGATGTAAAACTATAATCATAATCATTGAAGATCATCTTTATAATCCCAAGATCCTCACCACATAATCCAGAGATGTCCTCAATAAACCTCCACTAAGCTCAAATACTTAATCTCTCAGAAGTGAATTGAATTCTTAGTTGGGTGGTGTTTGGTGTCCACCATGATCATTAATAATAAAAAAAATCCATTTTCAGTCAACATGTGAATTAAAGTCATAAATTTGTCAATGATCACCCATATGATCTAAAAAACACCATGATATTTTGGTTAAATTTTGTAAAATTCCATACATATGTCCACCCACTTCCACTGGGAAATATCAAGAATCTAAAGCAAACGACATAGAACATGATGCTCAGTCTTCACCCTCTAGAAAACTAAACATCAAATTAAAAAAATATGAAATTGAGAACATCATAACAATCCAATAAAACTACCATATCAGTTCAAGATACATCTTTGAAACACTAATAAATTTCACCAACATAGAACTGTGGAACCCTTGGAGTTCCACATCACCCATCACCAAAGGAATAAAAATATTCCCCTGAGAAAACACTTGATGATGTCTATCATCTAACCATCCCTTAGGAGAATCACCATAATAAAATTGATCATGGTAAACCATTACATTAAAACCACCCAACTAGGACTCCTCCACTATAACACCCTATGTTTTGATGTTTTTCAATAAAATTATTTTCATTAATATATTTCATTATATGAAAAACATAGTTTTAATGAACCAAAATAAATTATTAATATTATTATTTAAATAAAAACGTTATTACATATACATTAAACATAGTGTAATTAGTAGAACTAATATTTTTTAAAATTATGAATAATTATATTATATAAATAAATCATATGGATAAAAGATTGCTAAATTTTTAGTAAAGTCTTTAAATGGTTTGAAAAATAATTATTTTTTATCAAAACAATTATTTGTATTAATTTTTATGAAAAATAATAAAATTGTTTTTATAAAATATTAGATAATTAATTTGAAAAAATTAAGATAATTTTTTAAATCAAAATGTAAAAATTGTGTTATGGTGAATTTTCTTTACTTTTCAGAAAATATTAATTTTTCAATGAATAGTTAAAAAACTAGAATTTATTGAAAATTCTATTTTGATTAATGAATTTATAAGGATTTGTTTTTTTAAAATGTATTAAAAAGTCAAATTACCTTAATAATATTGTAATTAATCCAATATAGGTCATTAAAATCAATTTAAAATTTAATTTTGATGTAAAAACTTTTTAATCTTTTGAAAATGTTTTCATTGAAAAAAAACTTTTTTCTCCACATCTACGACATTAATATTAAATTTAAAATTTTTACTTATATAAATTAAAATTTGAAAAATTGATTCCAAATTATGTAGAAAAATATATAATGTTATATAAAATGGTAAACTCAGTTTTTGGAAAAAATGAATAGTAAAAAAGCAAAACAAAATACCGTAGTTAAGGTTAAAATCATTTTACTGGGGATTTAAAATAAAAAAATAGAGGTTAGAATGATCTATAAACATTTAAAAACCCATTTTATAACCAAAATTTTATCTTATAACTTAAAATGTTCGATTGTGACCCATTTTAAATAATTTTTTCATGTGAAAATCAAGGGTACAATTTATTATGTTAAAACATTTCATGTGTGTCCTATCCCCCTGATAGAGAAAATATTTCCACTATTTTTAATGTCTATTTATGTGATTTAAACCTTTCCAATTTACCAATTTGATCTTATTTGTAACAATTTTTGTTTTAAAGTGTGTTTTGGGATAAAAAGTTTAAATTGTATAATTCTGGATTTTTAACTGATTTTTATCACAGGGGTATTTTTGTCATTTCAAATAAAATATATTTCCAAATTCTATGATTCGAATTTTTTATGAACCCTTATTTTATTTACATAATATTTTTCTTCATGAACAGGGTCAGATTCATGCACCTTGAGGCCCAAACAAATCAATGAAGTTGACAATTTTTCCGGGCGGGCTGCATGGACCTCGTCTCAGTAACAGAAACTTAATTCGGCCTACACATCCTCAAATGATTATATTCCACTTGGATATGGACTATGACTCAAATTCACATTCAGTTATTTAATTTAATTCCTTTTGGAATCCATTTTGATGGCCATTGAATGACATAATTTTGAAGGAAGTTTCCTGGAAGCTTCATATAGGAAACATCATGAACAATAGAAACATCATAACTCATTATCAGCAGGTCCAATAAATCTGAACTTTTTTGAACGGGCGGTCGACAAATTTATGAACAACATTTATGAAGGGTTCCACACATGAATCGGCCAATTAATGTGCTAAAAATGCGACACATTTTGGAATATGAAATATCTCTATAAAAAAGAGAAGAGCTCCTACCTCTCAAGGACATTCGATTCATCACCACACCATCCGTCACGAAGAGAGTCGACTTGTGAGAGAAAAAAAAAGGTGGATATTGAGGACCTTAAGAATATTCCATCCTTTTAGGATTCAATAGAGAATATAAAGTCTTATCATGTGATGCAAGGCTAAGCGGCAAGTAGTTGCGGATGGCGACACCTGACAGACACTCTCTTCCGAGTTTTGATTTTAATATGTAATGACTTTTTGAATTTCTCTTGAACCTATATTTTTTAATGAATCTGGTTTCTTTCTTTTGTAAATATATTTTCAACAAATTTGTTTGATTGTTTTTTCATCTATAAAGTAGAATAATTGTTTTCCCTATTTAAAATTCTTTGGTGAGGTCTTGCCATTGAGCATAGAGAATTCAATTAGGATAAATTACTTGGAGGTCTTTAAGTAATTGAGTCACTTATATAGGCAGGACCACAATCACATTAATGTCTATTAAAATTGTAGTGTACACCTGGGGGTCCTTGGGGGTACATTTATGAATTTACATTAAGAGATATATTTTATATACAAGGAAGAGGGGAGTGTCCGAAAGGGTGAAGCTTGTCTGTGATTGCTGTTTTTAATCCTGATTCCAAACCCACATTATCTTTAATTTAAAAATTTTTCACTCTATTATTTAATTCAAATTTTGTTTTCAAATTTTTAATGAAATCCCAAATTTCATTTCTACAAAAATAACAAAAGTAACAGTTTTGCAACTCAACCTGCAACCTCCTTGAGAGACAACTCTGTGGTCACCACTATGCTATATTAAAATGGAAAATATTGATTAGGGTTTTTATGACACAAAAACACTCACATCAACTAGTGCATGCCGGGGAGGTTGCTAGAGTTGATTTTATTTTATTTTCTTTCCTTTTATTGTATGACCCGAACATTTAACTAGAACTTGTTACCTTTAGATTCTGAAATTGATAGAACTTTTTACACTAGGGTTTGAGCTAATAATTTCCAAGATGAAAGTTGTAAATCATCCACCAACACACCTAGGAGGAACTTAGTTGAAACTGAAATCCAAATGGCTGAAAATATAACTTTTAAAGTACTGGCTTCATCCTATGATGAAAATTAATAAAATCCTGTAGACTTCCCTGAGGCCCCAGCTTGATTTGAAATCAAGTCCAGTTTCATCCACCAGCTTCCCAAATTCAATGGGTTGCCCAGTGAAGACCCACACAAACACCTCCAAGAATTCAACTACTTGTGTATCAATATGAAACCTCATGGAGTCGATGTTGATCAAATAAAGATGAGGTCGTTTTATTTTTCCTATCGATGGAGTTGCTAAGGAATTGTTTTTCTATTCTCACTCAACCTTGATTAGAAATTGGAATGAATAAAAAAATATTTTCCTTGAAATTTTTTCCCTACATCCCGAACAGCCTCCTTTAGAAATAAGATTTGTAGAATTTTGCAGAAACAAGGAGAAAAACTTCACGAATACTAGGAAAGGTTCAAACGTCTTTGTTTTAGTTACCCCCATCATCAAATCAGTGTCCAGATTCTCATTGAATACTTTTATTAAGGATTGTGTCTCACTGATAGAAGTATGATCAAAGCTGCTGTAGGAGGAGCTTTAGTTGATAAGACACCAGTTCCTGCTAGGATTCTAATTGAAAACATGGCCCAGAATTCCCAACAATTTTGAACAAGAGGACTTCTACATGTCAAAGCTATAGAAGAATTCCCTAATACTAGTCCCAAAAACAACACAATTTCAAGTCAACAATCTAATATTTCCACCATGGTAAGGTTAATGATGCTGTCTAACACCCCACCAACCCAACCCAAACCTGAAGCGGCTTTCCAACTACATGTCCACTGCAAGATTTGTTCTTCAAATGAACATTTTTGTGACCAATTCCCACAAATTCATGAGCCTCCTAAGAACTACAATGCAATTTTTCCCGGCAGACCATTTCAATCAAGCCAACAAAGACCATTTCAAAACAAAAAAAATTTCAATCAAGGATGGAACAACAACTCAAATGAATGATTTCATCATCCTGAAAAACCAAGAGGATTCATTCAAGGACAATCAAGTAATACTCAACCAAGATATTTCAATGAGCAAGACAATTCTCATTATGGAAGAAAAATCAGCCTACCCCTCCCACTCAAAACTCCGATAGGAACCTTGAAGAGGCAATGATGAAACAATAAGTGGAAATAAGGGAACTAAAAGAATTTTCAAAACAAGAAGATAAAAAAATGAATACCTTGACGACTCAAATGGGTCAACTTTCCTCTGGTATTAATTGCATAAAAACTCAAATGAGTGGTGGTTTAACCTCACAACCACAAGTAAATATGAAGAATTATGGGAAGTAAAATGTGTGTTCAATTGAACTCAGGAGTGTCAAAATATTAAACAACCCTCAAATTGGGAACATCAAGCCTGCTGCTAACACTGTTGATAAAAATCATACCCTGAGGAAAATGCTGATGAATCTAAAATTGATAGAACCACAATGTCAAAGGATTATATCTTTTATAAACGAGAAAATATTGATTGGAAGAGGATTTCTGGTCCTTATGTTTTTCCAAAACATACTTAGAATACCCCAAAAACATTCAAACCTCCACTGCCTTATACAAGGTGTGAACCATCGCCGATGTCATGTGCTGAAAAAGAATTGGATTAGGAGGTTTTAGAAACATTCAATAAAGTCCAAGTCAATATTCCTTTGCTCGATGCTGTGAAATAAATTCCAAGGTATGCTATGTTTCTGAAAGACATGTGTACCAACAAGAGGATGTTTAAAGGATGTGAAAAAGTAAACTTAGGAAGGAATGTTTCATCCATGATTCAACATTCCATTCCTGTCAAGTGTAAAGACCCTTAGATATTTACCATTCCCTGTACCTTTGGGAAATGTAAATTCAAAGATGTGATGATTGATCTAGGGGCCTCCATCAATGTCATTCCACATTCTGTCCACTCATCTCTTCAGGTTGGAGACATGAAACCCTCTAGAATTATCATTCAACTTGAAAATCGAAGTACCACCAAACCTACTGGAGTTATAGTGGATGTTCTCATTCAAGTGAGATAAATAATATTTCCTATTGAATTCTATGTTTTCGATATGGATGATGATCAATTAAACACACATGATCCCCTCATCCTAGAGAGACCATTTCTAAAAATGGAAAAAGCGGCCATCAATGTTCACAAGGGAACACTTTCACTAGAATTTGGAGGAGATGGAGTTCATTTAAAAAATTTTCATTCGATGAAACACCCAATTTAGGATCATTCAACTCCCCATGTAAATATGACTGATGAGTTTCCCTATGGCATGTTACTTGATTTTTTCTGTGATGAAATTCCATCTAATGTGGAAATAGATGTAAATTTGTATGATACTGAATTAGATCAAAATGTTGATGAAAGTGGAGTCTTTGAAGAGTATTGGGAGGTGGAGACTGAATATCTGAGCATTGATGAAGATGAATTTCTAGAAACAACTGAACTTGTTAGTGGTATTTTAGGAGAGGATTCAAATTTTCACATGAAACAAGTCTTGAGATCATAGAAATATATCACCATGATGAACATGGAGCTTCATTAAACAATCTAACTTATAAGAAGTTCCTAGTTCTCAATGAAACCACCCCACCTAAGATAGAATTGAAACCCCTTCGTGATAACCTCAAGTATGCCTTCTTAGGTCATAATGAACAATTCACTGTAATCATCTCAAAATATTTGTCAGAAGTCCAGGAAAACCAATTTTTTGAAGTTCTCAAGTCCCACAAGAAAGCTGTATGGTGGACTCTCTCAGATCTAACATGAACCAGTCCTTCAGTCTGCATGAACAAAATTTTACTAGAGGAGAATTCTAGACTGGTAAGACAATTTCAAAGAAGACTGAACCCATCACTTCTGGAGGTTGTGAAGAAAGAAGTATCCACCCTGCTGGTAGCTGGAATTATTTTTCCCATATCTGATGGTCAATGGGTAAGTCCAATTCATATTGTTCCTAAGAAAGGTGGATTTAGAATCTCAAGGAATGCATTTGTTGATCTTTTCCCCATAAGGCTTCCAAATAAATGGAGAATGTGCATTGATTACAGGAAACTCAATTTGGTTACAAGGAAAGACCACTTCCCATTACCATTCCTTGATCAAGTCCTTGAATGAATAGCTAGGAAAACCCTCTATTGTTTTCTGGATGGACTCTCTGGATATTTTAAAATTCACATTTTACCAGAGGCTCAAGAGAGTTCCACCTTCACATGCCCCTTTGGAATTTTTCATATAGAAGGATTCCCCCCAGTTTATGTAATGCCCCAAGAACTTTTCAAATTTGTATGCTAAGAATCTTCTCTAAATTTTGGGAAACCTACATAGAAGTTTTTATGGACAGCTTCACTGTGTATAGATCATCATTTGAATGTTTCTTGAAAATCTTGGCATGAGTCCTTGAAACATGCATTGAAAAGAACCTTTTTCTGAATTATGAAAATGCCATTTTATGGTTGCTAAAGGGATCTTTCTTAGAAATGTTGTGTCCCATGATAAAATTAAAGTTGATCAATCCAAATTTGAGGTCATTTATCCATTACCATATCCAAAAAACATGAGAGATGTGAGATCCTTCCTTGGACATGCTGGATTTTATAAAAGATTAATTAAAGATTTTAGTACGACTGCAATTCCATTGTCCAGATTACTCAAAAAAGATGTCCCATTTTTCTTTGATGAGAATTGCATAAATTCATTTCATGAGCTGAAACTAAGACTGATAACCCCTCCCATTATTCAACCTCCTAAATGGGACATTCCTTTGGAAATCATGACCGATGCATCAAACTTTTCACTTTGGGAAATATTGAGTCAAAGGAAAAAAAGAAATATCATTTGATTGCCTATGCCTCCCAAATGCTAGATCAATCCAAATCAAACTACACCTCAACTGAGAAAGAATTGTTGGCTGTTTTCTTTTCTCTAGAAAAATTTAGAAGTTTTCTGCTGGGCTCTAAGGTGATTATTTTAACCGATCATTATGCAATCAGATTCTTGATGATGAAACATGATGCAAAACCAAGACTTATAAGATGGATTTTACATTTACAAGAGTTTGATATTGAAATAGATGATAATAAAGGATGTGAGAACCTATTTTCTGATCATTTTAGTAGGATACCATCAATTGAGAATAGAAAACATCAGATGTTTCCACAAATTAAGGAAACCTTTCCAGATGAGGATTTATTTGCTTCTCAAAGTGAAATACCATGGTTTTCTAATCCTGTGAACTATTTGTCTTTTGATAAACATCCCCACTGGTTTTCCAAACATAAAATTGAAAAACTTGTAAGCTATTAAAAGAAATAAATTTGCGATGATCCTTATTTATGGAACATTGGTAGTGATTAAATGATACAAATATGCATTCCGGACTCTGAATTTCAATCCATCCTACATTTCTGCCACACATTAAATTGTGGAGGACACTTTGGACCACCGAGAATAGCAAGAAAAGTTCTGGATTCTGGATTTTATTACCCCTCCATTTTTAGAGATGCTTTTGAATTCTATAGAACCAGTAAAATTTGTCAATTCCATGGAAACATTTCCAAGCGGAATGAGATTCCACGAAAACCACTTTTATATTGTGATGTTTTTGATGTATGGGGAATTGATTTTATTGGGCCTTTTCCCAATTCTTTTGGAGATCTATTCATCTTGCTAGCTGTTGATTATTTTTTCTAGTGGGTAGATTCTATCCCCACCCGGACTGATGATGAAAAAATTGTGTCCAAATTTTTGAAAGGAAATTTGTTTTCAAGGTTTGAATTTCCTATGTTTCTAATTACAGATCAAGGTACCCACTTTTGTAAAAGGACTTTGGAATATCTTTTGAAGAAATATAGATTTAATCATAGGGTCACTATGCCTTATTATACTCAAACAAATGGAATGGTTTAGTTGTCTAATAGGGAGATCAAAGAAATCCTAGAACAAATAGTGAACCCAAATAGAAAGGATTGGAGTTTAAGACTTGATGATTCTCTTTGGGCCCACAGAAATGCTTTCAAAACCCCAATTGGAATGTAACCATTTAGATTGGTCTATGGAAAAGCCTGTCATTTACATGTTGAGTTAGAAAAAAAATCTTTTTGTGCTGTAAAAACATGTAACATGAACCTATATTCTGCTGGGAAAGAATGAAAATACCGTTTGCAGGAGTTGGAGGAGATAAGAAATAATGCATACGAAAGCTCCAAGTTATACAAAGAGAGAAGAAAATCCTTTCATGATGGGAAGATTCTCAATAGAATCTTTATGGTGGGAGACAAATTTATGCTATTTGATGATATATTGAAACTCTTCCCAGGTAAATTTTGTTCCAAATGGTCTGGCCCATTCATAGTTACTCATGTTTTTTCTTTTGTTGTAATACATATTAAAGATCTAAACAATGGGATATCATTCACTGTCAATGGGCATAGGATGAAGATATTTAGAGAGAATTTTCCAGATCCTCTAGGGGAGAAGATTCAAAATCATAATGCAGAATATAATTAATGACATGTTGTGTCTTTCCTTCTCATTTATTCTTTTTATGTATTTAATTTCCTAAATTTAATGCGCAAATAAATTTCCTTTACATTGAGGACATTACATAGAATAATTGTATTGGGGAGGCACAATGCTGGGTAGATTAGGTTCTTATGAGGTTTTGTTTGAAATAATTTTTTCTCTTTAAAATTTTCATTTTATCTTTGGCGTGTTTCTTTTTCAAATTTTATCAATTTTCTTTTCAAATTTTTCCTGTTAAATTTTTTTTGGATGTTCTTGAATTTCTTTTGAAACTCATTCCAAGGACTGAACCAATTGATCCTTTGAAACTGAATATAAATGAATACAGAAAATGGAAATATTTCATTTTAAAAAATTTTGAAAATTCATTAAAAGACCACTAATTTTTAAATCTCATGGCACATATCACCGATGCTGTAATTGAAATTCTCATTCCTGTAATGCCTCTGGACCATTTTTTTACATCTTCTTCACATTCACCACTTTCTTGAGAGAACCAATACGTGTTTTTTAAAACCATAACTTGATTTATTTCTATCAAAACTTGAGGGTTGAGATAATTGTGATTAAAAATATTGAAGCATTATTTTGGATATTGGATCCCCCTGTTCATGATTATCCTTTTTATTTCGGCCTTCCTTGAATGTTTTATATTTTTGAACCCTTAGAGGCTACGTATAGCCTATTAGATTTACCACATTATAAGCCAAATTTCCCTTTCGAACCAGCTCTAGAAGTATAAATGCCTAATCTAGTTGAACTTAAGTGTGTGTGTGGGGGGGGGGAAGAAGAGTTGTGATTTACTACCTCATTTTGTGTTTCTTTGGGAGGAAATTCAATCATTGAAGACATATTTTTGATATTGGAATATAATATCCTGAGAGCTGTTCCCATATGTAGCTTTCAAATGAAATGGAGCCGTGCCTATCTGGAGCTCACAATTGAAATAAGCTTCTCCCTATCTAGAGATTTTTTAAACAAATCATATATATTTTTTGAATATTTATGGAAAATAGATTATCGGAACTGATTATTTTTTCATAGGAGAATACGGAGGAGGCCATAGTTGAGTGAAAATTAGAATCATGGATTTATTATTCAAAAAGATCCAAAACCTCCTTATTCATCCACAAAAGTTTTCACATTTAAATACTACCAACCCCAAACCACAAAAAAACCTTGTAAAAGTCCTCATGAAAATCACATGTTATTGGCTCACATCAGGTGGAGATATAGAAATTTATCAAGCCTATAGTGATTCTTGCATGAGTTGGATGATAAAAGAATTGTTACAAATTATATTATGTGATGAGAGAAAATGAATGTGAGGTAAGTGTGTTGTGTGAATGAGAAGAAAAAAGAAGTTGAAATCGATTGAATGATTTGAATTGAGAATTTTAAATATTTGTCTTTAATGAGGAATGATATCTTTTTTATTCTTTGCTGTAAATTGGTAAACTCCATTGGTATGTGTTTTATTTTCCTTAATTCCGTGCTCACCTGTCTAGGAGTCCAAGGGCCACGTGTGGGGGAATTTATAGAGATAATATTATCACTATTTGTAATGTAAATATATTTGATTTAAACCTCACCAATTTATTTGTTACAATTTTGGATTTATATTGTGTTTTGGGATAAAAAGTTTAAATTCCATAATTCTGGATTTAAAAAAAAAATTATCATAGGGTTATTTTGGTCATTTATCATAAAATATATTTCCAAATTCTGTGATTCAAATTTTTTCTGAACCCCTATTTCATTTCCATCATATTGTTCTTCAGGACCAGGGTCAGATTCATGCATCTTGAGGCCCAAACAAATCAATGAAGTTGAAAAAATTTCAGGGAGGACTGCGTGGACCCCGCCTCAGTAGCGGAAAATTTATTCGGCCTAAACACCTCCATATGATGTGATTACACTTTGATATGGACTAGGAATCCATGTCTTGATCACTAAATTAATTTAATGCCATTTGAAATCCATTATGGCGGCCATTGAATGACATCATTTTGAAGGAAGCTTCCAGGAAGCTTCATCTAGGAAACACAATCAACAATAGAAAAAATCATAAATCCTTATATACGCGTCCAATGAATCTGAATTTTGGAGGGTGGAAGGTAAAAACATATATGAACAAAATTTATGAAGGGGTCCACGCATGAATCTGCAAATTACTGGGTAAAAAATGCGACAATGTTTGGAAGATGAAATTTGTCTATAAAAAGGAGAAGAGCTCCTACCTCTCATGGACATTCGATTCTTCACCTCACCATCCATCACGAAGGGAGTTGGCTTGTGGGAGAAAAAGGCAAGGTGGAGATTTTGGACCTTAAGAATATTCCATCCATTGAGGATTCAATAGAGAATATGAAGGCTTATCAAGTGATGTAAGGCTAAGCGGCAAGTGGTTGCGGATGAGGACACCCGACAGACACTCTCTTCCGAGTTTTGATTTTAATGTGTAATATCCTTTTAAATTTCTCTTGAACCTATATTTTTTAATGAATATGGTTTCTTTCTTTCTTAAATATATTTTCAATTATTTTTTTGGATCAATTTTCCATCTATAAAGTAGAATGATTAATTTCTCTATTTAAAATTCTTTGGTGAGGTCTTGCCATTGAGCATAGAGAATTCAATTTGGTTTAATTACATGGAGGTATTTAAGTAATCGAGTCACTACTATAGGTAGGACCAGAATAATATTGAAGTCTTAATATGATTTATATTCAAATTTTAGTGTACACCTGGGGTCCATGGGGGTACATTTATGAATTTAAATTAAGATATATTTTTAATATACAAGGAAGAGGGGAGTGTCCAAAAGGGGGAAGCTTGTGTGCGACTGCTGTTTTTAATCCTGATTTCAAAAACAATTTATCATTCATTTAAAATTATATCACTTTATTATTTAAGTCAAATTTTTTTTTTCAAATTTTTAATCAAATCACCATTATCATTTCTGCAAAAATAACAAAAGTGAGAGTTTTGCAACTCGATCTTCCACCTCCTCGAGAGACAACCCTATGGTCACCACTATGCTACATTAAAAGGGAAAATATTTATTGAGGTTTTTATGAAACAAAAAATGCTCACATCACCCCCACTTTTAAATGTACACCCCTATACATTATTATCCACACTTCCAAAACCAGTTGTTTTTTCCATGTCCTTCCGAAATATCTTCCTTACTTCCCTCCCCGAATCCAAGATTTATTATTTTGATTTTTAATCCCTCCTATGAATTATTTTGGCATAAACCTAAAGAGGCTCGCAAAAGAAGATGTAAAATTCCTAAACCTGTTCATTTTTATTTCTTCTTGCACCTCCGTAAAATAATATTAAAATATGATAATATAAAAACAGAATTATCTATCATTTAATGTTTTTATTATGTTTAGTTCTTGACTTGTTTCTATTTCCTATTCCATCAAATGGGAAACAAAATCATCGATCGTGTGTAAATAATATTACCTCCTCATGAACCGATGTTATTCATTTCTCAATCACAACCTATATAAACTAGATAAAATAACATATTTAATATTTAAATATGATATTTATGATTTTATTATACTTATAAAATTATAATATCATAAATAACTTCTTACTTCCTATTCTGTGGGATTATGATAATCTCACATTAGTGTACGTAAGACGACTATCGAACGAAGTGATGTGATTCATTTTTAAATTATGCTTCACATGGAATGTTATAAGTATACATTTAATAAATATATTTGAAATATTTTAAATAAAATTAATTCTATAAATTTAATATATTATTTACCTTCCTTTCATTTTATATGACGATAAAATGGAAATAATGTTCATGTGTACATACAAACTATCGTCTCCAAGAATGGTGTATTTTTTGTATCTATATTATTTTTGGAATACTATAAATACATAATACATAATATATATATATATATATATATATGTTATTTATATCATAGTAATCATTCTGGATATGATTGAACTAGGATCAATGTTAGTGGACTAGAAATACCAAATCAAAACATACATGAAAAACAATGTAGTTATTACTCAAAACATGATTTTAATAAGGTATTATTTGTAAATTAGTAATAAAAGGACATATGTAAATCATATATGGAATAATATATATAATTAGGGGTCTATAATAATTGAATAATAAACCTATATTTTTTATATAGGTGTATATAAAGTGTACGAAGGATTTTAATACTTATGGTAAGGGATTTTTGTCTCAATTTGTATTCTCTAGGAAGGAGGTTATGTTATGCACCTATATATATTTATGAGGTATATAGACAACCCCTTTTATATGTAAAATTATGAATTTATTTATTATCATGATATTTTCTGTTTAATTTAATGTTATTATTGCATGGGGCATATGATTCAATGTTAACAAAGCGGTAAGGGTTTTACAATACAATATCATCATTTGTCGAGATTGTTTAGGTTTTTTCTTTAAATAATGAAATATTATGATATATCTCTTAAGAAAAAAATTAATTTTATTCTCTTATGGTTATGTTATGAAAACACATGTGTTCCTTTAATATTATATTTCAAAATAATTATTTTAAGGAAATTTGATTTTATTTCACTCCTCTGTCAAAAATCTTTTTTCCACTACACCCAGGTTTTCTAAAAAAATATTTAATTGAATATTTTTACAATCCTACAATGATATTTTAAAGAATATATTATTTTTTTTATCTTTTTACAAAATAATTTTAATGGAATATTTTTCTCATTTTCCAGAAAAGATCTATTTATATTTTACTGAAAATGTGAATTGAATTATTATTTTAATGTGTTCGACATGAACATAATTTCCAAAAATCATGACCACACATTTTTATAATGTTTTATATATATGTTTCAAAGGATTTTTAGGATTCATTTTTTGAAAAAATTTATTTCTTTTGTTAAAAAGTGTGTGTTAATGTGAAAATGTTATTTTCCATGAAAAATGTTCGACGTGAGATTTAAAAATCATTTTTCATCTTATATAGAATCCTATGATATTAATTATGTTTTACTAGGGATAGGATTAAATTTAATCGTCTATATTATTTCTCAAGATTGATTATTTATATTATTAAAATATGTTTATTAAACCCACTCATTTTTCATGGGTTATTCTATAACAAAATGGTGAAAGTTTTATGAAACTCATTCATTTTACACAGATTATTCTATTATAAAATGATGAAAATTTTATGAATCTTATTTATTTTCCATGGGTAATTCTAGGAAGAAATTTTAATGAAAATATTTTCTTTTCCTTGGGTTATTTAGTAATGAAATGATGAAACATTTTGGAAACATTATTCTTTTCAATGAGAAATGGCATGATGAAGTTTTTATAAAACCCAATTGTTTTCATGGGTTATGATATGATGACGATTAATGGTTAATGAATAAAGTTATAAGAGCTCAAAGGGTATACATAAGGTTATCCCAATATCAAAAGTGGGTAGACAAGAGGTTATCCCAAGCCAGATGTTGGTACATGGGTGGCTAGCACAATCCTAACATGTCATGTGTCACAATCCAAGCTGGATTTTCGTCTAACCCAACACCCAAAAAAGCCTTAGGAATGCTATAAAGGGCCATACTGATCCTCACGGGTTGGAAATATGTGTCTTGGTATCGATGATACACTTTTGGGAATGATTTAAGCCATATATTTAATTATAAACAATCAATAAGAAGAAGGCATCATCACATAACTGATAACCATAAAAACAATTGATACCATAATCATCAGGTTCAATGTTTTAAAACATCAACCAGAACCAAAATACCACAATGGTAGTGGGAACCTACTAAACTAAAACTCAATAATCTCCCTGAAATGAGAGGTCCATCACCCTCCAGCCACCACCACCAACACTTGCATGAAGTGGAACACTTGCAACCCAATCCACCAAGACCACCAAGGAACATCTTTCCTTTACCCAGGTCATACATAAAAAATTCTACATACACCCATGGGTGTATGTATGGTGTGATCGAAATACTAGTATGATTCGACCCAATGAAAGATTACATTACAAAACATTAGAAGAAAAATCAACATGTAAAATTTCATAAGAACATTTGAATCATTTTCTTGAAAACATTTTGAAGAATACAATTTTAAGGGAAACCATTCTCAAAAGTAACTTAAATTGAAATTAATATGTACACAATGTCCATTGTAAACTGACAATGAGAAAAAAAACATGAAGGATCTTATCAAAAGAGATCACCCTGGGTGATCCCTATAGGTAACTCGAACTAGTGGGACCCAAGATACGACATATCTTGGTGGTGATATCCTCCTACCAAAACCCACAACACCCTCATGCATGAGCCCCTAAAGGGGACCACATCCCATGGTCTAGTGGTCTCTATCATAATAAAAAACCCACAATATCTTCATGAATGAGTTATTAGTGGGGAAAAATCTCAAGTTCTAGTCATATCAAATCATATAATATGTTTACTTAATGTTGTAGTGTCAATACTACTAGATACAGTGGATTCCCATTGTACTCAATTTTCCTTTCACATGTTACACAAATAATCACATTCACAAACACATTATTGGCATCATGAACACACATGAAATCCATTTATCTCACAAACACATTAATCCAAAAAATCAAATCTCAAATGGAAACCACCGTTTTCCATAATCAAAACCAAATTTGAATCTACACGCACACTAAATGCATTTGAGAACACTTCTCAACCCACTTGAAAAATTCATAAAAACAATTTAAATTATAAATCCAACTTAATTCCCATATTTACTTCAAAACAATTTTAAAACATATTTCACAACTTTCAAACAACCAATTGAACACATTTATAAAGAATAACAATGAGGCATATGTTAAAAATAATCAACTTCTTTTAGAAATCCATATTCTAAAACATACTCAGTTCGAGTCTCTTTGAAAATAAAATTCACATAACAAAAATAATCCATAAAACACAGTTATGATTCCATGGAAGCATACAAAATCCATCTAATAATGTAAAATCATAGATACACCATCCACAATCTTGGAATATTCAGGAATCTAGTTGAAAACAACAACCACACATTAAAACACACCCTTTAAAGGAATGATCGAACCAAAAACATCATGGTTTCACCCAATAACTCATGATAGAAACATTATTAGGTCCGAAAAAATGCTGGAAAGGAAGAACCCAAAGAGGGAGGGATATAAAACACAGAGGATAAGAAATCATGAGAAAAGGGACATAATTGATGATTCCATCAAAAGAAAATTCTATTACCACAAAAATATTGGGGTTAAAAGTGTATAAGAGGGAGTGGAGGATTCTACTAGGGATGAAAATATTTTTTGGATTGGATTAGAGGTTATATAGAGTTAAATGGGGGGATGGAATAAGATTAAATCCACAATTTGTAATGACATTGAAAGAGGAATGGTTATCCTACACAATTTTACAAACCATATTGAAACCATGAATCCCTCTCTTTCCAAGAGAAATGAGGCTCTATGGTTTCCTAGGGGAGGTCGCCCACCCGTGTGTCTAGTCGTGTGGCCTAGAAAATTCCATTATCCAAGGCACATAGTTTCCACTAGGATGATTCATGGTTTCCCCTAACCATGATCCAACCATGCACTACCTAATGGAAAAATACAAGACCAAAAATAAATGAAGTAATACCTCAAAATAAAATCAGATATATGGTAATTCTCCCCACCATGAAAATGTTTCTCCATAGAAAGTGCTTCTAATCCCTGATCATAAAATAAAAATTGTTAATCCTCCATAACCGAAGACTTCCTCTCCAATGTCTCATGCTCATCAGGACCATGTTACCAAAAAAAAATTAACCAATGTTATGAACTTCTAGGGAATTACTTTCTCCTGAGAATTCAAAATCTAAATTGGATGCTCAAACATTGAGAAATCATGCTCTAATTCCAACTCTTCCCAATTCAACAAATGAGACAAATAAAAATTATACTTTTTATACTAGGATACATGTGGAATATCATGAATTTATTTAAACTTAAATGGAAAATATAATTAGTATTGCAGCTCACCAATATACTCTGTAATTTGGAAAGGCATACACCAACATTTTCATCCCTTATTTACCAAAACAATGATGACCCAACTGTGGTTCCACTATTACAAACATTCATTCACCCATAAAACTGAAAGGAATGATGCCTCTGATCAGTATAATAATTATGGATTCTCTATACTTTCCAAATATTCCACAAAATTATCTTGATTTTTTCATATTTTTTCTACACAATGATTGGTCCCAACAACGAGGTCTCACCCACTTCAACCCTACAAAACGGAGACCAACATGATCGACCATAATGATCCTCAAAGAGATCCATTCAGATTGATTATTAGTAAATATTATTATTTAAAAACTCCACCATACCCAAATGGTTATCCCATGAGCCTGCAAAATCAAAAACAGATGCCTAGAGCATGTCTTCCAAAATATGATTCACCCTATATGTCTGACCATCCATTTGAGGGTTGTATGTCAAACACAACTTGACATGTGGCCTCATTTACTATTTAAGGCCTTCCCAAAATAGTGGGTTAAAATGAGGGTCTGTAATATAAAAAAACTCTTATGGCACACCAGGAATCATAAATATCTCTTAGACATACAACTGACCCAACTCATCTACTTTTGATTTATCCCTGATCCGAATGAAATTGGATGATTTAGTCATATGATAAATCAATACCCAATTAGAAATTCCATCCTCATGGTGTATTAGGTAATCCAAAAATAATGTCCACGGAGATATCATCCCACTTTCATGAAGGAATGGGTAGTGGATAAAGCAAGCCAAAGGGGGTTTAGTTCTATACTTTTACATTATGAAACGTATAACACCACGATAAAAAGTCAGTTATGTCCCACCTCACACATGACCACTGAAACTATCATCACACATCATAAAATATCTTGGTGGTGCCCTAGTGAATGACCCACTGATACTGGTGGCTACACTTCATCACCCACTCTCAAAATGATAACAACAGCACACTATACCTCATGATGAAAAAAAATCATTCAAGAGACTAGAAGCAATCACTAGGAACCTCACCACAATTTATAAACTATATAGAACAATATAACCTCTAATTAATCAGATGATTAATCTGAATCAAATCTACAAGGGAATGTCTCAGCTAAAAAATAGCCTAGATTGTACCTCCACTATGCTCCTTGGCTTTCACATGCATTAGAGAAAAAATCCCAATTATGGAAAACTCATCACTGTATTCATTCAATGCTTGCCATGACATTTTCATACTCAAGGTATATTCAACTAAATTTCATTTTATTGGGGTATAGATGATATCAAAATTGAACCCCTAAAGGTACTCAACCCAACAAAGCTACCTAAAATCGATGTTCCACTGAGAGAAAATGTAGTCCAGGATCTTATGATCAGAATAAAATCCAATATTATCATCAAATAGATAATTACACCACATATTTAAGGATTGCATCCCCACTGATATCTCTAGGTAATGTGTTGGTTAATTCATTTCATGCGGTCGAAATTGGCATGAACCAAAAACCACCACATGGTCATCCAACATCAGCACACACCCAAGAACCATAATAGAAGCATACAAATAGACCATATATCCTTTTATAGATTCTCGAATGATCAAAATAGGATCTATGGTCAACCAAAACATAAGCTCCTCAAACGAATCTTAACATTCTATGATCCATTTAATCTTTACCACATTTAGGGTAAGATATGTTATCAATGAAATAATCGAAGAGAAATCTCAAAAAACACTCCTAAAATACACTTCCAGGCCAAAAATACCCTAATTTTAAAAACATTCTTTAGCTCTTCCCCAAACATCACTGTACTGATTTTCTCAAGGACCAGTAAAACCTCTCATTATAAGATCACATGACTATGAAACTTCACCTCATGTATCCAGAAAGTGCACTTAGAAAATATCTCATAGGTATAATGTTCTAAAAGAGTTCTTAGAATAACACTGAAAGACCAAACATGCTCCTACATAGTCCTGGAATATACTAGGATGTCATCCCCAGACATCACCAAAAAAATTTGAGATACTGATGGAACACCATGGTCATAAGTGCCACTAATTCCATTGGAACATTCATCAACATGAATGCCAGAAAAAAATACTCAAAATGGTTGTACATATTTGAAAGGATGTTTTCAGAATAACCACCTCTCTACCTCGGACTTGGTGATACCTGGAATGCAGGTTGATCACCATGAACCACTTCACCACATTATACTGTTCGAAAATGTCATAAATATGAGTTAAAGTGCATTTGATCATTATTTTCACCTAATTTAGCTTCTGGTAATCGATACACAATCAGAGATATCTATCAGACTTCTTAGAAAACAGAACTAGGGTGACCTAAGGTGAGATTATCGGAGGGAATGAATCACATTGATTCCAAATCATCCAGATATACCTTTAATTCTCTCAGTTCAGTGGGGGACATGTGATACAAGGAAGGAGATATCCACATTGTTCTAAGTGCCAATTAAATACTAAACTCCACATCTCACTATGGGTGAAAAACTAATAAATCCTCGGGAAAGTCATCTTGTAACTCATCCACCATGGGAGGTAACCCAACCCTCAGACCTCCATCACCATCCTATAATATGGAAGATAAGATCTAAAAAATGATATTTCCCAATTCTTGAAGTGGAGGTCAAGTACACCCTGATCGAGGATCCCATTAACCCTAAAAACCATGGATACTTGCATAAAGATAAAATAAATTTACTCACCAACAAAAGATATCGATGTGTGACTAAAAACACATCATCCAATATATAGTGAGAGTCCCATCAAATAGGTCTATCTATAAAACCATGAAATATCATTCTATCTCGACCCCTGACTGGGTAAGTGCACAATATGTGCACATGAAACCCTACTCTTTATTCTTACAAAGTGGAGGTACTCATTTAATCGCATAAGGTAAATTATCAGTTGGAATCTCAAGAAAATAAACATATACACTACTAAAAAATATAAAAAAAATCTAATGATGATGTAATAAGAATAGTACCTCACACTATCACATGCCCTGCATCGGATTTTGTTGGTGCTTAATCCATAGTATGACTGTTCTTCATCTCTTCCTATATATGAGAATGAGCGATGACATATAGATCTATCCTAAAATGAATTTTACCAGAAGTGGATCTAACCCTTCCACCACAAACTCCAAACCACTAACCTGCTTTCCTAGATGATTCTGATTGGGTTGAAATCCATTTGATTTCTAAAGATCCCACACCACCCTGATATGAGTTTTCCACCATTCAAAATCATTATAAATGCCCTATAGTTACACACCAATGGAATGGTCTGGGTGGGGATGAACACAATAATTTTATTCTCCAATCCTTCCCACACCAAGGGAACAATATAGACACTACATCAGAAGTCATAGAATAATACCACCCGCAAGGATGTCCTGAACTACTACTTGACCCCTTCTATTGATTTTATTGCTTCCTTATAATCTCAGATAAGATACCACATCCCTCCCACTAATGACATTAATACAAAGAAAGTAGAATTTCCTCTAAAATCTATATCTACCACCAAATCGTGATCAACAACCTCAACAGAAGAATTCATCTTGAACATGTAGACATTGGATCAGATCAACAACCAAAACCATATCTATAAATTTTGATCATTTAACTACTTATTGGAAACTACCAAAGGTGCAATCCAGATGAACTATGAAAAGTGGTTATCATACTCCATCACTATCTGGTATCAATGGAGAAGATTTAGAAAATAATGGTACTTGGAAAAGGCCATGTTATCATGAAAATACTTCTTATTGAAGATGTACATGAAATTTTTTCAAACCATCTATTATTACTTCCAAGAGTGAACTAATTAGTCCCACTACTTCTGACTGGGACCTTCCAACATAAAAAATTCACACTTAACCCTGAATACCTTAATTATGTCAAGATACCCAGACGTACCCTCTATTTTCTCAATCCAATCTTCATCTTCCTAGGGATCTATGCTATACTAAAAGGATGTGGGCATGTTCTTGAGGAACATCTGAGTTTTTTTTATTTTCTATGACCTAGTTTGGCTTCTCCAACATGATAAAAACTAGTTCCACTCCTTGAACCAATGTTTGTAAAGTAAAAACCACAACTACCAGTAGTCTCTAATCAATTGGTATGGGGGAACTCTCTCCACCATCTTCCTGCAGTTTCACAAGTAGCCTTTGGGTATGAATGTGGCTACAAAAAGAAACAACCACAAGGATAAAAAATACACCATTCTAAAAATTTTCTTCTATAATAAAAAATTAGAAACATGTTAATAAGTAAAAATCCATATCCATCATAGTAATAATCCAAATCGCATCACCCCCAACTAGAATCCACGAAAATTATATGAAATATATGTCTCACATAGAGTGGAAGTCAAATGAAATCCCGACATCCCATGGAGACTCAAGATCTGTTAGGAGGTGTGTTGGCTAGACACCCCACCCACAACTAGAACCTCAATCCCTAGCAATACTAGCTTCAGTCTATCCCGACTCTCCAAAAAATCAAGACCTAAGGAAAGTGATAAAACATCATATGATACCATTTTTCACAAACCATGCCATATTTCTATCCTATCTAACACCCAACATGACCCAAGTCATGGCTGAAAGGGTGATCCCGATCCCCATAGTCTAGAAACTAGTTCCTTGGTATTGAAGATACAATTTTGGGAATGATTTCACCCATGTATTTAATGATAAACAACCAACAAGAATAAGACATCATATGATACATAAAAACCACAACCAAAAAGGGATACAACAATTTTCATGTTCAATATTATAAGACATTAATCACAACAAAAATACCACAATATAAATTATAATGAACTAAAAGACAACAAAAAAAAATCTTGAAAAAAGAGAGAGGGCCAGAACCATAAAGATACCACCACCAACACCTGTAAGAAGTGGAGAACTAGCAAACTGCTCCACCTACACAACCACAAAACAACATTCCTTTACAAGGGTTATACATAATAAAGTCGACATACGCCCAAGGGTATATGTAGGAAATGATAAAAATCCCAATAAAATGACACCAAAAGAAATATTCCATGCAAAAAAATTAGAAGTAAAATCAATATGGACATTTTCATAGGAACATTTAGAACTTGTGTAAGAAATTTTTTTCAGGAAAATACTATGACAGGAAACCGTTATCAAAGGAAACTTACATTGAAGTTAAAATATAAATATGGTACACCTTATACCGATGGTGAGAACCAAATATTGAAGTACCATGTCATAAGAGAGAAACCTGGGAAATCCTTACAGGTAACTAGAACAAGTGGGACCCCAGGTTCCTTGAACATTTATGATAAGATTCTCCATCCCAAACCCACAACATCCTCATGCACAAGCCAATAGAGGGGAACACATCCCAAAGCCTATGGGTCTCTAACATAAGGAAAAAACCCCCATAGTCTTTGTGAATGAGCCATTGGAGTGGAATGTATCAAAAGGTCTAGTGGTATTTGATCACATCCTAATTTTAGTTATTGTTGTAGAAAAAATCATGGTTGAAAAAACTGAGCCTCAACCCTGCCGAATCAACTAGCTTACTAGTTTTAGTTCCCACAACAAGATACCTTGGATTCCATCTGTACTTAATTGTAATTTCACAAATCACACAAATCATCATTTTAGTATAAACATACCAAGAATAATGAAGACACATGAAAATCCATTTATTTCACAAACACATTCATCCAATAATCAATGCTCACATAGAAACTCCATTCCCCATAACCAAAACCACATTGAAATCCAGATGCATTCCAAATCCATTTGAAAATACATCTCACACAACATTCACAGCTAATAAAACACATTTCCTTTAGAATACCAAATTTCATCAGAAATTTACCTCAAAACCTGTTTAAAAGATAATTCAAACCTTTTACATAACTTATTGAACACATTTATAAATCACAAATAAAGAGGAACACATGAAAAAATAAAAACATTTTAGGAGACCATCCACCAACACATACACAATTTGAATCAATCTGAGAATAAATTTATCACCACATATATAATCCATAGAGCATATATATGAAACCAAAAAACATAAAATATTCATCTAATAACGTTAAATCATTGAACTACATACCTTAATCATGGTAAATTCTGGAATATAATGGAAAACAATAACTTCACCTAAAAAAACCCTATAAAGGAATGATCAAATGAAAAACATCAAGGGTTCACCCAATAACTCAAGATTGAACCCTTATTATGTCAAAAATCCAGATAGAAATTAATAACACAAAGATAGAGGGATAGAAACCCTAAAACATGGAAGAAATAGGGAGAAAATAGACTTACATGATGATTCCAAAAATAACTAAGGCCAACACCACCCAAATATTGGATTTAAATGTGTCTAAGAGGGAGCAGAGAAATATCTTAGGTATTAAAATACCATGTGTCTCAGATTAGGGGTTATATGGGGTCAAATTATAGGATTAAAAAAAGATTAATTTCCCAAATTTTAAATAATACAACCCTCCAGTTAGCCCAAAAAGTTTTTTAAACTCTGAAGAAACTGTGTGCCCCTCTCAGTCCCAATGGAATGAGGATTCCGTGTTTCTAGGAACTACTGGAAATTTTTCCTATACACATAGTTTTACTTTATTATGGGAAACTGAGATGTCGGTATACCCCTGATATATACCCATAGTTTTGGAAACTATGGGTATAGATCCACTCTACCGTGTCATTAACCTATACCCACAGTTTTTAAAACCATGGGTATAGCTTGAAAAAAAATAAGTTGTTGTGGGATTCAGTATGTAGACTAACCCTTTATTCTTCTAGTTCCCAAACACTACTCAATTTCACTATTTTTTATATAAATATATATATATATATAATTGTATATATTTATATAAACTATGGATATTGGTAGAAAACTAGGGGAATCAGTGTTCTTGTGATTTTTTATCTCTTGAATTCTTTTCCCACTATGTGGTGGGAATGCTATACCCCCGGTGTTTCAAAATAGTGGGTATTGGTCTTAAATAAACAACCCTATAACAATGGTATTACAAAAACCATGGGTATAGGTCTCAAAAAACGACCATATAACCACCATTTCTATAAAACCATGGGTATAAGTTTTTAAAGTTTACCTATACCCATAGTTTTGGGAAAATTGTGGGTATATGACTATTTTATAGTAGTGTGGGGGAGGTCTCATTCCCCTTCAGATAGCTGTGTGACCTAGATAGTTACACTATCCAAGGCATGTGATTTCCTCTTGGATGGTTCACCGTTTCCCATAACCATGCACCAACCATGCACCACCTATAATAGGGACCAAAAACTCCATATTCACTAAAATATATTGGGGAAAAATGGGAAAAAATATAAGACCACAAATAAACAAAATAATACCTCACCATAAAATCATGGATGTGAAATTATGAATGTCTCGATGGGTAGCCTTGACATCAGGTTTCCTATATTGATGTGTATTTGAAAACTCTATGTCTTATTATAATTTTATTCTCTCAGGGATTATTTACTTTGATTTCTTTGATTTATCTTTTTTTAACTATTAATATTTATTCCATGAATCATGTTTATGATCTATGATATATAGGGTATGGTTTTCAAATGTCATGTTTATATTCACATACCCTTATGATCTTACTCTTATTATGTGATCATTGATATCTCCCTTTTACCCTTATTGAAAATCTTAGATCTCCCTTTCATATGTTATCTTCAAAATGTTATGTAGAATGATTTTTTGTATGTAAATTATAATAAGGGTTCTAGATATGAAGCAAATCATGGGAGAAGTTATAGTTCACCTATGAAAAAGTTGTTTATGTTTCCATGTTGGAAAATTCACTAGAACTAAATAATTCTGGTGTGGATCATTATGTTATGTAATGAATATTGATATATTAATATATAATATTTATGAATGATATGTTCAGGTCTTTACAATTTGTGTTCGAGCAAGGATTAGCTAACATATGTAAACTTGATGATATTTTTTTTGAGTTTCCAATGGAAATATCAAAAGATAAGTCTAAGGATAATTATATTTATAGGAAAATATACTAGAATACCAGTAAATGATAGAGTGAGTGGTTTTTAGTTAATTGAATCCCTATTTTCAAATTACTAATGGACGTGGTTCTGGAACAGTTTTACCTAGGGGTAATAACTTCGAAAAAGGTGCATCAAGATTGACTTGAGTATTACTTTGTACATGAAAATTGGTCTCAATGTGCAGCTAGTTTGAAACTATTTGGGTATATACATTGGAAATTTAGTAACTCTTTGTGAACCATTATAAAGCATTTGCATAATGAAAATGAATTTCCTATATCAAGCCTAAGGTTTAATAGATGGAAAAGAATGTTCAATGATTTAGACATTAGATATGTTATTTTTAATGATTATGAGATTTACCACTATGCTTATTGTTTCTTACATTGTGTTTTATGGCTTTATTTAATGGATAGATCCTAAAGTAACCATGTTAATACTAAAGTCAATAGACAATGAAATGATTTACCTACTAAGAAACCAAATTTTAATGGAGATGGAATGAAATATGTTGTTTTTATACTCCCTAAAATTTATTTTTATAGGAATAATACTATAATTATAAATGCTAAAATGAGGGATCAAAATTATGTTTAGTCCTTCATGAGGAGATGTTCATATTCTTTTAGAGGTTATACTGATCTAGTAGTTTCCATGAAATGGATTTTTACCATTCGAAATATATTTTCTATTCTCTAGTGTTTGAAGTATGAAAATGTCATTTTAGACAGATATCCTTTGTAATGAGAAGTGGATAAATGGTATACTCTTATCAAGAATCATAGGAAAAAAGATAAAATTTATATCACGGAGTGTGATGAGTTGAAGATTTTATTTTTTAATAAGTACTTTCCATGGATTCTTTTCATAAATATATAGAAGGAATTTCCTGGGATAAAGAAGATGTGATATGAATCTGTTGGTACCCATGAGGAAAATTTCAAATGTATTAGGAGGTAAACATTATGTTTTATTTTCCAAATTTAATATAAGATTGATCATTAATTTAGTGGCATAAAACCAAATATTCAAATGGAGTTAGTAATAAGGGACATAGGTATATATTAAGAAATAGTTTTATGTGCTATAAAAGTGGAAACAAATATCGAAGTTACCCATAAATAAACTGGTCTTGATAAGAAAAGAATTATGGAATTCAAAGTAAACTATAAGACACATGGAGATAAGAATATGAGTGTTCCTTCATGATCAATGTGTGGGAAGAAACATGAAGGAAATTTATTTAATGGGACTAATAAATGTTTTAAGTGTGAAAAAGATGGTCATCGAGGAGCTAAATTAGAATTTGATAGGTAGAAGTTAGCTAATTATGAGAAGAAAGTGAATTCCATAGAGAATAAACCGCCCACTATATAGTGCTTCTAGAGTAATGAATTTTGTAATTGTGGAAATTAATTCCATAAATCTATGTCTAAGAAGAAGAAGAATCCCCAATTACCTATAAGGAAAAATGAAAAGGGGAAAGCTTATGAAATTGAAATAACAGAAGTGAATCATGAAAATTTTAGAGCACTTAATCTGATATATATATTTGGTAATTTAATTTTTCATTTTGTATTAATTGCCCATATGAAAATATTTTTTTTGTCCTTTAGTAAAATTTAATCTGATTCTAAGTATCAATTGTCTCCCTCTATATAGATTATCGAATAATGAAAACACATTTTGTATTAATTCAATGTTAGGGTGAACCCATGATCAGATTGGATGTTTTTATGTCTATGATATTATATTATTTATGGAATAATGAGTGAATTATATTTTTTAAGAATATATGTCTCCATGAAAGAATAACTTAAGATTTATCAGTACTATCATGGGTTTATGAATTTAAGGTTGATCATAAGTTCAAATTCAAATGACAATACTTTTATGTTTTATGCTATGATAGTTTAATAAGATAAATTTATGGCAATAAAAACCTTTTTATTGTTTTAAAATAGTTTTAGAAAAAGTTTAAACCATAGGTTGGTGGACTATTTTTCGCATCAGGTAAGGCCAGGTGCTTGAACCCACAACAGAATAGTGACATGATCTTTACACAACCATTATATTATGTGAAAGATTATTTCTAGTGGGAAAACTTGAAGGGTCATATTTATATGTATTTATATCAGTACATTTTATTTAGTAAAGTTAAATATTAGAGGAAAAATTGAAAGGGATATTGAAATATTTTTCCATATCATAATCTAAAATGGAAACCATCACCAAGGATTATTTTCATTAGACTCCCCAAAACATATAGAGGGAATAATACTATATGGGTCATTATTGATCAACTTATATAGTCATTACTCATCATCTATATATGATAAGTCTTATCTCTTGATCATATTTCAAGAATATACATTAAAGAAGTGGTATGTTTTCATGAATTACTACACTCCATTATATCAAATCATGATCCAAGGTTTAACTCGAAGTTCTGTTGAAGTCTTCAGCAATCTCTTAATACTTAGTTGAGTTTTAGAGCTGATTATTATTATAAAAAAGGTGTTTATTATAAGAGATAAATTCAATCCCTAGAGGATATTTTGATATCTTATTTTATGGATTTCGAAGGAGATTGGGATCAACACCTTACTCTAGTTGATTTTTCTAACAATAGTATCTTTCAGTTGATCATTTAGATATATACTTTTGAAGACCTCTATGTATATATTTTTAGAACACCAATATATTGGAATGGAGTAGTATAAAGTAATCTATTGGGACTTGATATAGATGAGGAAATTGATGATTAGGTTAGAGACATTAAATAATACATAAGGGAAACACAAAGTGGATAGAAAAGGTTTACTGGAAATCACTGATTTTATTTTGAATTTAAAGTTGGTGAGAAGCTATTTCTATGAATTTATACATGAAAGAAACAAGTGAGATTGAAAAATAAGAGAAAACTAATATCTAGGTGTATAGGTTCCTTTGAAATTCTGGATCATATTGGGGTGGTTGGTTATAATTTTTTCATTCCATTGAACGTATTTCATGTTCAGAATCTGTTCAATGTATCTCTCCAATGTAAGTATATACCAGATCTATCATAAGTACATAACTCAATGGTCATACCACTAGAGTATGATCTTTTTTACAAGGATAAACTAGTGGATATTTTGGATTACATAGATATGGTGCAACAAAACAATACCACTCACCTTGTTAATGGTTTTTGAAGAAACCACCATCTTGAGGAAGCTCTGTGGAAACCTGAGGATATGATAAGGTAAAAGTAATCTCATTGGATTGCCTAAGAGTGATGAATTTCATAGGTAAAATTAATTTTAATAGTGGTAGAATGAAATTCACTATTTATTTATAAAACATATATTTTTAATATAAAATTTAATTTTTTTGATAGCTTGTGTAAGACGCAAAAATAATTTCTAATGAACAACAAAAAACTATTATTATTATTATTATTTAAACATGAAGATTATTATATATCCATTAAATATTGAGGAATGAATAAGAACAAAAAAATTTTAAAATTTATGTATAAATGTTTTATATAAGTAATTAATATTGAAAAAAATGTATTTAAAATTTTGAAAAGTATTTATATGCTTCGAAAAATATTTTTTTCTCAAAAAATGATTTGTTTTTATTTTTGTGAAAAAAATAAAATTAATTTTTGAAAAATTTATAAAATTAATTTTTAAAAATGAAACTAATTTTAGGAATCAACATGTCAAAATTATATTAGGATAATATTTTTGTATTTTTATGAAAAGATTAATTTTTCAATAAATAGTGAAAATACCCATTTTCATAGAAAATTGAATTTTCATTTAAAGAGTTTACAGGTTTAAATTTTTATTTAATGTTGTTTAAGAAGTGAAATTAGCTCAATAATATTTTAATTAATCAAATATAACTCAGTTAATACAATTTCATATTTATTTTTTTTATATAAAAGGCTTTTTTATCTTTTGAACATTTTCTGTTTGGAAAACCAATTTTTTGCCACGTTAATGGGTTTAATTTTAAATTAAAAAATTTCAATTATAAGAATTAAATTTTTTAAAAATGGATTCCATATTTTTATTAATAATAATTTTTATTATATAATAAATTCAACTTATATTTTGTTAAAAATGAAAATTAAACGCAGTAAAACTTAATTACCATTGTTAAGAAAAAAACATATTTACTAGGGCTCAAACATAAAATATAAGGAGTAAAATGATCTATAAAAAAGTAAAAAACGCATTATGTAGCTATATTCAGACCTTATAACCCCTAATATTTAATAATGAACCATTTTTATCCTTCCTTAATGTAAAAAATGATGGGACACATTTTCTTATTGAACAATTTGTTATCTGTCCATTCCCAACTTATTGAAGGATACCCCATATCCTCTACTCTTAACACCTAAAAAACAATTCGGTCTGTCCAATTACTACCCATATATCTTACTTTTTTCCTTACCCACATCCTATAGTCCTTTTTTTATTAGAAATCCCTATAATGAAGGCTTTAGGTATAAACTTAAAGAGGATCATTGAGGAAAAGGGAGAATTATTAAACTAGAGTTCTTATTTTATTTCTTCTTTCACATCATTAAAATATAATTGAAATATTATAATATAATAATGTCATTATATCCATATACTGAGGTGTTATTATGTTAATTTAATGACCTAAACCTATCACCTCTTCTATCAAATGGGTAATGAAACTCTCGATTGTGTGTATAGCAGACTACCTCTTCATGAATTGATATATTTCATTTTTCCATCACAACCTATCACTAAGGAATAGAATGATTTATTTAATTATTATATATTATATTTATGATATTAGTTTAAATTTATAATTATAATATCTCAAACACCTTCTTACCTTTCATTCTGTATGAATACGATAACTTCACGCATATGTACAACATACTACTACCTCATGAAGTGATGTGATTTGTTTTCCACTTATGATTTAAATGTAAGTTAATATAGGTAAATTTAAAGAATATATTTTGTATATATGAAATAAAAATAATTTAGTTAATGTAATATATTATTTAGATTCCTTTTATTTCGACCATCATGAAAATAAAACAACATTCAAGCATACATACCACCTACCGTCTCTATGAACAATGTATTTCATTTTACATCTATAAAATTTATGGATTACTATAAATACATATATAATTAATATAAATTAAATTAATATAATTTTTTAAAATTTTGGATATTATGGAACCACGATCAATGTAATAGGACCGAAAATAATAAATCAAATCATACATGAAAAATAAATGTGTTATTACTGAAAATGAGATTTAAAAAAAATTGTTAATAAAAAGATCATAAAATATCATAAATGGTATGATATATATAATTATTGTTATTTAATATATTTAGAATAAAATTATATTTATTATAATTTAAGATCAAATTTTTATGATGTAAGTTGAGACTTAAGGTAAGGGAGTTTATTCTTAATTTTACTTTTTGGGTACATATGTTACGTTATGCACATATCCTCTTTTATAAGGTGTATATAAAGAACATTTGACATGTAATATCATGAATTTTTATTTTAATGATATTTTATGTTTCATTTAATGTTATTTTTTCAGAGGTCTTAAGATTAAATATTACCAAATTGGTAAGGGTTTTATGATACAATATCATCATATATCGGGACTGTTTATGTTTATGATTATAATGATGAAACATTAAGATATATATCTGAAAAAACACATAAAATTTCTTCACCTTTGGTTATTTTATGAAAATAATTGTTTTACATTCAATTTAATCTCTTTATGTACTCAGGAGTTCAAAATATTTGTTTTAAAGAAAAATCAACTTTATTTATCTCCTCTGTAAAAAATGATTTTTGTTTCATATCCATGTTTTATAAAGTAAAATTTTTAGTAATGTTTTAAATTATCTCAATTGACTTTTTAAAGAAATTTTTTACTTTTTATTTTAAAAAAATGGTTTAAAATGATTATTTTTATTTTTCCAAACATGGTCCCTTTACATTTTACAGAAAATGTGAAAGCAATCTATGTTTTAACATGTAAAAAAAGAACATAATTTCATAATATCATGACCATATAATTTTTCAAAGATTAATTTATCAATTTCTATTTTTATTCTTAATTAAATGTATTTTGAAAATGTTTTATGAATTTTTATTTTGAGAAAATTGATTTTGAAATAAAAAGGCTTATTTCCCTCATGAAATGTTCCAAGTGATCTCCCAAAATCATTTTCCATATAAGTGGGCATCCATTAATGCTACATAACATTTATTTATGATATGATACAATTGTACCATCCATATTCTTTCTTTGGATGATTTATATCAATAATGAAAATACTTTTACAAAACCCATTCCCTTTCCACGGGTTATGCTATTATGAAATTATGAAATGTTTTGGAAAAAAATTATTTTTCCAATAATTATTATATTATGAAATGATGAAATGTTTATGAAACTTGTTTATTTTACATGGGATATTATATGATGAATGTTTTATTAAACTCATTACCTTTCTTGATATAATTCTACGATGAAATGGTGAAATGTTTATGGGACTCATTTTTTCCACATGGTAGGCAATGAGTTAATGTTTATAAATCCCATTTAATTTCACGGGTTTTGATATGATAAATGTTTTATAGTATTTTGGATCACAATATATGTCTTATGTGACGGGTGGGACCAAAATAGACCATAATCTAATTGGGTAATGATTAATGGCATATCAACTAAAAGAGTACACAACAGGTTATCTTGAGCTCGAAAGATGGTACATGTGAGGTCATCTCAATCCCAAAGTAGGTACATGGGTGGTTATCCCAAGATTAACATGTTATGAAGGTCTTCTTGGGTACCGTTGACATAATTTTTTCTATATTTATATGTTTTCCAAAAATCTATGTATTATGCCAATGAAATTATATCATGGATTATGGGATTTTATCCCTTTGTGAGTCATGTCTTATGAGCTAACAAGATTTATTCCATCACTCATGTTTATGATCTATGATATAATGCATTTGGTTTTAAAATGTTAATCTCTTATAATCATAATCTTATGCTCATGTTATTCTTATATTTTCATTGATATCTCCCTTGTTTACCATTACTTAGCATTTGAAATCACCCATTATTATATTTTTTCCTAGGTTATGTAGAAATTTTTTATGTATGATAAGTCTAAGAAGGGTTCTAGATATGATTAAATTAGTGGGAGAAGATGCATTTAAACAATTACCCAGTTGTTTAAGTTTCCATGTTTCCAAATTCACAAGACTTAAATATTTCTGTCTTAGAACATTATGTCATATAAATAGTACCCATCTATTATGATTGAATATTTATTTATGATAAGTCTAGGTCTTTACATAAACCTACAATACCAATAAATACTGCACCTTAATTTTATATAGACATACTCGATTATCAAATTCTATTTTTCCATGGTTTAATGCTGCATAATCTCTTATCACTACCCAAGAGACTCTAGACACAAACAAGAAACCACCATTTGACATGTTTCTCAAGGCATATATGAAACAAATCCCATTACATGGTGTAAAATAAATCATGAAATTATAATATTGCAGGAATTCCATCATTTATCCTAGAGAAAAAATTAAATCAGGATGGGGGGGATATTTACATAAAAATCTTTTGATATATAAAGACGACACCTCACTCACTAATGAGATAATTCTACCAAAAGTTCATGGAAATCACAACCACATCAAGATCCATATCATGAGTGAACTAGTTACATTAGTGCGGCTATAAATAATGAGAAAGATAAGAGATACATTCACTATAATGCATCAACATGATACCCCAGGAACGATTTTATATTTAACATTGAACCTCAAGTGAACCACCATCCGCTGGTAGATATAGAGTTGAAAAACTGACCAACTTCTTCTTCAAATTCTCTAAATGGGTCTGGTATTGTCCCATAAACATGAAATACTATTATTATTTCTCCAAAGAGATAATAGTCTTCAAAATCAAGGATATGTTAGGAATAAACCTCATATAATAGATTAAGAGGCCAATAAAATTGTATACCTCTGTAAAATTCTTGGGGGATACCTAAGAACTAACCCCCTTCATTTTAAAAGGATCAATGAATACTCCATGAAGATACAAAAAATTCCCTAAGAAACATACCACACATACCCAAAACTCACACACTGAGAGATTCCCAAATACTCAATGAAACACATGAACTCCCAACACATCTCACATATGATCTAAGTTCTAATCCATATAACCAAAAAACACAAGACTTTGTTTAATAAATACCCCCATAAAATTGTCTATGAACTCATGCAACACAACATTAATTAATACAATGAATGTGGATAGAGTGTTTATAACTCTTAACAACAACACAAAAAATATTAAATCCCATAATGACACTAAAATGTAGTCTTCAAGATATAATAATCATTTATAAGAATATTATGATATAAGCACTAAAACATGATATTTGAGAACTAGATAAATCCTTTCAACCGATGAAATAAATTTTCAATACATGGGATGAGATAATGGTTATTCATTATCTTCTGATTAAAATGGTGATAATCCACAAACATCTAAAACTACCATCATAGTTCTTTACAAATAGATATGAAGCTCTCCATGGTGACACACTTGTCTAAATGAATCCTTAATATAGTTGATAAACAACCCGAATCTATAGATCCCTCAAATAATATGTTGTCATCTAATATAGGGACATCAATATAGGATAAAATTAGTATTGAAGATCAATCCAAAACATGATTTATCACCAAGGGTTGGCATCAAAAATTCATTGAGGAAAATATTATGTGACTCTTATAACACACTAGGAAACTCCACCAGCTGATACACTATAGAACTCAGTATCATCCTAACCATCATGGAAGATAAGGACTCAACATTCCTTTAATCCATTTGATGGTTATTCTCAATGAAACAATCCACCTAATCCTCATTAGCATTATATAATAGGAAATACCTAAAAAATAAATCCCTGAAATCCAATATCAAAAATATCAAATCCATATCAAGGAATATGTCATATGGAAGTATCTATAAATATATGAAGCATCCCTTAGAATAGTGCTACCCGAGCACCAAATCACAGTCACTATAAATGTTACATAATCTAGATCGATCTCTAACCTATATAGTTAACACTAAGAGCACTGTAAGTCTCTCCACCACATTTCTATTTTCATGAACTAGATCAGAAGAAGAAAAAGGTGGGTGTAGAAAATAAATCAATAATTAATAAACCCAAGTATAAAATAATTAAATTGTATATCACACAACATTTGGATAACCCAATATTGTAAAAGATAAGATATTCATATGACTATGAAATATTCTATGGCCTCATTAGTTCTTTACTTATTTATCCTAAGTAAAAGGTGTTTCATAGGGTCATCAAATAATTTATCTATTCTGTATCAATTGAACATAACCTAGAGAACACTACTATTTATCCTACAAATGTTGATATTGCAACAATGATTGATCTAATTTAAACTGAGGCATACAAAATCATATTTCATGATCCTTACCGAGTCTTCTATCCTAAAAGAAAAATTACTTCACATTGAATGTTCAGTAAACATTATGGTCCTTGATTCAGGTGATAGAGGGCCCAAAATTATTATTTCATAGCTGATATCCCCTGTTTATAGCATTTACTAATCTTAGTTGGCATTGTTTTTCTAATAACCGATGAATAAACACTAGTTCCTAACTCAAAACACTATATTATCTCTCAACCATTAGCTCATATACCACTATTTCATGACACTATCCCTCCCATGATAACCTTCTCGATCCATAAGTCAAGAAAGAAAGTTAATGGACCCTAAATTCCACCTCTAATTAGCCACTGGATGGTTACTTGAACCAAGGGTATATAAATCACACACATGGGATGCATTACCTGAAAAGAGATTTCTAGAACTAGAAAAAAGATGAAAAACCACAAAACAATTAGACTAATAAATAATTAACTAATCCAAATAAATAATAAAATGTTATATATAAAAATGAAAACAGATAAGAGACTAAAATTACCAAAATAGTCCTGAATAGAGACTATGAATAACCAATAGATCCTAAAATACTCATCATTCTACAGTATCCAAGATTGACCAAAAAAAAGATCATGTATGATTGAAAAATAATTTATTTATACATTTGGTGAGAATAAAATATTTAATCAATAGGATCATCAAAAAAATCTCTCAAAAAAATTGCAAATGAATATATGATATCGTGTTTTAAACCGGATGGAATATAAGATGAGGTTGAAGTATTGATATGGTGCATGGTATGAGTAAATTTTGTATCTTTATAACGTAAATAGGATAATTTAAATAATTAAAAAAATGTTATTTATAGAGGGGTTTTAAGGTCTATGAGGGGACACATGTCTTCAAATGAGTTCCAAGAGTATTAGACATTGAAATATAAGCTTTTGGAATAGTAATTGTGGTGGATGTTTATCAAAAAGTTAGTGATAACCGAGAACCCCATACCATGTGGAACAATTGGGGTTCAAGATAGTTAGTTAAACCATTTGAGTAAGTATGCATGACCATGAGATATATGTGCAATACATTTTAGCGGTGATGGCACAGGTTGTGCACAGTTTTTCTATCTATGTACCTATCCCATGCGGGGTGTGTCCCTTGGACATTATGATCCACATAGTTTTCTGAATATTGAAAAAACATGTTTCCTAATCATTAAACTCATTAAATAGGGGTGGAATTACATTTTTTCCAATGACCCATTGTATTCTTCCTCCACCTTTTCTTCTCCTAACGCATGAATAGAAGCTCCCTATGGTCATCTCATTATCTCTTGATATAGGATTTTATGGTTATCCTATTTCCAATATCATAACCAAGTATTGACAATCAAATTTGATAACCCTATATTCGTCAATGATTCATCCTTCCCTGATTACTAGTTTCTCTTTTTATATTGGAATCTATTTCCATGCAAGCGAATATGCCCTATTTTTTGGCCTTTGATTTATTCATAAAATTTATCTTACTCTACAATAGATCAAATCCCCAAAATGGATGATTTAATCATATTAAGAATGAGGTAAGTGGTATATGGATATTCCCTTAATTTTTTTTTCATTTTATAAAAAATGTCATTATACCGCATATTAAATTTTACATGCGTCTCTATTTAAATGTGAATTTTATTATAGGGAACTGAATTCCTTAAATTAAGTTGAAAATTTATATTTAATTATATATTTTTAGGTTCTTCACATCAACTCAAACCACCCAATTGGGTGAGTTTCTTATATTACCATGACATATTCTATGTCAGGGAAATTAACTCACTATTTTGGGTGTTGTTTTAAATGATTTCATTATGATGACATCCATAAGCTTTAACCACCATTGAGGGGTGTTGGATTAACACTAATATAACAGTAGTTTAATTTAAATTAAATTAAATTATATGACAACCATGTTTTATTTGTAATGAAACGACCTATGAGGTGCACTCTCATATTTAATAAAAAGTAGAAATCAATTGGAGTTATTTTAATTGATAAATTGAATGGATCTTCCCATGGATTTCATATTAACTTATAAATGGAATGGGCCAAATTTTTTACTTGGATTGAGATAGGTAATTCTCATGTACATGGAATATTTATTATTCATATTTGAACTATAATACAGTATTCTTAAAAATATGGATTTATTTATTAATTATTTATTGATTAAAAAATGAATAAATAATCTCACGGACAGTGTTTATATATTAAAGGTAGCATGGTTATTCCCTTATATCACTCATTGTGTAAAGCTTAGTTTCCAATGATTGAATTCCTTGGATGGTCTCATTGGATATATTAAGTGTTAATCCTAAAAAAAACATTGAGTTACCAATTAAGAATGCCTCGTATGTTCTCATAGGTCTAATAGAATTACACTATGCCTTCAGTGATACTGAGTTCCTCTTTATGGAATTCCTTATATGGGATCATCAAGCATATATAATTAAATAATTTATAAATGGAATATTATAATCCCATAGGATATATTGGGGATTCAATATATGGGATCCCATTATGGATGAGTCTATATTATTCAAGAAGATACACTTGGCTTCCCTACGTGGAATGCCACAGATGGGATTACAGGGGTGATTCTTATAGTATTCCACTGGTGACAGTTAGATTTCCTTTGTTTAAAGATAACGACATGTTTAGAGGGACATTCCTTTTTACCATACCAAGGGTGATACCTAGGTTCCTATATGGAATTCCATGGATATGATTGTTTGGTGACTGTGTCATAGAATACCTGATGTGATAGTTGGGATATCTATGTAGAATTCCACTAACAGGCTCGGGATGTAAATTGTTTAATTATTTAATTTATGTGTCTACTAATTCAAAGAAAATACTTAGATCTGGTATATTCCATGCATACCTAGAGGCCTAATTATTTTTTATTATTCAAATCATAAATGTTATTGGACTAGATATAACTTATAAAAAAATAATCAATGGGGAGGGGTTCCTTGGATATAATCCTCATGTTCTAATCCTTATATCAAGAATTAAAATCACTTTTAATGAGAATTTAGAGACATTATATATTTGGTCAAATAAGGTATGGTTGGGCAGGTGTCCTTTAAGGGACTTCATCCCTGGCTTCATTATTTCTATTTATTCAATACCTGATTGATATACGTATACACTAATTTATTTTATATTCATAGACTATAATTCATTTGACCCCACTGGTGGTGAACTACTTTGTTTATCTCAAAACCTACGTGGGATGTTTTTAGGTACCGGGACAGACCATATGGTTGTAGGATCAGTATTTTGGAATCATCTTACATTCTATTATTCATTTTTTGTGATTACCCTTAGAAATTGATGGTTAAGAGAACAAGATTATGTCAACTCTCAAGATAGTCACAGAGATACTCCACAAGGATTTTGTTCAATTTTTTTGTTTTTTTATGTATTACTTATTTTATTTATAATACTTGTACATTGTAAAATCATTATGGACATGCATTTTTATATATTAGAAATTTTCCAGTCTATCTATGATTTTAATCTTCCACTTTTATTTCATTTTTATGATTCTAATATTTTTTTTACTAATATGGAGGGTATAATCTCCCCATTGTACCTCCTTTAGATCATTACTTCTAAGAGAAAACCAATAGTGTACAATGATTCATGCTTGAAGCCAAGTGACAAACCGATATGACTATTTTTTATAGAGTGATCTGAGATTAGATGTTACAATGTGGTATCATAGGGTCTCTTTTTTTCTTTTCCTTACTATTTTGTGTAGGTATATAGGATACTAAGAAGTTCTTGGCACTTTATAAATAGCTTGTGTCATGGATTGAACAAAAAAATGATGGAATGGCTATGTGTCCAGGAGTGGGACCGCTTTTCATATTATTCATTTTTACACTTCATTATTATTTCACCTTAAGTGATTGATGTACATTCTTTTACATGATGATTTATAAGATTAGGAAATTTTCACCTTGCCTCGGTATGGCAAGGAATTATTATTACATGCATCATTATAGGCACATAGAGATTCAAATCCCATGTATATTTTATTCTATGTAGATTACATTTTTCAACATCCTAATATATATTGGATGTGACTTGGGTGATTTATTAGAATTCTTATATATATACCATGTTATGTTAATTGTTTATCATTTATAAATATACACAATTTTACTTAATACATTTCCATGTACACATGTATTCATTTCAATTTAACAGAGTGCCTTGTTAAACATTTGAAATTCAGTTTGTTATTAATGTTTTTTCAACAACCTAAATGGCGTTTTCCCATATACCTTGGTGGTGAGACCTTAATTAACCAATCTAGACATGTTTTATCCATGGAATGTTGGTTCCATGGGATAAAACAATAATTATTTTGATTAAATAGGAACCAATAAAATTTTATAATGTGTATGGAACATTACAAATTGGGAAGGGTGACCTATATAATCAATCCATCATATGTGGACTTGTTATATTCTGAGAAAGAAGAAAAAAAACTAGTTGTAGATACATGAATTATAGTTCTAACATATATAGGGTAGTACCATTATAAATTAGGAATGGTGATTCATACAAATAGACCATTTAATAAATATAAATTTTTTCTATGTTATGACTCATTAAATGATTTGGTTACTAATGGATCTTAGACATGACTCAATTGGAGTAATTTGGTCATGGTGTTTCAGGCTTGTGACATAAACTAGACACAACCCAAGTAGGTCAAACTTGATATTACATGCTTATATTGTAAATCAACTAAGGGTATTCAGAAATATTAATGATTTAAATGGTTCTTCGTTTCCCTTAAATGATCCTCGATTATTATGAAGGTACCCTTATAAGTTAACTTTATTATTCTTATTCCTTGTTACTTAACCTCATGTATGTATACTCATGATATATGGGGATGATTATTTAAAGTGTCAGCAACCACATATACGATATTATGTATAAATGTATGTTGGAATATTATTGAATAAATTCCATTAAAATTAAAAAGACCTTGTAGTAAACTTTTTAATATAATTATTATGTAGGGATTTAGTTAAAAAAATTCTAATCACAACACATATAATTATTCCTCTATATCTTAGAAATGAAAATTTAATTTCATTGATATGAATTTTTTGAACAGTATGTATAAAATAATGGTGAAAGGAATGTGTGAGATAAATTTAATAAAATGTGATAAGTTGTTACCAATAAAAATAATTCATAGAAGAATTTATTATATATATTTTATTAGTTACTTTAAAATGTTAGTAAAATAAAATACCACCTTTTGTTTTTCTTCAAAACTTGTACTTGTAGTTTCTAAAATTAAGGTTCCTTGAATGTTTATAATAAATGTGAATTGATGAAAATGGAATAAATAAAACATTCTCATTAGGTTGATAGCCCAAACCCTAATGTAATGGTTGCCTAAATGTTGTCTTGATAGTCTCCTTTATTGAGAATATTGACATTACCCTAGATATCTTTTAACATTCTTTTATATTGATCTAGAAGTTATTCAATTAATATTACTGACATTTTAATGGCATGAAATTGTTTTAGAGTCAATTCCTCTTAGGGAGGGATATCCTATTTTGGAAGTGCTTTAGAAGAAAAAACCATAAATCGATATTTTCTTTCAATTATGGGCACCAGAAGTTAAATCTATATTCCATATAACATGAAATAGAATTCGTAATTATGAAAATACACCAAAGTGGGATGGGTGGTCTGTGAGAATGGTTCCATGTTTTGTATGAGAAAATAATGTAATTTTTGAATTCAGAATGTTAAACATGCTTAGGCCATGGTTAATCACTTAGTAGTTCATGTTACCCTTCTTCTTATTTAGTGATAGATGACTCAAGAGGTCGTATAATATATTAACAATCATATGAGACAATATGAATCTAGTATAAATAATTTATATTTGTTATTGAATAATGGGATGCATTAGGATGATTGGACTATGGATAACATAAAATTCTGTGACGTTGTGTTGATGAAATCTTTGGGTAGTACACATCGATACAAACAGTACCCATCGAGTTGGTAAAATGGTACAATGAACCATATAATTTTAGTGGAATTGTTTAACATGATAGCTATTACGCTATGTTCATTGGTCATTTCCTGAGTAGAATGACCTGGGCTTATAGAGATGTTTGAGTTATCCCAGTGCTGGGGGATGATGTTTTAAAAAGATTGGGTATTGTAACACCACTTATCAGTTTAATTTGAGATTATATACTTGATACAAATGAGGAGTGTGATTGCAAATTGGAAGTGCATCATGTGTATGTATTGAGTAAATATGATGTACAATTATTTTAATAGTCTAGTTTTCTGGTACGTACAATTGGAAATTTTGTAAATGTTTATTAGATGCATCCATAAACGATGTTCATTGGTACATGGGGAATGTGTTGTGGGATAAGCTTTAATTATCAGTAAATTATGTCTTGGACACTCTTTATTTGGGGATAATCACATAGATTATAGAAAAGAATTTCCTTCCATGTAGAGGGATCACAACGGCAGAATACCATTTGTGAGTGATCATCACTACTTATGAAATAATGTGAGGATGGTAAATCAATATTTCTAGTTTTTGAGATGATTCTTGTGGTAAAACATGGGTTTGGTTTGGATTGAGTCTAGATGTTATATTCAATCTTGGTTTCCATGATCCACCCAAATAATGTATCACTTTTTAGGAATTTCAGTGATTCAAAGGTATCATGGTGATTTCATGGTTGGGTATGTACACAACCACTGGGTAAATTGTGAGTTGATGTTGGACTATGATGGGGGGTTTTGAAACAAACACATAATTCCTTGGTAGTACAAGATTTGGGTTCAGTTAATTATTACATTTCAAAATTTTTGATCAATCTATTCAAAGGGAATTATCCTATGGTGGTTTAACTATTCTTCCATATGTGTAGTTGGATATATTTGGTTGGAAACCATGATGGGAACTTCATTTTCTATGTGATGGGATCGTCATGGGTCTTACCGGTAATCATATTATATAATCTTTGTGTACTCTTGAATTACTGAATACCATTACCTTTATCTTAACATTGTAAAGGGTATAATGAGAGTGCAGTAGTTATACACTGAGGTAGAGAATTAAATTAAATGATTATACAGATTGATAAATAGACTTTTTGGGAGTTTCAATCTAGGAGTATGGATAATTATGGATGATTTCAGCATCTAGATTGATACTTGGATTCATGTGTAGGAATTCTATATATGGAATCATAGACATGAAAAAATTCCTTAAATAAACCACCAAGAGAAATATAACTTTTGGTGAGGCAAAAAAATCTTGAATTTTATTGGGTTGATATGGAGGTCATATAAATCTCAGCCAAGGATCGTAAAATAAGAGACGACATGACCAGATTAAGCCATGTCGATTGGGAATTATACCCTTCAATTAAATATGTAAATGTTCCAGAATGATTGTTAAGACACTATGGGTTTGTTTAAGTTGGAAATTTAAATAGTGGAATAACCATGACTCATAATTGTATATTCTATATGTAATTAATAGTTGGAAGCTCCATATGCTGGTTGATAAAGAGATGAAAATTTTATTGTGCCTCAAGTTTGATGGGAATTAGTAGGCATCATTTTTGATATTTCAACATTGAATTAATTGACTGAATCAAGTTTTAATAAATCAATTACCATATATTAGAAAACAATCTTGCATGAGTTTTAGGAATTTTAAATTTAATGTGACCAATTCAGTGTAAATTTCACAACCCAAATAGATGGGTTATGTTTTTCAATTCCCCACGGATTCTTAGGGATGAGACATTATAAGGTGCAGAGATTGTATGGGCTTATATTTTTTTACCTAGTAGGAATTTCCAATGGACTTGGAAATTTTCATTTGGTGGATGGTCCAAATCATATTTTTAGCTTTGTAATGTAAATATATGCTTTGTAACTCTTAAAAAATAGGTATTTTTTACATGAGGTTTGAGGACCAATAGGTGTCTTGGGTGTCCGAATGAGTTTCGGTAGCAATGACCATGTAATGATCAGATATTTCGGAAAGGTAAAGGGTGGCACAATGTTAGCTCATGGATAGTGATAATCATTTATTCCAAAATATTTGACCCTGTAGGGGGGCCACACAGTTAGTCAAACCTTAGAAGGAAGGCCACATGACCATGTGAGATATCTAGAATATAATTCAGATGTTACTGCATGGTCTATGCATAGTTTTTCTAATAATTAACCAAGACCATGTGGGGTGTTTCCCTTAGGTAGTATGATGTATACTTTTGGTGCAGTATTAACCAAACTATTTATCCTAACTATGATCCTTATTAATGTGTGGGTGAAATTAATTTTTTCCCCTGAATCCTAATATTCTTCCTCCACCCTTTCATTTCCTCACCAATGTGTAACAACTCCCAATAGATCTCCTCATTCCCTTGATCTATGAATTTATGGTTCTAAACCCTCCACGATCATAATTGAATATATCCAGTCATATTTGATGACCCTTGGTTAGTCAATATTCCTCTTTCATTCATTATTAATTTATCTTACTACATTAAATGATATTTCCATGTGACCTAATATTCTTTATTTTCTGGGAGTTCATGTATTGTTCTAATTTCTATTCTTCCAGCTAAAATAAATTACTTATAATAGACAAGTGAAGCATCCTAATAATGAATTAGGTGGTCTATGCCCTTTTTACGGTTTATTCATTTTATAAAATACATTTTTATTCCATATGTTAAATTTTCAATGCGTCACCCATTAAATGTAAAAGTAATTATATATAATGTAATGCCATAAAATAATTGTTCTTGTGTGTTTAATTTCCCTATTGGATGTTATTCACCTCAACTCAAACCACCCCTTTGAGTGCATTGATTATATTCCCACGAGCAATTCTTGGTCTAAGAAATAAGATAACCCTTTTTTGAACTATTTTAAATTCAATAACTAAAATGATCATCCTAATATTTAATCATATTTGAGGTGTTCTGTATTAACTATAATATAAGATATATTAAAAATGTGTTAAATTAGCATATATGAGAACCATATCCCATTTTTAATGAAACCACATATGATGTGAGATACCTTATTTAATAAAAAGGTGGAATCAAATGGAGTAATTTGAAATTATAAATGGAATTCATCTTCCCATGGCCATATCAATTAATTATAGTTGGAATGACCATAATTTTATACATTAATTATGATATGGAAATATTATACACATGGAATATTATTTATTTGTAATTGAATTATAATACGACATTCTTACTGACATGGACTTATTTATTTCTTATTTTCAAATTGAAAAATGTCATGGATAATCTTTGGTAGAATGTTTTTATATTTAAGGAAATGTGACTATGCCTATATATTACACGTTGGAAAAAAATTGGTTTCCAATGATTAAATTCCATGGACATGGTCATTGGTAAAATTAATTATTCTTCCTTGAGAAAACCTTGGATTCCAATGTTGGAATTCCTTATATGGGCTCATTGGTCGAATGAAATTTCACTACACCTTACCATGTTACTCTTTATAGAAAAACGTCGATGGGATCATTGAGAATCTATAATTAAATAATTTATAAATTAGTTTATATCATTTCATGGGAAATATACAATAGTCCATAGATAATATCTCATATAGGATAGGTTTATATTTACAATGAGTGACACTTGGGTTTCCTAAGTGGAATGCCAAAGATGGACTTAGAGGATGATGCTTATACTATTCGATATGTGAAACTTAGGTAACCTATGTGAAATTACTATGGAGACCATAGAGGGAAGTTCCATTACACAATACCTAGAGTGATACATAGTTTTCTATGTGGAATACCATGGAGGGGTTTGTAATGTTATGAGTTCATAATAAACTTGGATTGATAACTAGGTTCTTATATAGAATTCCATGGATGAGTTTGTAAGGTGATGAGTTCATAGTACACCTGGAGTGATACCTGGGTTCCCTATGTGGAATGTCTTGGACAAGATTAGGATTCGAATTTTTTAATTAATTAAATTATGTGTCTTCCATGACAAAAAACATACTTTGATCTGGTTAACGACTGGAAAACCTAGAGGCCACATTTCTTTTATCTAATTGTAATATTAGATGTTAGTGGAATATCAATCCCTTAAATGAAAATGATAAATGAGGGATTCCTTGGATATGGGACTTATGTATCAATCCTTATATATGAATTGAAATCAAAGTAAGGATTCAAGGACATGTCAGCTTATATAGAATCATTTATATTCAAATAGATGTCCATTTAAGATCCTGAGCCCTACTTGATTATATTTATTAATTTTCTTCATTGTTTATATATCTTCACACTACTTTATTTCTAATCCCAAATAGGAATTCAATAGAAACCATTGGTGGTGGCCTATTGAGATTATCTCACACTCTGTTTGGTCCACCATTTAGAACCCAGAAAGACCTCATGGTGGAAGGATTAGAATCATAGATTCATATTTTTTGTGGTTACCCTTGTATATGGGAACATATGATCAAAGGACTAATCCAGTGCTCATGATTCTCATGGAGATATCACTTTAGGATTTTGTTCTATTTATTATTATTGATTATATATTACCTATAGTATGTATAATACTTGTACATTATAGCATCATTAATAGATTTCATGGTTCTATATTTGGTATTTCATAGTTTATCTTTATCTTATATTTCCCTATAATTTATTATACTTCCACTATAATTTGTACAGATCTAGAGGATATAGTCTCCCCACGAGACCTTCTTTAAACCCTCGCTTCTTGTCTGCATCCTATAGTGTATATGGAGGGGCACTTGAGGCCATGTGACCAACTATTCTAGTTACTATTTATAGAGTGATCTTGGTTGGGATTTTATAAAGAAGAATAATAAATTATAATGAATATAAGAATGAAACTAAATTGTCCCACAAATAGGTAAAACTATTTCCCATACTCACTATGGATCACCCACCAAGTAATGAATAAATGTAAATTATTCTATATTAAATTGATATATATATATAAATAATGGTTCTCCACATACACATCCCCAAATTTTTTTCTCTTACAACACACACATAAATGTATAGAAAAATTTAGATCCATTAAACCCTATATGAGTCCATAACCAGTACCTTAATATATCATATCATGGATGTTACCACACATAAACTTTATCAAATGGTAGATTTGGGAAGAGGGAGATGTTCACCATTCATTCACATGATATCATGGATATTAGAGAAAACACCTCCCAATCCTTTGGATTTTGGTTTCCCTACCATCGTAGGTGGTGAAGTGTATGAAATAAAAAAACATATAATCTATTTTAAAAAACCATACTAAATGGAACTATGTAGACATATATTCTCTTTTATTTATCATCATTATAGACACCCAACTACCATCGTTAAGGTATATATCTAAAAAATGAATACAATCATCAATATTAAAAATTAATTATTAACTGGCTATTAATTAATGAATATTATTCTATATGTATTTCCTAGATTAATACATCAATATTCTAAGACAAGAGCTTTAAACACACTAATTTTCCAATTATATTCCCATGTATGAAATCATTATCTATAAAAATATTGAAAGGAACACATTATTTTTTTTATTTCCAATAATCACATCACAATTACCAGGTTATTCTAGAATCCATCCAAATCTAACACAACTTAGATGGAATTATCATGCATAGAGTCAAAATATTTCATGTAGTTGGTAATCAAATATATAATATATAAAAAAATGAATAACTAAAAGTATCATGTAAGAAAATATCAATGAGAAAGATGATTTATTAACCCATCCTGATCACATTTGGGTGTTTAAATAAAAAATTTTCAAAATAAAATCAATCCTTACATCATTAACATCAACCATCCCCATAGCTAGATCCTATTTCCCATTTCTCATCGATTTTCCTCTCCATTATATTTTCAAAACAAACAAATAAAGGATTTAATATAAAAAATCATGAACATAAAAAATAAATGTATTTTTTGAACACAATTTCAAGGGGAAACTAAGTCAATGAAACATGGAATTTTTACCTTAATAAACTATTACCGGCTCACATATCCTTGATCAATTTTCTTTAGAAAACAACCATTTTAATTATCACTTTGAGTTAAACAGATTATTGTGTGTAGGTTTTTAGCATCATGAAACGTACAAGAAATAACTTAATAATATATTAGAATAAAAATAATAATGTTTCAACCATTATTTCCACATTCAATTAGTTTCAAGAAGAATGGTAATAAATTAACATGAATCTGTCATTAATTTTTTTCATAATTTTGGTTTAATGTTTTTTACTCAATTTTAACCACTTATGATGATCACTAGTAGAAATAACAATCAAAGAGACACTTCAAAATAAAAAAACTATCTTGAAAATCAAATAAAATATTTTAAACACCGAAATGTGATAATTCTCCCCTTTTTATTTATTTAATCCCAATACAATAATTTTATAACACTCATTTTATTATGAAATAAGATTCAATTATATAAATATAATAAAAAAGAATCATTTTACAGATTGTGATAATAATCCCAGATAAATAATAATATCTACAAAATGTGAATTATTAAATTTTCAAATACAAAATAATATGAAAACTAAAAATGTGATTATATACTTATTCTTAAATTATGTTTTATATATTTATGTAAAAATATTAACATTAATCTATTGTATGTGATTATTAATTTTCTATTTATCAGATAATTTCTAGAATAATTATAAAATACCATTTAAAATAAATAGTATACAATTTAATTTTATTACTCTATTAAAATTTAGATAATTTTAAATAATTATAATCCATATAATTTTATAGATTATTCAAATTCATAATGTTAATCTTATAAATTTATCTAAAGAAACTAAATAATGATTTAATCATAGTTTTCACTAATTAAAATATAATAATTTAATCCCCTACATGGAATAAAGTGAAAATATCTTTTCACTAGGAATTGAGGAGTGATTGTGGCTTTTGATATGAAGGAAACGTACATGAAGAGGCTCAAATAATTTTAGAAATGTTGAAAGACTATAATAGGAGATGTTAGATCATCCGAGTTCAAGATAATGATAAAAATAAATTAATGGGTATGAAATATCAATTTACAATTTTAAGATATATATTATATAAAATATTTTCAAAAAACTGTCAAACATAAATATTTCATTATCCTTTAATTCATATTCAATTTAATTCACCCTTGGAACATTAATATATTTGATAGGGGGATTACGAATTGGATCAAGGAGTTATGAAGAATTTAAAACTAATGGAATCATCTCTTTTAAGACTAACGCATGGGGGGGATCTCGTGGTAATAAAATAAATAAGAGAGTTTTCTTGGGTGTATCGAGAAGATAAAATGTCTACAGATTGGTTTCCCTTTCACCATGTATGAATAAATTTTACTAACTTTTTGGTGAGTCTATTATATATATGAATGTGATAATAGATAGACCAAGGGATGTAAATATTTTTCTTAATAATGATACGAGTAATAGAAGAATCATTTTTCACTAAGTCAAGCATAATACTGTGAAAGTGGTACGTTTTTAGTCCATTAAAAATAGAATACGATTCTTCCACAAGAGAGTCCCCCCATATATAAAATCAATCAAATGAAAAATAAGAAATCTTTTATGATCATAGAAAAAACATCCCTTACATGAAACCGATATTACAAGATCTAACCACATTGAGTTTGATCCCACAGTTGGGGTGAATCCAACAAACACATCTCCCCTATACGGGAGGAATCTAAATAGTAGGGAAATATTTCCTACCACCCGTAAAAATCATTCGAGATAGGGCCTACTCAAAACAACTGAATAGAGGGGCCAATTCAACCACCATGCTTTGGAACGCCCCGACCCCAGTTACCCAGAGTCGGTGCATTATTGCGTAACATTGGCATGATCACAAAAGATCAAGTCTCGAAATATCGACTAGCTTAGTAGCTTTGGAAACAATAGATACATTCATAGATGTTACGTTACATCATATAGTGAAAAAATACAATAACAAAGTCTCCAAAGTGTACACTCATATCCCTTTCTGACTATCACTATAGGTCATTCATAAAATACTTCTTCACATCCTGGAAAATATTAAAGCATTGAAAGGGGTGAGCTCAGTTGATCAGTAAGGATAACAATATTGGGGAAGCTTTCATAAATAAACATTAACATTTAAGGCAATGTATAACTAAAACAAAAGACTTTTTAAACTTGAACTTCAGCATAATATGGTAAAAATAAAATTAAATAATTCCATTTACTTACTCACATGGATATTCTACTTGTCAAATAATCACATGCAATATCAATAAACACTTTCATAATGATGGAATGCATAATGTCAGACTATCATAACCACGTAGCCAAGGCCTCGTGCGAAGACCACAAAGAAGATTTTGTCAAGGCCTCATGCCAAGACACTAGTTTGTCTCATGAGACCTACTGATGCATCGAGGAGCTATAGCGGGCTCCACCCGTCACTTATTAAGTCCAATGCATTTTTCATATGAATAGGTTTAAACATATCATAAACCATAACATAATAGTATCACATAAAACATACATAAAGGAAACATAACATTTCTACATTTCAATCATAAGATATCAATACAACACATTGATATAATAAAAAACTAATCAAAACAATTTTCAATACCAAAATGAAAGAAAATTAAAGCTTGGTATTTACTTTTTATTTAAAAAAAAGTAATGGCTTGTAGAGGAAGCCGAAACTCAAAAAATGGTAACGGCGGAGGAGAAGTCGTTGTCACCGCATACGTACGACAAAAAAACATTCCATTTTGTCATTTAGTAAAATTATTCATATAAAAAGATTCCTTTTGAATAAAAACATAAAAGTCAAAGGGTTTTATACACCGTATAAAAGAAAGTTGTGTATAAAACAAAATATGCCTCAATGAATGGAGATTGAGAAGAAGTCCCTTAAAAAGATAATTTTTAAATAAAATATATCTATTATGTGTATTCACTATATTTACACATAAAGAAAGTATAAATACAAGATAGGACATAATAATATCATGACATAATTTGAATGTAGGAGATTAACCCAAAGAATGGAAATTGGGTTAAGAAGTTCCCTTACCTCGTGTCCAACTTGACTCGACCACTCTTTAAACTCCCGAATAATAAACTAGAGTTAATCTATACCTTCTTAAGAACCTTTTTCAAGTTCATTATTCTTTTTATATCACTTATTACCATGTCATGAACATTATGTAATTATTTAAGTTTATAACAGTCGTTTTGTCGATCTTAGGTACTTGAGTCAAAAATAAACATCTTATAATTACAATTTGTTCATGTGGTAAAATATCCATTATATCCATAATTATATTCATGATTTAGATATCATATACATCATATATATCCAGTATATACATTCATTTATAATATTACATAACAATTATAGGTAAGAAATGAAATGCACCGTTCATGGAGACGGTAAGCCGTACGTACGCATGGACGCTACATTAATTTCTATTTCGTATTTAATGGAATGAAGTTATAATTATATAAAGGTATAATATAATTCCAGTATAATATAATTTAAAATACCATTTACTCCATCCTTTATACATCCCACATATGGTATTAATGATTCAAATCACTTTGAGGGGGCGGTAGTCCGCACTTCCTAAAATGAAATTATCGCGTTTACCCATAATGGAAATCATAAAGTATGCCATAAATGAGAATTACAGAAGCATAAGGAGAACATAAAAATAATATATATATCATATATGAAAATAGTGTCATCAAAATAGCCACCATTAGAGGTGTTAAAAGAATATTGAACAATCATCGTTTCACGAGGCAGTATTTCGCCACCCACAGAAACAGTATGTTCTTTAACCGATAGATGATGGTGCGTGTAAGTGTAAACCAAATAATTATCATAACAAAATCCTAGTATATTTTATATACTGGTGTTGTTACAAGCGAAAGGAATAAAAAGAGTTTAAGGGGTTGAAGAAGCAAAATAAAACAAAACAACATTACAGAAGACATTACCTTAAAATCGGGTAACTCTTTTTGATTTGAGACAAATGATTCCTTGGGAAGACTTATGCCAAAAGTAATGCCTCTAAGAGTAAGGGAGGGAAGTTGAGAGAGTATTTGGGCAGAGTTTAGCCGAGCCAAAAGGCTTTGATGGTGTTAATAAGGTGGTAGTGGTGGGGGCCTTTTATAAGAGGAGAGGAGGGGCACTCTTGGAAAGTAATGAAATGCAACTTTATTATATAATGCGTTTCGGATTGTAAAGGTCCCACACTTATATATTTCGAGGATAAGGTGATAAGGATTCTAAATATACTCATCCAATAGGCTTTTGACCATTGTAAGTCTTATATTTTACATTATATTTCTATTTTAGTTAAATCGTTAATTAATGAGGTAATCGTTGCATCATCATGGTGTCATAAATAATTTATTTTATTTAATTTCTAAAAATTATAAAAAAATTATCATGATGTAGGAAATATTTTTATATTTCTAATTAATATTTATAGTAAAAAATGTGACTTTCATAACCCCATTAATTTTTTTTTTGCAAAACAACTCATGTTTGTCACATTTTTATTTTAACATTAAATCAAAAGTTTTTAATGTCATTTTCCTACACAAGTGGCTACATGGGATCCCCAAGTTAACCCATGGATTGTATTGGTCGGAAATGACTCATCCAATAGAGATAGGACAAGTGTAAAGGTATTTTTCATATTTTTATAATATCATTTTTACCATAAATTTCACTAATTACCTTTAATCGCGATTAATTAAACTTAAAAGTTACTATTCACCAAAAAATTATTTTAATCCAATTGAACCACATTTTACTTCCTAATGACAACCATGTAATTCGTATTTTTGAAAATCAAATCACATAAGTGGTAATGTTTCATTTAAACAAAAAATCAGTTTTTAGCTACCACTTAGTGGTTTCACTATTCATCAAAAATTGAAGTTTTTCAGAACAATGCCAAAATTTCACCCTAAGCTATAATTGATATTCCGAATTAAAAAATGAAGTCTATTTTACAAAATTCCAAACATATAAGTTTCATTAATTAATTTAATAATTAATTCCCGCTGTCACAAAAAATAGCGTGTTTTTAAGAAACAATATATATCAAAAGATTGACAATTGTTTATGTCCAATTTCAAAGTGAAATTAATTCTAATGAACACCATTGGATAAAATGGTAAAAATATATTATAATTATACTTTAAAACCACTCAATAGTATAATTTATCACTATAAATTAATTTGATTAAAAATGTTGTTTTAATTATTTTTCACTATTCATAAAAAATATGAAGTTCTCAGAAAATTACAAAAAATTCAACTTAGGATAATTTCAATATTACGAATACAAAAATGAAGTCCATTTTGAAATATAAAATTTCTATAATTTTAAAAAGTGGATATTACTATTCATAACGGCTACTTTGATTAGTTACGATGTGTTAGAACTCGAACTTGCGTACAATGCAAGCTATTGCATTATTGAAAGAGAAGCGTATCGTGGAAGCTCGGGGAGTTACATTCTCCCCTCCTTCAATAAATTGCGTCCTCGCAGTTTGAAAATTTTCCTTTGAAAATAAAAGGTTGAAAATAGAAAATACCTTTGTGGAAAAACCACATCGGAAATAAGGTTAATAAAATTTTGCCTTAATAAGGGGAAAAGGGAAATGAAAAAGACACCACCAAATTATGATCTCGATAAGGAGAATATTAGAGGAAATTAGAGACATATAATTGGAGGAATAACATAAATATTTGTAGGGAGTGATTGATGTCATCAATCACAAAAAAGTGTAAAATTGAGGGCCTCAAAGCCTTCAATATATGTTGATTCAAAATATTATCAGTTCAACAAGACATAAGGTATTAGGATAACACATTTTTTTGTTTTAATATCCCTTTCATAATGCTTAAGAATTAATTTATTCATAGAATATAAGATTGGTATATATATATTTATGCTTGAAAAGTATAGTTTCAACCTTCAACTAATTTCTACCACAAACTCATCTTTTACTGAAAAACATAATAGAACTCAAAAATATTATATTTATCCTAATCGAACAAGGTTCAAAATATTGACACAAACCATTTAGATTAGGAAAACTATTTTGTAATAACCAGGGACTTCCTGTAGGCTAGTGGTAGGTAATAAAGGCCTGTTGCACTATGGTTGTGGTTTCGATTCCTGCAGCTTTTTCCGACGCGACGGGTTATCCCCCAACCTACAGGTTATCCTTTTTCTACAACTATAGTATTATAATATTCCAAAAATAATCTTCATAAATGTTTTAAGCTTAAAAAATACTATCAAAAGTTCAACTTAATCCATTCCAACCTTTATAGTTATCCAAAATACCTCCATCCAGACATTCTCTAAAAGGTCCTTAAATTCCAAAATCAATAGTAACATTAGATTCACCAAACAAATTAAAGTTTCTCTTTTTGTCACATACTAAATATATGATTAACTTAATCATATTAAATCCTTAATGAAAACAACAAGTACTGCAGTACAATCCTTATATATATATATCACATTATCCTTATAACCAGAATATAATCCTTGATTCCCAAATAACCAATACATTAATTATCCCACTTCAACTGTAGTAACAGTATAAGATTGTCCTTGATCCCTTGGACTTTATTGAGGGAAGTTTCCCTGAAGCTTAGGGCATTCATTTGCATAATGACCCATTTCCTTACAATTGTAGCATTCAACATTGATAGCCTCTTTCTTTACCTTGCAATCACGAGCCTGGTGACCTTTTTCTCCAGATTTATAACAAACTCCCTTTCCTTTTAGGCATGTACCAGGGTGATTCTTCCCAAAATTATTGCATAATGGAAAATCCTTCTTTCCCTTTTTCCCTTTATCTATATCTTGTTCCACCATTCTCTTCTTCTATTGCATTACTTTATTGTCATAAGACTTAGAGAATTCTTTTTATTTCTTGATAGAACATGAGACAATATCTTCGTACGATGAGAAGGATTATGATACTAAAGCTCAACAGAGAAATGGTTTTAACCCATCAAAGAAACGATCAATCTTACTTCTTGGGTTATGTATATAATCTGTAGCATACCTCACTAACCTTGTAAAGTTAGCCTCATACTTTGTGACATTCTCATCCTCCTTTTGTCTCAAGCTCAGAAATTGCATTTCCATATCTGCTCGATGGTCATGAGGAATGTATTTTTCTATGAAAAGATATTTGAACTCTCTCCATTCCATACTTGTTACTTCTTCATCTTCCTTTGTGTTTTGAATCAATGACCACCATTGATCAGCATCTCCAGTGAGGCGGTAAACTTCCATGATAACCTTTTCCCTTTCACTACTCCCCAAGGTATTGAATATTTTCTCTAAGGAATTTATCCATTGCTCAGCTACTAATGGATTTGTACCCCCATTAAATGTTGGCGGTTGTTTCCACATGAAGCAGTCTAACATTGATCCTCCACGTTGCGGATCAGGGTGCTCCATACAAGTAAGGTTATTATTTATAACCTGAGTGAGTTGTCCCAGTATGGTAATAAGTTGATCAGCACCAGTTGTATCTCCAGGTCCACAATAATTATCTTGAGGAGGAGGGAAATCCTTACACGGAGTGTGTGCATTGATACGGTTTCCATTCCTTCCACTAGTCACCATTTCTAAACAATGGCATAAACTAGATTAGTTTATGATTCAAAATACATAATTCCATACTTGTAAAATACCTAATATAAATTGAACTATTTATGGATATAATCCATAATCATAAAAATGTTTTCTTTGAGGAAGTATATACTCATAACCCTTCATAGTGGTTTGTAAAGAAAATGAGAATTATCCTAAGAATATCCCCCAGGAGTGTCTTAACCAAGAGTGCAGCAAGGCGCGTTGTCTTGCACTTGTTCCCGTTTGAGTCTAGTTCAAAGTGGTGTTTTTGGGTTTTACCCCTAGGTACATCTGTGCTAGAGCCGCCTCTACCTGCTCATATCCAGACAGGGATGTATTGCCCAGAAAACTCACAAAATCTCTATAATACCAAAATTTTAGGAAGTTATTCTATACTAATCCTCAAAGTCTATATTTAGGCTATGTGCTCTAATCCGAGTTTATCTAAATCTAACTTCCAAGGTTAGTACTAAACTGCCTCTGATACCAACTATAACGCCCCGACCCCAGTCACCCAGAGTCGGTGCATTATTGCGTAACATTGGCATGATCACAAAAGATCAAGTCTCGAAAGACCAATTAGTTTAGTAGCCTTGGAAACACTAGATAAATTCATAGATTTTACATTACATCATAAAGTGAAAAACTACAATAACAAAGTCTCAAAAGTCTACACTCATATCCTCTTCTGACTATCCCTGCAGGTCATTCATAAAATACTTCTTCACATCCTGGAAAATATTAAAACATTGAAAGGGGTGAGCTCAGAAGCTCAGTAAGGATAACAATATTTCGGAACTTTCATAAATAAACATTAACATTTAAGGAAATGTATAACTAAAAGAAAATCCTTTTTAAACTTTAACTTCAGCATAATATGGAAAAAATAAAATTAAATAATGCCATTTACTTACTCACATAGATATTCTACTAGTCGAATAATCACATGCAATATCAATAAACACTTTAATAATGATGGAATGCATAATGTCAGACAATCATAACCATGTATCCATGGCCTCGTGCCAAGACCAAAAATAACATTTTGTCAAGGCCTCATGCCAAGACACTAGTTTGTCTCATGATACCTACCAATGCATAGAGGATCTATAGCGGGCTCCACCCGTCACTTATTAAGTCCAATGCATTCCTCATATGAATAGGTTTAAACATATCATAAACCATAACATAATCGTATCACATAAAACAAGCATAAAGGAAACATAAAATTTCCAAATTTCAATCACAAGATATCAATACAACACATTGATATAATAAAAACCTTATCAAAACCATTTTCAATACCAAAATAAAATAAAATTAAAACCTGGTATATACTTTTCATTTCAAAAAAAGTTATAGCTTGTAGAGGAAGCCAAAACTCAAATAATTGTAACGGCGGTAGAGAAGTCATTGTTACCGCATACGTACGACAAAAAAAACATTCCATTTTTTCATTTAGTAAAAAGCTTCGTATAAAAAGATTCATTTTGTAGAAAAACATAAAAGTCAAAGGGGTTTATACACCGTATATATGAAAGTTTTGTATAAAACAAAATATGCCTCAATGAATAGAGATTGAGATGAAGTCCCTTAAAAAGATCATTTTCAAATAAAATATATCTATTATGTGTATTCACAATATTTACACATAAAGAATTTATATATACAAGATAGGATATAATAATACCATGACATAATTTGAAAGTAGGAGATTAACCCAAAGAATGGAAATTGGGTTAAGAAGTTCCTTTACCTCGTGTCCGACTTGACTCGACCGCTCTTTAACCTCCTGAATAATAAACTAGAGTTAATCTCTACCTTCTTAAGAACCTTTTTCATGTTCATTATTCCTTTTATATCACTTATTACCATGTCATGAACATTATGTAATTATTTAAGTTTATAACGGTCGTTTTGTCGATCTTAGGCACTTGAGTCAAAAATAAACTTCTTATAATTACACTTTGTTCATGTGGTAAAATATAAATTATATCCATAATTATATTCATTATGTAGATATAATATACATCATATATATCCAGTATATACATTCATTTATAATATTACATAACATTTAGAGGTAAGAAATGAAATGCACCGTTCATGGAGACGGTAATCCGTACGTAAGCATGAACGCTACTTTCATTTCTATTTCATATTTAATGGAATGAAGATATAATTATATAAAGGTATAGTATAATTAAAGTATAATATAATGTATAATACCATTTACTCCATCCTTTATACATCCCACATATGGCATTAACGATTCAAATCACTTTGAGGGGGCGGTAGTCTGCACTTCCTAAATTGAAATTATCGCGCTTACCCATAATGGAAATCATAAATTATGCCATAAATGAGAAATAATGAAGCATAAGGAAAACATAAACATAATATATATATCATATATGAAAATAGTTTCCTCAAAATGGCAGCCATTAGAGGTGTTAAAAGAATATTGAACAATCATCGTTTCACGAGGCAGTATTTCGCCACCCACAGAAACAATATGTTCTTTAACCATTAGACGAAGCTGTGTGTAAGTGTAAACCAAATACATATCATAAAAAAATCCTAGTATATTGTAGATACTGGTTTTTTTACAAAAGAAAGGAATAAAAAACTGTTTAAGGGGTTGAAGAAGCAAAATAAAACAAAACAACATTAGAGAAGACATTACCTTAAAATCGGGTAAATGTTTTTGATTTGAGCCAAAGGCTTCCTTGGGAAGACTTCTACCAAAAGTGAGGCTTCTAAGAGTAAGGGAGGTAAGTTTATAGAGTATTTGGGCAGAGTTTGGCCGAGCCAAAAGGCTTTGAAGGTGTGAATAACGTGGTAGTGGTGGGGGCCTTTTATAAGAGGAGAGGAGGGGTACTCTTGGAAAGTAATGAAATGTTAGTTTATTATATAATGAGTTTCGGATTTTGAAGGTCCCACAATTATATATTTCGAGGATAAGGTGATAAGGGTTCTAAATATACTCATCCAATAGGCTTTTTACAAGTATAAGTCTTATATTTTACATTATCCTTTTATTTTATTTAAATCGTTAATTAATGAGGCAATCGTTGCATCATCATGGTGTCATAAATAATTTAATTTATTAAATGTCTAAAAATTATAAAAAAATTATCATGATGTAGGAAATCGTTTTATCTTTCTAATTAATATTTATAGTCAAAAATATGACTTTCATAACCCCATTTAAAAATGGTTTTAGTAAAACAACTCATGTTTGTGACATTTTTATTTTAACATTAAATAAAAGGTTTTTAATGTCATTTTCCTACCAAAGTGGCTACATGGGGTCCCCAAGTTGACCCATGGATTTTATGGGTCAGCCATTACTAATAAAATATATGTAGGACTAGTGTAAAGGTATTTTTCATATTTTAATAATATCATTTTTAACTTAAATTTCACTAATTACCTTTAATCGCGATTAATTAAACTTAAAAAGTTACTATTCACCAAAAAGTATTTTAATCCCATTGAACCAAATTTTACTTCCTAATGACAACCATGTATGTCAGATTTTTGAAAATCAAATCATAGAAGTGGTAATGTTTCATTTAAACGAAAAATCAGTTTTTAGCTACCACTTAGTGGTTTTACTATTCATCAAAAATTGAAGTTTTTCAGAACAATGCCAAAATTTCACCCTATGCAATAATTGATATTACGAATTCAAAAATGATGTCTATTTTAACAAATTCCAAACATATAAGTTTCATTAATTAATTTAATAATTAATTCCCACTGTCACAACAAATATCGTGTTTTTAAGAAACAATATATATCAAAAGATTGACAATTGTTTATGTCCAATTTCAAAGTGAAATTAATTATAATGAACACCATTGGATAAAATGTTAAATATATATTATAATAATACTTTAAAACCACTCAATAGTATAATTTATCACTATAAATTATTTTGATTAAAAAATTTGTTTTAAGTATTTTTCACGATTCATAAAAAATTGGAAGTTCTAAAAAAATTACAAAAAAATTCAACTTAGGATAATTTCGATATTACGAATACAAAAATGAAGTCCATTTTGAAATATAAAATTTCTATAATTTTAAAAAGTGGATATTACTATTCATAACGGCTACTTTGATTAGTCGCGGTGTGTTAGAACTCGAACTTGCATATAGTGCAAGCTATTACATTATTGAAAGAGAACCGTATCGTGGAAGCTTTGGGTGTTACATGCTTGTTGACCTAACCATTATTTCCAAACATGATATGGAAGAAACATCATGTTAGGAATTATTTCATTAATTCCAAATTCCCCAACAGCCATCTTCTATAAACATTGATCATTACTTATTCTCCTAACTGTTAATTACCATGGAATGGAGTTTTTTATGAAGGAATTTATCACTGGTAAATTTTTGAACAAAAATCATGATGAACTCTATAAATCTACACCACATTGAATCCTATCACTACTCTACAAACAAAAGGTGAGATGATGATTCTTCATCAGTGTTCTTACATACAAATAATTTTAATGCAAGATTGATCCCCTTATATATGACTTGGTAACAATATCTATATCACTTATATAACCTTTCCTCATTATATATATATATATATTTTAAAACCACAATTATTGTTTAATTTAAATATTCTTTTTTAAAAACTTACTTTACATAATTATTGAAAAATATATGATTTTGATCACAAAAAAATAACCAACCATGATGATCAACCATACGAAGTGACCTCATGGATTGATTGCATGATGTATATAATCGACCGTGAATATCAACCATGTAAGGAGACTACATGAAAAAAGCACTAACAATATGAAAAAGGATAAAAAAATGGAAAAATATCAATCGCACAAAATGGGATTGACTGTTTGAATAATGGATTGACTAAAAAATATAGACCTATTGTATAAAAAAAAGATGACGCACAAGAATAATGGAATGAACACAGGAAAAAATATTAAACACATGAAAAAGTGAATAATTTAATAATAAAAAAATATATGAGAACCTTATTGAAACCTCCAACCCTTAGGGTAGAACAGATGTTTTTGAAATCGATTACCTTAATTTGTGATTCCTGATCCACTATGATACGGGATGTAGGATCGTGATTCTTAATCCACCATGTTATCGGAGGAATGATCATGATTATTGATCCACTGTGTAATTTTCTCCTAGGATTATATTTTATCCATACACTTATGTCATATCCTAAATAAAGTTCCACATTTTTATGTTATATGATTATGTTATGATCTGTGGCTCATGATTATTGTTGCATTATTCCACCCACATTTTCCATGGTATATTTTTATTTATTTGAGAATACATGTCCTTAAATCCTAATGTGGGGAAAACTCTTATTTTTCTATGTTATTTTAATTATATATTTCTATTATTCTAATGATTTCTCATATTCCTATGATTTAACCCTTTAGGAATCAATGATAATTTTCCTTTACTATGCATTTTAACTCACACCTTCTTATGTTTTCTATATGTGGGTTATTAATATGATTATAAAAATGATTTACTTAGACAGAATCTTAGTATGGTGAAATTATGATGAAATGTTCACAACTATGTGGAAACATATTTTTATTCATTTAATCACCAAAGACACTAAATCTATGGGTTCTGGGACAATTATATTATCATGAGATGTAATGTTTAATTAATGTGAAATACATGCCATTTAATCATCCATCGCCTCACTTTAAATCAGATAAAATTTTTAAATTTTAATTTTTTAACACTCAACCCAATACTGTGGATCTATGGAATCTCCAAACCAAATATTGTAAAATAATGAAAACTAAGAACATATCCAATCATTCATCAAAATGATGAAATCATGATTATTTTATGAAATAAATTTTTGTTTACTTTATCTTCAATTGATTAAATTATTTTAACCTCAATTATGAATCTATAAACTAATTACAATCTACCCTATATGGAATTTTATATCACCCTTCACTCAAGAGAAGAATTAATTGATTTTTATTAATATGATAAAAAATTACTGTTTACCGTAAGCTTGTGAACATGCTAAATCCCTAATCAATGAGACAATGAATTATTAAATCAATAAAGGGTTATTTTAATGGTGATTATAATGGCATGGATTTGGTGGGTAGACTCTTAATATAAATGGATGAAATGAGGAGAGTTTAACTCTTAAATACAATTACCAAGAAATCATGTAAATCAATGGAACATTCAATAATCAATTCCACAAAATGTGTATCCCATCCATTCCGACTTTCTTTTTTATGTGGTTATTTTGTTATAAAAATACATCACAATTAAATATTTCAATCCCCATTCTAATACTTTTCAATTTTCATATATTTTGTTTTGCCATTTTTTTGCTTCTCTTACATTTTTATAAATTTTTTAATAAATCCCATTCAATGTGAAAGAGATGATGAATGTATAAAATCAATATGACTCATTCACATTTAATTTTAAAATTCCTAAAATGTTAAAACAATGCTAACATGAAATTTATCTGAACAAAAAACTAATGAATATCCACCCCAACACATGAAAAATACACAATCATAAAAAATATTAAAAGATACGATTTGGAAAGAGAAAACTAGGATTATAATGTAGTTTAAAGTTCAAAATAAATTCATGTTTAACTGTGATCTAAACAAAAATTAATGAATAAGGTAGCTCCATGTAATATGAGATATAGAAAATTATGTTAGTCCATCACTCTAGAAAAATTTTCCGCCCTCACAAAAACTTCAATGAGACTAATACAATGTTATAGATTATAGAAAAACACGTTATTTCCATCAAGAAAGAGAGGGTATCAAGAAGAATATTTCAAAATAAATTCCCTCTTCTCAAGATAGGAAATTATTTTATGTAATTGCTCATGGTTATAGACTTTATAATTCAGTTTAACTCACTAAATTGTTTGAAAATTTAAGTGAAGGTAATTTTTTAATATATCCAAATATATAATTTTTTTTAAAAGTCATTGAATATTTATCAAAATAAATGAAACATTGAAAATAGTGTTATGTATATTCCATTAAGCATAATTTATAATCTATAATATCATCAAAATTTAAAAATAAAAAGAAATATACACATTATTTAATAGGTTGTTACATCTATGGCATGATTATTTATTACTACCACATATTAAAGTTTATAAATAATTATAAAGGCTGGGGAGTGAAAATAAATGAAGTTGAAGGAATACAACCTTGTTATTTACCATTATCTAATTGAGTTAAGATAATATCCACTATTATATAAACTATAAAAAATAGAAATTAATGAATAAGTTTATTAAAATAGAATAAAAATAATAAGATTACAGGAATGAATAATGTAGATTTTTATCCCATGTAGGTATTTTATTTTTACTTCCTATAAGAAACTAGTACCAATTTTCATCATGAGGCTAAAGGGTAGTGTGATTTCCTTAATAATCATAGTTAGATTCATATTTTACCATTGTCTATGAGAGAACATAAAGATCAGAGAACCCTAAAAAATTAAAATAAACCCACCCCCATTTTAAATAATCATGTGTAAGTGGGGGGGGGGGGGTAGCCATTTATTATTATATCCATATCCATATGGTCATCTATGTCGTAGTAATGGTGTAATAGTTCTACCAAATATTCCTTGGGTTTCTCAAATTACACTCAATACTTACCTCAATGTTTGATTACTTTTCAACATTATAACTCTCTATGTGTATGAATGTAACAATAATATAAAAATTAAAAATATTTATGGTGTTAGTTAAGATTTAAAATAATGAATAATATAAAAATGATTACTCTATGGAAAGATCTATTCACTATAACATTTTTTAAAAATGTGATATAAAAATATTGTTCAATTTTTCTTCACCCTACTCAATGTCTTACTAGGAAAAGAATATTGAAATTTCTTTCTATGTTTCTTCTTGGTTTTATCAACATTTATCTATGTGGGTTTGGATAATGGTGGCTATATGGACAATAATATGCTTTAAATCCTCACTTTACTTCTCATTCTCATTTAATTTGGCCAAATATAATCATTAGGGTATCCTAATTCTTCTTATTCGTGGTATTAGTTAATGTTTAAGTTATTTTTTTAACAAAATAATTAAAATAAAAAAATAAACCACTCATCCGTGATCATAAATATGGGCTCATCATATCATTTATGGTTCCCCATGATGTTTTTCCTATATAATCTCTCTTGGGATGAATGAATGGCTTGAATATAATAGAAAGATTAATTTTTTTACCATAGATATTTTCTTATCCACTCATTTTAACCGTGAAATTTATTAGTGTTGCATTATAGATAATTGGGTACGGTAGTAAACATATCCTAATTTTATGAAAATAAGGAATGGAAAATATGAAAAAATAAAACAATGAATAAAAAAAGAAAAAAAAGTATTTAAAAGTTGAATAAAGAAACAAATAACATATTATAACTCCATAATAATAACACAAAAATTACACATAACCTATCATTGGATCCCATATAATGATTTTGTTTCACGAATGTAGTAGGCTGGAGGCCAATACTAGTTGTTTTATCAAGAAGTTCCACTCAGATTTTATTCTATATTCATTTATTAATTTTTATTTTTAAATTTATAATATTTAAAATAATAAAAAACTAATTTAAAATTTTGACTTGAAATAAAAAATGATAAATGGGAATGAATGAAAGTGTACATGTAAATGGTGTATATCCACAGGGTTGGTTACATGAGTCCTATTAATATTTTCTTAAGTAGTTTTAAATGAATTTAAAAATTTACCAAATAATACTCATTAAATAAACCACAACACGTATCTTTTTATGTTTTGAAATTGAATATTCCTTGGATAACTCTATGATATGCTATGGTCCACCTCCTCTTTGGTAAAGGGTAAGTGAATACATTTTGACTGAAACATTAACATTTCAAACACGTACCTCCAACATGTTTCATTAATAAAATGGATAAACCCAATAAAATATATAATTAGTTTTCCTCAATAAGGTAGGGATAAGAGTTATTATTGAGGGGAGAATGATTTTATGGAAAATAATGATAGTTTGATTCTCATGGAATCAAACCATAAATCCCTCCATGCCAATTCTAAAATAAAAAAACACATTAAAATCAATACATAATGAAACCAAGAAAATCCTGAACCCCCCAAGTGATAATACCTCAATTTTACTACCCATAACCATGTGAAAAATGAGTCTTGGTTTGAATAAGGAAGAAAAATATAAGTAAAATATAATGAAAATATTAAACTATAACTACATAATTAAAAACAGTATAAAAAATAGTATTCTAATCTCTAACTATATAAACATAAGGCTATAAAAGACAACCCCTTATAAAAGATTCACTTTTTTAATTTCACAAGTAAGATTATTTTTCACCATATCTTCTTCAAATTTTATCTTCAATATGAATTATGTATATATATAATCTTTTAACTAAGGTGATGAAAACAAATATATGTTTTCTAGGTCTTTATTTTGACGATTGTTTATTCTTCAGAACCATCACATTTTGCTTTTCCATGGTTTTTAATGGATGAAACAAATAAAATTTCTCTCTTAAGGAATTTCCAGTGTTTTCAATGTAAAAATAATTATTTGGGTTCTCTTTGGTCGAGAACTGTTAATAACTAATTTTTAGTAAGATAAATGATCCCACGATATCCATTAAATTTCTATGTTTTTCCTGAGTATACAAAAGGAGTATATAGACCTAGCTTGATGATATAGGGTGGTCATATACAGATGCAGCCGGAATTGTAGTGTGTGTCAGAGTTATGGTGGAGTTGATGTTGTAACAAAATATGTGGAAGAGGATACATTCTCAGGAAATAAAATACCTTAATATACTAATTTTTATTCTATACCACATTGTTTTTAATGGGGATGTTTGTGATTTATATCCCTTATCATGCAGTACCATGTATTGAATAATACCTTCATGTGTTATCTTGTCAGAACCTACACACGACCCCTACCGAAGATAAGTTCCCATACATTTTGATCACATGTGTCCATTACACTTTCCATTTCTCATGGTCAAACTATCATCACCCTTATAATTTATTTATTTATTCATAGAAAAACCCTTCCTAAGGATTTTTAATGTTGAATTAAATATTATGTGTTGAATTTCATTTTTATATGGCCACGGAAGAACTACATCTTTGGGAAACATTCCATTTTACTCTTATATAGGTTAACGTTTAATCATATGAGGATACAATTTTTTTCATTTCCATCTTAAAGTACATGAATAATTAATATTTTATTCATTTAAAACACCTAAAAAACATCAAAATATATTATAATCAATGCATCAGATTTTTTAAATTAAATCTAAAATTAATAGATCAATTAAAATAATAAATTTAGGCTTTTATAATTTCACTTCAATTATTTCCCCTAAATTAAGTGATTAATTATTACAAAATGTATAAATAGTTTTTTAATACGATATGAAATTAAAATAGAATATAAATATTTATCTCATCAATTATCATGTATAATTTTGTTTACAACTCATTATATAATGATTGGTTAATTAAATTAAAATTATGACTTTTAAAAAGTCACATAATTAGTTATGTTTCTATTCTATAATTATTAATGGCGAAAATTAAAACTTTGGTCCTTTAAAAATTAATTATTCTCTAAAAACAAAAAAAGATCCATTATTCAATAATGTAGTTATATTTAAGAGAGTTCATGTGCCTCATTTTGTACAAACATTTTCATTTTCTAAAGTTGAATATGTATCATATAATTCTATTCATTTTCTATCACGAAGGAGGTGTTAACACACATTTTAAGGATAAGTGTTCCTATCAAATTATTTGATGAATTTAGTGGATAATGGATAACTTTCGAGAAATTAATCCATTAGTTAATGTAAAGGTATCTCAATAAAGATGTACATTTCAAGGAATTCATTATAGTTGTCAAAGAAAACATTTTTATGAATTTTTATTTAATATTAATTTTTAAACATATGGTTGATATTTAATATGGGTATTATTTTTCTAACTATTTTTACGCATAGATAAGTCACACAAAATTATTTATTCAGTCATTATAAATTAATGGGGTAGAATAAAAAATCACATAAATTTACCAAATTCGAGTAAAATGTGATAATAGATTTTAAATGGATGATATTTATAATTCATAAAAGATCATTTACAAGAATGGAATAATTAATGAAAAAGAATTCAGATGAAAAATATTTTGATACGGTTCCCCATAACATCTTCATATGGTATGTATTAGAAAATAATAATTTGAATTATAATAAATAGGAATATAATTTCCTAGAAAGAAATTTAAAATAACAATTTTTACAATTTTAATGGAAAATACCTATGAATCATACAAAAATTTGAGATTTTTAAAGAGAGAAACAAACTTACAAATATAATAATGTATTCATTTATAACCGATCAACATCATAATATGAAAATGGAATGTAAATTCAAATACTAATAGTTAAATTAAGTGATATAATTTATAAAACTATATATTAAAAATATTGTAAAATTTATAACAAAGTGAGAAAAAATAATTCAATCAAATGAATTATAAATAAAAATATATGTACTAGAAATTTCATATATGGGAAAAACATTGAATAGAAATTAATGTGTTTTAGTTCCCCAGAATTATATAAGAATTAGTATATTATATATATATATATAATTAGGTAGATCACTCATAGAATAAAATAGATATGAGCGGGGTGATATATGAAATGTTAGAAGATATGAAAAATTTCCACCATTGGTACATCATACTGTTTTACATGAATGTGATTATAGGATGTTTTTTTAAAAAAAGTAAACACCATAATAAATAATATAAAATGATATGAAATTTGTTTTATGTGTAGGTATTCTAAAAATAATATAATATTAGTATTATATAGAGGGAATGATCAAAATTGAAATATAGAGATAGAAAAATGCATTGTTCATAAAAAAATTATTTGGTGTAGAATATGAATTGAAAAGATGAATAATAAGATAATTAATTACACAAAAATTAAGAGAGAAAAATATAATATACTTTGATTAATTTAGATATTAGAATCCATATATGTTATATAATATAGAGAAAAAATTCAATGAAAGAATGGATATTTAGAAGATAACCACTTATAAACAATATAATGTATTACTTATAAAAATATTTTTCCCTAAAATAAGTTTGTTAATAACTAGAAAATATTAATAATGGATTGAATAAGAGTACTTGTGAAAAAAATGCATATAAAGCACTTTGGGGAATTAGTTGTCTTAGAGAGAGAATCCAAGAGAGAATGATAAAGACAAAACTCCCTAATTTATTTTAAAAATTATTTAATTTTATATTATTATTACTAATAAATTATATTAAATTTTCATTAATGTTCCATATAATTTTTTTTTCATATTGATCTTTTATAAATGTTCATTTCTCAGTTCCAAGATTGCATTGATATGATGGTAATAACTAAAGGCCCTTTTCTAGTAGTTACATAAGCTCCAAAAGTGTCAATTTATTTGATTCAGATCATTCTAATATTATAAATGTTACAAAGTTATGAATATACTGTCAAATAGGTACACATCATAAAATAGTTCTCAGTATGATCATTTTAGGTGGTTAAACAAACCATTATGATTTGATCTTAAATTTTAAAATATGTTTTATATTATATAATTATAGAATATTATATATAAATTAAATTATATTTCAATGATAAAATTATCTATAAAAACCAATTTCCATACCATTTATGAAAATTTATTTAAAAAAATCACCATCTATGTAGGCAGTACAGACCCCCCTTGGCGGGAACGATGATTTTAAGAATGATTAAACAAAATGGAAAGATAATCAATATTCCACTTCCAAAATTATAATTAAGTATAATTATAGAAATAATTTCATATTATTAGAAAGAAAATTTTGATATAGAATGAGAAATCATTGGAGATAAATGAAATATTTGGGATAAGACATTATTACCGTTTCTTTGAGACACCACTTTTGTAATACACATAAATTATTTAAATGGTTTCGTTTTTTTAAAATAGGGCATCATAAAGGTGTCTATTTGGGATTTGCTAGAGTTTTTTAGATATTAGAAAAATAAAAAACATTTTTAAATTAGGAGATGTCAGTGAAGGAGGGTAATATTTACTAGTGAATGGTGGTTTTTTTTGAATAAAACAATGAATAAATTATTATTTTGGATTTAAAATTTGAAAATTATTGATTATTATATATAATATTAGTATTTTATTTTAAAAAATTATTGAAAACTAATCCCATCGAAAACCTAATGGTATCTTTAGAATAATTTATTCAATGTAACAAATTTAGAGTAGATTATTTTTAGAATAAAATACAATCTAGGGCTTTAAAATTTCCTTATACGGTTGGAGATTCCTTTTATTATTTGAAATATTTTATAAGAAAATTAACTAAAATTTATGTAATGAAAAATATTTTATAAATTATTATGTCATTTTCATCATAATTATGTCATACAATATATTATATACGCAAAACCGTTTTTTTACTATTAATCATAAAATTGTAATTTTTTATTAAAATACCAAAAATAAATTGTTAACTAATTTTAACACACAGATTCAAATATAAAAATATATTATCTCAAAAAAAATTATAATTTGTGTAATTTCGAAATTTAAATTTTAAAATGAAAATTAAGGATTTTTTTAGGTTGTTAAAAACAACGTATTAAAACTATAAACTTATACATCATTTTAGTTGCATGATTTTACATTTATTTTATTAAATTATATAATATATATTGAATTATATTATTTATGGTAAAAATTACTTCTATGTATAAATTATTAATTACCCTAACATAAATTTTATTATTCAAATGGTTATGTTATTATTCTATCGTTTGGGTTATTTTTACAATGGTAATATTTCCAATAGATACTATAACTATTCAAAAAAATTATATATCCCTTCCACTATATAAATATATATAACACAGAACTAATTAACTATTAATTCACTATGTTTTCTTAAAAAATATATTTCTTTTCTGAAAATTCTAATATCTATTATTATATTTTGTTTTCTCTATACAATGATTTCCATAGATATGGTATTTATGGTTGACCATGAGAAAAAAAAGATCTAAGTTTTTTTTATTTTTTTACCTATTATACATTTATTAATCCTATGGAATGTATTCATATAATGTTTTTAATATTTTATCTTGAATTAAAATGATTTTTTTGTTACATAGTAAATATTATCTATCAATGGCATAACTAATCACTTAAAATAAAAAACCATGTATTCGATCATGACATAAAAAATAATTAATATATATTTGAGGTTCAAATCATCCAAAAAAATATTGGGATATGTGTGTTGGAACCCATCAACAATATTTTGTCCTCCTTGTTGATGGATGGGTTCCTTGATTTGATTTAGTACAATGATTTTCATCTTGAGTTGTGTGGCATCAGGTTTACATGTTGTGATCTTCATATGAATTATCGAGTGGGAGGCTCAAAAGATAGATAGATGTGCTGGAATATATAGTTTGATACTCCCTCCACATATTTATATATGTGAGAAGGGTGTTCTGCCTCGTTGTGTTGCCAACACAGTCCAACTTCTTGGTAGGGGTGACCCTTTCTCTTGACCAATCTCACTACAACATTATCATTTAGGGGGAAATGAAACACTTTCATATACCTTTTTTTTGAGACTTTCTCTCATCGATCATGTTGTTCATCCTTTGGGATTTTCCTTTTTGGAATATTCTATGGTGCTTCTAATTGGTTAACACTACCCCATTTTTGAAAAGAGTAATTTATGTTTTCTTTTCAATAAAGGGGGCTAGACCCTCAACCTGTTCATTAAAAACAAAAAAAAATTAATTTATATATAAATAAAAGATCAAAATTTAATAAAATACAGTATCCAAGATGACATATTCCCCCTCCTTAAATAAATATAATACTCTAAATTTATTCTCATTGATAAACTCCAATTAATGTTTAATATGTGTTTTTAAAAAAATAGTTAACCTTAAATCTATTATTTATTATTGATATGGAACAACATAAATAGAGTCAAAATGTTAGACCTATGTGCTCATACTACATATACTTAATGCGTTTTAATAATGAAAAAAGGATATCTCCCTATGGAAATAAATCCTAAAATTTGTATATCCTAATTCTCAAAAAGAACAAAACTTCACATTGAAACAAAATTAGAACACCCATGATCCATTTTTCCAATTCTATACTCTCAAAATGTATAAAAAACAAATTGAACAAGATAATTTAGTCAATTTATCCTTTCCAAGAATAAAATTTTTAGTGTCTTTAAGGACTACGTACACATACACTATCAAAAAAATATAATATGATATCAATTTTATCACATCTATTGTCTTAGACATGTTAAAAACAAATCATAATTTCTTTAACATACATGATAATTAGAGGATGTGAATGAATAATGAAAAGGATAAAAAGTATAGTCAATGGTCAAAAATTAAACACAAAGAGAATACTTAGTGAGAATGTTAATAAATAATTGAATATAATACCAGATAAAAAAGAAGAAATATATTATATGATATGTGAACATGAAATTCGAATTTTGTGATCAAAACAATGTAAAATACTTTGGAAGCATCATCAAATCATCACATAAGAAAAAATGATAAGAATAAGAATTTAAGATACAAATTACAATGAAAAAATATAAAAAAACTTACCATAAACATATGTTAGGGTTCAATATGAATACATTATAACATAGTATATTATGCTCACAAACAATTCACTATAAAAAAGTGTCTTAGCTCACTGTTTATGAGAAATTCATATAATATCATGAGATATAAGAATTACCCAAGGTATTAAAGGTTTGTATAATTATTTATGTACCAACTAAATCATTACATGTACATTCATATAAAGGAAACATGGGAAAACATAATATAATGATATGGACTAATACCCATAGAAAAAAATTGGCTAGAAATAAATGTTACTTGGAATAATCATAATAAAAAAGATACCAAATAATATAAATCATTACAAACAATTAAATAATATGAAAAGGTTTCCCAAGTGGAAGGTACTACATGAATATTTTTTTAATAATTGGATTGAGATATAATTAATAGAATGATAATAAATATTTGAAGCTGATAATGAAATGTTTTAGTGAAAACATAGTGTTGGGAATTATAAGTAAACAATAAAAATAATTTAAACAAATGTGTATATCCCAAAGGATAAGGGAAATAAGTATTTTAAACATTTAAGGATTGATATATACAAAATATGAATAGAGACATAGAATATTAAATATTAATGGGATAATTTCCCATATCAACAATGTTAGTTATTTTATATACATTAATCATTTTGAGATTAAAGATATGTAATATACACATCAAAATGATATATATAAATTATAAAGGAATATATATATGAAGAGAATATTTAATGGAATGAAAATGTGATAAAAAAATATATTGATAAGGGTTCCCCTAAAATTATTCATATGGAATCAATTTGAAATGAATAGTTTTTTGGATATTGAAGGCAGGGATGGGTGTTTTGTGGAATCCTTTCCTGGTTTTGTGAATTTCCAGTTTACTGTAGTGGCCCCAGGCAGAGGTAGTGATTGTGGGGATAATCTTCATTCTGGTGTGGTGTGCTTGGAATATTCTCAAACTGGGATTTATCAACTGGTTTGCTACCCTAAATCAATTACAGAGTCTTAGAAGATATAGGATCAAGGTAGGGATAGGCAGGTAGAGGAGGATCGTCTTGATAACCCCCATTGGAATGCATTACAGGTTTTGAGGTGGCATTGGACACTGCTCTTGTGAGAAAGGCAGTGGTGCCTCTTGAGAATCTGAAGGGGGTTAGGATGTTGATCAGGAAGTGGTAGGAACTATCCGTCCCTATCATTTGGGAGGGTGATGGGTCACTCTAGTAGGATGATGTTCAAATAAAAAAACAAGCGAAGGGGAATAAAATTGTTATGGATTAGATGGAGGGTGGTGAGGAGGTCGATCTGGATATTTCTTTTGATGAGGTGTTAAGTGCGGGTAGTAGGGATTTTTGTAAGCGAAGGGAGGGGGTTAAGATCATAGGACATGGACATCAATTCACCAGTTTATTAGGTTTAAATGAATTACAATGATAGGTTTGAGCTCAGTCCAATTTAGCCCGATTTTTACTAATGATGTATGTGTGAAGGAACCTAGGGGTAATAATCTGAGACATTCAGCAGATGAAGCTTTAAGCCTGAAGAGTAATATGGGTGTTAGGAGAAGGAAAGGTAGGAAGTATTACTCTTCTTTACCTCCTCCTTTGGATACTCATTTCACAAAAAAAGATAAAAGTCAAGAAAATACATATTGATATTATGATCCACCAGAGTTTAGGGGCCCACAGTGATCAACCTGTGGACTTTCTTTAATGGTCCAAAGAAGAAGTGGTTGAGAAGGTCCTGTAACTTAATGAAACTGATAAAGAGGAAACTAAAATGATGGGAATGGATTTAAATATGACTCTAAACAAGGAAAAATACTCCTGGATTGATAAGAAGGACTAATTTATGGTTGGGGATTCAATAAAGGGAAGATCAACATTGAGGAGTACATATGGGTCTGGGACCAGCTGGCTTTTGAGATTGAAAAGTTAATGATGGAGGCACCAGGAATAAAGGTTTCATCTTTATTCTAGAAATTGATTAGGGAAATAGATTCTGGGAATCTCAAATTACTCTTTAATGATTATATTTAAGGGTTGTATTTTTTTGTTTGGTTTAGTATAATGTTGGTTCATGTTGTGTCTACTCTGGCCCAACTATCTTTTTAGAAGTTATGTGATGTTTCGGTGCTAAGATCCCAACAATCTACATAGATCTTCATTATATTGGGTTTAGAGTAAGAAGCCTTCTCCAATGCATACCATTTTGATTTGGAAGATTGAGAGGGTATGTCTATTCCATCTATACCATGCCCATTCTCTCTTGCACGTGACTACTAGCCCAGAGGGTATGCTTTGGTGAAGGCTTGTAATCATGGTGGAGTTTCTGGGGAGGGGCAGATTCAATATTTTGTATTGGTTTTTTCACTATTATGGTTGTATGTGGTAGCAATGCTGGATCTCCTGGACTGTCACTTTACATGTAAAAGTGTTTTTATAATAAAAAATGTTAATTTTTAGTAAAAGATCTCAAGAGAACCCATTACCTCAAGTCAAAAATCACTTCAAATGTCCTCTAACTTATTAAATAATAAAAATTCAATAATAATTAAAAGGTTAAAAACAATATTTGGAATTTTTATTATTATCAATACATCATATTAATTTATCATTAATTTGTTTAATTTAATTTTCTTTTGTAATTTATTTCTATAAATTCTTTTAATTGTTCTAACATAACATTGGGGATGATAATAGTATATGTTCATGTAATGGTTCCATAAACGTTATTAGTGTAAACTATTATATTTATCTCAAAAAAATATAATGAAGTTTCATAGTGCTAAAGAAACTCTAAAATATGTGAAAATAACTAAATTTTTCTTAGAAATCATGCGTTAGTTGATTAAACTAGTCATGATGATTTATTATTAGATTTATTAATATATTTTCTATTTTATTAATAATGAATCTTCAAAAAATGATATTTTTTAATTTTATAATTATTCATGAAAGTCATTTTTATTATCGTACATGAAAAGTGATAATTAGAACATCATCATATACATAGAATGTATAAAAGTTCCATGTTTCAAATTAGATTCATAGAATCACTAGAAAGAAAGAAAAATAGTTAATATTTAATCATTATGAATATAATTTTTATAATAACTTTATGTTATTATAATTATAACATTGATATAAAATGTCTAATAGGATAAGTAAAATGGAAGAGTTGGTATAAGTCATCATTAAATTCACTTTGAGATGCATTGTCAAGTATACATATTAAGGAATAAAAGGATGGTATTTTAGTTAGTCGAGGGATTCACCAACAGGGCTAAGAGTGTTCAAGGAGTTATTCTAGTAGATCATGGTAAAATTAAAAAGATTTATATGTGATTAGAAATTGGTGAAGTTGTTGTATATTGGCAACTGAAGGGTAAGGATATTTTTAATGAAATACTATATTGATTATAATTTTGGTTCCAAATAATGAATTTTATTTATTATTGTGACTAATAATCATATTTTATTTAAATTAATATATTTTATAGTCATTTCATAAATTCATAAATAAAATGATATTATATAATATTTTATTCAATGTAATGAATTAAAAATATTTTTTTGATAAAATAAACCATATATTTAGCTTTTGAAAAAGACTTTTATGTATCCAAATTTTATTTACTAGTTATAAATATATCATATTATGTAAAATATAAATTTAATTATTTTATACCCATTTTATAAACTATAGATTCATTTTTACATAATATTGAATTCATAAAATGAATTTTCAATGAAAAAGTGTGATTTTAATATTAACCCCAAAATTCAATGATTCCAAAAAATTAGAAAAAACTCATTCTTGTCTAAATTTACCACCATGATTCCAAAGATGTGATAAATTTTATTGAAACAAATATTTAGTTTGGTTAAATTTTATTTAAATTTTAATATAAAAATTAATATATTTACTAAAAAATTTAGAATGTACATTATTAAAAAAATAGATATATAATTTCATTTATTAACATGATTTGAAAATTTATTTCATGAAATTAAAATAATTATATTTATTTATTTTACATAATGTAATAATTAATACATGTTTACTTCATTAATTACCGTTACAATCATTTTACTATTCTGATTGATAGGTTGCTATTGAAATGTCTATGTCATTATTGTAATAGTCAATTTACCCATTACAATGATTATATAGTCCTACTAATATCCATATAAAAAATTAATACTTTTGTTATTCAGTCACTATGTATGGTACCAAGGATTTATATATTTCTTTTCAAAAAATAAAATCTTATTTATAATGTCTTTTTTTAAACAATAATGTTCAGATTTATGGTATTTCTAGGAGACCCGACACAATAACATTTAATGGTTATAGTCATGTTATTTACTTCTATTTATTTTCCCATTATACTTGTATCCATATTATGGAATGTAATTATCTTTATTTTTTAATTTTATATTTTAAATTAAAATAATTTTTATGTTTCAAAAAGTGAATATGATTTATTTATGGCATAACATTAGTGTTGAATTCTACTTCACTCTCTAAAAGGTATTTATATTTCATTAAATGACACTTTTAAGGGATAAAATTTAATTCAAGAATAATGAACACATAAGATAAGTTACAGACACCCCAAAGGAAAAATAGATACCCAAAAGTATGACACTCCAAAAGAAAATGGGCTAAGACAGTAGAATATCCCCCAAGCATTGACCTATAGAAATCGATACAACTCTCATGTGGGGAACCATAAAAGATATTGGTGTGGTATGTAATAAGAATATTGGGATTCATAAAATATTATTTGGTTCCTAAAATAACACTTGTATACACTATATTGGAAGATTACATATAAAAAATGATGTCGTTGACCCAACCCGAAAGGAACCACTATCTAGGAAAGCTAGAAAAACCAACAAACAAAAAATTCACTGTCAACACTACGAAATGAATCAAAATATTGTAAGGATTACCAAATTTAGTTCCATATATGAAATATCATAATATAAGGAATAACCAAAACAAAAAAAAATCATAAAATGAACTGAATTCATCTGCAATCTGAACACCACCACCATCCACTAAAACCATAATTCTTTTTAAATAAACAATTTACCACAAAACTAGGAAAAAATAACCATGTTGAGTTGAGTTGAAAAACATAGCACACTAAGTAGGAAATAGAATGAAACTAGAACATAAATACTATATTAAAACCATAAAATAGAAATAACTAATAAATAATGAAAAAGAAAATGTAATGGAAAACCAGAGCAGATGTTTTTATAGACCTAACACCATCACTGTCCAAAAATGACCTAAAACCAATCTTCCATGATAAAAATTGGGTATTATATGGTTGGTTAAGAAAACAGATATGATGAGGGGATCCAATGACCATGACTAATGCTGGGAATGTGACAGTCAACAAAAAATAACCAATGAAATGAAGGGGTTCACCAGAAAATACTGTTGTCACCATCACTAACCATTGTGAGAACCAATGTGATTGACAAAATTAGGATTGATGAGCTGGGGAAAATAGAAAGATCAATAATGAGACTGAGTAGTTCTATATATCGATAATTTAACCATGAAAATGTGGATAAAATGAAGGGGAAAAGTGTGGGAAATAATAGATAGAAACTCAGAGAGGGGTAATTGAAGGAGAAGAACACATACCAAGAAGATGAATGGTACTCCTAGGATGAGTGATGTGAATGACATATCACTACAAATGGATCATATAGAGAACCCTAGAATGAAATCAGGATATATTAGTGTTTCAACAGACCTACAGAGTTTAGATGGATCATTGAATTAATTAAATATAAATTTACCCAAGAATGAAAACTAATTTATGGTTTTGGGTGTATTTATTTGTGTGATATAGGTTCATGTCCTGAAACACAAGAGAAATAAATTGAAATTTGTATTTAATTTTATACATTAAGTGATAAAATTAATAAAAATACTATATCAAGGGTGATATATTTGAGTTATATTATATTTATAATTAAATAACAAAAAGTTGTTTTTATTTTTTTTCAATTTCATTAAAATTATGTCTCATAAAAAAAATAATATTTCATTAATTTATAATGAGAAATAAATGAAGTCAGTATAATATGTTATGGAATAAGGAATAGGTATTCATAGAAACATAATTTCACATTGTTTTCAAATATGGATACATTTAATTGAATACTTAACATGAAAAAACGTTTTTACACATTAAGTTATATTGTTCGATTATTATATTTTATTTGATTGAAAAAATTTATAATCTTATTTATTATCATTTAGTCCTCAATATAATAAACCACATTTTTATGATTACTCATTATATCTATAATAAACTCCCTTTTAATATTTTTTTATAATATTTATATAGTTCTCATGGTATATAAAATGACTCTTTATTATATAATTTTTATCACATTATTCTAGAAATGTTTTTTGACACATTGCTAGGATATAAATAATATCGCTACATAAAAAAATGCCTCTAAATGTTTTCCATTTGTCAATCTTATTCTATATTTTTTAGTTTATGAGGAAAAATATGTCATTTCATCCCATTCATCATTATTATCCATTTCTTACTCATATAAATTATTTTTCATGTCATTTAACTCTATTTTATTTGTTATATTCATTACTATGTGGGTATCTTCCTTCATCTAAATTTTTTATGAAACCTACATTACTTTTAAATCATTATGTGAAACCGTTTTGAGAAATATCATAATTTATAAATTTTATATTATATTAAAATAGGTACTAAAACTTATAATAAATATGTTGTTGATTTTTTATATTTTATAACATTAACTAGTCCACACTTGTTTGTGAAAAAAATAATAAAATTAAATAATTAATCAATTGATTCATAATATCTCATCTTTAGTTCTTTAAATATGTTTAAAAGTAATTAAATTTTTTCCTCCTTTAAAATTGAATATTATTTATGATTAATAATAAACATCACTAACATTAACATAGATTATTTTTACATAATTATTTTTATATTAATTATTTAAAAATACTCCATCCAGGGAATTCAACCATTTAGCTTTAGAATCAAACTATTTACAATATTTATTGGATAGATCTCCTTCATATCACAATTATCAATTCCATATAAAATTAGTATATAAACTACTATTACATGTGATTATAATTAGAGTATTATCTCAAATTTATGTTGATAGAAATTATTTTCTTTGAATATGTTCTTTTATAATTAATTATAGAATCCATATTACAACATATAACATGAGAAAAAATCCATAATAAAAATTCCTCTCATTACGATTTCAATAATTTGGACAACGAGAAGTGAAATACATATTATGGGGTGAATCAATCAATTAAAAAGTAACATTATTTTAATATTTCATCCATTTTAGATCATATACATACAAATAAAAGGGAATACATTTCATTAATTCTCATTATCACTTGAAAATAAAACAATTCAACATGGATTAAATCCTAATATACTCATAACAGGATCAATATATAGGCTAATCCAAGGATAATATATTACTCAGTTATTATCTTGTTAAAATTAAAAATATCATTGATTATAGAAGTTTAAAGGGGGAAATTATCTCCCTCTATATAATAATATAAATATTCCCATAATATTTTCCCTACCTTCCACAATATGAAATTTAGAAAAAATTCACTATAATTATACTTAATAATGAAAAAAAATAATTACTCATTTAACAATATGTTGCATTAATGAAATGCACTTAACCTTTATAAAAGATATATCTCCTTTAACATATTTTATATTCAATATAATATATGTGATCCCATCAACTTATATACATTCATACATTTAATAATCAATGTAAACTATTATTTAAGATAAATTATGATATAATTTTATCCTTCTATAAATATTCATTTATTTTTTCATAATTACCTTCCTTGAAATTGGGTCGATAAATCTTTAATGTGGTATATTTAATTTTTTTTTGAAAAAGGGTAAATAATCCAAGTGTAATTGTTTAGAAAAATAATCCATAAAGTATTTTCACCCCTTAACACCTTTGGGTTTTCTGGGAAGAAGCTAATGGAGTTAAGGGGAACCATGCCTTTAGTCAACGGTAAAAGGCAAAGGTTTTTGGGTTTACAGCACCTTTGGACACAAATTTTATTTGGTTTGAAAATTATTATTTTTATTATATAATATATATATAAGTAAAAAATAGCACATTTTAACTGGTATTAAATACCCATAACTACTTCAATATAGTTGATCTATAATTGTGACACTAACCCTCACCCAGGGCTCCCATTTATAAGTGGGTTTACCCAAGAATTACTTCTAGTTGTCCAAAGTGTGATTTCATTTTTCATTTTCTATTTGGAATTAGAAATATATTATTATTAATAATTAATAATTAAATAATAATAAATATCAATTACTAATTAATTTATAATAAATAAAAATAAATGAATAATTAATAATTAACACTTAACATTTACTGTTAAATATTAATTATTAACTAAGTATATTTTAAAACAAGTTGGATTCACCCCCTTTATTTATTAAAAAATGAGAAAAAAAGTGGATGGGGTAATACATAGTATTTCATCCCTCCATCATGGGAATACACAACAAGAAGCCAAAAAAAGAATAAGTTATATCTTGGATTTACCTATGATACCCATGTTCCAAGGATATGATCCTATTCATTCCAAATGTTGACCTCTCCTCCACAAAATTGGATTCCAATAGGATTCAAGGGGTTCAGATTATGAAGAGTTATCATTTGATGTCGAATCATCATTAGTGGATGTATAGGTTGTGTCATGAACAATAGATGAAGCACTATGTTTCCATGATAGGTCCCTTATGTACATTTCAAAATTGCATCACATGATATATTCATGATTTCTATATAAAAATATTAGGAGTTGAAGGTATACTTTATAGATAAAGAGGGTTTTATTAATAATAGTATACAAATGATCAACTTATGAGTCAAACCTCTCATCCATGTCATCATTGTGGTCGCTCGGAAACCTCTACCGCCCATTCTCCCACAGTGGAATATTTTTTTGTGAATTTTTTATCCTCACCACATAACATTATTCAGAAAAATATAATTAATTTTTTTCATAATCTAACATCATAAACTCAATTAAAAATGTTGGGTAATACCAAACTTATTCTTTAATGTCACTATCACCCATCCTTGAAGAATTACCAGATGGAACCTCTAACTAAAGAGGAACAACCTGCTAATGTTATAGCTGCATGGATCATCTAACGATGTAAGTTTTTAGAGAGACATCCTGAAAAATAATTTTATAATATTATGCTACTAAGATGTGGTTCACAAGAGAACCATATTTTTTTCATGTCATCTCCTGGGAGTTTCAACATCCATTTTCTTGTGTTATTGAGATAAGAATAATAGACATGGATTTATTGGATAAAACCATTTGAAATATCTCATCATCTATCACCTTCATACATTTACCCAATGATTATTTTCATGGCTATATTTGTAAAATCCCATCCCTTTACACCACTTCTGACTGAACATCGGCCTTTTTGTGTGGAATTAGGCCCAAAATATTAACATCTAGTATATCACGAGCCCCTGTCCTTTAGGCCTAATCTTTCTCCAACAGTGATCCATACTATGACTATTCATCACTATTTATAGTTTTTTTCATAATTTCAGAAGAAATATGAGTTTAAGGGATCATATTATACCTGTCCCTAGTAATGTTGAGAGTGGTGTCCTTCCTTTAATCCATCTTTCAACTGGCATACTCAACGATACCTAAGTTTTCAAGATCGTTCTGAGTATCTCTATCATTTTTAGCATCATTCGATATGTGAACCATTATTTCATCTCCTTCCTAATAATTAAAATTAATATCAATATTTCTAAAAACTCCATTGTGAGACCGATGTGTTACCACTACAGGTGACAGAAAGCTAGTCTCCTTGTCATATGAGTTCCCCAAAGGATCAAAACAATATAGATTTATATCCTTCTTCTTGAATTTATCAGTTGGGGTTCCATTCAAACCAAATTAAACACAAGGCATTTTCATAAATAAATGCATAAAATAATGCCTAATATCTCAAAATCCCATGAAAAAATCAGGAACTTTTTCATAGTCAACAATGTGGTCGAATTGAAAGTTAACGGTAGATAATACAATTTTCATAATTAAAAAATCTGTAAGATTAAATTCAATAAGGATCTGATTATCCAATGGAACTGGATAATATAAATACATAATATCTTTATATTCATTGTTCCAAAGTCCATAAAATTCATTTTTAGTTCATTATATAAATAGAACTTCAATTATCATATCAAATGCAATTCATGTTTGAAATAAAAATTTGGGCCCAATCAATCATCTTTTTGTGGAGAACATCATATTAAGTTTTTAAATTTGATATTTTTTTATTATTGATCACATTGTTCAGAATATTTTATCTTTTATGATTGATGGATGAATTCCAAGAGATGATGGATATTGTTCAGCATGAATGCATAAATTTTGCAGACAATGCATAATGGGCCTATGACCCATCAAATAGAAGTGGGGCCTAAAAACTAAGCCCAATGAATCTAAAATTTATGCAGTTGAATGATCAAAATATGGGGATTATTTTATTCTACGATTTCCAGAGCTAATTCTGATGTTTTCATGTTGATATATGGATCCTAAATTTACATTTAAATGGGGGGACCGATATGAACGCCCATAAATTTGTTCGACCATTTCAGGAATAAAATTAAAAAGGATGCACCAAATGACATGATATATGGGAAGATGATATAGAACACATGGAAGAAAATATTTGTCTTCTACGAGCCCTGATGATTCACTCATATTTAATGTCAAATTCAAACGTCCAAAAGGAGGATGGATCTGGATAGTTTTCTGGGTCAACTTCAAAACGTCCAATTCCTTTTTTTTCACCCTCCTTTTGACTCTATAAATTAATGCGGATGGAATTTATTATTTTGGGCTGTCTATAAGGTTCCTAATATTCCTATATAAGGAGATGGTGGTAAAGGAAATTATAATATCATATTTTCCTTCAATTGAAGTTTTTATTTCTCTAAATTGTAATTTTCTGCTTTCATTTTGTAATTGGATCATCAATTTTTTATAGGTATGTTTTCCTTTCACATTTAGTATCTTTATAAAAGTTGTTCTTATTATTTACTTTTTATTTTCCTTTTCTTCACACGTTCATACCATTGAATCAAGGTGTGAATTTATTCACACCAACAGTTGTCAATTTATCACACAACGATGGAGTGTCCATTTTCAGAAATGTTTTTCTTCTTCAATACCACTTCTTTAAGTCGAATTATTGCTTACATTGATAGAATAACATCGATGGAGGGCTAAAAATTTATGGTTCTGTCCTGGAGAGTTTCATGAGATATATTTTATGTTATTTCATGTACTTTAATTTTTAAATATGTTTTTTATTTTATGATTTCTTTTTGATGACTTATGTTCTTTTTCCGCTTTTCCAAGTTTAACGATGACACATTCCAAGTGCTAGTACGATCTAATTCATTGTATTGATCATGAAATTAGTCCCATAAGTACATTGGTGATTCAGTTTGTAATTGTGTAAGAACTAAATTGGTGAATGAGGTTGTGGAATTATCTCATTTTTTGGATTCATATTGAATAGGTGATATCAAGCGTTCTAAGAAACAAATTCATCTAATCCACCCCAAGAAAAAACCTAGGATTAACCCATATTAATTAAGTGTTTTAGATCAATTAATTTTTTTAATTTTTCTTTAAATGAAATAATTAGTTATCCAGTCAATTCAAACCCATGTTGGCCACTTCACAGCCCATCCTCAAACAATTCATAGTGTCTCAAAGTTACTTCTTCAATCCCTCTGGATTCGACCCCTACATGTACTACATCGACCGCTTTTACCAGTAGGGTAAATTTGGGTGCAAATTAATTTTTGCACCATTACCGGGGACCCAAGTAAGTAACTTAGACCATCATATTCGTTTCTCACCCCAAATTATCTATTGTCACCCTAATTTCTCTTCTCTTTTCCCCTTTGTGTTTATGTATGTCCAAAGAATACCAAAACCAATTTTCAATCAACTCCAATGGATTATCCTACACAATTCTTCTCTATAAACCAATGTTGTAATCAAGTCGAAAATAAATATTTGGAAGCACCTCAATTAGAGAATTTCATTGACCAAACCTTGATTGAATACACCACACCCGATGAGTTGTACAATCAATGGGGTGATGATTATTTAAAGAATCGATTTCCAGACCTATCGAGGATGATTGATGAGATCAAACTTAATGAAGATAATGATGCACAAACTCTTTTCAAAAATAATCCCAAAACAATCCTTGAGAAATTGTGTGAAAAATGGATATAATGAACTCAGAAGTTTCTGATTTGAGATTATAAGTACAAAGCATTAATACTTTTGAGGAACCCATTCTCATTCAAGATGTCCTTTTTTCATCAATGATAAATGAATATTTTATCCTAAAAACCAGTCATGAATTTACAAGAGAACTAACTTTTGGATATGGGATAACTGAAGAGGATGAAGGAAATTTTTAAGGGTCTTTGAATCAGGAGGAAATTGATTTCTTAGACACAAAAGTGGAAAATTTGACATCATGGATTGAGTTTCCAGAATATAACTCCATTGATAAATTTTCAGAACCACCAATCATTGAACCATTAGGAGAGATCACAAACAATGAGTCCATGCCCATTCCTGATATTCAAAGGAAAAGTTTTAGGGTGAATCTTATTTTCAAAATGAACCAATTATTTCTAAATGTTTTGGAGAAGTAACAGATTTTGAATTAATTTGTAAATCTCCTTTAGGAAATTTCAATGAACCCGAGATAAAAATTATTTTACCTCCTTCCCAACTCAAGAATCCCACCATAAGAGATAAGAAAGACCTTGTAGTTATAGTTCATTATTTTCCTTCAACCAATAATGTTGTAATTGTCATTGATGTCTTAGGAAAGACTAGAAAAACAACTGAATCAACCATTTCTAATATTACATGGATTTTCCCACTCATTAAAGAACAAGGGATTACACATGAAACAAATTATAAAAAAGAATCAATCTTATTATAGTTGAATTGTACAATAATGGGGTCCTAAATATGTTGAATGTTGGTTTCAGATAATTTGGGGGCTCCAAGTCAAGCTAATGACTTTATATTAAGTGCTTTCTGGGAGGCAACCTAGCATCTGCATTTTTTATTTTATTTTGTGTGTTTTTGTGTTTTTTTGTCAAGGAAACCCCTTGGGGTTTCCAATGTGATCTAATATTTTTTTGTGAGATTTAATAGTTGAAGAATTTTGATCATTTCAAATTAAACCCCTGTCATCCAGAGTTCAACCCAACCCTTCAATCACCTTGGGGAGTCCATTTGGACATGAAGAAAATGCAATCAACTACATTTTGATGGTCATCAAATTTAAACCAGTTGATTTTGTTCCATGAATTTATTTCTAATCACATATACCCTCCTTCATCCCAATTCTAATCTCTAATTTCTATTCTATTTCAAATATGAAGGCAGTTTCATTCTATGTTGGGAGGAGTGAAAATCTGGGATTTCAAAATAAATTGCAACTTTATGATAAAAAAATTTCAATTAACTATCCTTTAATGATTTAATGTAAATTGTGAAACATGAAAAATTATTTTCAAATGATTTTGAATGCCTTGATTATGATTTTAATGCATGTTTATGTTCATGTGCATTGTTTTTGGAAAGTGTGGTTGTCCTATGTGATTTTTCAATGTTTACATTTTTTTATCCTCTTAATTAAAATGCCACAATGCACATCCATTTGATCTTGGGAGTAAGTTTGAGTTCTTGGTTCCCTTTCATCATAGAATAGGGTTTGGGGTCACTTTTAGTATAATTTGAGTATTTAAAAAAACAGAAATTTTTTTTAAAAAATAATAATCACATGGTGCAATGTTTTGTCCAAATGTGTTGCATCAGGCACTTGTTGATCGTGACTCCATAGTTGTCTTTCCCAGAGAATGGATTTATATCTCTATTCTAGATCATGGAATTGACAATATGTGTGGCGTCCGAAATATGGGGATCTTGACTCCATATTTTTCTTGACCATATTTAGTCTTTACATATCTATTATGGTAAAAAAAACCTAAAAAAAACAAATAAAATCAAAAAAAATGGATACTCATTTTACGACTTAATGTGATTCCCACCTAGCGCTTCCATTTTCCCCCTTGAACAAGAAAATGGGCCCCATATCATTTGTGATTCACAGCACATCATCATGCTGAATTGAAATTGGATGAAATGTGACGATCAATTTTAAAAAAGGAATGGGCTTGGGCTTGGGATAATCTTATGGACTTATCTTCTGTGAAATAATTTTGAAAGGTTTCATTATTTTTTGTAATGATGTTTTTATAAGAAATTAATGTTAAAATACTTTCAGAAATAGAATTGAATTTCATATTTTTGAGATACTTTTTTGCTCGGGACTAGAAAAATTAATGTTGGGGGTGTGATTAGCCACTAGAAGTAGCTAATATAAAATTTTAATATCTTTATATTAATTGTTCCAAAGTCCATAAATAATGTTTTTAGTGCAATATATAAATATAACTTCATTTGTCATCTCAAATGCAATTAATGTTTAAAATGTAACTTTCGACCCAATCAATCATATTTTAATGGAGAACATTATATTAATTTTTTAAATTTGATATTTTCATATTATTGATCACTTTTTTTGGAATATTTTATCTTTTAGGATTGATGGATGAATTTCAAGAGATGATGGATATTTTTTAGCATGAATGCAGAAATTTTGCAGACAAAGCATAATTGGCCTAAGGCCCATCAAATAGAAGTGGGGCCCAAAACCCATGCCCAATGAAACTCAAATTTTTACAGTATGAATAAAAAAATATGGGGATCATTTTATTCAACTGTGTTCATAGCTAATTCAGAAGTTTTCATTTTAATATATGGATCCAAAGTTTACATTTAAATGGTGGGACTGATATGAACGCCCATAAATTCAACCGACCATTTTTGGTATAACATTCAAACGGATACACCGAATGGCATGAACCTTGGACAGATGAATGATCACACATGGATGAAGAAATATTTCTTATATGACCCCTGATGATTCAGTCATATTTAATGTCTAATTCGAACGTCCAAATGGAATATTAATCTGGATTGTTTTCTGGGTAAACTTCGGAACATCCAATTACCTTGATTTTTCACCCTCCTTTTTACTCTCTAAATTAATGGGGATGGAATTTATTATTTTTTCTTGTCTCTATGGATTCTAATATGCCTATATATTTTTCTGGTGGTGAAGGAAATTATCATCTAATATTTTCCTTTCAATCAAAGTTTTTATTTCCCTCAATTGTAATTTCCTGCTTTCATTTTGTAATCGCATCGTAAATTTTTTCCATGTATGTTTTTTCACATTTATTATCTTAATAAAAGTTTTTTTCTTCACTTTTTATTTTCTTTTTCTTCACACATTGATCCCATTGAATCAAGGTGGGAATTTATTCACAGAAACACTTGTGAATTTCTCAACCAATGGTGGAGTGTTCATTTTTATAAATGTTTTTCTTCTTCTATACCACTTCATAAAGTTGAATTATCACTTCCATTAAGATAATAACATTGATGGAGGGATAAAAATTTATGGTTTTTTCCCAGAGAGTTTCATGAGATGGATTGGATGTTATTTCATGTACTTTAATTTTTAAATCTGTTTGTTATTTTATGATTTCTATTCGATGTGTTATGTTCTTTTTCATCTTTTCCAATTTTAATGACGACACATTTCAAGTGCTAGTGTGATCCAATTGTAGGGAGTGATCCTGAAATTGGTCCTATAAGTGTATTGGAGATTATACCTATAATTGTTTAAGAACTAAATTGGTTAATGAGGTTGTGGAATTATCTCATTTTGTGGATTCTTATTGAATTAGTGATTTCAAACAATCTAAGAAACAAATGCATCCAATCCAACACAAGCAACAACCTAGGATAAACACATATTAATGAATTGTTTTTGATAAAGTAAATTTGTTTTTTTATTGTTCTTTAAATTAAATAATTAGTTATCCAATCAATTGAAACCCATGTTGGCGACATCACACCTAATCCTCCAATAATTAATAGTGTCTCAAGGTTAATTCTTTGGTCCCGGTGGATTTAACCCCTACATGTACTACATCATCCACTTTTACCAGTAGGGTTAATTTGGCCATAACCAGGATCCTAGAAAAGTGGCATATCTAGCCCATTTTGTTAACATTTTTTAACAAAAGACCAACTATAGAGGGAATTTCTCAACGAATTTTAGGGCGCCAAAAGAACTTGTTTTATCCTCAAATATGAATCCATATATTGAGGATTAAATTAGTGATAATAACTAAGTAATATTAAAAATATTTACAAAAATATTGCTAAAAAAATTAATAATTACAAGATAAATTTTAATAGTATTAATTAATTAGGAATTAAACAATATTTAATCACATATTAATAATTTCAATAAATTATTAATTAATTAATAAATATAAATAATTAATTTTAAACAATTATTAATTAATATTTAAAGATATTATTTAATTATTAAATATTTATAATAATTATTAAATTATGAAATTACTAATTATTAATTAAGTACTATTAAATTATTGTTAATTAATTAAATAATTATTGTTTGAAGGATTCATTGGCTATTCATATTATTGATTCAAAGGTGGTGGAAGTAAAAGAAGTTGATAATCTGATCTAGGATGTTGTGTATTTGGAAAATCATCTCCTCTTGAGGAATTGGGATCTCACTAGTTATAGGGTGGATAATGATAGATTCCACATCATCAAATCCTATGTGAAAGTCAATCCAGGTATGTTTGGGGCTCTCTATGATTCAATTGACCTTTGGGTGAATGGTACAAGCATCATGAAGATGTTGGAATCTTTGGCTACCAAGGATTTAGGTGTCACCTAGAAAGGATATGAATGATCCACTGCATAAGTGGTGGTTGGTAACTCCAGCTTGTCAACTCCAGGGGATCCCAAGGATTTGTTGGGAGATGATTCCCCAAAAACTGAGGCTGATAGAACAACTCCAAAAAACCTGTGTGATACAGTGGCCACTTAGAATAACAGTCTTTTGAGGGGTTTAGATCCCATATTCCAATCTATCAAAAAATTATAATGAAGTGAGACATAGCCTTTGTTGAAGTAGGCCATGGAATTATTATTTAAAAGAATATGGAGTATAATTTTTCTAACATTCCCATCTAATTTATACAAGACATAGAATATTGGTTTGAATTATTTGAGCATACGAATCAACTAATTATTATATGGGGATTTGATGTATAGATAATTACTTCCTTAGGTAAAGGATAATTTCACATTGTCTTCCCAAATTTGGCCCTAAAATAAAAAGCATGGGGATTCTATATCATTAATATGAAACATTTTTTTCTTTGGTTTCATGATTGAGAGCCTACCTTTAACCCATTGAATGTAAAAAAAACACTTACTCAGAAATTGATTTAGATTTTGGGGTTGAGATGGTTTCTTTAGCACCCAAATAATTTATGATAGATTAAATTGGAAGACAATTTTCTAATAAATTTGGAAAAAGAATCTTAAAATTCATGAAATAGACATTTTCAAGTATTAATTTAGAGGTTTACCAAATATACATATTGACTAAAACTATAGTGATATTTTCAGATGAGTAAAGATTTGATCTGGCCATTAACTATGAAAATGTTCTTGAATTATGTAAAAGTAGAAATAATATTTAAACTTCTCTTGATAGATGTTAAAAAATAGATATATTTAATTATTTTTGGATGAATGTAAAAGATGGTGAAAAAATGAGTTCTGTGGCCAAGGACCCCTTTGAATAGTGATCATGAAGGCCAGTAAGTACTGAATCATGGAAAATTGGAGGCTGTTGGTCATTAGAGGGACTCATAGATTTTATTTGGTGGGAAGGATCCAAATTTTCACCACTTTAATAAGTGTAAGATGAGAAGATTGAAAATGGAAAAGAATTATGTTCATCCAAATAAGTGGTGGCTAAGAGTTCAAATATATGTAGAAAAAATTATCATTTGTTAAAAAAATAATATGGCATATCATGTAACATTTAGGAATAATAGGTAGAACAATACCATTCATCATCAACCAAAAAATAGAGGAAGTCATTGGAAATGAAATCCCGTTCTTCCATTCAACTCCAGAATCAGATTTAGATAATGTAAAAAGGATGTTTCCATGACACCAAGGTGTGTGATCCAAACACTATCTCCAACTAAAATTCTTCTCTTTTATTTTTTAGAAGTCAGGTTAGACAATTCGCAACCACTTCCTTAGACATGGTAGGGTAGAAAATTTTCATTGATGTCCAATAACCCAACATTTGTCCACTCATGACTAATGAGGATAATGAGTATGATTTTAATGGAATAGACTTAAATTTAGTCAATGATGAAACTACTATGGGTATCCCAATGGGACGTCTTCATATCATTGGAGTGTTTATGGTGATTGAATTAACTAAATAAAAGGGTAATCATGAAGCTCATGTTGATATGAAAGATCAAATGGTGGTTTCATAAAATATTCATAAGAAAGTGTTGAATGAGGAGGTATGATATAGATATTTTTCTTCGATGAGTTGTTCCCCACTAAAAAAGATTTGTATAGTGGTTGGGAGTCACCAGAAGCCTTCAACTCCCCAAAATGGAATGGGAAGGCCTGAGACTCCTAGATATTTCTCTACCTTCAATTTGAAGAAGATCACAGGAATGGATCAACCAATTTCTGAGTTCCTTCTCATGGTGATCATTCTCATGATATAACAATGATCACATCAAGGATTACTACTAGATTGGTCAAGGTAGATGTTCAAATGGAGGCTCCTTCTCCTCAAAAAAGTGCTTCCTCTAATAATAAACTTATTATTTTTAGTAGGATGAATACTTTAAATAGATCATACACCATGGATGCAGTCCTAAAGTAGTATAACGAATTGAATAAAATTGAGTAGGTAGATGTTTCTAGTATTTTTAGAAGAGTTTATAAAGTAATTGAGGATGATGATTCCCAATCGGATAATAAAACATCATTGTGACATTCCCCAATTAATACAAGATAGTTTTACACCCAATAAGTCAGGGTTATTCAAAAAATAGAGGAGGGTGACAAGAGAAATGAATCTTATGTTATGGTTGTAGGTTATTTTTCTTTGTTTCTTTTTGGATGGTGTCCCATGTAAATCTCCACCATTTTTACTATTTAGGTGTGTGTTTTTGTTTTAATAAAATTTTCAAGGCCATTGGCTTAAAATAATAACCCCATGGTTCCATCCTTCTTGGATTAATAATAATAATATAATTACTAGTTATGGATTAATTAGAAATTAAACAATATTTAACTACCTATTAATAAAATTAATTACAACATTTAAAATTAAAATTAAATTAAATCGAAAATATCAATAGTTATTAAAAATTACCAATAAATATTTAAAATTATATTTTAGTTACCAAATTTTAATAATAATGACTAAATTATAAAATTTCATAATTTTGAATTAGTTATTATTAAATTATAATTAATTAATAAATTAATTTTTTTAAATTAATATTAATTACAAATAAATAGTAATTACTAACAAATATTAACTACTAATAGTTATTAACAAAATAATATATATTAATTTGGAGTAATATTAATTTATAATAAATATTATTTACTAATTAAAATTATTTACATGTAAATGATGAAGAGGAGATTAGAGTTTATCTCAATAGTCTTCAAAGACAATCAAGATTTATCATTTTTATCATCGGTTATGATGGCTTCTTCATCTGGGGTATAGGGATTTCCTATAGATAAAGATATGACTCCATATTCCCAACCTTCTCCAAATAGATTTTCTTCAAATCATTTGGGTAAGAGAACCTTTGATCTACAAGATCATAGGGACTCCTCTAGTGAAATTTTTTTGAAGGTATTTTTTGCATAGGTAGTGATGGGAAATCCAGAATTGAGATCTCCTACATCTATTTTATTGATTTTTGGGAAGTTATCTTTTTTTAATGTTCTAGGGGTATGGATAGTACCTAAGACTCCTGCAGATATTGGTTCTCATCATGATGGGGATACAATGCTTGGTCACATATTTTTTTATGATATATGTAATATTCAATCTTCAAGTGGTAGAATTTTAATGAAAAGTAGAATTGGTCATTTTTTGGAGTGAATAAAGGAATTATAAACAACAGTCTCAATGAGTGTAAGCACTCCATTATTGTGCATCAACCTTTAGATTCTATAGATAATAGAATGATCTTTTCTATTCTTTGGAAGTCATTAATTTAATGTTTGGGAATTTATGATTAGATAATTTCATTGTTCAGGAAAGGTTACTTATATATTGTCTTTACTTCTATAAGCCATAAATATAAAGTTTGGGATTTTGGGTTTGTCAATCTTAAACCTATAATCCAAAGAATCTAGGATTTGTAACAACTTCTAACCCCTTTAATGTTAAAAAATTCATCACATTGTTCTGGATTTGAATTTTGGTCTTGAGTTGGTTTCTCTAGCACATATATATTTTGTGGGATATCGCTTCTTCCATTAGAGTTCCAATCCAGATGGATAATGAAACCCCAAGGGCTTTGTATGGGATATATTCCAGGGTTTTAGTTGAAATTGATATTAGTTTTCCATTAATCAAAACAATTATATTAAATTATATAGAATTCATATTAGATTTATTGGTTGGGTATTATAATGTCCCTAACTTTTTCTTGGGATATTACAATATTAGGCACGCTATTAACAAGACAATGAGGGTTAAATTATTTGAATTGTGGAATGAGAGGGAATTTTGTTGATAATTGTAAAAGGCCTGTTGGGGAAAAAAATTACTTCCTATGATGAAGATTGTATAAAAATTGGGACTCAGGTTATACCCCTGGATGTACAAGTACCCAATCAAGCTGAAAAGGATGAGGATGTAGCTCATATTAAAGAAAGAAACAAAGATGTATCCAGACATTTTTTTTCTGGGTCTTGGATGTATTTATGTTCTAATATAGGTGTTCCATTGAAAGATACTTAAGAAGGTGAATAGGATCAATGTGTATCCACATATCAACCTGAGAAAACTTCTAATGATAAGAGGATGTGTTACTTAGAGAGTGAACCTGACCTGGAATCATCAGATTTATAGGAAAATAAATTCATTAGTTTTGTTTATAGAAGGAATAAGAATGTTGTTAGAGGGATTAATTCCCCGTCAAACTAAAAATAAATGGATAGAATTGGGGGAATAACACCATAGATGGGGTTATGTAGTCTAGATCTGGGATGAAAAAGCATACAGTCCCATTGAAGACTGGAGGCAAAATGGAAGATAATTATAGGGGATTGATACCTGTAGCCCAATTGAAATTACTAAATATTCCACTGTAGAGAATATCTCTTTTTTCTAGAACTTGGGTTCATCAAAGGACCATATGATGATCACCCAGATATAGTTGTTTATTTATATAAGAATACATCTAGAGAAATATTCCATTTTTCCACCTATGAGGTTCCCTTTTTAGTTTCTGAGAATCATCCTTATAGATGGGAATATTCAGCTCCTAATAGGATTAGAACTGGTGTGGATTCTACTGATGATAAAGTGAAATTTAGGTACACCCTTTTTCATGAAGCATTGATATTTGAGACATGGGCCAGGGCTGTTGGGGATCCTACAACTACCAATACCATTGGTTCTGACACCAATGTGAAGGGCTCACATCCATAAAATATGGATATTAGAGCTAGTGTAGACTTAGAGTTGGGGAATAAGGATTCTTCATCTGTCAAGGTAAATCTTTTAAAAAATTCTCCAGTGATCCAGTTCCAAAATAAGGTAAGGGAGAAGTAAATTAGTCTTATTCCAATAGAAGGGTGGTATTCCTTGAGGAATTTGACAATGCTCATAGAATTCTCTGAGATAAAAGGAAATCCTGTTTCATTGAAACTATCAATGCAAGGAGTAGTTCTATTATGAAGATATTATAAGAGGGTTCACGTCCAAATAGATAAGAATATCATTATCCTCTTAGGGATCCCACCCCACAAGATGATAAAATTGGCTCTCATACTGGTGATGAAAAGACACGGACAATCCCAAGACCTAGAGGAGGGGATGTTATCCAAGAGGTAGGGGCGGTGGCCGATCTCAGTCCACCAGATGATTTTTATTCTCTGGTTTTATAGGTAGGTGTCAAATTTTCTTTATGTTAGTGTATTAACACTTATTTCTACATGCCATCTCCCTTTGTACCTTTTTATTGTTTTATTTTCAATAAATTTTTGGATAATGGACTATGACCCACGGTTCATGCTATTTTCAATAATTCCAAGTAAATATTTAAAATTATTTTTTAGTTATTAATTATTTATAATCAAAATATAATTATTAGTTTTGAATTAATTTTTAAATATTTAATAATATTAGTCATTTATTAACAAAATAATTATTACTAAAAAATTAGAATTAAATAGTTAAAAATATTATTTAGTTACAAAATATTAATAATAATGAATAAAATATAAAACTAATATTTAAAAATTATTTTTTATTAATTTATTATTATTATTCATTAATTTTTTCTAATTCATATTAATTATAAATAATAATTAATTACTAATAAATTGTAATTAATCAATATTATTAAATATTTAGAAATATTAATTTCTAATAAATATTAATTACTAATTAAAATTAATTACTAATAAATATTTAAAATTATTTTTTAGTTACTGAAAATTAATATTAATTATTATATATTTATTAATTATTAATTATTAATTTTCAAAATTATATGATAATAATATAATATTATTAATTAAAAATTAATTAAATCCTCCTATATAACAATATTTAACAATTAATTACTTAGTAACTATTTATTTATTTATTTATATTATCATTTGTTAATTAATAATATTTAATAGCTAATTAAATGTTAATTAGTTAACAAATAATATTTAATAAAAAATATTAATAGTTAATTATTGTTTAGTTATTATTATTAATACTATTTATTATTAATTAATTAGTAATTGATATTTATTATTGTTTAATTATTATTTAGTAAAAACAATATGTTATTAATTATGAATAGGAAGGGGGAGCCCGAATCACACATTGCAAATCCATAAGGATTTCCAGGGTAGGACCCCTTATAAAAGGGAGCCATGTATGAGGCTTTCTATCATAATTCTAGACTGAATTAATTATAGTAATGCTAGATATTTAATAATACTTATAGAATTAAAAAAACATTATATATATATATATATTCATAAAACAATAAATTTAATACTAATTTTTTTTGACCAAAGGTATTTTTGAAGCCAAACTCTTTGGCTTTTACCCATGGCCAAAGACATAAGGTTCCAAACTCCTCTGGCATCAAACCAAAAAGTTCAAAGGCATGATGGCCCCTAATCCATTTGTGCCTTAGTTTTGAAAATATATCTAACCTAGGATTTATTTCTTAAATATTTTTGAAAAAAATAACATATAATGAACCCATTAATGTATACTATAATATTCAAAAAATATGAAATATGAAATATATATATATATATATATTTCAAAATTATAGTGAAAATATGAACACTTATCTACATTAATCTAATTATATTGAACCTAACTATAGAGTAGTTTCCTCTAGTCAACATATGATCTCCAATATATCATCTATTGGTCATATATATATATATATATAAACACCAATATTTCCATCATTATAATTTTAATACCATAACATCTTAACCTTTAATTTGATGTGGTTTAATTAAATCATCGAATACAATAGAATCTACCATAAAAAAATAACCAAACATAATTTTTAGAACCCATCTATCCCATTTGTTGTATAGATTGTCGTACTTGTGATTTTTTAATTACCACTGAATATCTTGTGTTTTTTATATTCAATTTTTATTGACATATTAACAATATTTCTCTGTTAGAAGAAAATGTTTTTCTCAAATACTTTAGAAGAAAAAACATAATGAGATAAAGTGAAAGAATATAGTGAAATACCATTATCTAAAAGAATATACTCATACAAATAGATACATTTTCCTCACAGAAACAATTAATCTGATGGTATAGTGGAATGTAAATATCTATGTGGGAGTATAAAAATGGATCATAGTAAGACTCAAAAAATAACATAATGAAAAACTAATTTTTTATATAAAAATGTATAAAGAAAAAGTGTTCATGAAGAGGATAAGAACATTCACATTTTTTATGTGTTGATATGAGTGGAAATGAGTTCTAGGGATGAATTGATTATAGGTAGAAACATATTTAAAAAATATAATGTGAAAAGGACAAAAAATTAAATAGAAAGAAAAAATTATAGGATTATTAAGAATTGATGATATAAATGACATATTAAAATGACGAGAATCATTAAATAAATACTACACAAGGTGTAGTTGATTTATAAATCATTCATATAATAGGGAAAACATATCATCAATGATGATAATACATGAATTATTTAATTATATATATGTGTGTTAGTGTAATATATAATTAAAAAAAGGAATATAAGAGGAAAACATATTTTTGATAAGTGGTTTTACAAAATATTATGAAATAAATATTATAATGACTATTCTTGAGATAAGATTACTCAATATAATATTTAATTTTATATAGATATATCATTAAGGTTACAAGATATTTTTAATTATTTATTATGAATTTGAGATGCACAATGACAATAAAAGAAGTTTCCCAGAACCTATGTAGAAACAATTTCTTAAAATTGAAAAATTTTATGTAATGTGGATATATATTAATGTTTAAAGTCATTAATGGAATAGATTACTATTTTTCTAGAATATTTATTGGGTTGGGATATATAAAACTAAAATCCTTTCTCAATAAAACTACTTTATTGATTCAGTATATCTAAAACATGAGACATACATTCAAGGTAGATATTTTCATAAATTAAAATTATATAAATTTATTCTATGTAACTTATTTCATTAAATAAATAATGATTTTAATTGAAATGATCTTAATGTTATCTAATATAACTTCTTTCATGAAAATAGATCCTTATATGCTGGGAAATTGTATTAATATATGTGATTCATTATTGATGTTATTTGAATCAAATATCATTGGTTTACTACTCACATAATATATAAATATGTTATTCTATTCAACGTAGGAGATACATGATATAGTTATAAGAGATTTATTTCCATTTTTTACACAACACAAAAGGGAATGGGTGAAACAAGTGGTGATCTACTAAATGTGTGAGTGTTATTAGAAACATGATCTAATCACATTATTTCTTGTAATTCATATCACTATTATCCATATGGTATTAACCATCAATCATTGGTTTCTTACCATTAACTAAACCATAACACAAAATTTATTCATGTTGAAGGCACACATACATATAATATTTGTGTATAATATAGGAGGATAAAACCATTTGTTCTAGAACAACTTCCCATGAAATAACCTATATATATGTGCCATTTTGAAATTCTATATATACATGAATATGTAATTTAATAAAATCCATCAAAAACACTAGATTATAATGTTCTTATAAGGCCTACAAGATGCTTGGAATTTCCTACATCAACCATAGCAAGAATATATGCATGATAATGTCCACCTCATAAATACCTCATTCCTATGGAATAATATAGATGAAGTTATTCTACTTAAAAATTATAACATAGATATTATAATCGCATACCATACATTTAATTACATAGGAAATAAAAACACCTCTCAAGATTCCACACGATAACATAGATTATTGAAATACATTGTTCTTATATAAAAAAATAGATTATAAAAATCCCATTTTCCTCCATGGTGTAATAATGCCAATGGTTAAACCACCCAATCATAATCATATAATCAATAATAGCCTCATATTATAATTCCACAAAGACACAATCAAACTTAATCTTAATATCACTCATATTTGACTCCACGTGAATAATAAGAAAATGAATGACATAATCAAATCACTCAATAATCCATCAAAACTCAATTTTTTCATTAGTACATTCATTAATCCCATATAGTCATCATTTAAACTTCATTAATGAATTTATATAAATATTACTCAATCAATACGAATACCTCATTAATATTATCTATGATATATTATTTTTTATAGTTAATTTAACTCATTTATAATCATTATTATAATTATGTTAACTCATATAATTTCTTTTATTAAAAAGTGGACCATTAGAATTTCATTTTAATAAACTATTTCAAATTCAATATTTTCATGCATGTATTTTCACTTAAAACATAGGTTAAATCATAGTACAACTTCGACAAAAATTATTGAAACATTTCTCAATTTCTATGATAATCAAGGAATGTCTAATTCATTAAAAATTATATAAAATTTTCCATATCACAGAATAATAAAAAAAATATAATTTTCATATTAAAAAACATTGAAGTATAGATAATAGATCAAAAGCATTTAGTGGATCACCCATGACTTAATATAATGAATCCAATATAAATAAAGGATTGAAACAATGTTTAGAAATTATAAGTTTATATATGGTTCAATATTAATAAAAATGGAGAGAACACTTTAACATCATATGAATGTGTGGAAATAGATAATTTTATTAATGTATTAAAAACACAACTACTTAAATTCATTTATTTAAATTATTATTTTATAATATATTCGGTAATAAATGGTCGAGGTATAAAATTATGGTTCCCTAATTTCGTATCAGGAGGTACCATAATGGATCATTATTAGGTAAGAGGTGGATCTAGCTTTAAATAATTAAAACATCACCTAAATTTTTATTCATAATTACATCTATCATCCCATAAGACACTATTTATTAGTCATAAAAATTAAATAAACAAAAAAGTAAATAAATAATTTATTCATTATAGAGTACCTAGAAACCTAAACCAGTTAAAAAGTAACCATTATAATAATTTCCATTCTTTATAAGTGTCAATAAGAATATTTAGTAAGTAACTTAGGCCACACAAACCTCAACTTCTCTCCTCAGTACAATGTTATGATAACAAATAATCTAATGGTACAATATTTTATTGAGGTATTATTTCATTTAAATCAGAAATACATACCAATAATTCCTTAAATGACGTATTTGGCTCCAAATCCATCTCATCATAGTTAATAGAATTTGATATCTCCATCTCATGATTCATTAACAATGATACATGGAACATATATTTCATTTTAGTGAATAGAGGGAAAAAAATTCAAACTGATAGTCTACTTCTCTAACATGTTCTAGAATCTAACATGGACCAATAACCCAATGATCCAAATTTACATACTTTCCAAATATATAATGCCTCAATCAATGTGATACATACAAAAATACACAGTCTATGCATTTAATTATATTATTGGATTCCTTCTATAACCACTAGACCATTAACCACTCTATGTCTTCTCTAATAACTTCTTTATCATTGAATGTTGTTTAATTATATATAGTACAATACTCAAACCAAAAAATGATGATTCTCTAACTTTCATATAATATATATTTGATCCATACAATCATCCACATGAAGATTAAAATAAATCAATATTAATAAAATTTTAATAAATATTTTTAATGGAGAATCAAATAGATCTAAATAATCATTATAAATAATTACCAAAACCATATACTCAAAATTTTTATTTATAATATAGAATAAGGATAGTATAATTTGATTTAAAATTTTTATAAAAATGTTAAGGAGTACTCAGTTTAACATATATAATCAATTCTCATCAAAGTCACTTCTAAACATAAATATGAACATCAAATCATTTCAAATAAAATACTCGTAGTTAAACCAAGAAAATTCATTATTTCTTATTTTATATCATAATAAATTCTTCTACCAACAATTTATACCATAATAGTAAGAAATTATAATCCTTCATAAAATTATCGACAACTATCCAATTAATATATTTATCATAGGGTAATCGTTGAAAAATAAACTATGATATATTTTATGAATTAATTTCATTTCCAAAATTGAATGTAAACTGAATTAAATATACACATAATTATCTAATTTTACATGTTCTAATCCGCACATGAATGACCATATGAAACCAAAAAATTTAATAGAATTTTGTGTTCATAGCCATTACAATCGGTATAAAATATCATGGTAAATATTATTCTATTTCTAATTATTATCCCACTTTTAATCAGGAGAACGATTTACTAATTAAACAGTCATAAATATTACAAATTTTAATCATCCATTCTCATATAATGTATTATTAATATTCTAATCCCACCCATGCATATTATTCCTACCATAATATTTTATATAAATAACTAGGTACTCAGAATATATATATATATATATATATATATTAAATACTATTTCCCTTTTCAACTAGATGATAGTTTATATTCAATGATGCTAATGAAAACTAAATCTACTTTTTAGTCACATTACAATTTAATTATTTGAATAGTCATATAATTTTTCACACATATGTTAATAGTTTTTCCACTTATAACATTGATTTATTATTAATTGAATCAATAAAAATATTTCTTTCCATAGATTATACACCATTTATGTCACGACCCGCCCTCGGGGTCCGTGCCGTGACTACCCCAAGCCCGCCTTCCATAGGCCAGGGGCTGGCGACTAGCACCAAGGCGTAGATCCCAGCAAATTGGGAAGGCATTGCCTTTGAAAAGTAAACACACACCACAGAGTAAACAAGCGGAAAGTAAACACTAAGCAAGCAGAGTACAACTGAAGTGCGGAAAAGTAAATGGGCCAGAATACAAACCCAAACTGAAAGTAAAGTACAACTCGAAAAGGGAAAAACAGCAACTGAAAAGTAAAGGCCGCTACTCCGTGCTGTCCACTGGAAAATCCCACCTGAAGGGTGGGTACAGATAGCTCCTCTGCTCCACGGGTCCCACCGTCCGCTCCGTGCTCGTCCCGCCCAGTGGTCCACCTCCGGGTACCGTCCCGCTCCGCAAACCTCAGCTAAGGTCAACGCTGTCCGTCGTCTGCAACCAACACAACGTAGTGCGGGCGAAGCCCGTGCAGGGGTGAGTATAAGCTACTCAGTAGGGTCCCCGAGACCCCTGAAGGTCTCTCAAAATCCACAAAGGATAAACCACGAAGCAAAGTACAATCACGAAGTAACAACCAACACTGCTTAGGTATATGCCCATACATATACCTAAGTCATCAATTCAAATACGCTCCAACCTCCGAGCCCAAGTATAACTCAGCCCACGCAGGAAAGTATACGTATTCCACAAAGGAAAGTAACAGGATTCAGCTCACACAGGTATACTTCTTCAGGGACGATAAAGATGATCACTGATCCATCTAAGTCGTCGGACCCACGAAGGATCGATAGGTAACTAACCCCCGCAAGACCCACACAGGATCGGGCTCACACAGAACCTGTAGGCGCTGGCTCACACAGAACCGCTGAGCGCAAGGACCCACACAGGATCGGGCTCACACAGAACCTGTAGCACTGATCCATGTAGGATCGCTGAGTGCTGTAGTCGTCGTCGTCGAATCCACACAGGATCTCTGTACTGTCGTCGTCGAATCCACACAGGATCTCTGTACTGTCGTCGTCGCAGTCACAGTAGCAGTCGTAGCAGTAGAACAGTCGCAGCCAGCACTAGGGTTCCCGCACACAGCAAGCTCGTACGGAGGATCCGCTCCACGAGCCGAGAGGCTGATACATCAACTGTCACGAAGACCGAAGTTGATGTATCCAAAAGTTCCGTATCGTCAAAAGGAACTCAACGCAACAGACGGCGCGTCGATCGGACGCCCGGTCTGAGAGATAATGGCATTTTCGTCTCCGGGGCCCGGTTGGTTTTTAAGGCAAAACCAACCCGACCGTACTCCACCTGCGTCCAAACCTCGGGCGGAGTATGCCAAAAGATCCGTCTCACTAAGAGGAACACTACGCGACTGACGGCACGTCAATCGGACGTCCGTAGCTCAAGATATGAGCGTTTTCGCTCCGAAGGCCCGGTTGGTTTCGTGAATGAACCAACCCGGCCGAACTCAAAGTAACCCGAAACCTTGAGTGCGATATACCGAAATGATCGTCTCGATCCAAGGATCGCGTTGCCGCAGACGGTTCGTCATTCGGAGGTCCGAGGCTCAAGTTATGAGCCAAAAACCTAATCTGGTCCGAAACGGGGGGTCCGGGTCCGGGCCGATCCGGCCCGACCCCCCCCCTCTGGACGGCGCGGCGGCCGGTGGCGGCGGACGGCGGCGGCGGACGGCGGCGGACGGCGGCGGCGGCTGGCCGCGTGGCGGCGGCGGCGGCTGGCCGCGTGGCGGCGGCGGCGGGCCGCGTGGCGGCGGCGGCTGGCGGACCGCGTGGCGGCGGCGGCGGGCCGCGGCGGCGGCGGCGGCGGGCCGCGGCGGCGGCGCTGGGCGCCGCACGTGATTGGCACGCGGGGCATAGCCCCGCGTTTTTCTTCAAGCGGCACGGCTCAAGGCCGTGCCTTTGACAAAAACGGCCCCCGCAAATGGGGGCCGGCTTGATAAAACCGGGGGGCTGTTGCCCCCCCCTCTTTAAATGAACCGCCCCCCTCTTTAAGAGGGGGGTTTGAAGAGCCGGCCGGGGGTTTAAACCCCCGGTTTTTATGATATCCGGCCGGCCCGCTGGCCGGCCGGTTTTTACTAACGGGACCGGGAAATTCCGGTCCCGCCCTTGATTTCCGACGCCGGCGGCACGGCCGCCGGTCTTTCCTTCCGCCGCGGCCCGGAACCGGCCGCGGTCTCCTCGTCTCACCGCGGCCCGGAACCGGCCGCGGTGTTCGTCGTCCGGCGCGGTGCGACGGCACCGCGCCCCTTTCTCCGTGCCAAGAATCCTCCCAACGCGGCGCGACGGCGTCGCGTTCTTGAAATCTCTCCTCGGCGAAGCGCGACGGCGTTGCGGAAAATATCTGAACGTTCATCCGCGTGGTGCGACGGCACCACGTTACTTGTTTCCTCCAGCATGAACAACATGAACGATGGAGGGGGATTCGGCCGTGTTCGTGCGGTCCGGTCCCCCTCACGTTAAAGAAATAAAAACGGAACTTAAATAAAATAAGTCACACGTTAAGTCATGCTAAAATCCACGATTCAAGAAAGGAATAAAAATAATCAATAAAGATCATCCCCTACCTCTGGTTTCAAGAACGAAGATCGTCAACGACCCGCGGAAGACGCGTCGCGGTGGTCGGCGTCACGGAAGAAGGACGTCGATGTCGTGAAGCGAGGATTCGAAGTTCTTTGACGACGATTTCGTCGCGGGAAAAGATGACGCGGAAGAAGACGTCGTCGGTGTCGCGGGTATGGCGTCGCGAAAGACGATTCCCGAGTACGTGGCGTTCTTCGTCGATGTTCGAAGGTTCTTCGCGTTCTTCAAGGAGGAAAAAGAAGTTCTTCAAAGTGTAGAACTCTTCCTCTCTCAAATCTCCACACAACACAGCAACCCCCAAAATAAAATAAGCTACCCTTATTTTATTTTCACTTTGCCCACCTTTCAAAAATTCAAAAGTTGAATTTATTACATTAATTAAAATCTTGAGTTGTCAAGAAATTAAATGGAAAGATAAGTTGGCAAGTTTTAATGTAGGGGAGAGTCACAAATTAAAGAGGGGGATTAGAGGGGTTAGGGAATTTGAAAAGGTGGGGGGTTCGTGTGGGCCCCACCTCCCTCATAACCACACATGGGAAGTTGGGTGGTTGCGGGCCCCACCAACAACTTCCCATGAGAGAGTCTAACCACCTAGAATAAAATAAAATTCACACACAATTTTATTTTACTTATCTTTTAATCCCCAAAACTAACTTTCAACCCGCAACATACGCAACTCCCGAAAGGGTCTCTTTAAGCGAATATCGGCACTGCGAGTTCATCGGTGCCCTCGGATTTCAATTCCGAGCACCGGATCAAAAGTTAGGAATTCCCGCTCGTTCGTTCACTGAACGTACCCGAGCCAAACTTCGGAAATTAATTCCGGGCACTCCGGGCCTCGGAATCAGGTGCCGTCTGAAACCGCGCTCTTGTAAAAAATCCAAAGAAAATTAAGAAAAAAATTTCCCTTGAATTTTACGGTCTTTACATTACTCCCACCTCAGGGCTTTACGTCCCCGTAAAGATACAACAAAAACTAGGGGAACAAATGAGGGTACTGAGCACGCATCTGAGCCTCCCGCTCCCAAGTGCTCTCCTGGAGATTCCCGTGCTGCCATCTGATGCGCACAAGAGGAATCGATCGCCCACGTAGGACCCGCTCCTGTCAATCCTCTATCTCCACCGGGACCTCCGTAAAAGTCGCCCCATCGTCAACGTCAAGCTCCCCATGGTCAATGATGTGCGTCGGGTCGTGCACGTATCTTCTCAGCTGGGATACGTGAATGACGTCGTGCACCCGGTGCAACTGAGGTGGTAGAGCCAGGCGATAAGCCACCTCGCCAATCCTGCTGAGAATCTGAAAAGGTCCGATGAAGCGCGGAGATAACTTGCCGCCTCGGCCAAATCTCCGAATACCACGTCGAGGTGAGACCCGCAAGAAGACGTGGTCGCCATCCTCGAACTCTAGTGGTCTCCGCCTCCTGTCAGCATATGACTTCTGCCGGCTCTGAGCTGTCCTCATCCGCTCCTGGATGACCTGGACCTTCTCTGTCGTGGCCTGGACCATCTCCGGTCCCACTAGTGCTGACTCCCCTGGGTCTGTCCAGCACAAAGGAGATCTACATGGTCGGCCGTACAACGCCTCGTACGGTGCCATCCCGATGGTGGAGTGGTAGCTGTTGTTGTATGCGAATTCCACCAAAGGTAGGTGGTCCTCCCAGCTACGACCAAAGTCAAGGACACATGCACGGAGCATGTCCTCGAGAGTCTGAATGGTCCTCTCCGTCTGACCATCCGTCTGAGGGTGAAAAGCTGTGCTAAGACGTAGCTGCGTCCCGAACGCCTCCTGCAACCCCTTCCAAAGCCGGGAAGTAAAGCGGGCATCACGATCGGAAACGATAGATGATGGCACGCCGTGGAGCCGCACAATCTCCTGAACGTAGAGACGTCCCAAGCTCTCCACCGAGCCCTGCTCTCTGATGGGTAAGAAGTGTGCCGACTTGGTGAGTCGGTCAACAATCACCCAGATGGAGTCGTGACCTCTGGAAGTGTGTGGAAGTCCAGTCACGAAGTCCATAGATATGCCGTCCCACTTCCACTCCGGAACCTCCAAGGGCTGTACCAAGCCTGCTGGTACTTGGTGCTCTGCCTTCACCTGCTGACAGGTAAGGCATCGAGAAACGAACTCTGCTACAGCCTTCTTCATGCCCGGCCACCAATGCTGTCGTCTGAGGTCCTGGTACATCTTCGCCACTCCAGGATGTACCGCTAAAGGTGAAGTGTGAAACTCCCTCAACACTTCCTCTCGCAAAGCGACTGGTACCATGGTACGTCCTCTGAAAAGGATGTCGTGCTCTGCTCCAAGGGAGAAACCATCAGGTGTCTGTCCCGAGGATATCTGTGCACGCCGTGTCTCACAGTCAGCGTCCCCATGCTGTGCCTCCCTGACTCGCTGCAGTAGTGGAGGAGTGACTGTGAGAGACTGTAGAAAGGCTGCTCCATCTCTATCCACGAAGGATATCTGCAAAGAGGCTAGCTGCTCCGTCGCCTCCTCAAGTAGTTGAATGCACGTCCTCCTGCTGAGGGCATCAGCTACTACGTTCCCCTTCCCAGGAGTATAGACTATCTCAAAGTCATAGTCCTGGAGGAACTCGAGCCATCGTCGCTGTCTCAGGTTCAGGTCCTTCTGCGAGAAGATATACCTGAGACTCTGATGATCGGAAAAGACCGTAAAGCGCTCGCCCATCAGATAGTGTCGCCATGTCTTCAGAGCGAAGACCACTGCTGCTAACTCTAGGTCATGGGTAGCGTAGTTCTGCTCATGCGGACTCAACTGACGTGATCCATAGGCGATCACGGCCCGCTCCTGCATCAGAACACATCCGAGTCCGGTCCCTGATGCATCGCAGTAGACTACGTACCCTACTCCCTCCTCAGGTAACCTCAAGATAGGTGCGCTAGTCAATCTCTGCCTCAGCTCCTCGAAGCTCTGCTGACAACTGTCTGACCACACGAAGGGTTTCCCCTTCTTCGTCAACGCTGTGAGTGATGCCGCAACTCTGGAGAAGTTCGGCACAAATCTCCGATAGTATCCAGCTAGTCCCAAGAAACTCCGAACCTCAGTCACGCTCCTGGGTGGCTCCCATGCTAACACAGCCTCAATCTTCGCGGGATCCACTGCAACTCCCGCCTCAGAGATAACGTGTCCCAAAAAGTGGACCTCACGTATCCAGAACTGGCACTTCGAGAGCTTACCATAAAGCTGGTGCTCTCGGAGTGTGTCAAGAACAACTCGCAAGTGATAGGCGTGCTCCTCCTCTGTCGTAGAGTAAATCAGAATGTCGTCGATGAAGACCACGACAAACCGATCGAGGTATGGCTGAAAGATCCTGTTCATGAGAGCCATGAACACTGCTGGAGCATTGGTTACACCGAAAGGCATAACCAAGAACTCATAGTGGCCATACCGACATCTGAAGGCCGTTTTCTGCACATCCTCGTCTCTGACTCTGAGCTGATGATAGCCTGACCTGAGGTCTATCTTCGAGAACCACCGTGCTCCCTTGAGCTGATCAAAGAGGTCATCAATCCTCGGTAGCGGATACTTGTTCCTCACTGTCACCTGGTTCAGGCGACGATAGTCAACACAAAGTCGCAAGCTTCCGTCCGCCTTCTTGGCGAACAATATCGGGGAAGCCCAGGGTGAAACACTGGGTCGGATGAATCCCTTGCCCTGCAAGTCCTCCAACTGTACCCGTAGCTCTCGAAGCTCGGCGGGGGCCATCCGATATGCTGGAGTGGATATCGGGGCTGTCCCGGGGTACAAGTCAATATAAAAGTCTACCTCTCTGCGAGGAGGTAGCCCTGGAACATCGTCGGGAAAAACGTCCGCATACTGATCCACCACTGCAGGAAAACCAGGACTCCGCACGTCAACTGCTCCAAGGATAAGGCTAGCCAACTGATGAGTGATGGGCTGTCCTCTCCTCCGCGGAAGTCCATCCTGTGCTGCTAAGGCTCCCTTCTCGCCGGTGAAGGTGAACCTGCTCCCGTCGGTGCGTACACATCGCACCTTGCGCCTAAAACAGTCAATCTGTGCATGGACCGTGGACAGCCAATCCATGCCCAAGATGACGTCGTAAGGCCTCGACGCTGCTACAAGAAGATCCCAGCCGAAGCTCTCGCCTCCTAGAGTAAGCTCACACTGCCGGCACCAGTGCGTGATCGTCGAGTCTGCTCCCGTAGGAGTCTCTAGCCGTAAGGATCGAGCCAACGGCTCTGTCGGAATCTCCGAGCTCCGAACAAGGGCAGCGGCTATGAAAGAATGACTCGCTCCTGTGTCTATAAGAACTGCAGCAAGGGTGGAATAGACACAGATAGTACCTCGAATCATCTCGGGTGCGCCGTGGTCGTAGGCCTCTGCTGCCTGGAGCTGTGCCTGTCGCTGCCCGCCAGCTCCCTGTGGTCGGGGTGGACCTCCTGGTGGTGGTGGTGGTAAAGCCTCAAAGCGTCGGCCACCACCAGCTGCTCGTCCAGCTCCTCTGCCTCGTCCGCCTCCTCCCTGCGGACCGCCACGGTCGACCCTCTGCCTCTGCCTCGGTGGTCCATCTACTGACTGCTGCTCCTCGGCACGGCGGGTCGGGCAGTCACGAGCCATGTGGCCCTGTCCGCCGCACGAGTAGCACTGCCTGCCTCTCGGAAGACTGGCTCCGCGCTGTGTGCCCCGCACTGCTGAGCCAGTGCCCTGAGATCGTCTGCCTGAAGGTCTGGTCTGTCTGGACCCCTGAGTCATCTGTCGACTGCCTGCTGCAGATGACTCTGCCACGTGCCGCCCTGCGGTGGGTCGCTGTGCTGGTGTAGACTCAGCAAGGAAGCTCTCGATCAGAAGAGCCCGCTCCAGTACTCCTGTCTGAGTCGGTATGCTGAGGGAGATCAGCGATGCCCTGATCTCGTGTCTCAAACCCTGCTCGAAGGTCCGGGCCCGGAAGAATGGGTCCCGTACCATGTCGGTCGAGTAGCGCGAGAGATCGGTAAATCTCGCCGAGTACTGGGCGACCGTCATGCTGCCCTGCCGCAGCTGTAGAAGCTCCTGGATACGCACCGCTCGAAGGGTGGCCGGGACGAACTCAGAGCGGAAGAGGCTCTCGAAGTCCGTCCAGAGTAGAGATGCCTCATCGTGCACCTGGAGCATCAGGCTCCACCATCGTCCTGCTGCTGCGTGTAGTAGGCTCGCAGCGAGGATCACCATGAGGTCTGCTGGTGTCCTCACTAGCCTAAACACTCGAACCACTGCCTCCAGCCAGTCCTCTGCTGCCTGGGGATCCGTCTCCCCGCGAAACCTGGGCGGTCGCTGTCGCTGAAACTCATGCAGTGCGCTGAGGCGACGTGCATCGTCAGCGGCTGCTGCTGGAAGCATCGGGGGCTCGGCGGGTAAAGCTACCGCCGGTGCCACTACTGGAAAAGGGCCCTGCACCGAGGCCTCGTCGCTCGGTGGGCTGTCGTCTCGCTCGACCATCGGAACCCTAGCTGGCTGTCGTCGTGGGGCCATCCTGAAAAGGAGATCAAGAGTGCCATAGTCAGAACAGTATACCTGGTGAGCTGAATTAAGTAATCACAAAGAAAACTTGAGACTTTCATTAAGCAGATCAGTATACCCGGTGAGCTGACACAAGTAATCACAAAGAAAACTTTGAAACACACACGCAATCAATGTTTCCGTGCATTAAGTCGGAAATCAGAAGTCAGGGTCCTGGTGTATGGATACGTCGGCCGCCGCACCAACACTGGACTCCCTGGACTGATAACCACACTCAATACGCTAAACATTATTGCTTCACATAGAAAAGATCAGAGTTCGCGGTAGAACCGAACTCCTCTGATACCAATTTGTCACGACCCGCCCTCGGGGTCCGTGCCGTGACTACCCCAAGCCCGCCTTCCATAGGCCAGGGGCTGGCGACTAGCACCAAGGCGTAGATCCCAGCAAATTGGGAAGGCATTGCCTTTGAAAAGTAAACACACACCACAGAGTAAACAAGCGGAAAGTAAACACTAAGCAAGCAGAGTACAACTGAAGTGAGGAAAAGTAAATGGGCCAGAATACAAACCCAAACTGAAAGTAAAGTACAACTCGAAAAGGGAAAAACAGCAACTGAAAAGTAAAGGCCGCTACTCCGTGCTGTCCACTGGAAAATCCCACCTGAAGGGTGGGTACAGATAGCTCCTCTGCTCCACGGGTCCCACCGTCCGCTCCGTGCTCGTCCCGCCCAGTGGTCCACCTCCGGGTACCGTCCCGCTCCGCAAACCTCAGCTAAGGTCAACGCTGTCCGTCGTCTGCAACCAACACAACGTAGTGCGGGCGAAGCCCGTGCAGGGGTGAGTATAAGCTACTCAGTAGGGTCCCCGAGACCCCTGAAGGTCTCTCAAAATCCACAAAGGATAAACCACGAAGCAAAGTACAATCACGAAGTAACAACCAACACTGCTTAGGTATATGCCCATACATATACCTAAGTCATCAATTCAAATACGCTCCAACCTCCGAGCCCAAGTATAACTCAGTCCACGCAGGAAAGTATACGTATTCCACAAAGGAAAGTAACAGGATTCAGCTCACACCGGTATACTTCTTCAGGGACGATAAAGATGATCACTGATCCATCTAAGTCGTCGGACCCACGAAGGATCGATAGGTAACTAACCCCCGCAAGACCCACACAGGATCGGGCTCACACAGAACCTGTAGGCGCTGGCTCACACAGAACCGCTGAGCGCAAGGACCCACACAGGATCGGGCTCACACAGAACCTGTAGCACTGATCCATGTAGGATCGCTGAGTGCTGTAGTCGTCGTCGTCGAATCCACACAGGATCTCTGTACTGTCGTCGTCGAATCCACACAGGATCTCTGTACTGTCGTCGTCGCAGTCACAGTAGCAGTCGTAGCAGTAGAACAGTCGCAGCCAGCACTAGGGTTCCCGCACACAGCAAGCTCGTACGGAGGATCCGCTCCACGAGCCGAGAGGCTGATACATCAACTGTCACGAAGACCGAAGTTGATGTATCCAAAAGTTCCGTATCGTCAAAAGGAACTCAACGCAACAGACGGCGCGTCGATCGGACGCCCGGTCTGAGAGATAATGGCATTTTCGTCTCCGGGGCCCGGTTGGTTTTTAAGGCAAAACCAACCCGACCGTACTCCACCTGCGTCCAAACCTCGGGCGGAGTATGCCAAAAGATCCGTCTCACTAAGAGGAACACTACGCGACTGACGGCACGTCAATCGGACGTCCGTAGCTCAAGATATGAGCGTTTTCGCTCCGAAGGCCCGGTTGGTTTCGTGAATGAACCAACCCGGCCGAACTCAAAGTAACCCGAAACCTTGAGTGCGATATACCGAAATGATCGTCTCGATCCAAGGATCGCGTTGCCGCAGACGGTTCGTCATTCGGAGGTCTGAGGCTCAAGTTATGAGCCAAAAACCTAATCTGGTCCGAAACGGGGGGTCCGGGTCCGGGCCGATCCGGCCCGACCCCCCCCCCTCTGGACGGCGCGGCGGCCGGTGGCGGCGGACGGCGGCGGCGGACGGCGGCGGACGGCGGCGGCGGCTGGCCGCGTGGCGGCGGCGGCGGCTGGCCGCGTGGCGGCGGCGGCGGGCCGCGTGGCGGCGGCGGCTGGCGGACCGCGTGGCGGCGGCGGCGGGCCGCGGCGGCGGCGGCGGCGGGCCGCGGCGGCGGCGCTGGGCGCCGCACGTGATTGGCACGCGGGGCATAGCCCCGCGTTTTTCTTCAAGCGGCACGGCTCAAGGCCGTGCCTTTGACAAAAACGGCCCCCGCAAATGGGGGCCGGCTTGATAAAACCGGGGGGCTGTTGCCCCCCCCTCTTTAAATGAACCGCCCCCCTCTTTAAGAGGGGGGTTTGAAGAGCCGGCCGGGGGTTTAAACCCCCGGTTTTTATGATATCCGGCCGGCCCGCTGGCCGGCCGGTTTTTACTAACGGGACCGGGAAATTCCGGTCCCGCCCTTGATTTCCGACGCCGGCGGCACGGCCGCCGGTCTTTCCTTCCGCCGCGGCCCGGAACCGGCCGCGGTCTCCTCGTCTCACCGCGGCCCGGAACCGGCCGCGGTGTTCGTCGTCCGGCGCGGTGCGACGGCACCGCGCCCCTTTCTCCGTGCCAAGAATCCTCCCAACGCGGCGCGACGGCGTCGCGTTCTTGAAATCTCTCCTCGGCGAAGCGCGACGGCGTTGCGGAAAATATCTGAACGTTCATCCGCGTGGTGCGACGGCACCACGTTACTTGTTTCCTCCAGCATGAACAACATGAACGATGGGGGGGGGATTCGGCCGTGTTCGTGCGGTCCGGTCCCCCTCACGTTAAAGAAATAAAAACGGAACTTAAATAAAATAAGTCACACGTTAAGTCATGCTAAAATCCACGATTCAAGAAAGGAATAAAAATAATCAATAAAGATCATCCCCTACCTCTGGTTTCAAGAACGAAGATCGTCAACGACCCGCGGAAGACGCGTCGCGGTGGTCGGCGTCACGGAAGAAGGACGTCGATGTCGTGAAGCGAGGATTCGAAGTTCTTTGACGACGATTTCGTCGCGGGAAAAGATGACGCGGAAGAAGACGTCGTCGGTGTCGCGGGTATGGCGTCGCGAAAGACGATTCCCGAGTACGTGGCGTTCTTCGTCGATGTTCGAAGGTTCTTCGCGTTCTTCAAGGAGGAAAAAGAAGTTCTTCAAAGTGTAGAACTCTTCCTCTCTCAAATCTCCACACAACACAGCAACCCCCAAAATAAAATAAGCTACCCTTATTTTATTTTCACTTTGCCCACCTTTCAAAAATTCAAAAGTTGAATTTATTACATTAATTAAAATCTTGAGTTGTCAAGAAATTAAATGGAAAGATAAGTTGGCAAGTTTTAATGTAGGGGAGAGTCACAAATTAAAGAGGGGGTTTAGAGGGGTTAGGGAATTTGAAAAGGTGGGGGGTTCGTGTGGGCCCCACCTCCCTCATAACCACACATGGGAAGTTGGGTGGTTGCGGGCCCCACCAACAACTTCCCATGAGAGAGTCTAACCACCTAGAATAAAATAAAATTCACACACAATTTTATTTTACTTATCTTTTAATCCCCAAAACTAACTTTCAACCCGCAACATACGCAACTCCCGAAAGGGTCTCTTTAAGCGAATATCGGCACTGCGAGTTCATCGATGCCCTCAGATTTCAATTCCGAGCACCGGATCAAAAGTTAGGAATTCCCGCTCGTTCGTTCACTGAACGTACCCGAGCCAAACTTCGGAAATTAATTCCGGGCACTCCGGGCCTCGGAATCAGGTGCCGTCTGAAACCGCGCTCTTGTAAAAAATCCAAAGAAAATTAAGAAAAAAATTTCCCTTGAATTTTACGGTCTTTACAATTTAAAATTAGGAGCGGAGAAACAATACCCATATTCTTTTTTGTAGATTAAAATATTACTGTTATAAAATGTAATGAAATTTATTTTTATTAGTGTAAACTATAACTCAATCACCAAAAAATGTAATAAAACCAACACCTAAGGAACTAATTATTCTAATTAAATATTTAATGTCAAAAAATTCATTTCATGTATCCTAGGATATAGAGAACTATAGCCACAAACTACTTCTCTTGAATGAACACATCTCGTATCTACATAGTTAATAATCAAAATGCAATATATATATTTTAAATTTCATGGGTTAGATAAGGATTGATGCCAAAATAAAAGTCCACATTAATTCCAAAAATTCCACTTCACATTAATCATACCATATATTTTTCACTCCCGTATTATTAAGATCAATCATTGTTGAATCTAGCTAATAAAATTCATGTATTAACTGTTTGTATTATCCTGAGAGACTAAGAAATCTTCTAATATCAAATGTATTATTTGGTATAATATAATACAAAACTATCATAACCTCATTAAAATCCACTAAAATAATTGTATATGATACGACATGACCATCAAATATTCCATCTCTTAGTCGAAACAGAAACATTAAGAGTTTTTAAAATAACTAAATCTATCACATTGAATTAAGTGTATATTTCATATGATTACCAGGATTCAATTGTTATTTCGAGTTCATAAAGAATTAATTTATGAAAAGATCTACAAAAAATTCAGGTTAATTTTAAAATATTTTACATATAAGTACGAAAAATTCCATTATATCAAAATCTATAAAAACAATATCACTCTAAATTTAGAGTGACCATAAAAACTCCTAAATATTATCATCAAAAAATATATAACTCACACATTGATCTAAGGATATTGAATCATATATCAATTTTAGAGAATATATGATACCATAAGTCATATATATAAGAAATTATATACTTTTTTTAATCATTAGTTGTATTAATATTTAATAATCCACATGATTCCTCTAACTCACGTCAACCATCTTGGTAAAAAATACTGAAGCGCTCTACATATAAAATCAATATCTAACAAACCCTTTAACACAACAACCCAAAATATAGAAACCCAAATTTTTTGTATACATTATTATACTGGAATATGGTACAAGGGAACCCATAACCATGGATGAGTTTGTTTAGTAGTGTTAATGAATAATAAAAAATCATTCCTCTAATTTTATATTGGAAATAAATTATAAAAACATAGGGAAAGTAAATATTTTTAATATTTTAAGTTATTCAAACATTCCTTCTTCAAATCTATGGGAAAGGAAAAAAATGAAGGAAGAACTCAAATTCTTATCAAGGGGTTTTTAAATAAGAATATATGTATTTTAAATAAGGGATAATATATATTTCATGGTAAATAACTAAAACCACATTCCATTTTATCAATAACTTGACTATGAAATGCATCCAAGGATATTATTAAAAAAATAATATCATGTATAATAATTATAGAATTCACAATTATGTAAATGAATAATATTAAAATTCACAATCTTAGACAACATCATATATTTATGTATAAGGATTTTCTCTAAGGTAATTAAATCTTAGGTTAGGTATACACCAAAAAACTATTTAGTATGTTTGGCCAAGTGGTTTTCTTGATGATAAATGTCGATGAATCAAGGGGAAATATAATTCAATACCCCACATATCACTAAATTTCCTAGGAATTTCTTATATATTTAATGATAAATTTATTTCTTAAACAATATATCTTATTTGTAAATATTTTTATTTAGTAATAAATAAAAAATATTAAGATTCCACATAATCAATCAAAAAACATTCATCATAAAACACTGTATGCAGAAACCGTATAGGATTTAGAAAATAATAATATCCATGATATAAATAATATGAATATTTAAGAGAAATAAAATTTCCAATGGAATATGATAAAAAATTGAATTTTTAAATAGAATTTTAATAAAAACAAAATTAATAAGAGATAAAATTTGATCAAAAAATCATTAGAAATATAGGTTTTATAATAAATTAAATTATTTTAGAAAATAAAATAAAATGAAACAAAAAATGTATATAAGTTTTCATTAAATATTTTAATTTGTATAACTATTGAATACTTGTATGAGAAGATATATCATAAAATTGTTATGGTGGTGGGAAAGTCCATTAATGTCATATATAACAAAAAGAAAACATTCCTTTTGTTTTTTATAAAAATATAAAAAATTTCCATTGTAGAATACATTATAATGACTCCTTTAAATAACTATAAAAAATAATGGGTAATATTTATATAGAAGGAAAATATACTCAATCAAAGGGTGAAATAAAATCAACTTTTTTTATTTTAAACATTTAATTTTTTTTTCTAGTTTAAATTAATGGAAAATTTTAAATAAAACCTGAAAAATCCATAAATATATAGAGTATTAAAAAATATATAGTGTTTGTCAGTTATATATTATAATATTCTTTAGACAAAAACTATAAGTAATACCAAAAAATTAGACTATAAATTAAATTCATACATATTTTTGACAATTGAATTGTAAACACTTGAATAATTAAACTATAACTGAAACATTTATGATATAATTAAATAGATATTAATGATAAATAAATAAATGGTGATATATATACTCCACAAACAAATAGGTGTATAGTACCAAATATGTCTCAATGGAGTGGAAATTAAGAAGAAATCCCTTACCTCAAACATGAACATTGTTCAAAGATATTTAAACTCAACTATAATGGTTTTGAACTTGTTATTAATTTATAATAGAACTATATTCATATTTATAATATCATATATTATCCACTTATAATATCATATCACATGTTTATTGATAATATTTTATTATTATTATTATTATTTTGGGTTTTTACTACTTATTTTTCTCAAGTAATCTATCATGGATGTTCCAATTATTTCACATAAGTTATAGTGTCATCATATCTATAATGATATTAATTTAATAAATATCATATTTTTTATAATATAATTTTATAATAATTCTTGAATAGTGTTCAAGAAAAATGAATAACATCGCTTTGTGGAGACGGTAATTCATATGCATGCATGAGCTACATTGTAATTTTTAAATTAGTGGAAAGGGAATTAATATAATGATATATTAAATTTAAATAATAAATATTATTTCAAAATTCTCATATATATATTCATTAGTTCCATCATTATGACTAACCATGTGTGGTGTTGATGAAAAATAAATTACATCGGTTCACAAGGTGGAAGTTTGTTGTAAACATGAGTGATGGTTTTATTTCCCATTTGGAGAAGGAGAGGGATATATATTATTCCATCAACATAAAAACATATTAGTACATGATATATTATATTTTCAGTATATTTTAATTTTTATGATATAATTTAATGTTGTAAAAGAAGATGTAAAAGGAAAGAGATTAATTAAGATGATTACCTGCAACACCCGAGACTATTATGTTATATAAATCATCAAAGGAATATTTTTCTACACACAACACTTTCTTGGCTTACTTTACACGAAATCGCAACCTTCCTCTATAGCTTGCGTCGTACGCAATACCGAGTTTCACTAAACAATGATATGCTAATAAAATATTATTAAAACTAGCCGTTATGAATAGTAATAACCACTTTTTGAAATTTTATAAATTTTAATTTTCAAAATGGACATCATTTTTGAATTCGGAATATCGAAATTATCATAGGGTGAAATTTTGTTATTTTTCTGAAAACTTTCAATTTTTGATGAATAGTGAAACCACTAAGTGGCAGTTAAAAACTGAATTTTTCATAAAACATAATTTTACCGCTTCTGTGAGTGGAATTTCAAAAATCTAAGAAACATGGTTGATGTCAGTAAGTAAATTGTGGTTCAATGAGAGGAAAATAATTTTTTTGGTGAATAGTAACTTTTTAATTTTTTTACCACGGTTAAAAGTAAATAGGGTAATTAAGGGTAAAAATGATATTATTATTACCCTAACACATGTACTAATTTTATTGGACAAGTTTAATTCGACTAAAAACAAACTTAGGAATAAAATATGACCATTTAGGCCCACTTGGATTAGATTAGGACATTTATTATTAATTTATTTAAAGAAGGGTTAAAATAGTTAAAATCAAAGTTTAATAACTAAATAATTTTTATTATGGTGTTATACATAAGATAAAATAGACTACAATTATTCATTAGAAATCTAAAAAGATTTCCTACATAATGGTATTTTATTTGTAATTTTTAGACATTAAATAATTTAATTTGTTTATGACACAACGATGATGCAGTAATTATCTTAATAATGAAATATTGACATAATTGATGTTATAAATAACCAAATAAATAAAATTTGAGACTTTATATGAATTACACTAATTTTATAGGTTAATATGACATGTTATTATTTATTTAATTAACTTTTTTCGAACTTATCATTCTATTATGATTTTCAAAAAAATCTATTACTAAATAGTGTTAAAATTGACATAAAATAGTTTTTAAAACAAATATTATACTATTAATTGTTATTTTATTCCTAAAAATCTAAGGTTCGGCCAAATGGCTTATATAAGGTTATATATATTAATAATAAACAACTTGGGGTTCGTTTGGCTACTTATAGTATGTTTATTAACCTTATAGTATAAGAACACAAGAAGACACGGTAAAAGTATAATTATTTAGCTTAATGTTAAATCTACATGATAAGGTTAAAATAGGAACCTAAAGTTGTCTAAATTCTATTGGATGAGATGATTTCGACCCATCCCCAACTTATCCTCGAAATAAATCAATTTGGAGCTATTTAAAACCGAACTTGACTTTATAATAAAATAATATGTTTAGTTATTCCAAAGGTGCCCCTCTCCTCCCTTATAAAAGGGCACCTCCTCCCACCCTTCCTCACACCACTTTGAGCCTTCATGCTCGGAAAACCCCTACCACATTATCCTCTCCACTTCCCTAGAGACATCCTAGAGGTTCTGGTCTTCTTGAAAGACCTATTTTAGTTCCCTAAAAGGAGGTCTCAAAGAAGCACTTCAAAGAAGAGGTAATGTCCGTTACCGATTCTTTCATCTTTATTTCTTCTTCCATTTCTTCTTCTTTAGTTGTTTCATTATTAGGTAATAAAATCAGTATCAATCATATACTGATATTTTATTATAAGTATGAAACAACCCTATTTCACCATCTATCCATCCTACGGAAAAAGAAATCACCGTGCGTATGTACGTATGGAATACCATCTCCTCACCGTGGTGTAATATATTTTCCACCACCACCTTACTTGGATGGGCATAATGGTGTAAATAATGACTAAATATGACTATTATAAATTGATAATGATTTAGAAATAATATACATACACTCCAATACAATTCCACGATCATAGGAACGATATCATCACTCGTGCGTACGTACGGAATACCGTCTCCACGATGTGATGCCACTCGTTCTACATGATCTTCATTTCATAATGATTATATAAATGATTTAAATGAATGAATATGATATATATTACACTAATACCATTCTAGAAACGAGGTATCTATAACCTAAAGATAAGAATAAGAATTTATTCTACAAAACACGCATAAGAACAAAAAGTTATAAACACCCGAATAACAAGTAGAAATGAAATATTACTACCAAGAAACTAAGAATATGACCATATTTGATATCATAACAATAAGTATGATTCTGGAATAAGTCAATAACACTATTTAAATCATTATACAAGAGGTTCAGACACATACAAAGCATATCGGGCCTAAGGTAAGGAAAATATCACAATCTCATTTTTATCCGAGATTGTTTATTCTTTGGTATTTACTGGGGTGTATTTTATCATCCAAATCCATGTTTCCTAAATATGTAATATTGACATCATTATAAAATATTTTATATCCAATTTTATCCTTCGGTGAGTTTTTAGTAAATGATATTAATGGAATCTTTTGTCATTTTTCGTACGAGGTACTTTTTTGACTTTTCCGACAAAAGTACGAGAAGAATGTTTTTTTAACTTATACGGCATGAATGGATTTTTAAAAAATTATTTCCAAGAATCTCCCTTTATAATTTTTCAAGTTTATTCTTAATCAACTTCTTTTAGTTTATAATTGTACGACATGTTAAGAAAGGAAAAGTGTTTTTGAAGTAGAAAGGATATTTTTCTCAAGAATGGAGTTCAATTGTTTTATCAAAATTATTTTCCATATAAGATAATATAGGGTTCTGTTTCTATCCCTATTATTACATGGATTTGATTATGTTGTGATGGAAATATTTTTATGAATTCCTTTATCTTATATGAATTGTTTTATGATGTCATGTTGTTTAAGAATCCCATTTTTACTACATGGGTTATGCAATGATGTATGATTTATGATTTTGTGGCACACATAAGAATGGTATCATTATGAGATGGGTGGGACCTATACCTCCCTCAAATGCATTGGGTAAAGATTTTATATCTCATGAGATAGACATGGCTAGAACGGTAGGTTATACCGATTCAATGAAACAGGACTAAAACGAGGAGTGAACTCGGCTCAGAAAGGGAATTTGTCCACTAAGATAGTCTTGGAAATGAGTCCTGACTAATAAGAAATGATTCTCTATGATTATGTGTATATGCCACAAAGTTTCATGTTTTATGTTATTGGGATTACATTTCACTACTATGATTTATCCAATGTTATGAAATTATGCCCTCTTTTGCTGGTTAAGATTTCCAAAATGTTATTTTCTTATGAATATGTTGTGATTGATATTTATTTTGTTTACCCTTACTGAGCATTTGAGCTCACCCTTTTGTATGTTTTATTTCCCCAGGTCAGGAAGAAGGTTATTAAGTAGAATATGCCAAAAATGGACTCTAGATATGATGAAATAAATGGGAGGCAAAGTAGATGATTTATGAACCATTTGTTTATGTTTCCCAGCTTCTAAAGACACTATACCTATACGGTCCTTTCTTGGTTTTGTTATATGTTGTAATAAGTGTGCTTCAATTCTGAAGTAATAACAATGTATGTAATTTATGGGTCGTTATAGTTGGTATCAAAGGAAAGGTATAGTCAACCGTTGGAAACTAGGATGTGAAAGCCTTAGTAAGAACCCTAAGGATAAGTCTAAGCATAGAACACAATCTTAGTGTTTTAGAAATGGCCATGAATAACCTAGGATAAGACCTTATGTGTGAAATTTTATTCTTTATTATGTGGTTTTCCTATTATAATTAGTGTTGCTCACACTATTCTTCTTGGTTTTAGTCAATGGCTGGAACCCGATGGAACCGTGTTAATGCGGAATGCGACGGGCAATGCAATGATTGTACCCATGAGCAACCAAACATTATGGGAGATGGAATGAAAAATCTTGTAGCTATGCTCACACAACATTCTCATGCTATGAATCATACAGGACTTCCAAACGAGCAAAGGATGGAGAAACATTCTGTTGAATCCTTCAGGAGACAGTGTCCACCTTCATTCAGCAGGTCTACTGATTCATTAGTTTCTAAACAATTGATTAGTACTACTGAAAAGATATTTTCAGTTCTTCAAAGTTCTGAGCATGATAAAGTCATCTTAGCAGTGTATCGTTTGGAAGGTGATTCTGATCAATGGTGGAATCTTATTAAGAATACGAGGCAAAGGGATGAAATTGAGTCCATGGAATGGGACGAGTTCAAGAACTTATTTTTCAATAAGTACTTCCCTCGTATTCTCCGAACAAAGATGGAGAAAGAGTTTCTTGAACTGAAGCAAAAGGATGATGAATCTGTTGGTACCTATGAAGAAAATTTTACAAGACTTGCAAGGTACGCTTCTGGTATTATTATCCAACCTGAGAGTAAGATCGATCGATTCTTTAGTGGCTTAAAACCAAGTCTTCGAAGGGCCTTATCCATAAGGGACTTCAATAGCTACGTGGAAATCGTTAGATGTGCTCTCAAAGTTGAGATGGAGATTGGGGTAACCCATCCGTCATATGGGTTTGATAAGAAGAGGAAAAAGTAATTCAAAGGAAAATCTAAAGAGCACACTGAAAAGAAGATGAGCATTCCCTTATGCTCAAAGTGTGGAAAGAAACATGGAGGGAGTTGTCTTAATGAGACAAGTAAATGTTTAAAATGTGGAAAGGAAGGTAATCGGGCATTTGAATGCTGTAATGAGGGGAAGAAGATGTCTAATAATGCAAACAAAGGAAGGTATACACAGAATGAACCTACTACACTTCAATGTTTCACGTGCAAGGAGATGGGGCATTATGCCAATCAATGCCCAAATCCAAGGGTTGATGATGATGGTCGACGTCAACAAACTCTTAAGGGTAAAGGAAAAGGAAAGTCACATGAAATTTCTATCAGCGATGTGGAGTACGATAACGATGTGGTGAAAGGTACACTTACCATCCACTCTAAAGTAGAAAATGTTTTATTTGATTCCGGATCCACCCACTCCTTTATTTCTGATGAATTTTCTAAGGATATCACCTTATTACCTCAACAGTTAGATGTTGAGTTTGCTGTGACAACCCCTAATGGCACAACAGTCGCATCAAAAGTTTATAATTCTTCTCCGATTGAAGTTTGTGGGAATGTGCTTCCTGCAAATCTTGTGATCCTTCCTATAGTAGAATTTGATGTGATTCTGGGCATGGATTGGCTTTATCTACATGGAGCTCATATCAATTGCCAAATAAGGGAAGTCACATTTCATATTCCAGATCAATCTATGATCGCCTATCGATGCAAGGATGAACATAACGTTCCAATGGAAATTTCTTCCATTTTATGGGTATTTATTCCACTAAATGAAGGTTATTTATCTCAAATGGTTGGTGAGAAACTCACGATTAAGAATATGCCCATTATACGGGAGTTTGATGACGTCTTTCCAGATGAATTACCGGGTCTTACACCGAATCGTGAAGTTGAGTTTTCAATAGAACTCATACCGGGTGCTTTGCCTATTTCAAGGACACCTTATAGAATGGCCCCAATTGAGTTGCAGGAATTGAAGAAGCAACTCCAAGAGAATATTGATAAGGGGTTCATACGCCCTACTGCATCACCTTGGGGAGCACCTGTTCTGTTTTTTAAGAAGAATGATGGATCAATGAGACTCTGCATTGATTATCGAGACCTTAACAAGATCACTATCAAGAACAAACATCCTCTCCCGCTCATTGATGACCTATTTGACCAACTACGCGGAGCTCAATACTTTTCCAAGATTGATCTTCGTTCAGGGTATCATCAATTAAGGGTCAAAAAGGAGGATATACCAAAGACGGATTTCCGTACAAGGTATGGACACTATGAATTTATTGTGATGCCATTCGGTCTTACTAATGCCCCTGCTATCTTCATGGATCTAATGAATAGAGTCTCTAGAGACTATATTGATCAGTTTGTGGTAGTCATTATATACAATATTATTGTCTATTCAAAGAGTAAGGAAGAACATGAAGATCACTTGAGAATTATATTGAAGATCCTGAGAAAGGAGAAGCTTTATGCCAAATTTACCACGTGTGAATTTTGGCTTCAAAAAGTTTCATTTTTGGGTTACAGAATCTCAAAAGAGGGGATATCTGTGGATCCAGCAAAAACAGAGGTTATCAAAAGATGGTCGAGACCAACAACAGTGACTGAGATCCGAAGTTTTCTTGGTTTGGCTGGATATTATCGATGTTTTGTGAAAGATTTTTCACGATTATCTAATCCACTCACCAAGTTGACTCGGAAAGGAGTTAAGTTTGTTTGGATGGAGGAATGTGAAGAGAATTTCAAGGAGTTGAAATGAATGTTATTTAGTGCACCCGTGCTCACACTGCCTTGTAGTGGAGAAAGGTTTGTGATCTACAGTGATCCATCCAAGAAGGGATTGGGGTGTGTTCTTATGCAAAATGATATGGTGATAGCTTATGCCTCACGACAGTTGAAAATACATGAGCAAAATTACCCAACTCATGATTTGGAGTTAGCTATGGTAATCATTGCTTTAAAGATTTGGAGGCATTACCTTTATGGTGAATGGTGTGATATTTATACTGATCATAAAAGTTTAAAGTATATTTTCACACAAAAGGAGCTGAATATGTGCCAAAGAAGATGGTTGAAGCTAATTAAGGATTATGACTACTCAATCCATTACCACCATGGGAAAGCAAACAAGGTGGAAGATGCATTAAGTCGACAAGACCATGCCAGTTTATCCACGATGAGGATCACATAAGATTCAATATTTATGGATTTACAAAGGATAGATCTTGGAATTATAATGGAAGGGGGAAAATCATATCTTTCTCAAATAAATGTGCAACCATCTATACATGTGAAGATTAAAGAGGCACAGAAAGAAGATATCAAGTTACAAAAGAAGGTGAAAAATGTTCCCGAATTCAACCTTGATTGTGATTGGATAATAAAGTTCAGGAATCGGGTTTGTGTTCCTCCCATCCCCGAATTAAAGAAGGAGCTGCTGGATGAGGCTCATAGTTCTTCATTCCCTATTCATCCTGGAAGCACGAAGATGTATATGGACCTGAAAGAGTACTTCTGGTCGGATGGAATGAAAATAGATGTTGCTGAATATGTCTCTCAATGCTTGGTTTGTCAACAAGTTAAAGCTGAGAGACAGAAGTCTAAGGGGATGTTACAACTATTACCCATACCCGAATGGATATGGGAAAACATCACTATGGACTTTGTCATAGGACTTCCTAAAACATCCAAAGGCAAAAATGCTATCTGGGTTATAGTTGATCGTCTTACAAAGTCTGCACACTTCATTGCTATTAGAGAGGATTTCTCTCTAGATCAGCTTTCCAGGATATATGTAAAGGAAGTGGTAATATTACATGGGGTACAACTTTCTATTATATCTGATTGGGATATGAGATTTACCTCGATGTTCTGGAGAAGTCTTCAGCATACTCTGGATACAGAGTTGAGTTTTAGCACTGCTTATCATCCTCAGACAGACGGTCAGTCTGAGAGAACAATTCAAACTATAGAAGATATGTTGAGAGCTTGCTCTATGGATTTCAAAGGTGGTTGGGATCAACACATACCTTTGGTGGAATTTTCTTATAATAATAGATTTCACTCCAGTATTCATATGGCTCCTTATGAAGCTCTCTATGGAAAGAAATGCGGGGCTCCGACTTGTTGGGATGAAGTTGGGGAAAGAAAGCTATTAGGACATGATCTGGTTGATAGTATGGCAGAAAAGGTCAGATCTATTAAAAAATACATAAGAGTAGCTCAGAGTCGATAGAAAAGTTATGCCGACAACTGAAGAAAAGACCTAGTGTTTGAAGTGGGTGATAAAGTGTTCTTACGAATATCTCACTGGAAGAGGGTTATGAAATTTGGAAAGAAGGGGAAGTTGTGCCCAAGATATATCGGTCCTTTCGAAATACTGGATCATGTTGGGAAGGTAGCTTACCGATTGGCGCTTCCACCGAATCTCTCTCAGGTTCACGATGTGTTCCATGTATCTCTCCTGAGAAAGTACATACCTGATCCTTCACATGTACTGAGCTCAGAAGTTGTACTGCTGGAGAAAGATCTTCCTTATGAAGAATAGCCGATAGAGATTCTGGATCGTAGCGAAAAAATCTTACAAACCAAGATCACTCGATTGGTTAAAGTTTTATGGAGGAACCACCAATTAGAATAAGCTACATGGGAGCTTGAGGATATGATGAGGGAGAGGTATCCTCATCTGTTTGTTACAAAGTGACAAATTTTGAGGGCCAAATTCATTTTAAGGGGGGTAGAATGTAACACCTGAGACTTTTATGTTATATAAATCATCAAAGGAATCATTTTCTACACAAAACTCTTGCTTGGCTTGCTTTACACGAAATCACAACCTTCCTCGATAGCTTGTGTCGTACGCAATATCGAGTTTCACTAAACAATGATATGCTAATAAAATATTATTAAAGATAGCCATTATGAATAGTAATAACCAATTTTTGAAATTTTTGAAATTTTATTTTTCAAAATGGACTTCATTTTTGGATTCGGAATATCGAAATTATCCTAGGGTGAAATTTTGGTATTTTTCTGAAAACGTTCAATTTTTGATGAATAGTGAAACCACTAAGTGGCAGTTAAAAAACTGAATTTTTCATAAAACTTAATTTTACCACTTCTCTGAGTGGAATTTCAAAAATCCGAGAGACACGGTTGATGTCAGTAAGTAAAATGTGGTTCAATGAGATGAAAATAATTTTTTGGTGAATAGTAACTTTTTACTTTTTTACCACGGTTAAAAGTAAATCGGGTAATTAAGGGTAAAAACGATATCATTATTACCCTAACACATGTCCTAATTCTATGGTACACGTGTAATTTGACCAAAAACAAACTTAGGAATAAAATATGACCATTTAGGCCCACTTGGATTAGATTAGAACATTTATTATTAATTTATTTAAAGAACGGTTAAAATAGTTAAAATCAAAGTTTAATAACTAAATCATTTTTAATATGGGGTTATACATAAGATAAATTCGACTATAAATATTCCTTAGAAAGCTAAAACGATTTCCTACATAATGGTAGTTTATTTGTAATTTTTAGACTTTAAATAAATTAATTTATTTATGACACAACAATGATGCAGTAATTATCTTATTAATGAAATATTGACATAATTGATGTTATAAATAACCAAATAAATATAATTTGAGACTTTTTATGAATTACACTATTTTTATAGGTTAATATAACATGTTATAATTTATTTAATTAACTGTTTTCTAACTTATCATTCTGTTATGATTTTCAAAAAAATCAATTACTAAATAGTGTCAAAATTGACATAAAATAGTTTTTAAAGAAAATATTATATTATTAAATGTTTTTTTATTCCTAAAAATCTATGGTTCGGCCAAATGACATAGATAAGGTTATATATATTAATAATAAACAACTTGGGGTTCGTTTGGCTTCTTATAGTAAGTTTATTAACCTTATAGTATAAGAACACAAGAAGACACGGTAAAAGTAAAATTATTTAACTTTATGTTAAATCTACATGATAAGGTTAAAATAGGAATCTAAACTTGTATAAATTCTATTGGATGAGAGTATTTCGACCCATCATCACCTCATAATCGAAATAAATCAATTTGGATCTATTTAAAACCGAACTTGACTTTATAATAAAATAATATTTTTAGTTATTCCAAAGGTGCCCCTCTCCTCCCTTATAAAAGGGCACCTCCTCCCTCTCTTCCTCACACCACTTTGAGCCTTCAAGCTCCGCCAACCCCTGCCAATTTATCCTCTCCACTTACCTAGAGACATCCTAGAGGTTCTTGGCTTCTTCAAAGACCTATTTTAGTGACCTAAAAGGAGGTCTCAAAGAAGCACTTCAAAGAAGAGGTAATGTCCGTTACCGATTCTTTCATCTTTATTTCTTCTTCCACTTCTTCTTTAGTTTTTTCATTATTAAGTAATAACATCAGTATCATGCATATACTGATATGTTATTATAAGTATGAAACAACCCTATTTCACCATCTATCCATCCTACGGAAAAAGAAATCACCGCGCGTGCGTACGTACGGAATACCGTCTCCACGCCGTGGTGTAATCTATTTTCCACCACCAACTTACTTGGATGGGTATAATGGTGTAAATAATGACTAAATATGACAATTATAAAGTGATAATAATTTTTAAATATTATACTTACACTCCAATACAATTCCACGATCATAGGAACGATATCATCACTCGTGCGTACGCACGGAATACCGTCTCCACGATGTGATGCGACTCGTTCTACATGATCATCATTTAATAATGATTATATAAATGAATTGAATGAATGAATATGATATATATTACACTAATACCATTCTGGAAATGGGGTTTCTATAACCTAAAGAGAAGAATAAGAATTTATTCGACAAAACACGCATAAGAACAAAAAGTTATAAACACCCGAATAACAAGTAGCAATGAAATATTACTACCAAGAAACTAAGAATATGACCATATATGATATCATAACAATAAGTATGATTCTGGAATAAGTCAATAACATTATTTAAATCATTATACAGGAGGTTCGGACACGTACAAAGCATATCAGACCTAAGGTAAAGAAAATATCACAATCTCATTTTTATCCGAGATTGTTTATACATTGGTATTTACTGCGGTGTATTTTATCATCCACGTACATGTTTCCTCAATATGTAATATTTACATCATTATACAATAGTTTATATCCAATTTTATCCTTTGGTGAGTTTTTAGTAAAAGATATGAAAGGAATCTTTTGTCATTTTTCATACGAGGTACTTTTTGACTTTTCCGACAAAAGTAAGAGAAGAATGTTTTTTTTAACATATACTACATGAATGGATTTTTAAAACATTATTTCCAAGAAGCTTCCTTTATATGTTTTCATGTTTATTCTTAATCAACTTATTTTAGTTTAAAATTGTATGACATGTTAAGAAAGGAAAAGTGTTTTTGAAGTAGAAAGGATATTTTCCTCAAGAATGGAGTTCAAGTGTTTTATCAAAATTATTTTCCATATAAAATAATATAGGGTTCTGTTTCTATCCCTATTATTAAATGGATTTTATTATGTTGTGATGGAAATATTTTAATGAATTCCTTTATCTTATATGAATTGTTTTATGATGTCAGTTGTTTAAGAATCCCATTTTTACTACATGGGTTATGTAATGATGTATGATTTATGATTTTGTGGCACACATAAGAATGGTATCATTTTGAGATGGGTGGGACCAATATCTCCCTCCAATGCATTGGGTAAAGATTTTATATCTCATGAGATAGACATGACTGGAATGGTAGGTTATACCAGTTCAGTGAAACAGGACTGAAACGAGGAGTGAACTCGGCTCAGAAAGGGAATTTGTCCACTAAGATAGTCTTGGCAATGAGTCTTGACTAATAATAAATGATTATCTATGATTATGTGTGTATTCAACAAAGTTTCATGTTTTATGTTATTGGGATTACATTTCACTACTATGATTTATCCCATGTTATGAAATTATGCTCTCTTTTGCAGGTTTAGATTTCCAAAATGTTATGTTCTTATGAATATGATGTGATTGATATTTATTTTGTTTACCCTTACTGAGCATTTGAGCACACCCTTTTGTATGTTTTATTTCCCTAGGTCAGGAAGAACGTTATTAAGTAGAATATGCCAAAAAGGGGCCCTAGATATGATGAAATAAATTGGAGGAAAAGTAGATTCTTTATGAACCAGTTGTTTATGTTTCCCAGTTTCTAAAGAGACTATACCTATACGGTCTTTTCCTGGTTTTGTTATATGTTGTAATAAGTGTGCTTCAATTCTGAAGTAATAATAATGTATGTAAAGTATGGGTCGTTATATTACCTTCTCATAGAGAAACCTCATATAGATCATTCTTAAGGACCCTAGGGTAAGTATTTTGGGAATAATAATACGTATAGAAAATCTATAGGGATTTTGGGGAGATATTTTTCTTTGAATTTTTCAATTTAAATGGCTCAAAAGGATTCAATAAGTGAGGGGGGAGGTTCCGGTTTTTAATCGAGGTGAGTTGAATTTTTTTAATTTTTCAATGTTTTAGAATATTATTATGTAACTTTCATGGAAAAATGGTAATAAAATGACCCATATTGTTAGGTGATATGTTTAAGTAAAAAATAAAACCAATAAATGTGGTTCAATAATGTTTCTACATCATTTTTTCGACTCATAAGTGATGACAGAGAACCCTAATTGAGGGGGGGTTCAATTTTCCCCAATTGATGATTTGGGGGGGGGGGGTGGGTAATTTATTACATATTGATTAACATTGAATCACCATTTTCTTTCCTAACAGAATATACTAATAGTTCCCTCATCTATAACTCAGTACAGACCTGTATTTCAATGTCAACTGGTCAATTGGGGTTTCTTACCCATAGACCCTTAGGGACTCACATTGGATAATATAATGGGAGGTATGGCTCATAAAACCCTATTGGTGGTAATGGTTTCCTACTTTAGGAATCTATTTTATATTTAAGATATGTTCTTGAATCTCATCTAAATCATAATATGGTACCGGTTACATTAATAAATTAATTATCGATTAAGTATCATTTATATAAAAAATAAGGTGGAATATATTTTTTGGATCCATATGTATATATTAGAGGTTCATAATCCATTTCCAAGTAATGAATATCTTCTTATATGTTGATGATTTATAAATAGGTACTTTCTAATTTTCCACCATGCAAGGAGATGGTTAATATTTTGAGGATATGATTGAGCCATTATGAGGCAACCTACATATCATATTTCATTATAGGAATAAAAAAACACATAGTTCATTAAACCCATGATGTTTAACAACATATGGAATGAAATTATGGGTGGGAACTAATGCATCCAATATTTCTACTTGAGTCTCAAGGAGACTTCCTAAATATCTTGGTTATAAAATAAATGACAGTTTTTAGTTCATTCACACAATAGGGACTAGTTTTAAGTTCAATTACATATATGGGGTATACTTATATCTTTTCACTCATCGGGGATTACACTCTAAGGTTTCTGTGGATGGTGGAGATTCTGGATTCCAAAGATGCGTTCATTACGACTCACTAAGCCCATGTAAGCAATATTTGGTGTGAGAAACAAGGGATATAAGGTGATCATACTCATTGAATATGTATGAAGGAATTACATACTGGGACAACCATTGGGATATTTAATATGGATCTTGGTCCATAGGGATGCATCCTGCATATCTTGGTTATGATAGGAATCAAATTTTTCATTGTTCAATTCATTTCTTAGTTCTTCGAGGGATGAGGTAGGATGTTCAACCCATGTGAATTATTGTGTCTGAATGGTCAACTTTTCAAAGGCATGAGTGGGGTTACACTGAAGTACATAATGATTCGTGCATATGTTCTTCACATGAGTCCTCTATTTCTTAGTCTTTCATCTAGGTTTAATATTGAGAATGCCTTAGATTTTTTTAGTGTTATATTTTATTAAGTCTCTCAGGTTTGAGAAAATATGTGGGATTTCTATCTTGTCTCTCATCTGAATACTTTCATGTGATATATGTTTGATCATGTAATGTTCTTATGCATCTTGCAAAGTCACTCACATTGTCATTGAGATCTTACATGAAAGGAATCTTTTTTAGTCATGAGATTATACACTCTGAGAAATCTACTCTTGAGCATGGGTTGATAGTGCATCTATATGAAAAAAGGATGACCCCGTATATGATGTTGGTGTGTGGGATTTATTGTCCTCACCACCCCTATTGTTCTCAACTTTGCATGGTTCATATCATGTGAAACCAGGATGGGGTTGGAAGAGGGGTTATACATCACATGTCTTCATGATTTCCTAATATAGGTTACTCTAGGTGTTTCTCTTAATTTATGATGACCATTATACTATCTTGTAAATACCTCTTTTATTGTACTATATTTAATTAATGGGGTCTTGTTGAATCAAACAGATATGAAGAGGTACTTTTATATTGTCCAACTGACACATCTATGTGCCTTTATGAGATAAAGATGTCTATTAGAAGACCTTCACAAGATATTCAGTGACTTTTCTGGAACCTTTCACAACAAATGGATGAACTGTAATGGGTTTTTTTGAAATCAATACATAATGTCAAAGGGTTCTTTGAGACTATTCTATAGACAGCCTAGGAACATCACTGGAGTTTCATGACCACAGGAGGATCCATTCATTCAGTATTTCTTCCATTATTTATACTAAAATTGTTGGGGATCTCTTGAGGTTTCATGAGTGTTATCATAGACAATCACTCTACCTCTTGGTGATGTGTTGTGTGACCAAAAAAGCAATTTGTGGATATGCATGAGTACATCATTTGAAGATCCATCTATATATCCTCTTGGTGAAAAAGTGGGAGAAAAAGATATCATGTACATGTTCAAGGCCCTTCACATGATGAGGATGATAAGATAGTGGGCCTTCATGAGATGTGGCAGATGTATTTTTCAGGTGGTATTGTGGTGTCTTGCAAATCAGCCTGGGAATGTCACATGATGTTTTTAACTAAAAGTGATTCCATCATTCCTTCTATTTATTTCCATTTATCATTTTACCATGGTTGGATATCTCATCAATTCTCTTGAATTTTTTGAGGAAAATCATTTTCCCCCTTAGCTATTTTCCACGTTATTTTTACGACGGCAAGAGGATCCTAACTTTTATATATTTTTATTTTATTTTTGAGGAAAATTCAGATGGTTTTCTAGGTTTATACCAATTGACAAGTCATGTGTCTTGGAGGATCTCATCTAGCATCCACTACATTATTGAAGATTTTCCAGGGTGCATTTCGAAGATAAGGACTTATTGAAGGGTATTCACAGGGTTTTACAATGTTTATGTGTTGTGCATGAACATCTACATGACCTTACAATGTTCATATAATTACGTGTCACCTAAGAGTTCATTCTCTCCCTATGATCATTCCCTCTTTATTATTCTATTTCATTGTGGGGAATGTAATACCATTATTCAAGTATTTTTTTCTTTTTGAATTTTTTTGATACTAATTTGGAGGGTGTCAGCAAGTGATCTTAATCAGAAGATAAGTCCATAGAAAAAAGGGATTGGTTCTGAAGAATGTAAATGACTGCTCGAGTCGTTGGAATTATTTCTAATTGGTATCTTGGGTGAAGCTTGGTATTCAATGAAATATTTGGTATTCTATAGGATTCCCTATAAATAGGTAGTGGAGAGGGATTCATTTTTTGGACACTCACTTCTCTAGATCTATCTCCCTTTTTTTACAGTATATAACATTATTCGAAGATCCTCTCAAAAGAATAAATATAAAGATCTCCATGTGAGACCATTTCATGAGAACCTCTCCACAAGCCTGTTTTGCAGGAACTTCTCTACATGACTTATTTTACCAAGGAGCCCACTCAGACAAATCAATATTAAAAATTTGGTAATTTATTGAAAAGTTTCCATGGGGATGAAATTTTCCTTAGGTATTCATGTGATATTTTAGCTTGATCACATATTCCTTTGACTATCATGCATCTCACTTGACCATGTAATGGTCATTTGATCACGATTCTTCTAACAATTTATAATGTTGCACAATGCTTTCCAGGTTTAATAGACCCACAAGATCTTTAGAAGTTATGTGATTCATGATTTCTTTATTTTATTAATGAATTCCTTTTCTAATTTAAACAATGCACATGATGCTGCAAGAACTTTTATGTATTTCCTATGAAAAGACATTATTTTGGCTACCTAAAATAAGCCACTTACATTGGTTTAGATAGATTCCAGTTCCCTTAATGGTTTCTCTATTGTAGCTAATCAAAGGTCCATGAATGATTGAAACCACAATATTGACCATTGATAACATGTGAACTCAAATAATGATGTTCTGAATGCGATTCTCCAATCCTTGGTTCAAAATTATCATTTATCACAGTCACCTCCTCTACAAGGGTAAAACATACTGGATGGTGTTTTCATTCCTCCACCAAAATTAATTCTACCATCTTGTATGGTTCCATATTACCTTTATTATATTTAGTTGAAAATTTCCTAGGATGGTCAAATGGTCGTAGATCGATATAAGAGGTTGTCTTATTTGTTGGAAAACATCCCCTTGGGTCTGAATGGAAGTGATTTTAATCAACAGCCTACTTATCAGAGCTACTCAAGTATATTAATATCTTTTCAGAACCATACATATAGGGGATGGATTTTACCATGGGATCTTCATCATGGTTTTAATTTCTATGATTAATGGGTGTGGAAATTTTGGGTCTAGAAAAGAGGCTTAGAGTTTGCTGACCATTTATATAAGATATATATTTATAAAATAGTACAGATTTATAAATTTATTTTCTATTCATATATTGATCTTATAATAGAATTGATCACCAATTTGTGACCTAGGGCCAACTTATTTCAACTATCCCTTAGAGAGGTGGTAATAGACCAATGGGATATCTACTGATTGGATTGGATACTACACCACAGAGAGATGTGTCATGAGTTTCTCCCTACCATGGATGTCTTGGATGACCCATTGGTAGATAAAATGTCCAGTTGGTAGATATCCCATAGTTTGAATTGCATAATCATATCATAGAGAGGGAAATTCTATCCATTTTGAAGGATAATATATGGAATGAGCTAACCAAGAACCCATTTATTTCTTTCAATGATAGAATCAACATTTTCCTTAACCACAGCAGGGTTAGGCCAACTGATTTCCACAACCATCAGTGACCTTGTCAATAATTTCGTGATATTGTTGCCTTATATTGTGCCATTTTAGAATCAAAGGATCATACTTCATGGGGATATCATGTGAATTTAGATATATCTCCAAGAAATAGGTTGGTGGGATTTATGGCCATGTTCATGAATGGATGGATCTTCCTAGTTGGGGGGTGCGTGTTAAGGGATCTGGGACTATACACTAGTAATGCCAGCATGACCTGCATAGGGAAGAAGTCTTAATCTGACAGTGATGATCCTTGCACACATTTAAGGACTCCTAAGCCACATTCATCAAGGAAACATCCTATATCAGATCAATTACCCTTTCTAGTTTTTATTTTCCTATACAGGGTAGAGCTTCCATTGATTTGAATACAACCATTCAAATAGCATCCATGACACCTTATCTCATCCTAGATTACTAAACATATATGGTATTGGGAATATTTTACTTATATTTGAAGAGGTTATAGATGCATTGTGTCAATCCAATAGATTTGATTTAATCCCCTATCATGCACCAACTAGGATGATCATTAACAATGGAAGAAACTCCCTCAAAAAATGGATATATATGATCTCACATTAGGATGGGTTTCATATGTCTAGGATGGACATTCTATTCATTTGTGAGCCATATACATGATATCAGGTTGTTTGGCAGTTTGTCTACACCCAAATGATCTCTCCTCTACCTTCATGTAGTGGGAAATGAGAAAGAAATATTGGGGTTATCGTCCAATTTTTGATGATGATGGAACATGGATAGAATGAGGTTGAGATCATTCATCCTTCTACTGGTGCTCCCACCATTCTTACCAAGGATTATTTTGAAGATTGGGTAGCGGACTTCCTAGGTGGTGTGATCCCCTGACTTTTTCCTATTGTGGATGAGATGTTTTATTCAGACAACCATCTATCAATGAAAAAATTGGTGTAATTATATGACCTGGGTGATACTTCAAAGAAGCACCCCATCCTAGCGATGGAATGTCCCGATGAAGAAATATATTCTGTAGAGGAAATCATCCCTCTATCAAAATCAATAGGTGATTCCTCTATTGAGGTAGTGATATTTGAAGCCTCCTCTCATATTTCCTTTCCATATTAGATGGATATTTGATAATAAAAATTCAAATACACTATTTTGGTCATTTATTTATGTTTTTTCATTTTTTTACTTGATAGCGCACTTGGTATATGATCTATTTTGTTGAAAAAAATGCTTCATAAGATTGTATGGAAGAAATGTAGAAAAATTCATATTTTAGCCAGTGTACATCATGACATATCCATACATGTAGTGTAGTTTCTATTCAAAACATGCCCATGCATTTTAGGTAGGTCGAATTTTGGCCCCATTTCCAGGGAGCAGAAGAGTCTGTAGATGACTCGAGGCTGATTGATAGGTCAAAGAAATATCTTATACAATTTTTGTTTATTGATATTAGATTTTTTCTTTTATTTTTCAATAATTATTTTTTTATCATATATTACACTTTTTGGTAGTGTTTCATGGTGTGTAGGATGAGTTTCCAAATAACCAAATATTATGACACCGCACCATCAGAATGCACTGAATATCTAGAGTATCCAACCATATGGGCACAATGAATTCAGGAGGGTGGACACAGTAGGATGATGGTTGAAATGATTTATATTATCATATGTATGTTGAATTCAAACCTCTACAATCAAACGAAACCTACTATAATCTAAATGAAGGATCTCCTAACTACTAAATCAATTTTAAAGGCTGAGCAGTACACTCATGTTGACTTCTCATTTTCGAAATCTCAGGAGAATCATCCGAAGAAAGACTATCCATATTTCTCGCTCAGTGCATTGAAGTGATGGATAAGTTGATGGAAAATAATGAGGCTAAACTCAGTGAGCTGGGAGAATTGACTAATCACCATGCTCAAATCATTTCAAAATTTAATTATCTTATTTATTGCATGTTAGTTGTTTCTAATAAATATACATGTTTTTTTGAAGATGATGAATATTAAAAGGTAGTGGAAGTCCATGATATTGAAATAAATCAACCTTAAGAGAATTACAATCAATAAATCCATTACTTCCATCAATCACAAGAGTAGAATTATGATAAACTATCCAAATTTCTAACACAGTTCATTCTAGTGTTAGATAATGGGATCAATTATCATGAATCCTGACTTTGTGAATAGGGAGAGTTTATTACACATATATCTCATGTTATTTCAAATTTAAATTCCCTAGAATCAAAGTTACCATTAAAATATAATATAGGGACTGATTTATTTAATGACAAGGAAGGCTGAAATGTAGTGGAATTCAACATTGTGGAAATGAACAAGGAAGAAAAACTAATGGCAGAGAACAAATAATGTTACCTAAAGTATATTGAAAACATTGGAAAAGATGAACTTCTATATTTAGAAGAAGTATCAGTACCTAAGGCATCCCTTCTATACGTACAAAATTACAAAGAAGAACAAATAGAATTTATTTTGAAACTACAAAAAGAAAAGGAAAGGAAATTTTTGGAAATTTTTGATTGGATTGCCGGAGAGGAAAAATATACGGAGGTAGTACAAATACAATTTATTGAATTAATAAAAAAAGAAGTGGTAAATGGAGATGGGATAGATGTCATGGTGGTATAATCTAGTAAATTTATGAAGGGAGGAGAAAAATTTTAGGATTAGGATAATGAAAACACTTGCAATGACCTCACTCTATGTCTTGATACTGAAGAAGAATGCGACTACCTCCCACAATTTCAAGGAAAAGGGGAGAAAATTGAGGTTCCAATTCAATAATTCATTTAAAAAGCTCATAATAAGGAAGAAAATGTTGTCGGGAAAGAGATCTACAAAATATGGTAAGATTTCGATTTCTTATTATTTTCATTACATCTGTCCCCAAATTGTAACCCACCACCATTCGAGAAGAACCAACAGAGGAAGAAGCAAAATGAAACCACTGATGAACAGAAAATCCATAACTGGTTAAATCCAAGAAGGTTATCTTTGCACCATGTTCCAATAAGCTAACGAAGGAAAAAGATCAAGCTAAAAAACCATAAAAAAGAATCTACTAGGTGTCAACGTGGATTTGAAAATTTTATTTTAGAGAATATATTTATTTTATTTTATTTTATTTAATAAATATCACTGTGGTGTCACTTTGTACCTACTGGATCTAAATATTTTTCAATGGCCTATAATTTCCCAATATATTTTTATATTCAATTTCCCTCGAAGGAAGAGGAAATAAGCGGTTGAAGAAGCTGAAAACATCAAAAATATACATTTTGAAATCAGAATACACATGATATACCATGTTAGACAAAACCAGATAGTCCTATTCATAAGCGTCAAATGCAAGGGGAGTACTATTCTTAATTGATTTTTTTTTCACCCCAATTTTTTATACAACATTATTTGAAATAAAATTGTTACATAAACTGAATTGAATTAGATTCACCCACAAACTTTCTTGATTTTTTTCCTTGTAATAAATTATATCTTCTTGTTATTCTGTACACCTACCTATTAGTCTAATATTACGGTGTTTCAACCTATGAAATAATGTTTTATCTAGTGCATGATTTTTTATCTAACCCATTTTATAGGTGACATAGACTCCTCATTGAGGCAGTTCAAATTACCTCATCGCATACCACTTCATTTATGGAGCTCTCGATTCTTTAATTTAAATTTTTTTTTCTAACTTCCATTTGAGATTATTTAAAATTTATTTCTTCTACCACTCCCAAAAACCTTTTATGGATAACTTAGAAACTATCTCTTTATATGTGTGTTTGTGTGTGTGTGGGGGGGGGGTTCTCTTGATTTTCAGTAACAATACACTTACATCATTTCTTCTTCTCACATATCTAAGAGTCATTTTTCAAAATTTTAAACAAGATTAATACCTGAAAACCAGTATGCCGATTTAAATTAAAGAAAACGTTAAGATGGGATTTGTTAGAGTCCATGTTTTGTATTCATATTGAGTTTTTAAAATGTTTTCTAAGTTTAAAAATTGTATTCAAATTCAACAATTTTGAAATTATGATTAATTGACCCGTTACATAGTTTTATACCCATCATAATTTCTAGTTTCTATTTAATTTTCATTACCCAAGATGAATCTAAGACTATAATTTCATACTCTTTTCTATGAATATTTCTTGATTAATAATTGGGACATGTAAAACTATCATAAATTGAATTGAGATCTTATTGGGGCTATGACTAATCAAGTGAAAATTTAGAATTATTGAGGCAATATTTGTTAACCATTTTTTGTAGGACCCACCATACATCTATACTTCATGTATCCTATAGTTTCAAGGAATGTACTTGTCAGGTGAATCTATTCTAGGAATATTTTCCCTTCCTAGCATGTTTATTGTATAATTCAAGACTTAATTATGAAAAAGTGTATGGGAGGCATTTAGAAAACATGGGTTGCATCTATTTTTAAATATATATGGTGTGCTCATCAGACTATTTAGTTGTGATCAATATTTAATTTACTAAATTTCACTTTTATTATGTTCCTTTGAAAAATACAAAAGTAAAAAACTAATATGGGTTATGTAATAGGAATGTCAAACATCACCATTTTACAGATAGATGAATCCCTTTAATGTTCATTTTTGGTTAGGGGATGGATGTCAGATCTAGCATAGACATGACTTTAAAAAAATAGAAATGAAAAAGAATAATTAAAATAACAAAATACTCATTTTGTACTTACTTGAAATATATGGATCCAACCAGAGCTTCTAGAGTGTGTACTTGATTATATGGAATGAGGAACTGTATTACACTTCTGGACATTCATGCATTTTAATTCAGAGAATACCCTCATTTTGAGATTTATTTTTACTTCATACCAACCTAAACATAGTATGAGAGTCTTTTGAACCTAATTTCCAAATCCCCCTTGATTAAATTTGTACACGTCTTTTCAAAGTGGACATGATAGAAATAATGCAAGCTTATGTTAAGAAACATGTACTCAGGGTATGAGTATAACTCCAATATCATTTTACTCTAAGTGATGAAAGAATGTTCATGGTGGGTTAAATCAGATATGTTTATAAAATTTTAATAATGGTTAAGATATCATAATTAAAATATTAGAATTTTTATTAAAGAACTAAACTGTGAGGGAAAAAAATTTCTATTCCGGGATATTTCTTGAGACTATCCTTTTTCTCTTACACATAGTTTCATTTTCATGGATATGATGAATATTTCAAATTTTAAAATTTTATTATCTCATTTTGAAATCATTGTTGAGACCGTATTTTCTTGTGGATAAGAAACTATACATGTATTGGAGGGGGGGGGAGGGGTGGATAATTAAAAATCATGTAAACATTCATTTTATAATTTATTTTCATTGATTTACTTCATAATTCACTTGTTATTGCTCAATTTTTTAGGATTAAGGCTTTAATGTATTCAAATTAAGAAATATAGAAATGTGAAGATTTTAGCTAGTACACGTGGTGACCTATCCATACCATCATGAACTTGTAGTTCACATCTTGTCCAAGTCATAGACACGCTACGATTTTAGTAGAGGAAACAACTAGTACACATTGAGAGTCCTTAACACATGATGTGGTTCAGGTCAAAATAGTTGATAGAAAAATCCATTAGAAATCTATGCAATGGAATAGAAGAATTCTAGTACACGTCATCAAACCTTATTACATGATGTATAATCAGTCAAACTTCATAAATTGTCTTGATGTGCATGAGGCACTTATTAGATCCATAATCCATACAAATATATTTGGATCAATTGTACATGACGTATACCTCTGGTACATTTTGTGACCAAATATTCTTATAAATATATATCTATGAGAGATCATTTCATTACACTCTGGGCTTTAGGCGCATCCACCAGAGGATGTCCTGTGGTTTGGTTCTGCGGTAGTATGGTTTTGATTCTATTTTTCTTTCCTTTATTTTTTTTTGTAATAATTGAATGAAGAAAATATTAATTTTAATCTCTTTGCTTTATTCATTCTTCTCTTATCCTTCCATTATTAATCTTTCTTATATGGATTCGAGTTTAATCATCCTTGGTGATCACCGAATGATGGTTTTCTAAAACAGATAGGGGGAGAAGAATAGGTCAAAATGGGTGTGTATCAATATGTTTTATTTCATTATTCTCTTTAATAATAATTTTATTATGTTGGTATCATGTTGTAACTTATTATTATCATATAATTTATTGTATCATGGACCAAGTGTGTTTAATAGTGGATGAAAACCAACATGATTGAGATAGTTACTTCATGATAAGAGATTGTGATTATTCTTCTGTAATGGAAATTTGATATAATGGTAATTTAGATATTTTAATTCATCTAACCAAGATGAATTAGGATTATAGGGTAGTTTTACAGGGAATGAACATTTATTTTATCGAAGAAACTATTTGGTTGTGTATCGATTGAGTATTATTAATATTCAAGTTCCGTCATAATTTGTTTTATAAAAACCTCTCATGTGGACTGATTACCATCTCTTCTAAAATTATATTTTAATTTATTTATTTTAATTTGTGTTATTAGATTTATTAATAAAAACTAATATTAGAGAGACCTATGTTTTAGTTTATAGTTTTCACAACTATGTTCCCCACTCTCTATGGGTTCGACCTCTCACTTCTTCTGTACTAAGCATTTGTAGTTAGTAAGTTTTGGGATAATATTAATTTCTTATTTGACCAAGGACTGAAGGAACTGACAACACCATTTAAGAGCATAACAATTTATTCATCTAGTTTTCCCACCCCTCAGTCATTGAGGCTGAGACACTACATTAGAAAACTTTCCAATAGATTCACACATTTATTACTGAGACCTAGTTGGAATCATTTAGTGTTGAAGGGTAATTCCTTCATTAGTTATATAATTACATGGGGGGGGATGTTTTTGACCATAATCTTCTATATTAAATCATGAAATAAATTATCTTCACTTGGATGTATTTGGACACCCTATAGAGGGACTTTTATGATTTTGAAGAAGAGGCTCCCCTTACCAGATATATGATGGAGGATTTGGAGGAACTGGAGAAGAGTTTCCTATTTATGTCAAATTTTAAAGCCAAAATGGATATATAGACCTTTTAGACATGGAGGTATGAGGAAATCATATCTCAATTTAGTTTGATCTCTCATAACAATATTTCTCATTGGAAACTACTCAAAAGTGAGTTAATGATCTAACTACATTAATCAAGAATCTCTGTCGTGGGGCTAAAGAAAAAGAGGTAGGCAGAGAGGAACATTAGTGTTCAATAAAAAATTCTCCCTAGATTATTTATATCTTATCCCGCTTGGCCAGTCGAATACTATTACTGTTCTATCATTTATATGCACTCTATTTTTTGAGGACATTCTTAAAGAGTCTCTGAAATCGAGAGGTTACATATCTTACATTATATTAATTAATGGATTTTTTGGAACTCTATATATTATTGTCTAGTTTTCTCTCACATACGATGTTCATTCATTTTCATTGATATGATATTATATGATCTGCGAATGGTACCCATACTTTAAAAAATATCACACAAACCTGAATGTCTGGATTAGAATATTTACATAATAACATATTCTTCTCAATATTCACCCATAAATTACCACCAACTTTAGATTCTTTATTGATGTATCTATTCTTGTTATCTTGATATTGTATGATTTTTAGAAGTATCATCTAGGTAGGATATATTTTCTATAGGGCTATGGATCATTATTTTTCCAAAGAAAATATATTTGTTGAGTGAAGCTTAATCTTTTCCATGACTATATGGGGAACCTTGCAAGATTTTCCATTTTTTGCAGACTAAATAGTTGTTCCCCTATAGTTTTGATATTTTATCTTGGACTTTATATCACTTTAGTTTATGATATTTTATCCATGAATTTCAATTTATTTAGTTTAGATTCATTTAGATGTTTACCTTTTATCGATGTATTTTATGGTCTTTTAGATCAAATCTTCAAAAACTATAGATAATGGTCTTTTATCAGGGACCTTAAATCTCTTTAGATTATGGTCTTTCAGCATAGAAATTCAATCACTTTAGTTTATGTTATTTTAGATAAAATGTTTCATCACATTAGTTTATTTCCTTTTAGATCATACCTTATATCTCTATAGTTAAAGGAATGTTAGCTCATACATTATGTCTCTTTTGTTTTGCGTCTTTTAGCTCAAACATTATATTGCTTTATATTAGATAATTTTTCCTTGGAACTTCTATCACAATAGTTTCTGGTCTTTTATCTATAACATTTGTCACTATAGTTTAGGGTGTTCTAACACATACCCGATCGATTATCATGGAATATGGCCTAAACAAGACAGGAATGTCCCAAAACACCATCTGGTCATGTGTTATATTGCAGTGTTATTGGGGCTCATGAGGATTAGAGATCCATTATTGTAAGAGGAGATGAATGTTGTTGTTATGTAAATTCCCTTTTGTTTAGATTACATTTCCAAATAGATGAATCTCTACTGTTTTCAATGTGCTTTGAAAGGTCAATGACGGTAATATCAGTTGATAGTGAAATAAATGAGGTGTTTGGTCTACCGGAATAGTTGGAATATGGGTGATGTATGTCACAAACAAAATGTTTGTTCTATTAAAATGAATTTTGGAAGACATGCTGGGAATGAACTGAAACACGATGAGGTGCCATGTTCCACTACAATGTTTCCAGGGATCACAAGGATTGAATATCCTTTCTTACAAGGAGGAGATTCCTTTAATTGTAGGGTTATGAACCTTATTCATTAGTATCATGGTCAATCAGGGATGGTCTCCACGCCTTTCAGAGGACCATGAAAGATTTGGAAAGTCTCAAATGTTTGGATGTTGAGATTGGGTATGGTAAGAAAGATATCAAGGAAGGGTTAAAGAACCCTAGATTAGTTTGGATCAGAAATTCGGAAGTTTGATCACTAGACACAATGGTTTTGAATCGTGAGTTGCTGGAAACCAATGGTTTTAGAATGGAGTGCCGCATTCCCTCTATGGGAAAGGTACAAAACATTGTGAAATAACATCTAGGACATCAAATCCACTCAGAAAACTTGGTACAATTATTTTAAATCATGAACTAAAGTTCACCGGTCATGAGTAATGATATGAAAAAATCACATCAGGAGTAGTTCATAACTCAATGAGTGGTCTGAGTTATTCCAAGTTGATGTCATGGGTCACAGGGATCAGAATGATAATTTTATAGAGTGATTCATTTGGATGACGACCATAGGTGCATATTCAAGATCTAGATGAATTCATGCACTCATATTCAATAAAATGGTCCATTAAATAGGGTATCCTCTTCTAGGTCCATGTAAGGTTTTGGTGATATCAAGTACCCAAATCATTAAATGTGATTTGGGGAAAGTGTAATATCCAAGAAGGGTTTGAGAAAAATAAATGTTGTGACACCTCCTAGAAAACAAATTATCATGGTGTGGAGATTTGAAAATTCATTAATCTAAATTTTTCATAATCTAGGGTGTCGAGAAAGCATAATAACAATTTTAACAGGAATACAGAGAATGCCCTGTGTGATTTAGGCCTATTTAATTTTCACCCTAATTTTTTCCTGACATCTGGATATGAATATATTAGAAAGAGGAGACTAGAATTTCTCTCAGGCCCCCATTTTTATGTCTTCAACCAAACAAGGATTTTGTATCTTTTTATACTAGATTAATGTCTTGTGATTTGGACCATTATATTCTAGAGTTCATGTTCATACAAATTTGACCAAATTGTATGCTTTTTATGGTCTTCAAACACATGGACCTAATATGGGGAATTATATATAAGAGATTTATTAGGATAACCAGGGTTAAGAGCACTCCAACATCTTCTGATCGGGAGATGGAAATATTTTGAATCATGGATCGAAGTTCTCAGTTCATGAGTAATGATATGAGACGATCATACTAGGATTAGTTAATATCACACTGAAGTGTTGAGTTTTTCCATACTGATTTTAGGTCCCATAAGGATCATAAAGAAAATTTGGAATAGTGATGCATTTGGTTTAGGACCGTAAGATCATATGCAAGATCCATATGCATACATTCATAATCAAAAAATTGTCTCTTGGAGCCAAGTATATTTTCCAAGGGCTGTAGAAGGTTTTAGAAACCTAAGGTACTCGATATATGATGTATGACATATGGATTGTGGTTCTTGATTCATTTTTGAAGATCCCCATACTCTGGATGATCTAATTAATGTTTTATGGTGTTTTGATAATGGATGAAAAATGGGAGATGTTATCCACTTTTTATTTTTATGTAGTTGGGATGTTTTTATTTTTTTTCCATTTTAACATGATGTGGTGAGAGAATTTTTTTTTCAATTTATTTTCATGTGGTAATGAAGTTACATTGAAATTTAATATCATTTGGTAAGGACATTTTTCATCTACAGTTTTAATGTTATGTTACCAAGATTTTTTCCATACAGTTTAATGTCACATGGTAAGGATATAAGAACCTATGTGAAAAATTGTATAAGGAATATTATATGCATAAGATGGATACATGTAGATCTAGCTTAGACATATGAAAAATTGTATTGTATGGATCAACCTATATGAAGTTAGGGTTTATTTTTTATCAGTTTTTGTAGTTTGGACCAGAATTGGGGATCTGGGTGTCACTATATAAACCATAATATTTAGAATCAATCCACATGTAGTTCTTGAATGAGAAACTCTCTATACAGGCTTAAACTATATACAGAGGTGGGAATTGTTTCGAATGACTGTTGTAGCTGGGCCTTGGATTGGAGATCTAGGCATCACTACAGTTCCTATGATTATAGGAATCAAGCCACAAGTAGATCTTGGGGAACTGTTCAATTTAACATTGTGTTCAAAGGATGTGGGATATTCTATGTAATGTAGGGGACTATTGTTGGACCCTATGATGGAAAGCTAGGTGTCACAATGTATCCTAGGGTAATATGAATCAATCTAGACATAGTTCTTGAGGATGGAAATTCCAGTGTATGTAATACATATACGTAAAGTGGAGTCATTTATATATTTGTTGTGTCTGGACCCAGGATTTAGGATATGAGCTTTACTATAAATCTTGTGCTATCCAAAATCAATTTATACATAGTTCTTGAATAGTGGTGTGGTTGGAGACCAAAACCAATAATGGTGATCCTCTCATGAATTTTACAATGAAATATACGATTTTGTTTTGTTCCAGGGAAAAAAACCACGATGTTTAACTTCATCTAGAATGGAATAATGAAATTCCATTTATTTCCTTTTTCTAATACCATGACGATCCTATCAGGATATTTTAGGCCTCTTTTTTAAATGGAATTCCTTACTAAAATTATTAAGATCACATGAGATTTTCTCTATATGGGGAAAAAGGAATAGAATGTGTTACCCTTACCATGAAAAAGAAGTTAAGGATTAGACAATGGAATATTGTATCATGAGGTTGTTGGGACATGATATAGTATCAAGGTTTCCCTATTTAACTCATTAAAAATGAGAATTGTTCCATACGTAGTTATATAAAGCTATGTATATTATTATCATTCATTAAATTCAATATCCATTTAGTTTAACATCATTTAGTATGTATGAGGATAAACCAATGTGAAGGATAAGGAATATTGTGGATATGTGCAGTTTTGTGTCATGCGATAAAGAAATTTTTGGTTCAGTTTATCATCATGTTGTAAGGATGGGAGACACCATGAAATTTAAAATTATTCTTATAGGATGTCTCCAATAATTTAATCATCATATGGTTAGGATATAGGGAACCATGTAGTTTAATGAATTTATTCTAGGACCTCAAATGTTGTGTATTGATGATAGTTGGGAAAATTGTTTTTGATAAATATCATATTGGTGGGGGATTGACATTCTTTCCATCCATTAGGTACAATAACTTTGATACATTAGGATAGAACTTATGTATGATTTAACGAACTTCCAATTTGGGTTACAACTTTTATGCCTTTGTACCTAGTGTATTTGGGGTTCTGAGAGCCAATAATAGTTATCCATAGTAGAATGACCGAGGGTGATCCATTTTATTGAAGGCTTGTGTGATCTGATTCTGATGGACTTCAATGTTGTGCAATGTAAACAACCCATTATTATCCAGAATCTTCAATTCATCCATCTGGTTTTTCTATTTTCATAATCTAAGAGCTATCCATAAATGAATATTCTTTGTGAAGGAAGTTGGAATTATATGGGTAACAATTCCCTAGTCCCGTACACTGATGAACTAGTATTGTCTCCTAAAACCCCAATGATTCCTGTATGACATTTGATTACTCCCATGATGGATATTGAGATATAGATTCCCCCATCACAATGTGATGGTGGTTGATATGGAATCACATTTGATTTCCCCAAGACCCACTTAGAAGATGATGAACCTAGTGATGTGGATTGAGATATAAATTCCCCCATCCTAGTAGGATTGAGTTTGTTTACACCTATTCCATATATGTCCTAAATCCTCTTAGGGATTGGAAATGAAAGAGGTGGAGGTGGAGGTAGATATAACCATAACCTGATGGGTTTTTCTCCCTCTCGGATGGATGCTATGGAAGTTTGTACTATACGGCATTTGATACGGTGTAACTATGCTCGCATTGGAGCTCGGTGTGATCGAAGCCCATGATAGGAATCACTCTTCACAGAACGTTGTCAAGTTTATCATATCATTATCTTCCAGGTCTATAATGCATTCTAGTTATTTTTAGGGGAATCATTTATAGACTTGTTGGCTATCCTCCCCCTCTATTCATTGTTTCTAGGTATCAGTGAAGTGGTGTAATTCTATTATAGTGACCATCTAGACTGAGTGTTACTCAGATCACAGATTTTGTGAGAGGCTATGACATTATAGGAAACCGTATCTGAGGGGTTATTCAATTCTACGTGTGATTATAACTATAACTCTCCATTAATTATCCATCATAGAATATAAATACATGTTTTTTATTTAGAGATCAGTTGACAATGGTATGCTATGCAATAGCAAAAATCATGATGTACATTTGCGTTGTGCTTTTCCAGTTTTGGAACCTGAACCATAGAGATAGCAGCCAGGTGGTGCAGACAATGTAGTATCTTGAAAATCTGAAAGGTATCCTCACATCCTAGATATGTGAGGTGTCTAGAATTTATTTTCTAATCAGTAGAAAACATATTATTTCATTGATAATACATTCACTCCACTTCTATCTCATCTAGGACCTCATAGTCAAAAACTAACAAGGGGTTAGAACATGATGCTGAGCTTGTTTTCAATAAACACTATCTATATGTCAATGTTCCCCTCCTCTTCATCATACATTCAATACTTCATCCATGTAGACAATATAATACGATTCTATGTGTCGCCTTCTTGTTGGAGTGGAGTAATTCTAGAAGTTTATGGGGATTTATAAGAGGTTGAGCCTAATTTTTGGACCAAATCTCTACATGATGGATTATAAGTTTTTTTATTATACTCTATTTGTAGGTTTCTAAAAAAGGGGAGGATTTCCTTTTACATGGGAGATAAAATTGTGGGGAGGTTGACCATGATGGATGTTAGGAGTAGAATCCATGTGATCCATTTCCACACTCGCAAGAAGAGGAATATCGTGGTGATGATCATCAACTTCATGGGTTGAAGAGTTGACTGGACCTTGTGGAAATGAGAATGAGTCTCGATCAACTTTATGGAAACATTCACTAAGAAAATTAGGAAGATGGTTCTCGTCTTGTGTCATGGCCAGAATATTCTTACCTTGATTTTTTAATTGTGCCAGGATATGAGCATGTTGTATGATGGTTGCTGAAACATGTTGTTAACCATATGGTGTTGTGGGAGAATGAACCCTTTACTAATAACCGACTAGAATATTCCAATGAGATTATTTTTTATTGATAGGAATATAATCCAATCCTGAGGCATGTTCCATTCTCACTTGGTGAGCCTCATTCATGAAGTGAATTTGAGCTCGATCATGAGCCTTTTGAATATTCCCATAGTCTTTCATGGAAGGAGTATGAGCCTTTGTCGAGGAATTTTCCACTGTCACATAGTGATCCTAGTTGGAAACGGAATATGGGACTGGCCTGAATATACACCCCCTTGGAATATGCTGACGGACCTCCATAATGGGATAAGATACATGAGACACCTATTATATTTCCATGGAATAATACCATTATAGTCATTTATATGTAGAATTATGAATATGTGCCTGGATTTCATGATATTATAGAATATTATATGTAAATTCAATGATAGTAATATGAGCTTATCCCAAGTCATGTTCTATTTTCACTTTGTTAGCCTTAGCCAGAACAAGGATATGAGCCCAATCCTAGGCCATTGGAGTGTGCTAATGGACTTCTTCGACATGAGTATGAGCTTGTCCTGAGGTATGCACCCATCTAACATGGTGATCCCTAGAGAGAATTGGGATTTGATCCCTATCTTGGTCCTTTGGATTATACCTCCATATTTTTTACTAGTATGTGCCCCAATCCTGAAGCATGTGTCACTCTCACCTCATGACCCATAATTGGAATATGCTCATATCTCTATATCTATACCAAAATATTTCTACCATCCACATGGTCAGGTGAAAGAATGCCCACATTCTCAGGAGAACCCACTTATACATAATGATAAGAGTGTTTGTCTTCTCTGGCTATATGGATAAGAATATTCTCATACCTCTATATCATTACCATTTAAGGAATTTTCCATATGAGTTCTTCAACAGTATATATGATGTATTGGAATTTTAGCAAAGTGTGTGAAGGGATATAATCCTACTCATTTATCATCACCACTATGAACTGGGAGATATCTTTGATTGAATTTTTGATATGATCCCACTTCTTTCACCCTTTTGAGACCCGAATACACTAATGGACTTCATGAATGAAGGAGGGATATGTACATCCCCCCGTTCCTACCATAGGAATATTCCCACATAATTATTTTGATTGAATAGGTCTATGAGATTACTCATGGGTTACCTCGAGAATATGTTGGATGGAATCATCAGGTGGAGTGGGGAAATGATCCCACTCTAAGATATACAGTTTCTTCCTCACCTGATGTGTCATCCTTGCTGCTCATTCATGGGATTTTGGGAAAGTGGTGTGTTAGGTGGCTCTCTCAGTAGGTGGTTAGTGGGTACCAGTGGGATAGTGTTGTCGATGAAGGTTGATAGGAGCCTGCCTCAACAACACCTGAACTAGGATGGAACAATATTTGATTAAATGGTCCAACATTAGTAGATATTGAAGTTGTTGATTTTTGCGCTCTGGTGATCAGCACCCAAAGCCGTTTGATGTGCCAATGAAGGACACTAGATTATCTACATATTTCATAGATTGTGTGGGCTCATAGAATTCAAGTCATTGAGACCCACATTTCAATGATTGAGGATAGGTTTTCACCATGTAGATGGTAAACTTAGACCATCCTATTCACCAACAGACACTAAAGTTGTTGGGAAGGAGAGATCTTTTTTCAACCCATGGGGGTTGCAGCCATAGTTTAGTTGCTAGAATGGTCACTAGATGATGAAATAATCTCATATCTGGAATCTCTTGATAAGAAAATTGTATGAAGTAATTAAGATAGTAAGGGATAAGGTCAAAGATTAGTGATATATCATTGTAATGATGTTCTCAATCAGATATACATGGTTAAAAAAATTCCCTTTTATTACAAATCTGTCCATTCTTCTCATGTGGACATGTCATGGAATGGATGGAATTATTTCAGGGGATCCTTAGTTATTGAGTAAAATATATGATATTCCTTTCATTCTTACAATCTTTTTTTGATATTCCAATGATGTTTATTGACACATTATTAACCAATCATTCCACTATTTGAGAGATTCACATCAGGTTTTCCATTTTTGTTTGCCTATAGTGTGAAAAATGTCACGATGCATGATAACCCAATAATTTTATATTTGAGAGATTAAAATCAAGATCACCATTTTATTAAAATAATGTGAAAAATTGGCTGATGGATGATAACCCAATCATTTTTTTATTTTAGAGATTCACATCAGGTTCAAATTTTTTGTTTCAACAGATAAAAGATGAATGAGAATACTCTTTGAGGAGGATTTAGTTTTTTCTGATGGATGATTGTGGGGGGGTTTATTTCATGCATATTCACTGACAACATTTCACTACTTTAATTATTAATGGTATCTCCCAAGGGTTACCTCCTCCATTTATATTTACAAAGAATCTTTCCAAAGGAAGGTGGTTAATTGGGGTTTTAGACACAATAACGCATAGGGATGCTCATTGGCCGATAAGATGAGTGGTTGGTCTCATCAAATCCTATTGGGGAGAATTTCTTCCTTCTCTAGGAATCACTTATGGATTTAATAAATGTTTATGAGTATCTTCCTAACCAAAATACGAGACATATTACACTAACTAAAATATTATAGGATTGGTATCATTTATATAAAAAAGAAAGGGTAACCTATTTACTTAATTAATTTTCATGTCTCCATGAATATTTATCTATATCCCATTAATTACAGTTTATTATATTCTCAAGTCTTATACCTGAGATATTTTATATTTTCTGCCATGTATGGAGGTGGTTAATTTTTCGAGGAGAGGATAGAGCCATTATGTGGCATCCTACATATCTTGTTTATTACTGGAATAAAAAATCATGTATTCCACTAAAACCATGTAGTTTAATAGAATTAGTAATGGATATATGTGGAGGAACTGAGGTAATAAATATTTAAGCTTGGGCCTCAAGGATACATCTTACAAATCATGGTTATAGAAGGAATTATTGTTATCATAGTTTGTTCAATCCATTAAAAATGGTGGGAAGGTAGATTAAATTACTTCGTGGATATTTATATCATGATTCCCTTTAGGGATTACACACATAGGTATCCCTAATTAGTGTATATTTATGATGCCACTGATGTGTTCATTGTGGCTCTCTAATCCCATGTGAAAATTTCTTGATGTGAGAAATAAAGAATACTAATTTATCATCCTACTTTCATATGGATGTGAGACTTATATATTCATACAACCCTTAGGATGTTTAATATAGATCTCGGTATTTGGGAAGGGTCCTATGTATCCTCATTGTTGAAGGAATCTGATTCAAGATAAGTTAGTTTATGTCTCAGTCTGCTAAGGGATGAGGTAGGATGATCAGCCCATGGGAATAATTGGGTCCAATTGGGTTAAAGCTCAGAGACATGTGTGGGTTACCACTATAGTGGATACTCATTTTAGTTCTAGAATAGGCATTATGATTGTTTCTTATGTATCCCATTTAGGTCTGGAATCAGAGTCCTCATTGTTCAAGTTTTTAGGGATTACACACTAAAATTTCATTTTTATGTCGGACATATCATATTATAACATTGATTGGGGCTTACATACTAATATTGGGGAAACAAATAAAATGATTGAACATAGCCTAATAGAGGGTTTTCATGAGAATGAAACAATCATTTCAACTATATATGACTACATGAGTGATGCTCAATGTGATAAATAATGGGTGGAAAATGATCGGTATTATTTCTTGTGAATGCATGAATTATGATCTAAGAATTCCATTCAGTTTTTTAATATAGATCCTATTCCTTGGTGTTATCCTGCATATCCATGTTATATAAGGAATCATAGTTATAATAGTTTATTTTTATTATAGAATACACATTGAAGCTACCCTACTCATCAAGGCTTACACATTCAGGGTTGAAAGATTTACCAATTCGTAGGATGGCCTATTGAGCCAATCTGCTTGTCTTTTATATTTGAGTTGATTGTCATCTCAACATGCCATGACTATCTACTTGACATGTCAGAGTGTGTATTCCTAACATGTCCAATGAAAATTACATGTTCCAATTCACTTTTTCGAGGGAATTAGCATAACATGGATGGAATTTATAATGGTTTTTTCATGATCAAGGATGAATTATCTAGAGGAACTCACAAGAAATTCCTGGTTGATCCTATAATTCTTTACATGATCCAAATTTACCTAATTAAGGGGACTAAAATGGTTCATATAACATGTCCAAGTTTCATCAGAAGTGCTAGATGACACTCTTGGAGGGAATCATAAGAGTAAATGTGACATGTCTTAGAGGGTGTCACATGTCATGGATGACTTCCAGGAAGACTTCATGAAATATGGATGGCATGTGCAGAAAAAACACCCATTAGACTACCCTAACATGTACTGGTTCCACAATGAGTCTGATGACACATCTGATGAACATTGTAGGGCTTGGGTGGTGAGCTTGGTGGGTTTCACGAGACTAGTGTGACATGCCAAATGGAGCCATATGACTACATTTCATATTTCTAGAGACTTTTCAAGATCCAAATAGTATACCAAAGGATCTTCAAGAGATATAGGAAACATGTATTACTACTATTTCATGTCCTGAATGGTTCATACAAGAGCATGAGGATCAGTGCATTTGTTTTAACCATGAGTCTACCCATTTCTTATTCATTTTTATAGGCTTTATATCATTAATTCCTTTGGTTTTTTCAATGATAACTTTTTTTATGAATTTCATATTTTTTTAGATAAATGATATTTATATTGTGTCTCTCATCAAAACCACTCCACGTGATATATGAGTGATCACATGATGTACTTTTGCATGCGATAGGGTCACTATAGTTGTTCCCTGGTTCTCAACTAACATTAAGGTTTTCTGATTGCGAGATCAGCCACTCTGAAAAAATTTCTCTAGTTCTTTGCTGAACCAATTTGTTTTGATGAAAAAGGATAATCACTTATTTGATTATGCAGTGAAGGATTTATATGCCTCGTTACCCTAATTGTTCTCCTCTTTGCATGGAATAAGTCACAAAAATCCTCAATGAAGTTGGTGGAGGGATTTGATGTCACATGTCTTTGCCAGATCTTGACATAGGTTACTCTGGGGGTGTATCCAAATTTTTAGTTACCAAGAGACCATATTGTCAAATCCTCTTTCATTGGGTTATTTCTAATTAATGGGGCCTTGTTGAATCTCGCATACAAGATGACTGACTTTTATATTATATGTACAACACATATATGTTTCATCACAAGATCAGGATACACATTAGAATACCTTAACATTATCTTTGGATAATTTCCTAGAACCGTTCATTGGGAATTAATGGCCCGTTATAGGGATTTCACAAAATCAAGATGTTATGACGAAGGGTTCAACGAGAGAGTGATACAGAAATCCTAGGTGCATCATGAGAGTTTTATGATCATGAGGGGATCCTGATATTCCATCTATTATTTCTGTTGACTATTTTAAATGTTTGGGGATATCACGAGGTTGCGTGAGTGTTTTAAAATTAAATCACTCTACATATTGGCGATGCATAATTTTAGCAATAGAGGGAATTGTGGAGAACCGTGGGCATTTCATGTATAAATACATCTTTTTTTAATAGATTAAAAGGGGAAGCATGAGTTTACCTAGAAATGTATATGGTCATTCACATGATGAGGATGACATGCCAATGAGTTTTCATGGGATGAGGTGGAAATTTCTCCATTTGGGATTCATTGACTTGGGAATCACCAGGGGTGTGTCATATTATGTTTTTTAACAACAAGTGGATCCCACCATCCTCCTATTTACTTCATCTTTTTATTTCACAATGCCAGGGGATCTTGTGATATTTCATTTTTTTTCATGGAAAATCATTTTCCTCATCAATGAGAGATCAAGTGTGTATTATGCCTATAAGAGGCTCCCACCAATTGTATATTTTTCTCTTATTTACAAAGGACTTTCAGATGACTTTCCTAGAGTCTTCCATCTAACCAGTTGCATATCTTAGAGGAGCTTCACTAGATTCTACTGTGTGATCAATAATTGTCCTGAGTTCCTTTTCAAGAGAAGAAGGACTTGTAAAAGGGGAATCCTGGGGTATTCCACAGGTTATGCATAGTGTGTGATCATCCACCAAACCTTATAAAGGTTATGTAATCACATGTCTCCCATGGATCACGTGATCTACATAATCTCGACCTCTTTCTTATTGCTTTGATATACATGGAAAATAATACAGTTATTAATATATTTCATGATTTTTTATATTATTTTGGATTCCAATTTGATGGGTGTTGACATCCATTTTATCGGTTATTGTTTTTATATTAACTCTTTGGTAAATCCATTTTTTCCATAACCATTGAAACAAATTTTTAATGTTCTTTATGAAAAAAATTATGTTTATCTTTTTAAAAAATATGAATTATTTTTATTCCAAATATTAAATACATATTATCAAATTCAATTTATAGATTTTGATGAATGAAATTTAAAAATGGACCAAAAATATGCGATGAAAAACAATTTTTCAGGAAATGAATTATTCATGAGTAAGACGATATTACATTAATTATATCACAAATAGTCATCCTTATATGGATTTAAATTATTATAGTTAATTATATAATCTATAAAAATAACCTAAATAAATAATCATTAAACAATATTGTAATTATTTTAAATGGAAAGGCATCATTCACATAAATTTTTTTATGAAACAATATCAATTTCAACAACCAAATGATCTTATTTTACTTATATCAAATTGATAAGAAATACATGGTTAACTTAACATTTTATAACACATTAATATAATAAAAATGATGAATAGTTAAACACTACATTTCAAATTATTCATAGAATAATATTTCTAAGGGAAATTCCAAAAACTCATTTTAGGATTATTTTAAATTCATAAGTTCAAAATCGATATCAATCCTATAAAATAAGAAATATTGTTCCATTAAGTATTAAAAAATAAATTTTATTATTGTTTTTTAATATAATTTTTCCAAACAAAATTTGATGATTGGTTGTAACATTCTTTCATTTTTTAAAAACATCATCCCAGAAATTTTCAGGGAAATTACTCTCTAAACAAATGAATGTGGTTTTTCATCATAACATCCGAAGGTTCCAACATTGATTCCAATATTTTATAATTTTTAAAAATCACCTTTACCATAAAATTTATATAATACCTCAACACTTGTAATCTAGTATCAATAATATGGATATTCTCTTCATAGTTAGATAGATCATGTTCCAATAATATTTTATTGGAGGTGACCACATGCATTGGGATAAGCATGTACTTAAAAATAAGACATGGAAAACATCATGTAATTTTGAGAGGCATAGTGTAATTTGTGTATAGTTATACAAAATCCAATTTTTATATAATTTAAAAAGGTACAATGTATACAGGGATCAATTTACAATTCGTATCAAATCTTATAACACCCTTTGTTGGAGAAACATTCTGGGAAACCTAATCACCTACTTATAATTGCAAATAATTCCATTGTTTATTAGCATAACTCTTTTTCCTAAATCATGTTTCTTTAATATTATTTTGAATAGTATTTATCTTTTTTTATAATTTCTTTTACAATTTTTGTTCCTACAATATTATTTTTACCAATTTTATCCTAATTAGTTGTATTATGACATATATTTCTATATAATTCTTCACACACCCCCATTTAAATATTTCATGAAAATATATTAATATAGGAAAACTCTACAGAATTTGAATATTGACCCCAAATACCATAAAATTCAAGTGATCATGTCCTAAAAATTTATTATCAAATTTTAATAACAATTTTGGAAAGTTCATCAATTTGAGGATGATTGGTGGTGCTTAAATTATTCTTGCTATCAAAGGAACTGTAATGAATTTTTAATAATTTTTATGTAAAGCATGGTTCATGATTTGAAAAAATTTATTGTGGTTTACAAAAATATATTAAAACATAATTATACTTTTCCATGGTTCCTAAGATGTAAATAATCTCTTATAGTGAGGAAATGTGCACTTTTAGTAATGAGATCAATAATAACCCATATTTAATCATTTTTCCTAGGAGTATTTGTTAATATAGTTTAAAAATCCATATTAATTTCATCATATTTACATAATGGTATAAAGAGAGTTATCAAGAATCCTTTAGGATTTTATTTCATAGCCATAACCTATTAACATACCAAGAAACTTGATATATAATTAACAATTTGTCACTTCATATAATCCTTCCAAAATTTTCAATCAAATCCCTATACATCTTTGTGATACTAGGGTGTTTATTGAAATTATATTTATGATTATAATCAAATAAATCCTTTTTTTCCTAGGTTTAAATGTTATACATATCCACTTTCCAAATTTACGAATGCAACCATCATATATAAAGTATTCCAATTTCCCATTATTCAAGGTGTTAATGTTCTTTTGTAAATTTTCATCATCAGTTTGAGAAATTTTTATATTTTACAATAAATATTATTTGGAAATAAATTGAATATTTTTTGACATTTTCCTCCCTTAACAATTACCATATCCATCTTTACTATATCGATGAATAGAGGATCCTTATGAATCCTCATTTTTGTCATAACACTATGATCTTTCCTTATCGGTGAATCTGCTACGTTATTTTAATTCAATATGTGGCAGTGTATTGAAAAATTAAAATCCTAGGGTATCTAGACTCATCACTCCTACCTCATATTGAGATGTTTTTGTGGGAAGATGAATTTTATACACTTATGATTTTTGTATATCTCATATCTTTCACCATAGAGATAATGTCTTCATATCTTAAAAAAAATATTATGGATTCCAACTCAAAATCATTTAGTTGGACAGTTCTATTTTTGAATCATTAACTTAATTGATACATATTAAATTACATTATCATTATGTATAAGAAAATATTCAATTTATTTACTTGATGCATCAATATAGATCGCAAATCCATCATTTTTTAATGGTAGAGTCAAAATTTATGCATAAAAAAATATAAATTTCATCTCTTCAAAATATTCAACACATTACATTGTCTATGTGAAAATTAACCCCTTAAATAAAATATTTGTTAAAGGGCTATCCAATTTTTAATTTAATGAATAATTTTACAATAGTATTCTGCCAAACCTGTGAAACTATGTTCCACATTTATATTTTTTAGTGTAGGGAAATACTTGAAATCTTTTTTCTTTATTGGATCAACAATGATTGTATCTTTGGAGATAATATGCACAGTAAAAATGATTTATAATGATATAATTAACAATTAATAAATTAACCACGAAAATAATTTCCTATAGGATTCTCAAGAATGATAAACAAGTGATTTTTTTGGTCCTCATAGATTTTAGAATATAACAATATACCATCAATAAATTCCAGAACAAAAATATCATGATATTCCCTGAATAAAATATTCATTAAATCATTTAAAATAGATATTGACTTAGTCAATCCAAATGTAATTATTATAATCTCATAATGTTATTACCTAAAAAAATGTTGTCTTCATAATATATTCCTCATTTAAATGAAATTTATTATTTTCAAAACTATGTTCAATTCGTGGATAAATATTGATCTTTGTGAGGTTGATCAAATAATATATCAATGACAGGCATGTGGTACTTGTTCATTATCATAATGAGATTTATTTCCCTATAATATATGTAAATATTCATAGATCTATCTTTCTTCATAAAAACTAGAACATGGGCACCCTAATGTGAAAAACATTGATGTATAAATCACTTCAAACACAACTCCTCTTGTTTTTTCTATAACTATGGTAATTTCAAAATTTCCATCCTAAATGGAGTATTTAATATTGTTCATTTATTAGAGATTAAATAAACGGAAAAAACATGACATTCAGATGGATTTCTAGGTAATTCTTCAAGAAATATATTAATCTATTCTTGTACAATAGGTACATCCTCAATTTGAATGTTACCTTTTCCATATGTAGATTTTTCCGGAACATTTCCATAAGGATTTAATTTAGAAGATATATTTTGGATAGATATATAAATGAATTATATGATTATTTATCCCCTATAAGGAAAATTAATTCCACCTCTTCATCCTGAATCATAATTTTCTTCTTTATTTTAATTGTTCATGATACTACTACATTGGACAATTATTTTCTTAAAAAACCAGTGTAATTCAGAGGCTTGGACTAATCACTTAGAAAATTGTATATCATTATTTCAAAATTATATATGTAATCTTTAGAATATGTATATTGTTTTGTAAAGGTATCTTCGTACTTCAAAATTCTTTCTTCTTCTTTTTTCCTAAAGCGGAGGAACTTTCCTATTATTTTTGTTAATTGATCATGAAGAAAATGTTTATTGAATAATATTACATTAAAAGTTATCCATTCCATATGTTTTATTTATTCATCCTCCCAAGTATTCTAGATAAATGAACACAACTTGTCAATATAGAATTAAAGATAATATACATCTAGTATGACATTTTCCATTTCATCGTATCCCAATGATAGAAATCTCTTATCGAAGGACCCAATCCTTTACTAAGCTACAACTAGATTTTTAGTTCGACTAAATTATAAGGGATACTATCATGTGAAATTATAAAATATAGGTGTATCATATCTTGGAACATCATGTAGTTCCATATCTAAAATATTATTAGTTATAACCTATGACAACTACAATAAAATTTCCATGATCTTATCTACTGCAATAAAAGTTATATTCACTGTCTCAATAGGTAAATCTCTACATTTTACTGTAGATTTGATACTATTCTATCTTCCAAGCACTATTTCTAAAAAAATTACATATATTGAATTAGATTATAACATAACACATTTTATATCATAATATAACATTCTTAATATTTTGTAAAAAAATTCATAAATTGAAAATTGATGCATTGTTAATATCCATATGATAAAAATTGTTTCTTTAAGAATATATATAAATCTATTTTTTTTTTCAAATATTTCATAATGTTTTGTAAAGGAAATATAAATTAAAAAAATATCCATTAGGAGTGTCAAACTAGGTGCACAATAGGGGACCAATAATTATATACCATAATGATTGTGAAGATATACTTGACAAACTCATTTAGATGTTTTTACAAATATATTCATCAATTCCAAAACCATGTCAACTTGTATATCCATACAAGGATGTATTTATAATAAATAATTATCTTTATCTGAAAAAACAGTTATGATATTTTCCTATTATTATAGACTTCCAAAAAAAAATATATCATTTTTCTAACTAATCTATGTTTTAATAAATTCAGTTCGCATGGTTTTGACTAAATTTTATCTGATACCAACTCTAACAATCCCAAATATAGTAACATAGAGTGGGATTTTAATTTATTACATTTATGTAAGATATAAGTGATCACATCACTAAGGATTGATCAATTTAATAGTCTTGAAGAACCTAATAAAAAACATGCATCCTATCTCAAATAGGAAAGAAAATATAGAAACACAATGAAAGTAAATATTCTGAATCTTTGAACAGATTAAATAGTACATTAATTGTATCATGGGGACACAAAAATTTACTTTGTGTAATTTTTTGGAATTTTTCCGATAAAGTTCATTTTTTAATGAATAGTGAAAAATATTGTATTTTAATTGAAAAGTGCCTTTTAATCTAATTTATTTATATGGTTAGATTATCTTTTTAATTGGTTTTAAAGGGAAATTAAAATATATCTTTACCATTAATCCAATTTTGGTCATTGGAATTAATTTCACTATGAAATTGGACATAAACAAGTGTCAATCTTTTGATAGTTAATTAATTTCACTTCTATGTTTTTAATTTGGAAAATAGACATAATTTTTGAATTAGGAATATAAAATATATCTTAGGCTGAATTTTTGGTATTTTTCTGAAAAACATCAATTTTTGATGAATAGTAAAACCACTTAGTGGTAGTTAAAAACTGACTTTTTCATTTAAATGAAATTTTACCACTTCTATGAATTGAATTTCCAAAATTCGACAAACATGGTTGTTATCAAGAAGTAAAATTTGGTTCAATAAGATTAAAATAAATTTTGGTGAATAGTAACTTTTGACTTTTATTTACAGTGGTTAAAGGTAAATAGGGTAATTCAAGGTATAAAGAATATCATAATAATTCCAAATTACATTGACCCTTGTCCAAACCTTATTGGTTGAGTTATTAATGACCATGGGCATCTTTGGGTCGATTTTGGGACCCCATTGAGCCACATGGGAGTGAAAAGGACAATTTAGATTTATTAATTTAATGTGAAGAAAAAATTGCCATTAACAAAAATATTTTTGTAATTACTTTTTATATGGTGTTATATAAGTCCTATTTTCGACTAATAATATTATTTGGAATGATAAATCATTTCCTACATCATGGTATTTGTTTTATATTTTTTAGACATCAGATATATTAAATTATTTATGACACAATAATGATCCAATATTTACCTCATTAATAAATGATTTAAATAAATAAGGATATAATGAATACATTATTATGAAAAACATGTCCAATTCTGATTGGATGATTTTATTTCGAATATGAGTCATCTTATATTAAACCTTAATGATTTTTGGACCATTTGAAACCGAATATCATTATATTATAAAATAATATTTTCACACTTTCCTAAAGAGGCCCTCCTCTCCCATATAAAAGGAGACCACTTCTAACCAATTACTCACACCTCTAAATCCATTTGGCTCATCCATAATCTGCCCAATTACACTACCTAAATTCCTATCCTCCTCCTAGAAGCCTTACCTTAGGCATAAGGCACTTAAAGAAGTCCTTTTAGTTCAATCCAAAGAAAGTTACCCAAATTAAAGGTAACGATTTCTCTTAAATTATTTTCTTTTATTTTACTTCTCAATCCCCTAAAATATTTTTATTTCCTATATTCTGTAACAACACCATTTTACTCAATATACTAGGAATTTTTTATGAGAATTATTCGAGCTACACTTACACACACCTCCATCTAATTGAAGAAGAACACAATGTTTCTGTGGATGGAAAACTCACGCCTCCCGGAATGATGATTGTTTTATTATCTCCTACCGCCTCTCATGGTGGCCATTATGATGACACTATATTTATATATGATATATATTATTTTTCTTATTTACATATGCTTTTGTAATTCCCAATTATATCAAGCCTTTACGGTTTCCATAGTTGGTAAATACAATAATCTCATTAGAGGAAGTGCGGACTACCGCCCCCTTAAAGTGATGTGATTCGTTAATGCCTTATGTGGGATTTATAAAGGATAGAGTTAATGATATTATATATGATATTATACTGGAATTATAATATGACTATGTATCATTATGTTTTAATTCCATTAAAATAAGAAATGGAAATGAATGTAGCGTTCGTGCGTACGTACGGCTTACCGTCTCCATTAATGGTGCATTTCATTTCTTACCTCCAAATGTTATATACTATTATAAATACATGTATATACTGAATATATATGATATATATATGATATTTAAATCATTAATATCATTTTGGATATAATGGACTGTTGACCACATGAACAACTTATAAATATAAGGTGTTCATTTTTTGACTCAAGTACCAAATATCAACAAAATGAACGTTATTAACTTAAATGATTACATAAAGTTTATAACATGGTAATAAGTTATATAAAAGGAATAATAAACTTGAAAAAGGTTGTGAAACAATTATAAATTAACATTAGTTTATTATTCATGAGATTAAAGAACGATCGAGTCAAGTCGAACACGAGGTAAGGGATCCAACCTCTCTCTTACTTTTCAAGTACTATATTTTATATCATTTATTTTATGCTCCATGTTCTTATGTTGGAGTATGTTCTTTTATATTCAACCTACTTTAATTTTTATTTTCATATTCTGAGAGACCCTCTATTACTCTCATCAATTCATTTTAAGAATTTTTATGTTCCGCCGTTAGGCTGCTGAATTTTTGTAAGGGATTTCTTATATCACTTTTAATTCCATGATATTTCCATTGTTCGCCACTGATTTATTTCATGTGGTGTATTGAGTACTACCTTTTGATATATATTAACATGATTATCATTATATTCATGGTATTCTGTGATTCATTTGGTTGTTATTAACTTTGGGTCATACGACTCGATTGATTACAACGTGGTAAGAGGTCTTCATCTCACTTTTTATCCCCTTGAGATTAATGCAATATTTTACACTACTTCCTTTTGTGTGGTGTATGTACTTCCCATGATTGTATTATTTGTGTAAGATACTTTAATTTATGGGTATTTACATCTTCATTTTACGATCTTTCTTTCATGTGGCATATGTTTTGTGAGTTACCAAATCGGTAAGGGAACCTTTCACCCACCTCTTTTTAAAAGACTACTTTTTTTATGTCTTTTAATTTACATCTTATTATGTTGGGATATGTTTTTCTATATCCTTATTGATGTAAAATTTATTTTCAAGTGATTAGATACCCTTTTTGTCTCATAAAATCATTTTCAAATTTTAATGTGATGCCGTTAGGCTGTCAAATTTTTACAAGGGAACTTCTTAACCCAATTTCAATTACATTGGGTTCAACATGTAGTTATTGAATATGCCGTCCTATGAATATTTTTGAATGACCTATGATTGTTTTACAATTAATATCCATATATATTGGGTGTATTTATATTTTTCACACATAATTATAAGATTGATTTTTCCTTAATTTAATGATACCATCTTTATAATGGATTTCATCTCAATTTACATTTCCATTGAGACTCCATTGTTGTTATGCACCAATTCACTATTATATGGTGTATATACTGTCCTTTGACATATTATATCATGAATACCATTTTACTCATGATATTATAAAGTTCTAATTAAATATTATTCCACAATTATTTGTATTCAGGAGTCTCTCTTTTTGTTAAAAACTCTTTAACAAAAATATCATTTTTAAATGTTTTAAAGATTTATTATAATAAATATTTATTTTTAATGTCATGGTTTTAAAAGTGGTTTTGTGTATTTATTTATATGTACATTAATATTTAAATATTATAATTCCATTAAAATCATCAAAGTGGTATGGGTCACTTTGATTCAAAAATCTTTTTTAAATGGGTTTTGAAAATGGATAGATTATTTATATATCATAAAATTACTTCTTGTGATTGAAAATGAAACATTATTAGTGAAATGTTTATATTTTCAATATTTTATGTTTTATGATGGTAGTTGGACATTTGATGGGTGGTTAGGTGAAAAACCATACAACGGGTGGTGCCGTGAATACCAGGATGGGTGGTTACGTTATAACCTCCAATGCATTGCGTATGGAAGTCGGCCATATGGCTATTCCATTTAGTGATATGTGTGGAAGTTGACCGTATGGTTATTCCATTTAAGTATTTTTATGTTCCATGTTACCTTTATATGTTATGTGTTCCTTATATGGGGTTTATGGTAATCTTTTGGTTACAAAAGGGTAAGTAATGATCTTTTATTTAGTGAAGAGTATTTACAACTTCATAAAGGGGAAAAGTTTTACTCATGATAATGTATTCATGGTTTACCTGTTGTTTTGAAAAACTAACAATTTTCCTTCTTTGTGTATCCCTTACTGAGATTTTTATGCTCATCCCATGTTTTTTTGAATTTTTTTTCACAGGACATAATGTGGAATAGGGTCAATGATGGGATCAAAGAAAAGTCATGCTGTCTAAAATTATAGAACTAGACATGTTTGTTTAAGAGGTTTTATTTTATGAAAAAAATAGATATTGAGTAGTAGTGTCTACTTGTAATATTCAAGTTATTATGTAATAGTTATGTCCAAATTCTCTAAGACTATAAACAGGAAATGATCCTCAATGTGAATTATTCATTTAATTCAATATTATTTAATGTTTAAGGCCGAGTCCTTATAGTTGGTATCAGAGGTCGGTTTAGATAACTTTAGAAGTTAGGGAATTCTTTAAGAACAAGTGACATTACCATAATGGTTAGGATTTCCGAAAACATCATAGTTTTTTTTGATAAACTGAATGAGTTTAAGATAACATGAATAAGTATATATTTGTGTTTATCCTCCTAATAAGATATTATATGATCATTTTACTGATATTGTCACAATGACCTTTTTGGTTTTAGTAAATGGCTGGATCTAGTAGGCACCAAAGTAACAATGGATGTGAAGAAAACTATGTCTATTATCTGAATGAAGAACTGAATGATATGGAAGCTGCAATGAGATCACTTGTTGTTATTGACAATCAACAATTTGGTGTCATGATTGACTACCCGATCCTTAGTGATCTTTATAAGGCATCATATATGCATGAAACAAATCCCTATGGAAGTTCAGGTAATAATCATAAAGGTAAGTGTGTTTAAAAACCTATGTGTCAAAGATATGGAAAGCAACACCTATGGAAATTTTTAAAAGGGAAAAAAAGATGATATAGATGTGGAAATGAAGGTCATAAAGCAAGAACCTACCATGGAAAAAGGAAGCATCTAGTTGACTCTAGGAAAGGGAAATAAGTCCTTTCTGAGGGATCAATTGAATGTTTTAAATTTGGTGTGCATGATCATTATGCAAACACATGTACTATAAAGACGTTTTGGGAATGGGATCACCAGGATCATACAAATATTTTTTTACCAATACATAATGCCATTCTGATTGAGGATGAAGAAAACGACAATGACCAATTAATGGTATTTTTTATTTCTTAAACATATGTTTTCCTATTATTGAAATATTAGGATATGATTCATGATTTTGTCTTTATAAAAAAAGTATTTCATAATATATTGGAAAGGAATGGTTAATGGATCATGAAGAATGTTGAATGAGTAAGAAGTCAGCATATACGAGATTCAAGAGTTATGGTATAATTCAGGATGGTGAAATGCTTAAAAGTAATTAGGCTCTTCTTATAATGGGATTACATTAGAAGACTTTTTATATTATGTGTAACCCTGATGTTTGATATAGGAAAATTTTATTCAAGGAATAATTATCTTCTCTATTGTGGATATAATTATAAAGAACCATTTGGGTTTATATGATCCTTGAATTTGAGGTAATAACTGGTTAATACATTTTGGAATGAAAAACAAAAGTTATTAGATAAAATTTGTGGTTTAAATATGTTATGGTTATTTTTGATGAATTTATATCTTTTTGGGAATGTTATAAAATTATATAGTTTTTTAAAAAAGGATGACACACAGACCGTGTGACAACCCGTAGCGTCAGACAAAGCTGGGAGAACTGAACCCATAACCAATGTTTGACTAGAATTTATCGCCTACCACTGGACTACATGAAGTCCATGGTTAGTTTGAGTAATTATTTTTAGTTAGATGATTTTATGAATTAAGAAAAGTTGATTTTGGGTTATCTATGGAAATAATTAACCTATCAGGGAGGATATGTGATTAGGTTAATTACTTTTCAATATGAGACTTTATGAGTAACATGTGTTACTTGGAGATAAATGTTAAGATGTATCTTCAAAGTCTGTGTAATTAAATCCATATGAGATTTGGGTTACAATAAAAGTTTGGATTACTTTTGAAGAATTTTAGGGACAAATGTTTATTGAATGGTCTTTGTTGAACTTTGGGTTTTGATAAGAAAATTTTTGGAGATTAAGAGTAGTATTTCTTTTGATAAAGGGTTATACTTTTGGTGATTATCTGATCATATAATAAATGTTTTGGTTTTAGTTAATATGTAAAGGCATGGGAAATATATAGTTCATCTTTTCTGGATTATGTGATTCCTTCTAAGTTGATTATAGTGCTCTTAATGTGAAAAAAGTCATCCTGAATTTTCATCGTTTGGAGAAAATATGATTTTGTGTTAGAAATATAGTAAAAGATAAATGTCTACATGACAAGTAAGTATATTTACTAATGTTTTTGGTTAAGCTCATAAATAAATTCCTCATGGAAAAGTAAATTTAAACAAAAAAACTTGTTCGTTAACTTTTCCTACTGGGGAATCAAGGACTGTTTAACCCATCACATGTTTGTGATTTTATGGTGGTTAACTTTCTCCTAAACATGTTTTCTATCACTCTACTTCAGAACATGATGGTTTATTTTCTCCTCCATATCCATGTTTTCATGGAATCATAGTATCTGTTGTCTTAGGTAACCTTTGTACTTCTCTTCCATTATTTTAAAGATATAGTTCTATTGTCTCTTTTATCGATGTGGGGCTTTCAATGAAGTTCCCGATCCCAATTTTAAAATAGCGAGGACACAATTCCCAAAAGGGGGGAAGGATGTAACATCCTAGATTAATGAATAATATGAAATTTTCAAATTTAATAATATTTTTTAATTAAATATTAATTTTACTTTAAAGAGGTTGCTATGTTTGATAGCATACCCGACACGCAACAACGAGTTTCCTTGAAATCTTACGTTGCACACTAATAATATAATATTATTATTTTAAATGATAGTTAACCACTAGCCATTGTATTGGAGGGAATGAAAAAAACTAACTACAATATGATTATACATGATTGTTAAATGTATTTACATTTATCCAATAAAAATTTAGAGGCTTAAAATATGAATGAATCTAATTTTAAGCATAATTTACAATTAAAGGCCAACTTACCGCCTTTTAATGGAGAACCCTTGTTAAATATAGATTTGGTCACTTTCATACATTATATATGTCCAAATAAAATCCTAATTTAGAATGGGGACATTGAAATTTACTTTTTGTAATTTTTTTGGAATATTTCCGATAAAGTTCATTTTTTAATGAATAGTGAAAAATATTGTATTTTAATTCAAATGTGACTTTTAATCTAATTTACTTATATGGTTAGATTATATTTTTAATTTGTTTTAAAGTGAAATTAAAATATAGTTTTACCATTTAATCCAATTTTGGTCATTGGAATTAATTTCACTATGAAATTGGACATAAACAAGTATCAATCTTTTGATAGTTATTGTTTCTTAAAAACACGCTATTTATTCTGATAACGGGAATTAAATTCAAAATTAATTAATTCCACATAAATATATTGAATTTGGAATAATATACATCATTTTTGAAATTGGAATATCCAATATATCTTAGGCTTAATTTTTGGTATTTTTCTGAAAAACATCAATTTTTGATGAATAGTGAAACCACTTAGTGGTAGTTAAAAAACTGAATTTCTCATTTAAATGAAAATTTGCCACTTATGTGAATTGAATTTTGAAAATATGACATAAATGGTGGTTATAAAGAAGAAAAATGTTGTTCAATAAGATGAAAATAATTTTTGGTGAATAGAAACTTTTGACTTTTATTTACCACGGTTAATGGTAAATATGGTAATTCAAGGTAAAAAGAATAACATAATATTTCAAAATTACCTTAACACTTGTCCAAACATTATTGGTTGAGTTATTAACGACCATGGTCATCTTTGGGGCTATTTTGGGACCCCATTGAGCTAGTTAGGAGTGAAAATGACAATTTAGATTAATTAATTTAATGTGAAGACAAAATTGACATTAACAAAAATCTTTTAGTAATTAATTTTTATATGGTGTTATATAAGTCATATTTTATACTAAAAATATTATTTTGAACTATAAGAATATTTCCTACATCATGGTATTTTTTTTATAATTTTTAGACATCATATAAATTATATTATTTATGACACAATAATGATAGAGTGTTTACCTCATTAATAAATGATTTTAAATAAATAAGGTTACAATGATTAAATTATTATCCAAAAAAAGTAAAATTCTTATTGAATGATTTTATTTAGAATATGAATCATTTTTTCCTCAACCTTAATGATTTTTGGACCATTTGAAATCGAATATCATTATATTATAAAATAATAATTTCACACTTTCTAAAAGAGCCCCTCCTCTCCCTTATAAAAGGAGACCACTTATAAAAAATTTCTCACTCCACTCAAGAAATTTGGCTCTTCCAAACTCTTCCCAATTACACTCCCTACATCCCTCTACTCCTCCTAGAAGCCTTAACTTAAGAAGAAGGATCTTCAAGAAGTCCTTTTTGTTCAATCCAATGAATGTTACCCAAACTAAAGGTAACGATTCCTCTTAAATTATTTTCTTTTATTTTACTTCTCCAACCCCTAAAATCTTTTTATTTACATTATTTTGTAACAAAAAAAGTTTCGAAAATATAATAGGATATTGTTATGAGAATTATTCGGCTACACTTACACACACCGCCATATAATGTATGAATAACATAATGATTCTGTTGATGGAAAACTAACGCCTCAGGAAATGATGATTGTTCGATGATCTCCTACCGCCTCTCATGGTGGCCATTCAGATGGAACTGTATTTATATATGATATATACTATGTTTATTATTTCCTTATACTTCTGTACTTCCCAATTATATCACGCCTTTATGGTTTCCATAGTGGGTAAATATGATAATCTCATTAGAGGAAGTGCGGTCTACCGCCCCCTCAAAGTGATGTGATTTGTTAATGCCTTATGTGGGATGTATAAAGGATATAGTTAATGATATTATATAGGATATTATACAGGAATTATAATATAACTATGTATAATTATATTTTAATTCAATTAAAATAAGAAATAGAATTGAAACTAGCGTTCATGCGTACGCACGACTTACCATCTCCATTAACGGTGCATTTCATTTCATACCTCCAAATGTTATGTACTATTATAAATACATGTATATACTGAATCTATATGATATATATATGATATTTAAATCATGAATATCATTATGGATATAATGGAATATTGACCACTTGATCAACTTTTAAATATAAGGTGTTCATTTTTGACTCAAGTACAAAATGTCAACAATATGAAGGTTATTAACTAAAATAATTACATAATGTTTATAACATGTTAATAAGTTATATAAAAGGAATAATAATATTGAAAAAGGTTCTTAAGAAAGTATAAATTAACTTTAGTTTATTATTCAGGATATTAAAGAACAATCTAGTCAAGTCGGACACAAGGTAAGGGATCCGACCTCTCTCTTTCTTTTCAAGTACTCTCTTTTATATCATTTCTTTTATGCTCCATGTTCTTTTGTTAGAGGATTTAATTTTATATTCACAATAATTTAATTTGTATTTTCATATGTTGAGATACCCCTTCTTAATCTCATCAATTAATTTTATGAATTTTTATGTTGCGTTGTTAGGATGTGGATTTTTTTTAAGGGATTTCTTATCTCACTTTTAATTCCCTGAGATTTCCATTGTTCGCCACGTATTTATTGCATGTGGTGTATTGTGTACTGAATTTTGATATATATTATCATGATTATCATTATATTCATGGTATTCTATGATTCATTTGGTTGTTATTAACTTTGGGTCATACAACTCGATTGATTACAACGTGGTATGGGGGTTTCATCTCACTTTTTATCCCCATGAGATTCATGCTATATTATCCACTACTTTATTTTGTGTGGTGTATGTACTGCCCATGATTGTATTATTTGTGTAAGATACATTAATTTATGGGCATTTACATCTTTATTGTATGAGATTTCTTTTATGTGGCATATGTTTTGTGAGTTACCAAATCGGTATGGGATCCTTTCACCCTCCTATTATTAAAAGACTACTTTTTGTTATGTCTTTTATTTTACATATTATTATGTTGGGATATGATATTATATATCCTTATTTATGTAAAATTTATTTTCAAGTGATGAGATACCCTTTTTTTCTCATCAACTGATATTCTGAATTTTAAAGTGATGCCGCTATAATGTCAAATTTTTACAAGGGAACTTCTTAACAAAATTTCAATTACATTGGGTTCAACTGGTAGTTATTCAATATGTTATCCAATGAATATGTGTGAATGAACTATGATTGTTTTACATATATTATCCACTTATATTGGATGTATTTATATTTTTCACACATAATTATGTGATTGATTTATCCTTAATTTAAGGATACCATCTTTATAATGGATTTCATCTTAGTTTACATTTCCATTGAGGCTTCATTGTTGTTATACACCAATTCACTCTTATATGTTGTATATACTATAAATTGACATATTATATCAGGAATCCCTTTATTCTCATGATATTATAATGTTATGATTAAATGTTATTCTACAATTATTTGTATTCAAGAGTCTCTATTTTTCTAAAAAACTCTTTAACAAAAATATCATTTTTAAATGTTTTAAAGATTTATTATTCTAAATCATTATTTTTAACGAACATGTTTTAAAAATGGTATTGCATATTTTTTTATATTGAAATTAATGTTTTAAAATTATAATTCCATTAAAAGCTTCAAAGTGGTATGGGACACTTTGATCCATAAATCCTTTTTAAATGGTTTTTGAATATAGATTGTTTATTTCAATATCTTGAAATTACTTCTTGTGATTGGAAATTAATGATTATTAGTGAAATGTCAATATTTTAAATATTTTATGTTTTATTATGGTAGTTGGACATTTGACAGGTGGTTACGTGAAAAACCATATGATAGTTGGTGCCGTGAATACCAGGATGGGTGGTTACGTTATAACCTCCAATGCATTGGGTATGGAAGTCGGCCGTATGGCTATTCCATTTAGTGATATGTGTGGAAGTCGACCGTATGATTTTTACATTTAATTATATTTATGCCCCAAGTTACCTTTATATGTTATGTGTTCTTCATATGGGTTTTATGGTAATAATTTGGTTACAAAAGGTTTAGTAATGATCTTTTATTCAGTGAAGAGTATTTACTACTTAATAAAGGTGAAAAGTTTTACTTATGATAATGTATTCATGGTTTACCTATTGTTTTGAAAATCTAATAGTTTTACTTCGTTTTATATCCCTTAATGAGCTTTTTATTCTCATCAGATGTTTTTTTGAAATGTTTTTCACATGACATAATATGGAATAGGGAAAAGAATGTGATCAAGGAAAAGTAATGCGGTCTAAAATTTTGGAACTAGACATGTTTCTTTTTAAGAGTTGTTATTTTATGAAAAAAATAGATACTGAGTAATAGTGTCTACTTGTAATATTCAATTTGATATGTAAATGTTATGGCGTAATTCTCTAATACTCTAAACCTGAAAATATCCTCAATGTGAATTATACATTTAATTCAATATTATGTAATGTTTAAGGCTGGGTATTTATAAAATTAGTATAATATATATTAAATTTATATAGTAAATAATATTTCATAATTTTAATATATATTAATTAGTTACATCATTATTAATATCCATGTGAGTTGGTGATAGAAAATAAATTACATCGAATCGTGAGGCTGTAGTCTTCCGTATATACGAGCAATGGGGTTCTTTTCCATTTTATGGATAAGGAGATGGATAAATATTATTAAAAAAAACAAAAACACCTTGTTATATTATCTTTTAAAGTGTCAATTCATTGGATTATTTAGTAAATTTATTTTATGTGGAAGAAGAAGAAGTAAATAAGAAAGATATTTATCAAGATGAAAAGCTTCTCTTAGAGAATCATCCGTTGAATATTTTATTTAGGACCATTGGATTATTTTTTGGGAAGAAAAGTACCTCCATAATATTGATAAGGATGTTGTGAAGACATTTTTATGGTTTTATGAGAAAAATGGCTCCAAATTTATGAATAAGTGAGGCGATGAGAGTCCCTTTTATAATTGAGGTGGGTGTCACATTAGTAAATTTTCAATCTTTTAAAATATTATTTACTAAATTTATTTGAAATATTTATTTAAAATGACTCGTATTCTATGGTGATAAGGTTAACGTAGATATAAAACCAATTAATTGGGTTTAATAAAATTTTTATGTCTTTTTAACCCTTATTGTTTTCTATTAACCTATGGTATACAAATTTTGTCTCCAGCCATGATAAAATTTTTTTTACTCTCATTACAATTCATTGTGAAAAAATTAAGTTGAAATTCTAAACTAAAAATAATTATTATGATTAAAATTATCAAATCCATTTTTTCAAATTAATTTTATATAATTGGTATAATTTAATTTAAAAATGAACATAAAACACTTGATTAAAATCAAATTTTCAAGAAATGAAATTTTCAAGAATAAAGTGATCTTAAATTAACTATATGACATCTAGTAAACATTATATGGTTTCAAATTAATTTAGATAGATAAATAATATATAAATTTACTTAAAATAATTAATTATTGAATATATTTTACCTTATTAAAATGGAAGGGCATTATACATTTTAAAATTGTTTTCTAAAAAATATCCCCATTTACCTCCAAATGATCTTATATTTTTTTATTTTAAACTAAAAATAAATAAATTGTTAATTATACATATTATAAAAAAATATTTTAATTAAAATGAACATATTTAATTTCATAAAATTTAATTATTCATAAAAACTTATTTCTAAGGAAAATTTTAAAAAACTCATTCTCTGATTTTCCTAACCTTTTATGTTCAAAAACAATATTCAACTTATAAAATTTGAATTTTTGGTTTATGAAATATTACAATGTGAATTTTATTACAGTTTTAATAAAATATAATGGCCACATACTATAATTTAATATCAATTTTTTAACCTTAACCTCCATATTCTCTAATTCAACTTTAAATTCTTGATATTTAATAAGTACCATAAACAATGGGTTTTTATTAATGAAGTAATAAGTAAAATATCAATATTGAATTAAAAATCCATTATAAATGGAAAAATCAAGTTATTATTAAGAAATACATCATGTAATTGATCAATAATCAGAGGTAAATATGAACATTATTCTCTTGTACTTATTTGAGTATCATATTTACTTTCAGAGAAGTAATTCCATTATATTTTTATAATATAATACAATATAACTTATATAATACCCATTGAACTATTAAAGCATAATATTCATAAAAATTGTAGTAAATGAAACCCATCACTAATATCAATCTATATGTGCTAAGAAGTGTTTCATAAAATATATTCTATAATCACATCAATATCAATTAGTTCTAACAATCCTAAATATAAAGGAAGTTTATGACAACATATAATGATATTAGAAGTTTGAAATTTTATAATCTACATATAAATTTTCAAGTGAGAGTATCAATATTCAAAACCACTAAAATACCCCATATCCGAAGATTAATTAGATAAAATATAAGAAGAAATAATGTAACTAGGTAAAATAAAGTCCGAACACACACACTAGTCAATGTATAATTCAACAGAATCATACCTCACATCAACAAAGTTCACTGACCTCTATCATCCAATTTTTACTCCATAATATAGGGATATCATTAATAATTTACAATACCATTACTAAATTGAATAAAAGTTACATGTTTACATAGTCCATAGTATTATCATCCACTCCCATGAAGAGATATCATAGATGAAATCTTAAATCCATTGTACCGATGTCCTCCCACCCATAAATGAGATACCCAGGTCAATATAAGACCTCAAACCCCACCTCCTAGAATCCCTCTCTGATTATAAGTTGGAATATTCCAAATATTATTGTTAAATATAGAAGAACCTTAATCTTATGTAGGTACATTTCTATACTATGTATAAAAAACACATGAAATACTATGTAAAAAAAACTACATAATCAATTCTTAAGTAACAGTTCTTTTAATAAATTCTAAATTAAAATTAATTTATTTTATTGAATTCAAAAATTCTATTTTTCAATACATGTTTCAAGACATTTTATATCTTATCCCACATATACCCGTGATAAGAAGACAAGAGTTGTGGGATTTCCCTCTCTCGATAGTACACCACTCGCTAAATAGTATTACTAATTTCAAGAAAACATCTGTAGAAGATAAATGATTGTTTTGAGAGAAGATTAAAGGAATATAAGAGGTGAAAATGATGGATATTAATGGATAAATTATCTCTAGGGTTTCCTAATCAAATAGACTCAAATGAAGGATAAGGTGATATATTTTAATTTTTATAGTCTAAAAAAAGTATTTTTTTAATAAAATGAATTATGAGGCCCACGGTTATGTAATTAATTAGCTAAAGGAACTATCTAAATTGTAATTGAATCAACCAACACTTTCACTAAGGGAGTTCTCGATCTACATGGGTTTATGAAAAATTCTTTTAAATAGAGAAACACCATTTGTGAATGTTTTTACCCAATATAAAAGATACAAATTATCAATGTTACAGTTTGGAAACATCATCAAATAAATAAATAAATACAACCATATATAGAACAATGTGATTATACAATGATTGAAAAACATTATAACAACCAAAACCCATATCCCGGTGGTACAAGACCTCCCACTATCTCCCTAACCTCCCACCCCTATCCAACCATGTAGAATCCCGTAAAAGATGTCAAATGGATCACAAGAACCTTCTATAAGAATAGAATGGTTTCAAAAAGCATGTGGTATTAGGAGAGAGTGAGAAACATCCCCTATTAGGATTCCACCAAAGATTCTATACAATTACATTAAAATGCTATTTAGAAATTTATAAAAGTGTGTTCAAAAAATGAGATAAAATTTCATTACATTTAAAAATTTAGAAAATAAATCCATCAAGATCATATTTTAAAAAGTTTGTTTTTTAAAATGGAACATTAAGAACATAAACATCTTTTATAAAACTAAAGCTAGAAGCATTACATTTAATAATTTATAAACTAAATCCTTCTTATAAATTCGTGAAAACAATTTCATAGACTAATGTTATTTAAATCAATAAAAGGTAAGAATAAGAACTAGATGTCAATAAACTATATAGGACTAAATAGAGTCAAGATGCTTAATCTTACTAAGTATATCAATAATTAATGAAAATCAATTAAGAAAGTAAATTCTAATGTCAAGTATTGACAGAAAAATCCATCATGTATAAAGTATAAAGTATAAATATGTGATTGGTATATCCTAGATATTATATTTATTCCACAATATTCTAGCTAATTAATATTGTTATAAATAATGACCAGGCTTACATCAATTGTGATAGGTCTCATGAAAACTAAGTCCATCCACACCCACCTTCCCACACATATGTGTGTATCCTAAACATAACATGTTATTTATAGATCAACTAGTCAGGGTGTGAGTCTTATATAAAATCATTAATCTAGGACATATCATCTAAATACCTAGTTTCCCATGATCAGTCAAAGGGTGAGTGAGATAGTCATGTTATGTGGATAAAAAAGGAATCTCTATCAGTATAAATATGGGATCATTACCTCAACATTTCATCTCAATTTCTATTCAAATCTCACTCCCCCAAACTCCCTCAATTTTAATAATCCCTTTATAAACACCCATTAATGAGGATCATAATAATCAAGTAGGCCACATCATGGGATTATCGAAAGAGACGAACATCACCAAGTACTAACTAGGGTCTCATGAAAATTAAAATTAAAATTAAATCCATTACATAAAATAAATATAAAAAAGGATATTCATACCTGATTCCTTTCCCAAATAATAATTAAAATTAAAATGATCATTTAAACTAATAAGTTCTTTTTAAATATCCCTATATCATTAAAAAGTTATTTTAAAATTTTATAAGACTTTAATTCATTCCAAAATGTGGTTCAACACCCTTTTAAACATATAAAAATCATTCATTTAAAATTTCCCTAGAATGGCCATTAATAACGAAGGTGATGTTTCAATTTAAAAGGGATTATGGTCATTTAAAATATCAAAGAATCTAAAACTATGTTTCAAAAAATTCATATATCTACTTCTTTCAGTTAAATAATTCCATATAATTCTAGAAATATAAACCTTCTATAATACCATATTTTAATCAAAAAATAGTTTTAATTATATTTGAAGAGAAATAAAAACCAACATGTAATTCACATAATTGTAAATAGTTACAGTAATAAATATGATAAAAATTCTATCCATTATTTGTTCAATTCATAGATAAAAGGATCAAAGAAGAATTCATGGTGCTTTTTAGGGTATGTATTCAAAGAATATGTATTATAAAATAAGAAAAACATATCTATGAATTGTAAATAAATAAATAATTAAAATATTAAAAAACTTTATATAAACACCTCCCATATAATTATATAAAAACCAAAACATGAGAAGGAAAACACAATTCAGAGAGAGAGGAACAACTTGGATAAAAAAAGAAAAAACTAGAATCAACCTGATCACTTTGAGAGTACTTTGATGAACATAAATATCTATAAATAGATATAAAAAATGATAACAATAAAGTTTTAGGTATTTATAAAAATAATATTTGATTTATAGTTCACATCACAAGGTTCACCTTTATAATTAGTTGCCTACCTGATTAGAATTCTACAACTAAAGATATTTTTCTTTTAGTAGTGATCAATATGGTTAACCTCATAGGATCTTTACCATGGTGTTTTTCAGTGATGAAAAATTACACTAAAAGAACATGTGTTGGAATGTGGGGACAATCATTATTCTAATGAGACATTTGGGAACATAGGTGGGACCTTGGGAGGTGACACCTTGTGTCTGTGGGGCAACTAGGGTTGATGTTCGGTTAGTGAGGCCCAGTTTTTAAATTTGTTTTAGAGGAGTTTATTCCATAAAATAAATTAATTTTACTTTTAATTCATTATGTTTTTTGTGGTGATTTATTGTAGAAATTATATGAAAAAATATTTGGGAATCAAGTTATAGTTCGCAAGTGGGTGATTGATCAACACCTCTTAATGATGATACATTAGTTTCCAGGGAAAGTGGGGACTTTATTATTTATTTTTAGACAATTCCATCATGATGACAAATTTATTTTAGATTCTTGATAATATTATCAATGATTTTGAGAATCTATTATGAGTTTTAGGTTTGGACATAATGATGACCACAACTGTACGATGAATTCGTGGTTTGGTAAACATTGAGGAATCAATGTCAGTAATCTGGAATACAATCTAGGAACTATTGTGAGGTTGACGTGTGTTTTACCATCCCATGATATCAAGAAAATAATATTTATACTATAACTGTGAACACAGATCCTTTTCAATTTCCATCAAATTTACTTCATTTATGTAAGGTAAATTTAGATGTGTATTTGTCTGGTTTTTTTGATCACCTTTTTTGGTGTTTTCAATTTAATCCATTTTTATGTCTTTAAGTTCATCAATAAGATTTAGACTTAAAAAAATATTTGATTTCATTGAAAGAAATTCAACTTCCAAAATGTTTTCTTTTATGGAAATATCGGTATGGAAAACATATTTTGAAAGAATGTTTTATAATTTGATAAAAGATAATTTTATGATAAATTATAGTTTTAAATTGGTATAAAATATAAATTGATTTGGAATATAAACATGGGAAAAATCTTTTGAAGACATGGAAGAAGGTACATGAGATGGTAAAAGATTTAAAGGTTGTGATATAATTATATCAAGATTTCATGTTTTAAAAGGAAATCATAATATTTATTTAATGATTAAATATTCTGTGTTTTGAAACTAATGATTATTAGATAAAAATTGTTTGTCGATTTTTATAAATATATTTTCTTATTTTTATTTTAGGTTTTTTATTCGTGAAATGATACTTCTTTATTCTGGGATATCCAAAAATGTTTCTATGAAATTAATTCACGAAAGAGAGAAAGATTGTTTGTCTATCTAGTCTATAGAGTAGTGCATCATGTTTTTTAGAGGGGAAATAAAACCTTGGTGACTCTATATATAAAATGAATTTAGTGGTATATTTAGGTCCATCCCTACCTTTGGACCCCTCCAAGGTCATCTTGGATCATTGAGAATATTCTATTATTATGAGTGGGGTTCTATTGAAAGAGTGAAGTGTCTTAAATAACTGCAAGGTTTCATTTATTCTATTAAAACTTATAGTGATCTAATGTCCATGTCTATAAAATCACAATTTTGGAGACATGGAAGAGATTAGTGGGAAAGTCTTCAATTTCTCTTATCTACATGATGCTTGAAATGGATTTTAGTTAAATCATATATATAAAAGTGACAGGAAGTGGTTAATGTATTGTACATGGTTGGCTTAAGTGACGATGTTCAATCTAATGGATCATAGATATTGGTTCATAGGGGAAATTATTTTTGAGAAAAGTTTTGGAATTTCATGTGCATCTAGTGTGGAACACCTATAAATTCTAAGAATCCATGTTTGAAAGATTATAATGTTTGTAAATGGTGAGGCCTCTTGGGCCAGCTTACGAGTTTCTGTAATTTGGACTATCAAAAGGGTATGTTTAAGTTATGTATCTTTAGCGCATGATCATTGGGCTAAAGATGCTTCAAGAAAACAAAAATCCTTTTGTAGGTCTCAAAGTGATTTTTTCATACAAAAGAGGAGTTGTTGATGGTGTTCAATGTTAGATAACTTTTGGGTTAGATATTATTCCTTGGAAGCATCTTTTTTTCTAGATGGTTAAAGATCAAGATTTATGTGATGGAAAATTTCCATCATGAGTTTTTAGTGCCCAATTGTTTCACTCAACTCACTATTTTTAAATCATTCTATATGGAAATATATAATCCTTTGAATGTAATCAAGTAACTAATATGATGTGGATTCCTGATGGAACTTGCACTTGGAGGTATAGGGGGCTGATTCAATGATCTTATCAAGGGGAGATTCTTTACATTGAAAATCCTAGCCCACCATTGAGAATATTCCCAATGTAGAGATATGTTTTAGTTATGTTCCATTCATGCGGGTTTTTGGATCATTAGTTGATCATTAATTCATTTTTGGTTATCGTTTATGTTTTTGGGACATTCTATTTTTTGATTTTTCAGTTTTACCTCTTCTATAGTTCACTATGATGTGTCATCAAAGTCTCTTTTTAAGTTGAAGAGATATGTGTGGATTAATTTTTTCCTCATGTTTCTATTTTGTGGAATATTTAAATAGTAGGGAGACCTATTCTAGGTATCCAATTATTTAAAACTATTTTTTCTATTTATTATTATTGAGTTTTTTTGAGATGTGTGTTAATCACGGTGGTTCCACATAAAGGTTCTTTTTGAATTCATGTTAGGTTGTTATATTGGAATCATGATCGGTGTCATCTTATGGTTGAGCAATATTCATTTTTTGGACTATCGACCACATGGGTTAAGTATATGTGTTATTTTAGTCTCATATTTTTCTATCTTTCATATCAGAATAATTATAGTGAATGAAAGAACTATAGTTGGGATAATAGTAACATCTTAATTTTTAAACAATTTAAGACCCTTTTGGTATTATTTTTTATGCATTATTCTTAAATTTTTTAATAAAATTTTAAGAAAACATTACCCATACAAAAGGCATGTGATTCATATGTTTTTTTTGAAAAATACTATTTGTTATATCCTCTTTTAAATTTGATTTTATTTACTATTAAAAATAAAATAAGCAGTATGATTTATGTAAGGTTAACTTGTGTTTATCAAAGGAATATTGGGTTAGAGAAGAGTTTTACTTAGTTTTGTAAATATCATATTGGATTTCTATGCACTTTCTAATAGTGAATCATATTTTCTAAGGTTTATATAAGGGTAAATAAGATAATTTTTAAGGGAAGATCTCTTTTTATATGAGTTACATAATGTTTGTATGGTAATGTTGCATACATGTGAAAGAGAGAAAAATATGAGACTAAAAGAACACTTATACATAAGTGCCTAGTAAGGAGTTGATTTAATGTTTGTATGGGAATGTGGCCTACATAGTGTATGTCTATTTACCCTTACAAGACACTTATTATCTATTTTTGGGTAAATACATTTTACCCTTAAACCTTACATTTTTTGGTAATTTTTTTAAAACCCCCTTTTTCTTTCTTCTTCCCAAAATCACCACCACAATTACCTTTAATGGTTTTACATATTTAAATCTAGGGAATTAAATTCTGATATTTTTTTAATGTAATAATTATTATCATAAAGGTTTTAAAATCCTCCACATTCAATATATTGCTAAAATTTATAATTAACTTGCTATTTTAATTCTATGTTTTATTTTATCAAACCTGAAAACCATTGGTATTTAAAATAATATGGAATCCTTTACAACAACCTATTTTTTTTCAATTTTGTGGAGTGGCCTATGTGACCAGTTACTATATACTGATATCTTATTCCTTTGGCTAATTTATGTTTTTCTCCAAGTGTTTCCTCTTTCTATGTATAAAATTTCTCATCTGGTGTTCCGGGCTCACTAAGAATTTAAATTATGGTGTTTCTATTCATTTCCATCATCATATAATTCATCATTTATTAAAAATTAATATATATATATATATATATATATCTTTGTTTATTATTTTTTTAATACTTATTCTAGGAATGTTTCCCTTGAAATACCACTTAAATGATTCTTTGAACCTCTTATCCTTGAATTATACATGGAACTGATGGAATTTTTATGATATTGATTCCTCTTATTGATTACAATTTTTTGAATTACATGTTAGTTTTTATTTCTCTTAAAATATATTTTATTGTTTTTTTTCAAAATTAAGGGTGTTTAACATATATTGAATTATAAAGTGAAATGAATTTATTAAAATTAATGTAGTTTTTATTACATACTTTCAATAAGGTTTTTGATTCCTTGATTTATGAAATAAAAAAAATCCATTTTTAAATTATTGTTCACATTATTTATGAATGAGAATTCATAGGTTATTTGAAATGATTTATTTTTATGTGTAGAAAATGATATCGAATGATGTTTTGAAATGAAATAAATTTTTTTAAATTATGAAAATTTATTTTGAATACATCATGTTTATATTGAAATATACGATTAGTTTAAAGGATCATTTTACATTTTAATTATGATTTTTGAAAATAATTGTGTATAAATTCATTTATTAATAATAACTTGAAATAATGTATTTGATTTGAAATTAACATTGATTGATAGACAAGTTGGACTTTTTGATGATACTATCTTATTATAATCCCTTGATGCAACTTAGTTGATTATAATGATTCTAATTGATGGGGCTTGATAAAGGGATCATTAAATTTATGTGAGTTTGGTGTGGGGTGAGATGTGAAATGAAATTAAGTTGAAGTGGTGAGGGAATGATCCCACATTGATATTGATGGGGATTCCCTTTTTAATCTTCATAACATGATTATTTACCAAACCTTTTTTGACTGATCATGGGAACTTGGGTAGTTAGATGAGATGAATTTGATTTCTACATTGCTAGTGAACTAACACCTTGACTAGTAGATCCATAAGGAACTTGATAAAATTGGGATACAGACATGTTTCTAGGAAATCTGTTGTACCTAGAATTGGTTTCCATGGTACAATAAAGACTTGATGTAAGCCCAGTGATCATTCATTATTTTATTGATTATCTATACCATGGTGGAATCCCAATCATATATAAGTTGTACCCATAAAATAAATATACTTTATAATGGAGACATGATAGTGTTAATTTTCACGACATAGAACTAGAGTTTCCTTACTAGATTGATTAATATTCTTGATTTATCTTATTATCATGATGATTTAGCTCGAACCTATTTAATATTTTACATCCTTTTCATATATAAAGTATGTTCTTAACTTTTATTTTTTATATATAATTTAGTCTATAAAATGTTTTTCATAGTATTCCAAGAATTATTTTGATTTTTAAATGATGAAATAAATTGTATATAGTATTGTTTTAATAAATTATTTTTAAATGCCTAACGTTTTATTTTAAAACCCAATATTATTGTAATCTGATCATGAGGGATTTAGAATATTATTTTTGAAATTTGGGGCATTTTTCTCTCCTTGTTGTAATATTTTTAATAAATTTTTAATTAAAATATGATGAAACTGTATAGTCAATTATATTGAACCCTACTGGGCTATATATCTCAAACACATCTGGTACCACATGGTGTTTTCATCCTTTATGTTATTATAGTCGGTGAAAATGTTCCCTTCATCTTATTTTGGCTGTTCCTAATTGGTTGTCTGAGTCAGGGTAGTTTGTGACATGGTGGGTGGTTATTGATCTAAGGAAGATGGTTTCATATTTATGTTATACTTTCATCCTTTTTATCAAGCCATTGTTCATGATATGGTTTTATTTGTTTACTACTATGATAATGTTTCTATAATGTATAATTGAATATTGATATCTTTTATTTTTGGGGAAATCATTCCCAAAGGTTGTTTTCGGATGAAAAATCACTTATTTCTAACTCACGGGGATAAAAAACACCCTTTGGTCAATTGGTCATTAGTTTAATTAAGGGTTTAAATGGTTTTCCAATTTTGATTGTTATAGCATACCGATTACCCCTCCATTGGGTATTGAATGGTATAACTGTGGTCACACCATTCTATGAATAATCATATTTACACAATGATCCTCCAATATGTACTTAGAGGCCTCTAAAATATTATACACCATTATACAATTATCCCAACCTTCACCATAAAAATTATTTTACACCTTAAGACAATGGAAATCAATAAAAAATCCTAAAATACATCTTCAAGAATTTTAAACTTTATTGGAAACTCAAATTTTAAAATCCATATCTAGAAATAGGTTTATTATAATTTGAATATGAACACTATTACTTTTTTGAGTAGTGGTCACTATAAAATCACTACCATGTGACTTTTTATTCAAGATAAAGGCTCACATATTTTCATCAAATTTAAATAACACAATTTAATCGATTGTTGAATTAGGTCCTCAGTATATAAAATACTCAAAAAAGGAATATAGTTATTATATATAATTTCTTACTCATCAAAGCCTACCCCTTCTACCCCAAATATCAATTAGATGAATTATAAGAAGAATGAAAAATTAATGTTTCATTCTATAATGACAAAACACACACAATAAGTTCCAACAGAAATGCTACACAATTCTTTTTCCCTAAATTCACTAATTAACATAACCTATAGATACCAACAGTATATATCATTCATTATAATGATTATTAGAACCCATAAACACCTACAAAAATCTAGAACATATTCATTAAACTTATAAAAGTTTACGTCATTATCCTTATCTCATCAGAAATTCACTTGGATATCAACTGACTATTATCACTTTATTCCCATAATAATTTTAATCAATATTCATTAAAAATTTCATCAATTTTAAAAGATAAATTTTATTCTCTCAAATGAGAATTGGAATTCTCCATCCCACGCAATCTACCAGCATAATTCTTGAAATAATTTTATTATTGTCAATTACAATACATTTTGGAATGTTTATTGATAATTTTAAGAAAATACCCATATCTAACAATAATTGACTAATATGACATAACTAAAACCACATAATATTTAAATAGTCCATCCATAAAATTGTAATTAATTTTTTTCAAGGATATTTTATTTTAACAGATAACATCTGGTCAAGATTCTAGTTATACATTCCACTTCTCACAATGTGTAACTCACAAGCTTGCACCATTAAGTATATATAACTTAAGGACCACCACACAAATGGGTCAACCTGACACATTACTCAAAATGTTTACCATACTCCACTCTTAGTAAAGGTTAAATTTTCCTAAACAATTGATATTATACCTCCAAGCATTGAATTTCCCAAATTTATTGTGTGACATCCCAAAAATTTATGCTTATAACACCTATTTATTTAATGATTTTTTGGATAATGAAAAAAAATAATAAATAATTTAAGATGAACATACAAGTTATCTTTAATAAAAAAATTCCCTTTTTTATAAATTTACAAGATATATTCCTATTATTTTATTTTGGAATATATAAGTTTGTATTAATTATTTTATATTATATATAAATAAAAACTAACTGATAAATAATATAATACTGGTTTTTAAAAAATTAGATTCTAATATGATAGTCAAAATATATAATATAGTTTAGGGATTATAAAATATTAATTAATGATAAATATAACCTTATACTAATAAAGTCAAAAATATGTTTTATGAGTCACAATATTTTATGATTAGGAAACATGAAATATATAATTATATAAATATTATGAACTTTTATATATATATAGATATTAATAGAAAAATATTACAAATTGTTTAAATAATGGAATAACATATTCACTATAAAGGTTAAAATGTTACTATGAAATAAATATATGAAATATGGCAGGAATATATGATTTTTTTCCATCTATATTAAATTAATTATAAGAAAAAAATAATGATATAATAAATAAATTGAGAAATGAATCATTAAGTCAAAAACACAGAATTATAGATATATAAAAGTGTTAAAAAATGATGGTTTGAGATATATTCACAAAAAATTATTAATCAAATGAATAATAATAGTAATAATAATAATAATAACAATAATTGATTATATAAAATTATTTTAAAATATAGTAAAATAATAATGAAATTATAATATATAAATTTAACATAATAAAAATATGTTAAGAAAATGATTTAGTTGGTTTTATATAGATATTTACAAATATAGATATATATAAAATTTATTATGTATAATATATATATATAATGAAAATAAAAAAATAAAAATGGGTTGGAGGTGTTGTCTTCCTCGGGCCCCTAAACTAACAGCGAATCCAGGCCACACACAACCATGGATTTATTAAGGGGATTTTAATTATTATATTTTATATTGGATAGGGTTTCCTGTAATTTTAAGAATGAGCACCAAGTAGCATAGACCTTGTTCATGCTTCTCTGATCTGAGGAAGAAGCATGAATGGGGTTCACCCTTCTCTTTATGCCACCAGAGAAGTGTGAAACCCATTGATGCTCCCTTCACAAACGATATGAAGGAGGTGGAAATGGGGTTCACACCTCCACGCAACTGAAATTTATAAAAGGATCCCCACCCCCAAATCTCATTTTTCTCCTCTAGTTTTTATTGTAAATCCCTTCAGAAAATCATTCCCAACATATATTTATAGCTTTGAATAAAGTAAAATTTCTATTGAAAATTTTAATTGTTTATTTTTTGTTTATTTATTTTATTTTTACGGTTTATTTATATAATATGTGATGCATGAGAATATGGATGTAGAAATTAGTGTTTTTTATATAGTTTATTTATTTAACATATATTGATGCATGTATTAATTTATAAATTATTCTTTTTGTATGATTTAATTTCCGAATGAGTTATTGTTTGTTGTATGATATAATTCATTTTGAATATTTTGGAAATTTAAATATGTTTTGGCTAAAATGTAAATTATATTTAAGAGGCTATTTTTTTAAATGTATATATTTTTAATTTGAAAGGCGAGTTGAGTCGATTTATTTATTTATAAAATATTTTACTTTTAATGTAATATAAATTTCATTGATAATATTCTATATAGTAGCTATATAATTTATTATAATTATATTAGTTATATTAAGTATCATATATAAATTTAATGATATATATGTATATATATTTATTTTTGATAATGGTAATTTTGTTTTTCAAAAATAATAATTTTAAATTATATTAAGTGTAAATAATTATTATTTTAAGAAAAAAAGTAAAAAATATAATTAATTAAATATTAGAAAGAATAAAAATGATAAAAAATTTATATGTATTTAATTTTATTAAATTGAAAATAGCACAATTTTATATTACATTAATAGTTTTTATGTAACTAATAATTATTATACTTTTATTTACTACAAGTAATAATTTTAAACAATAAATGTTAATTATATTAAGTATAAATAATTATTCTTTCATGTAATAAAGTATAAAATATAATTACATATACTGTGGAATGCAGTAAAGTGAAAAAAATATAATTTATACATATCCAATTTCATAAAATTGAAAATAACACAAGTGTTCAGTATTTTAATGGTTTTTTATTTAAGTGTTAATGACATTAAATTTAATTTCATTTATTAAATGTTATTATTATATATATATATATATATATATAGTTATAAACACTTTGAAAAGTTAATTTTTTTGAACCCATGTGAAGATATTTAATATAGATATCATCTAGCAATAGGTAAAGTTATATAATTTGTAGAACATAATATCTATACCAAAAAATATGTAAATAGTATTATGCGATGGAGGACGTTTATATGACCGACCAGTGCATAATTGAAATTTCATGTCATTGTTTTTTGTATGTGGTTATATAATTTGTATTGATTTAATTTTCTTTTTCGCATTGATGACCTACGAGTAATCCCTCACTAAGTATTTAATGACCAGCATGTCTGATTAAAAATGCTATGTATTTTTTAATCCTAGACCCCCTCACATGAATGGGAGTAAATTTGTAATAAAAATGGGATCGACAAGAGTAATTCTCAAAGAGGTGTTTGAGAACAGGTGTACAATAAAAGGCATTTGACAAGAGGCAATGTTGTTTCAAAGGATATTGGTGGCTACTAAAATATTTGATAATAAGGACTCTTGGAGTTCACCCGTAGGATTTGGTTAGATTATTAGATAATTGTAAACTAATCTATAGTATGCCTCCAGATCATGTCCTGGTTATTATTCATAAGTAATTTAAATTTATGATACATTTGATGATGTCATTTAAAAATGTATAACATTTTATTAAATTTTCTATGGTAACAATATCACTATTACTTTACCAAAATTGTGACAAACCAATCCATTGAAAAAGTCTCAAGAACAAGTCAATTATTCAACCAATTGAAATAATTTAAAATTTTCATGTATTATATAAAATTTTATTGATTAGTTCTTTCTAGGTAATCTTTTCTACAAAAATATATTGAAACAGTGAGGTAATTTATATTGAGCAGGATTTTAGCTATAGGTTTCCGCCTACAAGAGTGGAAAATATTTATGGTTATCTAACATTGGATAAATCTCACAATAAGAATCATTGTTGGTAAAAACTATGGGCAGATAAATCAATTAGTTCAATAAAATATTAACATCTTCAATATCCTGACAGTTTATGGCACACCGAGTACCCTGTGGTCAAGGCTGAGGATTGAATGGTTTCATATTTTTTATTTAGGTAGTAGTTTAGTAATGTTTTTATGGAATTGTATGTGGTGGTTTTTGAGGTTCATGTGGTCATACCTACTACTATAGAACTACATTTTGTGATCTCTATTGAATTTGTCCCTTCACAACACTCATATTCATTTCCTCCCATTATGAATCTTTTGATAGAACCAAATTATAAAGTTTATGATGAGAATTTGGATGGAAATGTAGGGGACATCCCTTTGTGTACTGGTGATATATTGAATGAAAAGTTAATATGGGTATGATGTATCTACTGGGGTACCTGGAGATGATTTGTGTAAGGGTTATGTGGGGATTGAATCTTATGTGGTTTCTATGAGAGACATGCATCCATGATAGGGTGATGTGGGGAATGAACCTTATGATATTCCTATAAGAGAAGGTAATCCACAACATCCACTTGTTAGTGGTAATCATCCTTCAGTATTTAGTTCCTTTTGTTGAAGAAATGTCACGTGAACAATATTCGGATTGGGATTTCATTCCACCGCCTTATGAATTCCTTACTATTAAAGGGAATATATCTACATCAAATGATGACAGCATCTATGTTGGGAAAGATTCTAAAATAAAAATTGATATAAAAATGTGATAAAATAATACAACATAGATTTTCATTTCACATTTGTGGTTAATGAGCCGAAGAAGAAAAAATATCACCTTCTATGTTTAAAATATGGGATATAATGTAAATTTAGATTAAGGGAAATATATGATTAATTTTTTTCATGTTGTGATATAACCAAATTAGAAGTCCTACACACCTGTGTGCGTCTATGCTTATCATATGACCACTCTACACATGATGTTGAGTTTATATCAACTGTTATTGTAGAGATGATATGAACATGTTAGGATGTTCTTGTTTCCCCTGTTTAGGAAAGACTTCAAAAATTGTTTGACTAAAAGATATCCAATAATAAATATAAGAATAAAAAAAATAAGGCAATTGTAAAAGATAATGGTGATTGGGATGAATCTTATAAAATTTTACCCCCACTTATGTAATTCCTACCTCTTAAAAATTAGATTATTTAACATTTAAAAACTATTCAATATGTTTCCCCCAATCATCAATTTGATGAATCAAAAGTGAAGTACAATAGGATTTCTTGGTCATTCAGGCGATTTATCAATTCATTCCCTATTATAAACATTTCATTCTAGTTGATGGAAATTTCAAATATGGAAATTATATAGGTGTTATACTCATCGCTTCCACAGAGGATGGTAATCGTTATACTCTATAAATTTCATTCTCTATTGTTGAAAATAAGAATTTTGAATCCTAGAGCTGGTTTATGGAATGTGTATGCATTCATGTCATACCAAACCAGGGAGTGTGTCTATTATTTGAGCATTATCAATAAATCATAAAGGGTGTAAATAGTGATGGGGATTCATGGATAGAGATGAATGCTTATTATCGATATAACATTAGACATATTTGAATTAATGTGCCCAAGAATTTTAGATATGGGTCCATATAAAAGTTGATCCCTAAGTTGGTTATGTTTTTCTAATCATTTTTTTTTAAAATCAATATCCTTTTTAATACGTAAATATGTTATGGCTTCAACAAACAAGCCTCAACAAGAAAGGTTAGATCGTGGTATTGAATAAATTCTATGGGATAATTAAGACGTGTATGAAAATATGACCAATATTTCAAAATAAAAATTTTCTTTATCAAATGATGGTGGTAAGAGATATAGACATATGATAAGTAATATAGTGGCTTAAATAAATGGGGTCCTAAAAGGTGTGGGAAAACTCTCTATCATAGGGTTCGTGGAAGATACATTTTATCGAAGTGTGAAATACTTTGTTGAACATTCCAAAAGGCCTATCAGATGATGAAAAATGGAATGCATTTTAATTAGCATTTCCAAACAAACATTGATCAGATACTTTATGAGGCTTCATGATGGAGTGTTCTAAACTTTGATTGGGAAAAAGAGGATATTTCAGGTAATATAGTTCTATTACCAAACTAAATGTACCCGTTTTCACCTTCTTGTGGTCATGTTGGGTAACAGGTAATGTTATTGTGGAAACATTCTAGCATTGAGATATCCCTATGCACATGTTTTTTATAGCTTGTGGATTAGTAAAAATAACTTGGGAGCCCTATGCTGACCCAGTGTACCTCATGAGAACTTTGGTTAATAGTTATAGTGAATATTGGATTACTTTTGGTGACTTAAATTATATCCCATTGCCTACTGATCATCCGACTATTGTCCCATATATTTATTGGTTTCGTAAGATGATTTTCCTTTCATTTATGTTTTTTTAATTTAAGTCATTTTTTAAATTATTGGATTCATAATAGTAGGTTGAATACCTGAGGAAGAAAATATTATACTCAAATAAAAAAAGATTTGTATTGGACTAGACAATAAAGAGGGGGAATACAATTCATCACTTGTCACGCAGAAGGATATACTCATAAGAGATATCACAAAGTGGAAGGACATAGCTCAAATTTCTGTAATCCATTATAAAGTCTGTGTATTTTATCTTGAATGTGTATATTTTGGTACATATGTCAATGTTTCTGTAATGGATCATTTTATTTATGACTTTCTACATTTCTCACCTATTTCAATTTTGGTTTGTTTCATTTTTGGGTTCTACCAGAAAGAAATTTTTGATACTATAACTATTAAAAGAATAAACACACATCAAAATGAATATATTTTTCACCAACATGTACAATTTGGGTATCTAATCACAACTTAATTATATAAAATAATTAGAATAAAGTATAACTTATTGGATGTTAATAAAAAAATCCACAAACTAAACTAACAACACTGTCCACATATACTTTTCTAAATTATTTTTATGTCTGTAGTATTTCTTAATTTACTATTTTTATTTAATTCAATATAAAAAAATAACGATGTTATGATTTCTGAATATGGTTGGTCATTAATTTCTCAGAACCCAGACTAGTCTTGTTTCATGGTTGTTTTTAGAGGGATGTTAGGTTCTTGGTTTGAGTGGATGGAGATCTCATCATTTTCATCATACAACACCCCTACAACTATCATACCCAATATTAAACATGGTGGGTTCTATGGAATATCGATATGATAATTCACCTTTGTTGACCATTATCTAATTATTGTTCTTATAGAGAGATATGAGTCAATGTCACATATATTCCATTTTACAAAATTTGAGATGACTATTGTACTACATGACATGTCTGTTATGTTGGGTCTCCCCATCGACAATGCAACTATGACAGGATTAGTTATAGTAGATTTTTTCAAGCTTTTTCATAGATTAATATGAATAGTGGTCCATGATGATTACAGGTCTATCATCGATAGTAGATAACACATGTTGTGGTTAGACCATCACTTCACACATATGTTATATGATTCTGATTAGATCACCATGGTTTTATTTTCACATGAATATACTTTGTGGCTGATTTCGGGAAAATTTTTCATTGATCACTCCACTAAAATTGTTAAACTGATATATTAACCATTATTGGAGGATTTGGACCAGGAAAACCAGAATAGATCGGGGTCTACTTGTCTTGCATATACATATAGGGAGATATGCAGTGTATGTCGCATAAATATGATGCAGACAATTGGATTCATTATTCTTATATATACATTGTTAAGGGAGAACATCCCTCAGTAATCTCTACATTCTCATGTCCCATTGCCTATAGATATTGTATCTGAGTCTCCATGTGGATGATGATATATTATTACTTCCTTCTAATGTATAATATATTTATATAATAGTCTTATGAAACGTAAAACCAAAAATGCTATCTATATGTGATGTTTAGAACATCAATATTCAGATACATCCATAAATGAAGTCAATGCCTAAAGGCTTATATAGGACAACCTTTTCCAGATGATGTTATTGATTATTATTTATATTCATAAATATTTATTTTTTAATATACTTCCCTTTATGTATTAATTGATTTTTTATTTTATTATTTAGATTACAAGGAAGCCATATACTGATGATACCATCTAGAGTCTTCCATAGTTTTGTACAAAAAAGCTTGATACATGTTCTAGAATGGTTCCATTGATTCATTTTCATATTGTAAATTATCATCAAACAGACAAAGTTATGAGGTAGTTCATATTCCTTCTTCCCATTCCCAACCCACCAAGTCAGTTTCCTTCAATACATTCCATAAAAATTTTAGGGACGAGAGATTTTGAATGGGGGTAAATATCATGCCCCATATATTGATCTATGTGATAGATTATAAGAGTCCTAGTTATGGGGGGATTGGAAAGTATGATTTCATTTATTGGATTACTTGGATTATGCGTCTAGGTAATGTAGATCCCCAGTCAGATTTCTGACATGACATAGATGGGGCTTTCCTGAGTTGGTATTAAATCTTCCTTCCATAGTTGAAGATTTTTTTAATAAAATTACATAATAAAAGGATTTTTTTAAACATTATTCTCATAAAACTCATCTCCTTCATATCTCGGATTAATTAGAGAGAGGTGAATTTGACTAGACATATTTTTAAAGTTCTATAGAAGAGCTGATTCCATCCATAGACAAGATATATCATGTAATTTTTTGATCCACCACACAATTATGAGGCTAGAGGGCCTGATATAGATGCAACAGGGGTGAAAACCCTATTATGGATACTAATGTTCCTCAGGGGGAGGGTGTTCATCATGATTAGCTAGATAATCCTCAACCTTCTTAGTCACAGCCAGAGGTAGACATAGAAGTTCATGAGTCTAAGATAGATTCATTAATTTTCCAATATTTGAAGACATCCACAACACATAATCTATCTTTTTCATATGTTGGTGAGAGTTCCATCCATAATCCATTATAAATGGATTCAGGACAAGGTACAGGCAGTGAGAATGTACTTCCACCACCATTCACACAGGTGGATGTGGTGGTGGCTGCCGATGATGATATACATGAACAACATATGGTAGAGCGAAGATGTATATAGAAACAGTGTGGACGCATTCAATATATATCTATCTATAGGAAATAGGATAATCCATGCCACAAACACACACATATATATATAAGATTGATATTAGATTTATGATACATGTTATACGTCCCTTATTATTGTCATTTATAGAGTTATGTTCTTTTTTTCAATATGTCCCTTACTATTCTAAAATTATCTTCCAAAATGAATAATTACAATTTTATATTCCTATTAATACATATTATTGTCATCAATATATGTATAATAAATAATATTCTTAAATTAATTAGTAAATATAAATAATATTAATTATTTTGAATTTAATAACAATCTGGATGGAAAGATCTATGAACATGAAAAAATCTTGTAAAATATTTTTGATTTCGATGATTTGAAATTCGATGAATAATCTTATAACATAATGGAACATGAATCTTTATAAAAAAATACGTTTATTGAAGAATAATTTGAATGAATAATGGATATTTGTGAAAAGTTGGAGATTATGATTTAATATAATGAAAACCGAAATATGATATGAATGGAATTAGAAGTTCATTTTTCCAATTTTGAGAAGATACATATTCAAACATTATAAAAGAAGGATATAGTTTCAAATAGTACATAATCCTTAAGAGGGTTAATATTTCATTATCCATGAAGGATAATAAAGGAAAAATCTCCACAAAAATCTGTATGTAATGTAAAGAGGTCCATGATACAAGAATATAAACTAGAACAGATGTTCAGATGTTCGGTCATGAATACTAGAAGAATTAGTCCAACTTCATTATGAAAAAAACTCAACCTTACCATTAACATTAAAAATTAAAAATGATCAACCATATTTAATGAATCATTTTTTATTATACATATTCTTATGGTGTAACGAATTAATGGAAAATCAATTTCATAGGGGGAGAATATGATAAGTAGTAACTATTTTCATTCTGGATCATAAATATGAAGTAGTTATCATCCTTGAATGATTCATAAATTTATTTCCAAATACAAATTAGAAAGATAGTAATCATTGATGAATATTAATAATGTGTTACCATATCCAAGACAATATGTATAAAGAATATATTATCACGATTTCATCATATTTTTGGTATTTTAAAAAATAAGTATGGATGAAGATCATCCTCAGTGAAGATATATAATTTTTAAAATCAAGTTAGTCATTTGTAGAAGATGAATTATGTTTCATTATCCCTATTGATATATCCTGAAAGCCATTATTAAATAGATCCACCATTATAAAGATGACAATGGGTGTTTCCCTTAAAGTGGAGGTAAATAAAGCAATATAAAGTCACTACTAGATTCAATATATCAACTAGAATAAAATACAATTATTTTAGAATGTTCATTATGATCATGTTATTTAAAAAGGTATATTTTTATTAATCTCTCCACCTTTGTTACCAAAAAAATAAACTCAATAGAAAGAGGGAATAATTGAATTAATGAATGACAAAAGAAAAGTTAATGTATGGACACACTCAAAGGCTGCTTATCATTCTTATTGACTGTGAATATTTTTTATATATTTTCTAATGTGTGGGAATGAGTGTTAGGTTTATTTTCATAATAAAAGTTTCATGTCCCATTTAATATTTACACCCTAAAATAAAATTGAATTACCATTATAGATAAGTAGAAGTGTAATTATTTCATGTGGTATGAAGATCAATTGTTATAGGATAAAATTGTATCCCAAATCAAATCATATTTTTTAACACTGAGTACGGATCATGTATACTTAGAGTGATATAATAGAATCCACATTTCATATGTATGAACTAATACCCTTTCCCTAGAACATTTTTACTTCATGTTTATATACTAGATGGATGTGGAATGAATTTTGGTAATATAAAGTTGAGATATTAACATATTTAAATATTCTGTTGGAATCAAATTTTAATGTATAAATACGTTAAAAAAATTAATGAACAAACACTAGTGGTGATCGTGAAGGGCCCCATGAATCAAACTAGTTGATCAGAATGAGCATGAACACTATCATTAATACTAATGGTTATTTAATTAAAATTTATTAATAATTATTTATATATATTTATTTTGTATACATGTTGATGATTTTTTAATTAATATGTATTTATGTTTAATTAATATTTATAAATATTGATGATTTTTTAACTTAAAAATATCAAGGATGAGTGAACGTCATTCATGATTCCTAGAGAGGGTAGAAGCGTGAATGGGGTTCACACTTCTCAGGACCCATTATAAAAAATATAGAGAACCCTATCCCATTTCATCAAAAAAAAACATTAAAACCCATTAAAAATCTCCCAACCTGCTCATCGACTACTCAACATCCCCTCTGTCTCCACCAAACACACTCCTGAAAACATGTATCGACCACCAAGACCATCTAATGCCCCTTACTACATCTTCTTCAATCGAGTACATAGGCTAGTCAAACATTCTCTGTACGAATATGATTCTCCATCACTAATCAACCCTCTAACACCAACAAAATACATGGGCCTATTTCAAAATCCACATGGAATCTGACACTATAACACTCATTTTATTCCCCTTCCATCAGTTCCTTTTGTATTCATCTCCTCCTTCACTTGCTTGTAATGCGTAGCAACATACTGTTTCTGTTTTCCCCAGCTTCTCCTAGAAGCTAAATGTGTACCAATATATAAACACTATAGTACACAGGTAGAACCCCTCATTCGAAAACCCAATAATGATGAAGCATTTTCTTAACATCCCTTTTCCCCAGAGGTTCAAACACACCTATTCAGAATGCTATGCCTTCACCCGATGAGGAGAATAATCCACTATTTTCCCCCTCTAATTCTACCTTTGGTTAAGAACATATAAGGGAAATAATTTTATTATAAATATATACCAATATATCTATATATATATATAATATTTTCATATTTAAAGAACCAACATGTATATAAATATGATATTTTAAATTTATTCAAATATGATCATACATTTATTAAATATAAGTAACATTTTACTTCTTTAAATCTTGAAATTGTGTTTTCAAATTAATATATAAGGGGACCATTTTTTATATGAATATACATATATATTAATACACAAGTATTAGTAATATATTTAAGTTAATAAGATACACATATTCATAGAAGTATTATTTTCAAATTTTAATTAATTGTCTTCTATTTATAAAAGGAAGTATCCCTCTTACTATATTTTTGGTAAGTTCATATGATGTTATCATTCAAAACATTCATTTTTATCAATTATATAAGTCCATATTTGTAACATCCCATGTAAATCAATAATATTAGTTTTTCATATTTATTAATATTTGTGAATAAAATATTAATATTACTTTAAAGGGAACGCTATTCTCGATGGCGTACCTAATACGCAATAATGAGTTTCTTTGAAATCTTATGTTGCATTCTAATAATAAAATAATATTATTTTAAATGGTTGTTAATGCCTAGCCATTGTAATGGAGGGATTGAACAGAACTAACTACAAAATGATTATATATGTTTGTCAAATATTTTTACTTTTTTACAATAAATGTTAGAAGATTAAAATGTGAATGAATCCAATTTTATGCGCAAATATTCTAATATTCATTAAAAGGTTGATTAATCACCTTTTTATGGAGATCCATTTTTATATCCACTTTTTGAAAATTTTCTATGTTATATTGGACCAAATAAAATCCTTCTTTAGAATCGGGACATCAAAATTTACTTTGTGTATGTTTTTTTTTATTTTTTTGATAAAGTTCATTTTTAATGAATGAGGGAAAAATGTTGTATTTTAATTGAAAACCCCTTTTTAATATAATTTATCTATATTTTTAGATCATATTTTGAATTGGTTTTAATGTTTAGTGAGAATATATTTTTACCATTTAATCCAATGGTGTTCATTGGAATTAATTTCACTTTGATATTGGACTTAAACTAGTGTGAATCATTTGATATATTTTGTCTCTTAAAAACACGATATTTGTTTTGACAACATGAATTAATTATTAAATTGATTAATTAAACATATATGTTTTGAATTTTGTAAAATAGTCATAATTTTTGAATTTGGAATATCAAATATAGCTTAGGGTGAATTTTAGGTATTTTTCTGAAAAACTTCAATTTTTGATGAATAGTGAAACCACTAAGTGGTACTTAAAAAAACTAATTTTTCATTTAAATGAAACTTTACCACCTATGTAATTTGAATTTCCGAAATCTGACATACATTTTTGTCATTAGGATGTAAAATGTGGTTCAATGGGATGAAAATAATTTTTGGTGAATAGTAACTTTTAAGTTTTATTAATCACGATTAAAGGTAATTAGTGTAATTTAAGGTACAGATAATGTTATAATAATATAAAATGACCTTGACACGTCTCCTACCCTTATAGGATGAGTCATGTCTGACAAAAACAATCAATAGGTCAACTTGGGTACCTCATGGATCCACTTTTTTAAGAAAATAACATTAATAACTTTTTATTTAAAGTTAAAATAAAAATGTCACAAACATGTATTTTTTTACTAAAATAATATTTACATGGGGTTATACAAGTCATAATTTTGACTATAAATATTCACTTGAAATATAATAAGATTTTCTACATCATAGTATTTTTTTTATAAATTTTAACATTAAATAAATTAAATTATTTATGACACCATGATGATGCAGTGATTACCTCATTATTTAACGATTTAAATAAAATGAAAAGATAATGTAAAATCTAAGACCTGAACTTGTCAAAAACCAATTGGATGGTTGGATTTATATCCCTTATAAACTTATACTCGTAATATATAATTTTGGGACCTTTGATATTCAAAAATAATTTTATAATATAGTAACTTTTCAAGTCTTTCCAAGAGTTCCCCTCCTCCCCCTTATAAAAGGCCCCGACCTCTACCCCCATCCCCAAACTTCTCAAGCCATTGGCTCAGACAATATCTGAAAATTGTTTCTCTACACATCCCTCTACTCATACTAGAAGCCTTAACTTTGGCATAAAGCTATTAAGAAACCCTTTTTCGTCAAACCAATGGGAGTTCCCCGATTTAAAGGTAATGACTTCTCTTATGTTCATTTGTTTTATTTTGCTACTCCAACCCCCTAAACTATTTTTTCCTTTATTTTGTAACAACACCAGTATCTAAAATATACTAGGACGTTTTTATGAGAAATATTCGAGCTACACTTACACACACCTCTGTCTAATGGTTAATGAATATACTGTTTCTGTGGATGGCGAATTATTGCCTCACGAAATGAAGATTGTTCAATATTCTCTTAACACCTTTCATGGTGGCCATTATGACATAACTATATTTTATATATGAAATATATGGTATTTATGTTTTCTATATTCTTCTTTTTTTGTATATTTAAAACAAACCATTATGCTTTGCATGTTGTGCAAATGCGATAATTTCATACGAGGAAGTGTGGACTACCGCCCCCTCAAGTGATGTGACTCGTTCATGCAATACATGGAATGTATAAAGAATGAAATTAATGAACCTATGTGACCTATATAACATATATATATTATACTTTAATTATAATATATATATATATTTCAATTATTTTTAATTCTATTAATATGACAAAAAAATGAAAGTAGCGTTCATGCGTACGTACGGCCTAACGTCTCCATGAACGGTGTATTTCATTTATTTTTATCCCAAAATGTTATGGAATAGTATAAAATGAATATGTACTGGATATATATGATATTTAAATCTTTAATACTATTCTGGAGATTATTTACTTATTTCTACATGGACAATCATTTTCATACAAGTTCATTTTTGACTCATGTACCAAACATCGACAAAAAAACTGATATGAACTCACATAATTAACAGATTATTATAACATTATAATATGTTATATGAACTGAATAATAATATTTAAAGGAGTTCCTTAAGAAATTATAAATTTACCAAAGTTAATTATTTAGGAATATAATGAAACGAACAAGACAAGTCGAACTTGAGGTAAGGGATCCAACCACTCTCTTTCTTTTTAAGTACTCCCTTTTTAGTCATTTATTTTAATCTCATATTTATTATGTTTGGGGTTGTTATTTTATATTCATAATTCTATAAATTTTATGTTCATGTTATTATAGACCCTATTTGATCTCATAAAACCATTTTTGGATGTTTTAAGTGGCGCTGTTAGGCTGATGAGTTTTCGTAAGGGGTTTTTTATCTCACTTTTATTCCTGGGAGATTTATGCTACATTTTCCACCATTTCCTTTGAGTGGTATATGTACTTCCCATTATTATAATATTTTTGTAATATACATTATTTTATGAGTATTTACATCAATTTCATATTTTCCTTCTTTCATGCGGTGTACGTTTCGAACGATACCCAAGTCGGTAAGGGAACCTTTCACCCTCCTCTTATTAAAAGACTTATTTTGTTAAGTCATTTAATTTAAATATTATTATGTTGGGATATGTTATTATATATCCTTATTGATGTAAAATTTATATCCAAATGATGAGATACCCTTTTTGTCTCATCAACTCATTTTCTGAATTTTAAAGTGACACCGTTAGGCTGTCGAATTTTTACAAGGGAACTTCTTAACCCAATTTTGATTTCTTTGGGTTCAACTTGTAGTTATTGAATATGTCATCCTATGAATTTGTGTGAATGAACTATGATTGTTTTACAATTAATATCCACTTATATTCAGTGTGTTTATATTTTTCACACATAATTATGAGATTGATTTATCCTTAATTTAAGGATTCCTTCTTTATAAGGGATTTCATCTGATTTTACATTTCTATTGAGACTTCATTGTTGTTATGCACCAATTCACTCTTATATGGTGTATATACTGTCCTTTGGAATATTATATAATTAATCAATTTATTCTAACAATATTATAAAGTTATGATTAAATGTTATTCCTCAATTATTTGTATTCAAGTGTCTCTCATTTTGTTAAAAAACTCATTAACTAAAATATCATTTTAAATGATTTAATAATTTATTATTATAAATATTTCTCTTTAATATACATGTTTTCAAAATGGTTTAAAGGATTTATTTATATGGATATTAGTGGTTTAAAATGTTGAATGCATCAAAGTGGTATTTGACACATTGATTCAAAAATCTCTTTATTAAATTTTTTAAATGGTTTTGAAAATGGATTTGTTATGTCAATATATTTAAGCGATATATTGTGATTGAAATATGGAAATGATTTCTTTAGATTATATTTGTTTTATGTATTATGATTTTTTAATGGTACTTGGACATCAGACGGGTGGTTAAGTGATAAACCATATGACGCGTGGTGTTGTGAATACCCAGACGGGTGGTTACGTTATAACCTCCAAGGCATTGGATATGGAAGTCGGCCATATGGCTATTCCATATAGATCAATGTGTGGAAGTCGACCGTATGGTTATTCCATTAATGTATGTTTATGTTCCAAGTTACCTTTTTTATGTTAGGTGTTCTTTATATGGGTTTATGATAATATTTTGGTTACAAAAGATAAGTGGTGATCTTTTATTCAATGAAGAGTATTTAATACTTTGTAAAGGTGAAAATTATTACTTTGATAAAGTATTCATGATTTACTTGTTTTTTTGAAAAACTAAAAAATTTCCTTCTTTGTGTTTCCCTTATTTGGATTTTTATTCTCATCCCATGTTTTTGAAATGTTTTCCATAGGACTTAAAGATTAATAGGGCCAAGGATGGGATCAAGGAAAGGCATGCTATCTAAAACATGGAACTAGACATGTTTCTTTTTAAGAGTTTTTATTTTATGGAAACTTAGTAGAAGTTTCTACTCGGTAATCTTTTGAGATGTAATAGTTATGTCCTAAATATATAAAACTCTAAACCTGAAAAGATCCCCAATGTGAATTATTCATTTAACTAATGATTATGTAATGTTATAAGGACGGGTCCTTATAATATTTATATATATTGTTAGTAATTTCATGTTTTCAAACACACACAGACACACACAGATATATATATATTATATGTATGATTTTCAATTTCTTCAAGTCTGCATTTTTGGATTTATATATATGGTTTATATAAATTAATAAATATATATGTCATTCCATTTTAATCAACCAAATATATGGAAGTAATTATGAGAATATAACTCATGTGATATAAGTATTTTTCCCTCTTTTTTAAATAAATTTTGGTGTGCATGTGATACTTTATTATCATATTCTCCCATGTATATATATACATATAGGTATATATATATATGTCTATATAAATGTATGACAGTTCTAAAATTCATGTAGCTATAAGTATTACATATTATTCAAAATTTCAAACTACAAATGAATGTTATTTAAATTTATGTAGTGGGATTATTTTATTATATATATATATATTAAAATATATATATATATGTATATATGTGTCTGTTTCTATCATTGAATGATTCGAAATGAATTTTTAATTCATTTCAAAATATGAAATCATCCCTCTTCAATTTTTAAATTATGTAATGGAGAATTTCTAATTTTGAAAATATTACATTATAATTCTTATGTGTGTTATATAGATTTTCTTTTAAAGTTTCTTGTTAACGGTATGATTAGTTTTACTTAAAAATTTTCATGAATGTAAAATTAGTTACATTCATATATTAATAGGGGAATTATATTGTATAATTAGTCATTTTATAGTTAATAAAATATATTATACTTTCACAAGTAGTTGTACTTTTTTGTGTGATACACAATTTTTTATTATTTATGATTATTGATGTATATATCATTTTATGTAATTAACAATTCACTATGGATATTATTTTGTGTTAAAGGATTTTTAATGTATGTCATTATTTTATGTATATAACCAATTATTAAAATGAGTCTTTAATATGTTCATTTAATCATGACTTTTTAAAGATAGAGTTTAATATTTTAATGAAATGTAATTTTATTGGATATTTGAAATACATAAATGTTGAATTTTTTATTAATAGACCATGGAAAATAAAAATAAAATGATATTATGTAATACTAAATATAAAAAGTGATTTCCTAATATGTTAATATTTATATATTTTTAAATTTTAAGCTATATTTAATTCATTTTTATGGTTTTAAATCCAAAGTCCTAGTGGAAAATTTATATATGTAAAGAAAGTTAGAAAAGATTTATAAAAAATTGGCACTTGGACATTATTTACAAGAATGAGATGAGGATTGAATTCATTCCAATGATGTTGGTATACCCAAAATAGCCTTCAATGTTTATGTGAACCATGTATTTTGTTTTACAAAGCAATATTAGTATTTTCTAAAATACCATTTTTTATTCTAAAGTATTTTCATTGCGTAATATTTTTTCAAAATAAATATAATTTTTTCAAAATCGAAACCATTTTCATAGGATTTAGTTAATTTAAAAAAGAATTAGTATTTTAAAAAGATTATATTTATATGGTTTCAAAGGTGTATTTGTTTTAAAATGAATTTTCAAAATCCGGATTTAAAAATTTTTCCAAAAGATATTTCAAAAAGCAATTATATATTAAAAAGTGTTTTGAAAATTAAGTTTTTAAAATTACATGTATTTTAAAAGGATTTGTAAAGTGTTTTTTAGAATCTATTTTTAAAATTATTTATGAAAGCTATTTTCAATGTTTTTTTTGAAAAATTATTTTCAAAAGTATTTTTGAAAAGGTATAAGTATTTTCAATAATGTTTTTTTAATGGCATTTCCAAAACCCTTTAGTAAGAAATTTTGCTCACTGAATATATTTATAATATTTTTTCTGTTCATATGAAGATTTCATGGGCTTTAGCTAGATTAGAAGCTAGAGTGAGAAAAGTTTCATTGTTATCATTTTATTTACAATTTTAACATTGATAATATGTAAAAGGGGTCATTTTACTCAAATGTCTAATCCATAAAAGATCCTCAGATGTAAATTTCTCTATAATTCTATGAAACATTAAAAAAAATATATGGAATTTTTTTGTACATAATCTGGATGCCTAGGTAGTGGTCTCTATATCATTCACCCCTAAAAATAATATCATTTATATCTGCATCATCACTTAAGAACCATCTATCATAATCCGTGATCAAAAATTTTATTAACTACCTTCAATATTCTTTCCCTAGAGTTGAGTGTTTTTTGGTATTTAATATTACCACGTCCCCATGACCCATACAGAAATGAAAATGGTTTAGTTCTTCTTGGTAAATAATTCATACATTTCACAACATTAAATAAATGAATTATTTTATAGGACACGTAGTTTATATTGATTATTACAATATTCCCCTCATCATATACCATGCTTCCAAATTCCAAAATAATCTATCATGAAAAAATATGATTCTTTTTAGGTTTATATAAATCATTAAAATCATTAAAACATGAGAAATTAAATTTTTATTTATTTACAAAACCATTGGAGAATCATAAAAACAAAAAAATTCCTATGTATACAATCTTTAAAAGAAACAAATAATTGATAAAAATAGATATCCATTTAATATAAACTTCCTAAAAAATTTCTCACTCCATTCCCATCCATCATTTTTATTTATCACTGTATTATTAAAAGAAATTTAAGAACACATATAAATTTGAGGAAATCAGTTTATTTTAAAAATTATTAACCATTTTAGATTCAACTTTTAATGGATTGGGTTATAATTCTTTGAATGGACTGGAATAAGATAGCTCTCTAAATCATGGATGACCCGAATCATTATCTCTTCCTCTCTTGGAAGACCTTTTTAAATGATTATAAACATTTAGTAAGCATTTTGTAAAAAATACACCCAATAGATCCCACATTATACAGAAACCTATGTTCAATCACAATTTAAAAACCACAAAATATGATTCTTTTATCTCCATCAATGTAATAATATATGTTAGTATTTTCAAATGTCACAAATAACATATATCACAAGGAATGTAATCATAGAATTCTAAAACCATAACTAATCAACCAAATTTATCATTTGGGATTAATAACATTTCATAAATAATAATATAATTCTAGGACCATTCTTGTTTTATATCAATACATACTCATGTAAACCCAAATACCTTAGTTAACCCATTAGAAGTAGCTTAAACAAATACAGAATAAAACATAAAATCTAAATGAGGGATAAAATACTGGAACACGAGTGATGGATATGAAGTCATATCCTAAAATGTTGTGGATTTTTATTTTAAAAATTAAAATATAACCCAAATAAATATCAGAAATCATTTATCAGATTTTACTATTTAGTTTATTTAATATAATGGTAGAAATACATTTTATCCCTAATATAAAAATACAAAAAAGATTTCATAGTAATAATAAATTTTTTATATTAGAGAAAAAAACTGAAATGTTAAATGATCAGAATTAGAAAAAATACCAACGATAATGAAAATTAGTAATAATAATTAAATACATGTAAATAACATAATTTAATTACACAACCCCAAATATGCATTAAAAACACTAATTACAATATTATCTGATTAAAATGAATTATTACTATTTATATTTAAACATAATTATATAAACATAAAAATTTTATATGTTCCACTTTATGGAATATATATAGAAAAATATAAAAACATGGATCCTAGTTGAGCCCTATGAAATAAGTCAAGTTTTACCGTGTCATCTCGAGAAGCATAAACAAAAAATCTCAAACATACCTATGATTTATAATGCAAACATCCATAGTAACTTTAGATTCAACCATTAAAAGAATGATCATGTCTTTTATGGATTAAATCTAATTTCACAAACCATCATGTCTTCCATCTATAAAATACCATGAAACAAACACTATCATGATGACACTTATAATAACTTATCTCATATCATTTGATCACTCGGTTTGTATTTATAATAACACTACCACATTCCCCAATCACTAATAGATGGATACTTGACCATTTGTTATATGTTTATCATTATGGACAGATTTACCCTATATTAATATAATTCTCCACCAATACCATAATCTATAATAAACAACTATGAATATTACTTATATGATACATTTAACAATTTAAAATTATTAACCTATATACTAGGGAGTTATACTTCCGCCTATATAACACTAAAAATATATTATCTATATACATGATGTGAATAAAAAATAGTTTAATAATTAAATTATAAAATTTTATAATTAATTGACTAAAATTAAATTATAAAAAATAGTTATAATCTAGAGACTCTTGAAAATGTTTACAATCATCTCTCCACATCAAAATAGAGTCCTACTATAAGGACCCGACCTTAAACATTACATAATATTTAATTAAATTAATAATTCACATTGAGGATCATTTCAAGTTTAGAGTTTTATAGAATTAGGCCATAACTATTACATAACAACTTGAATATTACAAGAAGACTCTACTACTCAGTATCCATTTATTTGATAAAATAAAAACTCTTAAAATGAAACATGTCTAGTTCCATAATTTTAGACAGCATGAATTTTCCATGATCCCATCCTTGACCCTATTCCACATTATATCCTATGAAAAATATTTCAAAAAAATGTGGGATGTGCATAAGAATCTCAATAAGGGATACACAAAGAAGAAAAACTATTATTTTTTCAAAACAACAGGTAAACAATTAATATGTTATAATATGTAAAACTTTTCACATTTATGAAGTAGTAAATACTCTTCACTAAATAAAAGATCATTACTTACACTTTTTTGACCAAAAGATTACCACAAAACACATATAAAGAACACATAACATAGAAATGTTACTTTGGACATTAACATAATTAAATGGAATAAACATACAGTCGACTTCCACACATATCACTAAATGGAATATCCATACGGCTGACTTCTATACCCAATGCATTAGGTGTTATAACGTAACCACCCGTCATGGTATTCACGGCTCCACCTCTCATATGGTTGTTCACGTAACCACCCGTCAAATGTCAAAGTACCATCATAAAACATAAAATATTTCAAATATAGACATTTCACTAATAACATTTCATTGGATATCACAAGAAGTAATTTCAAGATATTGAAATAATCAATCCATTTTCAAAAATCATTTAAAAAAGATTTTTGAATCAAAGTGTCCCATACCACATTGAATAATTTAATGGAATTATAATTTTAATGCATTAATTTCAAAATAAGAATATAAACATAAGTATTTTTAAAACATGTAAATTAAAAATAATGATTTAGAATAATAAATCATTAAAACATTTAAAAATGATATTTTTGTTAAAGTGTTTTTAACAAAAATAGAGACTCTTGAATACAAATAATTGAAGAATAACATTTAATCAGAACATTATAATATCATGAGAATAAAGGGATTCATGATATAATATGTCAAAGATAGTATATACACTATATAAGAGTGAATTGGTGCATAACAATAACTAAGCCTCAATGGAAATGTAAATTGAGATGAAATCCATTATAAAGATGTTATCCTTAAATTGAGGATAAATAAATCTAATAATTATGTGTGAAAAATATAAATACAGACAATATAAGTGGATATTATGTGTAAAAAAATCATAGGTCATTCACACATATTCATTGGATGCCATATTCAATAACTACACGTTCAACCCAAATAAAACGAAATTGGGCTAAGAAATTCCCTCGTAAAAATTTAACAGCCTAACGGCGTCACTTTAAAAATAAGAAAATGAGTTGATGAGAAAAAAGGGTATCTCATCACATGAAAATAAATTTTACATCAATAAGGATATAGAATAACATATCCTAACATAATAAGATGTAAATTAAAAGACATAACAAAAAGTAGTCTTTTAAAAAGAGTAGGGGTGAAACGTTCCCTTACCGATTTGGTAACTCACAAAACATATGTCACATGAAAGAAAGATCATACAATGAAGATGTAAATAAAAAAATTAAAGTATCTCACTCAATGAATACAATAATATGCAGTAAATAAACCACAATAAATGAAGTAGTGGAAAATATAGCATGAATCTCATGGGGATAAAAATTGAGATGAAAACCCCTTACCACGCTGTAATCAATCGAGTCGTATGACCCAAAGTTAATAAAAACAAAATGAATCACATAATTTCAAGAATATAATGATAATAATGATAATATATATCCAAATTCAGTACAAAATATACCACATGCAATAAATAAGTGGCGAACAATGGAAATTTAATGGAATTAAAAGTGAGATAAGAAATCCTTTAAAAAAATTCAGACGCCTAACGACGCCACATAAAAATTATTAAAATGAATTGATGAGAGTAAGAGGGGGTCTCTAATAATATGAAAATAAAAATTAAACTATGGTGAATATAATAGAACATCCTCAAACATAAGAACATGGAGCATAAAAGAAATGATATAAAAGAGAGTACTTGAAAAGAAAGAGAGAGGTCGGATCCATTACCCCGTGTCCGACTTGACTCGATCAATCATTAATCTCCTGAATAATAAACTAAAGTTAATTTATAATTTCTTAAGAACCATTTTCATGTATATTATTCATTTTATATAACCTATTACTGTGTTATAAACATTATGTAATCATTTAAGTTAATAACGTTCATTTTGTTGATATTTGGTACTTGAATAAAAAATAAACACATTATATTTTCAAGTTGTTCATATGGTCAATAGATAATTATATCCTGAATGATATTAATGATTTAAATATAATATTTATATCATATATATTCAGTATATACATGTATTTATAATAGTACATAATATTTGGTGGTATGAAATGAAATGCACCTTTCATAGAGACAGTAAGCCGTACGTACGCATGAACGCTGCCTTCATTTATATTTCTTATTTTAAAGGAATTAAAACATAATGACACTTAGGTATATTATAATTACAGTATAATATCATATATAATATCATAAATTCTATCCTTTATACATCCCACATATGGCATTAATGAATCACATCACTTTGAGGGGGCGGTAGTCCGCACTTCCTCTAATGAGATTATCATATTTACCCACTATGGAAACCATAATGAATTGAAATAATTGAGAAGTACAGAAGCATAAGAAAATCATAAACGTAATATATATCATATATAAATACAGTTCCATTATATTGGCCTCCATGATAGGCCGTTGGAGATAATCGAACAATCATCATTTTGTGAGGCGTTAGTTTTCCATCCACAGAAACATTATATTCTTCATCCATTAGATGGAAGTGTGTGTAAGTGTAGCTCAAATAATTCTCATAAAAACATCCTAGTATATTGAGGATACTGGTGTTGTTACAAAATAATGGAAATAAAAAGTGTTTAGGGGTTGGAGAAGTAATATTAAAGAAAACAATTTGAGAGAAATCATTGCATTTAATTTGGGTAACTTTCTTTGGATTGAACCAAAAGGACTTCTCGAAGTGCCTTATGCATAAGTTAAGTCTTCTAGAAGGAGGAAAGGGATGTAGGGAGTGTAATTTTTCAAATATTTGACGAGCCAAATGGCTTTAGAGGTGTGGGGAATTGGTTAGAAATGGTCTCCTTTTATAAGGGAGAGGAGGGGCTCATTAGGAAAGTGTGAAAACATTATTTATAATATAATTATATTCGGTTTAAAATGGTCCAAAAATAATTAATGTCGAAGATAAGATGAGTTTTATTTGAAATAAAATAATCCAACCAGAATAGGACATATTTTGGATGATAATTTAATCATTATAACCTTATTTATCTTAATCATTTATTAATGAGGTAAATACTTCATCATTATTATGTCATAAATAATTTAATTTATCTTATGTCTAAAAATTATTAAAAAAAATACCATGATGTAGTAAATCATTTTATCTTTCCAGTGAATTTTTCTAGTCGAAAATAGGACTTATATATCTATATTTAAAAATTAATTACTAAAAGGGTTTTGTTAATGTCAATTTTGTCTTCACATTAAATTAATTAATCTAAATTGTCATTTTCACTCCCAAGAGGATAAATGAGGTCCCAAAATAGACCCCCAGATGTCCATGATCGTTAATAACTCAAATAATAAGGTTTGTACAAGTGTTATGGTAATTCTGAATTATTATGATATTCTTTTTACATTAAATTAACCTATTTACCTTTAACCGCGGTAAAATAACAGTCAAAAGTTACTATTCACCAAAAATTATTTTCATCTTATTGAACCACATTTTACTTCATGATAAAAACCATGTATGTTTTATTTTCTAAATTCAATTCACAGAAGTGGTAAAATCTCATTTAAATGAAAAAGACTGTTTTTAACTAGCACTATGTGGTTTCACTATTCATCAAAAATTGATGTTCTTCAGAAAAATACAAAAAATTCAACCTAATCTATATTTGATATTCCAAATTCAAAATTTATGTCTATTTTTTGAAATTAAAAACATTGAAGTGGAATTAATTAATTTTAAAATTAATTCCCACTATCAAAACAAATAGCGTGTTTTTAAGAAAAAATAACTATCAAAAGATTGATACTTGTTTATGTCCAATTTCATTGTAAAAATAATTACAATCACCACCATTGGATTAAATGGTAAAAACATATTTTAATTTCACTTTAGAAACAATTAAAATGATAATATAAAAATATAAATAAATTAGATTAAAAGGCACATTTGATTTAAAATACAATATTTTTCACTTTTTATTAAAAAAATGAACATTATCGGAAAAATTCGAAAAAATTTACAAAAAGTAAATTTTGATGTCCCCATTAGAACGAAAGATTTTATTTGGTAATATAGAATGTATTAATGTGACCAAATATATATTTAACAAGAGTTCACCATTAAAAGGCGATAAATCGGCCTTTAAATGTAAATTATGGTTAAAATTAGATTCATTCATATTTCAAGCCTCTAACATTTTATTGGATAAATGTAAATACATTTAACAATCATGTATATCATATTGTAGTTATTTTTTTTATTCCCTCCAATACAATGGCTAGGAGTTAACTACCATTTAAAATAATAATATTATATTATTAGTGTGCAATGTAAGATTTCAAAGAATCTCGTTGTTGCGTATCAGGTATGCTATCGAACATAGATACCTCTTTAAAGTAAAATTAATATTTAATTCAAAAATATTAATAAATATGAGAATATCATATTCTTCATTAATCTGGGATGTTACACTAACCATATTAAAAAAATCATATGAATTCAAATAACATCCAAATAGTTATCCCTTCCAACTATCTTCTACCCAAATATAAGTATGTGAAAATATATATGCCCTGAGATGCATATATAGCCTATGAGTACATAAATTAGTAGTCTCCATCAATGTGAACCATTATATAAACTATTATATATATATATATATGTGTGTGTGTGTGTGTGTGTGTTTGTTGATACTTAGAAATAAAATGGGATGCGATAGAAATGAAAAATATGTAAACACTAGAAAACAATACACTACTCAGTATGGAAAATAAATACAAAACCTTGGGGTTGGTTTCCATGTTCTTAAAAAATCTTTGTAAAAAACATTAAACCTACTTTGAGTAGTGCTCGGAAGCCCCATCAATTGTATATGACTATTAATGGAAACATATCCGCAAAGGGAACCTACCAACAAATGGAATGTTATATAATAAAATCATCTTTTATAGGCCTCAAATATATATTTTTCATAATATATACTTCATTGAGATTTATCTCTCATCATATGGAGGAATATTATCATATATTCATCCTCTCATAAGAGGCGTCTTTTCCCATAATATGGAACACATGTATATACCTATCCAGATCCATATATGTTTATATGTATCTACATGTCTATAAAAGAGATCTCCACAATCGAGGAGAAATAAAATTATATATATATATATATATATATCAAGCATATAGGAACCCATGTATCTCAATGTGTAGCTAGTGTACACATATAATCCCTCTACCATTATCATTAGGAATTAATCTATCAAAAACATCCTGGTTAACACCTATATTAGTTGTTTATAATTTGTGAATAAAAAAATATAATAATAATTTTAAAAAATTCCAATATAACTAATAGTAATTTTACCCTAGAGACTATGATACCTGCATAATTATTGTATAAAAAAATACATGCTACCATCCTCATTTCAATATATAAACAACACATGTGTATCAAAAATGAATAATACAGTAGTACATGGTAGGAAATTATAAACAAAACACTAAAAAATAATATTTATCATAAAAAATATATGAAAATTAGGAATATTTAACTATATATCAAATTCATAATCACAATAAATTTAATTTCTTTTAATGTGATGCATTTTTTCATAATTGAATATAAACAAAAAATTTCTATTTTATGTATAATTACATCTTATACAACAATTAATCATGAACAGTCTAATCCAATATTTATATCCATATATAGAATACTTATAATTTTTAGGGGATCTATTATTTAAATATCTTATACATGTTTATTCTATATATATTTTGAATTTTTCTGTTAAAAAATTCTCCAAAAGAATGAAATTACACTATGACCGAAAAGGACATTGAGTGTTTAATTTTTAATAACATTTCCTAAACTGGTCCAATATATAAAATTCATTTTCTAAAGTATTAATGGGTTATTGGGATTCAGTTCCCTTAGCTAGATGAATGGTTGGATGCAACAATTAGTGGCCAAATGTAAGCCCATAATTAAAAGAAATGTTTTGTAATTTAAATTAGGCCTACTGTCTATAAATGGAACATTACATGGGATAAGAAACAATAATTGGGATAATCAATGATGGAATGGTAATTTTACTGCAATTATTATAATTTTAAAAAAATTAAATTCATTATTTTGTGGATAATAAATTAATATTGGAAAATAAATAAGATAGAAAATATATCGTGAATAACTAAATTATACCTATAGACATTTGAATTTCCTTGAACCAAACATGAATAATGTTTCCTAAAAAGAACTATATGCCTCATTTTAATGTTTTAAACATCTACGGGTAAGGTAGAGATGATATTTAGATATTACTTTGGCGATTTTACACTTATTCCCCCATTTTATTGAGTTATAAAACCCTTATAATCATGAGGGGAGAATACATTATATAATTCGAAGTATATAGTTTTTATATACTTAGTGATACTATTAAATATATATTTTTATTCTATTCTAATTTTTTCATAATTTTTTATATGTTTATTTATTATATAATCTAATAAGAATAAAATAAATATTAATCCCCATAATCTAATCCATTATCTATACCATGTGAGAATTTGAGTTAGCTAGTTTCTTCAATTTCCATTTCATTATAATGACTCTTTTAGAAGTATTCATTAGTTTTTTAAATAAAGGTGCCAACACTCATGGGAATTATTGTTTCAATATTGAGTTAGTTTTAATTATAGAATCAAATTTGGATAACACATCGAGTTCCTATTATGATAATGTGATAAGAATGAGTTTTAAATTTAGACAAAAATCTATTGACTACCGTTGATAATTAGCATATTACATTCTATTACTAACTCATCCTAAAGAGGTATCCAAATAATAACTAAAAAATAATTCGATTTATTAGTTAAAAATCATAGATTAAAATATTCATTTATTTCCCTTGATGTGATGATATATGGGAATCAAGTAAATTACATAGGGTTACCAAATATTCATTAAATCTTAAAATTATAACAATCTAATTTCTTGATTCATCATTTTAATTTGTAAAAGAACCATCAATTCTATAAAAACACCCTCTATTTTCAATAATTAAAATATTTCGTTAATTATTTAGATTTAATGATGCATCAAGATACGATTTTGGGTTCATGTTTTACAACAAAAATACTATTAAAAAAATCCACTAATTTTACACATTCAACAGTGTCATAATGTTTTAATTTCATTTTGGGGCATTATGATCATCCTTTTCATTTGATTTTTTCTATCAATCATTCATTTTTTTGAATTAATGATTTCTAATTTTCTTTTTTATTTAATCATTTTATTATATTTTAATTTATTTTTTTCATTCATAGATCATTCTCATTTAAAAATATCTTTCACTTAAGCTATATAACGTATTGTTCATAATCATCAATATTTATGACAACATAATGAGAAAAAAGTATTTTCACTTTCTCATTCCCTTCATAAATCTATCATCGAAATATATGATCCTTGAAATCTAATTTTAACCTAAAAAAACAAATTCACATCGATGATTTTGAATCTATGAATTAAATAACATCTCACAATGAGGAATATGTTACTTATGAACATAAATAGGTGTAAAATTGAATAAAAGTATATCTAAATCAACACCATGAGATAATGGTAAAGAAATAACCAAACCATAATATAATTTAAGAAACATGATGTGGATTACTAACATTCTTATATCCAATACCCTGAGGACGTATCCAACATTAAGTTGAGATCAGACCTCACTCACAAAAACCAAAAATTTATATGGTATTATAACCCTGGAACCTCAAAAATACCTCATGGAGTTTCAAATAGTGTGATTTATCATGACACAAAAGGAGTGTTAGTGGTAGGTGTAAAATTCAATGGATTACATTTCTCTCTTAAAGGTGTATCCCAAGTTTGGTTTTACTATTTTAAATAAAAAATTAGTGGTTGAATTGAACATAAAAACTCAATTTTAGGATTTTCCATTCGCACTAAATTAAATCCATTAGAGAATAAATTTGTAACAATATGAAATAATAATGAGATACCCTTCATTGAGAATTGGAGATGTTAAAAAATGTTTTCTCATGTTTCCCCACAATTAAATTAATTACCAAATATTAATACCATAATTCTATGAGGGACTCATCTATATGGATATTAGAAATATAAATACCACTATTAGTATTTTTTTTTTCTTAAAACTATGGAATATAATCCATCCCACTCAAGAATGACATGATGAAAACATTCTTCACTTGAATAATAGGCCCAAATAATCTTGATAGAATGCCTATATTATTAATATAGTTATAAAAATAATTGGATAATTCCAAATCTCAAACAACATCATATAAATATAATATTTATAATACTAAAGTAAATTTTATAACCATTGAATTAGAATTTAAATTTCAACTAAGATTTATTAATGCATATTTCCAAAGAGTTTATTTATAAAGCACAATTTTTTTGCAGGAAACCATCAAAAAATTTTTTGATCATAATAGTGAAGAACAATCATGACTTCCACATGGTTGAAAGTCAATTAATCTAAAAACATTAGTATCACCTTGGACATAGTTCACATAATACTTCTCCAATGTGGAACAACTACCCACTTCCTCTCAAATCTGATACTTGTTTTGAGGTCATGTTAAAGCCAATGGAATGAAAAAACATTGGTTCTAAATAAATACCTAATAAGTAATCCATTACTCAAGGATTAAAGTGGGATAATTAAAAAATTAATATTATGTAAATCAAGATTAATGATTTTAAAAAATACCATACTAAGAAATTATCAAACACAAATACAAAGGAAATGTCAGATCCATTGAAATTCATAGTAGTAAGGATCTATCCAACCTAAAAATATTAGACTTTAGTTAATTAGAATTCTTAACATATCTTCATTTGAATTAATATAATATTTTTATGAAGTTAAAAAATAAAAAAAATATATTGTTGAGGAGTCCCCAAATCATTTCATTAACTTATATTTCCCCACATACATTATCGATATAAGAAATAATTTCATAATCAAATTGACAAAATATTATAAATAATTTTAAAAAGGGACATATTAGCATTCCACTATTGGATATAGTAAAAAAATAATCTCTATATTATTTTTATAAAATAAATTTACACTCATACCCAGTGACTAAATCCTTAAACCCATAACCAATGACTAAAAAAGAATTATAGATTCTACATTTTATGGAATGTTCAATCCTTGATATAACCGATGATTCAAAACATATTCATGGATATAATAAAATTTATGATACATTTTATGATGAAGGATATTTCCATTTCAGATTAAATATTTTATTTAGATACATCACCTAATATTATATCTCACTTTTAATACACCTCATTATAGGTTGGTGATCTTTAACCAATGGGCGTTACCATGAAAATTTATAACTAAATAATATCACTCACAATTAGAGAGATCAGGGATATCCTTTTTTGTGTGAAGAACGTCATTATCCATGTTAAATTATATAACCTATAGATGGAAGAAAATTTAAACTATGGATTTTTACCTCTTTGATATGGGAGGAAATTTCTTGAAATGGGGATTTTCCAACATTTATAATGTAATGTTAAAATTGGAGATTAAGGTAAAAATATAAGATTTTAAATTTTTGATCAATGAAATGCTTATTTTAGTATCAATGAACTACCCCTATATATTTGATTAAATTTTTTACCTAATGATAAAACACTCACTACATTATTTTAATGACCCTTATTCTAATTTATTTTCACTTCTTGACATAATTTTTGTTTTTTTTCATTTTTATTATTTATGGAGTTTTGAAAAATGTAATGATTTTATTTTAGTTAATGAGTTTTTTAATATTATGGTACCCATGACCATCAATGGTTCTAAAAACTATTGAACAATTGATTCCCATTATATAATTAATAATAATGAGGATATATACTTTTTCATTGACCAAAATCTCCCCCAAATGATTCCCACAAAAATTACTATTATTAGGATAAATACATATTTTATCTTGTTTAATATATGACTATCTTGTGGTTACTGACCAATTTACTATAAAATTACTAATAACATATCTCTAGTGTAGGAATTAAAACTTCCTGAGAATTTGATAGAGTTAAAAATGGTGATATGATGGTCATTGATTGATATTCTTAGGATTTTCCAATATAGTTTCATGAATCATGAAATTTTTTATAACTAGTCAATGATTTTATGTAATATTAATAGTGGATAAATCAAACCCCCATTTATTTTAAAAAATCGATATTATCAAATTACTTGTTTTTCGGATTAAAACCCAACTATTTGAAATAACAGGGGACACCCCAGTGAAAATGATGACCAATAAAGATAGTTTAAATTCACAATCTTATGTAAGTAATTCATTGGATGTAACACATATACAAAATATTTTTGATGTTTGTATTAATTACTACCATCTAAAAAAGTTATATAGAAAGACCAATTTCTACAACCGTTCAATGAAATAATATTTGAATGATTTATTTTTAAGTCATATTATTATATACTTGGTGGATATATATATTTATATTATTTTCAAATATATATACCCCCTTCGGATTACTGAATTACAGCATTTACTTATCCATTGAAAATGTTTTTATATAGGAATATTTCATTTGGTTTGTGTAATGCTTCTCATAACTGGAAATATAGTATGGTGAATATTTTCATTGAGTATATAGATAATTCGATGGATGTTAAATAAATTATTCCAATATTTATATATCTCCGTTTAAAAGTTTTTATCACACCATGGTTATTTCCTCCACTATTTCATTAAAACTGATCTCATCTTAAATTAAATGAAATTTATTTTTATTCTAGGTTGGGGGATAATTATCTAGAATTTCATATATAGGGATGAAAAAAATGGACAAATCAACACTTAAAATAATTATCTCCATCCCATTTCACAATATTTTTAATGAGGTTTTGAATTTGTTGGACTAAACTAGTATTTACATTTTATTCATTAAATAAATAATAAATAGTGAACATTAGTTGTATCATTTGTTTTAAAAATATTATGTGTTTATTTTTTATGATTATATCAAATATTATTTTAATTCACTTAAAAATTGTTCCATCATCCAACCACTATGTTTGTATATCTCTTTCAAGGATATGTGGTAGGAATCTAACCAAGTGGATAGGTATTTGTTTACTAATTATTGAGAGGTATCACTATTGTATTTTAAATGTTTAAAAATTTATATATCCTACCATTTAAAAATAAACTAGCACCAAAAAGTATATTAATTGATTATGTTTCAATTTGAAAATCTTGGTTTCTATCTTCTTTGGTAAATTGTTATTGTGCGTTTTTATTAGGATTTTATGATCATTCATAAGCCTGAATGCAAGCCTCACCTCATATTACTAACACAACATCTATAAGAGGATAAACATGACATATAATATACTATGGAAGTGTAAAATATTGTAGTTAACCACACAAGATTGATATCTTCCATTATGGACCACCATGTTTACTAAAAACCCCTTATTAATTTGTTCTTCCAGGATTTGGAACATTGAAATATATTAGAGATTACACCATAGAATGAATATATTACTATTATTTTGTTTATTCTAGGGTCCTTAATAGTTTTTTATTACCCAATGTTTTATGAATAATATTTTTTCAGGATAATTTATTTGGGATGACCAATACATATGCTCTATTTTTAGTGACCAAGTTATTTTATGGTTCGTACCAATCCATGAATTAATATCGGTTTTAATTTATTTCTTATCATTGACATATGAGGGAAAAAATATATATAAATTTAATGATTAATAGGTTCTTGAATCTAGAATTTATTATCCTACATTGTATATTCAGGATAATGAATTTTTTAATCCATGTAAATGTTGTAAATTTAAAAGGAGAATATCATAAGGGTCTGAAATTCCCCAAAATCCCCTGTCATTTAATGCATCAAGAATTGAATTCCTTGAGACATTACCAAATTAATTTTTATTTTCTAAATAATATTTTTAATTGTATATGCCTTTAAATTGGTGGAAGAAAAGGTAACAATGATTGATGACTCTTGATTTGATATTGAATCTGTGAGATCTCATATTTTTTACCAGTTTTGTTTGATGGATTTTACTATCACTGCTCTGGGACCTCATTTTTTTGTCAGAACATAAAATTCTTTCCCTCTAATTTTGGGGTTATCCAAAAATTACCCCTTTTCAATAATCACTAATCAAATGGGAATATGACATTTCAAATCTAGAGGTTAAGAAATAATGGAACAAATATGGTAGAACGCGATAAAAAATATTTGAGTATATACTTAGATGATGTATTTTGGTATTCCGTATAGATCTAAAACCTGACATAGGAATTCTACATTAGGGGATTGTATTTTTCAATATTTTTCACATCCCAATTGAGGTATATCAGGGTGAAATTGTTTCTATTAAATAATATAATTTGAATCATTCATATATTGGTGAACATATGAAATTTAATATTATTTAGTTAAAAGTAATTTTATATGATCTCTAAGAGAACTAAAATATTTTAAAAGAGAAATACAAGTTTATACATGATTATATGATTGATCAATAGGAGTTCCATATTTGTGAGAATTACCATTAATATATTTCTGAGGTAAATCCAATCCTAAAAAAATTCATTCTTGATGGATAAGACATTAAATTTTTATTAATTATTAATTTTTTAGTTCTATAAATGTTTAACATTATCTATGTGATTAATGGTTTACCGTTAGAGGAAAATAATATAAACTCTACTCTAAATATTTCCCAATGAATTTTTAGGAACTCCTACTGGAGGATGCCAGAGTTGTTATGATATAATATGTTGTCCCTTATTATTACCATTAATTACTTTTCTTCTTCTTTGAAATTTATCTAACTGTAAATTTCAGGAACGGGGGAAGGAAACATCATGTTATTTGGGTTTGATTTTTCCTAAAAAAAATTAAAAAATGTTTTTCCCAAGTAATAATTTAATTTTTCATCAATGATTCAATATATATTTGATGATGGAATGAGATGGAGATTCGTTTTGGATGGTTATAGATAAATTAGTTGAAATTGTTTTTATATCCTGATAATGCATCCATGTATAATAGTTTATTAAGATATTGTTAATGTTTATGGAAAATGACTTTCGAGATGTGATGATAAGTGAAACATGGAAAAGATATGCTTATGTAAGTATGAAGTAATGTTAAGTAACCATTATAAAAATAAACTGTAAGAATGAAGTGATGTCAAATACATATTATTTGAGTTGTGTAAATATTTTATATGTGATCAATCCATTAATAATGGCTTAAAATTGTTGATTCATTAACTATAATTCTTTTTCATTTGGTGGATTCAACATGATTTGTTGACTTCTACATAGTGGATCAATATAGTTTGTGAATTTTATATATGGTTGACCCATATAGTCACTTGTTTTGTGTGTTTTTCATATAGTCAATCTTTATATTATAGTCATTTCATATAGTTAATCTAGACTAAGACATGCGATCGATCGATAATAATACATATGGTCAATCCCCATTGTATGTCATATACATAGAAAATTTTGAGATATATACATAGATGATGAAAATTCATAAATGAGATACATGCTAAAAGAGTGCATTCCATTATAGAAAAAAACTAGTATAACAACATGCACATCGATATTTTGAGTGACTTAAATAAGATTTATTTGGATGAATTCAAATAAATAAATACCTAAGTCTTTAAGATATTAAAATGGAATATTTTAAAAGATATTTTTAATGAGATTAAAAAAGGAGAGTTAAAATTGGAAATATGAACTACATGAGAATTAATGGAAAATTAATTTTTAATATTTCTTAATTTCCAACAATAACATAAAATAAATAATTAATATATTTCTCAAAATATAAATGTACAGTTATTAATGACGAAATTCGTGAAATTGGGAGAAACCAAAAATAGTTTTGAAAGAGAATTATAATATTTCCAATAAATTACATTAATTAGTGTAGATAACAAGAATGAATCTAGGAGATCTCTTACTATATTAGAAGAATTATTTATCAAGAATTCAGAATAAGGGGACATACTCATAATGATCATGGACTAAAGTGAGATTCAATAAGAGTAGCGATATTCATTATTTGCGCATGTTGAAATTATTAATGGGGATATACATGGGTTTACCAAATAATATTCACCCATGTAGGGGGATTATTAAAATATTATACACAAGTAACCACAAATAATAATGAGTTCAATCAACTAAATGATCAAACCAAAAGTGGAGGTCACAGTTAGGGTATCTAACAAAATTTTCTTTGTAGGAGGGTTTTAAAAACATTTTAGGGAATATAGTTGTTGGTTTGACTAAAGGACATTCATTCTATCCACTTTTATATTTAATGGGTAATACATGATATGGGTTTTAACCAATATGGTAAGGAATATGATTTTATACTAAACCATGAAAATATTGTGTTATACCATCTAATGAATTACATCAACACATTATAAAAGGTAGTGAGATAATATTGATATGGATAAGATCTTCAACAATTTGAAGTGTTTTAACTAATAATTGAATAAAATTTTTAAAATTGGGAACACTGATTAACCCCACCCCTATCTCAGTGGTCCAACAGGCCTAAGAGTGAGGTTCCTTATAATTATCGAAAGAGGATTCCGAGAAATGGATAATCTTGATTGTGATAATATCATTTTAAATCTGAACATTAAAAATAATTATTTTCATAGCCAGTGTAATATGATACCACCTTTCCTTTTATCACTTGTCATGAAATCTATATATTCCCAAATCATTGAATTTCCACCCATTATTGATGATGCTGGTATAACTGAAGCTGAGAAAATAAATATATAGTTTTATATAAATGATCAAAATTCCAACTTGATGTCCCTATTACAAAAGGATTACACTAAGGTAATGTTCCTTTAAACAACAAGGGAGGCATCAGAAAAATTTTCACCCTACTATTAAGGCAATTTCAATGTCAAATATTCCATGCTATAATAATATATGGTTAAATATGATGAAATAATGATAGATTATGATAATAAAATTGGTGACTACATTGCAAGGGTTAATTATATTTTGAGGAACATATTGGATTCTAGTGAGAAATTATAGGATTATATAATTGAGAAAAAACTTATAAAGAATTTTGTAGATCAGTTTTACTAAAAATATATATGCCATAAAAGAAAGATAAAATTTGATATATATGAGACAGAAAACATACTAATATCCTATTATATGGTGAAAAATCTAAATTTCAAAAATAAAATAATATTTGGAATGGACTTTGAATCCACAATAAAGTGAAATGTTAAATAAGAAGATGTAGAAGAATCAAGTGATTCAGATGTTGACGAGGATAGATATCATAGTGAATCCATTACCCCAACATTAAGAGGATTCAAAAAGGGTAAACAGAATGGGAAAAAATAAATCAAACAAAAAAAGTGATGTAATTATGATATTCGAAGAAACTTTTCTTCACATTTTCCATGGAGGAAGGATGTTGAATCTAGTTCTAATATTGTTGATGAGAATATTTGAATATAGAGAAAGGATTATAAAAAAGATAAGTGTTCTCTCTGGGGGGAATAGGATTGTGGGGGGAAATAATGAGAAAACTAATTCATATTCTAGTAGATCATTAGATGATGAGGTTAATTTCGTTGTTAAATTTGTAAAAGTAATTGATTATTCAAGTAGTGATGATGATGGCGATGAAATAAATAATCATAAAAATATTTTAAAAGATAAAATAGAGTCCACATTGATAAAAAATACAAATATAATGAAATAAAAAAAGGAAATTGTGTATGAAAAAAATTGATTTCTAGTAAAACTATTATTTTGATAAAAATTTACAAACATTTTATTATGAAATAAAAAGGATCGAATAGAAGGTAGTTGATCCTATGAATTTTGTTAGTGATATTGAAAAATATCTTGTTAATATAGAAGAAAAAATGTATAAGACAAAAATCATGTTCCTCTTAGTGTAAGGTGAGATGAATATTTTTACAATTTTTTTTAATTTTTATATTAAAGATAATGAAAAATATTATCAATCTTGTGAGAAGAGGAGACCAAGGGAAAAATTATTTCAGGAACAACTTAATTTCAAAGTAGATATTTTATTTCTATCAATATAGGTTGGAAAAAAATATATAAAAAGAGGTTATAACTAAAAAATCCACAAAAAATATTCCATGACAATTGGAGGAGATAATATTCCATGAATACCAATGCTCCCTAGAAAAAATAAGGCTCTATTTTATGTGTGACAGAATAATAAAAATTATACAGAGAAATGATATAAAAGTGAGTGTTAACTATTAGGAGGTTTTTTTATTTTTGGAAGTTATGGACAAAAATGAATTTTTTATATAATATTTTATTAATAGGAATTTTCAATGAATCAAGGGGGTCCTTCATGGAAAAATTATATTTGGTTCAAAAAGAAGGCTTGTAGTGACATTAACCTCAAAAAGTCTTTCAAATCATAACATATGTAAATACATAGAATATGTATGTGTAAGTTGTGGAGTAAGTGGTACAAAGGTAGTAGAGATAATGGTAAGACTACCAAGAGATATTCCCTATGTTTTGAAAGGGAATAAAATTCATAAGACAATAAAAGTGAAGTCATGAAATAATGTTGATTCCATGATGGTGTGTGGTAATCCCAAAGAAGCACAACAAGTCAATAAATAATGACGAGTAATCTAGTTATATGAATTTAAGGTGGCCAATAAAAACGAAAAAATTATGGATTCTAAATATAAAGGGAAAATTTATTATAGATTAATTAGTTGGAAGTCATGGGAATCCTTCCACAAATAAAGATTCGAAATATCAAATAAAATCATAAGAATGGTGTGGTTAGTCTGGGTATGGTATAAAATATAATATAATAATCTTACCATCCCAAGAATATACAATGATAAGGATTACTAAAAAATATATAAATGAATTTTTCATAACCCTTTATGTGGAGAACACTAATTCACAAAAACCATATTTTTAAGAGAAGAAGAGAATTCAATATGTAGAGTCTATTGATAAGAATAAATGTGTTGAGAAAAAAATGGATAAGAAGTATTGGTTGAGAGAGAAATCTAAACCTGAATGTTTCTTCTAAAAGAACAAAGAGAAAAATCCTTATTCTCTATTATTTATTATCCTAACTTGTAAGGAATTTATAGATTTATTTCTAGTATTATTCAAACTATACATATAAATTAGGAATTCCCCAAAGTTTATGTCGTCCACCACAGAGTGAAAGAAAGAAATGGATTCCTTGGGGAAGAGAAAAACATGAGGGGAATCTACCATTTTTATAAATTCCTATGAATCTTAAAATATGGGTAGACCCTTAAAATATATATTATTAGGCATTTTAATCTTACTTACAACCCTTGTTCTTAAATATTTAAAAAGAATTAATAAGGGGAAGCATTTTTTGAGGAATGGATGAAATGGGGGTTGTTATTCTTGCACAAGAACAATTTTGAATGTTTGTTGAAAAGTGTGCATTTTACTTAATTTTTATGATAAATCCATATTTTAATACCTTAAAAATGAGTTCTAATAATTATATCACATGGTTGGTTATTTAAATATACCATTGAAAACCTAGGTTAAGTCCTTATTATTTTGTAAACTAGGTTATGCCAAGTAGAAATGTTGTTTGAAAACTAAATGATATTTTATAAGGAATAGAATGTGTTTAATCCTTCAAAATGAAGTGGGATAAAATATTATTTAATATTTGGAGTGATGATACATTGAAAGAGTGAGATTGGTGAGATGATAAGACCACTATATTATATATTTCAATTATTTTCAATTAGTTAGATATATAAGAATGTATGGTGAGAAATATTAACTTCAGTAACTATGGGAATTTAAAACAAATTTATAGGGGTTATTTTTGTTCCCAAGAAAGAATTAATGTTTCTATAAATGGGTTAATATGTGTTCGTTGAAGGATTGTGATGAAGATTCTTAATTTTTTTTGGTATTTATGATGTATTATTAGATTTCATTCTTGATAATTAATCCATGAAGGTTATTTTTTTGTTTGTACAATTTACTATTGAAAGGATTGGTTGTGATGTGTTGTTTATTGAAACGAGGGAAATTCATGGTTTTATGTGACTATTATATAGGTTCTTCACAAGCAACATGTGTGTCTGTGTACGCAATATTTCTGTATTCTAATGGTTGTGTATGTGTCTAATCCATTAATCATGGATTCACATGGTTGATCCATAGCTCAAAATAGATTGATCACATGGTCAATATAATATTGTTGGTTGGTAGCCTCCTGATTGTTCAATTAAATAAGTGATTTTTATATATGGTCGATGTATACACTCACATGGTCTATGTATTGTTCATGTGGTCAATCCAAATGGTGTGGTAATTTAAAATAGTCGATCTAGACGAAGACTTGGGGTTGATACAGAATAATACATATGGTCAATCCCCATGATCATTCATGTAATTAGATAATTTAAATTTGTTTTAAGGGATGAAGAAATTTATTTAATGAAATACATAACTCAAATTGGAAGTCCATGTTAACAAATACATTATTCCATGAATGTGGATATTGGGAGTGACTTAAAGAAGAGATCATAATTTAAAAATTAAAAGAAGGGAATATTTGAGTCAACGTGATATTTCAAAGAAATATTTTTCTATAAGTCATGAAAAACCATGCTATAAATAATTAAAACTATAAATATATTCCATATTTGAATTATAGGATTACATCATTTATATATTTAAGAGACTATAAATGAAAAAAACAAAATATTTTTAATATTTCATTGAATATTTATTTTTAGCCATTAGAAATGGAAAATTGTGGAATTTAGATATGTTACAAATTATTGTGAGAGATAACTATAAGATTCCTTATAAATTCCAGTAACAAATAGAGAGGTGGTGTTTAGAGTTGGGATATCTTTTTTCTCAAGAAGAAGAACTGTTGTATGTGTTTTCATAAGAAGGATAAAGACTCAGGTTGTTCAAGATATAATTACACTTTTGAGACGAATGTTGATGATCATCATTCATGCCTACTAAATTTATTGATGTTGCAGTACATGAGTGAACTAAATCATATTAAATTATAGGGATTGAATGTTATAAGGAGGTTCATAAGTATCCCAAAAGAACAAGGATATCGTTTCAGTACTGGATCAAATTTGATGTGTGTGTTGTGATTGGGGGTAATAACCAATTGTTTTTTGTAATTGGGGATTCCAACTAGTTGTTGTAAGATTGTGTTTGGGGTATCTAATTTGGTTTATTGTATTTACTTGGATATTTAGTGAGGAATTTATATGGGGTGCATATCCAACATGGTTAGGAGTAGTCTATTATACTAAACCATAAAAATATTTCCACTACTCTCTTATAGATTAAATATTAAACCAATGTGAGTTTATGATATAGTATTTGTTGGATTTATAAATTTATCGATTTAAATAAGTTAAATTAAAAAGATAAATAATTGAAAATACTGTGGTCACTAATTCATCCATCAATTGTCCAATCGGCCTAAGTCACTACAAAACAATGGACAAAAAACACTGATGCCACATGCTAATTTACCTTATTAGAGTTTATTGAAAATATAATTTCAATTTAAAAAACATTAATAGAATGATAAGCATGATGAAATAATATAACATTAAAATTTTGAAAGCTCTAGTTTGGGATATTCCTAAAAATTAGAGGGGAGAATCATTGTTGGGGACTTTTTAAAATTTTATCCCATTAACTATTTGGCCTGTTATGATCTCCATCCCCTTATTCTTTTTTCCCTATCAAACAAAAGTATATGAATGAATTAAAAATATCAAACGATGTTTTTACATGGGTTGGTACTCAATAATTGTAGCTAATCCTAGGAATGATATGGAAATTATCCTACAACACACCCATTAGAATGTAATTGTTTTAATATCGTTATAATAATTAGGAAATACCATTTCACATTAAATTCGCTATATTCAGCAAACATTGAGTGTTTTACAAAACATGGGTGGATCTTTATACTTCCTCTGAAGACATACTCAACCTTATTGATATGTTTCTTTGTAATACAAAGGAAGTATTCCACCTTTTGAGACTATTGTTGGATGTCACCATACTTATTAGTTATTACAGAAACATATTTTTTTTATCTTGGGTACTTTCACAACATTAGGAAAAAAACTGTAATCTAAATTCTTACCAATAACTAATATAAAGTTGTACTTTTTTCTGCATCTATCAATCACTATAATATGAATTTGTTTTCAACTGATGAACAAAATTCTCCTCGTATCAAATGATAAAAAAATATGAAAATATTGGCTAGTAAATTCTAATCTTTGACACACAATAATATGCAATAGATTAGTATAGATTATTTTCCAGTTTCTTCTACAATGAATAATAGTCTTTACTAAATATTATTATACTTCTTGCCTAGAATAACAAAATTCCAATGTGACAATCAAAATAATTAAATTTATCTCATCTTCGAATCATCACAATTAATTATTCTTTAGTTATAGTAATATATGAATATTGTCATGGATATAATTATTTTTATTCCTTGATACACTATATTAGTAATTGAGTATAGTATTTACTTTTTCAACCATTAATCAAACAACATACAAAATTTAATCTTATGAATGTATTTCAATGATGCATGGAATTATCACCAAAATTCATGTGAACATAATTCATTATAATTTCAGGTTTTTATCATAGTCCATTTATTAATTATCATTCTTATGATCATAAATTCGTACATAAGTATTATTATTCTTCTATTAATTATCTTTACACAACTGAAAATGCATTAAACTATCTTCTTCTTTCCAACCCAAACCCTATCACAGATATAAAATATAATTCTTCCATATTTATTGAATCATATGAACCAATCATGTATGTGATATATGAAATGCCTATATGAACTATAATACTCTTCTCTTAAGTTGATACACATGCAAGTTCACTGCCTTATTCCTTTTTGAAAACCATCATATACTGACACAATGTCTAGTTATAATTAGTTCTCAGGCATAGGACTTTCATGGTGATATATTTATATATATTCCTTATTCATCTAAAAACTCAATGATTCTATGGTACTCAAGCATCCTGAAAACTAGAATATTTTGTAAGAACTATTCTTCACAAAAAATATTAATTCAAAATAACCTGAAGTGTATCATGTCTTAGTCCATCGTGACACACTTGAGTTCATGAGTCACCTATCAAGATGTCTTAGTACTTATTAATTAAATAAACTACTTTCAGAACATAGTTTTCATGATGGTGCCTGAATATGTATAACAAAAATCAGATGTCCTATATATCTTCTTCATGAAACCAAGCAGGTTTGAATAACTCCCCACATCGCATTTCGTTGATGGCTCATAGATCTCCCTATTTTTTCATATAAATAGAAGCATGGGAAGGACATATTTTTGGAAATAAGATATATCAATAGATATCATGAATGGAAGTAACATCTCTTGGTCAAGTGTTATCTCCTTTTATAGGTATGGATCACAGTCTTGCACCAATGAGATTCAACGACACAAATCATGGAAAATATGCTTGGGGAATGACTAGTTTTGAATTCCTAGACTTCTTGTATATGTGTTCATCAAATATGGGATTCAATTTTCCAACAATTGTAGTGTCCTTACTTTATGAGCTAGGATTTACATTTTCATTGATTTTATCATGTGAATTCAATCGCAAAAACATTCCCTTCAAAATCTCAAACCCTTTTCTAAAAACATATTTTTCAAGTGGCCTACATTAATTATGTTTGTAGTTAGGACAAGTCATCATCATCATAATCATGAATATTAATTTGAATGAATCTTTCTATTATATTATTGTATATATTTGTTTTACTCAGTAAGAACATGGAATCCTTGGGTTTGACAAATGGCGGTTCACTCATCTTCTCCAATGGATTAGAATCATCTTCAAGATAAGGGAGGAGGAGGATGACACCACAAGTTTAAAATTTCTATGGGTCATTTAAACCCATGGGAATGGAAGATTGGATGATGCTGATCCATTTTATCTATAATATTTCCATATAAGCATAACTATTTAGACACATAAACTATCTCACTTAATAATCATACCATATCAAAATCTTGTAGTAAATACCCTTAGGCATATAAATTAATCAGTGACCTTCATTTCTTTGAGATGACATTGGGGTTGGAAGCTTAATTCACTACACAACATTCCCTCATGGGACATGACACCAACATTCCATAAGATTCCATCTATGATTCTATCCGATACTATGTGTGGCTTCATCCATGTTCTCTATGGACATTATACATGGGCCCTACTAGGTTGCATGAGAACTATACATTCCATCCTATTACATCACAAATGAAATGCTAGATCAAGGTATTCCCATGTGGTTGACCCCTCGGGTCCCATTAATATGGTTGAGGATCTCTTTGGTTTGGTAGAAAATGGTTATCATATTTTATCCCAACACATAGAAGAAACAAAGTAGAATATTCCAACCCGACATCCCAATACAATTATCATGAAAGAAATTATATCACATGAATTTAATATTTCATGTTGTACATACTTTAGATAAACTTCCCATGGAATCTAGAATTCCATGGCCTTTCTTCAATTCCTCATTGAGTATAATTTTTGGAATAAAAATTCTAAATAGATTTTCTGATTTCAAATCATCCTTATCATTTGTTGTGAACAATGTGTCACCATAGACACATTTATTTAGAATGTAAATCTCGTTCAACGGTCAATCGTATTATGAAAAAAATTAATCAATCATGAAATCCAATGTCATTTAATAAATTTTTAATAATTGTCATGTCATCACCTTTGAAACTCAAAGTCTTCAAACAATTTATCTGTTTATTTATAATATTAAACATGATATCATCATCCAAGATCCATTAATTATGAAACTTATTCATCCCATTGATCACCATTTACATCCATTTTCAGTCATTGAAAAAAAAATTCAACTCATAGATAAAATTGTATTTTCAATATCACCATTTTTATTTATTGAAAATAACATCAAGGTTTATTCTATATTAATGTGTCAATATATGGATCATTATTTTCCCTCTCTCCTTTACATTTCTTGAATATCATTTGTATGCATCTCCCCCCTTATTTAAAATAAATACAATGTTTATGGGAAAATGTTATCAGTCCATAATAAAAAAACATGCCATCCCTCATTTCACACTTAGTCTACTTGATATTTGGTCGATGTAGAAAACAAGATGATTTGATTTAGATAAACAATATTTCAATTAACAACTGATCATGTTACATTGTGAAATGAGAACAAAAATAGTTGTCTTCACGAGTTTCCAATTTCATTTCAGGATGAAGATACTAAATCTGTTATGAAACTACTAAGAAAAATCAACATGAAACTCTTGTATTGACATTAAAAAATATATTAAAAACATTCTTGTGGAATAAGATGTATAAGTGTACTTGTGACCCTTCAACAATTATTTTTAAATATATTTATGTTACTTTAACTTTGTAAAATGAACTTTATCTTGATTTACAAAGGATGAGAGAGAAAGAAAAGACATACATTTCCCAATGACAAGATCAACTTTCAATTCCCAGAATAATCATGTTTTTATACCAAATGAAATCATGATTCTAAAAGATCCTTTCTAATTATTAATTTGTATCCCAGTTAATGGAAACACATATCAATATCATAATAATGATTTATCTCTTCAAGAAAAGATTTAAATATATTTTGTTTGGAGAAAACACCAGAATTTACCTTCTACATGTTGTTTTATATACTGATAATTTCACAACTTCTCTATGGTCTATATTATTGAATACTTGATGTTCAGAATACTAAAAATAAGATCATGAAAATATGATATGTTATTTATCATGGGTTTTTATATTATTCCATAAAATTCTTCATCATATACAAATATCATCCTCTATCAAATTTCTATATGAATAAAAAATTGAGGAATCATTCTAGGATGGTAACTTCTTTATCATTACTATCAGGAATTGAAAAAACTCATCACTTATCAGGTTATCAACCTAAGAACATGATTTAGCATAAATTCCCTACATTAAATCAAAAAATTTATTAAAATTGATTAATTTAATAATGTGGATCAACCTTGTTTCTTAATTCAAAAATAATGGTTTAGATATTTTTCTAAACATTGGTTCTCTATTTTATCCACTCTTCACACTAGTACATCAAATATTTAATTATGATTGAGGTTGCATGGAACATTTCAATTATTCATTTTATTTGTTCATGATCCATCTTTATTTAGGATTTTTTATACACTTTTATCACCTGGGGAAACATTCACTATATTAATGAATTTTCCCTATGATGAAATAATTTGAAGAAAATTTCTAAAATAGAGAGAAATCATGTTTCAACTCACAAGGAAAAGATTATTTATCATCATGTGGATTCTTTTCTTTGAATTTTAAATAAGGCTTGGCTTTTGAGTCTTGTATTTTTCTCATTCTTTCCAAATATTTTATTTATATAACTAACATGTCATTGAGAACTATAGAAGAATGTTTGGATCTTCAACTTGGTTTATTCTGAGTGCCTTCCATCTTATTAGTTCTATTCTATGGTACACTTTTCTTTAATTTATTGGATTTTGAATATAAGGTCCTTTTACTTTTATTTCTAGGAATTTTCATAGATTAATTTGACTTTGAAAAATTATTCAAATTTCTTCCCATGTTAGATTATTCATTCTTAACCATCTTTTGTGGTGTTATTTTCTTTTCAACCTTGGATACATGATCAGATCTATATGTACCAGCATTGTGACCATTTCCATTTTATACAAAAAATATATTATTAAGCACTAAAAATACTTTTACAATATAAAAATTCTTCTAGACCTTTGGATGTTGGTTCTTCTTCATTTTCTTGAATCTTGTGAATTATGATTCCTTGGTGATTTAAAATTTGGAGGATTACAAAAAAAATCTAATGAAAAATTCACTAAGATTTTGTGACATGAACAGTTAATCACAAATCTTTATTTCATGATATATTTAGTATATGTTTTTTGTCCTTATTCATGAATTGTTGTGAAATGTTTGGTGAACTCGATTAAATAGTTTCTTTTTTTATCCACCATAGTCATAGTGGTGGGTCTCTTATCACCTTTCTTCTTCCATAATTTTATAAAATATGTTTTACTACATATATAATTTGTGAAAATAGATTTATATATAATATTACGTGTGGTTCTTGATGCCATATTTTACTTCATAGCTACTTGGGATAGATCATAAAATAAACACATGATCTTCTTATCACATGTTAGTGGAATTTTGACTATAAGATCCCCCAATGAGTAATGAGTAGTATCACCATATATTGCCTAATTTTGGGAAGACTCAATATATGTCTCTTTGATATTTTCCAACTCAGCTTCCAATTCTAATCTTTTCATATTAGGGATTACTTTCTAATAAACATTCATAATCATATTTCTTTCATAATAATTAGTCATTCTTTTAACTTCATCATTGTATAGATTATCATTGTTCTGAATCAAAGTGTCATGTTCATTGAGAATATTTGAATTTTCTTCCAATTATGAATTCTTGACATCAATGTTGTTTTTCAATGTCTCTTCAAGATAATGGTTCTTTTCTTCTGGGGCTTCTTTCTTATACTATTCATTGATCCATTTTAAGGAACTCACTAAATGTTCTATAATTAATTTTCTAGAGGATCCAAACCATATGGGGAGATTCATACATTTTTACTTCTTTTAATGAGTCCCATTACCCATAGTATATGTTTCTTCTATCTTCAGGGTGATTTCTTCCTATAGAAACTAAAACACTCCACAAAAGGGATATTATTTCTTTTGGTACATGGTACATAATAAATCTTAATATAAAAAATGAATTATCAAGAGACCTATTATATTGATCATCACAACTTGTGATAAATTATTCATATGGAGGATAAATTTCAAAAGTAGAAACACATACCTCATGATCACTTGATGAAGGATGTTTTTCCTTTTACCTGGTGGAAACCTGATCACCCTACTCTACATTATAGGTTTTATATTTATTAATTTTCGGAAAGGAAAGGAGAACCAAATACTATATGTTCTATAGATAAGAGATTGTTTTTCTCCATATCTAACTTCTATTTATTTTTTTCCTTTCCACCATGGTCTTGGTTGATATGTACTTCTTCTCAAATATAAATGAATCTTTAAGAGAAATACAAATAATTTTTTTCTAAGGAATTAAACTAAAATAATCAAAATAGAATATATTCAATATAGAGATCCCTACATAGGTGAACCAAGCATTTGATACCACTTGAAATAACAAGATTATGGTATGAATTACAATGACGAGGGTGAATTAATGTTGGGAACATTTAAAACATTTTTCCCATCTCCGATTTCACATATTAGGATATTGGTTCCCTTATTAAGTTTTACCAGTCACATGATAGTGTATGGATTTAGCAATGAACCACAAAATATTTTCTTACATGTTTGAATACCCATCAAAAGTAGTTATTAAATGAAACTATAGTGAAATAATTCAGCCAAAAAACCACTATAAGGTAATCCTTTTAAAATGGTTATAGAAAGTAGGAAAAATATGATCACTTGTAATTAACTGTATTCAATTAAAAGTACATGTTTTAGTAAACTTGGAGGGATCATTATAATACCTCTAAAGAAAATATCCACTTTTTTGATAAGGTTACTTGTAAAATCAAAATTTTATTCCACCTATAGAGACAATTGTTTGAGGTCACAATGCTTCTTATTTATTACTCAAAATTATTCTTCTTCTATTGGTAACTTGCACAGTAACAAGAAAGGAAACTTCCTCTTCTTTCATCCAAAGTGAAAATTTAAAGCTACACTTTCTTCGTCCTATTTTAGTCATAATAAAATGAATGTTTTTTTGACAGATTAATTGAAATCTCCCTTACCCAAATTATTAAAAACTGAAAATAAATGTTCAAAACACATCTAATATCCGACAACCAACAATATGAAAAAGATTAGTATAATGTCTTCATATCTTTCATGTTCAATGATACATAGACTACACTAAATATTAATCTTCTTCATAGATAGAATATAAATCATCATTTATTATCATAAAAACAATTGAGCTCATCTCATCTTATCATCATATATCTACTCCCTCATTTTTATTACATAACGTTACATTAAATTGTACCAATATATGTTCCTTTACAGTTTAGTTTCTTGGAAATAAGTTACATAATAAATGAAAACATAATAAATTTATTATAATACACTTTAATGTATTATTTATTGTTTTATCATAAGTAAAATTACTGCATCTCAAAACCTAGGGAAAAACATAAAAGAAAAGGGTGAGCATAATACCTAGTAAGGGAAAACAAAATAAATAGTTTACATGTGATCTTGAGATATATTGATAAGAACTTGAGAAATATCATAAAGTAATAAAAACTAAAAAATATAATAATAATAATAATAACATGAATAATAACTTGTAAATGTGTCTAAAACATTTATATAATACAATCATTATCATATCACCAATTTTTGTCACATAGGTGTCTAAAAAATTACAATGGTTAATCACCAAGGTATCGTAAAACACGTCATATCTTGTGATTAATTCATTACCCAATGCATTCAACTACTATTAAGGCCCAAATATAGTTATAATTAGTTAATATAAACCACATAGATCATTGTAAAACATTTCATAGATAAACTATAGAGAATATATGAAATGTGGTTTATATAAAAAGCATGATATTTTAAGAAGTGCTTAATTACAAAATCCTTATATCATTTATAACCCACCGAATGTGAATTAGGGATTTAAGTATGTCAATTAAAAAATCAAATAAATTATTTAAAACTCTTGATGAATACTCATACAAATGAAACAAATTTGGGTATTAATTAAAATAAAATAAATGGAAATTTCTTGAGGAGAAGAGAGAAATTTTTTGATATAAAATCAGCAGAATAATGGGTATGAAATTTATTTCCAGAAATGGGTAAAGAGAGAGGGGCAGGTTAAACCAAATCATAATTAATCTTAATAAAATATAGGGGTAAAATAAATTTTATAGAATGAAAAAGTTTGGAAATTTTAATCATGTTCCCAATAAAAAGGTAATTTGATTTAAAAAGAGAATTTGAGATTACCATTACATTAAAGAGTAACACCCAAAACTTGATTATTGGACCTTGGGGAATTATGACACCATGGTTGAAATCATTTGGAGGTTAAACAATTATTGATTCACAGTGGATGAAATGGAATTTAATGGAAAAAGAGTAATGGATGTGTATTTATAGAGAATTGTAGGAATAGTTTATTAATTTCCAAATAAAGGCATTGGACACCTAGGTAGTGGTAATTGAAAAACCATGGGAATTACCAAGGTATTTTACCATGGTATTGGATACATGGATCAAAATTAATTTCATTTTATCCCACAAGAGTCTAAAACAATTTTATATTACATATTTTGGAAAATAAAATTAATTATTTCACAAAAGATCCTTTTTAAAATTAAATATTCAATTTTAGTATTTGGAAAGTAAATTATATATTTTCAAATTGATTAAAATATATTAAAATACTAGATATTAATAAAACATAATATTTTATTTCTTATATTGTGGTTAATTAGGTATAAGGTCATTATGGAATTATTATGATGTCATTAACATAATGAAAACCCCAAATTGTATTTTTATGATTCCTGAAAATATTACGTATTTTTGAAAATAATTAGAAATTATCCCTAATATAATTTCAACATGATCATTTAAAAAATTGATATTTATTTTAAAATAATAATAACTTAAATTTATGCATTTTTACTTTTAAATATAATAATCTTTATTTGAAAAAAATAAAAGTGGATAGAAAATGCATAGTGAAATTTATGACACATGAAAAAAACTCAAATTATTTTTTCAGTTATTTTTAAATAAAAGTGTTTTAATTATATTATTTCATTAAAATAAAAACTATTACTAATAAATTAGTTTATTATAGTAATTATTTATTTTCTAAAAGGTACAATAACTATCTAAATAAAATTATCCAATTCCATCAAAATTGTATAAGGAAAAATATATTCTTAAAACTGAAATGAAGGAATAAAAATTTTATTATATGATTGTGATAAAAATTTATGTAACATGGGGCTTGAAACAAAACTGCATATAACACCCAAAAATTACATAAGGGTGAGGTGTGTAATAGTGATTGACTCATGAGTGGCTTGACTAACATTAATTGAGTGGTAATTTCCATCTAACATGAACTTTTCTCGAAGGAAATTTTGCTTAAGCTTCACATGTTAAAGCTCTATATGGGACTGGTCAATAGAGAAGCCCAGTGATGCTACCTCCCTTCCATGTACTAAAAAATGGGATTCATACGACACAATTATACTCGTTGAGGCCATCATTTTACCTTTTTCCATTAATTTTCCTTTTCTATTTCTACTTATACACACTAATTATAACCTTAAAATTTTTATAAAGTGTGTGGTTTCTCACGCTCATATTGTCTAACAATCATAACTGACCAATGGTCATATAATAGTCAAAACCTAATGTTCACATTTTAATTTACTCCTAATTAAAGAGATATATTTTTATTCCGTATATTATAATATAAAACCCCTTTTTTGGAGAATATTATCAATATAAAAGTCTATTTTTTTACATTCTTCCCCCATTAAAAAATTTCAGCCCTAAAATTTTAACTCATTCGCTTAGTTGAGAAAATGTGTCAGTACTTCTAACTAGTTATTTTCCCTAGTTCCCACATCGAATATTCATATATATGGTTCCTCGACAACAATTTGATGAGGGGGTATACTTGTAACATGAAAACATGTCTTTACGATAACAAATATCCGCTGGCTACTCCTTATAAGTGATGTCATGTTCAAGTTATACCACCTTAGGATTCAGTACATGTGATGTGTCAGTTATGTAATTACTCAAGAGATACATGTGGAAAACCCCAAGAACATGATCTATATTTGATGGATGTTCTAGCGGATGGTCCACTAATCCTAATATAATCATGGGTTTCACATATGCCAATTTACATTGGACCAAGATTCTCATTCATTCAAAACTTCATGACTCTTCCAAAGTGATATTTGAAGAAATATTTTATCATTAACCTCAAAATATATTTCCCTTTGATGGTTTTCATCATATTTATTCTACAAACATTAGTAATCCATTATGTGTTGTTCGATGGAATGAACATCTTCGGTGATATCTTTCATATAATCAAGTCCAATAAGATTTTTCTCACCAGCTGCATCTCAAAAAGTTAGAGTTTTACATATCTTCCCATATAGAGCTTCATAGTGTGCCATATGAATACTTGAATAGAAGTGGTGGATGCATGAGAACCGAACTAATGGGATATATTGATCCCATCCACCTTTAAATTATATTAATTATGTTATCAGCTTTCCCTCGAGTGTTGAAATTTTTCTTTCATATTGTACATTAGTTTTTGGCTGATTGGCCATACTAAAATTTATTTCAGTATTCAAATCATGTTGAACACCTCTCGTGAATTTTGATGTGAACCTCGAATCATGATAACAAATGATAGAGAGTGATACTCCATGATTCCATAAGACTTCCTTCATGTATATCATGTAATATTTTTTAGGTGATAAATCTTCCCAAATAGTAATGAAATGGGATGTCTTGGTGATACAATCCACTATAAACCAAATCACATTTTTTTAATTATATGTTCTCAGGATACTAGTGATAAATCACACTGTGATATTTTCTCACATCCATGTATGTATGGGTAGTGGTTATAATAATGTTTTATGAATACGTTACTCTAACATCACTTGTTGAAACACAAGGTATCTTGTTGTCTAGTTGGTAATATCCCTTTTCAGGTTATCCCAACAATAATGATCATGAAGTCCCTATAGATTTTAATGATTCTAGGATTTAAAGAGAATGTAGAGATATAAACAAAATACATCATCTCCATATTTATGTCTAGTGTAGATTGAACATATAGCCTTGTACAAAAATCAAGTACACCTTTTTTATCAAAATTAAACTTAGGAAACATCCCATTATTTATAGCCTCTGTCTTTATTTATAATAAAGGATCTTTTCTTTGATAATTCAGGATCATTTCTAGTAACTATGGTTGAGAAACCATTTGGGACATGTTTGGTGATGTACCTTACTTTATTATTTCCATGTTCCGTTTTAACAGGTCATTGATCTATATATCTCCTTTAATACTTATCATTGTGTGAATAAGAGGTTATTTACTTCATAATGCATCAGCAAAATTGATTTATCTTTTGAGATGATAATGAATTGAATTATCATAGTATTTAAGATGTTCCATCCATCTCCTCTAAATAATTTTCAATTACATTTAAATGAAAATATAACTCAATCTTTGGTGGTATGTTTATATATAACATTTACTCCATAATGATAGTGCTTCCATATATTCAGAAAAACCTGCAACCAGCTTCAGGTTAGGCATAGGGTAATTCTGCATAAGAGGATGGAACTGTGGACATGCATAAGAAATATAATTTTCATTTTTCATGAGGACATACACAATACTTCTTGGGTATTCATAAATAAATATAAATAATACTTATCTGATTTAGGGTAGAATAAAAATGGGTGTATTAACCAATTTATCCTTAAGCTCCTGGTATCATTCTTCACACTCCTTCATCATTTCTAACCAAGCCCATTTTTATGTTAACATAGATAGTGGATTATAAGATCATGAGATTTTTTGCTCAACCCACTTATAATATCCATCTAAACAAATTAAACTAAAAATATCAGTTACTGTTGTAGGATGAGGCCAATCCTCCACACCCATTGTATTTGTTGGGTAAACTGATATTACTTTATTATTTACAATGTCCCCAATGAACCAAACTTTTTGTTACAAGAAATCACATATTATAAAAAAATAAATATCCTATCCTTCATTATAGTATTCAGCATGACCATTATGTAATCCTCATGATCCTCATGAATTTTGGAAAACATCAGAACATCATCAATACTAACTACCCCAAAGTAATCATGTTATTCCTTAAGGAATTGATTCATCAAATCCATTAATATGGAAGGAGCATTAGTCAAAACCAAGGGCATGAAAACAAACTCATAATGATTATATATTGATAGGAAGATTTTCTTTGGAATATATTGTTTCACCACCCTCATTTGATGATAATCATATAGAAGATCAATCTTAGAGAAGAATTGATCCACATGAATCTATTAAAATAAATCATCAATCCTTGTAAGAGGATACTTTCATTAACTATTATCCATTTTAGTTATCAGTATTCAATGTATATCCTCAATGATCCATCCTCCTTTAAAAATAGAATATGTGCTCCCCTTGGAGAAACACTTGGTCAGAAAAACACCTTCTCCAAAAGAACTTGATGTTATTTCTTTAATTCCTCCAACTCATCATTTTCCATTATATATGTGGTCTTTGATATCATATTGGATATAGGAATGAGATCAATTGAGAACTCTACCTCTCTTTCATGGGGAGGTCCAGGTAAATCCTTAGGAAATATGTTAATGTATTCATGAATAATGAGGAAATTTTCAATTCATATACATTCATTTCCTTATTCATCTTCACCAATAATTTGCATAAAGAATGCTACAGGTGTGCTTATAGGAAAATATTAGGTTGAGATATATCACCTTGGAAGATAAATATAGGTTTTCCATTCATGTATACTGAACTTTTATTGCATCTGTAGTTGATCATAGAATTATAATTTTAGAGCCAGTCCAACCATAATATAGTGTTAAATTCTATCCATAGAATGACTACTAGATTTCTGACGATATTGTTCTCTCAATTCTGAATAACAGAGTTTCTATGTAGTGTCGATGATTGGATAATCCCTTAATGAGTTTTGAATGATATCTCTACTTCTAATAGTTTAGGGAATAATTCTATATTCCAATCAAACATAGAGGAAATAAAGAAATGCACAGAACCAAAATCAAACAATGTACATGATATATTTGAGATAACAACAAGAGTACCTACTACCACATCATTTGGAGCATAAAATTAATTTATTATGATAGAAAACCCCATGCTTTTTCATGTGTCCTATGTTTAGGTTCAGGGTGATTCCCCTTAATTAACTTTAAATTAGGATAGTGATTGGAAAAGTGACCAAGCTATCCCCCCTTCAAGCATTGGACTTCTGGCCGGGCATGCACCATCTTCCCTAGGTCGTCAGCTTGGAGAAGTTGAAGATTCACCACAATGTGATAGTTTCGAGCAATATGGGAATCTCTTCCACACTTGAAACATTTTCTTCTCCCAAATAAGCTATTCAATGAATGATTGTCCCCAAATTTATTACCTATGGAATTTTGTACATGTTTCCTCCAATTCCATGATTAAATTTAGTCCCTAATATTGGATCCATTGGTCTCTTCCTTTAATTTTATCAACGAGACCACTGCGTCTCTTCATACTCTAGTTCAACCATTAAATAATTTCATACTATCTCCTTGTAGATATCATAGTCTTGAATGACAATGTTTTTTTATATATGGGGTCTTAGTATACAGAAAAATCAATCAAGATTTCCATTAGAATCCTTGAATAATCTTGACATGTAGAGAGAGTTTATTTTATATTTTATCTCATAGATTCAAACAAATTAATTTTCCTTTGTATTTAGACCTAGGAATTCTATATCCATTTTCATTTGTACTAAAAGGGGGAAATATATTTTTTAAAATGTACCCCTAAACCATTACACTCTATATATTCAACCCACATTCTTGGATTCTTGTTTTTAATCAATTTCCTGCTTTGATAATCATCCCCCTCTTAGTGGTACACATCCAGGGTATCTTTCTATTCTTCTGAACAATATAGTATAGAAAATATCTTTTTTACAGACCTTATCAATTGCTCAGCAATCAATGGGTTGATAGATAAACTAAAAGAAGGTGTTCCTTGATTCATGAAGGAATGAACATATAGTTATTCCCCATGTGGTGATTTCAGTTCTCTGATTGATTCATGTTATTCTTCATAACTTGAGTTAGTTGATTCATAATTCCCAGGATGTTTTACATTCGAGTATCTGTAAAAGGGTTATCAATGCATGGTCTGTTGCTCTCACCATTTTCATTATTCCTCCAATTTCACAAAATTTTCTAAAAGATGAATAACATAGTGAGAAGCATGTTTCATTTAATAATATTATAATTATAAAGGAACTATATATATATATATATAATTAATATGAATTATTTTTTAAATCAATAAAAATAGTTACATATTCTATAAATCCTTCATAATAGTTTATAAAAATCTTGTGACTAACAAAAAATATCCGCTAGGTGTGTTAAAAAGTTATGTGGTAAGGCTGTCTGTCATGTACCAGGTAACATAGTGTCAGCTCAGACACGCCTTGTTAGAGTTTTTTATCCTAGGTACAGTTATACCAGAACTCCATCCACTTGTTCATATCCCAACATGGATAATTTGTTTGGAAACCACTTACTTAATACTTTACCAAAATACCAGTATGTTCTCATATATTTTAAAATTTTCATATATGGTTCTTCCTAAAGGTTTGATGTCTTAATTTCAAAAAATTACTAAACCTTCCATTGATACAAACTATGACATCCTGCATTTTTTCAAATCACTTTTCATTTACATGGTAAAAACATAGGATATTTTATAGTTTAATTTCATGAACATAATGTACGTAATACATGAAAATTTAAAAAAAATTTATAATCCACTTTAATGGATTATTAATATATTCATCTTAATTAAAATTACATCATCTCATATTCTAGGGACATGAATCAAAGAAAAGGGAGAGAATAAGTCCTAGTAAGGGAAGACTAGAGAAATAGTATACATGTGATCTTGGGAAATATTGACAAGAACATAAGTAATATCATAAATAAATGAGAAATAATAATAATAATGACAATAATAATAATAATCATAACATGTAAATATGGATACCAAAATTATATGAGACATTCATAAACATATCACCGTGGTTTATTATTGAGGTGTTATAAAAATTACAATGGTAATTCACTAAGGAATCATAAAACATGTCATCTCTAGATATTAAATTATTTAACCAATTCCTTAGACCTATATCAGGTTTCTCAAATCATATATAAAAATTAATGTGAGAAACATTTATCAAAACAAAACATTTTATAAATAACCCGTGGAGAATTGAAGAGATGAGTTTCATATAAAACTCATGGTGTTTTTTGAATTGCTAAAAGACAAGATATTTATGTCATTTATAACAAATGGAAGGTGAATTAGGGTTGTATTTATGTCAATTATAGAATAAATTTAAAAATTTAACCATAGAAAATATAGAGTTTTGGTTATTCACAAAAAATAATAAAAAAGGGAATTTGTTGAGGAGAAGAGATAAATTTTTTGATGCAAAATTAGTAGCATAACAGGTATAAAACATAGTTTTAGAAAATATTAAAAAGAGTGGGGACAAGCTTATACCATTAATAATATAATATTAATAAAATATAGGGATAAAATAAATTTTATAAAAGGAAATATTTAGGAATATTGAAAGATATATGACACAAAAAGTGAACTTAAAAGGAATAGAGAAGTGGAGATTTCCCTTACCTTGAAGTGTAATTACTAAAACTCATTGATTGTGATGTTAGATGCATGATGACACCTTGAGAGGAGTCCTTGAGAGGATAAACTATCATATATTCATGGAGGAATAAATTTTAGGGAATATAAATAGATAAATTGTGGGGTATTTGTTGCAAAAGTGAGGGATTTGTTAATGAATTTCAAATTAAAGGCATTCAACACCTCAGTAGTGGTAATTTCTAAAAAATAGGATATCCCCTGGAATTTCACATATTATTGGAAACTTGAATCATATGTTATATCCTATTATCTCAAAATAGGCGACCACAATATTATATTACTTATTGGGGAATGAAAAACTAATGTTTTCACAAAATATCATTTTTAATGTAAAAGATTCCATTTTAGAATTTGGAAAGTAAATTAGGTATTTTGAGATTCATTAAAATTTATTAAAATAATTTATACTAAAAATATAACATATTTTATGTCTTAGATTTTGGTAAATAAGTTATTACATCATTATTACATAATTATGAGGTCATTAACATATAAAAAACCCAAAATTTATTTCTATTTTTCACAAAAAATAACATAAGAAAGAAAATTTTCATAAATTCATCCTAACATCATTTAGATGTGATAATTTAAAAACTAATATTTAATTATCATAATAACTCTTTAATATGAAAATTTTAACTTTTAAATATAAAAACATTTATTTATTAAACATAATAGTTAATAGAAATGCATACTAAAAGTTCTGACACTTGAAGAAAATCAAATTAAATTATGATTTATTTTTATATAAGAGTGTATTAACAATAATATTTCATTAAAATGAACATGAATCATAATACCTACAATTATTATAAAAATCATTTATTTTATGAAAACCACAATCTCCATTCGAATAATCAAATTATAAAATTCCATCTCAATTTTATTAAGTAAAAGAATTCTTAAAATTCAAATAATGGAAAACAATTTCATTTAAAAAAAATTATTAAACATTATGTAACTTGGTATTCAACACATAAACCCTTATAAATGACATATAAAACCTAAGGGTGAGGTGTGTGATGGTGAATGATTAATTGGGTGGCTCTGCTAACATTTCCTGAGGGGTAATTTCAACTAACATGAACTTATCCTTAAGGTGATTTTGTTCAAACTTCAATTTTTAAAGCCTAGCTTGTCTTTGGTCATAGTTGAATCCTTTTGAAGATACCTCCCTCCCTTGTAATAATAAATGAGCTTTATACAACACAACTATACTAGATGAGGCCATCATTTCTCCAATATGCATTAATTATCCTTTGTAATTAAAACTTATAAATCGTAATTAAAACATTGAAAATATTGTCAAGAGTATGGTTTCAAATGGTCACATTGAAAAAATGGTCCTAATTGAACAATGGAAATATAATGGTTGAATCATGATAGTAATATTTCAATTTAATCCCACTTCATTATTAATGGGATATTGTTATTTTAATAAAATATTTCACACATTTTCAGGAAACAATTATCATTCAAAAATTTCAGGTCATTACATCATCACAATTAATTTTTCTTCAGTCAGAGTGATATATAAATATTGTTGTGGATATAAATATTTTATTTAATCTATACTAAATTTTATAAATTTAGTATAGTATTGATTTTCTCTTATTAAAAATGAATATTTTTTTACCAAAAATTACAATGCACTGAACATTTCATCATGTACATACATTTAAGATATACATGGAATTATCACCATAGAATCATATGAAAACAATTCATTATCAATGACTGTTTTTTTATGGTTAATGAATTTATCATCATTATAATTATAATTAATGAAAAATTCACTTCTATTATTCTTATATCTATTATCTTCATGCAATTGAAACTACGTAGAACTATCTTCTTTATGAAAGCACAACCCCTAGAATATATATATATCATAATGAATTGATATTTTTTTTGATTTTTAAAACATTCATGCATGTGTTATATGATATTCAAAGACAAAATCTATTATTCTTTACATAAGTAAATATAACTTGGAGTTCACTGCCTTATTCCATCAGGAAAACCATCACATGCATACACACTGTCAAGTAATAATTACTTCTTAGGAACATGACCTTCATGGTGATATTTTTCTGTGGATTCCATCTTCTTAGTTAAATAAAAATAGTGTAAGGTACTCATTATTTTAAATAAACATAAGTTTTTGGTGAAAAATTTCTTCATGTAATTGTTAATCATGAAATAGCCTCAAGTGATTTATATCTCATTCATTCATGAAACTCTTGATTGTATGATTTGAATGTCCAGAGGTTGTGGTACTTCGACACGAATGAAAATTCTTTGCAGAGAACATTATTCCTAGAGGAATATATGTTTGAATAACATAAATCAGACATATATTGAATATTTTTTATGAAACCAAGATGGTTTTCAAAACTAAAAACTTTGAGATACCTTGAAGGATCATGGAACTCTTTACCTTTTTCACAAAAAATAGAAGCATAGATTGGATATAGTTTTTGGAAATGAGATGTATAAATAGATATCTCAAATTTAATTTGAATATAGTGTCCAAGATTGATATAAATTTATAGTTAAGCATCACATTCTATCACCATTAGTATTAACCAACACAAATCCTTGAAAATAACCAATGTGATTAACTAGTTTTGAATTCCCTATCATCTTGGGGTTTAGTTATTCAAACACAAAATACTTTACACTAAAAACAGTGGTGTCCATAATTTTTAGCTCAAATTATACTTTAAATTTATTGTATCTTGTGAATTCAATCAAAAATTCCTTTCCTTTAAAAGATCTAACTATTTTATAAAGATTTGTTGATTGAGAGGCCTCCTGAAACTGTGTTTGTAGTTCGGATAGTGAATCATCATGAAAATCATGAAAGAAAGGTGAATTATTATTTCAATCATGTTTTTATAAATATTTCAACATCATTATGATCATTTAATACATGGTTTAAATTGATGGTGGGTTTTATTTAATATTTAGTGAATCATAAGCATCTTAATGAAAAGGGAAGAGGAAGAAAAATCCACATGTTTAAAATATGATCATCTTATTTAAACACATGATCATTGTATATCTGACAGTGCTGATCCACTTGATCTGGAGGCTTTCATTATATTAGTAACTCTTAAAAAACATGAAGAGTTATACTTAATTATATTCCCATATAAAAAACCAATATAAACACACCTTCTATATATAATCTAAGTGGTGACCACCCGTTTTTTGTGCAGACACTAGGGTCATCACCTAGATTAACTAGACAACATTCCCACATTTGTTAAGATTCATGAGTTTCATGAGCTTCCCTATGGGCTTATATCCGATATTGTGGGAAGAATTTTTCATGTTCTTCATGGGACGTTTACACTGACCCACCTTCATAGCATGAGAAATATAGTTTCCCTCATATGTTGGTATGGAATGCAAGCTTGGTTGAGGTCTTCTCTTGTGTTTTCACCCTTGTTTACCACATATATTTTTGTTGACCTCCACGGTCAGATGGATAATGGTTATTCTATTTTCTAATAACATATTTAATAAACAATTTATAATATTCTATCCTGATCTCACATAAAATACAACATGCCAAAAATTATTTCAAAAGCATTTTGAATTTCATATTTCATGGCCTTTAAATAATATTCTCAAGAAATAATGAATTATATGGAATTTATTCAATTCCCCTTTCTATATTAATTTTTGAATATAAATCCCAAATAACCATTTATCTTCCAAAACATCCATTTTATTTTTTTTAAACAACGTGTCACCATTAAAACATGCTTTTAGAACTCAAAACTAGTTAACAAATTTCCATATTTACTTAGAGAATTATTCAATCCTAACATATTTCATTTTATTAATATATATAAATTCTCCATAAATCACTTTTATAAACATAATGACCCTAAAATATTTATACATTTCTTTATAATATATGAATTTAGAACATTATCCATGATCGACTAACATTGCAAGTTCTTCAACATATTGATTACTATTGAAAAAATATATCAATCATTGGCAATACATATATCTCATATAAAAATTTGTCACTTCATTATTAAATTTTTTAAAAATAATATATTTTCAATGATATGAATTATTATAACTTTATGAAACCATTGAGAATTTATCTCCTTTCTATGTTTGTTTCTTATGAAACATTATGTTATATTATGTCTCCAAAAAAATTCATTTGCATTCATAGCTACTGAATTTTTCCAATTAAATTAAAGGAATTGTAACATTATGCAATTTTTTTTTATCTTAAAAGAATATTTTTTCAATATGTTTGTTTCTACATAAATAAATTTCATAACTATACTAGATTTCCCTATGCATATGTACCTTCTCTCCAACTATTTTAATCCTTCTAAAAAATAAAAAAAAAATAAAAAACACAGACAATAATAGTAATAATTATAATATTAATAAATACAAAAATGATGAACTTTATTACACAAGGGAGTAACATGGTTGTGATATTATGGTTTTCCTTCTGGGAATTATTAATTTATTGGGTTATGAAATATCATTTCAACTAACGAGAAGAATTTTGTTAGACAGTAAAAAGTTTGTATTAATGTGTTACATTACCAAAATATACCTAATTTATACTGGTCACATTATCTTGATATGATATCTACACACTGACAAGGAGAATTAGTTTTATAATATAATCCCAAATTATTTCACCATGATTAGTTTCAGTAATATTGTGATCTTTATTTAAAATATAAGGGAAAATTAATTTAAACATTATTAATATTTAACACCATAGTGTTGTTATTACTTTGCCCATATTTCTAAAATTTATTGACTAACAATAACATGAATATGTTATCATCATTTTACGGAATAATTGTAATGTAACATTTTTTTGGATTGAAATGATCGATTTGTGTGGGTGTGATCGTGTAGTAAATTATTTATTTATGAAAAATATATATTTTTTTTAAATATTTTTTAGTTCATTATTAATATCCCTACCAAATTCATAATGTTTGGGAATTTACTATATTTTCATTTTTTTGGATATTTGGGATATTAATAAAATAATGGCCTATATTTATTTATTTATTTAATTGAAAAATTATAGTTTAGTACCATGGTTGTACTTTTAATGAGTAGTTTTTATAATTCTATTAGTAAAACATATAATTTAAGCCATGGTGAAATTGAGAATAATTTGGTAAATTATATGAATTATACAGCAACATAAGATACCTTACAATGTCAATGGATTCAAAATTTTCTCTTCAAATGGATTCCAAACACTAATATAGTTTAGAAAAAATCCACTTAAAGGCATGAAAATTATAACTACATTTTGTGGAAACAACCAGAGTTATATTATACATTCAATTGGAACTATGTCAACTAGATAAGAACCCATCTATATTCATTGTAGTGTTAACTCTTAATAAATATCCATCATCCAATAGATGTAATATTACTCAATGTTTCTACCTACCAACACATTCCTATGATTGTTAAAAACCTCTATCACTCCTTACATAACAAAATGGAGTCCTCATGCTCAATTAAAATTTGACCATACACTCAATGTAATATCGTGGTTAATGAACATTATGATATCCACACAAAATAATTATTGTCACAATAATCTATTTAAGGAAATGAATCGAAACCCCGAATATAGTTTCCATATATATAAACGAAACTAAAAGGATACCATATTATATCTACATATAAATTATCTAACGAAATCATGTATCATAATAAATAATTGGCCACATGGATGGAAATCAATGTGTGAGAGTATCATGGGAGTTTAAATCCACATTTTCTGTATTATTGATGCGAGGAAATAAAAATAGTGATTGTCTAGATAAACTAAATATGGGGAGAAATTTTTTTCAATTTTAATTGGTACATACAAATCTAGTATGACAACTTATATAATAGACATGTGAATCTAGAATTTAAGTTTCTTCTTAGCTTCATTTTAGATTTATTTTAATTTGAGTTTTTCATCAATATTTTGAGTTAATTCATTATTCTTCCCTATTCTAAAATATTTCCACTATGATATACAAAATATATAAGGGAAATGAAAAAACACATGTTTTATAACAAGGGATTATTCTACAATGATCCAAATTTCATGACCATTCATAGTAAAATTAGTGTATTACTTGTATACCTTTTGTTGGGGGTAGATTGTCATGGGTGTTTGTTGATAAAGAACTCAGCATATATTTCCTTGGATTATCTAATACATTTGAAAAATTTTATTCAACCCTTAAATGAATTATCATTACATAATAGGTATTTTTAATGATTGAGGTATAAAAGTGTGTGATCACACATCAGATATGTAGGCTAAGGTGTGATCTTGATTGAGGATATTCTTAACATTCTAAACTTGATAGTGGTGAATGTTTAATTAACATAGTGAATATTAATTTCCCCCCATATACATAACATATTGTATTGAAAAGATTATAACATAAATTATTTTTGTGTGATCATTGGGGGGAGTGATGCTAAATAAAGGGGTAATGATGGATTACATAGGGGAATGTCTTGTATTTTATAACATTTTTTCTAATTAGTTATATTTTCATTCAGTATATGTAAGTTTCCTTTCATTTAATTAACTTCAAAAAATAAAAAATTATCCTCATATTAAATTATTCTAATTATTTAAAACGTAAACCTAATCAAATAAAAAATAATCTTAGTGAACATTGTATCAATCCTTTTAGGAGATGATCCTCGTAAGCCATTGTGATGCACTAGGAGTTGAAATGTTTTAGTGAATTAGGCCCTATAACATCCATTAAATCACCATAGTGTCATTATCATAGAGACTGAAGTTATTATTTCAAATATTTCCTACATAATTTTTTTATTTGTCTAGATTTCATTTTTCATGTTTTACAAAAAGATATCTATTTGTTATTCAAATTATGATTACATTTATACAAGGAACCATAATTCTTTGGTGTATGAAGAGGTATATATTAAAAGGAATGATAAATTTCAAAAAAAAAATAAAATATATTGTTGCAAAAGATTACTTTTTCAAAAATCCTTTAAATTTTATAATCCCAATAATTAAAGGATCAATTTAACCTTAAGCGGGATGAAAAATAATCTCTCATGACTGTTAATGGTGAAACAAAGGAATAATTTTCCTCTTTAGTTATTTTATTTTAAAAAAATATATGGAGGAACATGAAGAATTATTTAAGGAATATGATGACCTATTTTAAACCACAATAGATCACCACTAAGAGGAACTATTCAATAATGAAGCGATCCAAACTGATACACATAATGGGGATAGTTTAATTATGAATTAATTTTTTTATAATATTTAAAAACCAATTTGATAATTATGTCATCCTACTTGGATATTTTAGACGTCATAGTTCCCTAGTGTATTCTAGAGGGTGATACTAAGGAAGAAAAAACAATAAAATGAACTTGATGAAGGACTCGATGAAATATTCATGGAGGCCTTTATTACAGAAAAATATAAATAAGACTAGATAAATGAGGGGGATGAATTTCCAAATAATTAATTTTTTTAATATATTGAAACTAAAATAAAATCCTAATTACCTTGAATTGTAGATGATTATTTGGTATAGTTATTATAGGACCTTTCAAAAGGTGATAAAGCCAATGGTGGAGTTGTATATTTTGAATAATGAATGAAGGATCCACTTTGGTCAAGTGCTAATATTTAATAGTGAATTAGTATATAATAATATCTTCATATATAATTAAATAATAATTGAATATAATTTATAATTAATTTATATATATTATTATTTACCTCATTTTATAATTATTAATTTTTTGATGATTCGGTAGAGCAGTTCTTGTGTTACCATCGTTGTGGTGAGAGGTTTCAAGGGAATATTCCATCTAGTGGTGATCTACACGTGCTTCCAAAACCTATGAATGTTTTCTTATAAATCCATAGGTGTTATTATGGAATACTCAAATGGTTTTTTAATTGGTGGTAATATATAGAATAATAATTTTATGCTAGATTGGGTCTTTCTTTATCTGTAGATCTGAGATGGTGGAGAAGGGGGATCGTACCTCGTTTTTAGAGAATTCTTGGAGAATAACACTTTAAGGATGAGAAGAATATATCTATAATTCATTGAGATCTGTAATTAAAATGTATATGTTAGTATTAGAGTAAAAAATAATTGGGTATTTATATATATTGTTTAAATAATAGATAATTGTAATTTGGGACTTATTATTCTCTTAATCTTGGATAAGCCTCATGAATAAATAATAATAATAATAATAATTTCATGAATTTTTATAAACAAATGGATATACAAAAATTACTAATTTAACTAATAAATTAACATTCATTAAAATAATATTTAATATATTATTTCTCATCAGCCCATTAACATAGCTCTTCATCCCACTTTAATATTTTTTGGAACTTTAATAATGATTTTTTTTAAATAAATCAATTTCTCTGCATTATTTTCTAATAAATAGATAAAAATAATATTCACTAAAATATCAAATAAATATTTATTAAATATTTGAATCGTGTATATCCACATGAATATTTATTTATCAAATGATAGTTAATAACTAATAATAAATAATTATTGAACATTATGTGTGTATAATATTTATTTAATTTGTTAATTCATAGATAATTTTACAAAGGATCCAAATACACTTAGTGTTTAACCTTCTATGCCTGTTTCTAAGTGTCATTAGGTAATACCTCCTAATGTCCATGGTTAACTTCTTGAAATACACCAATTCATCCATAGATAAATATGTTAATGTCTTAAAGACATGTAAACTCATAGAAACACAAAATATGTCATATAATACCATAAACTCAATATCTACAATCAAGAAGGTTTCATTATGGTCTCATCAATAATCATGTTTTACGCGTCCTTCTATGACATTCCAAAAATGTAATTTGTATTATAACCTTACAGAAAAAGACTTAATCAGGATGTTCTAGTCCTATTAAAGGGTCTGAGATATTGAAATCCATTATATATCTGAAGGGATATATCATTTCTATCATTACTCATAAATGCAATATTATTAAAGAAACACCCAATATATCATAAGTCACCATGGGAATATTTTGGCACAATTTTCATCAATACATAAAACAACAAAACTCCTGACATGAATTAATAATAATGTTAAAGTATAAGGACTATTACACATATAAATATATAGGAATATATAATAAAACATATACATGATGTTTTACTCTGAGTAGGAAATGTTCTCAATGAAATATTTTCTTAGAGATTAGAAAGGATAATCACTATGGAAAATTTCTTAATGACTTATGAGAACCTAAAAATAATATCCCATATCATTTGTGTCAAGTTAAATGATATATTCAAATCATAAAAAATATATTAATAATATTATCATAGCACCTGTAGGTTCACATCATAGTAGGGAACTAATATGTCATTCTAGTGTGATAGGAACCCTTAGGATATTATTACATACAATTTAAGGCATAAAAACAATCATGATGTGATAAAAAATTTATTAATAATCAAAAACAAGAATATAACTCATCCTAATGTATATAGAAGTTTGTTATAGGGAGATAATTTCTACCCAATCCCACTTACACTAGAGAAAACTACTAATAACTATTATTTTTCTTATCTCTCACATGACATTCATTACTCTATCATGATTTTTTTTCAAGTGGACTAATGTGTTATCCATTATAGAATCTCTACTCACAGTGAACTCACCTAATTATATAAAACCACACAACAGTTATATTTCTAATATATGTGGTTCCTCAATAGATGGGATCTTATCCCCTTTGTTATAACATCCATTGAAGTATTATCACAATATAAGGTAATATGGTCTTTACTAATAGAAACCACATTAAAATATTGGGTGAATTTTTCTATACAAACAACATACTTAGCCATAAAAAACTGAAATATACCCAATTTTAATAATAGAATTTAAGATAAGTAACTTCTTTTATCTCTCCCATCTCTTGAATCCTCTATTGAGATTGAAGACATTTCCGGGTTGTGATTTTAAATCAATATGATCTTCATGGAAACACGCATCAGTATATCCTAGGATCGAAATTTCCACATGTCCTACATATAATATTAAAATACCCCTACATTGACCTATTTTATTGGGTATATATTTATTATTAGACTAATTTTATTCTTTTTTATCATCATGATATCTTCGTACTATACCCATGGCATACTACATGTAATACTAAATAAATATTATAGAATACTTGAAAGATAATGGAATTAAAAAAATGGATTCCTACCAATCCTCTCTCTACACCTCTCATCTATTGTGTATAAGGACATGTTCTCTATGAGAGATATATACCTAGTGAGACTAGAACCAATATCCTATTGGAATATTATATACAAAATATTTTTTGTATTTGGTCTATGTATGTACCTTGAATTAGTTCGAGTAACCTCTTAGATCAGTTTAGATTGATCTTGACTCCATGAATAAATTAGATTAACCTTGTATTTTCATAAAAATACACTTGTTTAACTAGTAATTAATTAACTATAAGACGGATATTTCATTTTATATAATAATATGTTATAGACATATACTAATAGTAAAAAAACACACTCTCATTCGTCTTTTAATAAATGCATCGCTCATAGTAATTATTTATAAAATGTAATATTCCTATAGATTCATTTAAATGAATGTTCCATGACCTCCATGCTTGATTAAATCTATTAATGGATCATTGAAACATTCATAATTTGTTATAATTATTTGGTATCATAAAACCATTCAGTTTTGTTTTCAGGGAATCTTCCTAAAGGTTCCCATTAATGATAATGATTTTCATTTAAATTTTTCAAATAACATGTTCTTTGAAATATTCTATTGAAATTATAGTTATAATGGATTGAAACATGGAAAGTGGAGAAAATGATTCATCATAGTATATTCTTTAATTATGTTTAAAACCATTTTCAACTACCAACACTCTATAAGTAGATAATTTAACATTCAAATTTCTTTTTATCTTGTATACTCATTTTCACCTAATGGGATTCACATCAACCTCATGATTGACCAAATATAGTAATATTAAATATAATGGATTTAAGCGTTGAAATTTGAGAAAACATTTCATCATAGTTAATAACTTGGTGATTTTTAATCATTTTAGACATAAAAAATTATTTATAGGTACATACTCCACATTCCATATCCATTTTTTCTCTTTAATAAAGAATTGAATGCAATAGCCATAACATCAACTAGAGGATCAACCATAACCCATAAATTGTTTTGATACCAAGAACCCATCTCAAGTTTCATGGATTCGCTATATATTATTTCTCTTGATCTCTCCTATAACTCCTTATATTATAGTGGATCATTATTATCTACCAATAATGTGTCACCATAAATGGTAATTAAAAAACCAAGTCATTCTAGTTACCTAATCTATCTCATTATCCTATATGGTACATGTGTCATAGGAACAACATTTTTAATGGGGTCATATGGAAAATGTTCTTATAAAATCCTTTATGTATCTTGAGTATCTACTTCACCACAACAAATATTTCTCCCACAATCCTAATTAAAGATCTGATCCCTTAAAAGAAATATGGTATGTGTTGTGATTGTTACCTTATTTTTTTAGGAGTTATATAGATAATATACACTTGTTTCCATGGAATCCTATAAAGATACACTTTATATCCCATAATGATAATTTATTATCTAAACGTGCCTTAAAAAACACCACATGTCACCATTCATGAATGATATGCAACATGAATTTTATTATATATATTAATTCTTATAGTTTTTTTTGATATAATTTTTTCTAACTTAATATTTTATACCTAAGTATACAGTGAATATCCAGATATAGATAATATAAGACCTACATTACTCACCATTGACCATACCATGCCTAGAAAGGTACAGTTAAACCTTTCACTAACATCATTCTACTCTCATGTATAAGGAGAAGAATGTTGAGATAAAATACTATACTCCCATAAGTAATCAATGAATTCTAGGTTTGCACATTCACCACCTAAATCATATTGAAGCTTCCCTATCATTTTTCCACGTTGATTCTATAATTCCTTCTTTAATTATTGGAATTTCATGAAGGATTCAGACTTATAAATCATTATTTAGACATATCTATATAAAATTATTTCACCAATATGAGTAATTAATTAAGAATAGCCCCTATAGATTCAACTAGAAAATATCCAGACACATCAGTGTGTACCAATTCAAGATGATCAATGAAACTTCCACCCTTACCCCCAAACAATTTCTTGGTCCCCATTTTTTGGAGGAAACAATACAATTATCAAGTTGATTTATTTTAAAATAATTTAAAGAACCATCTTGAAATATCATTTTCTACTACTTATTGATTACAAAATTAATTCTATGATTCCATGGTTGGGGGTGATACAAGTCTTGTAAAATTAATTCATTTTTTATGTATAATACTATATTTTTATAATCTAATGCATAAATACCAATCGTTAAATTCTCTATACCAAAAACAATTCTTCCTTTTTTAAAATAAATATATTTTATTCAAAAAATTATAATATAAAACCACATATATATATATAAAATACATAGAAATTATATTTTTTGTAATAGTGTGTACAGAAAAATAATCTTTCAAAATAATCATTCATGTTGGTAATGGAAGGTTGTAATCACCTATTGACAAATCATAATATAATTCTCCAATGGGTGGTTGAAGATAAACCTATGAACTGGAAATATTTTGGAATCTACATGGTTACAATATTTGGATATAAATGTGTGTAATATAAGATCAATATAATACCTAAATGAGGGATACAGAAATATTTCACTTAAAAAATATACTCAACGCTTCCCTTTGTTTCTTCTAGGTACAATTCTTCTTCTAGTTTCCCATAACAGAACCTTGAAAATATATTATGTCTTATTATAATTTTTTCCTTAGATCATCCTCTTCTTGGAAGGATTGTGTTTTCGATCCTTACACTATAGGTGAGGGTAGGGGACATATTCCATGTTCTTCATTTCATTCCCCATAATTACGAATATATTTTATGTCACATGTCCTTAATAGTGTGGAAAATAAAGGAAAGTATTATTTAGAGATTCTTCCCACTATTGATCATATAATAATTAAAAAAGAACCAAAGAATCCTTTATATCATAGGTACAAAATGATATCTATGTGCAACTCATCCGAGATATTAATGTCCAAGATATCTTATAACTCTATATAATCAATAATAATTACTATATTATGCTTAGATGGAGCTAATTCTCCAACAATTCGTGTGAATAGTGCATTACAAAACTCATCTCTCTTATCTCACCGTCTATTGTTATGGATCCAAAAGGTGAGACATCATTCAATATGCATTTATTTCATCATATTGGTTTATGATAATAATTATCAAGGATGATTGCATTAAATATCAAGAATTTGTGGAATCATAAATATGATTCATGTAGACAAATTTTTTCCACACTAGCTCATATAAAAGGTATATTAGGAATATGGGTTTCTAGTATGTATAATATCTACGAATGGTTTATTATTATGTGAATGATCCAATAGCATTATTGAAAATTTTATTATTTGAGAATCTAATCTTTTTCTAATGTAGATTTCAAAGATATAGATGAATTTATATTGGATTTTAGTTATCCAATGAATAAGATATAATGTTAGTAATTTATCTTGGTTATTTAATTAGATAATAAATATTGATTAATTTATTATTCTCCAAGTGTTTTATTGAAACCCAATATCCCTCACCAATGGTTTGGGAATTATTAATCGACTTGGATAATATATTGGAAGGAATAAAAATTTCCCTTCTCATTACATATAAATATTATGGGACGAATACTCAAATGAAATTAGGTAGAAATGTCTTGGATAACAACAATAACCAACAAATCCTTTATCTATTGAGGGGAATCCTCAATCATAAAACCATAGGCATTAATTTCTAAAATAATTTCCTCCAAATATACACCATTCCTAGAAAAATATTGTTATCTTGTTAGGAATTTGGTTAAGTCAACCAAACAACTTCTTTATAAATCCATATTAATTGTTAGTGTCTCAAAGAGAACATGTTAAAACTCTATGATATGGTGGTAACAGTCTAAATTAGGTAACTATATAGTGAATTAATATGTGAATTGTGGTATTTTTATAATTATGTATAATTTTCCAAATTTATCTTATCACATTCTTGTTAATATTAAGTAGATTTTTTTTCAATTGATTAAATATCTCTAGGTAAAATTTTCACACAATATAATTTATTTCAATTCCATATAGGATTCATGTTAATTCATGTATTATGTTATTTTGATAAAAAATCCATAAATAATTAACCCTGAAAATGATGTAAATAAAATAACAAAATTATAGGATCAGGGTGTTTCAAATGGTTGGTTTATTATGTAGCCAACAAAAAAAACTCAAGATAGTAGGGGAAAATTTCCTTGAACCACACCGTGATTCATGTTTAATAATTATGATATGAAACTGGAGGAACCCCTTGAGATGAAACATCAATCACTACAGTCAAAAACTTAATCTGACAAGAAAATGTTCACAAGAGCGGGATATCCATCAATCAAATCGCTTTAGCCTACCTTCAATGAAATAGCTCCATGATATTATCAAATACAGTGCTTGTCTGATAAATTTTCCTCTTGAGTAATGTTCAATGGAATAATAAATATAGTAACAATATTATCACTACAAAAAACATAGCATTTATTTTCACACATATATTAGAAAACGTGGAAAACAAGATTTAATGTGGTTTATAAGAAGTCCTCTATCCATAAGAGAACACTACAGTAATTTTTATTTCAAGAGATATAAGAAGTTAAAAAACACTTGTTCACTTATTTTCCAATGTAGGGTATCATAAAATTAATTTAGAAACATACTCTTTTCATATAGTTGTTTGTCGTGCTAATAGATCTGGTCCACCACCTTCTTTATAATGGTTTATATCCGGTCAACATGTTTTTACCGACCTTTGACTATCATGGTCCACCTATTTTTGACTTTTTAAAATTCCATTACACTATGGTATCTCCTGATGAAACCACCAATTGATGGTCACTATGAAGCAAAAAGTACATATAATGGAATCTATAAACCTCAAAAGATAAGGATCAATATGATGATCTTAAACAAGTAATCTAAACCACGTTTTAAAAAATCCTTAATATCATGAAGTGTTATTCACTAAAACTCTATCTCATTCTCATAATCCATGGTATATTTTTTCCAATGATATACCTTATACCAAAAAATCATTGAAAAATAGTAGGAAATCTTTTTCCCATACTACATTGATATTTATGTCTAAGAAACTCAACCCCAAAGCATTTTGTCCTATGAATCTAAATAAAGTTCAAAAAATCCAAAAATATATAACATGGAAATTAATATAGGATTTAAAACTTCTTTATTTTTATTATCCTAAACACTTCTTATGGCTAATGATAGTAGTTCCCTCCACCGCATCCGATCATTTGAGTCCTGCTGAGGCATAATGTTTCCTTAATGTTTCTTGGTCTATAAATTTTTTTAAATAGATCCACTATATTTATGTTCTTAGTAACCTTATGAATATCTAATACTTTATACTTGAGATTAATTTGTACGAATTAATATTTTAGGGAATTTTTTTGTTCAAGAATTATACACAAGTTTTCAAGAAAGATGATTGGAAATATGAGTATAATATAATACCATTCCTCTCTGTGATCCCTTTCCATGTTAATTCAAAATATTCATAAATCAAGTCAGATCCTTTACTTCATCAGTAGTAGAAATATTTTATGCCCCTTCTATAGATAAATTAATAATTTGGTTCAACCTATACACCCAACTTATCTCTTTTCATCAAAAACTAAATACAAAACTGGTGGTACTATTCTATGAGTCCCTATATCCTATAAAAAAATATACAAAACATTTTAATTGATCATCATCACTTATATGAAGGATGTGTCTTCTTATAATTTCAATTATCATCAGATCCATTTAATAGCTTACCAAGGATTCCATTCAATATTTGACATGAAAAATGTCACAAATCCAACTAAAAATCAATATATGCTTGAGTACAAACCATTTCATACATCAAAAAACCTATAGTAGATTCAAAATGAATCTTCTCCATGTCATCAATTTATACATACATTGATAGTACACAATTTAAAATAATTTTGATATTCTAAACAATGGGGGTTGATAAATGTTTACAAATATTCATTCTAAATCCTTTAATGACGATCGTAATGTATTCCTTCCAGGATAAAACTGATGGGATGACATTCTAATCCCTCTAAATTAACATTCTGTATATTTTCATTTCTTGACTAAGGTATCTCATCTCAATACATATTTAATGATTCCACTTCATTTACTCCTATAAATAGGAACTCAAGGCCAACAATCAATATATAATCCATATACGACAAAGATATATTCTATGTTCTATCATCCCATAGTTTTTTAACAGCAGTGATAAAACTCACATTGACTAAAACATTCTACAAACATGATGGTTTTATACATTTTATTCCACAGTGTTGGAGTTTGATTCAATTCATAAATACTTAATTTCAATATACATAATATACCCTTCTTCTGATAAACCTCAAAACCTTGGGTTGAACCATGTAAATTTATTTCTCCAAATATCCATGAAGATAATTTTTATATATAACCATCCAATACAATTTTATATATCCAAAAAAATTCTATAAAATGTATGGATCGTTGGGTTCTTAGAAAATAATAATTTCTTTTATCAATTTTCAACCCCTTACTTTGGTCGAAATATTTTAATCACCAACCTTGTTTTATATATCATACTTCTGTCAGTTTCCTATATCAAACAAATATATATTTGATTTATCTATCCCTCTTTGCATCCAGTTGATCAACCAAATCCATAGTGCTATTGAGATTTAAACAACTTATTTAATCTAGACAGAGTAAATTGGATTTTTTTTAGTAGTTTAAACAAGACATTAAAATCTAATGGTAGTACAAGGAAGGAATGTGATTATATTCATATGATGCAATTATTTAGGAAATTGTAAGGATTTTTGCATCTCTGTGGAAAAGCCATATCAAACATCAATATTCTAAAAATATCAATTATTTGATTTCTGAATGGTATCAGATAATAAATGTTAACTTTATATAGTTTATTGACATAAAAATGTTAATAATTAATGTATAAATATATAGATCTCATAATTTGTATTAAGATAATCATGTGAAAGTTTTTTATTCATAAATTGAAAAGGAATATATTAGAATCTTATAGACCATGATAAAGGATGTGAATTGTTATTTAATTTCTGTTATGTGATCACCGATGTTATTTGTAAATAATGTGTCGTTTTGAAAAATATGAGAAGATAGATTTAATGCACATGGTTTTTGATTCATATAATTCTATAAAATACAAGAGATTAATTTAATGATTTTTTTTATCAAGTATAAAAGTTTCAATCTGGAGTGGCAAATCACTTTTCATCTCCTGCTAATCGACCATTACCTAGGTGACGATGAACATCGACGCTTCCCCTACCCCGTTGACGGGTAGGGTTCGTCCTTCCATATCTCAGAATCCTTATTCTTTCAACCCATTATCCTACTCTAACTTCATTCTACTGTTCCATAGCATTGTGATTTTCCCTAAAGTCCCAGACCTCTGTGATGGCTTCCCCAAGCTCAAGCATTGGATTTAATTTTTTTTTTGATGCTCTAGATTTATTAAATCAGACATTGTTTTCTCAGTTCAGTTCACGATGACTATCAGTGGACACCTTCAATGGATTTTTTTTCAAATCTTGGGAGCTTTAGGAATGGGCGACTATTGGTCTCCTTGAGAAGCATAATATCTTGATTTGATTCTCATCCCTCAAGATCTGACCGATACATGTTCCGAAGCTCCTTGTTCTTATAATGGACTTAGCATACACCTATTTAAATGGTCTTCTAATATGTATATGGAGTGGGATGCCTCAACAATGGATTTGTGGGTAAGATTCCCTGATCTTCCTCTCCATTTTAAAAACACATCTATAATTCAAATGCAAGGAAACATGGTCGGTTGTTATCTTTTCTTGGACTTGATATCTAGTTTCGTCTATCAACCAGTTTCCCTATGCATTTGTGTTGATGTTGATATATAAAAACATCTATTTGAATGGTTATGGATATTAGTAGGAGATGAATTTTGTTGGAAGAAACCCTTCATGCTTGAGTCTTGGACACACTTCTTGTCGTCGTGATCTCACCTTGGGCATCTGTATCATTCTTATTAGAGATGTATTAAGGGACCTCATGGGAATATAGAATCAAGAGAGGGTGGTATAACTAAATGTCAGAGTTTTAATGAGCATGAGAAGATCTCATATGGTCTAGTGCTCCCATGTGATGGTTTTTAGGCTGTTAAAATGCCTTCAAGGTCCATACATCCTAAACCAAAAGTCTCCAAATTTTTTGAAATACTGAAATGTGATTTGGTTTTTGTTGGCCCTTCATAGGCTAGGGTTGATCTTCCTCTTTTTGGTATAATTTATTCCCATTTAAATGTTACCAATCCAAATTGACATTCACTAATAGGGATTATAGGTGTTTTCATGTTCATCAAACTGGTTTCATCTAATACAATCAATGGAGTTGTGGTGCATGAGGAAGTATTTGATGATCTACCTAAAGGTAAAGAACCTCAATGTCTAGTAATTGATGATTATAATACACAATTCTAATTTATGGGTCACATCTTCGAGTAGTGAAGTGGTTTAGAGGTGCCATAATAGTTCTCAAAGGCATGAAAATCTTAGACTAAGAAGGTTAGGTTTGGATGAATTTTTATCAATTCTCACAATCAGTTTTCATTGTTAGGAGGAATATAGCGGGAATATTTTGAGTATTTTCATGAATTGGAGGCTTCCTATGAGAATATAGAGTCTTCCCCGAACTCCCTTGTTGAATCCATCGAAATAGACATGGTGGAGCACTATCTTATATCCTCTTTAAGGAATATTAACATCACAATCATTAACTCAGACATTTTTATTAAGCACACCTAGAGGCCACATTGAAGAAAATAATATTTGAATTAACAAGTCCACCATTTATAGGATCCTAAAGAAATGGCAAGCCACCTATGAAGGTGTCCAATATTGAAGTAAACAACTATTCATGAAAAGAAAAAGACTCTGATAAGAATATGACAACTGAGGGAAATGAGGTTGTGGATTCTACTATCCTCCATTATGGAAAGGAAATGATTGGTTGTGACGAGTTGTAAACCATAATAAATTTAAATAAATAATTCATAGAGATGGCTTTATAGGAAAATTTTATTCAAGAGGAATTTGACATGGTGGTTGGGAGGAGTATCCAAGTTAATTTTAACACAGAATAGGATTCCTCGATCAAACAACAACACTGTATTTTTGCTCAATGATTTAATGGCTAGACACTTTCAATGGAGGATCTTATCCAATCATTGGAAAATATGGAATTTTATATTTAAGACATCCTCAAAGGTTATTCGGACTAGTGGGCCACCACTCCTCAATAGATTACAATTAGAGATATGGTTTCTAAAAATCATAAACTACAAATCAACAATTCAACTATTTATTATGGGGCTGTTTTATGTCTTTTGTGTATATTTTAGTTTTATCAATTTTTCCTAAAAATTTATTTTTCTTTATAAAAATATATATTGGATGGTAAAAAGTTTCTAACTAATATATTTATTAAAACTTATTAAAATGATCATATGTCTCTGTAGTGGAAAATTTTATAGAATAACATCTCTTATATAGAAAAATTATGATAATGCATGGAATTAAACAAAATATATGACTAAATAGTTTATTTGTTAAAAATTCCCACAATGGTTAAATATGTTTTATTTCTTAAACACAACAGTTTTTGTGTAAATTAGAATAATATTTAAATGAAAATATAGTATCTAATAGATTTGGTGTTTATGTTTGGACTTATATAATGTTAAATGTAAACAAATGAATGATTATACAAGTGAAAATTTAACATGTGTATCACATAATATCCTCAAATAATTAAATTTAGTGTCACTTAATGTCCATATAGAGTTTAGGGTATGTTTTTATATATAAATGATAAGTTTGAATTTATTTACCCTAATGATGTTAAAAATAAAATTATGACCCAAAGGATTTTAGGATGGGTTGATAATAATTTGTTTAGAGTATTATATTTCTACCAAAATATTTAAAGAATTTTTTTGGAGACAATTGTTCCATGAAATATAATGATGAAGAAATAATAAATAATTCAAAGTATACACTAAAAATTATTATCATCATAACATTGGATGCTATTGTGTAAAAGTGTTTAAATAACAGTTCAATTAGTAAAAAAATTAGAATAATATTCCTAAATCTCACCACAACTAAAAACATATTTCTTTATCGATAATATACATTATAGAGTTTAGTTTGAGGGATTTTATCATATGGTTAGACTGATATGTTGTTGAAATTACATATAAAAGTAATGAGTTCCACAAAACACAAAATGTATTGAAACATAAGGCTCATCCTATGGCCTATCATATGTGACATTATTAATGGATTCCAAAATATGATTTTATTAATGTTATTAGAAAAATATAATTGTATAAAATATATCATTTCATCGAAAATAAAATATTCACATTTTAATTGATTATAATTGGTTGTATATATTATATTAATTGTAATGATTATTGACCTTTTAAAGTGAACATTTGAGCTATCCCTAATCAAATATCATCATGGAGTATTATTGTTCATGAAAAAATATTAATGTTAAAGTAGATAGGATTTCAAAAGTAAATAAATAATAATAATATGAGGTATAAAATGGGGTTTGAGTTCTAGATGATATTCTAAGTATAGCACATGGATTTTCATACCAAAATTATTTTAAGTGTATGTTTATGTTTTTTATATTTCTATAAAAACTATTGTTGGTGAGATACTAAGCATGGGGAACTTTATAGTTTTATGTGATTCTTATTCAATCATTGTGGCTTTGGTAGTTGGGGGTGTATGAGTATTTTTTGATCATGTCATCAATTTGAGAATAAATAGTATGGAATTTTTCCTCTTGTAAGAGGTGTATGAAATATGGTCCATAGATTGTGATAGACTAAATGAGTGTATGGCCATACCTAAAAATACTTGTGATGTGCTTAATTATTTGTGTGATGGTAATATTATGTTCTCATCCGCAAAGATTAAGGACATGTTATGTGTCAAATTATCTTTTCAATCTATACTTAAAGAGTCATAATCTTATGATAAGATATATGGGATTAAAAAAATCATTGTTCCTTGGTTACTCAATGTCTTAGAAAATCGATTCATGTGAAAATATATTATTATATCTGATACAATTGGTAGAAAAAGATAGATAAAAATATCTTTTAATGATAATCACACCATATTCCATTGTAGATAGAGTATAATAGATTGTTTTCAAGATTTTTATCCTCGATTACATTTATGGATTTGATAATCCATATCAGTTACCAATGTAAGAACATTACAAGGGGTCACACATTGTGGTTAAATAAATCAGGATTCAATTTTATGAAATTCATGGAGCTATACTAAATTTGTTTTATAATTTATTAAAAAGGAGCCATTAATGTATCTATACAATGTATTTCATACGATGTGATAAAAAGTGAAGTTGGTAATATATTTTAAAATGGTTTTGGATGTTTTTTAAATAGTTTTTTGATGATGTCTCCTAATTTATTATACATGATACAATATTAGGTGAAATAGAACACCTAGTTATGATACTTTAGTGAAAATTGTATAGTGATAGAGATATTCCTCAAATTGTAATGTGTATATAATACATGTTATATTATTTCATAGTGCATGATAAATATATGTAAATCATATGGTATGGTATACATGATTCCAAGAAATTAAACATTCCACATATGGGTATGTCATTCCCTACAATATAATGATAATTTATTGAAAAATCATGTAAAATCATATTTTAAAACACATATATATCAAATTTCATGAGAGAAAATCGTGTGATAAAAAATCCACTCTATTGGAGAATGAAATTTCAATTTAAATAGATAATGTTACAGTATCTTCCATGATGTTGTCCATTAATATTAATGTTTTATATAATAAAATTTTAGAACATTGTGTCACTTTAGTGAATTATTTTATTTCAAAATTGAGTTTTTGATAATTAGTGAAGTCTATGATTGAACATCATAATATTTTATGAGGTTTTATCATACACATATTCAGAATATGGTATGTTTTTGTTTAGTATTAACTATTATCCTTTTATTATTCATGAATAAACATGAATATTTAACATATCATTAGATAAAACCACGTGGTTTAATATCATATTTTAGATTTATAGTGTAATAAAAGGATCACGATTAGATAAAATTTAGTATTAAATGTATGGATTAAATATACATTTCAAAGGGAAACCTTGTAGATATACCTTTATATGGGGTGAAATTTTTTTCAATATCTTTTCAATGATTACCCCTTGTTTTTTTGAACTATGCATCATAATCAAGAAGTGGAATTAAACTTTGTATTGTGATGGTTATAAAATTGAGGAATAGTTTGGTAAACCATTAGACCAAACATTATACCTTCCCCAAAAATTTAAATTTTTTTCCATTTATACCAATGTCAAACATAACCATTTTTAGACCATATTTTCCTCTTTTACCTTTTCCCATTCATAAGGAATCCTTTGATTACTATCACTCTCACTTTATTAGTTCCTTGAGCATCACTAAAGATTTTATTCTATAGTTCTCAAGAAAAATCTTATGTTCAATATTTTTTTCATCCCTTCCTTGTTTATCCTTTGTTTTACATTCCTATTTCTCAAAATCTACTGTCTTTAGTGGATAAAAAATCACATATATGGTTCATAAAATATTAATATTTTTATTTTCTTCTAGTAATTAATACCTTATGATTCTGATCCGGTGTTTATTGTTAAATTAAATTGATCTAACCCATTTAAGGTTTGTGTTTTTTTAAATTAGATCATGACATGGGTGCTTCGATTCTATAAAACGAATATTACTTCTAGTACATTATAATGCATTCAAGTACATAATGTCATGAACCAAGAATAAAATACATAAATATTAGATCATTTTAAATGAATATCAAATACATTTTAGAATAATAGACACATGAGGATCGTAAAGGATTATCTACTTTGGAGACTATATACACAGTTAACTTTTTTCATAAATGATATTAAATATCCCCAACAAAGGTTTTCCCCTATATAACCCATTTAAATTTATTAATTAGTACCTCTATTAAAAACCTATATAAAATATAACATTAAAAATGATGATATCTTATTCTTAACAAGGGTAAACATAGTATATATTCATCTTTAATCAGAAGTTATCATAAGAATAAAGGTATGATAATATGATAATAACTTAATTAAGAAATACACAATAATTCTAATATCTATAATAACTAATCATAGGAAAATTATTTTTCATAACAAAATATATAATCCATTATAGTTTGCAATCATCAATAATAAATAATTTTCCATGAGAACATATCAAATGTATATGAAATAAGATTGGGGAATACAAGAAATAATATAAATTAATTTTCCTAGTCAAGTATCATTCGAAATATATCATAGTGTATGGGGTTAACTGCCATTCCATCATTTCATTAACCGGGGTTTAATACCATGAAAATCATAGTGGAATGATTATATAATAATAAAGGTTTACTCCCAATTCTTATCCTTATTATCTCATGAGAATTAATTCTTTACTTAAGGCATTGGAGGACTTTAATGGACCCACCACTCATATAATGAAAAATGTCCATATGCGTAATAGAAGATCCTAAAATAACTCATCAATTAATCATATAATAACACATTAAAAGAATGAGTTTCATTTAACATTCATCCTAACATAATCAAAATCAATCCAATGGATGGGCTTGGGTTATATCATAAGAGTATTCATTATATCATCATAGATTAATGAACCCGTGAGAAATAAATTGGCATGTAATCATCATAAGATCAACATCATAAAAATTCATCCCAAAAAGTTGATATAATTATAAGATCATATCCTCAAGGAAACATAATAAACCTCAAAAGTATTATCTATTGAATAATTATACCTTTAAAATAATATTTACACCATTATTTGAAAAAAATATATTCTTTCATTTTTATAGAATTTTAAATAAAAATTACTATAATATTGAATTATTTAAATTCTATGAAAATAATCATGGAATATTTTAAAGGTATCCTCAGAGAATAAATTAAAATGATGATATGAAAATATCTTCATACCATATGCATTGTAAATAAATATTATTTTCAATATTTTTTAAAGAGTCATAAAATATATAACCATAAAATTGTTCTTCAAAAATATTCATTTTAAAAAATTGTAAATAATTTAAAATTTAAAGATAATTACCCTATTAAAAAATTTCATGTATAGGTATGATCATTCAAAAAACAATTTTAAAGATAACAAACATAGAAAATAAATTTTATCGACAAGAGAGGAAATATGGTCTACTATTTACTAAAAAAATTTTCTAGATCAGTTATGTAAAAAAGGGAGTAAATTGGTGCTAATAAATAAAAATTTTAGTAATAATTATAGGATAATAATATATATGGGGTTTAAATTAAAATATCCATATAATTTCCCTTTAAATAAATTTAGCACAAACCACCGTGAAAAGAAATGAGGTTATAACATAAACCCTTACCTCATATATCATTTCCATCATAAAAAATAAAACCACCTATTTAATAATTGTAGATTTACTCTAAATATATTCTAGAAACATATACATATATAAATTTATATTTATTACTCTTTATAATATTCAATTTCCTTTTTTATAAAAACTTCTTCCATGAAATTAACAATCTTGTGAAAACTAGTTCCTTTTTCATGCTTATTTTGGTTTGATGGTTCGAGTACCTAAAATTTGGTGGTGGATTCATAATATCCAAAATATTACTATTTAAATAAGTATCATATTTATTAATTATATAAAACTTTATAATTATTCATATTAATATGTGATGAAAAATAAACTACATCATTTCATGAAGATGGCAGTCTGTACGTACACACAGGTGATGTCTCCACTTTTAGAAGGATAGAAAAAAGAACGGAAAATAAAAATTAACCTTTAATAAATCATAGTTATATATAAAATATCACATAAATATATATAAATATTAATAAAATTTTTCTTTATTATCATCCAGTAAAAGAAGAAATGAGAAATCAAATCACATCACTTCATTGACGTGGTAGTCCGGATATAAGAATTTGTGGTGTTGACGTTTTCAAACATATTGGAATGTAAGAAGGTATACTATATATTAGAAATAAAAAACTATAACTAATTCATTAATATAAATTGAAAACATACAATCTATCACAAAAAATCATCAATGAAAATATGTGATGTAGAATGAATCATATCGCTAGGTAGAGCCAGTAGTCCACAAGTACATACAAGGGACACATTCATTTCCTAATAGATGAAAAGAAGGGGTAAAATGGTTTCAAAATAATAAAAAATATAACTATATTTATGATATATTATTCATAATTTTAGTATGGATATAATTTATTTATAGGAAGTAGAATAATTAATAATATTTGAATGTAGTGGGTAAGATGATTACCTATTCCTTTAGAGACCTATTTAGAATATACATTATGCATTCTTAGGATGTTATTAGGGTAAGAAAATTATCCCAATAATTAAGGTAAATAATATATTATGTTTTTTATTTATTTATTTTTTATTCTATTATGATATAATTTTTTGAATAAGGGAGGATAAGTGGTTCCCATTTATAATTGAGGGGAGGGACACAAATGGAATTACAAAAAATATTTAAATAAAATATATATCATTTTGTGTAACTAGAACAAAATGCATAATAATTTGAATTTATGATAATATAAGGTTTATGTATGACCATCTAATTAGATTTATAAAATTTTAAATTGTATTTTTACCCTTATCTAATACTTTAACCTCTCCGGTAAACCAATTTTAACATTAATCATGGTAAAAAAAATTTCATATTTCTACTAATAAATGAGAAAAAAATAAGTTTAACCTCTAAAATTATATTAATTATTCTTATTCAAAAATTATAATCCATTTATCAATATTAAATTTCTATATTTGGATGAAATTCATTTTAAAATAAGTATTCAAAAAGTAATGAAAACCATTTTTAGAAAAAAATAATTTTTCAGAAAACAACTAATTTTACATTTATTCATTTCCATGTAAAAACTATAAAATGGATGTTAAACCATTTTATTGGAAATATTATATAAAAATTTAATTATAATCATTCACCTATAGAGATTAATTTAATTTATTATAATAAAAACACATTATTCTAATAAAAATTAGTTTTATGAATAAAAAACACATCCTTTTACCTTTTAATGCTTTTATTCTAATTTATAAAAAATTAAAAACCATTGAATAAATTTTATACATATGAAAATTTTAACGACCAAGAATCTCCATGTATGTTTTTTTATATATGGTAATTTTACGAGTCTGTGAAATTCGACAGCGCGTGATTCTGAGGCACAGAGTGCCTGAAATAAATTTTTTAACTTTTGTTTCGGTAAATTCAGTAAACATATGAGGAGGTTTTTCTAAATTTTGAACAGGTTCTCAGAATTGAAATCTGAGGGCACTGTTGAACTCGCAGCACCTGTATTCACTTAAGAAAACCTTCACCTCGATCGCAATAGGACGAGGGTGGAAGTTAGTTGTTTACTTATTAATCAATGAATAAAATGAAATAAAATGGGGTAATATTTTATTTTTAATTTTCTTTTGAAACATCGATTTGGATGATTCGTAGGTGGGGACCACCTGAACTAAACCTCAAATGAGAGATTATGGTGGTGGGGACCACCTGAACTAACCTCCCTTGAGAGGTTATGTAAAGACCCGTAAAATTCCAGGGAAATTTTTTCTAAATTTTCGTTGGGATTTTACAAGAACGCAGTTTTTGAAGGAACCTGATTCCGAGGCCCGGTGTGCCCGGAATCAATTTCCGAAGTTTGGCTCGGGTACGTTCAGTGAACAAACGAGCTGGATTTTCTATCTTTTGAACCGTTGCCCGAAATCGAATTCCGAGGGCACCGATGGAACCGCAACGCTGGTAATTTCTTAGGAACACATGTTCCGGAGTTGCGTTTACACGAGTGTTGATAATAAAAATTGTGGAAGTTTATTTTATAATTACACTACAATTTTTATTATTTTACTCTAGGTGTTAGTTCTTGATGGAAGTTGGGTAACCACCCAACCTCCCTTGGGAGGTTATGAGGGTGGTGGGGCCCACACGAACCCCACCCCTTCATATCCTCTAAAACCCCCCTCAACTCCCACTTTAATTTTTGTTAACTTAAATTATAACTTATGACATTAATGTAAAAGTTTAATGAGGTGAGTTGTGTGTGGTTATTGAATTTCAAACTCTTGAAATTCAAAAGAGTTGTTGTGTTAATAAAATAAGAAAGGGTCTTATTTTATTTTTGTTAGAGTTTTTTCACCTTGAGAGGATTTGGGGAAGCAGTCTTCTTCTTCTTCAACCTCGACGAAGAACGCAAATAACACCGTTCTTCAATGAAGAACTTCTCCGCCGAAGAACACGGTTCTTCGGCGACACCGTATCTGCGACGCGACATTCTTCTTCCGCGTCCTCTCTTCCGTGATGGTTTTCCGCGACGAAATCTCCGTCAATGACTTCGAATCCTCGCTTCACGATGTTGATGTTCTCCTGCAATGCCCGACCACCGCGACGCTCGTCTTCCACGGCTCGTTGACGAACACCGTTCCTGAACCGAGGTAGGGGATTATTTTATTTAATTATTTTCGTTCATGAATCTAGTTTATCGATCATCGTGGATTTTTTTCGACTAGATGTTATCGCTTAACAAGTGGGGGGCCGGACCGCACAAACACGGCCGAACCCCACTCCTATATTCATGTTTGATTCCTTGTGGATGGAACGGAATGGCGTGGTGCCGTCACACCACGCGTGAATCACACGACAAGTATTACGCGACGCCGTCGCGTCGCGCCGTGGAAAGAAGTTTAAGAACGTGACGCCGTCGCACTGGGTCGAAGAAAACCAAAGAACCGCGGTCGGAGTCAGGCCGCGGTGAAGGGGCGCAACGCCATCGGGTCACGCTGGAAAACTGCAAAGACGACGCTAATCTTTTTGACATGCGGATTGTCGGGCGACGACAAAGCAGACCGTTTTGGAATTTTAATCCCTTCGCAGTGAAGGTTGGGTCCCGGGGGGAACATAGGTGAAGCCGACAGGAGAAACGGACCACCGGAGCATGTCCGGTGGTCCGCGGAAGGTGGCGGCGGCGCGCCGCCGGAAGTTGCCAGCTGCGGTTACCGCCAGCATCAATCAGCGGCGAAGGGGGGCGGCCGCGCGCACCACCGCCGCTCCGTGGCGACCGCTCGGCCGCGGCCGGCCGGACCGGACCGCGCCGGGCCGGGCCGGGCCCAGCCGGGTCGGACCCGGGTCGGGTCACCCCGGTTCTGGTCGACCCGGTTCCGGCCGACCCAGGGGGGGTCGGGCCGGGTCGGCCCGGGCCCAGACCCCCCCGTTTTCGGACCACTTTCTGTCAAATGCCCATATCTTGAGCTGTAGACCTAAGATTTACACGCTGTTAGTGGCAACGCGATCCTTGGATCGATACGGTCGTTTCGGTATATTACAGTCATGGTTTCGGAAAATTTTTGGGTTCATCCGGGTTGGTTCGTACACGAAACCAACCGGGCCCTCGAAGCGGAAACGCTCGTAACTTGAGTTCCGGACGTCCGAATGACGTGCCATCGACTTTGTTGTTCTCCTATTATTCAGACGGATCTTTTGGCTTACTTTTCTCGAGTTTTGGATGCCATCGGAGTACGGTCGGGTTTGTTCGCTCACGAAACCAACCAGTCCCTTGGAACGAAAAGGCCAATAATTCACAAACCGGGCGTCCGATTGATGTGCCGTCTATTTCTTTGAATTACTCTTGATGAGACAGAACTTTTGGTATACTTCGCCCGAGTTTTGGACACAGTTGGAATATGGCCGGGTTGGATTGTACCCAAAATCCAACTGGGCCCCTGGAACGGAAAATATGATATCGTACAGACAGGATGTCCGTTTGACGAACCATCAGCAGCGTTGGTGATCACATTGAGAAACAGTCCCTATGGGTATACCCTATGAGTGTTCGGTGTATAGTTGAGTTACGAACGGATTGGTTCGCACACGAAACCAACCGGGCCCCTTGGACGAAAAGGCTAATAACCCACAGACCGGGCATCCGTTTGACGCGCCGACTGTTGCGTTGAGACCCCTATGATAAGGCGGTCATTTGAGATACTTTTTCATGGGACTTTGTGATACTTGGAGTATCGACCTGTAGCTCGTGGTGCAGACCCTCTCGGAGATGAGCGTATGGAGTATGGAGACCGTGTAGCCGGCTGAAACCTGACGACTGCTTGACCGACTCGACTTGGAGTGAGTCGACTAGCCCAGTGGACGGAGCGCCCGGTATTTGGAAATAGACCCAGAGCGGACGGAGCACCCGGTAGTAGGCCGCAGACCCGCGGTACTCGATAAGAGGAGTACCTCTGTAGGCTATTAGGGGGAGCGCCCGATATTTGGCTACATACCCACAGCGGACAGAGCGCCCGATAGTAGGCCGCAGACCCGCAGTACTTGACCGGAAGAGTACCTCAGCAGTCTTAGGTTAGTGAGCAGCACCTCAGAGTCATGACAGGACCACTGTACACTCCAGAGACAGAGCTCTTCAGCAGTTACGGTTTCGATAATGAAAATCCTGGTTTGAGCTGAGTCAATGACCTTTGTGTTTACCTCTTGATTGAGATGGGTCACTTGTTAACTTAGGTATATGTATGAGCATATACCTAGCTAGTGGTTATCCGTTGATTTCATGATCCTTGTGTTTCCTCATGATTGAGATGGGTTACTTGATAACTTAGGTACATGTATGTGCATATACCTAAGTAGAGGTTATCTGTTGAGATCTTCTTTGTGGTTATCCATGTTGGTTTTAGTGAGACCTTGAGGGTCTCGAGGTCCCTACTAAGTATCGTTATACTCACCCATGCACGGGCTATGCCCGCACCTCGTTGTGTTGGTTGCAGACGACGGGGAGTGCTGACAGAGGCCGAGTGTTCGAGGACTAGACGGTTCCCGGAGGTGGACTACACGACGAGTCAGTACCCGGAGGTGGACTACACGACGAGTCATTATTTGGAGGAGGACTTCATGGCGAGACGACACACCGAGGAGGTTGACGGGAGAGAGCATTGAGGAGGCTATATGTACCTACCCTTCAGGTAGGATTCGTGGCGGACGATCCCGGAGCTGCGCTATCTGTACCTATCCTTCAGGTAGGATCCGAGGAGGACGACCCAGGAGATGCTTCCTTCTTCCAGCTGTTTTCCTTTTTCTATTGTACTTTAGTTCAGTTGTAGCTACACTTCCAGTTGGGTTTGTATTCTGGCCCATTTACTTTTCAGCACTTTCCATTGTACTTAGTGTTTTTTTCTTCCGCTTGTACTCTGTGGTGTTTTGTTTACTTTTATAAAGGCAATTCCTTCCCAGTTATTGGGATTTTCGCCTTTGGTGCTAGTCGCCAGCCCTTGGCCTATGGAAGGCGGGCTTGGGGTAGTCACGACATGGGCCCCGAGGATGGGTTGTGAGAAATTGGTATCAGAGGAGTCGGTTCTACCGCAGAACTTATAACTCTGATATTTTCTCTATGTGAAGCAATAGTGTTAAGAGTACCAAGTGTGGTTTTCAGTTCAGGGAGTCCAGTGTTGGTTCGGGCGGCCGACGTATCCATACACCAGGACCCTGACAACTGATTTCCTACTTTGTGCACGAAAACACGGATTGCGTGTGTGTTTCCAGAAGTTTTATTGGAATATCAGCTCAAACCAGGTCAACTCACCAGGTATAAATCATTTGACTATGTCACGTTGTTCTTTTCTGGATGCCTCCCCATGGACGACCAGCTAGAGCCCCGAGAGTTGTTCATACTGACAGCCCGCCAAGCGACGAGGCCTCAGTACAGGGCCCTATCCCAGTTGAGGCACCAGCGGAGGCACCATCGGTACTACTACCGTTGGGCCACCGATGCCACCAGCCCCAGCAGCAGAGGGTGCATGTTTCTTGAACGCGCTGCACGAGTTCTAGTGCCATAGGCCACCCAGTTTCCAGGGAGGGACAGACCCGCAGGCGGCTGAGGATTGGCTGGAGGCGGTGGTTTGAGTCTTCAGGCTAGTGGGGACACCGACAGACTTCATGGTCATCCTTGCTGCCAGCCTTCTTCAGGAAGCAGCAGGCTGATGGTGGATCCTGATGCTCCAGATGCATGACGAGGCGACACTTCTTTGGGTAGACTTCGAGAGCCTGTTCCGGGAAGAGTTTATACCAGCCACCGTTCGAGCGGTGCGTATACATGAGCTACTTCAGCTGCGGCAGGGCAGCATGAAACTATCAAAGTATTCAGCGAGGTTCACATACCTCTCACGCTACTCCACAGATATGGTACGGGATCCGTTCTTCAGGGCCTGAACCTTCGAGCAGGGGCTCAGGTGAGAGATTAGAGCTTCTGTTGTTTCTCACAGCATTCTGACCTAGATATGGGTGTTGGAGAGAGCCCACTTAGTGGATAGTTTCCTTGCTGAGCAGTCTCCAGCAGCATGACCCACCACTAGCCGGCTTGCGGTAGAGTCTTCTATAGCAGGCAGTAGATAGATGACGCAGAGGTCCAAGAGGACCAGACCTACTGGTGGCCGACTGCACGACTCAGGTTCAGTTGTGCGGGGAAACCGGGGTGGAGTCAGAGCCAGATGTGCCGAGAGTGGACAGTGTTACTCCTACGGTGGAATGGGTCACATGGCACGTGACTGTCTGACCCGCCATGCAGATGACCAGCGGTTAAATGAAGAACCTCCCAGCAAGAGGTAGAGGTTCGATCAGGGCGGACCGCAAGGAGCAGGCAGCCATGGTAGAGGAGCTGGCCGTGCAGCTAGAGGTGGACGACGCTTCGGGATGTTTCCACCACCTCCACCAAGAGGCCCACCCCGACCGCAGGGGACATGAGGACATGGGAGAGCTCAGCTTCAGGCAGCTGAGGCCTATGGTCATGGAGCTCCGGAAGCAGATGGACAGGAGCGGGACTAGCTTCCGACCTGGAGGCTATTGATCCTGTTGCTTCTAGTTTTGTTGATGTTTGACTGTATTTGCATTGTGTCTTTGTACTATGAGCTGCAATAATAAAAATACACTTATCTTTGTAAAGTTTGTTTTCCTGTCCTTTTTGTTTGGTTGATACTTAGTGGTCCCGGTTAAGGCTGTTGACATGACCCTCACTTTCTAGATTTCTACTGGAGGGGACCTAGTGACCTCACACTGATGCCGACAGTGTGACTCGACCCTTGGAGGCGAGAGTGACAGTTGGATCTCTTGGAAGTTACGTCGAGGCCTTACGACGTCATCCATGGCATGAATGCATCATTCATGTCAGGATTGACTGTATTAGGCAATGAATGTGGTCATATAGGGGATGAGACCAGATTTCTCTTATCGGCAAAGAAGAAATCATAGCAGCTCTTTTGAGACAAGAGAAGGTCCAGGTCATCCAAGAGCAGATGAGGACATCACAGGGTCGACAAAAGCCTTATGCTGACAGGACTTGGAGACCTCTGGAGTTCTAGGATGACGATCACGTCCTTAGATGGGTCTCACCTCGACGAGGTTTATGGAGATGTGGCCAGGGAGGCAAGTTATCTCCGAGGTTCAACGGACCTTCTTAGGTCCACATCTGGGTAGGCTGGTTGGTTTACCGCTTGACCCATCCACCTCAGTTGCACCAGGTGCACGACGACTTCCATGTATCTCAACTGAGGAGATATGTGCTCGACCCTTCGCATATCATCGACCATGGGGAGCTGGACTATGGCGATGGGGTGTTTTTCACGGAGGTTCCAGTGGGGATCAAGAATCGACAGGAGAGGATCCTACAAGGTCGATCCATTCCTCGAGTGCACTTTCTCTGGCAGTACGGGTACCTCTGGGTGAGCACATGGGAGCGTAAGACTCAGATACGTGCTCTGTACCGCTTTTGTAACCCTAGTTTGTGTTGAAGCTTTATGAGGATGTAAAGCCTTGAGATGGGAGTAATGTAAAGACCTGTAACAATCAAGGGAAATTTTTTCTAAATATTCTTTGGGATTTTACAAGAACGCAGTTTTTGACGGCACCTGATTCTGAGGTCCGGTGTGTCCGGAATCAATTTCCGAAGTTTGGCTCGGGTACATTCAGTGAACGAATGAGCTGGATTTTCTATCTTTTGAACCGGTGCCCGGAATCGAATTCCGAGGGCACCGATGGAACCACAACACCGGTAATTGCTTAGGAACTCCTGTTCCGGAGTTGCGTTTACATGAGTGTTAATAATAAAAATTGTGGAAGTTTATTTTATAATTACACTACAATTTTTATTATTTTACTCCAAGTGTTAGTTCTTGATGGAATATGGGTAACCACCCAAACTCCCTTGGGAGGTTATGAGGGTGGTGGGGCCCACATGAACCCCACCCCTTCATATCCTCTAAACCCCCCTCAACTCCCACTTTAATTTTTGTTAACATAAGTTATAACTTATGACTTTAATGCAAAAGATTAATGAGGTGAGTTGTGTGTGGTTATTGAATTTCAAACTCTTGAAATTCAAAAGAGTTGTTGTGTTAATAAAATAAGAAAGGGTCTTATATTATTTTTGTTAGAGTTTTATCACCTTGAGAGGATTTGGGGATGCGGTCTTCTTCTTCTTCAACCTTGACGAAGAACGCGAAGAACACCGTTCTTCAACGAAGAACTTCTCCGCCGAAGAACACGGTTCTTCCGCGACGCCGTATCCACAACATGCCATTCTTTTTCCACATTGTCTCTTCTGCGACGGTTTTCTGCGATGAAATCGCCATCAACGACTTCGAATCCTCACTTCGAGACGTTGACGTTCTCCCGCGATGCCCGACCTCCGCGACGCTCGTCTTCCACGGCTCGTTGATGAGCACCATTCCTGAACCGAGGCAGGGGATTATTTTATTTAATTATTTCCATTCATGATTCTAGTTTATCGTTCCTCGTGGATTTTTTTTCGACTAGATGTTATCTCTTAATGAGAGGGGGGTCGGACCGCACAAACACGGCCGAACCCCCCTCCTATGTTCATGTTTGATTCCTTGTGGATGGAACGGAATGGCGTTGTGTCGTCGCAACAAGCGGGAATCACATGACATGTATTATGCGACGCCGTCGTGCCGCTCCATGGAAAGAAGTTTAAGAACATGACGCCGTCACGTCGCGTTGAAGAAAAGCAAAGAATCGCGGTCGGATTCGGGCCGCAGATAAGGGGCGCGACGCCATCAGGTCTCGCTGGAAAACTGCAAAGACAATGCTAATCGTTTTGACGTGCGGATTGACGGGCGACGACGAAGCAGGCCGTTTTGGCGTTTGAATCCCCTCACAGTGAAGGTGGGGTCCCGGGGGGACCATAGGCAAAGAAGACAGGAGAAAAGGACCACCGGAGCGCGTCCGGGGGTCCACGGAAGGCGGGGACGGCGCGCCGCCGGAAGTTGCCGGCGGCAGTATCCGCTTGCATCAATCAGCGGCAAAGGGGGGCGGCCGTGCGCACCCCCGCTGCTCCGCGGCGACCGCTCGGCTGCGGCCAGCCGGTCGGGCCAGACCGGACCGTGCCGGACCGGGCCGGGCCCAGCCGGGTCAGACCCGGGTCGGGTCGACCCTATTCGGGCCGACCCAGGGGGGGTCGGGCCAGGTCGACCTGTGCCTAGACCCCCCGTTTTCGGACCACTTTCGGTCAAATGGCCATATCTTGAGCTGTAGACCTCCGATTGACACACCGTTAGCGGCAACATGATCCTTGGGTCGAGACGGTCGTTTCGGTATATTACACTCAAGGTTTAGGGGACTTTTTGTGTTCGGCCGGGTTGGTTCGTACACGAAACCAACCTGGCCCTCGGAGCGGAAACACTCGTAACTTGAGTTCTGAACGTCAGAATGACATGCCGTTGAATTCTTTGTTTTCCTCATAGTGAGACAGATATTTTGGATTACTCTGCTCGAGGTTTGGATTCCATCGGAGTACGGTCGGGTTTGTTCGCTCACGAAACCAACCGGGCCCTTAGAACGAAAAGCCAATAATTCAAAAACGAGCGTCCGATTGACGTGCCGTCTGTTTCTTTGAATTAATCTTGATGAGAAGGAACATTTGGTATACTTCGCCCGAGTTTTGGATGCAGTTGGAATATGGCCGGGTTGTATTGTACCCAAAATCCAACCGGGCCCCTGGAACGGAGAATCTGATATCTTACAGACAGGACGTCCGATAGACGAACCGTCAGTAGCGTTGGTGATCAGGTTGAGAAATGGTCCCTATGAGTATACCATATGAGTGTTCGGGGTATAGTTCAGTTACAGCTGGATTGGTTCGCACACAAAACCAACCGGGCCCCTGGGACGAAAAGGCTAATAACCCACAGACCGGGCGTCCGTTTGACGCGCCGACTGTTGCCTTGAGACCCCAATGATGAGGCGGTCCTTTGAGATACGTTTTCATGGCACTTTGTGATACTTGGAGTATCGACCTGTAGCTCATGGAGTGGACCCTCCCAGAGACGAGCGTATGAAGTACGGAGACCGTGTAGCCAGCTGAAACCTGACGACTGCTTGACCGACTCGACTTGGAGTGAGTCGACTAGCCCAGTGGACGGAGCACCCGGTATTTGGAGACAGACCCACAGCGGACGGAGCACCCGGTAGTAGGCCGCAGACCTGCGGTACTCGACAGGAGGAGTACCTCTGTAGGCTATTAGGGGGAGCGCCCGATATTTGGCGATAGACCCACAACGTACGGAGCGCCCGGTAGTAGGCCGCAGACCCGTGGTACTCGACAGGTTGAGTACCTCAGCAGTCTTAGGTTAGTGGGCAGTAACTCGGAGTCGTGACAGGACCACTGTACACTCCAGAGATGGAGCTCTTCAGCAGTTACGTTTTCGATAATGAAAATCCTGGTTTGAGCTGAGTCAATGACCTTTGTGTTTACCTCTTGATTGAGATGGGTCACTTGTTAACTTAGGTATATGTATGGGAATATACCTGGGTAGTGGTTATCCGTTGATTTCATGATCCTTGTGTTTCCTCATGATTGAGATGGGTTACTTGATAACTTAGGTATATGTATGGGCATATACCTAAGTAGAGGTTATCTGTTGAGATCTTCTTTGTGGTTATTCTTGTGGGTTTTAGTGAGACCTTGAGGGTCTCGGGGTCCCTACTAAGTATCGTTATACTCACCCCCGCACAGGCTATGCCCGCTCCTCTTTGTGTTGGATGCAGACGACGGACAGTACTGACAGAGGCCGAGTGTTCGAGGACTGGACGGTTCCCGGAGGTGGATTACACGGCGAGTTAGTACCAGGAGGTGGACTACACGACGAGTAGTATCTGGAGGAGTAAATCATGACGAGACGACACACAGAGGAGGTTGAAAGGCGAGAGCATTGAGGAGGCTATCTGTACCTACACTTTAGGTAGGATCCGTGGCGGATGATCCAGGAGCTGCGCTATCTGTACCTATCCTTCAGGTAGGATCTGAGGAGGACGACCCAGGAGCTGCTTCCATCTTCCAGCTATTTGCCTTTTTCTGTTGTAATTTAGTTCAGTTGTAGATGCACTTTCAGTTGGGTTTGTATTCTGGCCCATTTACTTTTCAGCACTTTCCTTTGTACTTAGTATTTTTTGGCTTCCTCTTGTACTCTGTGGTGTTTTGTTTACTTTTATAAAGGCATTGCCTTCCCAGTTATCGGGATTTATGCATTTTGTGCTAGTCTCCACCCCTTGGCCTATGGAAGGAGAGATTGGGGTAGTCACGGCACGGTCCCCGAGGACGGGTCGTGATAGGTTATGGTGGTGGGGACCACCCTAGGCTAAAACCCCTTGAACTCCCTCTTATGTGTGGGGAAGCCTCTTAAACTTACCCAACTTTAATGGTGCCACCCCCTTTAATTTATTATATCAAACACTATGAAATGAATTAATCCAATTTGAAATTTTGCATACAATTAAAATAGGGGAAACACAAAAATTGGCTATTTTAGATATTGGGGAAAAGTATTGGTAAAGGGGAGAGCTCTTTGAGGATTGCTTTCTCCAATGAAGAACGCTGATGCATGACTTCGACTTCTTCCTCGGTACATCCTCAAATATGGGATGTCTTGAATCAACAATCGTCTTTCCCTCCTCATCTATGACATCAAACGAAGAGGGTAGGGTGATTGTTTGAAATTCTCTACTTTTTCATTCTTGACGACTCTCCATAATTCAATGAGAGATTACAGCCTCTTGCTACTACTCTAATTCAGAGAGTGTGGCCCTAAAAAACATGGCCGATCCTCTCCGCGATTCTTGTGATGATTTGTGGTGATCTTCACAACGGATGAGGTAGACGAGCACCCACGAAGGGGCACGAGAATAGTAGTCGGCACCACCGCTGGCCGCGGCGAAGGCGATGGCGCAATAGCACCGCTCTGCGGCCTCCACCAACTGCAGCACCCACCATCCGTGGCCTCCTCGAACCGTGGCCTCCACCCTCCCATGGCGTTCCCCATCCGCGTCCGGTGCTACCGCCCACTGCCTTCGCACCCTGCGGTGCACTGCCCCCCACGGCCTACTGCGCCGCCCCGCACCCACACCGCATCACCCCGCGGCCTTCCACGCTTCCCTACAGCCTAGCTATGCCTCTCGAGGCCCTCTAAGTAGTCGCTTCAATCCGTGCCACCCCACGGCCTCACGCTGCATGTTCCCTCCTGTGGCCACCGTAATCCCCACGCGTTTTCTCGGCCCCCACGCTGCCCTCACTGTCAACCGGGCTCATGCCGTTCGTGGCCTCCGTGGCCTCCATCGCCCCACAGGCCGTTGCCTAGGTTGTGGCCCCAAACGTGGGTCGGGACGAACCCAGCGGGTTGGGCCAGACCTAGACCAACTTCAATCCATTTTCACATCTTCAGCCATATCTTTGCCACCCGACTATCATTTTATGAACCGTCTATGGTTCCAGGAACCTTGGTGCGAGAGGTTTACATTTGTATACCCCAATAGAGATTTGGATAATGATGGGGAATGGTTCAGTTGGATTGAGTACAAATTCAACCGGGCCATTAGGATTAAAAGGCTAATAACTCATAGACCGGGTGTCAGACTGTTGCACTATCTGTTTCATTGAGACCCCTATCAGGTAGCGGTCCTTTGTGATACTTATTCATGAGACTTCATGGGAGTTGGATTATTGACTAGTGGCATGGGGAGAAGACACTCTTGGTGACATGATTACATAGTATGGGAACCCTATAGCTAGAAGTGACATGAATAATTAAGAGAAATTCTGTGTGGGTTAGCACCAAAAAATCCTGTGTGGGTCAGAACCAAGCGATCCTTTGTGGGTCAGCATCGAGCAATCCTATGAGGGTCAGCACCCACTGAACCTGTGTGGGTCAGCACCAAGCGATCCTATGTGGGTCATCACTGAGGGATCTTGTGTGGGACTGCCTCTTAACAGAGTATGATGATTTAGTACTTACATTTAATATTCTCTACTACTGTACCTAAGTTATACCTTGTGTGAGTTGAGTTCGTAAATGTGTAGAACTATCCTTCATTGTTATACCTTGGTGGTATTCTTCTGTGTGGTGTACCTGTGTGGTACTTTCCTTTTTCGTTTTCCATCTTTTGTGCAACAATTGAGATTTGGGCTTTTGGGTTGGACCCTATGTTTCCTGATGATTGAGATGTGTATACTTGATAACTTAGGTATATGTATGGGTATATACCTATGTATGGTTGACAGTTGACATCATGCTTTGAGATGTATACTTTTTGGATTTTGTGAGACCTTGAGCGTCTTGGGGTCTCTACAGAGTATCATTATACAAATCCATACATAGGCTATGCCTGAACCTTGCTATGTTTGGTGCAGACGATAGACATCATTGATCGAGACTGGGGGTACCAGGACTGGACAGTTCATGGAGGAGTACCTTCTGATGAGTCAGTACACAGAGGAGACGGCCGTACATGGAGTGCTAAGGAGGTGAACTATACCAACCCTTCAGGTAAGAACCTCAAAGGAAGACCCAACAACTGTCTTCCTTTTTCCCCAGTTTACTTGTACTTTCTGATTCGTGTACTTTCTAGTTGGGCTTGTATTCTGGAACACTTTACATAATGTACTCGCTCTATTTACTATTCAGTTTACTTGTGTTCATATCTTATTGTGTTCTTGGTTGCATATGATTATAGGTCATAAAGGAAATGCATTCCTAGTTTTAGGGAGTACTCCTTTCGGTTCTAGTCACTAGCCCCTCGCCTATGGATGGCGGGATTGAGGTAGTCACGACACGGGCCCCGGGGGATGGGTCATCAAAAATTGGTATCAGAGGAGAATGTTATACCATAGAACATAAGACTCAAATATTTTTAACAGAAATAGTGTTAATTTTAGTGAGTGTGGTTATCAGTTTAGGGAATCCAGTGTTGGTGCGGTAGCTGAAATATCTATACACTAAGACCCGAACTTCTGATTTTTGACTATGTGCATTAAAACACTGATTGCGTGTGTGTTTCCAAGATTCTTCTTTGTGAACACATTGAGTCAGCTCACCAGGTATAACTTATTAACTGTGGTGTACCTGTTTCTCTTAAGGATGCCTCCATAAAGACAACCATCTAGGGTTACGTGAGTTGTATGCAATGATAGTACAGAGACTGAAGGGGCCTTGGTGCAGAGCCCTCTTCTAGTAGAGGCACAAGTGGAGGTACCAGTGGTACTATTACTCATTGGGACACTAATTCCGCCAGCCCCAATAATAGAGGATGTACACCTCTTGATCAAGTTTCCCGAGTTCCAACACCAGAGGCCACCCAAATTGAGGTGAGAGACAGAAAGAAAGGTTGTTGGGGATTTCTTGGAGGTAGTGGATAGGGTTTTCTGACTGGTAGGGACACCAGCTGATCTCATGGTGATTCATGTCGTTAGTTTTCTATATGTAAAAGTAGGCAGATGGTGGATCTTGATCATCCATGTTCCCAATGAGGTGATGCTTCTCTGGGTAGATTTCGAGAGCCTGTTTCGTGCAGAGTTTGTCGAAGTGACTTTTCGCGCAGTGTGCATACCATAACTTCTTCATCTGAAATAGTGCATTATGACTTTGGCTTAGTACTCAGTGAGATTCACTGAACTCTCATGCTACTCCACAGATATGGTCCGAGACCCATTCATCAACGCCCAGACCATGGAACAAGGGCTCAGGTAAGAGATCAGGGATTCAATGGTCTCACTCAGCATCCTGATACATGCGGGGGTGTTAGAGAGATTCCTCTTAGTGAAGGGTTTTCTTACTGAGAAGTCACAAGAAACGAGACCCACCACCTGTCATCATGTAGTAGAGTCTTATGTATCTTGACACAGACATATGAAACAGAGGCCAAGAGGACCAGACCAACAGGTGGACGACCGTAGGATTTAGGGTTGGCTGGGCGGGGTACACGAGGTAGAGCCTGTCATGCCAGGAGGGGGAAGTGTTATGCATGCGGAAAGCAGGGTCACATGGATTTTGAATTTCCAACCTAAATTATGGATGATCAGTAGATAATCGAAGGACCTCCGAGGCAGAGACAAAGGTTTGACCGAGGAGTTCCGTAGGGAGCAGGCAGACATAGCAGAGAGCCAACTGTACAGCTGGTTGTGGCTGACGATTCGACATGTTACCCCCACCCCCACTAGAAGGTCCACCTCGACCATAGGGAGTAGGTTGATTGGGGTGAGCTCAGCTCTAGGCAGCTGAGGGCTATGATCATGGTGCCCCGGATATGATATGAGGTACAATATGTGTCTAATCCACCTTAGCTGTAGTACTTATAAACACATGTGTCGTTCATTATTTTATTTGCACTGCCCTAGTTAGGAGCTCAGATATTCTGACTGAGCTTTTGGATCTATTCTTATAGATATAGAATCCTACAGGAGCTTATTCAACTATTGCACACTGGTTCTAGTAGTGTGAAATTACTCCAGGAGGTGAGAACTTCGGCTGGGATCTCCTAGTTGTGGCATTGAGGTCTTACGATATCATCTAGGGTATGGATTGGTTGTCTATATTCCATGCACCTATTGACATTATTAGGATCAAATTATGGTGTGTCCACAAGGATAGAACTTGGTTTACCTTCACCAGGGAGAAGGGAACCTATGCTATGCAAGATGGACTTCCCCGAAGAAGGGTGCAGCCGATCAGTCATCAGTTGCCTTGCCTTACCCTCAGAGCGGTTGATGTGGAGAGACTGAATTATCCTGTAGTGGTGGACCAGTACATAGATGGCTTACCTAATGATTTTACGGGTACACCTACTCAAAGAGAGGTGGACTTTTATATTGAATTGTACCTTGGGACGACACCATTAACTACACCAGCATATCGGATGGCTCCCGCGGAGCTTTGTGAGCAGCGGGTACAACTAGAGGACTTGGAAATTATGGGATTCATCTGGCCCAGTGTTTCCCCTTGGGACACCCAGATTCTATTCTCCAAAAAGATGGATGGGATCTTGAGACTTTGTGTCAACTATCAGCACCTGAACCAGGTGACCATGAAGAACAAGTACCCACTTCCAAGTATTGATTACCTCTTTGATCTGCTCAAGGGAGAACGATGGATCTTAAAGATAGACCTCAGATCAGGATATCTCCAGCTCAGATTACGAGATGAGTATGTGCAGAAGATGACATTTAGATGTCTGTATGACCATTACGATTTCTTGGTTATGCCATTCGGTATGACCAACGCTCCAGCAGTGTTCATGGGACTGATAAACAGGATCATTCGGTCATACCTTGATCGCTTTGTAGTAATCCTCATTGATGACATTCTGATCTACACGACTACAAAGGAGGATCACGCCTATCATTTGTAGGTAGGACTGGACACACTTCGAGAGCACCAGCTTTAAAGTAATCTCTCGAAGTGCCAGTTCTGGATCTAAGAGGTTCGCGTTCTAGGACATGTCATATCAGAGGCTTGAGCTACAGGAGATCCAGCAAAGATTTGAGGTGGTAATTTCATGGGAACCAACCTGGAGTGTGATGGAGATACAGAGTTTTCTAGGTTTGGCTCGATAATACTTGAGATTTGTACTAGATTTCTCAAGAGTTACAATACTACTATCATCCTTGACGAAGAAGGGGCAACCCTTCGTGATGTAGGAGAGGTGCCAACAGTGCTTTCAGGAGCTAAGGTAGAGGATGAATAGTGACCCCATTTTGATGCTTCTAGAGGAGGGACTAGGGTAGGTAGTATACTGTGACACATCTGGGACCGAGATCGGATGTGTCCTGTTGTAGGAGTGATCGGTGATAGAATTTGATTCTTGATATGTGAGACAACATGAATAGAACTATGCTACCCATGACCTGGAGTTAGAATTAGTGGTCTTCGCATTGAAGATGTGGATTCATTATCTGATGGGAGAATGTTTACAATCTACTAAGATCAAAAGAGTCTCAGGTATATCTTCTCTCAGAAGGACATGAACCCGAGATAGTGATGTTTTCTTGAGTTCCTCTATGACTATGACTTCAAGAGAGTCTATACTCCTGGTAAGGGGAACATTGTAGCAGATGCACTCAGTAGGAGGTCTGGTATACAGCTGCTTGGCAAGGCGATAGAGTAGTTGGCCGCTTTGTGGATATCATTCGTGGATAGAGATGGAGAAAATTTTCTTTAGTCTCTTACTGTCACTCCCCATCTTCTTCAGCAAGCCATGGAGGCGCAGTGTGGGGATGTTGACTGCGTGACATGACATGCTTAGATATACACAGGACATGCAGCTGTTAGATTTTCTGATGGTGGGGAGCATGTCATCATGTTCAAAGGATGTACCACGGTACCCTTGTCACTTAGGGGGGATGTGTTGAGGGAGTTCCACACATCCCCTCTAGAGGTACATCCAGGAGTGGCGAAGTTGTTCCATGTTCTCCAAAGATAGCACCAGTGGCCAGGAATAAAGAAATTAGAAGCCGAGTTGGTCTCTGGATGCCTCATTTTTCATCAAGTAAAGGAAGATAATTAGATACGGGAAGGCTTGGTTTAGGGTTTAGAGGTCCCAAAGTGAATGTGGGATGGGATATCCATGGACTTCGTGACAGGACTTCCACGTACGTCCATAGTTCATGACTCGATTTGGGTGATCATTGACCGACTCACCAATTCGGCCCACTTCCTACCGATCAGAAAGAAGGGTTTAGTGGAGAGCATGGGATGCCTCTATGTTCAGGAGATTGTGTGGCTACATGGAATACCCACAATGATTGTCTCTGATCATGATGTGTGTTTTATTTTTCAGCTATAGAAGGGGATGTAGGAGGATTTTGGGATGTATCTTCATTTGATCACTTCCTTCCATCACCAAATAGATGGACAGACTGAGCAGACCATTCAGACCCTCGAGGACATGCTGCATGCTTGTGTCCTTGACTTCGATCCTAGTTGGGAGGATCAATTGCCTTTGGTGGAGTTTTCATACAAAAAAATCTATCACTCCACCATTGGGATGGAACTTTTCGAGGCATTGTACGAGCGACCTTTCATATCACCGTTGTGCTGGACTAACCCCGGGAGTCAGCACTAGGGGGACCAAAGATGGTATGTGCTACCACAGATAAAGTGTAGGTCATCTAGGAGAGGGTGAAGACTGCACATAGTAGGCAAAAAGCTTTTTTTGATAGGAGATGGAGACTTCTATAGTTCGAGTATAGTGACCACATCTTTCTACAGGCCTCACCTCGACAAGGTTTGTAGAGATTCGGCCAAGGCGGTAAGTTATCTCCCAGGTTCATTGGACCTTTTTAGTTCCTCAAAAGAGTTGGTGAGGTGGCATACCTCTTAGCTCGTCCACCTTAGTTGCACCAGGTGCATGACGTCTTCCACATATCCAAGCTGAGGAGATATGTGCATGACCCTTCCAACGTCATCGACTATGGAGAGATGGACATCCTGGATGGGAAGACTTTTACAGAGGTTCCAGTTGAGATTTAGGATCGAAAGGAGCAGGTCCTTTGTGGGCAGTCGATACCTCTTGTTTGTGTACGTTGGCCGCATGGGAATATCCAGGAGAGAACATGGGAGCGGGAGACTCAGATGCATGCTAAGTACCACCACTTGTTCCCTTAGTTTGTGTTGTGGCTTATGGGGAAGTAAAGCCCTGAGGTGGGGAGAATGTAAAGACCCTAAATTTCCATGTAATTTTTTAATATATGGGAATTTTATGAGTCTGTGAAAATTGAGGGAACTGGATTTCGAGGCTAGGAGTGCCCAGAATGAATTTCTGAACATTTTTTAGGTACGTTCAGTAAATGTAAGAGCATGTTTTTCTAACATTGGAACTAGTGCTCAGAATTGATATCCTAGGTCACCATTGAACTCACAGTACCGGTATTCGCTTAAGGAGTCCTTCACCTTGACTGCAGTAGGTCAAGGGTGGAAGTTAGTTTTTCACTTATTCGTGAAAGAATAAAATGAAATAATATTGTGTAACATTTTATTTATATTTTTCTCTTGAAACATCCATGAGGATGGTTCATAAGTGGGTACCACATGAACAAAACCTCCCTTGAGAGGTTATGGTGGTGGGGACCAACCGAGGCTAAAACCCCTTGAACTCCATCTTAAGTGTGGGGAAGCCTCTTAAACATCACCCACTTTAATTGTGCCACCCCCTTTAATTTATTATATCACCCACTATGTAATTAATTAATCTAATTTGAAACTGTGCCAACAATTAAAATTGGAGAAACTCATAAGTTGGCTATTTTGGATTTTGGGGAAATGTATTGGCAATGCAGTGAGCTCTCGGAGGATTGCATTCTCCAATGAAGAATTCCGACACATGACTTCAACTTCTTCCTTAGGACGTCCTCCAACGTGGAACATATTCAATTGACTATTGTATTTCCCACCTCATCAATGGAATCAAAAGAATGCGGTAGGGTGGTTTTATGAAATTATTCCCTATTTCATTATTGACGACTCTTCTTAATTCAAATAGAGATTATTTCTACTTTTTACCACTATAATGTAGAGATTGCGAGCCAAAAAAACATGGCCCATCATCTCCACAATTCTTGTGATTATATTTGGTGTTCTTCGCGATGGAGGAGGTCAGAGACCAACCACGAAGGGGCAAGAGAATGGTGGCTGAAAGCACCGCTGGTCGTGATGAAGGTGACGACGCAACAACACCGCTCCATGGCTGCCACCGCCCAGCGGCCTCTACCGACCATGGCCTCTACTGTCTGCAGCCTCCACCAACCAAGGCCCCGTCATCCTCCACTGCTGTCGACTACAGCCACCCCTGCCCGCGACCTCCATCGTCCATAGCCGGTGCTATCGCTTGTGGCCTTCGCGCCCCTCGAGGATCCGCCGCCCGCTGCATTTGTGCCCCGAGGACCTCCACTACCTGCATCCTACCTCGCCGCCCCACATCCCGTCGTGCCACCCTGTGGCTGAGCCGTTCCACTCGCAGCCCTCCGAGCCTCCCCACGGCCTGAGTCGCCCAAGGCCTAATGTGGCCTCCAGCGGCCACCACGACCCCCTAGCAGTTCTGCGGCCCCCACATCACCCATGCAGTCCAGCAGCCTTGCACCGTTCATGGCCTCAGCTGCCCCGTGGGCCGTTGCCTAGGCCTGGCTTCCCCGCGTGGGCCGAGACCCCCAGCGCGGGCCAGGCCAGACCTAGACCCACTTCAACCCATTTACGAATCTTTGGCCATATATTTGGCATTTGGAATGTGTTTGACAAACCATCTACGACGTTGAGAAACTTAGAGTGAGACAGTCCCTTTGGTATACCCCATTGTATATTTGGATACAGTTGGGAAACAGTCGGGTTGGATCGAGTACGAATTCAACTGGGCCCTCGAGACTAAAATGCTAATAACTCCCAAACTAAATATTCGATTGGCGCACCATCTATTGCGTTGGGACCCCGATTTGTGGAGGTCCTTTGAGATACATTTTCATGAGACTTCATTGTAGTTAGAGTATCGACTAGTGGCTTGTGGAGCGGACCCTCCGGGTGACAAGCGAGCATAGTGCGAGAACCCTTTAGATGGCCATGACATGAAGAATGAAGAGTGATCCACTGTGGGACCGCACCGAGCGATCCTATGTCGATCAGCACCAAGTGATTCCTTGTGGTTCAGCACCGAGAAACCCTATATGGGTCAGTACCTATTGATCCAGTGTGGGACAGCACCAAGAGATCCTGTGTGGGTCGTCACCAAGCGATCTTGTGTGGGTCTTCCTCTTAATAGAGTAAGATGATTCAGTAGTTACATCTAATCATCTCTACTATTGTACCGATGTTATACCTAGTGTGAGCTGAGTTCGTACATGTGTGGTCCTTTCCTTTGTGGTTTCCTTCTTTTTTGGTACAATTGATATTCTATATTTAGGGTTGGACCCTGTGTTTCCTCATGATTTAGATGGTTATACTTGATAACTTAGGTATATGTATTTGAATAAAACAATGTAGGGTTTCCAGTTGACTTCATGCTTTCAGGTTTATCCTTTGTAGATTTTGTGAGACCTTGAGGGTCCCGGGTTCCCGACTGAGTATCGTTATACTCACCCCTACACGGTCTATTCCCGCACCTTGCTGTGTTTGGTGTAGACGATGGACAACATTGATCGAGACTGTGGGTAGCAGGACTGGACAGTGCCTAGAGGAGGACCTTACGATGAGTTGATACACGGAGGAGACAGATGGACGTGGAGTGCAGAGGAGGCAAACTGTAACTACCCTTCAGGTAGGAACCTCATAGGACTACCCAAGAGTTGTCTTCCTTTTTCTCCAATTTACATCAATTTCATCTTCTTGTAGGTTCCAGTTTGGTTTGTATTATGGCCTCTTCTACTTACTTTACTCACTCTGTTTACTATTCAGTTCACTCGTGTTTGTATCTTGTTGTGTGATTGGTTGCATGTTATTACAGGTTTTAAAGGAAATCCCTTCCCAATTTTAGGGATTACACCTTTCGGTGCTAGTCGCCAGCCCCTGGCCTATGGAAGGCAGTCTCGGGGTAGTCACGGCACGAGACCCAGGGGATGGGTCATGATAAAAACAATATTTTTTCTTAATTTTTTTATTCCTATTAATTTCCTCCAATTAATCAACTAAGACATTAAATTCAAAATAAAAATGAATATTTAATATTATATCATAGTTCATTTAAACATGGTATTGTGTGAAAAGAAATATGTTAATGAAATACAATTTATTTAAAGATAAATATATTATTAAATCTTGGAGTGTTACATTCTATCCCCTTATATTAATTTATATATTGATATTTCTTTACAATTATACAATCAAAAGAGGGTAATTCTCATTCATCACATCCTCATGTTCACATGTAGCTTCCTTAAATTTATGTTTTTGATAAAAAAAACTCAATGACACATTATGTGATATATTTGGACATAAACTTCTCTTTATGATACAGAATATCCACAAATTATTCCTTATAAGAGATATCATGATCTAATGGTCTAATCTATGAGTTTAGAACTTGTAAATGATAAGGTATGTACTTTCTCATGAGAGATACATGGAACTTATCAAGAACCTGAGAGAGATTCAAAACGATATATAATTTTAAAGGGACCAATATATATTGGGATCAGAATTCACTTTCTATGCATATCTCAAAACTTACGTCCAAGGATAAATTCATAGGAATACTATTTCACCAACAACTAAAACTATATGTCATCAATAATTATCATAATAACAATTTTATTTAATTTGATAATCCTTGATGAGATACTGAATGAATCTAACCTTCACTTATATTTATTCACACAACTAATTTTGTAATATCTTTCATTCTCCAAAACCATCCGAAAAAATATTAATTTTACACATTCTACCATAATGGTATTCATTAGATTCTATTTTAATTATTTAGGGAAATAAATTATTGTAAGAAATATAGACTAGGAGAAGGGGTTCATCCCAATTACCTTTGAAATCCATAGGAAATTATATCAATGTATCTTCTAGGATTTTAATGTCCCCATAACATATATAATATATATGAGGATTATATATAGTGTTAAATATCAAAATCATGTTCAAATCCATGTAATAAATTTATCAACACATTATAGTAAACCTCCTATCCTTATCAGATACAATAGAATGTGGTCATCCATAAAAACATACCATTTCAAAAATATACATCTTGTAATGATAATAATGAAATAAATATTTCATATTGGTAATGATATATGCCAACTTCATAAGGTGATCTATTATAACATAAAAAATAATGGTGGCCATTTCTTGTTTTGGGGATTCAGATGGTGAATCCATTGTGTTGTTTTCCAATTTCCATTACGGTATGGGTAATAGTTATAAGATAACCTTATACATTTACCTCTAATAATTAAATTTATGGGGAACCATGCATCAAGATATTATCTCTGCAATATCATTTTTCATGTTTTCCATAAGTAATAATCTTTTAGGTATCTATACATCTCTATACATCGAGAATGAATAGAGAAGATTATCCTATTAAATTTATTTGAAAAATCATTATTAAAATATGTTATTGATAGGAAACATAATTGGTTCCCAAAACATTTCATTATATCATGATCAGTGTTGAACACATGAATATACCTCACCTTCTATTGTTCCACATTTTCTTCATTACCTTGTTAATCATCACATGGATGTATTAAATAACATTTATCTACGAAAGGTAATATTTTTGAAATTTACATATGATTTTATGATCCCTATTTTATAGAACCATATATATTAGATCAATCTCAATCCTCATCCAGGAAAAAATCACGATCATTCATACTCAAAGTCTTAGACGCCTAGTTCACCTTATAATGGTGGTAATTTATTGAGAAGTATTAATCTTTAATAAACTATAAACATATCATTTGTCATATATTCAAATGTTTTTATGTGAATATATAATTCAAAATTTTATGATCCATATATATATATATATATATATATTAGATATTTCTCCATAAAGGTAATTTATCTATATTAAAAATGAAAAAAAATTACTCCTCTCAGCTCCATGAGTAGTGTAATTTTTCATGTTAGTGTTAAATTGTAGTGAGGTATGAGCTATAACCGTTAATTTAAACATGATTGTTTATCATAATCCATTCTTATATGAATTCAGATAGTTCTATAAATCTTCCATAATTTTATATAGTGTAATAACATGTTAATTGATCCTTCCCATGAGTTCCATGAAATTTTTGTCAAAATCCTCTATAAAAAGAAAAAATTATACCCTCTGAGTCAATATAATTATTATATTAGATAGTCATGATAAATCACCAACAATGAATTTTTAGTATCCATCCAACCATATAAACATATGGATCTTAGTGGTTATGGTAAGTCTTGATTTTTTCTAAAATAACATCTTCCAATAAAGGATGTTTCGATAAGCTCTCACATGGGATTATATGAACATAGACTAAATCTTTTTTGTATCTATATTTCACACCTGTAGAAATTTCAATACAAATTCTCCTTCCTCAAGGACTTTAACACTATCCTCAACTGATATCCATTATCTTCCTTACTCTGGGAATATTTTGGAATACCATCGAAAGAATATACCACAAAAAAATTGAGGTAATATATAACATCCATGATTAAATTACACTAAATTTGTTTCTTGACCTTATTTACCCCATGACCTCAAGCAATCCTCATCATTTGTTAGTGGATCCTCACTAGTACTAGGGTTCTATTGTAGAACTATGAGGAGACTATACCACCACATCAATGTGCAAAACTAGATGTAAATAACAAAACATCATACAAATCAGCGTACCCGAAGGCATCAAAAAACTAAAACAAACGTATACTGTAATAAAATGAAATATAGTCAACACTCAAACAAACATTCCACACATACTACATCAATCTCCTAATGGGTTTATCACACATATACAACAAAAATAAATATTGTAGACTCTACAGATACCTATAATACATGTCATATACCTGGTATCTAGTACCGTTATACCATCGAAGATAACCCACACAATGTGGGGCTCCTCCGAAAAATCAACCTATAATAAACTTATGAGAGATTCACAGGTACACATGTGAAGTGGTGGCCTATGAAGGGTGTGTGTAAAACTCAATAGGCCACCACAAATGGTTTCTATGAAACAACTATTTATAGCATCAATGTAAGTAAATAAATAGTGTAATAAAAAAGTACAATAAATAAGAAGATACATTCCTTAGAAAACATAAACTCATCTATTACCCAATAGTCCTGGAGATATAGAGTGACACTCCAGCTAAATAAACATGCATTAACTCGAATGATTAATTTAAATGCATACATAAGGGTGATACATAATATTAATAAAAATGGTATTTTAAATTATCATATATCTATGGGATATGTAAACATCAATATCTTACATTCCCAGTACCTCACCCTAGAACCCATCAATACATTATTTTTATTGGTACCTAGTTCATTATTATGGAACTAACCCAAATATGAGGAACAATAGTCCAACATCCAAAACTATGGGTGAGGACGTCCATTACCTACACCATATCCAAAGGTGAGGAATTACAGGAAAATCACCTTAAACCATTGGTGTGGAACATTATAACCACACCCTTAACCATCAGTGAGGATCTCCATGACTAACAAATTAACCCATGGATGAGGACCTCCATGACCAACACCATAAACCATAGGTGAGGAACCCAATAAAAAACCTTAAACTAGGGTTGATGACTGCCATTACCATCACCCTAAAACATATGTGATGTTCTCTATGACCAACACCGTAAACCATATGTGAGGACCTGCAAGACTAACATGTGAAACAGTTTCACCAAAAATCACTTTTTATGGTTCATCATATTGACCTTAAAAAATATTCATAAACCAAAACAAACTTTTTTTAAACAATTATCATTTACCAAGGTCCATAGGAGCCTTTCACAACAAAACAGGGCCAAATACAACCCTTCCATCAAAATCATTCAATGATCCATTAGTACATTAATAAAAGGAAAAACAAAATCCCATTTCAAATCCAAATTAAAAATACATTTATAATATTTTATATTATAAACAACATGGATTTCAACTCCACATTTTAAAACAAGAACCATTTAAAAACATGGATTTTCACCACGGACACCCAAAATATAGTCAAAACCAAATTCAAATAATTCAAATCATTACAAAAGCCTAATATGAATTTTCATAAATTATTAACACATAAATATTCTAAATAATCATTTGAAAATATTTTAAAACATTGATTCTCATGTCCTTCCATATAAATCATTACCATTCAATAAATACAACCAATGAGATAAAATGGGTTATTCTCATAAACAATTATAATTACCCATTACTATATCACATTTCAATTTTCATGAAACATTTCACCCCATGGACGACTGTATGTATGGTCTTATAAACACCCATTGATCCATCGACATCTGTGGATCATCTATGTTATCAAGTATAAGACTAATTTTTTTAATATATGAAATGGATGAAAAAACCTAACAGTTGGGATTTAATGAAATCACTACATACACATAATATAATTTACAAGAATATGGGTAAATATGTTAGACCACCTTCCAAATAAATGAGGGTTTACAAAACATTTCCAATGCATGGTGGATTTGCAATGCCTATACAAGTCTTTTCCAATCTCCTTGGCATCAAAAAAGGATGATATCAACTACCCAAGAACTAACATCACACCATAAAATATCAATTAATTAATTATAACTAATACAATTTTGTAATTAACCCAAAAAAACAACATGGAATAATTTCTGAGAACACATCAACTACTCAGCTCTTATAAAAACATCATATAATGTAATGATTAGTCCACAAAAACTCCAAATAGTATTCCTAGGAAAATTCATAATATATGATAAAAGTAAAATAATTAATTAAATTACTCAATTAGGAAAAACCTTATAAAATTCTCCATGGTATCTTACCATAATGAAACATCACACAACAACATGTGGAAATAATTTTAGGATCACATGTATGCCATCCAATCAAAATATAATTGAGATATAGAAGGTTCTACCATGATTTGGTTGAATCAACTACAAAAAATAAAATTGGGAAGACATAAATTAGATAGGATATTGAATATATATAATGGAATCCACATAAGGAGAAGATATAACTCAACATCCCAAGGAATCTCCACGAATATACCCCAAATCCATGTGTAAGAGCCTGAGGGTTGGGATCCACCTAGGCTGTTCCCACTAAGTAAGGGAGTAATGGGATGGATTGGATAAAAAAAAAATTGGAAATTTTGTTAAAATTACACTTTTAATAAAATTATTAATAACTACAAGGTTTGGCTACACAGTTTTCCAAACCATGCACCAATGGTGTACCCTCCAAAATCCATCACAAATGCCCTGCTTTGTTTGTCCACACAGTTAGGAAAACTGTGAACCAATTATGTGCCCCCACTATCCATCCCAGGCTCCCCTCATAAGGATAGGCTACATGGTTTCCCAACCAAAGTGAATAATAAAATACCCACTCGACCCCTTATGCAACATGAAACATGGTGTGCCTTAATGAATTCACAGGTCGTGAAAAATATCTCCTGCCCTTTTCACCTCACATGGTTACACATTGATCCTCCAATGGTTAGTTCATGAATGTATGGTAATGATGTATTATATCCATTCTTAGTTCAGGATGAACTGGAAACCCTCTATGAATTAATGTGTCACACGGTTTCTCCTAAACTATGAACACCAAACAATGAATCCTAGATAGACCACTCTAAAACTACAAAATCATTTCCCAAATCCCTCAAAGATCATTTGAACACTCAAGATACCTCTAATAATTATTTGGGAACTCAAAATATAAATTTTAGGAATTACAAATCCTAGAATTTCATTTTATGTATTTTTCCAAAATTTTACCTATCTAGTAAATGAATGTACTAATTATTCATAGAATTTCATCTAGTATTGGTGTAAAATATTATAAATTTCCCACCATAATACTTATCATCCTTAAAAAACAATGTTGGTGATCCCTCAAGACCACCTAATCTATATTAGTCAATGGTTATATCCAATGTCCTATTTTAGTTTTCGAATTGATGAAATCCAATTAATATAGATCCTCTAATTCAAGGCAATCCACCGGGAAAGACCCGTGATGAAACATTTTGTCAAAATCCAAACTCCAAAAAGGAAACAAACCATGCTCGGTTGAATTAAATACCAATTGATTCCATTTTCTGACACTTTCCAATGATATGGTGATCACTGTTATAATTTTTGCCTTATAACCACCAACTCTATTGTTTGGAACCTCTAAAATTTGAACATCTCAAAATTACTTGAAACTCATGATCCCAGAATGTGATGAGAAATGATACATTCCAACCATTCTCAAACACTCATGATAATGTCAATAAACATAAACACCCATCCTCATCACCAAAGGCAAACTGGGGTGGAATTGTACTTGATATCATTGTTATGTACTAAGAAAAAATTTCCTTTTCCTCACAAGCCTGAATCAAATTTTGAAACACATCTTCCATTACCAAAATTTCACATTGAATGTGTTTTACAAATTTAAACACCTACTTCATATGTTCACTCAATTCAATTTATATTTGGATGAATCATTCAAAAAACTCCCGTCTCCAACTAATGGTATGTTTCAACATCACCTAAACATAATCTCTTCATGCCCATAAGAATTTAATGATCACTCAAACACACCCACTACTGTCCATACCAGAATCCCAATGAGAATCCACAATAATATCCTCTAATGACCCAACACTATCATCATGATTTACTGCTCTATTGATGTATCTTGACATCTGAAACTGGAATTAATTTTTTATAACCACCATGATCCAAAATCTAATGCTCAAATTGACCATCCACCATATCTATTTACCCATGGAATTTAATCATGTTCCTCATTGGTTTATCATTGACATCATTTTAACACCACGAATGAACGGTAATCAATTATACACACCTATGAATCTTTTATCCCCATGGTCATATATCAACGATTTATATGTCACTCCCCAATATAAGAGTGTTTTTATCACCACCACACTTAGAAAACTCTAACCACCATGATCCATGCTCAAATAAAATGTTAAAGCCCCATAAATTGGGAATTTCCATCTCAATCTACCATGATAAGCAAAACAAAGTAACATATATCAATCGATCCAATCTCTTGAGAATGGATCGCACATTATTCATTGACATATGGTTTGTCATATTGATCGTATTCACAAATGGCTGACTGTGTTCTACCCACCATAAAACCGAACATACACTGATCCTGTAGTATAACTCCATGAATACCCTTCATCAATCCTAAAAACACATATAGGTTTATAGGAATATAGCTAATTCTCTCTTATTATACCTAGGAAAATTAAAACCAAATTGGGCATGATCATCAATAACTAAAAAAATACTATGATACCATCGAATAATACCAAAAATACTTGTTAATTAATGATGTAACATATAAAAAATGGACATGTCAATCCCATTAAAAAGTATTGGTCCACCATTCCATCAACAATATCATTAGACTGACATTGGTTCTCATCCTAATAACAACTTCTTCAATAACTTAAGAAAACAACATACTACCCCATAACATCTAATCGAAAATCAAAATGACATAGTACTCCACCACATGATTATGCCTCCAACATCCCATTAACACATAATAGATACACACTCTTTGTATCCTAGCTACAAACATGAGTCCAGATCTAGCAATTCATGTCTCAATAAAAATATTCTCATAAGAAGGATAAACTGTTCATGGCTGTCCTACAAGCCCATTTCACTTAGCAGAGATAACCCTTGGTTCTTTCCAAAACCAAAGGAAACTCACCAAGAAAAAAACCCATCCTCGACTACTAAAAACATGAGTTTCATTAAAAAATTTCACTAATATAATCTACAACATAACTACATTCATAAAGATGCATCCAAGGATAACCGCATTAGGAAACCAACCATCCCTTCCCTTAAAAACCACACGCACTACAAAAGAATCAACACACCAAGGAATTATCATCAAAAGGAATCATGGAGACTCCGTTTGCCTCATAAAAAAGAAACATTACCCACATGGTCTCCAACCAAATCATATATATTAACATAAAACCACTTTCTCTCAAAGACCTATGATTCTCCCAATCTAATTCAAAACCATCATGGACATATCACATATTATTCATCTAGTCTAAGTACCCCAATCTACCTTACCTTATATAAACCAACCAATATGCTAAGTCATTATAACACAAGTTCACTTTCTAAAAAAAATTTGGATCCAATGTGCCTAAACCTCATAATAGGTTTTCCCCATTGTGAACCACTGAAAAAATTCCCAAAACATCAACCTATGCCTCACACACCCAAAGGCATTTTCATATTGGTAAAACACACTCAAGGTTCAACCTCAATATCCATATATCACATACTCCATTAAATTGAGTCACGCCAATAAGTTAAATGGGATCTCTATGATATGCCCACCAATAAGGACTCATAACAAGCCACTAGGTCCAAACACATAGGTTTGTGCCAACTCAGAGAAGCTTACAACATAAGAGGCATTAAAAAAATCCCTTCCCAATTACAGACATCATCAATATACCAAAACACCCATCTCCTGGGTCTCAAAAAAGTAATACATAACATGCTAAACCAACAACCCAAAACCACCGAACTTATCATCTTCCAGAATCTTCTCATGTGACCGCTCCCTAGAGGGATAGGCTAGACAAAAAAACTGAAAAAAACTCACCCACAATGATCCAATAGTTATTCAATTATAAAACACTACCCTAGTATGGTCACCACAACAATTGTTAATGGGGAATAAGATAGATTATTCATTAATGACCATCAGCCTGTAGATCTATAGAACATTAAATTAGAATGAAATCAAAAAAATCACACACTAGAAGTCCAATTACATGAGGATCATATGTGCCAAATATGTTTCATGAGACGACCTTGTCCTCAACAATAAAAGAGTCAAAATCAACTCTTTATCCTCTTTTGAACTAGACAAGGGATAGTAATCCTTCATAAAATGAAAATTCACAAACCAAATATGTTTCAATCAAAGTGAAAATCAAATAAAATGGTAACATCACAAATAAATATTCAAATGCAAGCCCTAGTGAACTTTACTTTCTACCAGAATAGCTGTTCTCAATGAACTAACCCGATATCCATTAAAATCTATGACACATTTCATTATTTATTTCCTAGAAAACAAAAAATATAAACTACTAAGAAGTTAAACTCTCATGATACCACTTTTAAAGACACATTATAAATTCCACTAAATTGGTTCCCCAAGTCCGTTTTTTACATGACCTCATGTACTCCTCATCATTATCCGGATGATGCTGACTAGCAATAGGGACTAAGGTGGAAGTATGACAAGACTATACCCCCATATCAGTGGACACAACCAACAGTATATAACCCAAAATAATAAACATTAGAGTATTTGGAAAGAGTCAATAAGAATAAAAAGCATGCTATAATAATATTAAATTTTGTGAAGAACAAAATATTTATGCCACACATATGACATTGATCTCTAACTTGGCCGATCATAAATATAAAAAAATAACCCAAAAAATAAATACATCACAGAATAAAAAAACATTGATCCATGTTATATACCCAATATAAATAAATGTATTAACATCAGAGCTACATTCATAATCATGAAAAACATAACAAGGTTCTCATCCCAAATCTATACATATAGTAACATTCTGATATATTCTTGGGTACCCATGTGTAGTGGAAATCCTGAGCTTTGTGTGAGTAAGATATAGTATCCCACAACCAATGGTGTCTAAGAAAATAAAAGTTAGATAATAAATGTATATATATACATAGGAATAAATAAATAACACAAAAAGTTGAAACATTCAATGGAAACCTATATCTCAATTAGTACCAACTGTCCCTCGGGTTGTAGTGTGACACCTCAAAAAACCAAAAAATAATTGACCAGAACCAAACATATAAATGTATAGCTATGGGTGAAACATAAAGTGAGTAATAAAATATATTTTCATTTGTCACATATATTTGGGAAATAAACATCAATACCCGATGAGCCAAGGACCTCAACCCATCAGCCCTCAATACATAAAAATCAATTGTCCTAATATAATCAATATGGAACCATCCCAATGATAATGAGAATAAATTCAACATCCAGAACAATTGGTGAGGAAAAAATGAAAAGAAAACCTAACAATAGGTGAGGACCATCATGATCAACACCTTAAACTAAGGGTGAGGCCCTCCATGACCACACACTAAACCATAGTTAAGGATATTAATCACCAACACATTAAACTATGGATGAGGACTACAATGAAAAACCCTGAACCATAGGTTAATACCAATATGATAAAAAACTTATCCCATAGTTGGTGACCGTAATGAAAAACACATTAAACCATAGGTGAGTACCAGAATGAACAACACCCTATACAATAGTTGAGGACCACCATGACAAAAAAAACTATTTTACCAATAATCACTTATCAAGGATGGAAATCATGCAATTAAAATACATATGGAAAAACAAAATAAACAATCTTTAGACCATTATCATTTTCCAAGGTACCTATTCCATTTTCAAAATAATAAAATTCCAAATACATCCCTTCCATGAAAATAATTTAAATATCCATCAAGGAACATTACCAAAGGGAAACCTCAAACCCTTTTTAAATAAAAATTTTAAATGAATTTAAAAACACCTATTTTTTAACCTTGTGGTGGTCAACACCACATTTAAAAATAAGCACCATTTCAAAATAGTTCATTCCACTGTAGAAACCGAAAACCAATTCAAACCCCCATAACACAAAAAATTAAAATCATTTTAATTTCATCATTGGAATTTTCATAAAATATTAACTCATAAAGTAATTGAAAAAACATTTTAATTTTTTATTAAAACATTGTTTCCTAAGTCCTTCTATGTAAAAATTAACCATTAAGTCAATCCAACTAATGATTTAACATAGTTAAAGATAACAACCCACTCACTTTATCCTTTTACAAACCTAATTTACCATTTCAATGAAATAGTTGAACCCATGGGGGACTATTGGTTGGGAATTATTAACAATCAGGGATCAAACATGATTTATGACGGTTTAACGTATCATTCCTAATCCTGAAACCAATTTACAGAATCCATGGAATAAAATAAACAAGACATGGTATTAAAAAACATAATTTGTACACTTTGAAATAAATTAAAAAGACTCTGGGTAGATATCTTAGACACCTTTTTCATCAATGAAGCTTTCCAAAACATTTCTAATGGACAAATACCTTTCTATGTCCCTTCCATGTTTTATCCAAGCTCCATGGTATCCAAAAGTGGTCGTGTCAAACACCAAATCTCTATCCTCTCACCATGTAACAATAACTAATTAATTATAACTAATATAATTAATTAACTAACCAAAACCCAACTTGGAATTTTGATGGAGAACTCCCTGGATTCTCACCTCTTATGAAAACTCTTCACAACAACCATGGATAGTCCCCCCCCCCAGACTCCTAGCACCATTCCAAGGAAAATATTAAGAGGTGATACCATTACAATAATAAATTAATTTAATCCATTAGTAAAAAAGAAATAAAATTTCCCACTATCTCACACCTTATTGAAACATCACACATAAACATGTTCAAATGGTATCAGGATATCCTCTATATAGGCCAACCAAAATTCCACTGAGAAATGTAAAATTACACCAGGATCTAGCCAAGTCATTAACAAAACCTAAACCAAATAAATCCCAAATTATATAGGATAAATAAGTAGACGATAGTATGCCATTGATGGAGAAAACTCACCTAAAGATCCAAGAAATAACCATGAAAAAAACACATCACAGGGTTGGAGAAGGGGGGAGAGGGTTGCGTGCCCCTGGTTCATGCACCTAGATTGGGGGAAGGGTTTTGTGTACAGGCTAAAAATATAAAGTATATGTTTGGAAAAATCCATATTTTAATGAAATTTAATGAATCCATGATATTTGGACATTGTTTTTCCCAAAACATTAACTAATAGTGTATCCTACACTATCTATCATAAATTTCCCTCATGGTTAGCTACATGGTTGAAAAAAATCATGTTCTAACCATATGAATCCCACATTCCAACAATAACACCCCTCACATGGGTTATCTTAACTGACTCCCAACCATTCATGAACCATAAAATACATAATGGAACCCTTCTAAAATATTGTTCATGGTTTGTATGAAACCATCCACATGATGTCCACCATGTCATAGACTCTAATCACATCAATAATTTCCCCTAGAACCACACATGGGGTTTCCATAACCATGAGGTAAACAAGAATAACATTTTTTATAAATTAATGATTTAATGAAAACCCTATTAGTATAAAGTACCACACAATTTTTCCTAAACTGTTCATAGAAAATCATTCACCCAGAATAGATAACTCCAACACTCAAGAAACATAACTTTATTCCTATTAAGATCATAAGAACACCCTAGATACCTCATGAGAATTATTACTCATCTAAAAAATCAATTCACATCATTCCAACTCTTGGAATTAAATTCTGAGTCATTTTCAAATATATGAATCACCCAGTAAACAACCTTTCAAATTACTTTTAGAATTTCAAAATTTTCCAGATTTTGAATCTTATATAATGTCAAAAAAATTTAATAATTACTTCTATGAAGATATCATATTCAATCAAAAATAAGAATAGAATCACTATAAATTCATAATTACCATACCTCATATGAATGAAGGCTTGCATATATCTTTGTTTTTGACTGTCAATTAATGATAACATGAATGAAGGTCCATCTTGGAAATGTATTGAGCGCTATGATTATTATTAAACAAGAAAAAAATAAAAGCTTTATGATACATATTATTTATTTTTGTCACATACATGACTTATTTTAATGTCAAATTTCATTTAATTTCCATTCATTCTTTTTTGGGGGTTTCTCATGATTTTATCAAGGAATGTGGGATTTTTCATGAATTGGGCCAAACCATGAGCCCAATTCCAGATTTAAATATAAATTTTTATTCCTTTATAACTTCTTCTTTTTCAACATTTTTCATCCATTCCAATTTTTATTTGTCCTCCTCTTACCTATTAACAACACCATATTAATTTGGACTACATAAGAATCAATAATCATTGTGGATTTGGGTTTTTTCATTTAGGGATTGGGCTTGCCCGAAATCCTATTTCCTGCATTTACAATGTTTTTAAATTCTTTAAAATATCCTTCATATTTTACATTTTTTTCAATTAATACAACTCTCACCTGAACCCAATTACCCAAGGCCCACCCCCATGCTCTTCACCCCCTCATTGGAGCTCAGTTTCATTGCGAATTAGGATGAATTTTCTTTGAATTTCTCAAATCACCTGGATTTGAAGTAGTAAATTGATTATGTCATACAAACTTAATTTCTCACTCCTTTCCCTCATTATAGTTCTTAAATTATCTCTTAATACTTGCTATAACCTCCCATAAATGTTTGGCTATTTTAAAATTCAGATACTAGTGTATTAGGGTGACTGTTTTCAATATTTGTTCAAGGTAAGTGATTTTATCTTGGTTTCTTCCTTTTCCCTAAGGTTTTCCTCCCACTTTCATTGTGTTATAAAATTTCCATAAGTTAGGGTTCAATAAAAGGGTTTGATTTGTTGTCATTTTTATCAAATATTGTGGTCTAGGGATGGATTTATCTTCCTTGTGGTGCGGCGGTGGTGCAGTTGATGTTTCACACCACGTTTTGAAGGATTCGACACTTTTGGTAGGTGATTACATGGTGAAATATTCCATTATGAGTTAGTTTTCTTACATTAATGGTTTTTCATGTTCCCCATATGCTGTGGGTGGTGAAAAAACAATTTTTTAGGAATTTGGTTAAGCATTTAATATTATAATTGCATTTTATTGAAGTTGTGAACTTTTCGAATGTGACACATGTGTTATCTTTTTTTTAGTTTTATAAAATATGAAATTGATTTATTAGTTGTTGAAAGGGGAGGGAAATTATGTTTTTTTCCTTAGTGTCATGCTGTCTTTTGAAGGGGTTTTTTGGAATATGTTTGGTGTGTAAAACTTTGTTATACATCTTGAGATCATATTATGAAAATGGGTGTTTTCATTTGTATCTTTCATGGTATTATTCAAGGATACTTCATCACACTTGAAAGTGGTTTTATAAATGTCTTTAGGGATGGAAATTCTACTGTGGTAGGGTTTTAGTGTTGGTTTTTCCTTGAAATATGGTTTTCAAATGGGTTTTATGAGTAAACATTGGGTATACTCTTTGGATTTGTTTTAGGAAATATTTGAATTATTTAATGATTTATATAAGTGGTGAAACCATATAGGAAAACTATCTTGGAGTGTGTATATTTTGAAATAGAACATTTTAAACTTTATAGGGGTTGTTTTGTGAAGTGTTCCATCTTGGTAATGATTTATAAAAATGATTCAATGATTTACTAAAGTGTATAAGAGATGCGAAAGTGATGTGGGATGTTTAGTGCGACTGTGATATGAAAAATGGATTTTGGTTATGAAAAGGGTATTATGTAACATGTGAGTGGGATATTATGTGTGTTGGAATACCATGGATTGGTTTTATAAATTTTTTTAATGGATTTGTGGAAGTGTAAATGAAATTTGAAAAGTGTTGAGGGCTATTTTTCTGTGAGATGGATTTAAAAATGAATTTGAATGAAAAGTGGACTTTAGGGACTTCTGTGGTATACCTGAGGGATGAATAGTGAAATTTTGATGAGTAAATGATATGTGCAAGTGAAAAGTATATTTATTTACTTTTTGAAATTGTTTGAGCAGAAAGGGAAAACCCATGTATCTAGGTGGGTGGACATGTACTAGTATGCTAGTGAATCCATGGGGTTTGGTATTAGTTTCACTTAGAAAGATTGAAACATACAACTCTAACTAAAAAATGATTATTATTATTGGGGACCACTAGGTTATGGGTATGTTCCCTACTACTGGCACGTGCATGGGAAAAAATATTTGTGATGGTTATTCTCACCGAGATACGAGGTACATGGGACACACAACGAGCTAGTGCCTAGGGGTCATTTCCTATTTCTTGTGCTAATTAGATCCATAATACATACCATCAACATATGGCGTATTTGGCTGGAAAACATAGTATAATTTGAATTTTTTTTAAATTTGTTGATTCGTTAAATTATCCCACTTGAAAACTGATTTTTTTAAGTTTGATCTTTTAGAAACTGTAACTAGAAATTACATGTTTTTGAAAACATGCTTTCTTTTTGTCTTTGAATGTTTATCGCATGGAATATAATAGTGTTGGTATCCAACTAGGCTTTGGATCGTTCCCTACTTACACCTTTATGTGTAAGTAAACTTTGTTAATTCATTGATGCAGGTTTGGGTATAACTTTTGTGGCAACAATTCAGGCTTCTAGCAGTCATTCGTGATGCTGTGTTATGAAAATGGCTTGAGGGATGTGCCTCTTGCCTTGTGGAGGTTATTGGGATGTACTTATTTTACATCGTTGCTTTTTAATGGTAATTAAAAATGGATTTAAATTATGTTATTCAGTTATGAAATTTTTCAATAGACCGTTTTATTTGAAACATCCAGATTTGTTTTGTTGAGTTTGTTTGATGTTTAATGATTATAAACTCTGGTAAATTATTTCCAAACATCATTTTATGATACCCAAAAACATGTTCCCTCCCATGGGGATTCGAAACACCCTTAGGGGCTTGTTGTAGGATGGGTCAAGTGCCAGTTTTGATAGAGTCTAGATTCGGTTTGTGACAAAATGATATCAGAGGTTCGTTCACTCTCTTTGGGTCATATTATTTGGGGGAATAGTCGGGATAGTCCGGAGTTAGGATTATCGTGACATGCTATTTTAGTTATGAGTAATGTTGTTTATCACCACACCCCATGAAATTATTCATGTCTCTAGGGGAAGTCTGGACTTTTCTGAGTCCTTTGGTTTTCATGGTTTGATGATGATTAGGGGAAATGAAAAGAGAGTTGCGTTAATGGTCTCAGAGAGCTCGTAGGGTCTAGCAAGCCAGGTGGAGTCAGAGATATTTCCCTTGAACACTCTATGTGATGGTGATGTGATTGGAGTATGTCCACCAATCATATGTCCTAGTCACCCACCAAAGCTAATTTCTCTATCCATTGTCTTATGTCCTTTAGTTTTGAAATCATAGAAGTTAGGTTTTAAAACAAAATGGCATGGTTTTAAGAAGCATATGTTTTTTTAAATGAATTTCTAAAAAATATAGAAGGGTTTTAATTGTGAAATGGTGGAACTGAGTTTTTTGAATAATTTTGAAATGCAAAATGGCATGTTTACCCAACATTTGGAAGTAGAAATTTGGGTTAAAGTTTGTTTTCAAAAAATGTTTCCTATATAGTTTCCTAATCTGTAGAGAGGTGTTTTAATGGGATAATATGATTTGAAATTAATGTGTATGATTTGAAAGTGAGTTTTTATTTAATGTATTATTCCTTTATGAAAATCATGGTAAGAGGTAATTTTGGTTTGATTTCGTGGTTAGCCGTTTTAAGAAAAACGAGGTATTGGTTGACTGTTTTGGTTTCAAAAAGTGGAAAGAATTTTTTATTTTATCCTTTGGTATTTCCATGAGTGAACACATGCAAGAGGTTATATGGGATGATGGATGGTTTATGGCATGAATGGATGAGCGCCAGGATGGATATGAAGAGGGTTCCTGATGTGGCACAGAAACATACATGTGTGAGGCTCGTGGGGTACGATTGGTGGATACGCTAACTGCTGGACCATTTATTTTAGAAAAGATGATTTAAAAGATAAAATTGATGTATTTATGAATAATTTGGGATAGTGTGTATTATGTGTTTTATTAAATGTCGATTTTGTGTGATGTTCTGTGTCCAAGAACCCCTCCTGTTTGTATTGCGTTTTGGGTTTGTGTTTGGTCGGTAAGCTGTGTTGAAGGGCGGGTTAGTGGTCTCTTCTGAGAATTGTGTTGGGATGCCTTTATGGTGATTCCTTTCATGTGTTTGGATCTAGTTTATGGTACATCTTGAGTAATAGACCATCTTGGTTGGGTCCTTGGGTTTAATCATTCGATAAGGTATGCCCCATTAAGGGTTAGTGAAAAATTGAAGTACAACCCAGATTGTTTCACCATTTGAAGACCCTCCATTTGATCAATATAAGGAATCTTAATATTAAGATTTTTAGATTTTGTCTACAGCCATTCCTTTCATGGTTTTTTATCCTCTTGTAGTGGGAGTGTGATGATGGAAGGATGAAAGAGACCTTAGATTCTTATGTTTCATGATTTCCTGAAGGTGGATGTGGTCTAGGGTAGTTAGCATGGATGAGTATCTAGATGGTGTCTAAGAGGCCCTATCAGTCATTCATAGACTCATAGATGAAGGAGTTCACGTTAAAATACTAGTGTGGGAAATCTGGTCATGAGAGGATATTGTGGCCACTTTCTAGAATTGTGTGTTGTTTTGGGATGTTGTATAAGGTCCCTCTCCATGCATTTCTTATATCAGTCTCCATGGACTTTTTTGTGATGTGTTCTTATGTCATGTGCTTGATTAATCGTAATGGTGAAAGTCACACAATTCTATGAGAGTCCCTATTATGTTGGGAGAATGTCTCCCTTGAAAAAACATCAAAATATTCCATTTTAGAGGATGGTGAGTATTGGTGATCTTTACTTTTATTGTTTCTCACCCGAAGAAACAATGTGTGATGTGTGTGCATCTTCTAAGCCCATGTTTTAGTTAAATATCTTGTTAGGTTAAAGTTTGTTTGTAATCGTTTATGTCTTGGAAATATTATTGGGGATTTCAGTGTAGTTATTGGTGGAACATAATGAATAATTCTCCTTTAGGGGGTTTCCAAAGCCTAAATGTGAGGCCATAGATTCTTCAATCATCTGCGCTCTTGCCATGGGTCTTAGAGAGAAGTTGGCTCATAGTCAGGGGAAATACCTGGGTCTTTTAAACCCTTGTACAATGTCCAATCCTTAGTATGAAATATAGGAAGAGTTTAAACCTCTGGTTTCATCATATTTCTTCTTTTGTTATAGTTTGGTGGAAATTGGTGGAGGGACCTGTACCCATGTCACCTCCTAATGTCATTCCATCACCCTTTAGTTTCTATCGAGTCATTGGAGAATGGCTGGAAATTTGGATAGACAAATTAATCACACACTTTGAGCACATTTAGTAGTGAGCATGTGCTAGGAATCCATATAGAAAGAATGATCTTCACAATTAGTGTACGGCTTCCCAAACCGTGCGGACTAACCCTCCGCCCGTCCCAAATCATTAATTTTTTTGGGTCCTTTTGTGCAGGCCCATGCAGGTCGATTAAGATGGTTGGTTCTTATGGTGGTCGGAGACACTGTTATTCTCATGTACGATCCTTCATAAATTTTGAATGGAATTCTACCCGTTGTACTAGAGAGTCAGTTCAGGACTCCCCTGTTAGTGTCCTGCTTCTGTCTCAGAAAAATAAAGTTTGTATCTTATGGTGTGGATCATATTTGTGTCCCCCAATACCTATAAATAAGATTTAAAAATGGTCATGGTTCAGTAGTAGGTAGTCTTATTCAAAACTATCTAGATACCAACATCTTCCTTGATTAAATGTTGGGATTAGAGAGAGTCCCATAGTTTTCTTAATGTAAGGTTAGTGTAACCATGTTCGAAGTTGTTTTTCATTTGGGTGAATTGCTTAAGTCTTATTCGGATAGTGTTTCATGAGTTTTCTTTTGGGATAAAGTATGAATGTGATTGATAATTTCTAGAATGTGGTGTATGTTTTTGTTGTGAGATCAATCCTTCATTAATTGACAAGTAGATGTGTTTTGGCCTATGGGGGAAAAGCATGGTAATGATGCACATCTTGGTTTATCAGTTGGGATTGGTTTTTGTATTTGGCCTTAAAGTGGATTTCTGAGGATGAAATTTTTTTATGGTGGGGAGAATTGTTATATACATGACTTTTTTTAAAGTCACATTTTATTTAATTTCCATTCATTATTTGTTTTGGGGGTTTCTCAAGCTATTATGGAGGAATGTGTGAGTTTTCATGAATTGGTCCAAAACATGATCCCAATTCCACATTTAAAATTAAATTATGATTCCTTTATAAATCATTAATTTCTCAGAATTTTTCATCACTTCTAATTCCAAATTGGCCTCCCCTGACCAATTAACACAACCATATTAATTTGTACTATTTAGGAATCAATAAGCATGGTGGATTTTGGTTTTTATTTCAGGGATTGGTCCTGCCCGAAAGCCCATTTACTACATTAAAAATATGTTTTAATTCTTTAATATCTATTTCAATATTTACGTTTCTTCAGTGATTCCAACTCTCCCCCAAGACCACTTTCATACAGCGCACCCCCATGATCTTGTCCCCCTATCTGGAGCTCAGTTTTGTTATAAATTGGGTTAAAACGTCTCTAAATTTCTCAAATCACTGATATTTGAAGAGGTAAATTGATTATTTCTTAACTCCTTCATTTATAACCCTTTTTCCCCCATTCTAGTTCCTAAATGATCAATTAATGCATTCTAGAACCTCCCGTTAATGTTTAGATGTTTTCAAATTTAGAAACTAGTGTATTTGGGGTGATTGTGTTTAATATATGTCCAAGGTAAGTGATTCCTTCTTGGTTTCTACCTTTTACATAAGGGTTTCCTCCTACTTTCATTATGTTCTAAAATGTCCAGAAGTTACGGTTCAATAATTGTGTTTGATTTGGTGTATTTCTGGTCAAATATTGTGGTCTAGGGTTGGATTTATCTTCCTTGTGGTGCGGTGGTGGTATGGTTGATGTTTCACACCAAGATTTGTGGGATTCGACATTTTGGTAGGTGATTCCACGGTTAAATATTCCTTGATGCGTTATTTTTTTTGTTTTAATGGTTTTTCATGTTCCCTATATACTCTGTGGGGTGAAAAAACCATTTTTGGGTATTTGGTTAAGCATTTAATTTTATAATTGCATTTTTTAGAAGTTTTGAACTTTTCAAATGTATCACATGTGGTATCTTTTGCGGTAGTTTTATAAAATATGAAATTGATTTATTAGTTGTTGAAAGTGGATGAAAATTATGTTTTTTTAATGACTAAGTTTCATTTGGGACTTGGATGGGGGTTTTTGGAATAGGTTTTGTGTGTTCAACTTTTTTATACATCTTGAGAGGATTTTATAAAAATGGGTGTTTCCTTTTGTGTCTCTCGTAGTATTATTCATGTTTATTTTATCACACTTAAAAGTGGGTTTATAAATGTATCCAGGGACTCAAATTAAACATTGGTAGTGTTTTGGTGTGGTTTTTTCATAGAAATATGGTATTGAAATGGGTTTTATGAGAAAAGATTAGGTATACTCTTTGGAATTGTTTTACGAAAGATTTGAATGATTTAATGAATTATGCATGTGGTGAAACCATATTAGAATTTTTTTTGGAGTGTGTATTTTGAAATGGTACATTTTAAAGGTTAAAGGGGTTGTTTTGTGATGTGTTCCATCTATGAAATGTTATATAAAAATGTTTTAATGATTTACAAATGTGTTTAAGAGATTTGAATGTGATGTGGGATGTTTTGTGTGAGTGTGATGTGCGAAATGGATTTTGGTTATGAAAAGGGTATTATGTAATAGGTGAGTGGGCGGTTTTGTGAGTTGGAATTTTTGGGATTGGTATTATAAATTTGTTTAATGGATTTGTGGGAGTGTAAAAGAAATGTGATAAGTGTTGTGGGCTATTTTGTTGTGATCCAGATTTCAAAATCAATTTGAATGAAAATATGTCTTTGGTGACTTCTGTAGTATACATGTGGTCTGTTTTTGGACTTCTTGATGAGGAAATGATATGTACAAGTGGAATGTATAATTTTCACTTGTTGAAATTTGAACATAAAGGAAAAACTCGGGTATCTAGGTGGATGGATGTGTATTAGTAAGCCAGTGAATCCGTGGGGTTTGGCCTCAGTTTCACTTGGAATGATTGACGTTTAAAACTCTAACTAAACTATGATGATTAATATTGGGGACCAATAGGTAAAGGGTATCTTCCCTACTAGTGGTTCATACATGAGAACAGATATTTGGGATTGTTACTCTCACAGAGATACGAGTTACCTGGGACCCACAACAAGATAGTGCCTAGAGGGCTATTTTGGATTTCATGTGATCATTAGATCCATTATACTTACTATCGTCATAAGGTATATTTGGAATGAAAATTATATATCACAAGCATTTATTTTAATTTTTTTGATTTATTAAATTATCCCACCTCAGAACTAATTTTTTATGTTTCATCTTTTAGAATTTGTAACAAGAAATTACATGTTTTTGAAAACATGAATTCTTTTCATCTTTGAATGATTATCACATGGAATCTCATAGAGGTGGTATCATACTGGTCATCGGCTCACACCTTACTTACACATGTGGGAGTAACAAGACTTTTTTATTTTGTTGTTTTTGGTTTGGGTACAAATTTAATGGAAACAGTTCAGGTTTTTACCAGTTGTTAGTGATGCAGTGTTATGGAGATGGCCTGAGGTCGGTGCCTATTTCCATGTGGAGGTTATTTTTCTATCCTTAATTGGTGTAGTTCCTTTTTAATGGTCTTTAAACATAGTTTTAGCATATGTAATTCTATTCTGAAATTTTTCAAAAGACATTTTTAGTTGAAAAATCCATGTTTGTTTTATTTAGTTTTCTTGTTAGTTAATGTTTATAATCTCAGGTAAATCATTTAATGATATCCGGTCACTTGTTCCAATATTTGGGGATCAGTAACACCCATCTAGCCTTGTCGTGGGCCAGGTCGGGTGTCAGTTTTGATGGCGACCAGATTCGGTTCGTGACAATAGTGATCTTATTAAATTATTAATATACCCTTATTTCTTTTTAATATAAAAAATAGGTGCACCCCTTGGTGATGAACATCAGCGTATGAATCCTTCATCAAGATTATTTTTTAGTTTCTTCTTCATTTTAGGAAACTCATTCATGATCATTCAATATGAGACCCTTGGAAAATCTGTAGCACTTAGTTTTGGTTCTATTGAACAATCAACTATACTATTTTGGGGAATACTAGGCTTGTTTTTAGTAAATAAAAGAGCATAATATCAAATAATATGCATATAATTAATGATGATTTTCTCCCCAATCATTTGAGATAAATATACCTCATAAATAGGTTCTAAGACTCATTCCATAGAAGAAATTTCTATTGGAATTTCATGTTATCCTTCAATGATAAAGAAGATCATAGGTTGATTCATAAAATAAAATGTTATTTTATCATTCTATCAATTTAAATTTGATATATTTTGAAAGATCCTATCTATGATAAAAAATTCAACTTACTCTAATAGATTAATAATAATATTTCCATATAGAACATTCTTATAAAATTCCACATGAAATCTCCAAATCTAGAGTGGAGAATATGAATTCCTTAACCATCATAATCCACTTCAACTTTTGAAATAACATTATACCTTCTTTATTTTGGATGTCATCTATTATATTGGGATATTTACTCAAATAACTACCAAACTACGCACACATATGAAATTATATTACCAGTGGTAAATTAGGATAAAAATTATTTCTCTCTATAAATTTTTTCATTTTTTATCAAGAATTTGTTTTTATGTACCCTTATTTTCCACACATAAAACATATTATTATTCAATTGATATATACCTCTGGGTTTTTCATCCCACAATATTTACTGGTAGGAATCATAATATGTTTCCATCCATGATTCTTATTAAATGAACGTTAATGAAATTTAATTTTTTTCTTCTTTAGTGAATTCAAAAAATAAACTATGTCCAAGTTGTTTAATATATATCGTTATCTATGGTTAGACACAATGATCAGTTTTCAAATAATAGTTCCAAATTTATTTAGTTGCTCATGAGGATAATTGTTTCATTTTATATCACTTTTATTGTTCTCATTAATCCTCATGGTTCTATCTATAGACCAAAACCCAAAAATAAATACTTAGTGTGAGTAAAAAATATCAATATTTAGTGTAAAAATCATATTATTATCCAAATAATTCTAAATTTATCCTAAATTACAACACCTTATTTCATTCCATGACACATTAGGTTTATCTCATATCATAATGGATTATCTTCAGTTTTCATAGGCTCTATCCTATCATTCCTAAAAATGGATTATAATGAGATTGTGAATTAAGGATAAAATCCCATGGGAGTGTCTAGTCTAGTCATCATCCATAGGCCCACTCATCGTGAACTATTAATGATCATGTTAATGCACAATATTATTCTTTAATGTGATTACCCCTTGGTGAATCTATGTCATAGAAATATCAACATTCTAACATCCAAAGAGAAATGTATTATCTAAGGAAATGAACTTCTTTATTTAGAATAACAAAGTATATTTTTTTGTAAATAAGATAATTCAAAGAATTTTTAATTATTTTTCTAATAGTAATAGAAAATAAATAACTAAATTATCCTCTTATACAAAATGTTGTTACCCTAGTATAACATATATAAATATTTCACCATTATAGATTAATATTCAATACATTTTATAATAATACATGTCTAAGGTCCGTAAAGGTTTTGTGTCTTTGGAGACTATATACATAATCAAATTATTTCCCAATATATCATCAACATCGACCAAAATATTCTTGTATCATAGTTCCCTTCATAGAAATTTATTGCATAAAACCATTATTCATATAGAAGAGAAAATGGAAAGATAATGAAAATAGAGATTAGATTCTCATTAAGGGTAAACATTGGAGACATTAATCAATGATCCTAAGTGAAAATACATATATGTGTGTAAGAACATGATCATATCTTAAGAATGTCATTGAAAATCAGTTAATGATATTTAATCATTAATCCCGAAATACATATTTTTTCATAAAAAATGATATGAGATAAGAGTACAGAACCAATAATAATCAATCATAATACATGATGTCATATCATAATCATAAGTCATATGTTTTTGGAATAATATAAACATAAAAAATAATTTCCTTAGTCAAGGATCACTCCCAATGTTATCAGTGTGTATTTGGTTCACTCCCCCATTCTATTATTTTTTTAATCATGGTTCACTCCCAATACTATGAAAGTGGATAGTCTCTATTATGTAATTGGGTTAACTCCACATTCTGGTCCTTATTATATCATGAGATATAATTTTTTTCTCATTGCATTGGAAGTATTTAACAAAACCACTTCTCACATAATAAATATAATATATATGTGTTATTTTTTTGGTAAAATAATTACTAAACACATCATAGAATAAATCATGGAAATAAAATATGTCTCATAATATTTTATCATTAAATAATCATAATACCACTAGAGAAATCAATTAAATGGTATCATAAGAGAATTCATTAACACATCACAATTCAATTAACCCATGGGAATGAAATGGGTTTCATGTAATCATACTATGATAATAATCATCATAACTAATCTAGAATGGTTTATGGAATCATAAGACTATATCCTCATTTAAATATACCAATCCTTTAATTTTTTGACATATACGATAAATAACTTTAAAATAACATTCAACCCTTTCTTTCAAAACACAAGAAAAAGATAATTTTCGTTTCATAAAATTTTAACCTAAAACTATCAGAATATAGATAAAATGTATTTTAGTTAGAAAATCAAGGAAACATGTAAAATTTGATTTAGAGAGAAAATATACATAATGGGAGGAAATTCCATTCATACCATATACGTCAAAAGGGAACCTTCCTTTCACAAATTTGTAAAAATTTAAAATCAGCTAGTTTAAAAAAGTTTATTTAAAAATATACCTTCATTTTTTAAATAAAGTTGAATATAATTAAATTTACCTTTTAAAAACATTTATTGAATAGTAAATAACTTCCCTAATTTTTTTGATGTTAATGTAGATGGATGAAAAGGTTCATTGACCAAATTAGAAATAATGTCATATTATCATTAAAAAGATTTTCTTGATCATTTTAAGTAACAAAGAGTTTAAAAAGGTAATAATACATAAAAATTATAGGAATAAAATATATGGGTATAACAGATAAGATTCAAATAATTTTCCTTAGAATATATTTAGCAGAGACAAACACAAAAGGAAATGAGATATTCACATAAACCCTTACCTCAACTCCTATCATGCATTATATGATTTTAAATATCCTATATAATAAATATATAATAATTATACATATGTACTAGTACTATATTCATTTGTAAAATACATTTTATGATTCCACTATAATTTCCAATTATAATTTAGTTAACAATTTCTTCATTTAAATGATTATTCTGGTTAAAAATGTTCCATTTTCTATGCGTGTTTAAGTTTGATGGTTTCATTACTTGATCCTTGTCCATGGTTTCACCATATAAAAAATATCAATCATGTAATAATTATCATAATAATGCATTTCATAAACCATTATAACTATTTAAATAAATTGGTGGTGACAAATTAATCACCTCACATCGTGGAGATGGTTGTCTATTGGCACCCACGATAGATTTTTCCACTTTTCGAGGGATGGAATAAAATAAATTTAAATATTAATTCTCCTTTATCTGACCATTTATATTTTAAAATAAATTTAATTTATATTAGTTTAATCATTATTTTTTTTCAACCGTGTAAAGAGGAAATGAAAAAAAATCACATCGCTTCATGGAGGTGGTAGTCCAAAAGTTCACGTGAGTGAAATTTTTCTTTAACAATGAATGGAATGTAAATAAGGAAGATATGGTATTATAATTAAAAAAATAAAATAAAGAATATCATATAAAAAAATTTAATCCAATATAATTACCATCCATGATTTATTGTGGTGGGAATTGAATCATATCACTATGTGGAAGTGATAGTCGACTCATACGTATGTGTGAGACATTCAATTGCTATTTTTTGGAAATGATATGGAACATGGTTGCGACATAAACACAATAAAATGTAAAAATATTTATGATACTATATTACTCATATTATAATAGTTTCAAAAGATTTATAAGATTCAGATGAAGAAATACACTTTGAACGAGTTAGGTAAGGTAATTTCCTCTTCATTGAGATAACTCATTTGGCTTACACTATAATCATTATTCGGGTAAGGATATGGTATGAAGATGAGATAAATATATAAATTAATGAATCTAGGATGTTTTTGGGGTAGGTCTTGTCTGATCATGAAGGGTTAAATGCTGTGAATAAGGGATTTGAAGAGGTTCTATTTCATAATGGAGGGGATAAACACACAAGAAATTACATAATACATTTAAATAATATAAAGTGACTTTATTGTGAATATGGAAAACAATTTCTAATAATTTTAATTAAATAAAATAAAATATATAAATATCTATTAAAAATATTATTTATATTACTTTATAGAGCGTCATTGTCATTGTCTTTATTTTTATCCCCTAGTAAACCAGTTTTCACCATAACCATGGTAACAATATTTTATTATTTTTACTACTACATATTATTAAAAATTATGTTCACCCTATAAATGATATAAATTTTTATAATTCACAATATGTAACTTATTTTGTAATATTCATTTTCAATACGTGGTAGAATCTCATTTTTAATTAAGTGTACAAAATAAAACAATTGTTTTTAGAAAAATGATATTTTGAAGCATAAAACTGATTTTACCATCATAATGTATCATATAAAAACTATTACATGGAAGTTGAATTATTTTGTTGATTATTTTATCTACTTATTTAATTAAAATCATTCATCAAAAATATTTATTTAATTTATTAAGATAAAAACACCTTTTGTGGATAAAAACAAATTTTTCAGAAAAACTATCTCTTTTCACATTCAAATGATTTTATTTTAATTTTTATAAAATTCAAACCAATGAAATAATTTATAATATATTGAAAAAATAATTTTTGAGAATTTAATTATCCAAATTCATACACACCATCCTATTAGAAAGGTGATAATTGACACGTGGTATAATAATAATTCAATAATATATTTTGGTTTGTATAAACATGATGTTTTGTGTAAATAAAAATATAAATGAAATAAAATTTAGTTAAAATATAAATATAACATAATATTATTGGGGGATACATTCAATACTCCTTAAAATAATTTCTCCCCAGAAACCATGTCACTCTAACATATTCAACTAAGGATACATATGCATCATCACATCCTCGGGTTCCAATATTGGTTCCACAAATTTAGGGTTCCACAAAAGAAAACATAGGTGAGTGGTATTTTTTAGTATCAACTTCTCTACATAATAAAAAATATCCACCGGTTTTTCCTCATTAGTGATATTGTTCTCCAATGGTACACCCTCTGAGTTTAGTACATGTGAAAGATCTGGTGTATACTTCATTACGAGGTATTAATGGAACATATAATGAACTTTAGAAAGACATTGTGGAACCTAAAAATGAATTAAAAAACAGTAAAAGTTTATATAATACATTTTAAAATAATAATAATAAATATTTTATACGTTTATATTAATTATAAAAATAGTTTACAATTTTTAATCAAAAATGATGGAATTAATTTCAAACCAAATCAAGTTATTTACATTATTTGATTTTATTTAGAATATTTATTTCTAAATTTTATAATTTTAATTTGAAAAAAATAATTTCATTTTTAAATTCACAATTTGAAAATTTTCTTTGGATGAAATTTTGGGATTTTTCAGAAAATTGTGAAAAACACAAAATTTTTGAAACAAATTTTTATTTCTATTAAATAAAATTAATTTTTGTTTGGAATTTGATCTCATATTAACACAAGTAATATTTATAATTATATTATTTAATTAATTAAATTATAATCATATTTATATTTTATTTTGGTATAAATTCATTTTGTGGCTTAAAAATGCATTCTTCTAGAAACTATTTTATTTTGCCTTTTTCATGTTTAATTTTAAATTAAATTATGTCACTTATGGGTTTTGAAATTTTGATAGTGGATTTTACTTTTGGAGTAAGTGTTTCCACATTTTTTAAATAGTCCAAAATAATTTTTTTTACATTATTAATAGTTACATTAGTAATTTCTGTGACCACTATATAGGGTAAATCAGGTAATTAATGTTAAAAATAAAATGATAAGGAAAAAAATGACCCTAACACTTCAAATAATTCTTTTCGACGATTATATTACATCCCAAATTATCCAAAAGTTTAATATGGGTATTTTTTTTCTATTTGTGCATGATTTAGATGTTTGTAATATTTGTGTAAATATAAATCCAAAATTATACACTTATGGTTTTAATAATTATAATATTTTTAATTTAGGGATAAAAAAGAGGATAGATTTTTTATAAATTTAAATGTTAATGGTAAATGTTTTTTATCATTTTAATTTATTTTTAATTTAAAATTAATATATAAATACCAATAAATATTATGCAACACTAATGTAGTAATTATTTAATTAATTGAAAATATCTTAAACTATTAAAAATTGTTATAAATAATTGGATTTGAATGAATATTTGTGTAAATTTATTTTTTTACATTAAAATAACATATTATAGAGGATTGGATTCGTTTTATCTCTATTACTTTTTGAAACTAGTTTTATTAATATTAATATCAATTAATAGTTATAAAATTGATATTAACGATATACTATAACAAATAATATTTTACTAAATAATTTAAAATTCATAATAAATATTATATTAAATTAAAATAATTAGATATTTTTAATTACAAAATCAATAGTCTATATATTATTATTTTTACATTTTATAGTAACATTATTAACCCTTAAAAGGTAAAAATGTTAGTACTACGATAATTCTCAAAAGGGTTGATGAACGGTTAAAACAAATAAGGGTACAAATGTGATCAAAACATGTCCAATTTTTTTATAAGAGATTTTGAATAATAATAATCTTATATTATAATATTATCAATTTGGATCCATTTTGGAAATCAAATGTAATTTATAATAATTTAATATTTTATGAAATTGCAAGAGTGCCCCTCCTCTCTCTTATAAAGGATAACCAATTATCATTTATTCATAATTAAAAATCCTTTTTATTCAGCCAATATATACCCAAAAACATTAATAGAATCCCTACAGTCATTATGGTGGTCTCTTTTTTATTTTAATACCAAATTTTTGGGAATTAAGGTCTTAATAAATGGATACATTCCAAAAATATTTATAGTTTTGACCACATATTTTAGTTTTAATTCTTCATTTCCCTCATTAGAATTTTATTCAACCATTTTATAATAATATATCAAGTATAATAAAAAATTTTATATGTTATTATGTTAATTTAATAACCTATTCCCATCTCCAACATCTATTAAATTGGAGCGAAATTATTCATTCACGTGTTTGACAAACTATTATCTCACAAAATGAGGTTATTTATTTAACAATACCCTCTACAATTTCTGGTTATAATGATGGAATTTATTTTTATATATGATATTAATCGAATATTTAGAATTTTTAAAAGATAATATAATATTTAATTTCATACCTTTCTATTCATAGAATAATCATAACGTTGTTTGTGTGTGCATGTAGACTACCACCTCCATGAAGCGATGTGATTTATTTTTCATCACCACATCACATGAAATATATATAAGTAAAATTAATGAAATAATATGATATCTATGAAATTATTGTCATTATAGAATGATAGAATGATTTTTTCCATCTTTCAAAAATAATCATTGAAAAAAGGAAACGTTACTCATGCGTACGTACTACCTACAGTCTTCTTGATTGGAACACAGTTCATTTTCTGTAATCATATTTTATGATTGGTTTAGAAAGTGTAATATATTTATTAAAGGATAATTATTTAGATTTAATTTTTATGGATAATATTAAAAAATTCTCTCCATGAACATCATTAGCTTTCAGATTCCATCATGGACTTAGGAAATGAGTATCGTCAAAACAACCAATTAGAATTTAATAATTTAATTAATTTAATATAGAATTGTATGAGGTAAAATAAAAGGAATAAATAGATTTAAAATGGTTCTTATGTATGGAATAATTAAAATAATTTTTTTATCCTAATATATAAAGAATGTACATTATGAGTCAAATTCAAGGTAATGTAATTTCTTCATTAAAATAATCTTTGATAGTCTTCAATCAATCTATTTTTCCCCATGACCACATTTTTAAAACAATTATATAGATTTATTATTTGAAATAAATGAATTATTGATTAATTTATATGTATCTTTAAACAATTTTTAATACATAATCATTATAATTATTTAAATTTTGTTAGAAAAGACATAAGGAATTTTCAATTTTAATCTATATGATGACAATGAATTTTACCTCATCGATAAACATTATCTAATTTTTGGATTATTTTTCTATGAATTATAGTTTTCATAAAATAAATACACTCTTTATCTCTATTTTGGGATTTTTTGTTTCGCAAAATGGGGTTTAATATATATAGTTAAATAAATATTTGAAAACGTTTAATAATGGGTGAAAATAATATTTTTATGAAGAAAGATTTTATTTATTCTATTATGGTTCTTGGGTATTGTTTATGATGTTGGGTGGTTCCATTATAATATAAAGGGTAGGTGATCCTATTATATCTTTACAATGTAGTGGGTAATGTGATGGAGTTAACTGATTAGGTTTATCTTAAAATGTAATGGGAATATTCTATATTGGTTATTCCAATTGTAACTGCAATGATTATTTTATGTGTAACTATGTTTGTTATTTAATGTACAACTGAAAATTGTTATTATATGTGAAACCATGAAGCATATACCATTTTTAAGAGTGACATGAATGTGATTAAAAATATTTTCTACATGATTTATTTATGCTTCCCACAGGGTTTTTAGGGAAGTATTATGATTTCCCAAAGTAATGTAAATTATATAAAACTTCATATAGTTGAAAATTATACCTTTGTTGGAAAGTTATTATCTGTTTTCAATGATTTCAATGAACTTTTTATGACTTTTTTTACAATAAAATGTATTATATAATGTTTAAATATAATATTTAGTTGGAGAAGTTGATTTCTATGGTATGAAAATGTATATTTTTGACACTGATTTTTTTAAAGAGAAATATTTATATAAGTGTTCATAGACTAATAGTTTATCTATTTCCTTTTATGTTCCATACTATGTTTTTATTCTTATCCCAAATATTATAATTTTTTTCACAGGATGATTAGGGATAAATAGGGGTTAAGATAAAAACATTGTATATGTTTCCTGAAAAGAAAACATTTTTTTATAAAAAAAAATAATTGGAAAAATAGATACTAGATAAGAGTGTTGAAATTGTAATATATGGGTTTTTTAGATAAGATTTATCACCTAACTATCTAAAAATATAATCTACAATATATTTGGGAATTTAATATTTTAAATTATAGTTTATACTTACTAGAATATGTAATGTATAAGGTTGGGTCCTTACAAAGTGATGAGAAACCATGGTAATATAATAATTAATTTCAATGGGACTCATATATATAGGTCTCTACCTTCCCTTATTTCCCAATATCACAACATTCATACAAGAAGATATTTATAGGAATACCATGTCACCAACTTCAAACTCTATATCTCACTAAAGATTTTCATCATAACTTTTCTATCAAATACAGGATTTCATCTTGTGTTTATGAATGACTCTAACATTATTTACAATTTACTCTTTTAGATCAGCTCTTAATAGCTACATTTCTCTAACTTCATCCCAAAATATTGGTTTTATTTATTTATTTTCATAGTAGGATACAAAAGAAACATATGGATTTATGGGTGGAATCTGTTTTCATAAGATAACTCGACCAAATAAAGGTGTTCATCCAACATCTCCTTCAAATAAGGAATTAATGGTTAACAATATATGTTTCTTGTAACATCCTAACTTGGGTCCCACAAGTTTTTTAACATATGAGGTTCATCACATTGCCTCATTTGAACCACCTTATATGCCAGAGGCTACCAACTCTCACCAAGGACCTATATACAAAACGTGGGGAGACAATTCAAACCTTATCAAAGCACTATAATAGTAGAAATATAGAAAAATATCCAAATGATACTAAATAGTTTATAGATTAATACTTATCCAATAAAGGAAAACATCACATGTTAATCCCACAATAATGTTAATTGATCATAACTAAAATAGAAAATACATCATTCCATATATGTTTCATGTGTCAAATGAAAACTAAAATGTAATAAGACTCTCACAAATCCCCAAAATGGTCACGAAATCATGTCCAGTTCCCTCATCCACACTCCATCCCAACTCATCCATCAAACATAGGGCTATATCCCTTATTCTCTCTAGAAAACTTGAAATCTATCCAGGTATTGATCTGGAAGCCTGAGTAGAGTGTGAGTATAAATGAATAGGCCACCACCTATGATGTATAAAATAATATCCATTCTATAACAGTTTATATAGTAGAATAAAGAATAATGTAAAAAGAATAAATTTAATTGTTTTCACATTAAACTGTTAATTAATTAACCAAATAAATTCTCAGGTTCATGATGACACTCAAACCATCATTGGAAACTTCATCTCATGCTAGAGTGTATACAATTTACATGGGATAAAACATTTCACTTAATCATGGGATTTTATTATTCATTATATCTCAATTTATCTTTTAATCAATGGGTGACTAGAGTAGTATTATCGAACCAAGTCGTAAGAACATGGATATTTTTTTCGGTATGTCTTTCTTTTCTTGTTGTTTTTGTGAAAAATAGGAAATTCTGGAAATTTTAGAAGTACATGTCGTGTAATTTTATGTACATTCCATGTATTCAGTTGTCACAGTTATCCATGTGCTGGTTGTGTAATCGCCGAACACATGGCCGTGTTGGGTGACTCAGGGACCTCCTAATGTTTAACTTAGTAATGTCATGTACGCATAGTGTACTTTTAAAAGACATGTCGTGTACATTATTTTTAGTTCATTAAACGGAATGGGGTCACATATAATGGGAATAACACCCTCCTTCTAGGTTTGTCTCATCTAGGAGCGTCTGTGGCCATAAATTCTTATCTAAGCCCCCTACTCACCATCCGTTCTCCGAATAGACTAGAGTTAGTTGTGTTGGAATCACCATGGTAAGATCTTCCTTCTTATAGAGCCTCGTTACATGATTCCTCATCATTCAGGAGATACTATCGGTTGAACGTATTTTTTTCATTTTGTAGATCTACCAAGTTTTAGGGCGATTCAAGGCATGAGGTTCACATATATCGTTCCTACCACACCGAGGTAGGTGGTTTGTTCCTTTCCGTAGTTAGTTAATTAGTTATATGTGAAAACGTTCTCAATACCCTTGTTTTGGGTATTGTGTGGTTATGGTTTTTATCCATGTTATTGCATGTTATTCCTTGTGTGATTGATTAGATGATTTATGATTGTAAATAGGGTTATTTATCTTGTTATGTATGTGTTGACCATGTTTTCGTGATGATGACTGTTTGGTATAGATTTTCCTAGTAGGCTACTTTGCTTTCCATGCCTAGTATTGTTAGGATGGAGTTTTTTTTATCATAAATGATATAAGATGTTGTAAATTGTTTAGATAATTTGTTCTTGAGGTTTACATTGGATGCCACATATCATTTGTGCACATGTGACATACACAAGGTTCTGGGAACCTCATGTAGTATACCATATAGATAATTGACACTGAGGGCTTCTTCAGAGTGACTATTTACTCTTACATTGTGAGACCATAGGGGGGATGAACTTTCTACTCCCTCAGAGTGTTTTTAATTCTATATTATGAGACCAAATGGGGAATTGGACATTGAGTTCTTCCCTAGATTGTCTATAGTTTCTGATACATTACCATAGGGGGAATTGACAATGAGTGCTTCCTTAGAGAGTCTTTTTCTAAAGCAGAACCATAGGGGTTAGACAGTGTGTACTTCATAGAGGGTGTCACGTGTTTGTTGTTTGAACCAGAGGGGTTAGGCTGTGAATACTTCCCAGAGGGTTACATAAGATCGTTGGTTGCATAACTACTAAATGAAAATGAATGTAATTAAAAATATAGGAGTGGTTCCTTTAAGTGCTTCCTTGTTTATTAAATGACCTTTTATATTGCCTTCCATATATATTCCCTGCCTATTCGGCACAATTTTTTTTGTGGTTTCCTACTGTGATTTGTCTCACATCCTATTTGGGTCATGATTTTGGGACCAAACAGATTATATTATTGTAGGTCTAGATATGGTCAAGAACCCTTCTACATCAGGTATGTGGTTATTGTGGAGTTGGGTAGCATGGGACCAAGATAAAGCTTGTGATGCTATTGGAGTTTATTTTTTTTTCCTTTGTATATTTTATTAGTACGGTAATCTAGCACTGTGACTTGTTTTGAAGCTTTCTTAGATACATGTGTCATGGATAATTATTTATATATATATGTTGCAGTTGTTTATTTACTTTCAATCTTCTGTTGTTTACTGATTTATGGTATTATTACTGCTTTTTCTATTAATATATTTTAATTCCACTTCTTCACTCTACCAATGAGGGAATTGTTTCCTAACTATCACACCCAAGGCCCTCTCTGCTAGTTGGTAGCCACTGGCATTTGGGGAAATGCGCTTGAGGTTATGTGGCTAACCAGGTACGAGGCACCTCTGGGCGGCTTCTGAAACCAAAAAATTACAATGTGGTATCAGATGTTTATTTTCTTCTTGATTTACTATTTGGAGCCTATAACCAGGTATAAGAAGGAATGGGTACATGGAAATGAGTTTTGCATGGGAGTTGTTAACCCGTGTACAAGGAAAATCCGATTTACCTTGATTATTGAAATTTTTATGGTTGTTCAATTTTATAGTTGACTTTATTTCATCGATGGGTGATTTAGATGGTTTGTGCGGTTATTGTTGATATCATTGAGGTTATATTTATACTGAAACACGATGAGCTGAGAGTATCATATCTCATACATCATATACGCACATTCTAGAAATCACAGGTCATGCATCATTGCCATGCCATTTAGGGTGCATTACTGATTGCAAGTTGTTTTGATAGATGTTGTGATAAAAATGAATTCTATTGTCATAGATTCTTTGATAGAATACTTACTGTTTGATAGGGTATTTTTTGTATAAGTTTTGGTTTGAATGAACACCAAATTTGGTTCTTGAGGTGTTACGAGCCCTCATGAATCGGAATTTGGCTAGTAATTTCCTTTTTATTCCTTGTATATAACATGTATATGATACCAAGATTTGATTTGTGTGGAGTATGGGACCTCAAAGATCATAATTTGTCACTCTAATGTTTGTTTCAGTGTTTTTCTGGGTTTTGGATATGTTTTAGAGGCTTACAATCCGAAAAAACCTAGAATAGACGATGTGTAATGATAAATACACACCATGTATCCTTCTGTTTGGAAAGGATATTTTTTATTAAGTACACTCCATGTACTATATGTATACGTTGTGTAGTCTCTAATCATGTCACAGGATGTGTGGGTAGAGACATAGGGTTGGGAAATCTTTGGGGAAAACCGTTGTGTACCGGATGTACATGTCGTGTTATAAAGACCATGAGTCCAGCTGTATGACCAACAACACTGGTGGATTGTGGGTAGTTAGTAGATGTCGTGTCTGGCAAAAAAACACCATGTAGAGTCAGCCATGTAACTGATAGTGTGACTAACAACACGTATTGGTGATGTTTTTTCTAGCACATGTTGTGTATGGAACAAACATGTTGTGTAGTCTTGTCCAAGGAGAACCATGTGGGTTAGTTGTGTAGAAGAACTCGGGCCAGGGAAGAGGATTAAATTACACGTCGTGTCTTGGGAGATCACGTCATTTGTTTGGGGTGTTACACAACTAGAGTCGGCTAGAGTACACGACCATGTGAAGGCTTAAGGGAACACGCCTTGTAGGGTTTTACATTTTGTGTACCCATATATTGAAAAACGTGATTTCTTTCTTTCTCCAGTTCCCTTTTTTCACTTATAAGTTCCAATCATTGTTAATATTTAACTAAGGTGTGTGTATGACCTTTCAGAGTCATGCCACAAAGACGTCCTCTAGTTGAACGCCATTTATAGGGCAGTGAACAGATACCAAAAATGGCAGATCAGGAACTGCCAGCAGATCCACTAGTGATGCCCATATTGGCACCAGTCTTTATCCCAAATACAGGTACTAAAGCATTTTTCTGATAGGACTTTATGAGGTTCAAGCAGTCCTTAAGGTGTACACCGCATCCAGCCTAATCAATAGCAGAATTGATGCAGGTTTTCCAATAGCATCATTTTCCCACCTTTATAAGGGAAGGAGGACCTCAGGCTACATGGTCATGGTTAGATGCCATGATATCTATCATAGAACATCGGTAGATTCCTCCTAAGAGGAGGGTGAAACAGGATACGTGTATGCTTCGTGACTCCTCCAAGAGATAGTGTGATTTGATCTCACAGGCGGGATGCCAATATGTTATGGCTTGGGATGAGTTCATGCATGCCTTATAGGACTACTTCTACCCATTGGCTCTGAGGTCCGACCAAGCCCGAGTGTTCATGAGTCTAGAGGAGGGAAATCTTTCAGTTATGGAGTATTCTTCTTACTTCCCTGAGATGTAGTGCATCACACCCATTCTAGGAGGTGATGAGTTATTAATGGCGAGGATGTTTGAAGATGGTCTTATGAACGACATCTGATCATAGGTGAAAATATTCAGGATAACTTCTGTCACCTTAATAGTCAACCACGTGCTGATCATGGACCACACACTGAGGGATTCTAGAGCTTTTAGCTAGGGAAGTTCAGAATCTAGTGTTAGTACCCATCATAATGACAGTAGGATGTTCCGTTGTGAGTCTACTTGTGGAGATCATATTAGGCGAGATACTCTTTCTCGTAGCTAGGTGGTGTGTTAAATGTGTGGGAAGAGAGGTCATACGAAGGCCACATTGCCCGAGAGATCCAGTGGAGTGCTGATCTTATGGAAAGATGGGACATCATCAGGGGTTTTGACAGATCTTCTCACCAGTAACTGGTGACATGGGTTCTGTTTCAACTCATCATACATGAGTAGGAGCACCTGTTTCACATTAGTCATGGAATTGGAGTTCTTCAAGCTGTTCAGGCCGAGGTGGAGGCAGTGGACGTAGTGGTCCGACACAGGGGTTCTGACAGCCACATTGTGGATCAGTTCATGGTTCACCGGGCTGCGGTGCAGGTCGGAATATTGTATTGGATTATACCCAACAAGAGTAGGATCCTGAACCCTTTACAATTCATGTTACTATTCTAGTTTCCGTTGTACTATCTTATACTCTTTTCAATACAGGGGCTTACAATAGTTTCATAATCGCTGCTGTTTTGGAGACCCATGGGCTTTTTATCATTTCATCTAATGATATCCTGATGCAAGACACTTTTTTGGGGACAAGAACGATTACCGTACGTTAGTGCAAGGATTTACCTCTTAAGGATGGTTGGTTTCACATCTTATGGGACCTCTATGTCCAAGAGATGATATGCTTTGATGACATTATCAGGATGGAATGGGTAGTTCCCTTTTAAGATGTTATCGATTTCTATCACCGTACGATGAGTTTTACGTCACCAGAGGCTGGATCATTCATACACTAGGGAGAATGGGATTTCCAAGCGAGTAGAGAAGGACTAGAGCATCGTTGGTTGGGACGGGTTACAACTCATATATATTTTCTATATCTAGATGACCAGTGGGCTTCAAAGATAGACTTTTCGCTAGAGGTGGATCATTTCAAGGATGTCTTTCTAGATGACATTTTTGGGGTACCTCCGAATTGAGAGGTGGAATTTCCATTTATTCTCCTTCCAGAAGCAGCACTAGTGTTCATTCCTCCTTATAGGATGTATACACTAGAGTTAGAGGAGCTCAATAAGCATTTTGCGGAGTTACATGAAATCGGTTTTATCTGACCCAATAGTTCTCCTTGGGATTCTCCTGTCTTGTTTCTGATGAAGGCGGACGGTACCGTCAGGCTTTGTGTGTATTATCGGATGTTGAACCAGTTTATGGTCATGAACCGATATCCCTTGCCGAGTATTGAAGATCTCTTTGATACGCTTTGAGGAGCCTGGGAGTTCTCAGAGATTGACATGAGATCCAGCTACCATCAGTTGCCCGTTAGACCATCTGATATACCTCTTATAGCCTATCAGAGATGGTATAGTCTATACAAGTATGTGGTTATGGCATTCGGTCTCATGAACAAGCTGTAGTTTTCATGGCACTAATGAACCGAGAGTTCCATCTATACATGTATTATTTCATGGTAGTCATCGTGGATGATACCGTGGTGTACTGTCACACTCGACACGACCAAGACACACATCTTGAGATTGTTTTGTGTACTCTGAGAGAGCATTATTTATATGCTATGATCTCAAAATGACACTTTTGGATGGTCCAGATTCACTTCCAGTGTCATGTTATCTCAGAGATAGTAGTATCAATAAACCTAGAGAAAGTGAGGGTAATAGTTTCATGGGAGCAACCAAAGAAGGTATTTTAGTTAAGGAATTTTCTTGGTTATGCTGGTTACTACAGAATTTTCATACAAGACTTCTAACGCATAGAAACACCACTAATAGGATTTAATAAGAATGGTGAAAAGTACTTATGGGCATATTCATGTGAGTCAGCCTTTCAGGAGATGAAAGGGAGGTTGACTTAAGCACCGATACTAGTATTTCCAGAGCTTGGAAAGAGATATATTATATACTGTGATACATCAGGTATCGGGCTGGGAGATTTTCTTATGTGGGGGGATGGGGTCATTGCGTAATAATCATGGAAGTTGAGGCCACATGAGAGGAATTACCTGATGCATGATCAGAAGTTGGCTGTGGTTGTTCATGCCTAACAATGTTGGAGACATTATATTCTATGAGATCATTTTTTTGGTTTTCACTGACCAAAAAAGTCTCAAGTATATCTTCACTCAGTTCAAGATAAATCTAAGAGAATGAAGGTGGGGTGATTACCTTTAATACATTGACTTTGTGCATTCCTACACACCTAGGAATGAAAATGTTGTGGCTGATGCGCTGAGGAGGAGGACATATTTACAGGCAATTTTGGAGGCCAATAGTGAGTGGATTCTTATGGTTTAGTTCTATGAGATTCATTTGTAGGTTCACAATTGACAGGGGAAGTCTTTCCTTTCTTCTGTAGTTGTTACCTCTAATCTACATGATCGAGTGTGAATGAGGTAGCTATCAGATGCTGAAGGCCTAGTTCTATAAGAGAGTGTGTCAGGAGAGGACCTAATTACTGGATGAACAATATGCGAGGATGATATTATAAATTTTCATGGGTGCCTATGGGTGTCAACAGACATACCCAATGAGATGATGCGGGACTTTCATTCCTCGGTTTGGGCTGTTCATCCTGGTGTCACCATGATGTAATGAGTTCTACACCATCAATATTGGTGGCCAGGTTTAAAGAGAGATATTGCTGGTTTTTTCATGAGATGTTCCACCTTTAATCTGATGAAGGCAGTGCATCAGTAACCATAAGGAATTTGGATGTAGTTAGCCATTCTTGATTGTATGTGTAATGAAGTCACAATGGATTTTGTGATAGGTTTAACGAGGTCACCGCGAGGGAATAATGCAGTTTGGGTTGTCACTGATAGACTCGTGATGGTTTCTCACTTCATGACGATCAATGAGACCTTCAGTGTTGATGAGTTGGGATGGTTGTACATTTGAGAAATTCTTTGTCGGCATGGGGTTCCAAACTCCATCATTTCCTATAGAGATGCCCATTTTACTTCTCAGGTCTGTCATGGACTATTGAGGGATTTGGGTACACATGTACTTCTGAGTACATCTTACCATCCCCAAATAGATGCCCAGTCTATGTGAATGATATAGGTGCTGGAGGACATGCATCGAGCATTCATTCTAGATTTTTGAGGTTCTTGGGAGAAACATATACCTCTTGTGCCATTTTCCGATAATATGTGTTTCCAAGAAACAATTCATATGAAACCTTATGTGGCATTGTACGGTAGGACATGTCAATCACCACTATGTTGGCTGGAGGTAGGATAGTTAGCTATGATGGGACCTTATCTTGTTAAAGAGACCCTATATCATGAAGAATTTATTTGGAAGTGGATGGCTACTGTACAGTCACAATATATGTCTTATGCTGATGGACGAAGATGACATCTGGAGATAGAGGTAGGAGATTATGTTTTCATGTGTGTCACACCGAGGTTGGGATATAGTTGGATTATAAGGTATGGTAAGCTCTCACTGAGATATGTTGGGCCATTTTAGGTATTGTAGAGAGTCAGGCCAGTTGCTTATCAGTTTTAGTTACCACAAAGGTACCGAGATATGAACGATGTCTTGCACGTTTCTCATCTATGACGTTACTTCTCAGACCCGTCTCATGTATTTCAACCTGAGGAGGATGAGCAAGAGGTGGACACATCATTCGAGGAGCATACAATCTGGAATGTAGATATCATTGTGAATGTTTTCCTTGGCGAGTTTCTTCCTCTGGTAAGAGTGCTATGGCATCATGGGTGAGTATAGGATATGATATGGGGGAGGGAGGCTAGTGTACGATTGTAGTGGCTAGAGATGTTCGAGGATTTTTCTTCCTCACCGGCTTGCTAAGGAAATATGGGGATGAATTTATTTAAGGGGGGAAGTTTATAAGAACCATGATCTTCTATTCAGGTATCTATTTATTTGCTGGTTGTTTTTTAGAAAAACTAGAAATTCTGGAAATTTCAGTAATACACACCATGTACTTATAAGTACACGCTGTGTATTCAGTTTCTGTGAGTAGCCATGTGGTGGTCGTGTAATGACCGAACACATTTCCGTGGGGGGTGATCCAGAGACATCCTAATGTAAGGATTCATAAAAGAAAGGACACACCATGTACATTTAAAAGACACGTTGTGTACTTTATTTTTATTTCATTAAACAGACCGCGATCGTGTTTAATCGACAAATCACCCTCATTCTAGGTCTGTCACGTCCAGGAGCCTCTATGGATGAAAATTCTTCTCTTAGCCCCTAACTCAACATCCATTCTCCAAATAGACCTCTCTCAGTTGCGTTGAAATTACCATGATAATATCTCCCTTCTTCTAGAGCCTCATTTCCTAATTCGTCTTCCTTCATGAGACACTCTCAGTTGAATGTTTTTAGTGTTTTCTAGATATATGAAATTCTAGGGAAATTAAATGCCTGAGGATCACGTATATCATTCGTAAAATGTAGTGGTTTGTGGTTTGTTCCTTTATGTAGTTAGTATTAGAGTTATATGTGAAAATGTTCCCAATACCAATGTTTAGACCATTACGTGTTTATGGTTTTTAGTCCTGTTATTGTCTGCAATGCCTTGTGTGCTTGAGTAGAGGGTTAAGGCTTGTATATAAGGTTATTTACCTAGATATGGATGTTTTTACCATGTTTTCTTGATAATGACTATTTATTCTAGCTTTTCCTGTTAGGATCCTTTGTTTTCCATGCCTAGTATTGTTAGGATGAAGTGATTTTATATGACATGCTATGAGATGCTGTAGAATTTCTATCCTGGTTCTTCATGAGGATTACATTGGATTCCAAATATCATTTGTGCCTAACTAACTTACACAGGGCTCTGGGAACCTGGTGTATTAGACCATAGGGAGAATGGATGCTAAGGGTTCTCCAGAGTGGCTGATTACTTTTACTGTGTGAGACCATAAGAGGGACGAACATTGTGCTCCCTCAGAGTGTTTGTAGTTCCACATTTTGAGACCATAGGTGGAATTTTACATTGAGTTCTTCCCCTGAGTGTCTATAGTTACCGATACGAGGCTACAAAGGGAATTGACGATGAGTGCTTCCTCAGAAAGCCTTTTCCTAAAGCTGAACTAGAAGGGTTAGAATGGGAGTACTTCCTAGAGGGTTTCTTGTGTTTGTTGTTTAAACTAGAGGGGTTAGGCTGTGAGTACTTCCCATTGGGTTACATATTATTGTTTGGTTCTTAATTAATAAATGAAAATGGATGTAATTGGAACTGTTTGATTGGTTCATTTTGAGTACCTCCTTGTTTATTGCTTCACATTTCATATTTTGCACCATATATATATTCACTGACTGTTAGGCATAGATATTTAAGTTGTTGCCTACTGGGATTTGTCTCACACCATGTCATGATCCAGCCCAGGTATCCTAGTAACCTAATAATGGATCTATCCCTAAAATAGCCTAAAGGGTGTTCCTGATCCCCACGGTTCAGTGACTAGCACCTGACCACATACAAAATACAAGTGGGAAGGATTTTTGCTACAAAAATGTGGAACCAAAAGAAAACAAATAAGTATGCATAACAAATGAAACTCCACAGGGAGTGACGTACGAGAATACAACATGTCGTAGAAATACCAAAGTACTATAACCCATGTTCTGAAATGGGGGAAAACCCCCAATGCCCCTAAAGACACATATAACCAATACAAAAGCTCAATAGAAGGATCTACATCCAAGTGATCTCTTCCCATTACTCAAAACTGGAAAAAGAATGTCTACAATCACACGAAGGAAAAATTAGGGTGTGATCCTAAGCCTAGAATTATACCACCAAATATTACACAACATATCACAAATATATATTATCCAAATAAAAGCTTCTAATTCTCAAATTAAGGGGTTTGGCAATTCAAAATCATATTTAAACAATATAGGCTTTACATTTTCAAATGATGGAAATAAATATTTTAAACAATGATTTTACCAATGATGGAATATTTCTAAAACATTGGATTATGTAAAAAAATTATATAAAATTGGTTATATAAATTTAGAAGGCATGAAAGCAGTTCAAACAAACATTGGCATACACTTATATCTCAAATATAAATAAACAAGAGAAAAACATGGTCATCTTCCAAATGGTACGATAGTATTAACCACCTATAGGATTCCACACTCTATATGTGAGCCTAGAAAAATGTGTATACTAACATCCCTATGACACTGGCCAAAGGAGACTCGTCACTAACCTATTGGGGTTGTGACCCGCCACAAATTTTTTTTGAACGTTGTCGTAGTGTAGTGTGTATCCAAATAACTCACTAACTTCCTAAGGCTTACATGCGCTCTTACATGATGGGAATACTATTTCAAGACTGCTTAAAAAATGATCAATCCCACTCTACCATTTCAAAAGTTCCAATTTATTTCCATTTTTTTCCAAACATGTTTCATTCAAAAACATGTATGTTTCAGAAGATAAAACCACTAGGTTTATATCAAGTAATTTTATGTCATTTTCACAAGATTGAAATCCATTAAAAACCAATTACATCCTTAAAAAATTTATTTCCACAATTAAATTCTACAATTTAATTGAAGTCATTTTTCATCAAATAAATGATTTAAATTAAACAATTTAAATCAGCCAATTTTCAATATCACACCCAATTCAATGGAATTGGGATTTTACAAATTTCAATGCAAAACCATTTCAAATATCATAATTAATTGGAATAAAATTTTTATCAATTTAATTTGAATGAAAATTTGTGCAATTGAATTTAAATTAACAATTGAAAAAAATCAAGTAATATAAGGATAATCAATTTGGTATGTCTGCATGGAACCACCTACCTCAAGGCCGTTGATCTCAACGGAAACAATAATCCACCTTGTGTGGTTCAATACTCCTTCTCACAACATTATAATCTAATGAATCGACACATCAATGCTCAATGTCCATCAAGGGTTCCTAGGACCAAAAAATCTATTTTATTTCACTATAAGTAAAATATTACATGTGGGTACATTTTATCTCTCCTGGATAATCTCTGCATTATTGTTTTTTTAATTCATAAAATCACAGGAAATATCCATAAGAATAATTATAAACCTTATCAAATAATTATATCCCTCTATTTTATTTCAAAGGGAAATAAAACATTACATGCGATTACAATTTCTCTCTCTGGGATAATCTTTGGATGTTATTTTTATGTTAACGCATTCAATCGTAATATTTTCCTCAGAATAATTACAAACCACATTCGATATTATAATATCATTAGTTTAAAATGATAACAGATGTAGAAACCCTTTATAATTATTCATTGATAATTTAAATAATTATCCTTCAATAAATTCTTTTAATAATTATCATTTGGAAAACTCATGATTATCACTTGATTATTCATTGTAATTATCATTTGATAATTATTTATAATTACCATTTGATAATATTGAAATTATTTTCTATTAATTATTCCAATTATCCTTTGATAGATTAGTGGAATTATCCTTTAATAAAATTAGTAATTATCGAATGATAATGTCAACAATCCATGTCACATTATAATTACCTTATAATTATCCACTAATAATGTTTTCATAACTATTTACAATATGACCTGTAATTGACCAATAATAATTCAAATCCATTATTGTACGAAAAATTTCTAAATTATCGCTAGATAAAACCATGTGATTATCTTTTACACTTTATCCATGCATAATTATTTGATTATAAATTTTCACAAATTATTCATTTATAATTTAGAATTTATCCATTTGTAATTTATTTTCAAAGATCCATTAAAATATGAACAAATAGATCGATGAATACCTTTCTTCCATCGAAACAAAAAAATATTACTTGATTATAATTTTTGATATGAATTCAACTGTACCGACGACATGCAATTCAAATCAATAACGAACAAGTTATTGAATTTTGATGATTTGGAGAATGAAAAACAAATTATATAAATAAAATGGAACACTCACGGTTCTTCTTAATCCTCCCACCATGCAAGGGTATGAGAATCTAGGAAACCCACTACCATGATTCAGAGTATTGAATGGTTTGTTCAAGAGGGTGTTTTGAGATCATCGGAGGATAAAAATATTGACCAATAAAAAGAATCAATATTTATGGTGATTTTAGAACCCTAAAAACACAGTTCCTTCAATGAACTTTTAAAACACCTGATTCCAAACATTAATCTACCCAACAATTAATGTAGACTCATTAATTTCACCTAATGTATGAGTTGCAACACAAATAGGTTGAAATGGAGGTGAAATAGAAGTTTTTGAAATCACATGTTGCCATCAATGGCCAATCACGTGCAATGAAGAATGTGAGATGGTTTGGTTTAATTATTAAATTAATAAAATTAGTTATTTATCTTAAAAATTAAATAACTCCAAACAATGAATGTGAACTAATTCTATAATTTAATAATTCACAAAATGAGATGAATTTAAACCATAATTTTAAACACTCATTTTAATCTTCCATTTGACCCAAAATTAATTGAAAACTCATTTATCTCACACATTTAATGTGTTTCAACTGAAACAATTGAATATAGTTGAAAAATGAAGGTTTTAGAAAGTTAATCGCTCATCAATGGTGGAAATGCCATTTTGGGGAGATGATGAACAGTAACATCTGTTTTTAATTAAAATATTAAATTTATTTATATAAACCAAATATTAAAAGTTACCAAACAACCATTTCACATAAAATTTATTCCCTTCCTAAGGTAAACAATCCATTCTATACCCAACAGTGGTCTCAGATTTATCAAACGATAAATTGTTTGAGGGATATTAATGATTTATTATTTAAAAATAAGGTTAAATAAATAATTAAAATAAATATGGTGATTTTTGCGAGCGAGACATCCAAACGTCCGACACATATTGATGTTATACCTCATCTAGGGTAAATTTCTCATTTCAGACCCATCGGTGGTCTCCAATTTCCCTTATGATGCACATTTTGAGAGATAATTAATTATTTTTTAAAAATAATATATAATTTTTTTAATATATTTATCTCATAAACAAGACAACCAAATGTCTGACACCTTCAAAAGTTATACCCCTCCTATGGGAAATGCCATATTTCAGACATAATACATGTCTCAGATTTCTCAAATGACGTATCAATTTGGATTTATTTAAATATTTTGAATAAAAAGTACACACTTAATATATTATATTTAATTATTTTATTCCATCTTCTTCGAGATTTTTAGGACCTCAAAAACTCATTATTACTCATTGTTTAACTCAGAAAATATTTAATTGAATATTTTGGAGTATTAATCGGGTGTTTTACCATTCCATGACCAGTTTAACAAAAACATAACATCTCACTGATAAACCATTTTTTCCATTTAACATAATAATAATTTAACCCTAGAAGGTGTAGGAATACCTGAAACAATAACGCGATGTTACACTCTCCCCACCATAAGAACTTTCTATCCCCAGAAAGCTGACATTGAAGCCTCAGAAACATATGGACTAGGGGTATCATCCTCCCACGAAGTACATTGGCCTCAGAATCGACAACCATAACTGGTCGTACAGTCACAGATTAAACATGTTTCACTTCAAGATCATGCAAACTCAAATCATGAGATGGGTTAGGTAAATGTTTTTGAATAAGAGATACATGAAACACATTATGTATCGACGTTAGTTGCGGTGGTAGTGCTAAATAGAAAACAACATTCCCCACCTAATCAACAACCTCAAAAGATCCCACAAAACAAGGAGAAAGCTTCCCTTGCCTCCCAAGCCATCAATGTGCCAACCAGGGTGAAGCCTTCAAGAATACATGGACACCAAGATTTTTTCTTTATTTCATAGAATGTATTTGTGATTATTGGATGCAAAACCCATTAAAAATTATGCAAATTTCCCAGTATAGCCTTCATTGTCACTAACGGTGTAAAATAACCATTATGATAACACATAACACCCTCTTTGGAGAATGTCCTCTAGGAATTAGTCTCCCCACCATAAAGAGAGTATCTAATGCTTATGGAATTCATCAAAAAGTTTATGTTCTTAATGAATCATCTATTGAAGTGAAGATGTCAGAGAACCATCAACATTTAGGGAAGATAGAACCGGTGCCGCCCAAGGTGACACATTTGGGTGAATAAAGAATTTTTCAAGAAAATCATCAAACTGGGAAATTAGTTCTTTCTGTTTAGTTGGATCTATTTTGGAAGAGGGAAAATAATTTGGTTGATTTTCAAGCATCATGTTAATAGAAAACTCAGCCTCACTTACTATTTGTTAACCAGAAAAATCATAATGAAACACTATTGGAAACTCGATGACAATTAGAGGAAGACCACTTCTCCAAAACTGAAGAAAACACTAATATTACCATCCCTAACTCTTGATAAGAAGGTCCGACATTGCGTGACCTTAGGTCCATTATCCTTAAAATAAAAGAGACACACTACTGGGTAAGGTAAGGTAGACCCATTGAAGATAACAATTAATCCATCCTTTATTGTTAATGATCCAATCCATCCCAAATATGACATTAAGATATTTCTAGTCAAGTACCAAAAAAACTCCAAGAATGATTGAAAACTGATAGAGAGAATACCCAAGAGGGATTATGGAGACCCTGCTCTCTCATCATGCAAAGGGGTGCATTAAAAATCCATTAAAATAGATTAAAGATCCATAGGAAATTATGAATATTAACGGTATGGATTGAAAAAAAGGGTGAGACACACTGTTATCAAATAGATCATTCACAAAAGATGACGATACAATCATGATACCTATCATGGTCATTGGACCTGTATCGGGTTCCTCTATAGAATCTTTAACTGCATGATGAAGTTTCGTTATGGGTGGTTGTGGCTTGAACCTTTTAGTATGTGAAGCATTAGATTGTCATGAGTTTTCTGATGGTTCTGATGATCCCACCTCAACTAGATTTCGATCCAAAACATGATTTACTCTCTGACGTTCAATAATATCCTCTTCCTAGATCTGATTCACATGTCTTCTTGGGGGAAATTAGTTACACAATATTAACCTTCTATAGGAATACATTTGATTCACACTCAGACTGAGTAACGACATAAATTATTCTCAACAGAAGGAATAAACATGATTAGGATTTCCATATATCCAAATCACAATTGGGAAAACAGTAGAACTAAACCCGAAGATGTCTTCCCCTAACCACTCCTGGTGACTTAAGGTTCATTCCGGTGAAAGATGCCTAGGCACTCAATCAAAACTACCTCCTATGTCCCTAAAATAATTCAAAAATGCTTACTGACATCAATTCTAAGGCTCAACCTCCATTAGATACCATTTTGCAACAAACCTACCCAGGTACCCCTGTAATCAAATAAACAAGCTGAGCATGAGATAACCGGGTGGGAATTCCTTTTCCCCATGGGTTGGCGACTAGCACAAGGCATCATATAACATACTAGTGGGAATGATTTTTTCAACAATTGTGTATATGAAAAACAAAAAAAATTACTATGCATAATAAAAGAAACTTCATTATGAATGATGTATCAGAATACAACATGGCATAAAAATCCCAAAGTACTAAAACCCAAGTAATAAAAATGGAAAAACAACCCCAAGGTCCTTAAGGACACATCTTACCAAGACCCAAGCTCAATAGTTTGATCCACCTCCAAGAGATCCATTCCCTTTGCTCAAACCTGGATGAAAAAGACTACAGAAACCCAAAGGGAAAAAGTAATGTGTGAGCCTAAACCAAGTAGGATACCACTAAAGATTCCATAATAGATTCGAAATATAGATTATCCAAATAAAATCTTATAATTTTCAAATAAATGGGTTTGGATATTCAAAATCATATTTAAAAAATCATTCTATAAATTTTCAAATGATGGGAAAAAATATTTTAAGAAATGATTTTTTAAATGATGGAATATTTCTAAAATAATGGATTATGTAAAACACTTATATAAATAAGTTTATAAAATTTAGCAGGCATGTAATAATTTCAAATATACATTGGCATACATTTATATCTAAAATATAAATAAACAAGTGAGAAACATGGTCATCTAACAAAAGGTACAATAGTATTAATGAGATATAGGATTCCACACTATCTATATGAACTCAGTAAAATGTTTATACACACATCCCTATGACAAATGCCAAAGGAGACATGTCAGCAACCTATTGGGGATGTGACCCGCCACAAGTATGTTTTCAAAAGTTATTGTAGCATAGAGTGTATCCAAATAACTCTCTAACTGCCTAAGGCTTGAATGCATTCATACATGATTGGAGAACTATTTTAAGACTGCTTAAAATATGATCAATCCCACTTCAATTTAAAAAGTTCCAATTTATTTCCACTTAAAACCAAATAGGTTTTATTCAAAATCATAAATTTTTTCACAAAATAATACCAATGGGTTTATATCAAGTAAATTTAAGTCATTTTCACCAGTTTGAAATCCATAAAAAAAATACCATTATTGCAAAATTTATTTCCACAATTAAATTCAAAAAGTTTAATTGAAATTATTTCCATAAAATCCACGATTTAAATTAAACAATTTTAATCTCCCATTACCATAAACACACCCAATTGAATTGAATTGGTGTTCTCAAAATTTATTTTCGAAAACCATTTTAAATATCAGGATTCACTAGAATAAAATTTTTATCAATTTAATTGAATGAAAAATTGAGAAATTGAATTTAAATCAACAATTGAAGTAAATCTTGCAATACAAGGATAATCAATTTGGCAATTTTGGATAGAACCACCTACCTCTAGGTCATCAATGTCTCCTGAAATGATAATCCACCTAGTGTGGTTCAATACACCTTCTCACGAAATTATAATCTTATACATAGAAACCCCAATTCTCAACGTTCTTCAAGGGTTCATAAAACCAAAATTTAACACCCCAAGCTTCCACGGTACGTTTCCCTTTGATTAATGCAATGGCATGCACTGTACGCAACTTCGAGATTCTAACACACCACAACCAATCAAACTAGTTGTTATGAATAGTAATACCTAATTTTTTAAATTTTATAAATTATATCTCTCAAAATGGACTTCATTTTTCGATTCGGAATATCTAAATTTTCCTAGGGTAAAATTTTGGTACTTTTCAGATAACTTTCATATTTTGATGAATAGTGAAAATTACTAAATTTTAATTAAAAACAACTTTTTTAATCGAAATAATTAATATTGATAAATTATGAATTTTACTGGTTTTAAAGTATATTTACAATATATTTTTACCATTTAATTCAATGTTTTTCATTGGACATAATTTCACAATTAAATCAGACATAAACAAGTGCCAATCTTTTGATAGTTATTATCTCTTAAAAACGCGCTTTTTGTTTTAACAACAAGAATTAATTTTAAATTAATTTATTCCATTTATTTGTTTTGAATTTGGAAAAATGGATTCCATATTTGGAATCAAGATGTTCAAATTGTGTAAATAGGTATCATTTATTTTTATACATTTTGAATAATTACTTCGGTAAATATTTTATTTACCATGGTTAAAGGGTAAATCCGGTAAATAAGGGTTAGAAAAATAATATTATAATAATAAAAAATTACCCTAAAACGTATCCTAACCTTATTGGTTGATACATGTCCGACCCTGGGTATCTTTGGGTTGATTTTGGGACCCCATGGACCCACTTGTAAGTGATAGGGATACTTTATTTTAATTATGTTAAAATGAATAAAAAAATGGCGCAGGCATAAATATTTTTGAAAAACAATTGTTACATAGGGTTAAATATGTTGGATTTTCTACTATAAATATTCATTATAAATATAAAGACAGTTCCTACATAATTATATTTTATTTATAAATTTTAGACATTATATAATTTAATTTATGTATGACACAATGGTGATGTAGTAATTAATAAATTAATGGAAAATTAGAATAATTGATATTATAAATAACCAAATAAATGTAATTTGAGACTTTTTATAAATACCAATAATTTTATAGGATAATAAGAAATTTTAGTATTGATTTAATTAACCTTTTTAGAAGTAATCACTCTGTTATGATTTTTACAAAAATCAATTATCAAATAGTATCAAAATTGACATAAAAGAGTTTTTAAAACAAATATCATATTATTAATTGATATTAAATTCCTAAAAAAATATGGTTCGGCCAAGAGACTTCTATCATGATAGGTGTATCAATAATGGACCACATGGGGGTCGATTTGATGTATATAGTATGTTTATTAACCATATAATATAAACATACAAAGAGACATTGTAAAAGTGAAACTAATTAATTATGAGTTAATACTTAAAGATAAGGTTAATGTAGTAAACAAAACCTATCTAAATCCTATTTGTTGAGTGATTTTAGACCTATCCCCACCATAAAATTTAAATAATCAACTTTGGAGCCATTAGAAACAGAATATGAATTTATTATAAAATAATATTTCTAGCTTTTCCAAAGGTACCCCTCACCCCTCTTATAAAAGGGCACTCCCCTTCTCATTAATTCACACCTTCAAAGACTTTTTATTCGGCCAAACCCTTCCCAAATTCTCTCTAAACTTCACTCACTACAACCTAGAGGCCTTATATTGATCATAAAGCCATCCTAATGAGCTCTTTTGATCAAATCAAAAGGAAGAACCCGAAGCAGATGTAATAATTTAACCACCCTTTTCCAAGTTCCTCCCTTCTTCCACTTATTCATTATTTGTTATTTCTATTATAATAACTCCATTATCTTCTATATAATGTCATTTTATTATAAATATTTGACAACCATATTCAATATTATTTCCATCCTTTGAATAGCATGTCACTATACGTACGTACGTACGGCTTACCGTCTCCACGTCGTGGTGTAATTATCATTCAAAAAATTATTTTTTGGATAGGTATAATAATTATGTTTAATTAATTTAAATAATAAATATAACATGATAATTATTCGGTATATATGGTATACCATCCAATTATATATTATTTTAACATCAAAAGAATGATATTGTCGCTCGTGCGTACGTACAGACTACCTTCTCCACGAACGCGATGAGATTCATTCTCCATCATATCAATTCAAGTATAATTCTCATTTGATGATTAAAAATAATTTATAAGGACTTTATGTAATTCTGGATATGAATAAGATACAACCTATTCATAACAAACACAGCTTACTTAACAAAGAATAAAAAGGAAAATGAGTAAGTTAACACCCGAAATGACGACAATACTAAGACATTATTAAAAAATCAATGATTAAAGGTCATATATGATATCATATTAATGTAAGTGATTCTTGTATAATTAAATAACAATTATTTCACCGTTATACAGTAGGTTATCATACCATCGACCAAGGAAAATGTACAAAGTAAGGGGTTTCTTATCACACTCTTAATTTCGTGAGAATTCCATTGTTCACCACTTATTTATTGCATGTGGTGTATGTGTACTAACCATGATTGTATTAATTGTGTAATATAATTTAATTTATGGGTATTTACATCATCATTTTATGATCCTTCTTTCAGCGGTGTATGTTTCATAAGTTACCTAATCGATAAGGGAATTTGAAATTTCAATTTCCATTTATTCGGCTTTACACAAACTTCATTGGTTATTTTACTCCAAGATTATGTGTGGAATCATTATTCATTTGATTATGTCAAAATTTCCACTCCCCTTTTCTGTAAATATACATTTTATACACATAATCACTCCATTGATAATTTATCAAGTTGTCGATATGAATTTGATAAGAGTAATTTTAACTCATTCTACATTTGTTGAGTTAAACATCCAATTCATTGGTGTTTTTTTACAAGATTATGTGTGAATGTCCTTTGATGGTTATACATGGAATATCCACTCATATTTAGTGTATTTATATTTTTCATACATAACTATGTCGTTGATTTATCCTTAACCTAAGGATACGGCCTTTATGAGAGATTTCATCTCAGTTTACATTCCATTGAGACTTCTTTGTTGTTATACACCAAATCACTTTTATGTGGTGTATATAATGTAATGTGACATAGTATATCATGAATCCCGTTATTCTCATGATAGTACAATGTTTTTATTACCTCAATTATTTGTATTCAAGTGTCTCTCTTCTGGTTAGAAACTCTATCTAAAATAACATTTTTAAATGTTTTAAAGACTTATTCTTCTAAATCTTGCTTATTAATGTCCATGTTTTAAAAAATGGTTTTAAGGATTTATTTATATGGACATTAGAGTTTTAAAATTAAAACTCCTTTTAAATGTTTCAAAGTGGTATGAGACACTTTCATTCAAAAATCTATTTTTAAATGGCTTCTTGACAAATAGTGTGACTTATTAATTTTTTCAAGAAAATGGGGATATTTCTCTCAAATAGTTTTGATGGTTATTTTCATCTAGGTCATTATCATTCATTATTATGGATTGAGGATAATATGATAAAATAAAATCTTCCATATTGTATCGAATGAGTTATGTTTGACTGTGGATGTGCTATTTTTATACCATTCATGGTTTGTGGTTAAAGTATTGGCATTTCGTATGCTAGTTTTAATACGAATGTTTATGTTTTGTTTAAACATGTTCATATGAGGAATGCATTGGACTTAGTGAGTGATGGGTGGAGCCCGCTATAGCTTCTCGATGCATCGGTAGGTCTCATGAGACAAACTAGTGTCTTGGCACAAGACCGTGACAAAATCATATTTGTAGTCTTGGAATGAGGCCTTGGCTATGTGGTTATGATAGTCTGGAATTATGCATTCCATCATTATGAAATTGGTTATTGATATTGCATGTGATTATTCATTTAGTATAATATCCATGAGAATAAGTAAATGGCATTATTTCATTTTATTTTTTCCGTAATATGTTGAAGTTAAAGTTTAAAAGGATTTTGTTTTAGTTATACATTGCCTTAAGTGTTTATGCTTATCTATTAAAGCTTCTGCTATATTGTTATCCTTACTGAGCATCTGAGCTCACCCATTTCAATGTTTTATTTTTCCCAGGATTGTGAAGATGTAAATTATTAATGACCTGTAGGGATAGTATGAGTGTTGACTATAGAGACTATGTTGTTGTAGTTTTCATTTTTTGATGTAATGTAAACATTATTAATGAATCTAGTTATTCCAAGGCTACTAAACTAATCGGTATTTTGAGACTTGATCTTTCTTATGATCATGCTAATGTTATGTAATAATTCACCGACTCTTGGTAACTGGGGTCGTGGTATTACAGTTCGTATTAGAGGAAGTTTAGTACAAACCAAGGGAGCTATATTTAGATAAACTCTGATTAGAGCACGTAGACCTAAGATGAACATTGAAAATTAGTATAGATGAACTTCCTATAATTTTGGTATTGTAGAGATTTTGTGAGTTTTCTGAGAAATACATCCCTGTCTGGATAAGATCAGGTAGAGGCGGCTCTGGAATAGATGTAACTAGGGGTAAAACCTGAAAACACCTCTTTGAGCTAGACTCGAATGAGAACTAGCGCACGACAACGGGCCTTGCTGCCCGCTTGGTAACGACACCCCCAGGGGATATTCTTAGGATAATTTACATTTTCTTTACAAACTTGTTTGAAGTATTATATATATAATATGAGAGTAAATGACCTTGGTTAATCCTAATTTGTTTCAAATTGAGAATATGGTGACATGTTAATTTCTAAATGATTTTATGACCACTATTACTCACACAATGCATTCTGGTTATAGTCAATAGTTGGATTCCAAGGAAGTCATAGTGACTTTGAGAATGATGTACAAGGTAGGAATGGTTTTGGCAATGAGAAACAAAATGGAATGTTGATAGGCATAAAAGATATCGTCTTTATGCCAAATCAATTTTCCAAAAATATGATCAACAATATATATATTAACCAATTCCTGGACTCATCAAAGAAGAGAATGGTGATGAATGATTAGATCTCCTATAGTGGAGACCATGGAGAAAGAAATCCTCAGTTTCCATCATGCAGGAAATGTGGAAGGAGACACCCAGGAAAGTGTCTCAATGGGACAAAAAATGCTTTACGTGCGGGGAGGAAGGACAAAAAGTGAATAATTTCTGAAGAAAAATGAAGAGTACTATGGAAGAAGATAAAAATGGTCCCAAGAATCCATTTACAGTCATTTTCTATAAATGTAGGGGACCTGGACATTATCTGAGTGAATGCCCTATTCTATAGGATATTTTCTTGGTCAAAGAAGAAGCTATGTGGAAATAAATGGTTGTATAATTGTTTAAAAAGTATTAGTGCTCTTTATTGATGGGTTTAATTTGGAATAATTTTCTCTTGTATTTTTAACCCTGCATTTTTCCATCTGAGAATGATATCTGAGGAAGAATTATCTTTTCTCTTGTGGATATAGTTATAAATAACCTTTTGGATTTATATGATTTTCGGGTTTGAGGAAATTATAAGTTATCAAAATTTGGGATGAAAATACAAGGTATGAGATAAGATTTGTGGTTAAATTATGTTATGGTTATTTTGAGGAATTTATCTCATTTTGGTAATGTTATAAAATATAGTTTTTGAAAAAGTACAACACGCAGACCATGTGATAACCCATAGAGTCAGACAAAGCTGTGGGAATCGAACCCACAACCAAAGTGCAATAGGGATTTATCGCCTACCACTAGACTACGTGAAGTCCCTGGTTAGTGTGACTATTATTTTTAGTTAAATGATTTTATTGATAAATAATAATTTGATATGGGATCTTAGGTCTTATCAAATGAATACCCTTAGTATAAGAAAAATATTTGGTGATTAAGTGATAAATGTTATTTTGGAAGTTGTTTTCTTTGTTGTGAACACTATATGCCCAAGTAAAATAGAATAGTATGAGATTTCATTTGAGGAGTAATGGTGTATTTTTATCTATGTTTTTATTGTGGATTAATAGTGATTTGGGTTGTTTATGGAAATGATTAGGTTAATTACTTTTAAGTATGTGACTTTAATATTAGTTAATGTAATTTGGAGGTACAATTTAATGTGGAAGACTAAATTCTTATAAGTTTTGAGTTTCAATAATATTTTGGATTATATTAAAGGATTTTAAGGAAAATTGATTATTGAATGGTATTTATTTAACTTTGGGGTATTGATGGTTTAATTTTAAAAATTATGATTAGTGTTTTTTTTATCTAATGGAATATCCATTTGGGGGGGTCATCAAATACTATACTAACCATTTTGGTTTTGATTAATCTCTAAAAACAAGGTAAATATATATTTTATACTATGTGGATCATGTATTACTATAAGAGTTTATTCTAGCTCTTCCATTGTGACCAAGTCTTCTTGAATACTCATTGTTCAAAAATAATGAGTCAGTGGTAAAAAGTTATTAGAGAATGAAAATCTAGTAAAAAAGTAAGTATATATCTTTATGTTCTTAGTCAATATCATAAATGAATTCCTCATCCTTATGTAATGTAACTTAAAACAAAAGAATGTTGTTCATTTACTCTTCCTACTGGGAGACAAAGGACCGTTTGTCCCAACAGAAGTTTGTTATTTTTTTATTGTTGAAATTCTCCTTATCAGGTTTTATATCCCTCTCCATCAGAACTTAACACTTAGTTTATCATCCATATCCATGTTTTCCTACATGTAATCCTAGTATGGGTTATCTTGGGTGACCTTTATACCTCTCTTCCTTTCTTTCAAAGTGATAGTTTTATTGACTCTTTTACTGATGTGGGGATTTCCATTATATTATCTAGCCAAATTTTAAAAAAATTGTGAGGACGCAATTTATTGAAGGAGGGGAGAATGTAACACCCCAAGCTTCCACGGTATGTTTCCCTTTGAATAATGCAATGACGTGCATTTTACGTAACGTCGAGATTCTAACACACCACAACCAATCAAACTAGCCGTTATGAAAATAAATACCTACTTTTTAAAATTTTATAAATTCTATCTCTCAAAATAGACATCATTTTGGGATTTAGAATATCAAAATTAGCCAAGGGTGAAATTTTGGTGCTTTTCAGATAACTTTCATATTTTGATGAATAGTGAAAATCAATAAATTTTAATTAAAAAAAACTTTTTTAATAGAAATAATTAATATTGATAAATTATGAATTTTAGTGGTTTTAAAGTATATTTATAGTATAATTTTACCATTTAATTCAAGGTTTTTCATTGGACATAATTTCACAATTAAATCAGACATAAACACGTGCCAATCTTTTGATAGATATTATCTCTTAAAAACACGCTTTTTATTTCAACAGCGGGAATTAATTTTAAATTAATTTCGGCCACTTATTTGTTTTGAATTTCGAAAAATGGATTCCATATTTGGAATTAGGATGTTTAAATTGTGTAAATAGGTAACTTTTATTGTTAGAGATTTTGAATAATTACTTCGGTAAATATTTTATTTACCATGGTTAAAGGGTAAATCCTGTAAATAAGGGTCAGAAAATTAATATTATAATAATAATAAATTACCCTAAAACGTGTCCTAACCTTATTGGTTGATATATTTCCGACCATGAGTATCTTTGGGTCGATTTTGGGACCTCATGGAGCCACTTGTAAGTGATATGGACACTTTATTTTAATTAAGTTAAAATGAATTCAAAAATGACACAAGCATATATCTTTTAGAAAAAAATTGTTAAATAGGGTTATATATGTTCGATTTTCAAATATAATTATTAATTATAAAGATAAAAATATTTCCTACATTATTATTTTTTATTTATAATTTTTTTGACATTATATAATTTAATTTATTTATGACACAATGGTGGTGCAGTAATTACTAAATTAACTGAAAATTAGAATAATTTATATTATAAATACCCAAATAAATGTAATTTGAGACTTTTTATAAATACCAATAATTTTCTATGATAATAATACATTTTATGATTTATTTAATTAACTTTTTTAGAAGTAATCACTCTGTTATGAGTTTTACAAAAATCAATAATTGAATAGTGTGAAAATTGACATAAAAGAGTTTTTAAAAACAATATTATGTTATTAATTGATATTAAATTCCTAAAAATCTAAGGTTCGGACAAGAGACTTATATAATGATATTGTTATGAATAATGGACCACTTGGGGGTCTCTTTGATGTATATAGTAATTTTATTAACCATATAATATAAAAATACAAAGAGGCATTGTAAAAGTGAACCTAATTAACTAAGAGTTAATACTTAAAGATATGGTTAATATAGTAAGCAAAACAGGTCTAAATCCTATTAGTTGAGTTTTTTAGACCTATCCCCACCTTAAGATTTAAATTATTAACTTTGGAGCTATTAGAAAACGAATATGAATTTATTATAAAATAATATTTCTAGCCTTTCTAAAGGTGCCCATCACCCCTCTTATAAAAGGGAACTGCCCCTTCTCATTAATTCACACCATAAAAGAATTTTTGTTCAGACAAAACCTTCCCAAATACTCTATAACATCCCTCACTACAACCTAGATGCCTTATATTGATCAGAAAGGCAGCCTAAATATCCCTTTTGATCAAATCAAAAGGAAGAACCCGAAGAAGAGGTAATAATTTCACCACCCTTTTTCAAGTTCATTCCTTCTTCCACTTATTCATTCTTTGTTATTTCTATTATAATAACTCAAGTGTCTTATATATAATTTGATGTTATTATAAATATGTTTCAACAATATTCAGTATTCTATCCATCCTTTAAATAGCATGTCACCATACGTGCGTATGTACGACTTACCGTCTCCAAGTCGTGGTGTAATTGTCATTCAATAAATTATTATTTGGATGTGTATAATAATGATGTTTAATTCATGTAAATAAAAAATATAACATGATAATTATTCTGTATATATGGTATACCATCCAATTATATATTATTTTAACATCAAAAGAATGATATTGTCGCTCTTGCGTACGTACGGACTACCGTCTCCACAAACGCGATGAGATTCATTCTCCATCGTATCCACTAAAGTATAATTCTCATTTGATGATAAAAAATAATGTTTAAGGACTTGATGTAATTCTGGATATGAATAAGATACAACCTATCCATAACAAACACGGCTTATGTAACAAATAATATAATGGAAAATGAGTAAGTTAACACCCTAAATGACGACAATACTAAGACATTATTAACAAATCAATGTTAAAAGATCATATATGGTATCATATTTATGTAAATGATTCTTTTATAATTCAATAGAAATTTTTTAACCATTATAAAGGAGGTTAACCTAACGTTGACCAAGGAAAAAGTACAAAGTAATGGGTTTCTTATCTCACTCTTAATTTCATGAGAATTCCATTGTTCACCACTTATTTATTGCATGTGGTGTATGTGTACTACCCATGATTGTATTCATTGTGTAATATAATTTAATTTATGGGTATTTACATTATCATTGAATGATCCTTCTTTCATGGGTGTAGTTTCATAAGTTACATAATCGACAAGGGAATTTGAAATTTCAATTTCCATTTATTTGGCTTTACGCAAACTTCATTAATAATTTTACACAGAGATTATGTGTGGGATCAATATTCATTTGCTTATGTCATAATTTCCACTCCCCATTTCTGTGTATATACTTTTGATACACATAATCACTCCATTGATAATTTCTCAAGTCATTGATATGAATTTGATAAGAGTAATTTTAACTCATTCTCCGTTTGTTGTGTTAAACATCCAATTCATTTGTGTTATTTTTCAAGACTATGTGTGAAGGTCCTTTGATTTTTATACACGGAATATCCAATCATATTTAGTGTATTTATATTTGTCACACATAACTATGTCATTGATTTATCTTTAACCTAAGGATACGACATTTATGAGAGATTTCATCTCAATTTACATTCCATTGAGACTTATTTGTTGTTATTCACCAAATCACTTTTCTGTGGTGTATATAATGTAATTTGACATAGTATATCATGAATCCCTTTATTCTCATGATATTACAATGTTTTGATTGCCTCAATTATTTGTATTCAAGTGTCTCTCTTTTGGTTAGAAACTCTAACTAAAATACCATTTTTAAATAATTTAAAGACTTATTCCTCTAAATATTTCTCATTAATGTCCATGTTCTAAAAAATGATTTTAAGGATTTATTTATATGGACATTAAAGTTTTAAAAATTATTCCCCTTTTAAAAGTTTCAAATTGGTATTGGACACTTTATTCAAAAATCTATATTTAAACGGCTTCTTGACAAATAGTGTGACTTTTAAATGTTTTCATGAATAGGGGATATTTCTCTCAAATATTTTTGACGGTTATTTTCATCTATGTAAATATAATTCATTATTATGTATTGAGGATAATATGATACAATACAATCTTCCATATTGTATCGAATGAGTTATGTTTGACTGTGGATGTGCTATTTTTATACCATTCATGGTTTGTGGTTAAAGTATTGACATTTCTTATTCTAGTTTTAATATGACTGTTTATGTTATGTTTAAACATGTTCATATGAAGAATTCATTCGACTTAGTGAGTGATGGGTGGAGCCCGCTATTGCTCCTTGATGCATCTGTAGGTCTCATGACACAAACTAGTGTCTTGGCACAAGGCCTTGACAAAATATTATTTGTAGTCTTGGCACGAGGCCTTGGCTAGGTGGTTTTGATAGTCTGGCATTATGCATTCCATCATTATGAAAGTGGTTAATGATATTTCATGTGATTATTCAATTAGTAGAATATCCATAAGAATAAGTAAATGAAATTATTTCATTTTATTTTTTCCATACTATGTTAAAGTTGACGTTTAAAAGGATTTTGTTTTAGTTATACATTGACTTCAGTGATTATGATTATCTATTAAAGCTTCTGCTATATTGTTATCCTTACTAAGAATCCGAGCTCACCCCTTTCAATGTTTTATTTTTCCTAGGATTGTGAAGAAATAAATTATGAATGACCTGCAAGGATAGTATGAGTGTGGACTATGAAGACTATGTTGTTGTAGTTTTCATTTTTTGATGTAATGTAAAATTTATTAAGGTATCTAGTTATTACATGGCTACGAAACTAATCGTTCTTTCGAGACATAATCTTTCTTGTGATCATGACAATGTTATGTAATTATTCATTTAATCTAGGTAACTAGGGTCAGGGCGTTACACAAAACATCAATTTTATTTCACATGGAAGAAAAACATTACACGCGATTACATTTTCCCTCTCCTGGATAATCTCTACATTATCATTTTATGTTAATGCATGAAATAGAAATAAATACCCATAAGAATAATTTTAAATATTTTTCTATATTTATATCCCTATATTTTATTTGAAAATGAAATAAAATATTACATGCGATTACAATTTCACTTTCTGGGATAATCTCTAGATTACCATTTTATGTTAATGCATGCAATCATATTATTTTCCACTAAATAATTATAAACCACATTCGATATAATAATATCTTTAGATTAAAATGATATAACATGTTGTAACCCCTTATAATTATTCATTGATAATTTAAATAATTATCCTTTGATAAATTATTTTATTAATTATCAATTAGAAAACTCAGGATTATCGCTTGACTATTCATTGTAATTATCATTTGATAATTATCTATAATTACCCTTTTATAATATTGAAATTATTTTTCTATAATTATACTAATTATCCCTTGATAATTTAGTGAAATTTTCCTTTAATGATACAAGTAATTATCATATGATAATTTCAATAATCCACGTCATGTGATAATTACTTTACAATTATCCATTAATAAATATTTTGTGACTATTTATAATAAGACCTGTAATTGTCCTTTAATAATTAAAAATAATTATTGAATGAAAGTTTTCTAAATTATATCTAGATTGAACAATGTGATTATATTTTACAATTTATCCATGTATAATTATTTTATGATAAGTTTTCACTAATTATAAATTTATAATTTACAAATTATCCTTTAATAATTTATTTTCAAAGATCCATTTAAATGTGAAAAAATGGATTGAGGAATAAATTTCTGCCTTCGAAAAAAAAATATTATTTTATTCTACTCGTCGAGACGAATTCAATGGTACCAACGAAATGCAATTTTGATCAATAACAAAAAAGTTATTGAATTTGGAAGATTTATAAAATAATAAATAAAATAAATAAATAAAATGGAACACTCATGGTTCTTCTTCAACCTCCCACCGTGGAAGCGTAAAATAATCTGGGAAAACCACTTCCAAGGTTAAGAGTATTGAACAATTGTGCAAGATGGCGTTTTGAGTTCATTGGAGGACAAAAGAACCACCAACAAGAAGAATCAAGACCTATGATGATTTAGAACCCTAAAAACGCTACACCCTTAATGCACATTTAAAACACCTAATTAGAAATGTTAATCAACCTAAAAATTAATGTAGAGTTATTAATTTTTTTTAATCAATGAGTTGTTACACAAATGGGTTGAAACGGTGGTGAAACAGAGGTTTTTGCAATCAAAGGTGACCATCAATGGCCATTTGTGTGTGGTGAAGATGGTTAGATAGTTTTGTTTTAATAAATTGGGATTAATTATTAAATTATTAAAATTATTTATTTAACTAAAAAATTAAATAATTCCAAAGAATGAATGAGAACAAATTCGATTATTTAATAAATCTAAAAACTAGATGAATTAAAACCACAATTTCAGACACCTGTCTTAATCTTCTCTTTATCTACAAATTCATTGCAGACTCATTTCATTCACCCATTTAAGGTGTGGAAATGGAAACTGTACAAACAGTTGAAAAATGAAGGTTTTATATAGTAAATCAGTCATCAATGGTGGAAACACGAATTTTGGGAGAGGATGAACAGTAACATCTATTTTTAATTAAATTATTAAATTTTATTATTTAACCAAAATATTAAAAGTTACCAAACGTCCATTTAACAGAAAAATTATATGTTTCCAAAGTTAGACACTCCATTCTAGAACCAATGGTGGTCTCAGATTTATCAAATGATGAACCGTTTGAGAGATATTAAACACTATTTATTTATATATTAGATCAAATAATTAAATAAATAAAAATGGATATTTTTGTGAGCGATACATCCAAACTTCTAACACGTACCAATGTTATACCCTGTCTTGGTCAATCCCCTCATTCCTGACCCATCGATGGTCTCATATTTCCTATACAATGCACAGTTTGAGAGAAATTTAAATATTTTAAAAAAATAATATATTAATTTTTTTAAAAACATTATCTCATAAGAGAGACATCCAAATTTCAGATGCCTTAAAAATTTATACCCCTCCTAGGGAAAAATCCTGGTTTTATGCATAACAGAGTTCTCATATTTCTCAAATGACGGATCGTTTTGGAGTTATTTAAATATTATGAATAAAAAATGCACACTAAATATATTCTATTTAATAATTTTATTCTGTTTTCCCCTAGGTTTTGTGGGACTCAAAAACTCACACTTAATCATTATTTAACTCAACAAATTTTTATATAGTATTAATTGGGTTTTTTTCCATTCCACGACTTGTTAACAAAAACGCATATTTTCAAGGATAATTTTTTTTCCATTTAATGTAATAATAATTTAACCCAAGAAAATTTAGGAATACATTAAACAGTAATGGGATGTTACAAACCCTATTTGGGTCATGATAGTGGACCCAAATAGATTATATTGTTTCATGTCTCGATAAGGGAAAGCACCTTTCAACATGAGGTACTTGATTTTTGTGGAGTTAGGGAGCATGGGACCAAGCTGAGGCTTGTGATGCTATTGGAGATTATTTTTTTTTACCTTTTTTACTTTGTTTTAGTATTGTATTCCAGCATTGTGACTTGTTTAGATGCTTTCGTAGACGCACATTTCATGAATCAATATTGATATATATATGATTCAATTTTTTATTTACATTCATTCTTCCGATATTTTCTATTGTATGGTATTATTACTGCTTTCTCTATTTCTTTCTATTATTTCCACTACATTACTCTACCAATGAGAGCATAGTTTCCACACTATCACACCCAAGTCTCTCACTACTAGTCGGTAGCATCTAGCATTTGGGAAAATTTTCTTGAGTTCATGTGACCAATCAGGTATGGGGAACATATGGGGGGCTCCTAGAATGGGGATGTTACACCCATGGGTATTTAGAGCAGTAATCCATATCCCAAAACATAGTAATCAAGTATAGTATATATATATATTGTTCACTGAGAGTGTAATTTTGGCACCCTATGGGTATTTGGAGTAGTAGTTTCAATCCCAAAACTCAATAGTAAATATCACTTTACATGGATCTATATTTCCATCCATTTATAAACAATACATAATAAATCCATTATCATTTCAATAATATTTCCACATTCAATGGGTTTCTATCCATGTCATAAACCATTAATCAATCAATTTCATAATCACATTATTGACCAATTTCAAAGTCATGATATCCACCAATATCATAATCACATTATACATCAAAAAAGAATATCATCAATTAATTATTCAATTAAATAATTCAATTCAACATGAATCATCCAAATGTTTAAATTCCAATTCAACAATCACATAAACCCAAATGTAATCAAAACTATGGGAATTGAAAATTAGACCACCAACCTCAAGATCATCCGAAAATTCTCTCCCAACCACCACTCTCCGTTGATGTATAATGGTAAAAACACAACAGATAACATGTTCTAGGACCAAAACCTATGATCATGATCCACCACCAAATCTAACCATGGTCAAAATATTCCACTACTTCATCAAGTTAATTAGGAAGATATGGAATCCAACAAAAAGAAGTTTACCAGTTATTAAACACTAATCATGGATTTTAGAGATAATGAAATCACTCTAAATCTTACCGGGGTATCCCTGAGATTTGGAGGATGAAGTTTTCAGGAATGAATAAAAAAAACAACCTCACAACACACATAATTATAATTCTCAGTAAATTACATGGCGGGTTGTTAATTTTCAAGTAATATAATTCTTTTTTGACGGTTACGCTAAAAAACCCATCACCCCGGGGTAGTATTTATAAATATTAATAATTACCTGTAGTGTAATAAGATTACATGACCTGAAATATTTTCATTTCATGATCCATTTCACAACATTAAACCATTTAAGACATTTTTCTGGATAAATTTATTTGTTGTGTATCCCATTAACAGATAATGACATTTTTTACAGACTTTTTTTTCAATAAATTTTATAAAAAATAGTTCAAAGATCATAACCACCTCTAAAGCAATAAAAAATATTTAAAATCATCTCCAACCATTGAAAAAAAGGAAAATAAAAATAAACTCACATGAAAAATGAATGGGTTCTTACAATCTCCCCAGCTTATAGTAGATTATCATCAAGTTATAATCCAAATCATATCAATGCTCCTTAGGTAAAAAGGATGGGATAGTGAGCTCTTATATCAGCTTCACTCTCACAAGGTTCCTCATAAACATGTCCATGATTCCAGAACACTGTTACTATAAACATTATCCTTCCTTAGAATAATTTATAATTGTGATCCATTACACAAATATGATGCTCCTCAAAGGATGCATAAGCCGCATGATCAACATCATCACATCGATCACCATAGAATGGTCATGTGATACTTCTAAAGTTATAACACATTAAAAACATCATGCATAACACTACATATCTTTGAAAGATACAATCATTACACCATTGGTTTGATTCAATACACAATATCAAATGGTTAAAAAAATGGGAACCAACTTTACCTACCTCTAAATCATATAGTGACATAATCTCTATGAAATATGAAGGAACATAAGATCACCCTCATTAAACTAAAGGGATCATTGATGGATTAAACATATATGTTCATCTTACTCTAATTAGTGTCCATTTGATTCAAAATCAATAGAACCTTCTCTATTGTCTCATGTATAAGACTCAGTCCAAATAACTCAGACGTAGCTAACTCCATATAATATATAGGTGACCAACATGGCCCCCAGAAAGATCCATATATGGGGAAATGTGAATAGTCCCTTGATAAATGTAGTTATAGGATAATTAAATGAATTATTAATGTTTCTACATAGACCCACCAAAGTCTTGGATTAATGATCACAACATGTGATATAGAACCTATATAATATGTTATGACTATCTATCTCTATATGGGTGGATAGTAAAACTTATTAATACTTGGGTACCCAATGCCTTTGGTAATCCCATACAGAGGAATGATGTAAATCATGATTCATGATTTGGAACTATATTCCATTATTCCCAATAAAGATATACTCTCTCATGAACATACATTTCCCAAACTGATCCACCATGAAAATATCCCTCATAGGCATGAAATGGGATAATTTTTTCAATTGGTCCACAATTAACCAACTTTAGCCATTCTTCCATGGTTTCCTTGAATGTCCCGCCATGATGTCTACAATAATGTCATCCTACTTCAATTATGGATTTGGAAACAAATATAGTAAACCATCTGGTCATTGATTCCCAAAATTCACCTATTGAGAGGTGTTCCATCATGTCACATACCCTGAAATCTCATTTGTCATGCCCAAACACCAATAATTTTGATGTAGGTCATTGTATATTTTTTTCAAACCGATATGTACTTCCCAATTCAATGAGTGATACTCATGAATCAAGTACTGACTCAAAAAAGATGTAACAACTACATGATTACTAACATATATGATCACAACCTCTACTATAGTCCAATAAAATTGAAACACAACACCTTCAAGGATTTCCCTCTAGAAAAAAATCTCACGATCCTCATACAACCTCTGTATCTTCCAGCTAAAATTCTTGGACTATACTGATACAAATATGATGTCAATATTCTCCTTGAACTCCTAAACTATAATATGATTTTCCACTAGTACGATCATCATCTTCCAATCTGAATTGGACTCTTAAATGGCTTGAGTTCATGTTTTCCTAATCAAAGTGTCAGAAACACTATTTTTATTATTGGGTTTTATATAATAGTTCATGATTCAAAGACTACATATAATCAACCCAAATCTTCTTTTATAGATTTAAATCTCACTATGAAATGATATAATTTAAGATCTTTTGGTAGGTATATATATATTATGATTTTATACCAATATATAATATTTCCAACACTTCAAGGCATAAACCACTATAGCTAACATGATATTTGAGTGGGGTATTTTCATTCATGTGGCCTCAAATTGCATGACCCATATGCCATAACACAATCCCCTTGCATAAAACATTCTCCATGTCTATCCCCATATGTATCACAAAACACATTATGATCCTCACTCAGCTCAGGTAGGATCAAAATCAGTGTGGTAGTAAGACTCGTTTTCAACTCCTAGAAATCATTCTCACAAGCACCATACCATTCAAACATAATCGCCTTCTTCTTCCAGCATGCATGTGGTGCTACCAAGAAGGAAGCATCCTAGAAGAACTACCAATAATAACCCAATAAACCTATAAAACTATGAATATACATAATATTATTATAATATTCCATAGAAACCACAACCGGAACACTATATGGGTCAAATGAAACACCTTCCATTGAGATGATATGACATAATAAATGTACCTTGTTGATAAAAAATTGGTAGTTAAATACCTTGGAATAAAACCGATCTATTAGTATACTCAGGAAGATATCAAGATGTTGTACATGATCATAAAGATTCTTGGATTACACTATGATTTAATGAAAATACAAACCCAAAATTATCTAGCTACGGGTATAATATTCAGTTCAAGAAGGCCATAAACACATATGGAGAATTAATCACCCTGAATGGAATCACAATGAACTCTTGTCGTACATATCTTCTTCTTAAAGTAGTATATGGTATATCAAAAGGTCTAAATCTAAACTGATGATGCACCAGACTCAACTTGATCACGGAGAAAACACATGCACCTATTTGTTGGTCTTAGGGATCATCAGTATGAATAATAGGATACCAGTTCTTCATTGTCATTCAGTTAAACATTCGATAATCAACACATCAATGTAATGTTCTATCATTTTTTTGTAAAAAAATTAGTGAACCCCAAGTTGACATAATAGGATGGATAAATCCATTATTTATGAATTATTTCAGATTATTCTAAAACACATTATACCTATTATTTCAATACTATATGGTGGAATGGAATCTAATTCAACACATATAGTGAGCTAAAATTTTACGTAAAATTTATTTCAGGGGATGATTTTAGAAGTTATTGTAAAACATGTCATTGAACTAGTCCACTATGTTTGGAAGGGTACAAGGTTTCACACCCCCATAATCTATCAATAGACTGGATAGCTAGGTGGTGATATCGCATAGTTTCTAATGAAATGGCCCTCAATGGCCTTCCTGGATATCCTATTCTCCATGATGAATTTAACTTTTAACCGTATGATACATAAAGGTCAATCCCCAATGGAGAAAATATATGTGGGCTCGATATGGTACCAAAAAATCCATAATCAATATAAACTCAAAACCAAACCAAAGAAGTATGTAAATATATGAAGGAAAACGATACTCCCCAACCATGAGAGAACATTCCTTGCAAAAACAGATGTCCCTCCACCATACTCATAATGTGAGTCGACATTCGTAACACCACTCAAAAATTCCACAATCAGACTGAAGACATTCATACATTGTTTAGGTATAAATGAATTAGAAGTTCCTATATAAAATAAGTCACTATAAATCATAGAATATACCAGAATAACATCACTATTTATTGATGGACAAGCCTCACTATCCAAAAGTGTAGCCTAAACTATATGCAGCTATCTTGCCCCTCTTCCTTGTATAGTAGTATGAGTCCTCTCAGATGCACCACTCTGTTGATAGAGATTCTCTTGACATGGAGTACTATGTCAACTACCATGAACAACATGGATGGTTCTACTTGAATATCAAAACTGATATGGGTTTGAATACACATTTTAGGTACTATGGTTTGGATAGATTCCCCATCACATCCTATATCTTGTGGGTTCTTGTATAACTATTGTAGATTCCCCATCCATATACAAACTCCGCACTCCACTGGTGGTCATGGACACTGGATACGATAGGGACCTGACCTACCACACTAGTGGAATTGTAACTGGTTACTTCTCTAAGTAACTGATCCTTATCAATAGACACACTGTCTTTAATTTCCTAGAATCAAATTCTCATAATGAAACTTCCTACAATTGGAAGATGTAACTATTATTCAAATAGTATAAATCAACTATATTGAACTAGCATCCCCCTCTGGTCCCCCCTTATAAATTAGATCCAAATTCACCACCTCAAAAAATGTCCTCAACTGAAATGTGCTAACAATTGACATAATCTCACATTGAATTCCATCCTACAAATTTCTCACAATAATTTCCTCATCCCCTACTATAGTTGGAACAAAACACTAGAAATCACTGAAGCAGTAAGCATAGTCTATTAGTGACATGATTCCCCATGTTAATTGTATAAATTCAACTTCCATCTCCTAACTCAATGTATCAGGTTGAAACTATTCCAGGAAAATTTCATGAAATTATTTCCACACCATATTGTCTATCTTCTTACCCAAATCCTATAAATACAATGATCAGATTACAAAACCATACAACATATAAGAATCCAATTTTATTCACTTATCCACAACAATTTCTAGATGGTCTACAAATAATTTGGATAGAATAAATCTAGAACTTAGCTACCTCAGGTCCACCCTCTCCAGTGAATGTTGTAGGGTGCTGATAGTGTAACAGTCATGTCATGTCAAACATATTCCTCACAACCCACCCTAGTACATTTCCCATATTCTTCATAAAGAGGGAAATGTTAACATGGAACTGTTCCCCTGATACTTCACTGAAAAATAATTTTTATTATCAAAAAACTTTTGAAGGAAAGTAAGAAACCACATGGACCCACATTAAAACAAAAAAATACACAATAATGAAATATCAGAAACTCAGAGCTTCCATTCCCCATCAATTGTACCTTGATGTTAATCCATCATTAAGGAATGTCATTTGGATAGCTATCCCATGCATAAGTGCATGATCATTGAACCAATGGAAAAGCCACAACCTCTCATTTATTCCAATATAAATGACATGCACCTATGGAGACATCCTCCTAGGATCCCCATATGAATCATTTTTAAAACCCACCACAAAAACAAACAGATAAATCTTCTACGAGAATATAGCTCTAACAAGAAAACCTCTGAAAAACCCCCCAAAACATTATCCTAAATAGAGTCATTAAAAAGTAACTTTAGATTACCAAAATAAATTTCCCAAAACAATTTACATGATAAAGAAGAATCTAGGGTACCAGAACCTCTATCATTAGCTTTTCAAAATCAGAAGCCAGCAGATCCTAGGACTAAATGTACTCCCCAGTGTTAATCATCCCTCTATCTAAACCCCCACCAGAATTAGATCTACATAGTCAACCCATGAGTATTTTTCATCATTAAGAGTCACCCATATTGACCTTCCGATCATTTTAGTATCATGCTATTATGTTGGATTGAGACGTAGAATATGATCAATAAATTCTTCTTCGAAGATTAAAAGTAAATCCAAATGTTTAATTCCATGTTCTCCTAGTCTCTAGTTGCTCAAAATCTCATTGTCCATCTTATTTTTGTTTGTATTTTTGGCAGATCGAGTCCCCATAGGAGGTGGTAAGGAAGAGTAATCCATCTTGCCCTTACTTCTATTAAGAATCTGATTACTCTTTGGACTTAAGTTTCCATCTTCCAGGAGCTCGGGTTCACTTTCAATGGTATCCTTCATGGAGACCATGCCATCATAAACCAGGATAGATGGATATGAACTCAAACCACCCTAAAAAAGGCCTTAAATTATTTTACTCATGTGGATATGAGTTTCGATAAAGTAATATGAACTCCATAGATTCCCAGTTTTGGGTGAATTAATCTATTAACAGCAGCCTCCGAACACCACTTATACACATCTACATAGCCCGACCACAAAACCTTAGTGAATGTTTCTATAGAGGCAACCTCATCCCCTCCAACCAACAACACAATTATTAATGTACTCCCATTCAATTGGTCTTCCATTTGATCAACCACATACGAGACCAAACCATCATCCTTCATATCACTAATGGAAGGTCCAACCTGATCCTGCTGCATCCTTTGGAACACCTTAGACACCTGCAGGATAACCAGTGATACCAATGCCTTCTTCACCCGATTCATGCAAGAAATCCCCTTAGTGATGCATTGCATTCCACTAGAGTACTATCGAGTATTTTTTCTTCCACCATTCGTAACAGATGAGGCCCCCAATCCCCCCCCCTCACAACCATTCTCTACTAACCTGGGCTATCCTCCTCAAATTCCTCTTGAACGTTACCCCTGCTTCCATCCTCTGTCCTTCCCTTGGGCTGGACTCCCTAGTGAATAACCTCCATCTAGTGGCCTAATCACTTTCATACCGAGCAGACTTCTTTACCAATTCCCTTTCCCCTCCATAATACAGACCCCTAATAGAAGGCATCTGAATAGTGACCCAAACTATTATAGGTATAATAGAAATTAGTCTAGTTTTCATAAATCACACGTTTCTTACACCTATATTCCTCACCAATACAAATCTAGATATACTCATAAGGAAATCGGGATGGGTCATGTTCCACACAAACCCGTGGGTTGACAGGGTGAGAAACCTCCTTTGTACGAATATAAGAACATTGAAATATACTAAACAGATTATCAATCATCAAAATAATGAATGAGTTTTGAAATGGAAAAGGAAGATTTGTAAAACATAACCCATCCGCAACTGAAGGTAGATCCTGCTTCACGTATAATTGAAAAAACCAATGAAATAGGAAGAATTTAAAACCATCAACACTATGAGGGGTGCTCGACTATGTTCTAATGATGTCATCCTTATTGGAAAATCACATCATCATATGATTATTGCCGAGAAAACCCACTACCTCCCTCTCATGTAGATCCCAAGAGTTGAAGATGAACCTATAAAATAAATCAATCGAAGGTCTCCTCTGTCTAAACTGAGCCACCATTGTGAGGTTCAAAAGTGCGGTGGTTTCTAAAAACTCTGAATAAGAAATCTAGATATTGGGGAGACCGTCGATGAGGTAAAAAACCCTGGGACATAGATAAGCCTTCGAGAAGGGAAGAATATATTTTTGGTTAGATAAGGGGCGGAAAGAAGTCCATACTCTCTGGTCAGATGTTATAGGTCCCTCCTCTACTGGGGGAGGCGGGACCGGTGAGATTGTCACAGTTTTCATTGGTGAAAGGTGGATAACATCAGCATAGGGTTCACACTCCAGATTATCTTGTATTAGATTCCCATCAATCGTTCACTTGGAACTACCAGAGCCTTCGGTTCCACTACTAAAATTACATTTCCAGCCATGTCCACCTGTTATCCTATAAATAATATTCACCACAAAGAAATATCATTAAAATTCCAAACACATTTCTTAGAACAAACAACATGATCAACATAACATAAGAGTGATTCACATAAATATATAATAAATTCATCCCCCCGTACCTACCATAATGAAAAAATCGAGGCTTTAACACTACCCTCAACCATTCCTCTTTAGGTCCATCGATAACATAGTGTAAAAGAATACCATATCAAATGTTTAATATTAGAAACCATTTTATCCATTTCAAATTACCACATTTCGTATCATTTTCAATTTATAAATTTCATAGTGGTCACCATTTTATATTAAAATATCCAAATAAAGATGTAATTTTAATTTTAATAAATCACCAAAAACCAACATTACCATGTGTGACTAAACTATACAAGACACATAAAATGTAGGGTTCCTAGAATGATTCATGTGTACTCAAATAAATTTCTTTATCTGGCCATGAGTGAAATATCAAAAATAAATAATAATATCACACAACAAGAGCATCACCAATGGTGAAAAGAAACATATAACTATAACAAAAAACATCAATAACTAAAATCCCACCATGTGTAGTTGTTTTCCCACATACATGGGTAAGATAATCCCATTCATGAGCTAATGACTAAGGCATAACTTTTCCAAGTCTCCAATATTCTGTTTCCTATAATAAAGATAAAATAAATCAAAAATAAAACCTTGCTTTTGATACAAATTTTTAATGTCCCAACAAAGGTTCCACATACTGATTCCTCAATCTAGTTAGTCATCTAACCTCATTTGTGCCTCCCCATACTCCAGAGGCCACCGACTAGTAGTGAAGATTTATGAACACAACATGGGTAGAATATATCCTCTTTATCAAAGTAGAAGAAATTTTGAAATAATGAAACAATAGCCAACTGATAATAAAACATAACAAGAATAATAAATTACTAATAAATAATATCATCACATTCTAATCCCAAAACAAAGATAAATTTTTATAACATCCGTAAAACCAGTTGGAAACATTGAAATTTTTGGTTTCCTCCATTTTTATGTTGGGTTAAATACAATACAGATGGGGCCTCAATGGGAAATACAAGACTTACTAGCTACAGAATTGCATTCTGAGATCACAATGAGTACTTTTAGAGTGGGAACATGGTACATGAGGCTATACCACAAAAAACAAGGTAGATAAGCATGGTCCCATTAAGGTGGTTGAAATTTCTAGGAAAAGAAACTAGAACTCAGTTTGGTTTGAAAGTGATTCAACCAAAATTGTTCAAGAAGCAAGGCTGGGGTAGATTCATCTTTATTGGAAGCTCAATACCAAATTGAAAAACTACTTGAGAACCCTTGGTTCAAGGAACTTTATCATCACACACATTTTTCATGAAGTAAATCATCTCGTTGACCGAATTTCTAACAGAGGAGACTTTAAAGTGAATTTCACTCACTACTCTAGTATACCCTGTGATTTGAGGTCTATAACTCAACATGATAAATGTAAACATCCCTCTTTATTACTTTTATAACAATTATATTAATTATTTTAGTCCTTGCTATTTTATTTTCTAAAAAAAGTGTAAAATTTAAACAAAAAAGAAAATAAACACTAAAGACAATCCAAGAGGTTCCCAACATATCTTCTGGTTCCCTCATCCATACTACATTCAAAATTATCCATCTAACAAAGGGATATTTGACTTATCATATCCAAAAAACATGAATTTCCTTCATGTAACCGTTAGGAATCTTGATGAGGGTGTGATTACAATTCAGTTAGACACCACCAATGGTGTCTTAAACAGTATAGCATCTATTAAAGTGTATGAAATTTTATAAAGGATTATGTAAAATGAAGAAAGTAAACAATTTTCACATTAAGGTGTTCTTTAATTAAGACCATAAATTACCCAGTTCACAACGAAATCTGAACAATCAATACCTAATTCATACCATGCTTTATTCTAAACAATCAATATGGCATGAAACATTTCACTTCATTATGGGTTTCCATTATTAATTTAATCTCAAATTCACATTTGAACATTGGGGGCATAGAGCATATTTGAAGTACCCCATGGGTATTTGGTGCCACATTCACTATCCTATAACTGAGTGATGTCATAATATACCTCCATACACACACACACACATACACACACACACACACACACACATATACACACACATATATATAAGTATTGGGGACCTAGAGTGGTAGTTTGGTACACTGTCAATATTTGGATCAATGATATTCTTTCAAAACTTAGTTACAAACATCACATCATGTGGTTCCATATTACCAACCATTTATCTACCACTAATAATTCAATTATTACAATTTCAATCGTATTGTCAACAAACCTGGGCTTCAATTAATCACATAAACCATTATCCATTCAATTTCATAACCACATTATTCACTAATTCCATAGTCACAATTTTCAAAAATTTCAAAATAGCATTACCCATAAAAACTATAATCATGTAAAATAATTAACCAATTAATTAATTTAAATCAAGATTCTATTTCCAAATACAGAAATTGAAATTCATAAATTACAAATATGAAATTTTTATCAAGACTATGGTAATTTAAAATTAGATTACATACCTTAATATTTGTTGATAAATTCTCTCCATACCACATCCCTCAATTAATGTATTGTAATAAAAACCCATAGCTTATAAGATAGAGATTCAAAACATAGGATCATGATCATCCCACAAAACATACCTTGGTAAAATGATTCATCCTATTCATTTGGAGAATGAGGAACAATTGGAATCAAAATAAAATAGGCTTCCTAGGTATCAATCACCATTATGTGATGTTTAGGGATGATGGAATCACTACAAATCCCATAAGAGTCACCCTTGGATCAAGATGATAAATATTTCATTAATCCATACAAAAAACAACAAAAAACCCACTTAAAAATGGTTCTCAATAAATTACATGACATGTAATTTTTTTACACCGCATATTATTATTTTTCATGTGTTATACTGGAGGAATCAACACCATGGGTTAATATTTATCCCGATTAATTATTACACATCATGTAATAAGATTACATGAAATGAAATATTTTCATGTTGTTACAAATTCACCCCTTGAAAACATTCATGGCATGTGTCTGGAGAAATTTACAATTTGTGTAATCCATTTATATGACATATAAATTTTCGATTGAATATTTTCAGACCATATTAACAAAACTACATTTAATATTATAAAATCATATGAATCCATCCAAACCATTCAAAACCCTCTCTAACCCTATAGAAAAAAATAAAAATCAAAAGGTAATATACAGATAAAAATAACAATATCTTAAATATCTGAACCTTGTCATTCCATTACAAACATATTTGAACTCAGGAATATTCCAAACCATATTATATAGTTAAAAATCTTCCTTTTGTTCATTCTTAATCATCACATGGATAGATGTATGAATATTAATTTTAGTAATAAAATATATACCCCTGTTTTATCATGACTTTAGTATCCATCATCTATAAATACATATGTATTTTATAACTCTCAATCATTATTGTGGACAAACTAGCATTGTACTTATGACATAGAGAATCAACCACTTTTTTTGCTTTCTTAAGTTGGTAATATATTGAGAAGTCATAATCATTAATAAACTCCAATGATCTCTTTTAATTATTGTTCAACTATTTTTATGGGAATATATACTTAAATATTTTAAGATCCATATATATAACACCATTCACCAAAAAAATTGATGCCTCCAAATTATCAATGAAAATTTTTCTACTACCAACTCAAAATCAAGATTCAGGTAATTTTTGTCATGATTTTTTAGTTGGAATGATACAAAATGTGTCGAAGTGAAATTATATAGATTTTTCCCATTACCTAAAAAAATAATTCATTATATATCATAAACCTTCTCAAATACAGGTTAGTGTAAGCACAGGTTTGATGGAAAACATTCCCTTCAGTCCCTTGTTATTTTCCCCATATTATTATGTCCTTTTGAAAATGGATCCCTTCTAAGTCAACACAGTCATTATACTAAAAATATATGATAAATACCTCACATGGAGTGAGTAGTATCCATATAACATAAGAAAACTATGTATCTCAGTTTCCATGGTTGGTTTAGTCCATTTATCAATAAAATTTATCATTATTGGATCTATCAAATTACCATATCTTGAGATTATATGGCCCAAGAATGCAACTTTTTATAATAAAAATTCACACTTTTTGAATTTTGAAAATAACCACTATTTTCTTATAGACATCAATAAAATCCAAAAATGATCTTCATTCACATCATTACTTTTGGAACATATAAAAATATCATTTATAATATGACATCAAATGTCTTGAGCTAATCCCTAAAGACAATATTAATTAAATCTATGAATATAGTGGGGGAATTGGTAATTACTAATGTGTTCTATATTAATTCATAATGGCCATTCCTAGTATGAATTATTTTCTTCGGTGTATCTTCCTTGTTGAATATTAATTGATGATATCTAGAATAAATGTCAATAATGGAATGTTGTTGGGATTTACGTAGAAGGTCATAAAATTTTTCAATATGGGGTAGTGGATAATTATTATTGATAGTGAACTTTTTATGTTATCAAAAATCATTTTAAATATTCATTTAATAATACTTATTCTTAATAAAATGAGAATTATTACCCCACTGTGATTTGTTTGTGCATTTGAATCATTTATCATAATTCTCCTAGATTTTTTTATTCAATTCCTTCAATTAAAATGAGGCTATTATATATGGATTATTTTAAATATTTATAACAATAGTAATGGTTAATATTGTATACTCAGATTCACTATTTAGTAGAAGGCCATGACTGTTTTTTCTAAATACATCAGCATTATACTAAAAAATATTCATATAATCAATTTTGAGTTTCTATGAAACCATTTTAGAAAATTATACTACATTAAAAGATAGTAATACACAGACAATGGAAGTAATTTCAATTGAAATTTCACATTCACAATCACAATTATATATGACAATAGGTTGATTTATAATATCAAATGTGATTTAATTATTCTCAAAATTTAAATGGGATATCTATAAATAGAGCTTATCGATGCTCCAAATCACACTGAATTCTACTAAATGAGGTACACTAATATATTTATTGGTAATAGTTGAATGATCATCAAACTGAATTCCCCAAATCTGGAGTTCAGGATAATTGTTCCGTCACTATATTTAGCCACTATAATTATTGAAAAAAATGAACATTTCTTGGTTTATGAGTTATACTTTGGATTGGTACACTGAATATAATAATTCTCAAGTTAGGAACACATAAAACAATGAATTATTAGTGGTACCTTAGGTTGAACATTATTTCATTCCACTGAAAACTTCATTTTTCTTCTATAATTTGTTCTATATACCACTGTTTTATACACATAAAAGATCTTCCCATTCTTTTGAGACATACTCCTTCATGCATCTTCCAGATTCATGACATATAGGAAGCCGAATCTTCTTACCAATATTGTCTTTATCACATGAACATTCCTAAAATTACATTTTTTTTATTATCTTATTAATTAACAAAATAACCTGTTAACAAGTGTTCAATTGTATATTGAGATATCTCATTATGAATAATCCATTAGTTTCACATTCCATAAAAAATTTAACTTATTTTGTCATGAATATGGTCATTTCATTGAACATAACCTCCATTGTTAACATAGTTCCTCTAGGATTCATCCATTGACTAAAAGAAAAAAACATAGTGTAAGTATCAAACACCAATAGTATGTATTGAAAATCATATTATTATGAAAATGAATCTCATGAAGTCATAAATTAATAAAACATATTTGAACCCATGACACTCTATGTCCATCTCTAATAAATAAGGAATATATTCATTTCTCGTATATTATATCATGTAATTTATCATAATGGTTTATAAACATAATGTGAATTAACCAAATCATATCCCTTAGGATTATCTATCCATGTGTGATGTCTTAGGACTACTCATCCTAAACCGATGATGACCATGTTAATACCAAATCTTCCCCATTCACAATTATTATCCCTATGTGAATATGTTCAAAAATCCTATCTACAGTCCAATATCAAGATATTTATTTAATTTATAGTAAAATTAGACACAATTTTTTACTATAATTTAGGTTTTTTTCTATGCTTTGGCTTACCATAAGGGTTATAACTGATTTTTTCTAATCATAATCTTAAAAAATAAATAAAATTTAATATGATATCAACTAAGGTGTCCCAATCAAAACATAAATAAACATTTGATTATTTTAGATTAATATTAAATAAATTCCAAAATAATACCCATGAATGGACTATAAAGGAATTGTATCATTGGAGACTACATGCATAATCAACTTATTTAATAAAATATCTTCAATATCTCCCATAAATATTTTTTCTCATTGTACACTTCTTATTACTTTATCACATAATAAAATTCATTATATCATATGGAATATGTAAATTTAAGAATGTCTGAGGATATATTATCAATAAGGGTAAAAATAATATATATCAATCAATTTTCATAAGTGAGCATAAGAATAAGGGTCTATTTACATAATCATAATTTATGATAGTCATACTCAATTAGTCAATGATATTTATTCATGAATCTTATAATATGGGTTTTCCATAACAAAATCAATAAGACATAAGAGTATGGAATCTATAATAATCAATCATGATCCATTTTAACTTATAAAAATAACAAGAAATATTTTTTTCACACACATGAATATAAAAAATAATTTCCCAAGGCATGGATAACTTGAATGGCTATCATAGTGGATTGGGTTCCATCCCCATTCCGTCATTTCCATAGTAAATTTTCAAACCCCATACTATCATAATGGGATGTATTCCATTATAAACCAAGATAAATACCCATTCCATTCCACATTATATAATGAGATATCGTTTTTTACCCAATTCATTTGAGGGGTTTAAGAGATGAACTCATCACACTAGAAAAACATTCATATTTGTGACAAAATATCATTACATAAAACAAAAATTTAACGTATAATGTTCCATGGAAAAGATATAGTATTTATATAAATTTCAATATTCTATTATCATAAACCATTTATATATTGGAAGTTGATGTAACACAACCAAATTCGTTATTTTTTCATAGATTAATTAACATATGAGAAAAAATGGGTTTCATGTAATAATCATAAGACCATCATCACTATATTTTATATATAAAAGTGGATATAATTATAATATCATATTCTAAGTGATAAATAATAATACTTAATAGTTTTTGGGAATTATGAAAAATACCATTAATTGAATATTCAAATCCATTATCTGAAAACATTAAAATAACATGATTTCATTTTGAAAAACTTTTTGATAAAAATTCCCTATGTACTGATAAAATTATATTCTATGAAAATAAATATTTAATACTTTAAAGGATGATTAAAAGAATATAATCACCTTATTGGGGTCATAATTTGTTCATTCTACATTTGTTAGGCAAACAATATTTTCAAACTTCTGTAAAATGCCAGAAATAATTGTTCGAAAAAAATTACATTAAAAGAATCCTTTTAAAATATTTAAATTAATGTAAAAGGTAATGAAAATGAAAATTTTTAAATATTTAATTTATTTTTAAAAACATACACAACAATATTGAATTTAATGGACATGAACTAACATGTTCATCGTCCTCTATAGAAATAATGATGACTTTTCTATAAAAACATTTCCTCAATAATTTTTTGTTAGAAATGATTAAAATGGTATTACTAAAAAAAAATTGTAGAAATATATATATGATAGGATATTCTATGTTTAAAAAAATAATATCTATATAATATCCCTTAATAGAAATATGGAATGGATAATCTTGAAATGAAATGATATTGTAATATAATCATTTACCTCAATTCACCTCTTGCTTCATACTTGTTCAATCCTCCTATAAAATGAAAATATATTTATTATGAATATATAATAGAACTATATTCACCTATAAATTAAAATGTAACATTCATATATAATTTATAAAAATCCATTTAATGACAATTTCATTATTAAAATGAACATTTATGGTGAAAAGTGGTTTTTTTGCATGTTTAGGTTCATTGGATCAAGTAATTGTTCAATGGTTGTGGTTTCAATCTATATATAATATTAATAATTAAATAAGGTTCATGTTTATTAATTATATAAAATGTTGTTACAATTAATATAATTTTTTTTATAAAAAATTAATTATATCAATATGTGGAGATGGTAGTCCATACGTTTTCATGAGTGATATTTCCACATTTAGATGGATGGAAGAGAAGAAAGGTTAACACTAATTCATATTTGTGGAATCATTATTATATTATAAATATCATCTATTTTAATAAAATATATTCTAATGGAAAACCAGATAATGTGGAAATGAAAAATGAATCAAATCATTTTGTGTAGTTTGTAATCCATTTAAAAGCACAAGTGATGTTATCCTTCTTAAACAGTTGGGAAGGTTTGAATGTAGATAATATATTATAATTAAAAATGAATAATTGAATAAAAAATATCATATATAAATATTAAAGATATCAAAATATCCAACCATGAAATACGTTGTGGAAAAAATAATCATACCCCTACATAGAGGAGGTAGTCCACACATACGTACATGGGATACTTTCATTTACCATTTGGTAGAAATGGGGTTCAAAATGGTTCTACTATAATCATAATAATGACTTAATGTACTGATGATATTTTATTCTTAATATTATGATTTTTAAATATATTTAAAATAGTTATAAGAAGAAATAAAATATGAAATAATAGAGTAATATGATTACATAATTGAGAGACATATGTTAGCTTAATCCACAAGACATATTAATATTGTTTTAGGGAATGGGAATGAGATCCAGAATGAAGGAAATTATGCTAGTATTTTTTTCAAGGAATGAATGAGATATATGGATTATATTTTATAAATTAGGGAGGAAAAGTGGTTCCCATTTATAACTGAGGTAGTGGACATATATGGAATTAGATAACCTATTTAAATAATATAAAGTTATAGTCTTATTCAAATGGAACCATGTTGAAAATAATTCAATTTTAAGAAAATATGAGGTCTAAATAAAATCAAAAAATATTATTTACCTATTTTTATGTGTATTCCTTACCCTTATCTCTTAGTTTACACTCAGTAAACTAATTTTAACCCTACCATGGTATTTTTTTAATGTTTTTTTACAATTCTATATTAACAAAATTTAATTTGATTATATTTAATTTAATGAATTATTCTAATTATAATTATTGGATCCATTTTAAATAAATATATTTATATAAATAAAATAAATTAATTTTAAATTAATTTTGTAAATCACAACAAAACCCTTTTAAGAAAAATTCATTTTTAAAAATAAAAATATGATTACATTCATTCTATGCACTGTAAAATCTATTAGATTAATTATAAAGTATTTGATTCAATATATTATATAAAAATTTAATAAAATCATTCACAAATTGATTTTAATTTAATAGATTTAGATAAAGACACATTGTGTTCATAAAATCAGTTTTTTTAGAAAAACATTTCATTTTTACCTTCAATTTTAATATTTTATTTTTAGTACAGTAGAAAAATGATGAATAATTTTATTAATAATTAAATAATAAATTTTAGTCATTTATATTTTTATATTCTTACCTTCTAAACCACCAGCTAGATGATAATTCTCACATTATATAATTATATTTCAATATTATATCGTTTTTCATGTAAACTAAATGTTGCATGTAAAACAAGAAATCAAAGAAACAAAATTAAATTATAAAATCTTTGGGTGTTACACATATGATGTTATAATGGTTTTCTCTTTATTGTTATCCTTTATGATTATACTAAAAATGGTTTTTGAGGGGTTTAAAAATATATATACCTAAACATAAATTATTTCCACTCATTGTCCTTTTAAAAATGGACAATGGATTCCTTTTTATAAAATTGGTAATTAAAAAGTCATTTTGATCTTTTTATTTAATTAGAAAAATATATTTACCAGAGAATTTTTATATATTTAATGTAATATTTTATTATAAATAAATTAGTTTTGGGCATTGATATGTTTCTTATGTATATTTTTATTTTAATATAGGTAATGTATGATAATGATATTTCTCCGGTTTTTTATTGAATTAATGATCTAATTAATGTTATTATAGATTTAATGTATTTTTTATTATATATTTTTATAAAAAATTTAAGGGGATTATTATTGAACGTTGTTTGGTGTTGATATAAACAATGTGTTTTGATATTCATATTCGATATTATATTACAATTGTTGATACGTTTCCTCAACGATATTAGCTAATTTTATTGGAAGACAAGGTATTAAATATGAAACAAATGGATGATTTCTATGGTAGATATAATTTTGATCTTACCAGGATACCTATGTTAATTATTCATCTTTTCATAAAGGGATTAGTATACCATCGGCCTAGTTAGAGTAGTTTGGGAGGTTATACATTTGGAAATTTATCAATAGGTATAAAATTGGTTTAGTCGTAATACATCTTGGATTGTATAACTAGTTAATCGGGAGTTTCCCATTGAAATATGTTTTTTTTTAAATTTTCCTTTACAAATGACTTCTAATTAATTTCTTGAGTTCACTCATGTTATTGACAAATGATTCATTCACGATTCCTAGTAACTAGATTATGTTCTTATTTTTATGGTTCATTATACATAAATTTTAGTTCTTCATAACATTATAATAATTATATTATGGTACTTCTATTATTTTTTATTTGTGGCTTATTTTCCTTTTCCCATTAGTTTTCAAAATTAATTTTCTTTGAAATGAAAAACATTATATCAGGGGAATGAAGTCTTTCACTTAAAACTAGGTCTTTCTTTTATATAATTTCAAAGTGGTTGTGCCTCATAAATGCGAAAAATTATAATTTTTTCATCAAATTATTTATTTTTCCCCTTTAATAATGGAATCTTATTATTGGTTTTTATTATAAACCCATTCCTATAAAAGATATTTTTTATCTATATTTTAAACTGACATTCATGAAATGTATTGTAAAATTATTTTCATGAAATCATGTGTGAAATACTACTATGAATGTGTATCTCACACCCGATATATACACCCCTGATGTGTATGTTTTTCTTATGTCCTCGGTATATATATTGATTTTTTATGATACAGATACCATGCACTATTTTATAAGTTAGTAGATATTTTTGTACATATAGGTAACAAAAGATAATATGGTTATGGACATGTTTTTATTTGTTTTTAGTTCATCTTATCATATTTTTTATTATCCAATACATCCCTTCATTAGATACAAAAAATATGGTTATTTATTCTTTTATTATGTCATATTGATGTTTGACATTGGTTTTTTTATAATAGGTTGTGCCCCCATATTCATTATATTTACATTTCAATTGATTATTCATTTATCGTTTTTTCATTGAAGAAAAAAGTAGGCTAGATTATCAATACTAATCTATTTATTTTTTTAATGTTTGTTGGGTGAAATTTTTTCAATGTGTTTACCTCATATATCCTCTAAAATTCCCCATGTATTTTTCGGCATTAATCATTTGGGAGAGTTTGGATATTTATATTGTAGCAAGGGTTGTTTCATGATTTGGGACATTGATCAGAAATCAAACAACTGAAAAATGTTAAGAAGATTATCTCAAACATACATCGTGGCCCAAAGATGTTTTTATTTCTTTGTTGTGATTGAGAAAAATGTTCAAAGGCCTTTCCAAAATGTTACAATTGTAATAGTTTATGTTGTGACAATTTAATACAACCATAATCCTACTATATGGATATTCATTTAGGGTTTAATGTTTTGTATCCTAGGAATCAATGTATTGAAGGAGAGAGGTATTTCCTCCTCCACTATGTATAGGTGTGTGAAACCAAAACTTCTTAGTCATACCCTGGCAGTGAAGAGGCATGGTATGGACCCTTTTCTTGGGGAAACATTATACAATCAAATCGTGTTCATGAAATAATAAATATAGGGGAATATTTTTTAAAATGGATTTAGAATATTAATTTATTGGTCAGTCCCATCATGTTTTTGGGAACTAAGGTAATTATGAAGAGACCATTTAACTAGTGTTCATCCTCCCCTTAGAATCATTGATCCCCAATAATAGGGTGTGATAGTATTATTGTTCCTATAGTTATTCAAGTAGTTTCTTCAATTAATGATATATTTCATAGTTCCCCTTTAATTCCTATAATATTTGTGTTATTAGGTGAGTTTTTTGGTGTTGATTCCACCAGATCATGGTGTAATCGTGTAAGGATGATGTTGATTTTACTTTTTCATGTTTACAGTACATATTTAATGGTTTAAAACAATATATTGGAGGTATTTTTTTTTGAATAAATGTTGCTCAGATATTGGGTGAAATTATGAGTATCTATAAGTCATGGATGTACTTGGAAGAAGTGATATGTATCTTAGTTTAGGTGGAAACTCCTCCACAGTGATAGGTTGTCTCTATACTATAGAGTCATAGGAATATTTATGCATAATTTGTTGGGTATTATTTTTACAATGGATTAGGTAGTGGGATATAGACCTATGGAACTATAGAGATTGAGTTAGGTTGGTGTTGGTTCTCCTAGGATTAGTAATAGTACTATTTATCATTTTTGGTAATCGATGATCTCTAGATGATTATGCATCCAAGGGTCATAGGAGATGGTTGAGCGGAATATTGATTTCATGTCAGTATCGATATGGGATATGTGATGAGGATATCCATGTATCGTTGTCCCTAAGCCTAGTGAGGTAAGTATGGAGGCCTAAACTGGATGGGATGGGTGAGATTGTTTTAAATATAAAACAATGTAAGGATCACCCTTCTATGGTTAGACTATGATTCTTGAGAATTTTGAGTGAGATGATTCCCTTGAGACCAAATTGGGTGTGACAGAGAATGTGTTATTCTTGATTTAGGTTGATATCTCTTTAGATAGTCATGTGGGATGAGGCCAAAGATTGGATCCTATTGTAACGACTGGACCGACCTCCTATCGTTTTCTTCAAGAATACCTTATAGGGGTGAAGAGTTTAAGAAATTATCAGTGAGATGAGGTAGGATAGGAGGACCATTATGGATAACCTAATTAAATAAATGATAATTCTTAGAGGATTATCATGTCAAATCAGAATGATGAGATGTGTTCGATATGAGGTGCTACGTACTGAGTGACTATGACCCTATTGTGAGATAGTGATCTTGTGTTATGGAATGAGTAACCTATTATGTTTTCATGTTCTTGTGTTTAAAGGAAAATAATAGTTTTTAAGGCAATGATATTAAGGCCTAACATAGACATTAGTGAGGATACACTAGAAGGACTTCCATGAGTGAGATGGAGTGTTACTGTGCTTGATTTATGGGCATAACATGAATGAAAAGGTATGGATTAAGACATGATTACATCACTATAAGTAATAAGGTACTTATTAGACACTATATTTAGTGGGTTGGTAGTATTCTATAATATTTATAAACTTGTGTTATAAGGAATTCCAAATTAATAAATTGATGAAAGACCCAACCATTAATGATATAGTGGTGGTTATGCTGAATCATGGGACCACCTTCATAGAGAAAGAATGTTTTGGACTGTAGATGTGAGGCACTAAATTTAGTAGTATTTTAGTGGTTATGTATGATGGATAATCTCTATTTAGGGTTACATGATGGAATATATCTTGTATTTAGTAACACCTCTAATGATATTATTATACTAATGCATGGATGGGGGACTCTACCCTTTATCTATGAGTAGTGGTTGAAGAATGGAAATTTCTTAACTTGAGTCATTGGGTATGTATTTCTATATGTTCACTAGAGTTTCTTTTATAAAACAATGTGAGTGGATTCTGGATTCAGATTAATTAACTATGATCTGGTGTTTTGGCGGCTTGGTTAGTAGACAATGGCCCAGTTCACATGGATTCATATTGGAATTGTTAGTATATTTTGTATGAGGAGCTTATATGACATGTTTATTTATTTACAAATTTATATGTGTATATGAGGACATATATTAAGGGGAATTGGTAATACCATAATATGTTATCTTTATCAAACATGAAATAGTCACTCTGGTTAGTATATAGACCTTATTTATTCTGTATAGTCCAGAGAATAAATTGAAAATTCGATTTGTTTGGGATTGATTGATGGGTATTTAGAGATAGGAATTTTGTGGCATGTGGATGCTAGTATGAACCATTTATATTTTTCCCTTTTATTATTTGTACCATGATTTCTTCCCAGTGGGTAACTAAATGGGATATATGACTCTATGCTTCTGCATGATTCATTTTGTTAATCATTGTGTTTTTTAATTAAGAATACTATGATATTAATAATAGATATTGTTTTTGATTTTATATTGTTTCTTAATCTAAGTCAAGTTCATAGAGACTTCATGGAATTATAAAGGTCTTTATCACTAGTTGTAAGATTCTAAAATAGGGTGATGCATTCTTGAGTTCTTGTAGGGAAATCCATTCAAACACTAATGTGTGGTCATGGGTCTAGGTGTTATAAAGTTATATCATAGTGTACTATTATTGTATTAATATTTATATAAATGGTAGGATAGTGATCAAGTATTGTGTTTGATCTTGTAATGAAACTTATACATGTGATTCGTGAAAGCATTTTCAATGGAATGTTCTTGTTATCATGGTATATGACATTTGATTTATATTTTCACTATTTGAATTGAGTTGTTTATTCAAATATGATATCTTTCATGGAGGTAATTATATTTGGATTTTTTCTCTTGTAAAATTATTTGGAATCCTATGTGTATTAATAATATTTTACAGATAGGTATCACATGATATATATGTTCTTATGTGTACTGATTTCACGGATGACATGGGGTAAAGTTGTTTAAAGTGTCAAAAAAAATTATAGAGTTTTTCTATATAAAATTTTAGTACAATTATAGTCAATTTAACCATGATCTTTTGTAGCATAATATGTCATGTCGATCTTATATAGATGATTTCTATGGTGTCTCTTATATATTACATTCATGTAAAGGGTTTATTGGGACCCTTAGTGGGATAAAAATTTCATTGAAACCCTAATATGTAAAATATTGATGGCCATGTCTTTCCTTGAGGTTATGGGGTTCTTATAGTTAAAACATAGTCAAAAAATGTAACACCCCAGAATACTAAATTAATAACCCAATATTTGATAGCATGTATGGCCCATGACACTATACATGTAAGGAAATATAATATCCTAAGTATTTATAACATATTGAATATTTTAAAAAAATTAATCTATAATAAATCTTTAAATGTAATCGATAATAAGTTAGCGTGTATCACACGCAACAATGACCTTCTTCGAAAGCATGCATTATACGCATGACTGAGTTTTATCGAACAATAATATATAATCATATTATTATTAATAAATAAAACAATACATAACATAGCCATTAAATTAGAGGATATGAATATTTTTAACAAAATTTTGAAAATATATAGTTTACAGAAATATAAAATGAAATAATAGGATAACAATTAATTAGAAATGAAAATTCAAACCAATTTAAAATAAATGAAATATTATTATTTTTATACTCACAAAGAGTTTGGTCTTAATAAATTAAAATAATTACAATTATTTAATGATTTTAATGTAATATATATGTTATATATTCAATCAAATATTTTTTAAATTAATCTATGAGGTTTTATATGAATAATAGGAAAAAACCCTATTTTACACATAAAAACCAATATTATTATAGAGGAAATTTAACCAACATTTAATATTGAATCCATTTTAATTATTAATTGTGACAACTAAATTCAATTAATATTTCAAGATAAACATAATATTTGGAATTGAGACATAAAAATTATCTTACTGTAAATTTTGGTATTTTTTAGTGAAGATGCATTTTTTAGTGATGAATGAAAAATACTGAGATTTAATAGGAAAAATATTTTTCATCTAATTTATTTATGAAGTTAAATTATAATTTTAATTGGGTTTTAAGTTTAATTATATTAAATTTTTATCTAATAATTAATTTTTTTGTCATTTTAATAAATTTCAATGTGAAGTTGACTCTAAACACCTAGAAATATTAAGGAGGTTTTTTCTTTAAAAATATGCTTTGTCATCCCACTTGTGGGTTTATTTTAATTTAAATTTATCACTTATGTGATTTAAATTTTCCAAAAAGGAAAAAATATTTGGAATAATAATACTTTAAATTGTTTAAAAATTTCATCTTAGTTTTTAACCAAAAATATTAGATATTGTAAAAATAATTAATTACATGGGTTAAGGCTAAGTTAAGATTAATAAGAGAGTAAACCATAACATTAAGGCCCAAATCAACATATAAACATGTCTAGTAGCCATTTTATTTACATATATAGATTCAATTCTCCATTAGATCTACTTTGGACCATTATTGATCCACATTCAATATTGAAAAAATTAGTGGGGATCCTTTCTTTTAATATATTACAAGAGATTCCACTCCTCCACCATTATAAAGGGCATCATTTACTCCAATTTCTCACACCTCTAAAGCTAACTTGGCTAGAAAAACCTCTACCAAAATGGATCCTAAATATTTCTATATTCCTCCATGAATCCTCACATGGGAATAAATTCCACTAATGATTCTATTTTTGTGAAAACAAAAAGAAGTAACCCGATTATGAAATAACACCCTCCCTCAAACTCCTCTGTTTTATTTCCATTCCCCACTATCTCATTTATTATTATTCCATTATTGTATAATAACACCAATATCCTAAATAATTTTTGATATTTCTATATGTTTTCTACCTACAAATACACACACTTCCATCAAATTGGTAACAAAAATATTGTTTAAGTGTACAACGGAATACAGCCCAGCTAAACAATGATTGTTCAATTTTACCTTACCGCCTCTCATGGTGGCCATTATAATGAAAAATATATTTATATATGTTATATATTATATTTATTATTTCTTAATGCTATTTTAATTCCTTTAAAACACATATATTTATACTTTTCATTTCATAAAAATGATAACATCGTTTGAGAAAGTTCCGACTACCACCCTATCAAAGCGATGTGATTCGTTCACACGATAGATAGAATGTATAAAGGATGGATTCAATTAAAAACCTAAAACATAAAAAAAATATTATATAAATTAAAAAATTAAATTTATAGAAATATAATATATTTCATTTTCATTATTACCCTTTAAAAAACATTAAAATAAATAACATCATTCATGGACGTGTCGAAAACCTCCTCCTAGACATGATATGATTCCATTTATATCATATAATTCTATATATAAGTATATATGATTATATAATATATAATATATTATATATTATATAATAATAATTCTAGATAAATATTGGTTACTTACTTTCTTTCCACGATGATCATTAAAAAATTGTAATGTTACTCATGCGTACGTACGTCCTACCATCTTCATGAGTGTAACATTGTTTCATTTTTAAAAATAATATTTAAGGATTGATCATAAAATTATAATGTATATATATAAAAAATTAAGTAATTTGTATTATCCTGTAGATTTTATATAATGAATCCTTTGACATTAATTGACCTAACAATGGTTTTTTTCTCACATATACTGAAATTGATCAAAATATTTGACACAAATTGAAATGGTTTAGAAGTTTCATAAAACATAGTAATATGTTAAATAAAAATAATGATAATCATGAAAGTTGTTTTAGAGATTTTATAAAATTAATATAAGTTTATTATACAAGAAGTTAAAGGACGTTCACCTGAAAGGAAACACGAGGTATGAGATTCATGTCTCATTTTCATTCTTTGAGGCATACATAAATATAAGGCACCTAATTTCATATATACGATGTACATAAATCCTAATTGATATCATGAATTTTTTTATCTTAATTTTATTTAAACCATTTACTTATTGATTATTACCTCTGTGTTTTCCAATTCATTTGTTACCACATTTCTAAAGAACTTCCATCTCACATTTTAGATTTGTGAGATAAATGTTATATTCAATACCTACTTATTTTGTTTGGTGTACCTACTACCACTTCTGATATATTATATCAAGAATTATTTTATCATCATGTTATTTAGATGTTTCATATTTATTTTTGTAACTTTTTTGTCTTCTGATTCATATGTAAGGTAATTTATTCTCAATTTACATTCCATTGAAGCTTATTTTTTAATATAGGAAAATTCACCTTTCATTGGTGTATATACTTCCTTTTGAAATATTATATCACGAATATCTTAAATATCATGATATTAGAAGTATCATTTAACTTCATACCTTCATGGGTAATATGATTTAAATGTTTCAAAGTGGTATGAGACACTTTGTAATGTTTAAGGATTATTCTCATAAAGAATATTCTTAATTATTGTCATTGAAATTTGACTTCCATTTTGTGATTGTTTACATTATCTTGAAACATTTAATTCACTGTAATAATTTCATATAAGAAATTTAATTAAATATCAATATTCTCATACAATGGATATTATTATTTCCTAAAACATATATTATTTTTAATATGGTCTTACACTTCCAATTAATTTAATATTTGGCGAATTATTGATAAATCTGTATTTCTAATTCAATATGGTTATTTGATAAGAAATATTAGTATTTTTAATTGTTCAACATTACAAATTATATGGTATTGAAATTATAGGTGGATCATGGACATTATATAGCTCATTGAATTGTCAATAGTTTATCCCGAGACAAATAATTTCTAAGAAGGGTTTCTAACCTTAGTTTTACACCATTTGGTGAAAGGTATTGACCGTAAAAGTTTCAATTTTCCTTAAATATTATGTTAGTTAAGAAGTCATTTCCTTCTTATTTAGTTTCAGTTATTTTTATTCCATTAAAATTTTCATCGACATATCTACGGATACATTTAATTTTTGATCAATTGATGACTGGCATATGTTTCAGTTTCATACATTTACATTTTGATTTTTCATTATATAGTTATTTTAATTTCTTTTATTTCAAATAATAACCATTTCGTAGTGTATATTCAGTTCGAATTCATTTTTTCAATTTCTGGGTTTGTGTTCTCAGTAATTTACCATTCCATAATTATTACTCTCATTGGTTCATTATTTCTTTTGCAATATTTTTCCATTACCTGGCATTTGAACACACCTTTATTATGTTTTTTCCCAAGGAATCCATGAAGTATAACAGAAATGTTATGAAAGTATTTACAAGAAGTATTATAGTTGTCCTCAATGTTATTTATGTAAAAAGCATACAAATATTATATTGGGAATAGGTTATTCATTTGTTATACATGTCTCAATTATGTATCTATTTTACCAGTACTACTACACTTTAGGTCCTTTGAGAATTGATTCCTTGTAATAATGACAATGTAATTGACAACTAACAGTTGCTCCAGGCTATATGGGATTGGATCTTTATAGTTGGTATCAGTGGAAGTTTTTTAGAAACCATGTGAACTAGATTTAATAAAACATAGATTAGATAACATTACCCTGAGGTAGAAGTTGAGTATAAGTAAAGATGAAAACCCTAGAATATTGTTAATGTGTAGATTATGTTTTTAATTTTTGAAATATATCCCTATATAGATACTAAATGGTTTTATGAATCTCTTATAGATATACCTTTGAGTGATAACTCTGATAAGGTGTTCCATCCCTAACTCAGGGTAACCTGGTAGAAGATAATGGGCCTTACTGCAAACCTAGTCTGAAACTACTTGGTGATATTCTTAGGATAATTTAAATTTCCTCTATAAACTATTATGATGAATTTTGGAAATGAATATCATAGGTTAAACATAAGGTTTATTTGATTTATGATATGTTGTCATGATATATAAATACATCAAATGATTGGATTTTTTTAATCAATATCCTATGTTAAACCTAAGGTTTATTTGATTTATGATATGTTGTCATCATATATAAATAAATAAAATGATATTATGGATAAACCATTGACTATGGAAGGACCCATTTTGAAGAATTATTTATGAGATTCAATAATTAAATTGTTGACAAATTTTACAAGTTGTATTTTCTCTATATGAATAAAGAATCTTTTAATGAATATGCTTGATTTTAGAAGCATATTTTGTAGTGGAAAAATTTTATTTGTGGAATAATTCATTTAAATTTTATAGAAATAAGTTATAAGATATTTATATCCTTTTGGGATAATATAATCACTAATGAAATCTTACTAATAGTCCAAAAAATGCTAGGTGTCATTAAAAAATAGATGTCTTAAAAACCATAGTTAATAGTCTATTTAAAGGTTAAATTTCAAGGATTTCCAAAAGATTTATATTGGAAATTATATTAATTTTATTTGTAAAAATGACATCATGTATATCGAATAAAAACTAGTCAAGTCCAACAAGGTCACAGTTCTTGAACCCATAACCAAAAGACGATAAGGTTTTCATGCCAACCAATGACTTCTCCATTTCCTGGTTAAATTATAATTTTTTTATTTAAATAATTTAATGAATAAATATTATAGATGAATAAATATTGTAAATTTTTAGGTTTAATGGTTAATATTTTAACTATTTTTACAATAGATAATAGTGGGAGGAAAATATTTAGACATCTCACACTTTTATGGTCCTTATGATATGTTATCTTTTTTAGTAATTTAGGGGTCGAAAATAATTTTGGGATACCCAATCCATTAGGTAAGGGATGAATTAGAATTTGATGTTAGCACAACGAATTAATGATTTTTTTATTATGAAATTGAAATGTACCAAGAAATTATATTTCCTTGTATTATTAGTGAGTTGAAATAATTACTCAACATTATGAAAATGATAAAAAATGAGTTTTTATATTACCTTAGTTATTGTTTAACCAATGGTCTATTAAGTCATCGCCGATTTATGGATATGAGGACCAAAACATTACATTTATCATTAAAATTTTTGTTATTGATTACCTTGATATTCCCAATAAATATTTAATATTTTCCTCCTAGTACGTATCTCTACATTCCACTATTGTTTTCATATATAGAGACCTAGTAACACGGTTGTCCAAGTGAACGTTGTACCTTCCATTTTTATTTTCTAGATGATGTTTTATGAACTCCTCTATCTATTTGGGAGTTCAAAATAGGAAATATAAAACAGTCTATTATAATGATTGAGATTAAATTTCAATCACACAATTTAATTAATATGGGGAGAATTTAACACCCCAAAATGCTAAAGTAAGAACCTTGTATTCGATAGCATGTAAGACACATGACACCATGTTTGTAAGGAAATATAATAGCCAAAGTATTTATAATATATTTAATATATTAAATAAATTTCATCTATAATAAAACATTCACATCAAGCAATACTGAGTTAGCATGAATCACACACAACAACGACCTTCTTCGATAACATCTGTTATAAGCAAGGCCAAGTTTTAACGAAAAATATTATATAATTAAAATATCATTATTTCGTATAATAATACATAAAATACCTGTTAAATTAGAAATTATGAACAATATTAACTTACATATGAAAATATATTGCTTAAAAAATATAAAATTAATTAATATACTACTGATTAATAAGAATTTAAAATTAAGACCAATTGAATATAAAGGAAATACTATTATTTTTATGCACTCAAAAGAATTTTGTATTAATAAATTAAATAAATTATAGTTAATGAATAATATTAAGGAAATATTTGTATTATATACTCAGAAAAATATTTTTTGTAATCATATATTTGGTTTGATATGCATAAGTAAAGAAGAAACACTATTTTACAAATAAAATCATATATTTTTATAAATAAAAATTTGCTAAATTTTAATGGAGAACAATTTTAAATATTCATTTTGAAACATTAATTAATTTTATATTTCAACATAAATCTAACATTTTATAGAGAAATATTAAAATTATCCGAGGGTAATTTGTTTGGTATTTTTCTGTGTAGATTCATTTTTAGTGAATAGTGAAAAATACCAAAATTTAGTCAAAAAATTAATTTTCATCTAATTTATTTTTAAGGATGAATTATAATTTTAATTGGTTTAAAAGTATAATTTGATTATATTTTTAACCATTAATCCAATTTAGGAAATTGGAATCAATTGAAAAATAAAATTTACTATAAAAACCTAGAAAACTTTAGGGTGATTTTACTTTAAAAACATGCATTGTCATCCCACTTGCTGGATTACATTAAATTTAATTTATTCCAATTCTATGATTTTAATTTTAAAAACTGGATTATATATTTGAAATAATAATAATAATTTATAATGTCTAATTTGGTAATTTTTTTTACTAAAATGAAGAGGGAAGATAATAAAAATTAATTACAATGATTATGGTTATTTTCTACTTAATAATAGACTAAACTATAACATTAAGGCCCAAATACAACTATACACTTGTCTAGAAGCCCTTTTATGGGCATATATCGATGCTATAATCCATTAGATCTACTTTGGATCATTATTTATTAACATTTAATAAAGAAAACATTGGTGGGTTTCCTTTCATTTAAAATATTACAAGATATTCCACTCATCCTCCATTATAAAAGGTCCCCTTTCCTCCTACTTCCTCAAAAAACTGAAGCAACATTGACCCAAAAAAATCTATAAAAATGGATCCCCAAAATCGTTCCCTAACTCTTTGAATCCTACCTTTGGATTAAATTTTTCCAAGGAATCTATTTTGGTGAAAACCAAAAGAAGTTACCCGACTAAGAGGTTACAACCTCCATCAAATGCCTTTATTATTTCCACTATCTACTCCCTCAATTATTCTTTTTCAATTATTTTATAAAACAATTATCTTAAATATACTAGGATGTTTATATGATATGGATTTGACCTATACTTACACACACTTACATCTAATTGGAAAAAAATTATTGATTACTAGTATGGCAGACTTCCACATCACTAAACGATGATTGTTCAATATTCCATTAATTCCTCTCATGGTGCCCATTATGATAGAAAATATAAATATATATTATATATAATATTAATTATATATTTAATATTCTTTAATTACATTAAAAACATTTATTTATAGATTTCATTTTTTATGTAAAAATGATAACATCATTTGATGAAGGGTAAACTACCGCCCCTCAAAGCGATGTTATTTAATCACATAGTAGATGTATTGTATAAAGATTTTTTTTTAAAAATATGTTAAATAAAAAAACAATATTATATTCGTGAAATAATTATCTTTCTTGAAATATAATATATATCATTTCCTTTATTACCCTTTCACATACATTAAAAGAGATAACATCGTTAATAGACGTGTGGACTACCACCTCATCTGCATGATGTGATTAGTTTTATATAAAATAATTATATATATATATATAAGTATAGATGAATAAATAATATGTTATATATTATATAATGATTATTATGGAATTATTTGACTTAATTACCTTATTTCCACAATGATCATTAACAAAATGGGAAGGTTACTCTTGTGTAAATATGGCCTACTGTCTCCATGAGTGTAATGTTGTTTCATTTCACATATTTATATGTAATGATTGATTTTAAAATATAATTGATATATAAATTGGATAATTATTTCCTTTTTTTAATCTATATGTGTTATGTAATGGTCCATTTGACCATATTTGACATACCAATGTTGTTTTTGACTCACAAACAGAAATTTGTCAAAACTCCCAACATAATTTTAATTATTTAAGTAGTTTTATAAAACATAGTGATAAGTTAAATAAAATTAATGAAAGAAATGAAAACTGTTTTTAATTTAGTATAAAATTAACATAATTTTATTATATATATTTTTTAGGATATTTAATTGAATGGAAACACAATATATGGGATTCTTGCCTACATTTCATTCCGTGAATCATAATTAATTATTGGACACCTAATTTCATATATATGGTGTACATACAACCACATCAGTATATAATATCAATAATTATATTATATTTATGGTATTTAAATTTTTTATTTAATGATTATTTAATTTCTTTCAATTTATTTACAACCACATTGGTAAGATATTTTCATCTCACTTTTTATATCCATGAGATAAAAGTAATATTCACCACATAATTATTTTATGTGGTGTACCTACTATGAATATTTATGTATTACATCATGAATTATTTTTTCATAATTTCATTTAGAATTTTCATTTTATGGTTATTACTTTTGGGTTGTCCAATTCATATCTAAGGTAATTTCATATCCATTTACATTCAATTGAGTCTTATTGGTTAATATGCACCAATTCACTTTTATTTGGGGTATATACTACTTCATGGAATGTTATTTCAGGAAAATTGTTAATAATATTATATTTTATGTTTCATTTAGTGTCATTCCATTGATGTTAATATGATTTAAAAGTTTCAATGTGGTTTGAGACACATTGAAATGTTTAAATAATATTCTCATTAAGAATGTTCTTAATGATTATATTTGAAATATCACTTCCTTTTTTGATTGTTACCATTACATTAAAACATTCAATTTATTTTAATCATTTATCAATGTAAATTTACTTTAATATAAATATTATAATATAATGGATATTAGTATTGTATAAACCATATACCATTTTACATATGGTGTTTACTCTGAAAGTTAATTGATTTAATGGGGAATTAGTGATAAATCAAAATGTCTCATTTATTATGGTTATTTCACAAGGACTATTAGTTATTTTAATTAATAAATATGAGTAATGATATAGGATGGAAATAAATGTTTGATCCCAGACATTATATAGCTCTTCAATGAATCAATAGGTTCTATTGAGAGAAATAATTATCCAAATGGGGTATTACCCTTAGTTTTAAACCATCTTGTGAATGGTCATGATAGTGATATGCTTTCATGTAACATAGTTATGATTTCTATTAAGAAATAATTACCTTCTTATTTATTTTCTGTTATTATTCATGTCCGAGATTTTGCGTTGACATATCTATAGATATATTAAATGACTTGTGTTTCAGTTTCTGACCATTCCATATCGATTTTTCTTTATCTAGTTATTTAAAAGGAATGCATTTCCAGTTATAACAATTCCATATTATTTATTTAGATCATTTCAATTTTTTGATTACATGGTATGTGTGTTCATTTATTTACCTGTCCATGGTTATTACTCCAATTGATTCCTTATTTATTACACTATATTTTTCCCTTTTAGGTAAATTGATCACACCCATATTATATTTCATTCCACATGAATCCAAGAAGAGTACCATCAATGATATGAAAGGATTCACTCGATTGATTAGGGTTATCTCCATGTAATTTATTTAGAACGGGGATGAACAATTATGTCGTAATTAGCGTATTCATTTCTAATATATGTCTCATTTATGTATCTGGTTTGAAAAGACTTATATAATCATTGTCCTTTATGAATTAATTCAATTTAATAATGAAAATTTAATTGATAATTGGAACTAACTTCCAGCTATAAATGTTCGAGTCACTATAGTTGGTATTAATAAAAGTCTAGTATTATTCTAGGGAACTAGATTTAAGAAAACATAGATTAGATAACCTAACACCAAGGTAGAATATGAGTAAAGGTATAGATGAAAACACTAAATTTTTTTAATGTATATATTATGTTGGTCTTCCTAGAAATACATCCTGTTATAGATACTACATTTTTTCAGGGTTCTGGTATATATATACCTAGGATTAAAAAATTTGACATGGTGTTTTGGGCCTGACTTGGGTTAACATGGTAAACTAAAATGGGCCTTATTGTGCAACTGGTTTGAAACTCCCATTTTATATTCATAAGATAATTCATATTTCCTTTATTAACTATTACAAATTATTTTGGCATTGAATAAACAAGGTTAAATGTAAGGTGTTTTTATTTAATATATGTTGTTGTGATTTAGAAATCCATTAAACGATATTATGGATATACCATAGACTAATGAAAAATTATTTTTATAACATAGTATTTTGATTCGATAAATAAATTTTAGAAGTATGTTTCTAGTGGTATTTTGTCTATAAAAATGAAATAATGTCTAAGTACAATGCATAATTTTAGAAGCATATGTTTCTGTGAAAATAAATTATTTGAAGAATAATGAATTTATATGTTATAGACAAAAGTTTTATGTTTTTTATAACATTTTGGGTTCATATAATTAGTGATTAAATCATACTAATAGTCAAAAAATATTATTAGAATTCATAAAAAATTATTGTATTTAAAATATTAGCTAACAGTTATATTAATGATTGAATATCAAGGATAAACATTAGATTTATTTTGAAAATAATAATAATTTTATTTTAGAAAAGGTCAAATTGTATAACAAGTGACAACCAATAAAGTCCAAAAAGGACGCAGGTCTTGAACCCATGACCAAAGGATGATAAGGTTTTCGCACCAACCACTGACCTATGAAATGTCCAGGTTAAATTGTAATTGTTTTTAATTATACAATTTAATGAATAAATATTAATGATGAACCAATAGTGTTAATTTTTAGGTGTAGATATTTCTATATTAACCATATTTACATTGGGGAATAGTTAGAGATAAATAGTTATGAGCCATTAAATCTGTTAAATGTTTTAGTGCATTAGAGATCAAAGTTAATTTTTGGATACCCATTTCATAAGGTAAAAGATGAATTAAAATTTTATTGAAGTACTAAAAAAATATGAAATTGTAATTATGAATTTGAAATGTATAACAAAATTATATTTACTTTTATTATTAGGAAGCCAAAATAATTACTCAACCTTAGGAAAATGATAAAAAAAAGTGTTTCCCTAATACCTTAATTGTTTCTAAACCAATGGACTACTAAATTATTGAACATTTATGGCTTTGAGGACATACTCATTCCATTTATCATTCACTAGTTTGTAATTGATGACATCCATCAACATTATTTTTTTATTGAAGATGGAGGCTGTGTATCTTTTATTAGAAAGTAATCAAAAGAGAGTAACAAAAAATAGTATAGGAAATAATGAAAAACCAACAGTAGAAGACTATTATCCTATACTTTTCATAAATCGTTAACTTATATTTATATCTTCTTCTTGAATTTCTTTCCATTCGTCTCTTCCTCGACCACGACCCTAACCTCTAGACATTCGTCGTCTTGAAGGTAGGTCTTAAAGTCATTCAAAAATTGTCTTAGCATTAATGCTTTAAGAATCAGACATATCATCTTTCTATTTACCTTTACCATTAAATGAATCTCCCTTTTTTGTAGTAGTCGGGGCAAGGATCTCTTGAGTCTCATCAAGAGAGCCCTATTTGCTATCCTACATCTCAGGGGAATCATCAATATGTTGACCAATGGAAGGATTTGGCTTAACTGCAACTAACTCAACTTTAGAAATTTACTTCTAGTAAGAAAGAAGTTAAAAGACTTAATTATCCTAATTTTTTTTTGAAGAAGCATGATAATGTTTATAAATGACTGGAGAGTAAAATTATAATATTTTCTTACCCTTTTTAATACAAAAAGATACCACCCTATAAGTAAAGTGATGGTCAATTTCTTCCTAAATGTCCTCTTAACTCACTTGATCAGATCTTAATGACATTTGAGGAGATGAGTACATTTGAATTTGATGTAGATCACTATATATCCTTTGATTGATAGTTTCAAAATTTTGGACAAATAGTATCTTATGAAAAGATGGATGCCCAAGAATTTGACATATTCTCAAATGTAGAGGCATAAATATTAGGTGTGGTACATGACCAATAACCCTTCCCATCAACTAAAAGATTGAAAACATCACCAAGAACATCCTCATGCACAGTTTTCTTATCACCAGGTATGACAGGTCCATACTTACCCTTACAATCAGGCTTCTGAACATGTGCAATTTTATTATTTTTAAGGAAGTTGTTCATATCATGTCTGTGTGAAGAGGAATATCTGCAAACTGTTGAGAACTTACATATAGAAAAGTCAAGACCTATAATGTTACAGTATTTGAAGAATTTCATCATTTTTTCATAAACGATCATCAACTCAATAATGTCATCCTAAAATTATATATTCCAACATTCCACTAATGTTCTCCTATATAGATACCTAGTACTTGTTAGACTATGTGACCATTGTAATTTACATTCTCTCATTTTTAAAGGATGTGTTATGAAATCTTCTAATGACATGGGATTTCAAAATAAGAAATATCTATCTATCAAACAAAAAGATCAATTTTAGATTACATGGATGAAATTTAAATAAGGTGGGTAGAATGTAACCCCTAGAAGTTTTAAAGTATGAAACTTGTAGTCGATATCAAGTATCACACACGATACCAAGCATATAAGGGAATATAACATCCCATTTATTTATAATATATTTTATATTTTAAATAAATTTAATTTATTATAGAACATTCAATGAAAGTAACACTGAGTTATCATGCATAAAACACAATAAAGAGCTTCCCCAATTACTTCTATTATTAGCATGATAGAGATTTAACAAGCAATAATATATTTTTAAAATAATAGTATTTAGTATAATAACAATTAACCTTGAAATTAAATTATAAGTAGTTAATATTATTAACTAACACATGGAAATATATGATTAACACAAATATATAATGAATTAATATCCTACCAATTAATTATAAATGAAAATACAACCCAATTGAATATAAAATAAATATTATTATTTTTAAACTCACAACGACACTTTTCCTAATTAAATTAAATTAATAAAAATTAATCAATTATTTTAACAAAATTTATAATTTATGTATTAAATAAAACATTTTTGATATTAATATATTTGGATTGATATGCATAAGGAAAAAATCAACCCAATTTTACACATAAAACCTCTATTTTTATAAAGGTTATTTTACAATATTTTAATAGAGAACCCATTTTAAACATTAATTTTGACACCTTAATTGATTTAATATGTCAAAATAAAAATAATATTTTAAATTAAAACATAAAATTATCTTAGTGTAATTTTTTATTATTTTTTGTTTTAATATTCAATTTTTAATGAATAATAAAAAATACTAAAATATAATCAAAAAATAATTTTTCATTTAATTTATTTATAAGGATAAATTTTAATTTTAATTCATTTTAGAGGTTAATTAGATTCTATTTTAATCCATTATTCCAATTTCGATCAGCGGAATCAGTTTTAAATTGAAATTTACTATAAAAACATAGCAATCTTTAGAAAATTTTTATATTAAAACCCCACATTGTCGTCCCACATAAAGGATTTATTTTCTTTTAAATTCTACCACTTTGTGATTGGAATTTTTCCAAATTTATGCCATATATGGAATAATAATAATATATAATTTGCAATAAGGTCAACTTAGTTTTTTGGACTAAATATTAATGACGGTAATTAAAATTAATTATAATGATTAAGGATAAATTAAGCTAAATAAGAGACTAAACCATATCATTAAGGGGAAAATCATCCAATACACTTTTGAAGAACCCCTTGGATGGACATATATCACCCCAATCCAAACTTGTATCTAATTATGACAAATATGGGTCTATATTCAATAAGTAAATCATTGGTGGTGTTCCTTTCTTTTAAAATATCATAAGAGATCTTACACCTCCTCCGTTGGAAAATGCCTCATTTCTTCTAACAAATTCACACCTATTGAGATAATATATCTCTCCAAAACACTGTAAAAATATCACACCAATATTCCTTCCATCCTCTTTGAAGCCACCCTTGGGGGTAAATCCATCCAAGGAAGTTCTTTTCGTATAAACAAAAATATGTTACCTAATTAAGAGGCAACACCCTCCCTCAAACTCCTCTCTTTTATTTCTATTTTCCACAACCTCAATGATTATAATTCCACGATTAAATAAAAACCCTAGTATATTCAATATAATATTATGGTGTTATGATAATCAATTTACATAAACTTTCACACACTTCTATCTAATTGGTAATAAACATACAATTTACGTTTATGGATGACTTCCGCCTCGCTAAATGGTGATTGTTAAATTTTCCATTACCGCCTCTCATGGTGACCATTATGATGTAAAACGTATTTATATATTTTATATATCATATTTATTATTTCATTAATATTATTTAATTAATTAAAAACAAATATCTTAATACTTTTCATTTTTTGTAAAAACGATAACATCGTTTGAGGAAGTGTGGACTAGCACCCCTCAGAGCGGCGTGATTTGTTCACAGATACATTGAATGTATAAAGGATGGATTGAATTAAAAATAAGTGAAACAAAAAATAAATATATAATATTCATTAAATTATTATTTTCTATAGATATTATATATATCATTTTCATTACTACCCATTCACACACTTTAAAAGAGATAACATTGTTCATGAATGTGTGGACTACCATATCCTTGACATGATGTGATTCCATTTATATCACATAAATCAATATAAAAGTATATATGATTAATTATATGGTATTTATTATATTATTATCATTAGTGAAATATTTGAGTTAATTACCTTCTTTCAACAATGATAATTAATAAATGGAAATGTTACTCATGCGTATGTACGACCTACCTTCCCCAAAAGTGTAACATTGTTTCATTTTTCTTAAAAACAAAATAATGATTGATATTGAAATTATAATTTATGTATAAATAATCAATTTATTTAATGTTTATTATTCTTGAGATGTTATATATTGAACACTTTGACTATATTTTACCTACCATAGTTGTTTTTGACACAAAAATTAAATTGGTCAAAACACCCGACTTAAATTTATTTGCTTATGTAGTTTTATAAAAAACTATAATAACATTTTTAAAATTGATGATAAAACTGAATATTTTTAAAAATAAAGTATAAAAATTAACATAATTTTATTATATAGGATGTTAGAGTACGTTCACCCAAAAGGAAACACAAGTTTTGAGATTCTTGTCTCATTTTTATTATGTTACACATACATAATTGTTGTGAACCTAATTTCTCAGATATGGTGTACATACATCTACATTGAAAAATAATAACATGAATTATGATATATTATTTTTATTGAAATGTTTTATTTAATTATTATTACCATTGGGTTTTCCAATTCATTTTTTACTATTTGGGAAATGGATTTCAATCTCACTTTTTACATCCGTGAGATAAATGTCATATTCATCACTTACTTCTTTTTTGGGCTGTACATACTTACACATTGGATATATTATGTAATTAATTATTTTATCTTCATTTTATTTAGATGTTTTATTTAATGGTTACTATTATTGGTTCTTCTAATTCACATTTACAAGAATTTCATCTCAATTTACATTCTTTTGAGAATTATTTGTTAATATAATCCAATTCACTTTTATTTTGTGTCCATACTATATTTCAACATTTTCTATCATGAATATCCTTAATATCATGATATTATTTTTTTCATTTAATTTCATACCATCTTGTGTAATATGATTTATGTTATTCAATTTTTTATAGGATACTTCAGAATGGTTAAAGATAATTCTCCTCAAGAATGTAATTAAGGATTATCATTGGAATTTCACATCCTATTGGGTTTTTTAACTTTATAATAAGACATTACCTTTATTATAATAATCTATCATTGGAAATTTACATGAATATACATATTCTTAAACTGTTTATATTAGTATTTCAAAAATTGTATACCATATTGCATATGGTGTTTACACTGCCAGTTATTTGATTATTTTGAGAATTATTGATAAATCCATATTTCACATTAAATAAAATTATTTGAAAAGTATTATTAGTTATTTTTTTTATTCAATAAGATGAATAATATTTATTAGAAATTATATGTGGAGATCATAATTTATATATCTCCTCGATGAATCAACGGGTTCTCATGGGAAAAATAACTGCGAAAATGGGTTTCCACCATTTGTTTTAAATAATATTGGGAAAGGCCTTGAATTTAATAGGTTTTCATGTTCCATAGGCATTAATTTCATTAAAATAGAATTTCTTTCTAATTTAGTTTTAGTTATTTTTCGTCCATGAGATTTTTTTTTCGACATATCTATCTATATATTAAAGTTCAGTTCCTTTATTAAATCTCATTTGTTTCTATTTATTACCTTTCCATAATGATTTATCCTTATATAGTTATTTGAATGGAATGTATTTTATATTATTACAATTCTATATTGTTTATTCTATTCAATTTATGTTTTTTCATTACATTATACTTGTGTTTAGTTATTAACTATTCCATTGTTACTAATCTCATTGATTAATTATTTATTCTGCTACATTTTCCCAATATTGAGCCTTTGAGCTCACCATTTTTATTTTTCTTTCCCCAGGAATCCATGAAGTGTATCATAAATGATATGAAAGGATTCACTAGATGAGTTAGAGTTATAATCAAATTTATTTATTTATAAAGAATAAATAAAATTATGTTTTAATTAGTGTATTCATTTGTAATAAATGTCTCATTTGTTTGTCTAGTTTACCATGAATACTAAACTCTTAGTCCTTTGGGAATTTATACCTTGTAATTATTCCAATTTAATTGATATTAGACACTGGATCTAGGCTATCTGGGGTTGGGTCACTAAAACAAATATACTATTTTCCCATATACTTTTTTGGTTTAATTATACTTAACTGAACATTGTTTTTAGGAGGGAACCAATAGAGGGTTTTCGGAAGGCATATAGAATGACTATAATTAGAAATAGAGGATGAAATATTGAGTGCATTATTGGATATATTCCAAGACCTATTGGATTTGTGTTTGGTTTTCAATTCTATAGAATATGATGATCCTAAAAGGTTATATCCATGAAAAATAAAGCACGTATAGACTCTTATGGGTTTAGAAACAAGCTCAAATGGATAGTGATCATATGATTATCGTCTGTATGAGTTTGATTATCTAGGATCATTGAAAATAAATTTTTGGGGATGCTTTGTCTACGTGAGACTAATATGATGTGGGGAACTATAAGCATGACATAAATCTGAGCTGGGTCTTATGGGATGCGACTCAGGGGAGCATGAATATGGTTGTGCAATCAATATGTGATAAAGTGTTCCCCTATTGGGATTGGGTGAAATCATGGTAGGATCGTTTGTAAAAACATATGATGGATTTCTTATAGGATTACTCAATCCTTGGAAAATCATAGGGAGGGTACTAAAGTCTTTCTAGGAAATTTTCCAAATGTGGGGGAAGGTACAATGATATTGTGTAGTTATTGTTTGTTCTATATTAATCTATGAGTGTTATATATGGGATGAGGACTAATGTTTTGCATGATATTCTTATAGGAATGGTGTGCTATTGATTTATTCCTTACCAAAGGTTGTCAGGATGTGTGATCATATCTCAATAGAGAGATTCACAAGTGATGAAGGACACATATGGGTTGAAACATAATGAGTTATGTATGGGAATCCATATTTCATGGGGATACATTGTCTATTAGAGGGTTTGATAATCATTTAACATTAGTTTGGGTGCTGTTGAGGATGATTTCTTTGGTGAGCTATGAATATGTGGTGATTACCATTCCAAGTTAGTGCTTGAGTATGAGCAGTTTGGTCATGCCTAGTAATTAGATTCCAAAATAAACCTAGCATGGCCTATGGTGATAGAGTATTTAGTGTTTTAGAGAGAAAATACAGACACTCTTTTGGGGAGTATGATCAATTCAATCATGAGGGAATTTCCTTCATGTTGGATGGGACATGGATTCAGTGAGACCATTCAGTGGACGAGCATGGTGGCACCATGATAATGGCGTCTTGTAAGATATAATAATAACTAGGTTAACGATAAACCCTACATTTAGGATTTTTATTTTGTTTTTGATCATGTACAAAAGGTGGAATACAGTTTAGGATAGATTTAATGTGATCATATTGTGAATATGATCGTTGATGCATTTTCATGATGGGTTAGAGCATAAAAACTGTTATGTGTGGCTGGTGAAGCATCCATTGAATTCCAATGAGTGTTTTGTTAAAATTTATGTCTGGTTTAATGGATGATCTAGTGATTTGTTATATAATTATGGAATAATGATTATAAATGATAAGATGTATTAGTGAGTGAGGTTGATTGTTTTTAGCAGAGGTTTTGCAGTGGAGCACAAAAAAAAATGTTCATGAAAACATTGTGTGTGTTAGAGTGGAAACCAAAATGATCATATCTGCAAAAATTTGATTGTTAGAATTTCATAATAAGAAAATATTCCTATACTGGGGAACCCTTTGACGTGGAATTATCCTTGGTGCGTAGAGAATTTTGGTGGCTATCTAAATAATCCATAAGAAGAACCAATGGTTAATGATTCAGTGTCACAAGAGATATGAGAATCATTGAGTGTCATATTGATTTTAGAATTGATTATGAGAAGATGTTTGGGCTCAATATTAATGTTATTACCCAGAGTATGAATTTTCATATAGGGATCACATTCATCCTTAGAAGATTGAATATGGAGAGGTGGTGGTGGTTTGTAAAATGTGGTAGGTCTAGATTTTTTGATGGATGACATTCATGAATTCATGAGGTTGAGAATTATTGTGGTGGGGAGTTTGTAATGACTCGTATAATTTATATTAGTTACTTTTTATGCAATTTTGTATTTTTTGACCTAGAGTTTGGGTCTTTTCTATAATTGGGACTCAAATCTAGTATATGAGCTTTGGAACATCTCAAAAAACGGTTTTGGATACGGATCAAGGTCGAAAAGATGTTACAGTTTCCCAGAAGGGTGTATAAGAAAAGGTTCATAACACTTATTAAATTTATTTAGTTAGAGTTGGTCATATTATACTATTCATTCGCACTGTGAAAGTATATTAGATGGTTATAGACTGAGGGTGCCACAATGTGTGGCTTGAGGTGCGACCCTCGGAAGGTGGGAGGTAGTTTCTCCTCCTCTTTATAGATGTTATTCATGTCATGAACACATAGTTTCATAATTAAATGTTTGAGGTTGGTAGTGGAAACTCAAACTATGTAGGAATCACATCACGATAAATGACAATGTGATTTATCAATAGAGGGGCTAACTGATAAATTTCCGGCTAGTCCCCTTGTGTTTTTGGGGAGCAAGGGCTTCGAGGGGTGGCCATTTTGGCCATCACCCGACCTACCATTCATCCCCGCAACCCACCATATAAATGGATTATTTTTTGGTGTTAGTATAGTGATTCAAGATGCATTATTTATTTTCTTCTTTAATTTTTGGTTAGACTTCATTCCCCCTATGTTTGGTATGGTTTACCCAAGGGTTTCTATACTGATTCAAAATGGGACAGGGGAAATCATATAATAATGATGAATATTTTTCTATAATGGATATTTGAAATCATGTTAGGATGGATGTATATTTTTTGGTATAGATTTTATGTGTTGATGATGGCTGGATCTCAGTTTGTGAAGCGAGTGGTCATGTGGCTATGATAGGTTTGTGTATGGTGGTGTTTAGCATTACATGGGTGGTAAACCATTTAATGATGTTGGTGGTCTATATAATATAAATTCATATTCCTATTAATACATTATAGTCTTTTTATATACACATTACATGTGAATAAGTATTTGGATAAGGAAATACTATGATCTAGATAAGGATTTAGGATAGTATTGGTACTCATTAGCTCAAAATGGTTCTCTTTATCACTTGGGTACTTGAGTTCTCCCTATGATTACATAACTAAGGGGAAGGGCTATTGGTTGAGTTGATAGTATACAATGGTTGGGTCTCAGACTTTGAGATGAGATTTGGGTAGCCAAGGATGAATTATGTAGTTCAATTCATGTGTCCTATATATGATTAGGATGACTGGGATATATAGGATGGATATACATCTAATTCCTCATATCAATCAGCATCTGGAGGGTGGATCGATCTTCGTGAACGATGTGAGGGGGATGAGTCATGCAAGGCTAGATGGGATGTTGCGAAGTCGGTTTTCCTTTGGGAGATGGTTGATTTATCTTTTGAGGGTAGTGTGAGATGGGACCTAAGTATATATCTTATTATTAGGATTGTACCCACCTCTTATGGTCTAGGTTAGGTGGAGCCAGTGAGTTATGATGTCACTATTGGATGATATACTTGATAAGTCAATGATGATATAATTTTGGCCTAAGGACAATTGGGGACACATTTAAGGGTAATATGTCAATAAAGAGAGGATCAAAATTTCTATGGATGATGATATGTGTTCAATATGAGGGTTAAGGTCTCAAGTGACTAGTTCCTTGTGGAAAGTGGGTGAGATTATGTAATGGGTTGTGTATTCCCTATTGGGATTCTATATTAATTTGATAGGTGATAGATTTATTTGTTGTTGATATTGATCTAATGCATGAACCCACTATGTGTAAGATAGAACTGGTAGGACTACCATGATTGAGATTGGGTTCTATTATATATAAATCTTTCGCCTTCCTTGTAATGACTTGACCATTTAAAAATTATTTTCATTTTATGATTAAATTAAATTCCCAATTATGTAAGGTTTTTTTTGGTGAACACAAGTACTAATTTGGTAATTCCATACAATTATATCTTATATAATATAAGATTTGAATGTCCTGTAATCATAATAACCATAGAAAACATATTTTTTTGTATAATGGTCATATGATTAGTATATATTAAGTGTTGTGATAAATTACAATTTATATATATGAAAGAAGTGATGAGATCGACAAGTAGGATCATACTCCATGTAGCCTATTTATCGAAGCTCCCAAATGAGATAACATCACAGGTTATTTCACATAACCTAGATAATTGAAATATCCAACAAATAAAGAAAAAGAAAAACTAATTATGGGATATGTTAAATCTCATTAGGATCACAACCAAAACCTTCTATTCCAAACCACCCCAAAAAATATCACCATAGCACACCTTATTATTTGGGAGTTTACCATCATAATAAGTGGATATGTATCTAGACCCCAATGGTATGAATTTGAATAAAATTATTTTCAATAAAATAATTATTATATTTATCCTTTTATTATTACATTATAATTAATATATAATGAGTTTGATAAAAATAAGATTCTAATAGGATGAGAAAAAAGTACATTTTTTGGTAAATATATAGTTTTAATCATGAAAATATTTTTTGATTAATTCATTAATTTTGAAATGAATGATCTTTTAATAAAATATTAATATTATAAAATATTTATTAAATATAAATTATTAAATAATGTTATAAAGTAAAAATAATTATTGTATGCGTTAAAAACTGTTACTATAAAAAAACCAATATTTTACAATAATTCAAGATTTTAATTTGAAATTGTAATTTCCCATATTTATAGTCATATTTTGATAAAATAAAAACAATATTTTAATCACAACATTTAAATTATCTAATGGTGAATTTTTCATAATTTTATGAGACAGTAAAATTTTCTGGTAAGAATTTTATGCGGTATAAATATAATGTTTGTATTATAACATCATAATGACCAAAAGTTGATTAAATATATTATATAATATTTATTCACTTAAAAATAAATAACTCTCATTTAAAATTAATTAATTTTTAAATTATTTTATTAATTTATTAAATCATTAATGTATCCTACAAAGCGTATATTAGATTTTAAGGTTTTAAAATAAATTCTTTATAATCATGGATAACCTACACATCAATAAGGTTAGTATGTTAATGTGGAAAGATACTATAATTTTAAAATAATTAAAACCACTTCACTTTGGTAGTAACCATTTTTTTGTTTTTATTACATTATTATATAGCGATGAGAACATATGTTTGAAAATTAGTAAATAATTATCCTCAATTATTCTATATAAAACAACACAAACTTCCTTTAATCATAACTCAAAACCCATGGAGCATGAGATTAATCTAGCATTCCAACTATATATCTCTCCCTTGGTTTACCATATATCTTAATATTCTCCTCCTATGCTTTTGGAAGCACCCTCTCATAGTAAAGAATCCTGCCCACTTCTTTATTCAATCACATACATTATGTTATGCATTTTTTTCATTTATTCATATTGGTACATTTTATAATACTCTATATTAAACAAATTAAGATGTAAATGTAATTCAATACCCCTTTCAATCTCATTAGGCCCTATAATGAACAATTATGTACCCCCATTATGCTGTTGAAATTATTCTGTGATTTCCCATACCAAAATTTGTGCGTGAAAACCTATTAAAATTTCGACTAAAGTTTAATCACATAGATGTACATATAAATAATTTATAGGGGACATCAATTTATATAAACCACAAACATTAATCCACGTAAATAAATTTATAAAATATTTCCTTATATTGAATGATCTATGTGGAACACATGAGCATGTGCATATTCTGATGGGTGCCCCCATATAGTGCTCCAATACATTGGGTAATATTTTAGTCTTATGAGAACTCATGTAATAGATTAGGGGGTAAAAATAATCTATTATGAGTTTTTTCAACCATTTTATAATGTCATTATGGTTTTCCTAGACCTATTCTTAGGATGTTTTGTTTAATGTTTTTTCAACATTCTTATGTTGCTTTAATGTTATCATTGTATATCATACCTCATTGTTCAAGATTAGAAATCTCACCCCTCTTATATTAACATGATATTCCCCTTGTTTCACTTGTACTAATTTAACATATACTATAATTTTCTATTCCATTGTTGGGTATTATTGAACACCTCATTCTTATGTATTACCTGAGGTTATTTCTTGCAGTTTTAAATGAACAATGGAATTTTTGGTGAATGTTAAAGAAGTTTTCAAAAATGGTATTACATCCATGTTTGAATTTGATGTTCTATGTACCTAATTTCCCAAATAAACTAGTGTTATATATCTTATGGGATTATATTATGTGTACCTTTATGTAATACATCATTAAATATGTTTTATTAAAAATACAGGTAGTCATTGTTTGTATTAGAGAAATGATTAGTTTTCAATAGTGATTATGATTAGAATACTTTACTGAAAACCTTAGGGATAAAAATAAACAAAGGAAAATATCCCTAAATTGTGGTAATGTAAAAATCCAGTGGTTTACAAGAAAATACATCCATGTCTGGATAATACATGTGGGTGTAGCATTTTCATTGAGGTACCAAGGAATAATAACATCAAAAGGGTGCATTGTGTTCGACTCTATTGTCACCCATTACAAGAAAATGCGACTTTATTCACACCTATATTGAAACTCCTGAGGGATGTGATTTGGTAAATTGAAAATCTATTTATGATAAATTATTATGGGGAAAAATTCCAATACATTGTAAGGAAATAGATCCTGGATAACATAGACTGAAAAACATATACGCTAATGAATATATAAAATTTAGGAGTTATTCATCAATTATTTATATATATTTAATTGTTTAAAAATTCTAATCCCTATCAATATTTTGGATGAATTTAGAAAAATAATAATATAGTGAATGGTGTTATTATCATCTGTTAAAGAATAAAAAAATCCTTTATGAAAATGTTTTTATACATTTTATCATATCACACAAGTTTTACAAACATTTTCAAATACCACATAAAATCATGGAATTTTAATTTTTCGGTGAAGATGAAGAATGGGTAAATTATTAAATTCCAAGAATATACATCATCCACTATCTATATTTGTGGGTTGAACTTCCGAAAAACTATCATGATAGTCCATGTAATATAATTTCGTGCAATTCCTAGAAAATATTTCATTTACTTATATAGATCCAACATATATTGCTGAGAGTAGGAAATAACCCTCCATATCATGAATCGTCCTTAGATTCTATAAAAGTGAAATTAAAATGATGAATTTCATTTGTTATGATCATCAAAAGAATTTATATTATTTCCTTATGAGAAAAAATATCTATCTCAAAGGATTGCGGCTAAGGAAAAGATCATCTCTGATGACATTACCATTGTGTGGGAATTAACCAATGTGTTTCCTTATGAATTGTATAGACGTCACCCTAGTTGATAGTTTGAGTTATCAATTGATATTAAAATCAATGATTTTTAAATATCTAAGAATATATATAGAATATATATTTATAACTAAATTATATAGATAATACAATACAATAGAACTAGATAAAGGGTTTATATTCCCAAGCACTTCATCATGGGGTGAATCATTACTCTTTTTTAAGAATAATGATTGGTCAATATGACTATGCACAGATTATTATGAGATCAAAAAAATCATTATAAAAAAAAATACTCTACCACTAGTTTATGACCTATTTTATCAGCAAGACAACTCCTAGTACTTCTCTATGGTGGACCTTTGGACATGATATTATCATGTTTCGGTGAAGAATGAGGATATCCTGAAGACTAGTTTACATAAATTTTATGGTATTTATGAGTTCATAGTGATTCTATTGTGAGTCACTAATCTCTAATAATATTCTCAGACTTAATGAATAGGATTATTAAGGATTACTCACAAAAATAGTGGTAGTATTTATTGAGAATTTTCATATATAATCCAAAAGAAAGGGGGATCATGAGGATCATTTAGATGTTGTAATGATGAACTTGTTGAAAAAATGTTGTCTAAAAAGTAAAATAAATTAGAGTTTTAGATGGTGAAAGTAAAATTTTAGGGGAATGTTATCACTAAAACTAGGATATATGTTGATACTTAAAACACTAAGGTGATTGAAGAATATCCAAGACTAATACATACTACGTAAATCCATATTTTCCATGGATTTGCTGGATGATATCATCTATTTGAGAGAAACTTATCATGATTTTCAATCCAAATAACCATGATAGCTTAGAAGGTAGTTATTTTTTTCTAAACTAGTGAATGTGAAGTGAAATATAAATAGATGAATAAGAGGCTAATCACTACAATTATAGTCACATTAATTTCTAGAGGGGAATGATTTTTGATATTCCGTTATGCATATAAAATGGGATTAGTTTGTGTACTTTTACAAGGTGAGAAGGTTATATCCAATGCCTCTCAGCAATTATAAATCCTTGAGAATAACAAGAACACACATGATATAGAATTGGTTTCATAGATATTCACATTGATGTTTTAGAAACATTATCTCCATGGAGAATAGTGTGACATATATATAGATCCTAAAATCCTCCAGTATATGTTCACATAGAATGATCTAAATATTCACCACCAATGAAAGTAATATTTGACCAATTATTATAATTGTTTAATCCATTACCATAAATGGAAGGAAAATAAATTGGTGGATTCTCTATGTAGAAAGAATGTTTTAAACATATATTGAAAGAAGATTTAAAGGGATATAATATTATTATCCATGAAAAGGATTGAAATTGGTAACAAAAAATATATTCAACCTATATTTCTCAAATAACTTATCAACCTTCCATTCATTAGAGGATCCTAGTGGCCTAGAAAGATGATGAGGTGATATAGAAGAAGGTAATAAATTTTCTAGATTTCATCATCGTTGATTTTGGAGTTATATGATTTTGTTCACATATTTGCGTCCTATTAAAAACATAATATGGTACTTTTATATGATTCACACAACATATCATTTTCAATTCATCCATGATGAAATTAGATATATCAATTTTTGATGAAATATTTTTGGTGATATAACATGAAGATGGAGAGTGTGAAGTTTGTATCATGATGCTTAGATTGTAATAAAGTCAAGAAAGTGAGATAGTACTATAAGGGTATGATTCAATAATTTCCCATACTAATATCGAAATTGGAAACAACTATCATGGATATAATCATATGACTCACAATGAAATATTGAGGGAATAATTCCATCAATATGGTACTCGAGCACCTTATAAAGTGGAAAAAATTAACATCTATCAAGGAATATTTATATCTTAACCAAATTTACAAGATATACATAAGGGATGTGGTAATACTAATTGGATTTTCACTATATACTGTATTTGATTAAAATGTGAGGTTTACCGTAAGGTTTGGGAGAAGACTTCAATAAGAATTGGATATAGAACAAACCATTAACATTGCTTATGACACTCAAATGTATGTTTTTTATAAAAAGACCATTCAAACTCTAGAGGACATGTTGATATCTTTCTTATAATATTTAAAATTATTTTGGGATCAAAACTATCCCTAATTGGAGTTTTTATATAACAATTATTTCAATTCTAGCCTTTAAATGAAACTTCATGAGGATCTGTATGGGAAGTGGTGTTCGACTACAACATGTTGGGATGAAATTTGAGAGAATAAGCTAATGGGACCAAATCATATCCAATTTTTGATTGATAAGGCTCAAACCATTCACCATCATATGAAGTATGCACACAATTGATAGAAGATCTATTAAGATAAGTTTGGAAGAGACCTAATGTTTGAGTTTAAAGATAACGTGATCCTTCATATATAACTATAGAATAAATTAATGAGTTTTTCTTAATGAAGATAATGATTAATCCATGATACATCATCTCCAATTATATCCTTGATTTTATCGGAGTGGCGGCCTATTGACTCGAACTCACACCAAACCTATCTCAAGTACATGATGGGTTCCATGTATCCCAGTTGACAATGTAAATAATAGACCCCTTACATATACTAAATCCAGAGATGATAACTTTGGTAATAATCTTCATAAGAGGATAAATTGAGTAAAATATTAATTCATAGAGGAAATATTATAAAAAAAATCTCTACTAGTTAACGAATTGGAGTGAAATGAAAATTTTAAGGAATTGACATAGGAACCCGAAGATGTGATAAAATTTATGTATCCCCATCTATTTTATTTTATGAAATGAAAATTTCAAGGGTGACATTTCTGAAGTGGGGAATAATAAAATGACATAAACATTAATAAATGAAGTTTACTTTATGATTACATTAAATGACATATTATGTAATGTGGTTATAGAAAACAGATACACTATGATGGTTATTTTAGAGCATTATATGTTACATCTTTTCAAATTTAAATGTATTTTTATCATCATAACCATTTATAATATATCCATTGAATATTTATGATATTAGTATTATATATTATGATTTCTGATAAAGTATAATTTATATAGAAGAAAAAAGTGACGTCCTCATCCAGTTAGATGATACCCTATGATGCCCATTAATCAGAGCCTCTGCGATACATAGAATCACTAGGATTTTATTTTGACCATGGAAAATATGATATTTAGAAACTAAAGAATGATGGAAAATTTTATGGGATATGTTCACGCTCATCAATATGATGACCCAAACCATGTTTGTTGAACCACCCCGTGAACATATCACCATCACACACATTACACTAATGGAATTTACTGGTGTAATAAATGTATATGTATCTAGACCCAAACAGTAAGAATTTTTATATTTTTATCTTCAATAAAATAATTATTATTTTCATCCTTTTATTATTACATTATATGGATTAAATAATGAGTTTGATTAAAATTAGATTCTGATATGAAGAAATTAAATGTGTATTTTTTGGGAAATAAATATCATTAATCTAGAAACCCTTTTTATGAATTAAATAACTTCTTAAATGAATTATATTTAAATAAAATATTATAATAAAATAATATTTATTAAATATAAATGATAATATAATTTTAAAACTGAAAAATAATTTTTATAAGTGCAATAAAACAATTATCATAAAAAACAAATAGTTTTCAATAAAGGGGTATTTTGATTTAAAAGTATAATTACTCATATTTATTTAATTATTTATATAAAATAAATATTGTTTTTTGATTCATCATGTAAAAATTATCAAATTTTTTATTTATTTTAATTTTATAGAGACATTTGATTTTTAATGTAAAAATAAAATATGGTATAAATAGAATGTACAATTTATCCCATAATAATGACCCAAAAGTGATTCAATATATTCCAAAAAAGGAATTCACGACCAAATAAATATTTACACTATAAAATAATGTGTTTTTAAATTTATTTTATTAATTTTAAATCCCTTAATTAATCCTATAAAACATATATATATTTTATGGTTTTAAAATAAATTCATTATAACCTGACTCAATTCAGCATCCCTAAGAGTATTATTTTGAATAGATCAATAGTTTTAATTATAAAATAATAAAAACCAATCCACTTTTTGATTTTTTACTCAATTGGATGGTTTGTGATTTTGAATACATTATCTTGTAGAGTCATTAACTATTTTGGAAATTAATAAAGAATTATCCTCTATTTTTCTATACAAAACAAACCAAACTAACTTTTATCTTTACTAAAAACCATTGACCAATGTCGATGATGTCACGTTTAATATTGTCACGACAATGCTATGTTTACTTTGTGATATCATGCTATATCATTCTCATTATTCATGATTATGATTCTAAACTAGCTTATGTTACTTAAAATCCCCCTTGGATCACATCTACTGTATCATATTATGTTATTATTTGTTTATTCCCTTACCTATATTTATATATCTACCCTTTTCTTTGTATATTTATAGGTTATCCCATGTAGTTTTAGAATAATTATATATTTTTGGAGCATGTTTTGTAGGATTTAAATAATTTTTTTGTATCCATTTTTCATTTTTAGGAGTTATGTATCTAATTTCCGAAATAAACTCATCATAATGATTTTCTAGGGTCATTTTATGGGAAATATTATTTAATAAATCCTGAAATAATGTGTTTTCAAAATATGTATATTCATATTCCTTGAGTCATATGGTATGGTTTGAGACATGATAGGAAAAACTTTAGTGAAAAGGTTCTATTTAGTCCCAACCTTGAGTGATACGATTTTGGTTGGACCCTAACTTGAGTGAGAAGGTAGTGATCGAGATGAGGGATAGTCTTGACTGTAAAGATTTGTCTGAATAAGACAAGGCTGATGGAACCTAAATTAAGTGATATAGTAGTGGTGAATAATTAACCATTTAAATACTTGAGTTATAATGTGATTCCAGGATTATAGGTGTGATACCATACCATTATGGGTAATAAAATGACTAGATTTGATGGGTAAACTCCCTTAGGTGATAATGTATGGACTAGAACGTGGATATAGGGCCACATTGAGTGAAATGTTGGGTCCATGGATAGGATAAAATACCCTTCCCTGTACCATCATGTAATGGTATAGGATTTGGAAATTCCTGTACTAAATATTTCGGTACACACAAGGATACATTCGGTGGTATTGGTTTGATGAACTGAGTCTAAAAGATCCTACCATTGGCCAAACTAGATATATTCAGATGTGTTGGTGGCCTGATTGGCACAGAATGAATCAATTCCCATTATTTACATGTTTATTTCTTTCAACATACATACACATATATAATAAATCCAAATTGAGTTACTATATGTGACCCTACTTAGAGGTAATTCTCACACCATGTATGAGAAAACTTGTGTTAGTACATGTCTTAAATCTATTTTATAATTCATATGATAGAAAGTGTGGTGGATCAAGATAGGGTAGCTTGATGTGTATTTGATTATAGGTTTGTTGAGGACCAGGGATGCTAGAAGGGTCCCTGTGTATTTTTTTTTTCTTTTATTATTTTTTGTATCAGGCCAAGCTAATGATAGACTTATTGGGCTATGCGAATGTATGCTTCATCATGAGAAATTTTTTATAGAATTTTATTTATTTATTTATTCATACCCTAATGTTTTTTATTGATGTAGGTTGATTATTTCACACTTTATCATAAATTTATTCGATGGTATGTCAGATTAATTATCGGTTATTGGGATGGCATTGAGTTGATTTGAAGTTGAGTCAGATCGATGGTGTGTCGATCAATAGGGTGAGAGAATTATAGTTTCATTTTTGAAGATCCAATTTTAATAAAATAGATCTGGTTTCTCATATTATATATTCACAAATAGGCTCACCACTAGCTTTAACTGAATTCTCAATCCCCACAGGTTTGAAACTAGAGTCTGGACAACACATGAATGCAATTTCGAATGGTTTCTCCAAATAATAATTTTAAATAAAATAAAAGAAACATAAAAAAATCTCTATTAAAAATCCAAATATTTGACATCTGTGGTGAATGTAAAACAAAAAAAATATATATCATATAATAAGAAATGTATTGAATTGAGTGATCACTAAAATTCCCCCTCCCCACCCCATCCTCTCTCTCATACATGTAAAATATTCCCACCAAATGGCCTGGATTCACCCACAAGAAGCTGTAGTTTCCATCCATCCATAGAAACCATTAAATGAAATAGTTACCAATGAAAATCCTTTGAATGAAAAAATCCTGGGAAATATAGGAACATAAAGGCTTGTCCTAACAAATTCTGGTAATGGAAAAAAATGGATGTATGTCATTAAATAACGACTAATTTTAGATGAATGAATCCAAAATTGGTAGTCTGAAGGAGAACCAATGATATAAAACTGATATAAAATATCCTTGAGTACATAATCACTCAGTAGCCTACCATAGCCTACTGAATCAATTGATATCACTTAGTAAAATTGTTCATAAAATACTGGCTAGAACATTAGGTATAAAAAAATACATTTATAACAATCCTTGTAAAACTAAACCACATGGAAATTTTCAAACACAACGATTTTAATAAAATAAAAACAACGATATTTAAAAATTATAAATTAATACAGTAAACTATGTAAAGAAATTTAAAATTCACTTTTCTTTAAAACACTATAATCAATACCGAATCCATTTTATCTTTTCTAACTTGAGAACAATTTCCAAACCCTTTACTAAATTTTTTTTACAACACTTTAGATTGAATTTTTTTTCCATTATTTAAAAATATTAAACATCTTTATAAATAACTTGAAATTTATATCTCAGAAATAAAGTAAGAAGAAATAAAATCATTAACCACAATGTACTGTCACACAATAAGGAGTAATAATTGACAAGAACATATGGGATATAAAATCAATCAAACTTGGGGAATACAATAATTGCACACATATAAATCCCCTAAATGAATCTACCAAACAATGGAATAAAATTCATGGGATATAAACTAGTTTATAAAATGACATAGTCTTGGAATTCACTAAATATGGACAAACTTGTTGCACTACATTACATCGTATCACAGCCACCAACATCCATGCACCCGACCTCATATGAATGGAACACCCCAAATAGATCAACCAATAACTAAATGGGGAGACTATTAGTTTGTGTATATCATGTGTATAATATGTATAGAATCCCACATAAATACCTAGACTCAAATTAATAATTGAAATAAAGGTGTTCAACAATCAATAATAACATACAACACATATAAAACATTTGAAAATCTCATATGCCTCTCCTATCCCTCCCTCACAAGAAACATCCCAAAAAACAACTCAGATAATATTTCCAACAATAATGTCAACACAAAGAACCCATGTGGTTTCATAATACCAAATAATCCATAATAAGCACATAGGTTTCAATAATGTGTATCCCATTTACAAAATCATTTAATGTGGAAAACATACAATTAAAACACACAGATTCAGATGCAGATCAACATACACAATTCTCCAATTCATTTGGAAACCCCTTTCAATTACCACATTATAAAATATATTTAAAAACAAAATGAATTTCCATTTTTAAATCCACTCAATTATATTTTATTGGCTATTTCAAACCTTCCAAGATCCACCATCTCAGAAATAATTTCAAAAGGATTTCCACTCGCTTTTGTTAATAAAATATATCTTTAGAAGAAATCACACCAATTTCAAATATAAAATTAGATTAAAATATCATTTCAAAAATATGAAAATAAAATTAGAAAATTATTGTGGGAATTTATTCCAACACATATAATGTGAAAAAATTCCATTCCAAGTCATTAAACCATTTTCAAATCCCAAAAATCCAATATGGTATTCCACACCCATTCAAATCCATTGGAAAATGTTTTAAAATACTTGGAATACTTTTAAATTTCCTAAAAATTATTTTAACATGAATGTGGAATTATATCAAGGAGTATTTAAATATAAAGTTACCATTTAAAAATCATTTCTAAAATATAAATGAATATAATAGGATTTTTACTATAAATATAAAATTTAAAAGTAAGTAAGCACTTTATAAAATGTTATACAAGGTTTCCATAGATAGACCGACCTAAAAAATATAGAATCAAGTTTGGGAATGCCAAAACATTCCACCTAAGATGGAAGAAACCCAATTTGGGAGGAATTGATCCACATGAACCCTAGAGTTTAGAAGAAAATCAAATATCATCCAACATGAAAACTGTATTATTCGGCCAAGCAAAAAATAAATATGGGTAAACAGAAAACCCTAAGAATAAGAAAATAATGGGGAACATAGACCATAAATTGGATGTTTGACCCTAAATCACAATGAAATCATGGTGGAAAAACTATAGGAATGTTGTTCTAAGATGGGTATTGTTGTTCATGAAGAGGTAACATTTCATGGGTGTTGTGCATAGAGGTGTTTGTCCTGTGGGGTTGTGTGAGGGAGGCCACTAGTAGGGGGCTCATGAAGAGGGAGTTATTTTGAGGAAATATGGGAGATGAGTGTGTGGTGTCAAATTTTAAACCAATGGAGGTTAAATTTGAGATAAGGGAGGGGATGAGGGGGAGACATAAGAAAATAAAAAAAGGAAAATAAAAAGAACACATAAATTTTTTAGAATACTAGGCATACAAACTATATAGGTGCCTAGTTTATTTGAACATGTGTAATCAAGAGTATATTAGTGAAAAATCATGCATAACTCGTGATATTACTTCTAGGTGTCTCACACGGTTGTGATAAACATGCATCTATCATGAAAATCAGCAATATCTGGCGTAGACCCCTCATATCGGGTCAGTGCACGGTCACTCCTAATCATGTGTAAACAATTATAAACCCTTTTTAAAATACTAATTTTATAGTCTCAATGCAAAACTCATTGAAAAAAAATATTATTAAATTAATTAATTTATTCCATAATAACATTGGTAGTGTCATAAACACACCACCATCCCACTTTCTTCCCCCAAAAAGTCCCAAGACAAAGTAATTGAATCAACCAATTAAACTCATAGAAGAGAGATATTCAACAACCTATAAAAACCAAGGAACCAACATAATCCTATAAAATTGGTAACATAAATAAATGAGAGATATCCTAATACATCAAAAGAGAAACCAAACATGAAGGGATACTAAAAAGACGTCACCCTACAATTAATTATTAATCTAAATAGTCAAATTATGAATGGATACTACTTCATCTGCAAAGTCAACATGATAAGGATGATTCCATAAAAAAAAGTGAATTCGGGATTCCAATAGCAACATACATTTGTAATGAACTCATCTCCATAGAGTAAGCATGCCCTACGAGACACCCAACAAACCTCAAAACCAAGAAACATCCAGGATCCTATGATCTGTTTTCCAAACTGAACCACAACCCAAAGAATAAAGATTCCAAAACCATTATGTCCCAACACCCAAATAAATATCTAATTTATCACATTCCATAAACAAATAATTAACATATTCAATAACATTGGATCAAAAACTTAGAGAAAAAATGGGAAATATGACTCTATATAAAGGATAACCTCTCTAGGTGATCCTAACCAGATTCAATATAACTCTAGTCATTGTGTAATATCTACAGGTGTTATACCAGTCCTAAAAACTCAAATTCATCTTCCATTTACATACCATATCCATAAAATGAAGTGAAACCCAAGAAAGAACCTCCCCATAAGGCCAACTCTATACCAAATATTCGACACACAAGGCATAAAGAAGAATGATGAATGATAAAAAATCCCCATTTAATGAATATACAAAATAATTACCAAAGGATCACACTAAAAAATGTCGACACAAGGCTAAAAATCTCCAAACACATCAAGTACGAATCACCAAGGAAATCCATTTTCCCAAAGATTCTAAAAAGATGGATCCTCATTAATTCATCCAACTAATTACCCAAGGATCATATAACTTAGTGTAGAAAAAAATTGGATAGCTAACAAGCTACCACATCACCAAATTAAAAGGAGGAGGAAGGAAAATTGTTTCAATAACTTGTATAAGAAATATGAAAAAGTTTAAAGGATGAAATAACCCCAAAATAAAATTATCAACCATTAATAAGATTCTATTAAGATTCTTACTCATAGAAAAATGAATCATAGAACCAACTCAGTCTTGTTTCCAAAATAATATCTACCAATCAAGGCAAATGACATGACCAATTTTTTTTATAAACTACCACAATCAAAAACAAAAAACAATCATTCCAAAATGATGAATTTTTTAACAATTAATGTAAAATTTGTAGTTCCCAATTTCCGAACTAAATATAGAATAATTTTTCACGACCCGTCTCAGTGGGGCCTGTGTTGCAACTCCCCAAGCCCGCCTCCAATAGGCTTGGGGCTGGTGACTAGCATCAAGTAGGCATGTTAATAACATGGGAGGAATTTCTTATAAACCTATACACACGCAGACACATCTCCATGCCCACAAAGCAGAAAAAGTAAAAGCTAAAAAAAGGAAATGCATGCATACAGTAAAACCCCAACCAATAGTGTACGACAGGAATGTAAAGTGATGTAATGCAAAACACAAGGCCAAAAGTACAAGCCCAACAAAAGAGAGTCTTCAACAAAGTCCAACCTATACAGGAATGTTCAAGGACTGAAATCCAAGTCCATAGGAACACACCTCAGCCTGCATGATCTCACTTAGCACCGTTCGGTCCTGGTCCACCTAGAATCCTGTCAAAGGCTCGCTCGTCTGCACAAGACATGACAAGTGCGGGAAAAGCCCGTAAAAGGGTGAGTATAACAATACCTATTTGGACACCGCGAAACCACAAAGGAATACAAAAAGGGGAAAAACACAAAGGAATGATGCAGTCAGTTCTACACAGTATATGTTTACAGAACATATAACATGAATATTCAGATATACTCATACACGGTCGACTATTGTGAAACCACCACTACGATACAACTCAAAGATTCCAGAAAGCACGTAACAAGGATAAGACACTCCTTGGTCTGAAGATAGAGATACAAAGTACTCCTTCCAAAATAACACACTCCACATGTAATTGAGAATATGATGTTCAGATGAGGATCACAACCAATAGCCATGGGGTGATTCCAACAACTCAGTCTGAACTAATCTGCTAAGCAAAGCATTGGTGCCCGGGTAATGTAGGTCACGTCAATACCAAGAACTCTACTTAGGGTTCGAGGAATGAGTAGAGGATCCGAATCTAAGTTTCACATAGGGGATTATAAAAACTCTATTTAGGAAGTCATACTGAAGGGATCATACTCCTGTACGTAGGAAATGATACCAGGAATCCTTAAGTGGAAAGACCATGGGGACGAACCCAAAGGAAACTAGTCCATGTCACAGAAGACCACTAGATCATGCCATGTAAAACAGGTTACACGACGTGTAGTGTGATTATGCTCCATGTTCATTGACTCTGGTACTACCTGTGTAAACGAACTGTGTCTCTAGTCCAGGTGTGTAAAACTAGACAACACGGTGTGTAGTAGGATCACACGACGTGTTCCTTAACTGTAGGTACTGCCCATGTAAATGGCCTGTGTCTATAGGCTTGTCATATAAAAAGTAACTACACAATGTTTAGTAAGATTACTGGTCATTTCCGAGAACCTTGGGTTCCCTCCATTTACTCTGGCCATGTGCCCGTACATGATCTCTGTACGTGCCGCCTTGCCCGTGTACTAGTACACGGGGTGTCCCGTGTATCTATCTGGGTATGGCCATGAAATGGTATACATGTCGTGTCCTTGGCCATGTACCCAACCCGTGTCCGTGTACTCTCAGAGTACACGCTAGGAGGTCCACCGAAGAACACACACTATGTAGCCCATACTACACGCTGTGTAGTCGGGATTTTTCCAGAACCATCATCTTCCTCCTCACGCCTCAGCCAACTATTTGTATCTTGATTCTATCATCCGTTTGCCATGAAATGCAAGATTGTGGTTCGTTTCATCATCCGAACACAGAATCCGGGTGTTTTGGACCTTCAATCGTCTCGAAAAACAAGCATTGATTCATCCGAAAGAAAATGCCCAAAAACCCATATATCCTGATCTGCTCTTAATCGTCCATCGCCACCATAGACGCACCTTTGTAGCATCGTTCTAGGGTTGGATCAACAATCTCAGATAATTTCACGAACCAACAATCATGCAATGATCGATTTCCTCCAAGAACATCAAGCATGAGGAAGAACAAGGAGTCCCCATGAAGAACAGGGAATTTAATCACAAAATAAAAAAGGGGGATGAACCTCGATCATTTTTTGTGAAAATCTAGGTTTGTCGCCATTAGAATCAAAACCAAAATAATCAACAGATTAAATCGTAAGGATGAAGATCTTCCCCAAAATCCACACAAAATCCCATCCAGAAAATACAATCGATTCATGGGATAATCTATTTGTTGATTAGTCCATGTTCATTGTATAAATAAATAACGGTGAAAGGAAATAAAAATCAAACATCCTAGTTGGATTCACGACATTTGTTGGCGAAGATCCGGTCACCGCATCGTTGTCAACAGAAAAATTCATCAAGAACGTCATCGCCGCTTTGGGGGTTCCCTCCAGAGCTTCTAGAGCCTCCAAGGGTTTCAGAGTTATGAGTTTTGTAACCTTTGATCCCTGCATAAACCTTAATTTAAATTAATAAAAAGATATTCACTGCCACTATATTTAAAAAAATATTTGTGTTAAATATTTTATTACAGTTACGTCCAAAAATTGGATTTCACCACCGGCCAGTTCCAGCAGATGTTAGGCCTTTCCTAAGGTAAACCCACTACTCTAAACGCAAAGGTGCCCTCCGATTTCTAATCCGAGCAACTATTCAAGAGTTATTCCACTCTTCCAGGAAAACAACATGCGTGTGTAATTTAATTATTTAATTAAATTCAAACATTTTTTCTGGCTCACCGGGCCTCGAAACTGCATGCCATCTCAAAGCATGGTCTCGAAAGAATTACCATATAATATTAAAATAATACATGGAAAAAAATCCGGGACATTACATCATTCCCACCATAGGGATTTACATCCTCGAAAAGCCAAAACAAAGGATACTAAAAAAGATGTGGGTACACTACACAAATCTGAGCCTCTTGCTCCCATGTGCTCTCCTGGAGATTCTCGTGCTACCACCGGACACACACCAAGGGAATAGCTCACCCACGAAGGACCTTCTCCTGCTGATCCTCGGTCTCGACTAGGTACTCAGCAAAGTTCGCTCCATCATCAATGTTCATCTTGCCCCAGTCGATAACAAGTGATGGATCAGGCACGTACCTCTGTAGCTGCGACACATGGAAGATGTTGTGTACCATGACCATCTGAGGAGGTAGTGCCAAGAGGTATGCCACCTTACTGTCTCTACTCAGAATCTGAAAAGGGCCAATGAACCTTGGAGATATCTTTCCACCTCATCCAAATCACTGCAGTCCCCATCGAGGTGAGACACGAAGGAACACATGGTCTCCCTCCCTAAACTCCAAGGGCCTCCATCTTCTATTGGCACAAGAATTTTTCCAACATTGTCCAGTCTTCATCCTCTATTGGTTGATCTACACCTTCTCTGTAGTAGCTCGCACCATCTCTAGGCCCATGAGTGCAGACTCTCCTGGGTCATTTCAACAAAGTGGTGACCTGCAAGGTCACCCGTACGAATCCTCGAATAGTGCCATACAAATAGTGGGATGATAAATGTTGTTATAAGAAAATTCCACTAGTGGTAGGTGATCCTCCCAGCTATGATCGAAGTCATGTATGAATGCTTGTAGTGTAACCCCCAGAACATGGATGGTCCGCTCTGTCTGAAAATCATTCTGAGGATGAAACGCTGTGCTCAAGCGTAACTGAGTTCCAAAAGATTATTTCAATCACTTCCACTACCAGGATGTGAAATGAGCATCAAGATCTGATACGATCGTGGATGTCACAACATGAAGTTGAACTATCTTCTTCAAGTAGATCCGTCCCAATCTCTCTACTGAACTCTACTCCCATATGGCTAGGAAGTGGGTTGACGTGGTGAGTCGGTAAAAGATCACTAAGATGGCATCGTGTTCCCTGGACGTACGTGGTAAACCTGTCACGAAGTCCATGGATATACCATCCCACTTTCACTCTAGAACCTAAAGGGGATGAGTCAAACCAGCTGGAACCTGGTGCCCAGCCTTTACTTGCTTACAAGTAAGGCATAGTGAAAAAACTCTACCACACTCTTCTTCATTCCAGGCCACCAGAACTGACGTTGGAGGTCCCGGTACATCTTTGTCATGCCTGGATGCACCTCCAATGGAGATATATGGAACTCCCTCAAAACCTTCTCTTGTAACGTCACTAGTTCTACTATGCGCCCTCTGAAAAGAACAACATACTCATCACCTTTTGAATATCCATCATCAGCATCGCCTGTAGATATCTGAGCACATAATGTCTCACAACTAGCATCCCAAGTTGTACTTCCATGACTCGATGTAAGAGTGGAGGGGTAACAACCATCGACTGAAGGTAATCTCCCTCATCTCTATCCATGAAGGATAACTATAAAGAGGCCAGCTGCCACATCGCCTCATCCAACAACTGCGAACTGGATTTCCTACTGAAAGCATCTGCCACAACATTCCCCTTCCTGGGAGTATAAAAGATCTCAACCTCATAATCCTGGAGGAACTCAAGCCACTGAATTTGTCTCAAATTAATATCCTTCTATGAAAAGATATATCTGGTACTCTTGTGATTAGAGTAGACGGTAAACGGCTCACCCATCAGGTAGTGCCACCACATCTTCAATGAGATGACTACCACTGCCAACTCAAGATCATGGGTTGCATAGTTCTACTTGTGTGGCCTCAAATGATGTGAGACATAGGTAATCACCGATTTCCTCTACATCAGGACACAACCAAGACCAGTTCCGGATGCGACGCAGAATACCACATACTCAACACCCTCTTCTGGTAGTCTCAATATCGGGGCACTCGCCAAACTCTATCTCAACTGCTGAAAAGCCTACTAGAATCTCTCGGTCCAAATGAAAGGCTTCCCCATTCATGTCAAAGCTATTATGGGTGCTGGAATCCTAGAGAAATCAAGAATGAATCTCCTATTGTAGCCTGCCAACCCATGGAAACTCCACACCTCTATCACGCTCTGGGGTGTCTCCCATGCTAACACTACCTCTACCTGGGCTGGGTCCACTGCTACACTATCTGCTGAGATATCGTGTCCAAAAAAGTGGACCTCATATATCCAGAACTGACACTTCGATAGTTTCCCATACAACTAGGGCTCTCAGAATGTGTCTAGAACCAACCTTAGGTGCCTCACATGTTCCTCCTCGGACGCAAGGTACCGAAGGATATCATCGATAAAGATCACTATGAATCGATCTAGATTTGGATGAAAGATACAGTTCATCAGCCCCATAAACACTACTGTGGAGTTCTTCACACCGACGGGCATCACCAAATACACATAGTGACCATAGCGACATCCAAAAGATGTCTTCGGTATATCCCTACCCTGTACTCGCAACTGATGATAGCCTGATCATATATCAACCTTTGAGAACCATCGTTCCCCTCTTAACTAGATGAAGAGGTCATCGATCCTTGGTAGTGGATAATAGTTATTAAAGGTAACCTGATTAAAGCACTAGTAATCAACATACAACCTCAAGATCTCGTCTTCCTTCTTGGAAAACAATACAGGGGTCGCCCAGGGTGAAACACTAGGTGTCATGAAGCCCTTCCTCTGCAAGTCTTCTAGCTACACTCTCTGCTCGTGAAGCTTTGCAGGAGCCATCTGATATGCGGATGCTGATATCAGTGTCATCCCGGGTTTCAACTCAATGCCTAAATCTATCTCCGGATGGAGAGGTAGTCTGAGGACATCCTGCAGAAAGACGTCCTCATACTCATCCAGTACTGCTGGAAAATAGAAAATCATAACATCTAATTTTCAAAGGTCTAGGCTAGCCAACTGATGGGAAATCAGTTGTACCTTCCTACGCACGAGTCCATCATACACTGCCTGGGTCTCTTTTTCACTAACAGAGGAGAAACTTGTTCCATCACTGCAGATAGACCACACCCTTCGGATAAAATATTCAATAAAGGCATGAATTTTGGATAGCCATTCCATACCAATAATGACATTATAAGGCCTCGATGCTACCACCAAGAGGATACAACTGAAACTCTCACATAAAAGGGTCTGATCACACTGTGTACAATGATGTGTGATCTCTACACCTTCTCCAGTTGTTTTTTCTATGCATAAGGGTCAAGTAAATGGATCAACTAGAATCTCAAGGCCTCGAACAAGATATGTAGTTAGAAAAGAATGACTAGAACCTGTGTCTATCAATACGATAGCTAGAGTAGAAAAGACACAGATTGTGCCTCTAATCATTCTAGGAATACCTGGGTCATAAGCCTCCACTGCCTGCAGTTGTCCCTGCCTCTATCCACCAGCTCCCTAAGCAAGGGGTGGGCCTCCTGGGGGTGGTGGTGGTAAATGGTCAAAACGCTGACCACCTACAGCTGCTCACGTAGCTACTCTACCACATCTGCCACCCCTCAGATCTGTCCGCTCCACACGTTTCCTCTTCCTCAGTGGTCCATCCATTTCTTCCATGTCATTAGTATGGTGGGTAGGACAATATCAGGCGAGATGTCCCAAGTGATCACATGAGTAGCATCACCTCTTGCGAGGCTGGTTGGATGCACCCGGTGAACCCTGTACTGCCAATCCCCTTTCCTGGGACCTCCTCTGAAAACATCTCCCACACCTGGGTCCCTGATGTCGACTCCCTGCTGCCGAGGTCTCTGCTCCAGCTCTCTCACTACTGACAACTGCCGGCTATCTCTGCTCTTCCAAGAAGCTCTCGACCCCCAATTCCCGCTCGAGCACTCCAAAATAAGTTGGATTGCTTATAGGGATGATGCTAGATCGAATGTCTCTCTACATGACCCTCACAAAAGTTAGATATCTGAAATACTGATACCTAACCATTTCCATCGAGTACTGTGAGAGGTCAGCAAACCTCGATGAATATTCATCCACCATCATGGTGGCCAGCTAGAGGTGAAGAAGCTCCTATATACGTACTACTCTCAGGGTAACCAGTGAAAACTCCTCTCTGAAGAGATGCTCAAATATGACCATGAAAGAGTCACCTCGTCATGAGTCTAGATAACAAAACTCCACCATCGCCCTACCGAGCCCTATAGAAGGCTCACAACTAGGATCACCATCTAGTCTGATGGTGTCCTAACCCAACGGAAGACTCTGGCCACTGCCTCTAGCCAGTCCTCTCCTTCCTAAGGGTCAGGCTCGCCTAGAAACCTGAGGGGTCTATGTCTTTGAAACTCATGGAGTCAGCTCAGTCTGCACTCCTCCTCTACATTTACAGCAAGCACTACACGATGCTCCACATGTGATGGAATAGTTGGCACACCACCTGAAGCTAAAAACGGGGGATCTGGTCCCTATAATGAAGCTTCATCACTAGAGTGGTCATCCTCGTGATCGAGCTACTGGATCCTAGCGGGTGTACATCATAGAGGAATCCTGTAATGAAACAAGATGTATCACAATCAGTGAGTATATATGGAGAGCTGAAAAAAGAATGACATTGAAATAAGAACCCATTCCTGTATGATGCATGTACCATTATTTTCCCATGCTACTATTATTCTCATGTTCTGAGTCGAAAAGCAAGTTATCAGAGTCCTGGTGTATGGACACGTCGGCCGCTTGCACCAACACCACGGTCCCTGGACTGAAAGTCGAACTCGAATCACATAACACTGTTTCCCCAATCTAACTCACAGACTCTTGGTCCTACGGTAGAACCGACAATCTCTGATACCACTCTGTCACGAATCTTCCCTGTGGGGCCTGAACCGCAACTCCCCAAGCCTGCCTCCAGTAGGCTAGGGGCTGGTGACTAGCACCGATTTGGAATGTTACTAACATTGGAGGAATTTTCTATAATCCTGTACACAAGCACACACATCTCCATGCCCAGAAAGTAAAAAAATTAAAATCTAAATAAAGGAAATGCATTCATACTCTAAAACCTCAACCAACAGAGTACGACAGGAATGTAATGTGCAATTATGTAAAACCATGGGCCAAAAGAACAGGACCACCGAAAGAGAGTCTACAACAAAGTCCAACCTGTAAAGGAAGGTACTGGGATGGAAATTCGTAGTCGTAGGAACACACCTCAGCCTGCCTGATCTCAGTAAGCACCATCCAGTCCTGGTCCACCTAGAATCATTTCAAATGCTCGCTCGTCTACACAAGACACGACACTTGCGGGCAATGCCCATGAAAGGGAGATTATAACAATACCTAGTAGGAAACCACGAAACCAAAATGGAATACATCAAGGGAAAAAATCACAAAGGAATGATACAGTCAGCTCTACACAGTATATGTTTACAAAACATATAACAAGAATATCCATATACACTCATACAGGGTGGACTATCACGAATCCACCAATAAGATCCAGCTCGATGATTTCACTAATTACGTAACAAGGAGAACACACTCCTAGGTCTATTGAGAGAGATAAAATGTACTCGCTCTGGGAGAACACACTCCACAGGTACATGAGAATACGAAGTTCAGATGAGGATCACAACCAATAGCCATGGGGTGATTTCAAAAACTCAGTCTGAACTAATCCTCTATGTAGAGGATCGGTGTCCAGGTAATGGAGGTCACGTCGATACCATGAACTATACATAGGGTCCTAGGAATGAATAGATGATCTGGCTCTAAGTCTCATAGAGGGGATTCCATCAACTCTATTCAGGAAATCCTGCCGAAGGGATTATACTCATGTACATAGGAAATGATATCAGGAAACCTTCATGGGAAAGACCAAAGGGACAAACCATACAAAAACTAGTCCAAGTCACAGAAGACTAGTGGCTCATTCCATGTAAAATAGGTTACACGGTGTGTAGTATGGTTACATGGCTTATTCCTTGACTCCAGGTACTGCCTGTGTAAACGGTCCGTGTCTCCAGTCTAGGTGTGTAAAACTAGACTACACGACGTGTAGTAGGATCAAATGCCATGTTCCTTAACTTTAGGTACTTCCCATGTAAACGGACTGTGTTTCTAGGCTTGTCATATAAAAAGTTACTACATGGCGTGTAGTAAGATTACACACCGTGTCTGAGCACCTGTGGTTTGCTCCGTGTACACTGGCCATGTGCCCGTACACGGTCTCTATCCGTACCGCCTTTCCCGTGTAACAGTAAATGAGGTATCCTGTGTATCTAGATGGGTATGGCTAGGAAAGGGTATACACTCCATGTCCATGGCCATGTACCCAACCTATGTCTGTGTACTCCTAGAGTACACGCCGGGTGGTCCGCCGACGAACACACGCTGTGTAGTCGGGATTTTTCCCGAACCGTCGTCTTCCCCCTCTCACCTTAGTCGATCTTCTGGATCTTGATTTTGTCATCTGTTTGAAATCAAACTTAGGATGGTAGTTCTTCTCATCATCCTAACACCAAATCCGGGTGTTTCAGACCTTCAATCGGCTCGGAAAACAAGCGTTGATTCATCCAAAAGAAAACGGACAAAAACCCATATCTATCCATCTGCTCTGAATTTTCCATCACCACCATAGTCACACCTCCGTAGCATCGTTCTGGGGTTGGATCTACAATCTCATATCATTGCACCAACAAACGTACACGCAACAGTCGATTTCCTCCAAAAACTTCAAGTGTGAGGAAGAACGAGGAGTCTCCATGAAGAATTTGAAATTTAATTGCAAAAAGAACAAGAGGGACGAACCTCGATCATTGTTTGTGACGATCCGGGATCATCTCCGTTATAATAAAAACCAAAATAATCAACAGATTAAATCAAAAGGATGAAGATCATCCGCAAAATACCTGCAAAAGCCTATCCCGAAAATACGATCGATCCACGAGCTAATATAGTTGTGGATTTATCTGCGTTCATTGTAGAAATCAAGAACGAGGAAAGGAAATCAAAATCAAACATCCTACATGGATTAGCGGCGTTCGTTGGCGAAGATCCGGTGGAAGCATCGTCGTCACCGGTGAAATTCGTCACGAACGTCGTCGCCACACTGGGGGTTTCCTCCAGAGCTTCTAGAGCATCCAAAGGTTTCAGGGTTATGAGGTTTGTAACCCTGGATCCCTGCACAAACCTTTATTTAAAAGGATAAGAAGATATTCTCCACCACCAGATTTAATAAAATATATTTATTAAATATTTTATTACAATTACATCCAAAAACTAGATTTCACCATCGGCTTGTGACAACCAATGTTAGGCCGTGCCTACGTTAAACCCCTGGCTTTGGACGCAACAGATACATCAAATTTCTGTTCCGAGAACCCATTCTGGTGTTATTCCACTCTTCCCGGAAAACCACACGCGTGCGTAATTTAATTATTTAATTAATTTTAAACATTTGTTCTGGCTCATCGGGCCTCAGAACTACATTCCATCTCAAAGCCTAGCCCTTAAAGAATTCCTATATAATATTAAAATAATACATGGAAAAATTATCCAGGACATTACATCATTTTTTAGAATTTTTTGAAACCACTAAATATTATGATTGATCTATCATTAATTCATAAAAAAAATTCACATTTTAATTAAATTCTAATAATAACTTTTTTTCAAAAATCTCCCACATTTGTTTTCAGTTTCCATTATAATTGAACATGAAATGGGGTTTCAAACAAAAAATGTTTTCCAAAATACCCAATCAATGAAATCCGAAAAAATTGTTAATACTTTTGTAGATAACCAATTTCATTTTATAAATAGTGCTAGGGATAAATTCACAATCCAAAATTGGTTTCATGAAATTCAAAAATATTTTATTAAAAATATCAGAGGAATATTTGAAAAAAAATATTTATCCCAAAATTCATCCTTTTTCCACACAACCCATTTGGTCTAACAATAAAAAAATGAGGCACATTAAAACCCCATCAAAGCTCAATCAACATCATTAACATAAAACACCCCCTGTAAGTTATTCCTCACTATTATTGGTGATCTATCTAGAGTGTTGTAAAAAATAAATGGGATTTCAAAGTATTACTGACTCAAAAAAGTGGTGGTGGGGACCTCAGGATAGACATGAAATAATCCACAATATGTATCATGAAAAATCATCAGGGTGATTAGGATTTGAAAAATAATATTATAATACTCATGAATCATCTATTTTCTTCTCAAAATATAATTTGACAGCCAAGGAAACTCAATCATTCCAATGAGGATCATAAAGTGAATAATTTCAAATATGAAAAATATCCAAATTCCTATATCAAATCCACATCCCATGGAATCTAAAGGCTTGGATTTGGAAATAACTATCTAGAATCTAACCCCACTTACCTATAATGTTTCAATTACAAATTAAAAATTGATCATACAATGAAATAAAAAATACCAAAGTGTTTTCCAAAGGCTTATGCTCTTATGGATAAGAACCCAAATACTCTAAAAATGTTTATAAAGAACGATATAGTTCATTGATCTTATAGACACTGGAACCAAATTTCAACATGAAAAACTGAGTTCCCAATCCCTATTGGATGGAAACTAGTGTATGGGAATCATAAGAAAACATGGTAATGGTGTAAACCAATAATTTAATTAAATATGAAAATAGAAATATTGAAAAAATTTGGATGAGTTAGCTGTATATAGAATTTCCACCCTAAATTAAAAAGGGAAACAAAAAACAATACAAGGAAAACAGAAATGAGTAAATAGTTGGAGCACCAGAAACCTCCCTCACAACCCTATTCTCCCTCCCATACGTTGAAAATATACCAACCAAATAGATTTTTTTCACCCCTTGTGTTGGAAAATAAAATATATCCATTGAAAGATTTAAAAATTATAACTGTTAAATTGTAAATAATTTAGAGGGAAACTTGTTGTGAAGTCAAAGAGTTTAAAGGTCGATCCACCCAAAACTAGGTAACAATAATAACCGATGGAATACAATCAAATAAAGACTAATGAAAAACATATCTGTTCAAAATTAGTGGTTTGAAGGAGAACTAAGAACATGAAATGGTGATAAAATAGATGTGGTCACATAAAAACTCATCATTCCACCATAAACCATCAAATCATTGAAAATAATGTAGTAAAACAATTTATAAAGTGCTTGTTTGAGCATTTGGAATATGAAATTGGTTTATCGCATTCATTTGTAAAAAAACCTCATGCACATTTTCAAACACTATTCTATTTATAAAATAAAAACACGGATAATTATTCATTTAAAATTAAAACATTAAATAATGAAAAATATGTGAAATGAATTTTTATTTAAAATCCTTAAAGAAATTCCCAAACTATTTTCAATTTTCTCATGTGAGAATAATTTTCAAACCAATTTCTAGAAAAAATATAAAATAATTTAAAATGAAGCATTATTTTACCCTTCTCTAAAACTGTTAAAAAAATCTTCTCAAACATTTTAATGGTAAATCACACAAATAATAAGGAAAAACAATATTTTGAATCACTATGTCATGTCACACAACAAGGATGAATAAATGATGATAATATATCAGACAAACAAACAATCAATATAGGGTAATACAATCAGACTACAAACAAAAATCCCCTATATAAATCCCACAACCAAAGGAATATATTTCATGGGTTTTACCATAGGTCCTATAATTAGAATGTTCGAGACTACAATCAACATGGATGAACCTACTATCATAGATTGCATCCAATCACAAACACCCGACAAGACTGCACCCATGCTCATCAAAATAGCACACCTCATCTAGCTTTATCACTAACTATAGGGTGTATATTATAGTTTGTGAGCTCTAAGTGAATGATATTTCTAGACTCCCACATAGATAATCATGATCCCATCACCAAAGGAAATAATTTTATAAATCAGGAATTACATGCATTAAATATAATTCAATAACAAATCACACATATCACAACACCCACACCCTCACAAGAACAAAACCCTTAAAAATTCCAAGAATAAGAATTATAATATGAATTTCAATAGAATCCACCCCCATTGGGTCACAATCCATTATAATCCCAGATAAACACATGTAGACGAATGGGATTTTAGTCATTTATAAAATCAGTTAACCTTCCTAATAATCCTTTAGTACACAATGTTATGGATATCAATCCACATTAAAAATAATTAAATCGACTTGAATCCCCATTTCAAATACAAATTTATAACAAATATTTCAAAAAATTATGAATTTCCATTTAAAAGAACACAAACATTATTTTAAAAGTATATTTCTAACACCCCAAGATCCACAATCACAAATTAATTTCAAAAGAGGTTCGACTCCCTACTTTTTATAAAACTAGCCTAAAAAATAAATCACAAACTTATCAAATAAAATAATTATTAAAATATTTTATTAAAAATATTAAAATCCATGGAGAAAATTCAATCATTCATTTAATCTGACACATAAAATCAACAAAAGGTTTATTCCATGTTTTAAGACATTTTTAAATCTATAAAACCAATAATGTTTTTCACACCCATTAATATCCATGGCGAAACATTTTAAAATAGATGAAATGTTTTAAAAGATCGACATGGTAATTTTCAAAAGATCTTGTCATGAGGGAAAGGCTCATTCCCAGAATAAAAGACTGATAAAAAATAATTTCCAGAATTAAAATACATATAATATGTTTTTAAATTTATACAAATACATTTAAATGTTAGTTATTAGATTACAATATGTAATTCAAGTGATCCATATGGAAAACTACCTTAAGAACCTAGAATCGTGGCACGATGAGCCGAAATGTACTGCTTTAGATGGAGAACACCTAATTGGGGCCGAATGGAAACAAAAAATCTCTATAATCAATAATAACATTAAAATTGGTGAAGCCAAATCCCCTAGGGTTTTAAATAAATAAAACTCATAGTGGGGAATGCAAAAATCACAAGTCATAGGAATAAGGTGTGATGTAGTGGTAATTCCAAGGAGGGTTGAACCTTAATTTCCATGAAATCATGGAAAAAACTATGGGTATGTAGGTTCCAAGAGGGAGGAGGTCACATTTGAGGTGGGGTCATCAACATGGTTTTAATTCATAGATAGGTCTATCCCAAGGTGTTGCATGAGGGAAGCTCCTAAAAGGGGGCTCACAATAAGGGTAGTCATGCAAGAGATAATGAGAGCCACATGGGAAAGAGGGGATAGGTGTTTGGTGTTCATACAGGGGAGGGGAAATACGGGATTGGTAATGAGAGTGAGAAATAGAAAAAGAATATAATTGAAATTGAATAAAACTAAAACCCAAGATAGTGTTTATGGGTTACCTAACTTTACGCTGACCATCCTGTACCTATTAGAAAAGCATGAGAAAATCTCATGGTTTCCCCCAGGTATGTCACACAGTTGAGTTAAATGTTTTTATACAATATGAATAAACCCTATAAAGTGCGCAACCCTCATTCATGATTGGAACATGGTTACTCTTAACCATGCACATACCCTACACAAAAATTGTTCCCGTAAATGTTTTAGTGTTTTAACCTAAAATGATTAAGAAAGCAAATATCGTTAAAATTTAATTAATTATTTAATTATTTAAGGGTATTGGAAAATATAAGGTGTCACATAAATTTTGTTACTGCACCAAATATATTATTAGATATTGGGTGTGGGTGTTGTATGATCATTGTATTCCATGAGGAATTAAGGATTCATGATCAGATATTGATATAGTGCGTCTGCAAGAGTAGCTGATCATTTTCAAAAAAAAAGGTCTTCATAGGGGATCTATAATATCTTATCGAATGTATTTTTTTGTGGTGTTGACGAATTTTCACTAATAGGGGAATTGGATTACAGAGAATGTAGTTTGGTAGGTGATCCTGATAGTGGAGAGTACCATGGCTTGGAATCAACCCCTATGATCCAATGATTATATTTCGAGAACCAAAATATTTGAAATAAATTGATTGATTTCTTTCTAGTTCCTCATGATAGATGAGTACAGTTATGATACATCCCAAAATTTCATTGATGATTATGAGAGGGGTCTTTATTTCATATTAATATTATTCCTATTTTTTTCATTGCAAAATGTAATCGTATTAATAATTTTGATATTAAACGCAACAACTTAATCATTTATTGATGAATGTGAGATGTTTTAAATAATGGTCATAGGACCACAATGAATTCTAGGACATGATAAAAGTTATGGTGGGTAGGATTTAAAATCTTCCATCCATATTGGTTATGAATTTTAGAAGAAATTTTAATTCAAGGGACTTTGATGGGTTCTTTTGGAGAATTAGGATACAAATTGGAATTCATTTTGTTAGAAAATTATAATAATATCATCATGGATGAGTTAAAAGTAATATATTAGAGTATGGGTGATCAAGTGGATATTAGAAGAAGTTTGATTTATTGAATAGAACCTGAGGCATGTTTCTATTATAAACTAGAAGAAAAAAAATGTATTTATCCTAATGTTAGGTTAAATACGGAATTATGGTTTGGGATTAGTGTAGGGTGTAAAATATAGGTAATTTCACCAGGTGAAATGGAATTGGAGAAATTCTATAGATTTATGTTTCTCCATGAGTTTAGCCAAAGATTCATCCTATGTAAGGAATGACTGTGGAAAAATATCTACTTTGGAGGTAGTATCACTTGGTCTACGTGTGGAATTCGTCAAAATTACCAATTAAATAAACATATTTAAACAGGCATTGATAATCAGAAATAAAAGGGATAGAGGTTTATGACATGGTGGTATCAGTTTATAGTGGTTGTGGGGCCTGTATAAAATGGAAAGCTTGGGGATATCCCTTCATGTGGTTTGTAATAATGTGTATCCTCAAATACTGAATGGCCATTCTCCATATCGAATTTAATGAGGAAGTGAATTTCAATTTGGTTTCTCTATGTGGTTTTAATTCATTTCAAATCCACTTTCCCATATTGATTTTAATTTTTAGTAAAATCACATTCGAGACATGTATGGACTGTGTTATTCGAAAAAGTGAAGACGGAAAAAAGGATTATGTATTTTAAAAGAGGCCACATATTTTTTAGTAGGTCCATCAAAGAGTCCACAATATTTTCACCTAACAATATCATAGTCTTATCGGTCATGCTATAAAATGATGTTTAACCCAATCTAGGTAGCCAAAAAGACTCAACCCACATATCATGGAGTAATTATAACCATGTAGGGGAAAAAATTAGTATAAATATATATAATGTATCTTGGGAGTATATCAGTGAACACATGGGTCGGTGTTTGCAAGGAAGAAGTAATTCATGTAGCATGAGAAGTAATATAGAGGATGTGATCCATGGCATAGGGAAGCAAAAATGAGGATTCTGATTGTTGACCCTATTAATTTCATCTATTGAGACAAGGTAATGAATATGTATATATTCCAAGATATTTATAATGGAAATTATGACATGGGACTTGAGGTTTTTAGGCTACACTGTAGGCAAGGTCACCATATTGAAGAGCAGATTTTAGAGGATTTTGGTGCCTACGAAAAATTTGAGGAACCCATTCCACAATGAAGATTGTTATGGAATATCCCATTTGGGTTGGAATATTTCTATGTTGTATATAGTATTTATGAATTTTATTGTCAAAATGGGAATAATTAAAACTTTCAGAATCTCCAAATCTATAAGATACCATGACATAATGATTTATCCACACCAAAACTAGTTTTGTGCGAGATGCAGCTCTCGGAGGTCATGCATGAAATCATATAGGGGTGTTACTGAAGAATCAAACCATGGGAATAGTGGACCTTGGAAATTTGAAGCCTCCACTTCATGTATATGATGACCACGCCATATGAATTATAAAGGAAGAAGTTTTCTCATATCAGTAAATGTGAAAACATCATAGTATATGTAAAATATGCGGTACTGTGGTGCATCGTCTTTGGCCACACCACACCTATAACATTTTCATTATACTAAGTGTTCTTTAAAATAGGATAGTAATCTGTTGAAAATGCCAGTTATTTTGTTTAGTTTTAATGGTTCATGATGGACCCATTAAACAAACGTTCTACTAGGAACAATCCTAAATAGGGAAGGATCAATCCAATATATTGGATTAAAATAAAATGTGGAGGGGAAAATTATGAAAAATAATTCACACACAAAGAAAAACATTTATACACAAATAGTGTTATAGATCACAGTATTGTTCCATATCTTATATAATAGAATGAATTTTGAAGGATTTATTCCTGGAGTCTCATACTCATAGTAAATAAAATTTGTTGTGTTGAAGAGAAACCCCAATTAACATGTATGATTATATCATCCTTATGTTATGAATGAGGATTTAATGGATTGGATAGTGAGTTCTTTAATAGAGTATATTGGTGAGTTATCCAATTTTTCATTGTAGTGAACTAATAGGGTTACTGAGTCCTATACAAATTTTAAATATATTGAAGTGATATTTTATTGAAGTTGGATCATAAGAACATTTTTTATCATGACTGTTAGATCTATCCCAGTGTAGGAAAACCAAGTAAAATATCTTCTTCCATTACTATTTTCATCACTCTATAATGAGAAAGTTAGGGGGAAATTAAACTATTCCACAATGTGAGAAAACAATATCCTAATTTAAGAATGATTTTCTTATACCATATTTCAACCATCTATTTCGGTGTAATAATTTATAGGATTATAATAATTAGTATTATTGGGTTGTTCATTCGTATTATCTACTGAAATTATGGTAATAATCGTAAACTATAATGGATTTCTAATCATTGAAGCCAGTAATTTATAGTTATGGAAAATATAAAAGCATCATTTTTTATGATCCATGTGAATGGATGTTTACCAAAAATTCATCTATGAAATCAATGTAACTAATGAAAGAGAATAATAGATGGAAATAGATCATCTAGAATTGAATTAATATTCCAAATCTGTTAATTAATTGGGATATTCCAATTCTAATCACATATTCACATAGCTAATGTCATGAAAAAAAATTATATTATGCGAAACAATCTATTGAATATTTATGGAGGTGGTTTGATGGGTTTTTAATCCATGTAATGTGTTCTATAGATCAATAATGAATATTTTATAATTAATTAAAATATGGTGATTGGCTCCTTTTTCTATTATCTAAATGATCTTGTTAAAAATATGTGAGGTCTTAATGAGGATGTAAAATATAAAAATATCATAAGGATAATAATGTGAAGAATCCCTTCTCATTATAGTGAAAACGTTTCCATTCTAGAATAAAAATATATGTAAGTTACCGCTATTGAAATCATTCATAACACTTCAGTGGCTTATAAAATGAGAAATGAAGACAATGAGGTATGAATAGTGGAAAATAAATAAGTGGTGGCTTTTTAATTCCATGAATATGCTATCAATAATGTAATATAAATAGTTTAACAATGTTGATGATGTGATTTCATTATATTCCACAAATATTAAAATTATAATTGGTATGTTTAGGGTAATCATCTCTTTACTTGCTTCAAGTGTGTAAAGGTGGGAAATCTTTAGAAAAATGCCCTGAAAACAGTTAAGAAGATGATGGTGAAGAAAACACTCTCAATAATATTACAAAATAAGGTTCAAAAAATAATTAAAGGATATATTTCGCAGAAAAGGAATCATGATTATAAAAACAAATTGAAGAAAATAATGTGTTGGAGAAAAATTTGAAAACATGAAAATGATGGTTTGTATATTTCTATTAAAAATAAGCTATGATATAAAAATACTAATCACTCTAATGATGGAATTGATATTGGGGTTGATCTAAAAATAAAACATGAGGATTCCATTAATGAATATAATGTATGGATAGAAAAAACTAATAAATCCAAATCATCAGAGCATGATTTTAAGAACCAAAAAAAATAATGAGAAGTGGAAATTCTAGAGCTGAAGTCTGAAATTGAAAATCCTAGATCTAGAAGTTGATAGTATTTATAGAAATGTAAATATAATTTTTAAAATTGAATAAAAATCTAAAATAATTAATGGTTTGGAATGAAATATCATATGCATAGTAAATAAAATTGATGAACTACATGAAGAAGTTATGAATTGGAATTAGAAGTGTAATGATCAATAAAATTGTTGAAACATGAAATTGTGACAATAAATACACATGTATCATCATTAATTCATAAAAAAGAGTTTATAAAGATTAATGCATTCATAATCCTAAAGATAATCAGTTCGAAGATAGAGAAAAGTCAATGATTATTTCAAATAGTCAATCACATACACCTCATAAGAAGGTTGATCTTTATTACACAGTAAGGGAAAATAACTATGTGGCCAGGATGACTTATAAATATTCAAGAGTTAGATGTTTCACCTGTGGATTTTTTGACACACACCACTTTTTTTCTCAATTACATGATGTTCCTTGTAATAGTAACATAAATCCAAATATTCAATCATAATTTATATTCATTATATTTATTTTAATTGATATTTATTTTGGGGAGAATAATTCAAGAATATAGAAAAAAAATTATCCTTCAAGAATGATTTTTTTCATTTAAAAGCATTAATGTGGAATAAAATAGAAACTAAAATGTTCAAACAAATGTTTTGAAAATCAGATCAAATTTTTAGTTTCAGAAGAATAAAATTTTGTGGAAGAAGAACATACATCACCAATATTGGTAATGAAATGTAATTTAGGGATGTATAATGTTGTTGAAATCTTTATATGGGAAACAAAAAAGTCCATATCATTCATTATGGATAGTGGATTCACATCACATATGACAAAAAATAAAGACTTTATTGTGAACATTATGAAAAATAATTTCAGCATTGTTCATTTAAGTAATTATGTGGGTCTTAATATTGCTGGTTCTAAAAAAATCTAATATTAGTGGAAAGGATTGTGGGTGAACTGATGATCTATTCCTTGATGGGATGAGTCCCAATCATCTTAGTGTCATAAAATTGGGTGAGCATGAATATTATGTAATGTTTATTCAAAAATATTGTACCATCAAAGATAAAAATGCATCACTTATTGTATATGGACAAATAATTAAGGTAATTGTACAATTTTAGAATGGAAATATTTTTATGTTGTCCAAATAAAAAGAGAACATGTTATGTAATAGAGGTCGTGGTTATTTTACCGAATCATCTTTGGAGGGGTTGGTAATTTACAGTGAATCTTCTGATATTCCCCATCTAACATATGAATACACTCACGTATGTAATTCGTGAAAAAAGGTGAAGACTATATAGAAGTCCTACAAGCTATGTAATTTGAAGGATTTAGGGTTTCTTTATCATATGCATGTGGATGTTTGTAGGACAATATCAAGTATTGAAACAGTTAAAAGTATGAATTATGTGTTTTTATCAATGACTATAATAAAACTCAATTATTAAACCTATCACACACAGGAATTCAGTATACATGTGCATCACTCTATATTTGAGGAGATTTGAAAAGATTATTTTTCTAAGGATCTAAAACATTCAAACTAAAAATTTGATCAAATTAAAAAATCATCAATATTAGGAATATTTGGAAACGAATATAATTCAACATGATTTATCATATTTCATAACACTCAAACAAAATGGTGTTGTGGAATGAATACATAAAATAATCAAACAAATGGATCAAACAACATTTATCAAAACATTTCTTTCATAAATACAATTTAAAGAATATGTTCTTATACTAGTGAACATATCCAATAGATCTTTTCAATGTGAGAATGAGGAGATAAAACCATATTAAATGTAATGTGGATGGAATCTTACACTAAAATACTTTTGAGATTTTGGAAGTAAATTTATTTTTCTCTATAAGGAAAAGAGTTTAGTTTTTTATGAGTGGGTAGGTGAAGGAATATTTCCTAGATAGTCATCAATGATTAAATCATAACTGTTTTATAAAGTGTTGAAATATGGTTGAAATTAATAATGTTGTTTTTTTTGATATAAATAATTCCAAAAATTGTATAGGGATATTTTTCATGAAAACCCACCAATTTCATTGTTTGATAACAGTGAAGAAGCAGGGGGTCAGGATTAGTTATGAGGAATTAATAGAACTACAAAAAAGACTAATACTATAATGATATCCCATAAATTTCCCCAATTTCCTGAATTAAAATATAAGGGTTGAAATAACTAAAAGAAACATTGTTAGAGACCATACAACCCAAGTATAATATAAAATAATGAATGGTCAGTAGTATGTATCATTGTTAACATTGGAAGAATGAAATTCATTTTAAGAGACAATAAAAGATGAGATTTTTTTCATGGATATGAGTGAAGATGTTGAAATAATAGTGAAAAGTAATATATGGGAAGATATTACAAGTAAAAGTGACAATTATTTCAACATAATCCAGTGGTTTTCCCAAAACTAACCAAATGAAAATGGCATGGTAGCTCAAAAAAAATCACTACTTATTTCAAATGGGTGTTCCAAAATTGATCTAATTTATGTGGATGAGATATATACACTAGTTTAATACCATAAAACCTTTTAATTATTTTAATCCATGAAAATTTATAATAGTTTCAGGACATATCAAATGGATGTATAATCCTCATACATGAATGGTTTCCTTGAGGATGAAATATATATTAATCAATTGGAAGGATTTATCATTAATTAAGATAAAAGAAAACTTTGTAGTATAAAGAAGGACATATATGTCCTCAATAAATATCCAAGGGAATCATATACCCGATTAGACTTGTGAATAATGAAACTCAGTTTTCATAGAGGTGGAGTGGATCATAAAGACTATTTCATGAAGGAGAGTAAACAATGGTTGATGGAGTTCATCTCTATTAATGATTTGATATTTAGAGTCTAGGATAAAAACCAATGTATGTAGTTTTAAGAACTCATGATTCCAGAATTTGGGATGCCTATATTTGGTGAAATGCCTTTTTTTATCGTGTAGGTAGTTAAAATAGAGGATTAGAAACTAAATATTCGAAGGATGTTTTAAGAAGCTTTCAGATGGTGGAATCAAGCCCAATTGAATCCTCAACAGAGACAAGACTATAATTATAAAAATATATGCTAGGAAACAAGGTATATGTGACAATTTATCTGAATATTATTGATATTTAACTCTATTTTATTGCTATTCAATATGATATATTATTAGTAACTTTTTGAGAAGATCACTTTTAATGTGATCCCATAGAGAACCTATTGATTTTTTTGGAAATAATTCTTCAATTTATTCAACATGCAATAGACTATGGGTTGTTCTAACATAACTATACATAATAAAATGGGGAATAATTCATTGATGTAAACTGGGATGGCTCGATAAATGGAGAAAATCAATATCTAGTGGTTATTTTTATATTACGTTATCATTTAATGTTTTTGAAAATAAATATATATATATATATTTTCCGTGAGAATAATTTTGTCTGATCACATTTTTTCCACCCAAGAATGTACGCAATTGTTATGGATGAAACAAAAACATGAATATAAGGGTGTTAAAGTTATTTATGTCATTGAACTTGTGTGTGGAAATTAAATTGAGATAATTATTACAAAAAATAATAGTTAACATTCATAGACCAAGGATATTTAAATCCAATATGATTTCATAAAGGAGAATGTGGAGAAAGGAGTCATTGTTTTCATGTATGATTTTACACAAGTGGAATTTGTATATATCTGTAAAAATTCTCTACCAAAAGCGGTGTTTGAAAATTTGGTTTCCACTTGGATTTCAAACATTTCCATCAACATAATTACTTTCTGGATGGAATCCCAATCCCCATGGTTTATTTAATATGAAATATATGTTTTTAAACATCAATATGTGGGATTTGTAATCCTTATTTAGAAAATTTTAGAGTAGTGGACTGTTTTGGATCATTTCCAAAGGGGGGGAATTATACAACTATGTTAGATAATTGAAACAATTGTAGAGTACATAAATAGGGGTTGATCATGTCATAGTGAATATAGAGTGAGTTTTTCTATGGTTGAAATGATCAAATGGTGATCTTGAAAAATATTTCATTCAATTATTGTTTCTCAAAATGATGATTTATCATCATGTATTATAATTATTTATTAGTGGATCTTTGGTACACTTTTTGAAAGTGGTTTGAGTTTCAAAATATATTTCAACAAAACCAAAGGGGAGATTTTAGGGAAAAATTAATTTTGAGGTTTGTATGGATTGAATTTGTTTATAATGTGAAGAAAAAATAAGAGTTTTGTCTCATTGAAAAGTCTAAACTATTATCCTTATGTCTATGTTTGGGGATATTCGATTGTAACATGACTACAAAACAGTCCTGATATTTGTTCTGAAAAATTAAGGCCAACTCTGGATAGGAATAAAAATTATATATACCTCGCCAATATGGGAAAAAGATCACCCACGTATAGGAACCAATGAGGTAAGATAGACACAATTCACCAAGGAGTAGGAGAGCTCCATCATGGTTCAGCGTGTGTTGGGGGAATTTTTTTGATGTTGTAGGAGTATAATCATAGAGGGAGTGGGCCATGGTATAGGGAAACCCCATGGAGGAGGCCCGGAGTGGACCATTTTACTCACATCTATAGAGTGGAGGGAATAATGTTCTTAATATTTTATATTGTTTTAAAAAGGAATGTATGATGGGGTACATGTGTTTTTCATGATACTACATAGCCATGGCTAGAAATGTATAGATTGGGATAAATAGAATTTTAGCGCCCATGGAAAATTTGAGGCACTAACACTAGAATGAAGATGGATATTCCACAACCCATTTGGGTCTAAAGACATCCACACTAATTGTATTTATAATGACTTGGATAATATGATATTGGTACAAGTAATATTTTTGGAATCTATAAAACCAGAGGAGTACACACCAAAGTGATATTTCCACATCACCACTAGATCATCATTGGTTGTGGTTCAAAGAGATAATTCCTAAAATCAAATTAGGGTGTTATTGAATATGTTATGTGCAATAAATGTTTATCTTTTCAAATTCAAGTCTCCATGTCAGAACATTGATGGACACACTATAATAATTTCAAGGATAGGATTTATTATTCACAATTAATGTAGTCCATTTCATTGTATATGTAAAATAGGTGATACAATGGTGGGTCATATATGGCCATTCTACAATGAAAACATATTCAATCTACATTATTTTTAAAAATGGGGATTTATGGGATGAAATTCCTAGTGATTTTTTGGGTTTTTATAATCCATGATGGTCCCATTAAATTTGTGTACACATTAAATAATAGTAAATATAGATGGATAAATCCCATATATTGAATTTAAATAATAATGGAAGGTATTTTTTATGAAACAGACAACCCACATAGAGAATAAAAAGTTATACATGTAGCGTTTTTTGGGAGTATATTTCCAAAGGTATTGATATTGATCTCAACTAGATTATTGATGGTCAGAAGAGTTATTCCTATAGTCTCAAACTCTATAGAAATTTACATTTGTATGCAGAAGGGAAATCATGGGGAGGGTGTATGAAAATATCAACATTTGGTGAAGGAAGATTGAATAGAAAGAGATTTGAGTTCCACATTGGAGGAGAGAACTGAGATATCAAATTTAGGGTAGTGAACACAGAGGGTTATTGAGGTTGGTCTAAATTGTAATAATAGAGTTGGATCTTTTAGGGAATTTTGTGTACATATGAATATTTATGCATTCTCCTTGGAAATTTCCCACGGCGGGTGAAGAATGTGAAACCCCTTGTTTCATTCACTTCTTTCAAAACTCATTGACGGGGAAGGTAGAAAGAAATTGATGTATTCCTCAATGTTAGTGAAAAATATCCTATATTTTTATATAATTTCATATACCCAAATTACCCCCATATAAGTGTTTTAATTTATTGGATTCTAACATTAATACCCTCTTCTTCCATTTTATTCTTACTTAGACACAAACAAGTAATATGAAGATACCTCCTTTCTATTTAATTTCCACATGGTTTGGGGTATATCATGTGGTCAATTTCATCTTAAATTTGAGGTGATATTCAACTTTAATCTTTATGTATTTCATTTTCATTTCTTTGTCTCTATTTTTGGGAAACCCGGTTAGGTTTATGTTGATGATCCCACCAGAACCCATTGGAATCATCCCTATATGATAGAAATTTTCCGTGAGATGGGCAGAGGATGTCCCAAGTTGATGTTTTCATAAAATTGTGTTTGTTTCATTAAATTATCATCACCACATGATTTTATCCATTTTGTTTAAAATTAAATATAATTGGAAATTTAATTAGTTTCATGTGATCAGGTTTTTTACTTGTATTATTTTAGGAAGGATCCATGGAATTTCCCTATAACCCCCTGAGTTTTTATTCACATTATTCTCTCTAATAAATATAATTTTCATTTATGTCTTGAAATGCACCATGTAATATATTCCATTCACATGACACCGACTTGGAATATGTTACTATTGGGACAACTTTGTGTATGAATATTGTATTTGTTGTCAACAGTTGTCAATGCTGGTCATAATAAAGAAGGAGGTAAAGAATGAATCCAAAGATAATGGAGATTAGCTGAAGTGAGGATTCCAGGAGAATTGTTATGAAATCATAGAATTAGATTTCATTCTTGGTAAATTCTTCATGAAGTAAATTCAGAAGTTTGTTGAGCCAATCCTAATTTCAAAGAACTTGTATCAAAGGTGATACATTTTCCACAACAATGAAGGATGGTGATAAATCAAACGATTATTTACTGATTTTTAATTCATAAATATCATATGTTAGGACATTATATGATGTAATCATTATGAAGGAAAGGGGGGGGTAAATTTCATTGCAGTCATCTATAGTATTGATTGGAAGGAAAGATGCTGGTGGATGATAGGGAAGTTATAGTACTTTCCTTGAAAAACATACGATGATAACTCTAATCTTTTGAAAGATATATATATCATGATATAGATTTTCATGATGAATGTAGATGAATTATTGAAGAATACACATCATAGGGAATAATCATGAAAGTTATTGCCAAAGCATATATTGATGGTGGTACTGTTTTCTACTTTTTGCCCAAATTTTGGGGTAGAAAAAATTGGAGATGGAGACATCAGTTTTTCGAAAAGAATGGTGCTTGAAATATCAAGATTTAATGCAAAAGATTGTTCATGTTTGAAATTTTGGCATGGATTTCTGTTCACAAGTGGAGTTCCAAGATTGGCACATGAAAATATAGAAAAGGCATGGACTGCGGGAAATATTGGACAAAGTGCATGAAAAATGAGGTTGCACGATTGATTGGTTTGGCGAGAAATATGCAACCTAATTTTGAATTTTTCGCGAAAATGATGTTTTGAGATCAGAATGAAGAAAAATTGAAAAGGTAGGGAGTGCATGAAAAATTCCACAGATTGCACAAAAAAGGGGTTGCGAAAAATATTGGTTTTGAACATAATATAAAACACGGTGTAGAATTTTGCAGGAAATTGGTATATCATGATTAGAAAGTTGAAAAATGATAAACTCCATAGGTGCCCAAAAAATCGGAGATTCTCGCGCAAGTTGCACGAAACATCACTTTTGTGCGGTTAAAATTAGTTGGATGAAAAATTCGGGTTTGATGTTTTATGCAATAGAGAGGCTCCATGTCCGGAATAATGTAAAATTTCAAAGTCAGGGGGTGCATGAAAAATCCTAGTGGTGCGCAAAAATAAAAAAAGTGCATGTAATATAAATATGTGAGAAACAGTTTTATGCGCAGGAAGGGATTTTATGTGTAGGGTCAAAAATGACTGTAAATATGAGGTGACCCCTTCTCATTTTTTAAGGCTCGATACATAGGCAAATCCCGAGACCTTGCGCACAAAAAAATTGAAGTATAAATTAGTACATGAATATAGGAAGTTTTGCATGAAAAAGGAAGTGCATCACAAAAAATGATGTTCTACAAAAAAAGAAGATTTGCGTGAGAAGTTTTTTTAGGCGAAAAAATGTTTTTTATGCACAAGGATTGAATTTTATATGCTAGCCACCCAAAAAGTTTCATGAAATATTTGAGGTCTCATTGCACTTTTTCAGGTGCTATGCACTACTGAATTTTCAAGCAAAGAAGGACAACCAAACCATATGGGATAAAGAAGAAACCACAAACAAGTGACTGGTTTTCTAAAACCCTCACTTTGTTTCGTGAAAGAGATTACATGAGTACACAACCATTGAATACTCACACTTGTAGTCCTTCAAGAAGATAGATCCATGAACCATCCCAAGTTCTATGAAGAAGAATCACACGTTATGTGTGTGATGATGATGATCTGTGGAGCTCTCTACTTACACAATGGTGACCACTCTCTGATTGAATGATTTATATTCACTATATGAAGGGGTGTTATTTCTAATGTCATGTTGAGACATATGTGCAAAAAAACTCATTTTTTCAGAAAGGAAGAAGGAATTATACGGATACATTTATGTGTTCGTAATGAGATTTGAAGAAAGATATTAAGACATTGCAGTACTATTCGCTATTATACTATGTCAAAGTTAAAGAAGAGATGAATAAGAAGAACATAAAATTCCCAACTAAAGGATGAAAATTATTCAGGGTTGATTAATTCAGATGATTCCAAGTGAACTGATCTTTATTGATTGATTAATCACATTGGTGTATGTGATTCTAGCCAAGATGAGAGAAGAAGTTTTTTTGTAGTAGGATGTTTCACTAAGAAGAAGAAAGAATAAGTCTAGTGCAGTTGGACATTCACTTAGAAGAATAGAAATGAAGAAGGAAGAACTTCTTGTCTACTGATTTTCATGTAGCCACGTGAAAAGCACTAAAGAAGACTAAGAGAAGAACCTACCTTATCAATAAGGATGAAGATTGTTTCTATAGTTAGTATAATGATCCTGCTAGAGGCTACAAATTGGACTAGGCTATCACCAGTCCCGGGAAGAGGATTGTTTCCCACCCCCTCAAAAGTGTAGGGACTCACACTAGATAAAATATTGTTTTACTAGCCACTCCATTGTAACATCATGTTACATTATAGTAGAGAATCCATGTACTATTCATTCCCATTCATGGAAAGGATGTTGCTGTTATTATTGAGTGGTGAACCTTGTAAAAATATTGTGTGGATATTTTTAATGTTTTATATTATTTCATGCAACAAGGAAATGATAAAAGAGAATCATTATCCTAACAGGTAAATAGGTATAGGAATTTTTAAGTTGTAATTGGATTAAAATGGTCCCCAACACTGATTCACCCCCCTCTCAGTGTTAGTTATATCCCAAACTGGCCATCTCAGTTTCATGGTACAAACATGGTGTATGATACATGGAATACTGAGATGGTGTAGGTTACACACGACCCTAATTTGGTGAACATTACACACAACATAGATGTATTTAAAAACATCATTTTACTATTATAATTATATAAATGTGTTATTTATAATATAGCCATTAAAAATAGTTCAATGAATATAAATAACTAATTTTCAATTTTTTTATTTTTTATATAAATAAAAAAAATTATAATGAAAGATATATTTTTTGTTGAAGTTCTTATATATTCAAAAATACCATTTTCTCAAATGAACAACTTTTAATTCCCATTTATGAAAATGGAAAATTTTAGCTTTAGAAAAATTTATAAATTTAATTTTATAAAATAAAATACTGTTATGAATTTATAATTTCTATATTATCATAGGGATATTTGTTTGGGTTTTTTCTATGAAACATCATTTTTTGATGAATAATGAAAATAATGGATTTCAATTCAAAAAATGAATTTCAATATAATTTAATTTTAATGTAAAATTATCTTTTAAATTGTTTTAAATTTATAATTACATAATTTTTTTATCAAATAATTCAATTTAGGTCCTTGAGATCAATTTCTATTTAATCATGGGTATAAAAACATGGAAGTCATTTGAATGTTTTCAATTTAAAAACCGGCATTGCTGACCAAAACGTGGGATTAATATTTAATCAATTTATTTTAATTTTTTTTATTATAATTTGGAAATATTGATTCTATAGATAGAATCATAATAATTTCTAATTTCTAATAAGTTAAACTTTGTTTTTGACCAAAATATATTAGTGAATGTGATAAAATTAATTACAATGATTAAGAAAATAATTACGTCAACCATAAATTTAAGACGCCAAAAGAACTATAAACATGAAAAACAAAAATTTTATGTCCATTATTCATCCATTCCCCTTCAATGTTTCTGATTGGTTGGTATTTATATTACTTTTTTTAAAAATATGTGGTTACACCAAACATGTTTTAAAAAATGCAAAGTGTGTCCTTTCCATTCCATATAAAAGGCAACCAACTCCTCATCATCTTCAAAACTCTAAAAAAACATAGTTTAGGCTAATATGTTCCCAATACACTTACCAATATCCCTAACTTCCTCCTAGAACCTCCCCTATGGAATAAATAAATACAAAGAATTGTTTTTCACAAACCAAAATGTGTTACCTAATTAGCAGGTAACGTCTTCTCTCATTCTTTTATATTTAATTTTTTTCTCCCCCCCATAAACTCAATTTGTTCACTAATTTTATAAAAAAACCATTAAATTCATTATAATATTTTTTTATGATAATGGATTGACCTACAGTTATAAAAACATCAATCTAATGTCTAGTAGACATACTATTTATGTTATGCCGAACTAGTGCCTCACTAAATGATGATTGTTCATTTTTCTATTACCACCATTCATGGTGTAAATTATTAAAAAATTGTTTATATATGATCTGTATTATATTTTTTTATATTTTATTGCTTCTTTATTCCTTTTACAACACATAAATTTTTTACTTTCCATTTAGTGAAAATATGATAATTTCATTTTAGGAAGTGTGGACTACCGCCCTCTCAAAGTGATGTGATTCATTCATACACTACTTGGAATGTATTAAGGATGTGTTCAAAGGTATTATATAGTTTATATAAAAATATATATCTCCTATAATGATATTATATACATATATACATATTTATCATTTTCTTTTTTTCGTTCAATACGACAGTAGAAACATTAGCAATATTCATGCATACGTATGGCTTACTATCTCCACTGTAAAGCCCCGTAAATTTCAAGGGAAATTTTTTCTCAAATTCTTTGGGATTTTATGATTATGTAGTTTCTAACAGCACATGATTTCTAGGCCTGGTGTTCCTATAATAATTTTCCGAAGTTTAGCTCGGGTACGTTTAGTAAACGAACAAGCGGGTATTTTTATCATTTGAACCGATGCTCGGAATTGAAATCTGAGGGCACCGATGAACTTGCATCGCTAGTAATTTCTTATGGGGACCTTCACCATAATTACATTTTCACGGGAGGAGAAGTTAAATTTTTTTGGTTTAAATGATAAGTGAATAAAATTTCCGGACAATTTTATTTTTATATATTAAGTGGTTATATCCTATATGGGGAGTTGGGATGGGACCCACAAGCTCCTAAATACACATGTGAGGATAATTATGAGGTGGGTCCCACACGATCCACAACAATTCACAGTCCCTAAACCCCTTAAACCTCTCATTAAACTTCGTTGTTTAATGTTGACACCCCCTTGAATTTAATTGAGTAACTCTTCCTCTCCCCTCTCTACATCATTAATTCCTGCCAACACACACTTTAATTAATTGATTGAACTTCTTAAATTAAGTTAATTAAGTGTTTTTATTTCAAATTTTAAATGCTTGGAAAGATTAAATAAAATAAGGATAAGCCTTATTTTATTTTGGTGTTGGAAAGTGTGGTGTTGGGGAGAAATTGGGAGAGCTCTTGGGTTTTCAATGAATGGTTCTTCTCCTTTGTTGAATAACGCCAACTCTCGGACGAAGAACATCGACTCGGTGAACCCGGTTTCTCCATCCTCATCTTCCACTATGACAAGGGAGGAGACACCAAATTGGGAACTCGCCAACGACGTCTCACCTTATAATCTTTTCTCCATCCTATTCTTCCTCCGCAACAAGGGAGGAGACACCGACGCGGGAACTCGCCAATGACGTCTCACCTTATAATCTTTTCTCCATGACAAAATGGGGCGATTCTGCTTCCCCCTCAGGAAATTTCCGATCTCGCTAACAAAACCTCAACCCACGATTCCATCTTCCGTGATGTCCGATGTTTGACATCTTTTGTTGAGGTAGGGTGTATTGATCCAATTTTTATTTGAATAAAAATTTTTCGTTGTGATTCGTGAAATCTTCTACATATTCGGTCGAATGTTATCACCTAACGTGGAGGGCACGGGCCGAACAAACACGGCCCGAGGAACCTCCATCGTTTCATGATATTTTTGGAATTGGAAACTAGAGGTAGGGAATGAGCAATGTCGTCACGCCATGCTGGAAACATGTCAATGAAAACCTGCTCTATTGCGCTGGTTGTGTGGGAGGAATCGCGGCCCGCTACATGAGCCACTTCGGTGGAAGAACCGGACGACCCATCGGTCGGCTGGGCGGAGCTGGACCGCGGCACCAGGAGGGCTCTGTGCTGGATGACTGACGGCTCGCCCATGCAGGCCACATGCGCTGATGGCCGGCTGGTTTGGGGAAGGGCGGTGCCGCCTGGCGCCCCCAATGCGGACAACCGGGGGGGGGGGGGGGGGGGGGGCTCCACCCCCCTTGGATCCTGCTTAGCCAGCCGCCGCGCCCCATCGTGATGGACAACACCACATCAGGCTAGGCCATGCCCATTTGGGACGAGTTATGTATTCCTTTAGACCGGTCCAACACCCCTGCTGGGTCAGACCCGTCAAACTGGGTTAAACCGACCCATCGGCCCACTAGGCTGAACGGATCGGGCCCATTATTTACTTAAACGTGAATAACTTAAGGACCGTGTGTCTGATCGTTGCACCGTCTACGGCAATGGGACTCTTTCGTTTAGACTATCCTTTTTTCCATACTCTAAGTGAGTTTTGGATGAATTTGGATATCATCCGGGTTAGAAACAACGGTATTTCTAACAGGGCCCCTGGGATGGAAAACGCCAATATCTCTCAGACCGAGCGTCCGACTGACGCGCCATCTGTTGCATTGAGTTCCTATAGATGAGATGGAATTATGATATACATCAACTCTAGACCTTGTGACAGTTGACGTATCGACACCTTGGCTCGTGGAGGGGACCCTCCTAGAATCAAGCGTGTAGTGTGCGGGAACCCTAGAGCTAGCTGCGTTTGTGACAACGATGACGACTATACTTGGATCCTACGTGGGATCAGCAGCAAGGACGACTGTAAATGGATCCTCCATGGGTTCGGCAGTGATGATGACTGTACTAGGATCCTACGTGGGTTCAACAGTAATGGTTACAGTACTTGGATCCTACGTGGGTTTGGAAGCGACGACTTCTGTACTTGGATCCTACGTGGGTTTGGCGGGGGAGATGATTCAGAGGCTATATCTATCATCTCCACCCCTCTTCGTAAGTAGTATACCTATGTTAGCAGAGACTTGACTTTCAGTCATTATCAACGATGTGATTGACTTGCATTCTTATGTGGACTAGCTTGTGCTTTCCTGTGTGGACTAGGTTGTACTTGGGCTCGTGAGTTGGAGCCGAACTGGAATTGATGACTTAGGCATATGTATGGACATATACCTAAGTAGAGTTGGTTGATACTTTTTGTTGTATCTTTCTTTTGTGGTTTATCCTTTGTGGATTCTGGGAAACCTTTGGGGGTCTCAGGGTCCCTATTGGGTATTGTATACTCACCCTTGCATGGGTTATTCCTCACTACGTTGTGTTGGATGCAGACGACAGAAATCATTGATTGATGTGGAGTCTTGTGGAGCGGGATGGTACCTGGAGGTGGATGACTTGGTGGGACGTACAGGGAGCGGAAGACCAAACCTGAGGAGTTGAGGAGACCATTTGTACCCACCCTTCAGGTTGGATATCATGGGGATGACTTAGTGGTTGCTGGTTTACTTTATTGTAGCTATTCTTTATTTTCTGTTGTACTGTACTTTCAGTTGGATTTGTATTCTGGCCCATTTACTTTCTAGCACTTATTTTTGTTCTCAGTTTACTTAGTGTTTACGTCATCTTGTGTACTCTATTGTGTTAGTTTACTTATATAAAGGCAATTACTTCTCTTTTATTGGGATTTACGCCTTTGGTTCTAGTTTCCAGCACTTGACCTATGGAAGGCGGGCTTGGGGTAGTCACGGCATGAGCCCTGAGGATGGGTCATGAAAAATTGGTATCAAAGGAGTTGGTTCTACCACGGAACTCAGGACTCTAATAATTTCTTCTCTATGAAGAAATAATGTTTAGAGTATTGAGTGTGGTTATCCGTCCAGAGAGTCCAGTGATGGTGTGGCGGCCGAAGTATCCATACACCAGGACCCTAACTTCTAATTTCGGACTCAGTGCTTGAAAAAACTGATTACATGTGTGTTTCAGAAGTTTTCTCTGTGATTACTTTGTGAAAACTCACCAGGTATACTGTATTAAATGTGGAACAACTATTTCTTTTTTGGATGGCCCCATGATGGTAGCCTGCAAGGGTTCCGAGATTTGTGCGAGATGGAATCCCACCGAGCAACGAGGCCTTGGTGCGGGGCCCCATTACAGTGGAGGGACCAGCAGTACCTCAACCTGCTGGGCCACCGATAACACTAGCCCCAGTAGCAGAGAGTGCACCCCACCTGAGTGCTCTGCATGAGTTTCAGTGACAGAGGCCACCCAGGATCCGCGGGGAGACAGACCCTCAGGCATCGAGGATTGGCTGGAGGCTATTGTCAGAGTCTTCAAATTGGTAGGGACACCAACAGATCTTATGGTGATCCTTTCCATGAGTCTCCTGCACGTAGCAGTAGGTAGATGGTGGAGCATGATGCTCCAGGTTCACGATGAGGCATCTATACTATGGAAGTACTACGAGAGCCTCTTTCACTTAGAGATTATTTTGGCCACCCTCCGTGCTTTGCGCATCCAAGAGTTACTATAGTTGTGGCAGGGCATCATGATAGTAGCCCAGTACTCAGTGAGGTTCCCCTACCTCTCAAGCTACTCCACAGACATGGTACGAGACCCATTATTCTGGACCTGGACCTTCGAGCAGGGACTGAGGCATGAGATCTGGGCTTCGATGATCTCCCTCTGCATTCCAACGCAGGAGGGAGTACATGAGTGAGCCCTTCGTGTGGAGAGCATCCTTGCTGAGCCTACACCAGTAGCAAGGCCTACCGCAATGTGACAAATAGCAGAGTTTTCAACAACCAGCAGTAGACAGATTTCACAGAGGTCCACGTGGCCCGGTCCATCAAGTTGGCGACCTCAGGATACTGGTTCAGAGGTGCAGGGCACATGCAGTATAGCCAGTCATACGAGAGGCAGTCAGTGCTATCCATGCGGCGGGCAGTGCCACATGGCTCGTGACTGCCCGACCCGACATGCAAAGGAGAAGCAGGCAGTTGAGGGACCACCAAGGAGGAGACATAGGTTCGACCGTGGTGGTCCGCAGGGAGCAGGCGGATGAGGCAGAGGAGCTGGCTGAGCAGCAGGTGGTGGACGACGCTTCGAGGCTCTACCACCACCACCACCAGGAGGTCCACCCCAACCACATGGAGTTGGAAGACAGGGGTAGGCTCATCTCTAGGCATTCAAGGCCTACGACCACGGCGCATTAGAGATGATTCGAGGTACTATATGTGTCTACTCCACCCTTGCATCAGTTCTTATAGACACAGGAGCAAGTCATTCTTTTATTGTCGCTGCCCTTGTTCGGATCTCAGAAATTCCGACGGAGACGTTGGATCGATCCTTATGGCTAGAGAATCTAGAAGGAGAAGAATCTATGATTACGCAATAGTGCCAGCAGTGTGAGCTTACTCTAGGATGTGAGAGCTTTGGCTAGGATATTGTTGTAGTGGCACCGAGACCATACGACGTCATCTTGGGCATGGATTGGTTATCTACAATCCATGCTCATATTGACTGTATTAGGCGCAAAGTGTGGTGTGTCCACACAGATGGGAGCAGGTTCACCATCACCAGGGAGAAGGGAGCCTTTGAAACATAATATGGGCTTACGTAGAGGAGAGGGAATCCGATCACACATTAGTTGGCTAGTCTCACCCTCAGAGTAGTTGATGTGCGGAGTCTGAGTTTTCCTGTTGCGGTGGATCAGTATGCTGACGTTTTCGCTGACGATGTCCTTGGACTACCTCCTCGCATAGAGGTAGACTTCTATATTGACTTGTACCCCAGGAAAACACTAATATCTATACCAGCATATCAGATGGCTCCCGCTGAGCTTCATGAGCTGCGGGTATAGCTGGAGGATTTGCAGGGAAAGGGATTCATTCGACCTAGTGTTTCACCCTGTGCTTCTCCGATTTTATTCGCCAAGAAGCCGGATGGGAGCTTATGACTATGTCTTGAATACCATCGCCTGAATCAGGTGACCATAAAGAACAAGTATCCACTCTTGAGGATTAACGACCTCTTTGATCAGCTCAATGGAGCACGATGGTTCTCGAAGATAGACCTCAGGTCAGGCTATCATCAGCTCAGAGTTCGAGACGAGGATGTGCAGATGATGGCCTCCAGGTGTCAGTATGGCCACTATGAGTTCTTGGTTATGCCTTTCGGCATAACCAATACTCCAAAAGTGTTTCATGAGTCTCATGAACAAGATCTTCAAGCCTTACATTGATAGATTTTTCATAGTCTTCATCGATGATATACTGATTTACTCAACCTCTGAGGAGGAGCACGCCTACCACTTACGGGTTGTACTGGAAAAACTCTGAGAGCACCAACTTTTTGGTAAGCTCTTGAAGTGTCAGTTATGAATTATATAGGTCCACTTATTGGGACATGTCATCTCTCAGGTGGGAGTTGTGGTGGATACTGCGAAGATCAAGGCAGTACTTGCTTGGGAGGCACCTAGGAGTGTGATAGAGGTGCGTAGTTTCATTTGTCTGGCTGGGTACAATAAGTGATTTATGCCAGACTTATCCAGAGTTTCAGAATTTCTTTCAGCTTTGACGAAGAATGGGAAACACTTCGTGTGGTTAGATAGATGTCAGGAAAGCTTCCAAGAGCTGAGATAGAGATTGACCAGTGCACCCATCTTGAGGCTACCGGAGGAGGGCGTAGGGTACGCATTTTACAATGATGCATCAGGGACCAGACTGCGATGTGTCCTGATCTAGGATCAAGTTGTGATCCCTTATTGTTCACAAAAGATGAGGAAGCAAGAGCAGAACTGCACTACCCTTGACCTGGAGTTAGCCGTATTGGCCTTCACCTTGAAAATGTGGCGGCACTATCTAATGGGTGAGCGCTTTACAGTCTACTCTGACCACCAGAGTCCCAGGTACATCTTCTCACAGAAGGACTTGAACCTGAGACAGTGGCGATGGCTTGAGTTCCTCCAGGATTATGACTTTGAGATATTATATACTCCAATGAAGGGGAACGTAGTAGCTGATGCTCTTAGCAGGAGATTGGGAATTCAGCTTCATGGAGAGGTGACGAAGAAACTAAATGCATTGTAGATATCCATCATGGATAGAGATGGAGTATCCTTTCAATAGTCACTCACATTCACTCCTCCACTACATCAGCGGGTTAGAGAGGCACATCGTGGGGAAGTTGACTGTGAGATACAACGTGTCGAGATATCCACAAGATATGAACCTGATGGATTTTTTATAGGAGGAGATCATGCCATACTCTTCATGGGAAATACCATGGTACCAATTGCATTACAGGAGGAGGTGATGAGGGAGTATCACACATCCCCTTTGGCAGTACATCATTGAGTAGTGAAGAAGTACTAGGATCTCAGATGACAGAACTAGTGGCCGGGTATGATGAAGGATGTGGTAGAGTTTTTTTCACGATGCCTCACTTTCCAGCAAGTGAAAGTGGAGCACCAGGTACCAGTAGGTTTGGTAAAACCCTTGGAGGTTCCAGAGTGGAAGTGGGATGGGATATCCATGGATTTCGTGATGGGGATCCCACATACTTCTAGAGGACACGACTCCATCTGGGTGATTGTCGACCGACTCATCATGTCGGCCCACTTCCTAACTATCAGAGAGAAGGGATCAATGGAGTTCTTGGGACTCCTCTACGTTTAGGAGATCATATGGCTTCTTGGTGCGCCATAATCTATCATCTCCGATCGAGATTCTCACTTTACTTCTCATCTTTGGAAGGGGTTTTAGGAGGCATTTGGGATGCAGCTAAGCCTGAGCACTATATTTCATCCTCAAACGGATGGCCAGATGGAGAGGACCATTCAGACACTCGAGGACATGCTCCGTCAATGTGTCCTTGACATTGGTTGTAGCTGGGAGGATCACCTACCCTTGGTGGAGTTTATGTACAACCATAGCTATAACTCCACCATCAGGATGGCACCATACGAGGCACTGTACGACTGACCATGCAGATCACCTCTGTGCTGGACATACCCTGGGGAGTCAGCACTTGTAGGACCGGAGATGGTTTAGGATATGATGAAGATGTTTCAGATCATCCAGGAGCGGATGAGGACTGCACGGAGCAAACAAAAGTCCTATGCTGATAGGAGGTGAAGACCACATGAGTTCAAGGATGAATACCAAATTTTATTATGGGTCTCACCTCGACGTGGATTACGGAGATTTGGCTGGGGTAGTAAGTTATCTCCGCGCTTCATGGGACCATTCCAGGTTCTCAACAGGGTGGGCGAGGTGGCTTATCGCCTGGCCCTTCCACCTCAGTTACACTGGGTGCACGATGTCTTACACGTATATCAGCTGAGGAGATACGTGCACAACCCAAAACATATCCTTGATCATGGAGGGCTGGACATCGATGACAGGGCGACATTTGAGGAGGTCCCGGTGGAGATCAAGGATTGACAGGAGTAGGTCCTACGTGGACGGTCGATTCCTCTGGTGTGCATTTTTTGGTAGCATAGAAACCTCTAGGAGGTCACATGGGAGAGAGAGGCTCATATGTGTTCACATTACCTTCATTTGTTTCCCTATTATATGATGTAGATTTACGGGGACGTAAATCCATGAGGTAGGAGTAATATAAAGACTTCTAAATTTCAAGGAATTTTTTTTGGTAAATTTTTTTGGGATTTTAAAAGTATGCAGTTTCTGATGGCACCTGATTCTGAGGCCCGGTGTATGTGGAATAATTTTCCGTAGTTTAGCTCGGGTATGTTCAGTGAATGAAAGAGCAAGTTTTTCTATCTTTTGAAGCAGTCCTTGGAATTGAAATCCAAGGGCACAGATGAACTCGCAGCACTGGTAATTACTTAGGGAGACCTTTACCATAATTGTGTTTGCATGATAGGAGAAGTTAAAAATTAGTGGTTTAAATGAGAAGAGAATAAAATTGTGGGACAATATTATTTTTATATCTTAAGTGGTTATATCCAACCCAGGGGAGTTGGGATGGAACGCACAAGCTCTTAACTACCAAAGTGAGGATAATTGTGAGGTGAGGACCACACGATCCCCAACCATTCACATTCCCAAAACCCCTTAAACCTCCCATTAAACTCTATTGTTTAATGTTGACACCCCCCTTGAATTTAATTGAGTAAATCTTCCTCTACCCTCTCTCCCTCATTAATTTTTTCCAACACACAATTTAATTAATTTATTGTACTTATTCAATTATGATAATTAAGTGTTTGAATTTTAAATTTTTAATGCTTTTCAAGATTAAATAAAATAAGGATAATCCTTATTTTATTTAGGGGTTGGCAAGAGTGGTGTTGGGAGAAATTTGGAGAGCCCTTGGGTTTTCAAAGAATCGTTCTTCTCCATTTTTTAAAAACACCAACTCTTTGATGAAGAACATCGACTAGGAGAACCCGGTTTCTCCATCCTCTTCTTTTTTCATGACAAGGGAGGAGACACCGATGAGGGAACATGGAAACGACGTTTGGCCTTATAATATTTTCTTCGTCTTCTTCTTCCTCTGCAACAAGGGAGGATACACCGACACGGGAACACTCCAACGATGGGTCTCCTTATAATCTCTTCTCCATGACAAAAATGGGAGACACCGCTTCCTCCTCCGGCACTTTCCGACGTCGCTTACAAAACCACACCCCACGACGCCGTCTTCCGCGACGTCCGATGCTCGACATCTTTTGTGGAGGTAGGGTGTTTTTTCAAATTTTTATTCAAATAAAAATTGTTAATTGTGCTTCGTGAAATATTGTACATAATCGGCCGAATGTTATCGCCTATCGTGGAGGGCGCAGGCCGAAAAAACATGGCTCGACGACCCTCTGCCGTGTCTCAATCATTTTGTAATTGGAAAACAAAGGTGGGGAAAGAATGGCGTTGACGCTCAATGCCGGAAACATGGAAAAGAAAACCGGCATCGTCACGCTGGTTATGCGGGAGGAACCGCAACCCACTACACGGGCCACTTCAGCGAAAGAACCGACTGGACGATGGGCCACCCGGGCGGAGATGGACTGCTGCGCCAAGAGGGCGCCGCGCTGGATGACCGGCGGCCGGCACATGCGGGACGTGTGAGATGAAGGCCAGCCGGTCTAGCCGGCTAGTTTGGGGAAGGGTGGAACCAACTGGTGCCACTGATGCGGACAACCGAGGGAGCCTCGCACCCCCCATGGAACCCGCTCGACCTTCAGCCGGGCCGTGCAGGGCCGGGCCGGGCCGCACCCTGCCGGGGTGGGCCATGCCACTTTGGGTCGGGTCGTGCCACTTCGAGCTGGGACAAGACCCTTCGAGAAGAGTTATGCATTCCTTCAGACCGGTTTGACACCCCTGATGGGTCAGACTCGTCAAACTGTGTCAAACTGACCCATCGGCCCATTGGGCTAAACTGGCCAGACCCATTATTCACTTAAAAGAGAATAACATAAGGACTGCTCGTCCGATCGATGCACCACCTGTGGAACTATGAATATTTTGATGAGATGGTCCTTTTTTGATACTCTTAGTGAGTTTCGATGAATTTGGATATCAGTCGGGTTAGAAACGAGCATATTTCTAACAGGTCCTTAGGGACGAAAAATCCAATATCTATCAGGCCGGGTGTCTGAATGATGCACCGTCTGTTGCATTTAGTTCCTATTGATGAGACAGAACTTTTTTATACATCAAATCTGGACCTTGTGATATTTTATGTATCGACCCCTTGGCTCGTTGAGTGGACCCTCCCGGAATCGAGCATTCTATGTGCGGGAACCCTGGAGTTGGCTGCATCTGTGATGACGATGAAGACTGTACTTCGATCCTACGTGGATTTGGCAGCGAGGACGACTGTACAAGGATCCTCTATGGGTTCGGTAGAGATGACGACTATACTAGGATCCTATGTGTTTTCGGCAGTGATGGTTACTTTACTTGGATCCTACTTGGGTTCGGCAGCGACGACTTCTGTACTTGGATCTTATGTGGGTTCGGCAGGGGAGATGATTCAGAGGATATATCTATCATCTCCTCCCCTCTTCATGAGTAGTATACCTGTGTGAGTTGAGTCTTAAATTTCAGTAATTATCATCGATGTGATTGACTTGATTTCCTATGTGGACTGAGTTGTTCTTTCCTATGGGGATTGGGTTGTACTTGTGCTCGTGAGTTGGGGCTGAACTGGAATTGATGAATTAGGTATATGTATGGGAATATACCTAAGTAGAGTTTGATGATACTTTGTGTTGTATCTTTCCTTTTTGGTTTATCCTTTGTGGATTCCAGGAGACCTTCGGGGGTCTCAGGGTCCCTATTGAGTATCGTATAATCCCCCCTACACTCGATATGCATGCACTACATTGTTTTGGATGTAGATGACAAACATCACTGATCGAGGTGGAGTCTTGTGGAGTGGGACAGTTCCTAGAGGTCAACCACTTGGAGCGATGTACATGGAGAGGACTCCCAGACCCGAGGAGTTGAGGAGACCATTTGTACCCACCCGTCAGGTGGGATATCCGGAGGACGACTCATTTGTTGCTGGTTTACTTTATTGAAACTATTCTTTCTTTTCTATTTTACTGTACTTTCAGTTGGATTTGTATTCTGGCCCATTTACTTTTCAGCACATACTTTTGTACTCGGTTTACTTAGTGTTTACTTCAAATTTCGTACTTTGTTTTGTTTGTTTACTTATATAAAGGAAATGCCTTCCCTTTTATTCGGATTTACGCCTTTGGTGCTAGTCTCCAGCCCCTGGCCTATGGAAGGCGGGCTTGGGGTAGTCACAGCATGGGCCCCGAGAACGGGTCGTGACATCCATGAATAGTGTAATCCATTTCATACATAATATTCTATAGATTATTATTATAAATATATATTAAATATAAATTATATTTATTTAATATTTTACATTCTAAAATCATGATATTGTATAAGGACCGAATATAACAAATTAAGACACATGAGAAGAACAAACCCGATATTACTTGATGTGAAACCTTAACATATGATTGTTGAAAAGATAGTAATATAAGGTAATAATAAAACCATATGTTGTATTATATATAATAACATGGTTATATAAATGTTTTATAAAAAATTAATATTTATTATATTGATGATTAAATCTGTACGATGAGAGTGAAGACATAAGGTAAGGGAATCTCATCTCACTTTTATTTTCCTGAGATACATGCCTTAATTACCACTCACATCTTTTTTGTGGTGTATGTACTGACCATTACTATATATATATATTTTTCATTAATTTTATGTGAATTCATATATCCATTTTATTTTTTTAATTCATGGGGTTTATCTTTAAAAAGTTATCAAATCGATAAAATAGTTTTGTCTCAATTTTTATTCTTTGAGAATCAGGTTTTGTTATGAACCTAAATTCATTTCAATGTGTATATAATTCCTTTTTACACATTATATCATTAATATAATATTTTTAATGATATTATATGCTTTGGGTTATTTCCTTTTCATACATGGATAGTATGATCCCATGTTACCATGTTATAATATTTTATTGAAACAATGTCCTTACTTTTTAGGATTGTAAATGTTTATGTTTCCTTTGATAAAATATTATAATCCATATCTCTAGAACACTCATGAATTATATTGTCCTACATTTATTTAAGTTATCCTCATGTATTGGCAACACTTTTTCGCACTTTGGTACTGAAGATATTGTCTTATGAATAATTTTATAATCTCCCTCTTCGGTAGGAAATATATTGTATTAAATTTCAAATTTTTCAAAAATGTTTTAAAAAATGATTAAAAAAAATTATTGAATCCCATTTTCAAGAAAATTGTATTTTTAAAACGTTTTACAATTTTTAGTGATATTTTCATATAATCTTTTTTTTCTATTTTGAAGGTCCCTTTTCAAAGAAGAAGTTAAATTTTCCCAAAGAAATGTTTTCATAATATCATTCGAAGTTATTTTCTATATAAGATGACATCTACTGATATTACTCTTTTCCTTTAAACAAATTATCGTAATTATCCATTCAAATTATATCTTGAATGGTTTATGTTTTTATGAAATGATTCTTATGAAAACTATTTCCCTTCCAAAGGTGATATGCTTTTGAAACCCTATTATTTTCATGGGTTGGGATTTTTATGAAATAATTAAAAAACAAATATATTTTTTCACATGTTATGATAGGATTATTTATGATGTTTTGGAAAATGTTTTAGTTATTTTTTATAATATATGTGGTACCTATATCTCCCTCAAATGCATTGGGTAAAGATTTATATCTCATGAGATAGACTAAGATGTTCTTGGGAATGAACCTTGACTACTAAGATGGCTATGGGAGTGATAATGACTACCAAGATGGTATGAGGAGTGATGTCATGATGCTAAGAAGGTCATTTGAGTAATACATGATAATCATGATTATATAAGTTGTGAAACCATACTACTAATATGGTCATAGAAGTGATTCCATGGATACTATGGAAATCATATTATATGCTCTTGTGTGTGCCAGAACTCCAGGTTTTATTTCTATGTTACGATTTCATGACTTTTTTTCTTTATATCCTTATGATTATTCTCTTATTAACAACCATGAATTATATCTTGATTCATGTATATGATATTTGATATAAAGGATATGATCTTCTATTTTCATGATCATATTCTTATACCCTTAGACTCAAGATTATGACAGCATATCTTCATTATTTATTATTATTGAACAATTTAGATAACCCATTTTTGTGTTTCCTTACCTATGTTATGAAGATTTTTATTATGTTTGATGTTTATAAGAAGGGTTATAATAAAAAAGAAACCAGTGAGAGATAATGTAGATCAATTATGTATCAGTGCCTATGTTTCCATGTTTTCAAACGAACAAGTCTAGTATGGTCTTTGGGTATCTATTTGTATAATTTTTTAAGTACTATTTAGATGTTAGGTAATGTTAATATATTTTAATACTAGGTCATTATATCTGGTATCATATTAAAGGTTTAGTTGACCTTGGGATGCTAGGATGATAATTACATAGTGAGAACCCTATGGAAATTTCTAGGGTTAATTCAATGGATAATGGAATTTATAAATAAATGTCCTTGAATTTTCGTAAAGGATAGAGTGTGTGGTTACCTTGAAATAAATACCAATATATATAATAAAATTGGATGTGGCCTTAAAATAGATATACCCACCAGTAAAAAATATGACAAGATATTCTGGGCCTAACTTGGAGTAATCTAGTAGAAAACAACGAGCCTAACAACATGCATGTTTTGAAATTACTGAGGGATATGATTTGAGATTTCACACACTCATCATGAAAAATCATGAAGGAATTAAAAAAAGTTTTCTATTAATATCCCATGATAAAGCTAAGGTGTCATATATAATGGAATGTTTCAAATCATAGATATCCTATAAGTGAATTTTCATAATTATGCGGTACCACATTATTATAACTATTTAATACTCTATGATTTTGGTTTTAGTCAATGGTTGTAACACAAAGGAACCATGTTAATGGTGATTATGTTGGAAAATAAAATGATATTCCTCTAGAGAAACCAAATTATGTTGGATATGGAATGTAAAACCTCAGTGTTATGCTCACATAGCTTTCCAAAGCTATTAATATTGATGGACTTCTAAATAAGAAGATGAGGGAACAACATTGTGTTGAGTATTTAATGAGGAAATGTCCACCATATTTTAGAGGGTCTTATAATCCAATATTTTATGAACAATGGATCTATACTAATATAAATATATTTTAAATACCGTAGAGTTTGGAGTATTAGAAAGTCATTTTGGTCATCTATTGATTAAAAGGAAATGCAGACAAGTGGTGGACTCTAACAAAGAATATAAGGTAGTTAGATAACATTTAATCCATGTATTGGAATGATTTAATGCACATATTTTTCAATAAGTAATTTTCTCGAATTCATCATAAAAACATAGATAAAGAGTACCATGAGTTGAAGTAAAGGGATGATGAATCTGTTGGTACCAATGAGCCTAATTTCACAAGACTTGCACTATATGTTTCAATAATTATCATCGAAACATAAATTAAAGTTGATATTCTTGTCATTGGACTAAAGACAAGTCTCAGAAAGGAATTTCCCATAATAGACATTATTAGTTTTGAAGAGATTTAATTTTGTAAAATCGAGGTTAAAATGGATAGAGAAATAACTTTTTTTATTATCAAAAACATTGGAGGAATAGTGAGAAACCACTGAGTCCAACATTGTGACAGCGAAACAAAAACAATAGGGAAGAAAACTGTAAAAAACTACAGAATCTTCCCCTACCCAGAAATTTTACCATGTCACAAGACTCCAACAATGCAGGACCATTTAGAAAGCTATCTTGTGTAAGGTTTCACATGCCTGGAACCAATGGCATTACCATACCCTTAAAATAATCAAGTCCAAATGGAAATCACCCATGTAGATTTCATGATACAACCCCATCTGATGCATATCCCAGTAGCATGATGGTTGATAAGCATAAAAACACATAACAAAACCACATAGAGACAAAACCACTACTAGGCCCATCATGCGAACGATTCTCCCAACCCCAACAAAAACCAAGGAAACCAAATTAAACAAGGTCATTGAAAATTAACATGAGCCTACTAGAATTTTTTTCCCAAACAAATTTCTAGGATAAAGATAATGTCAGGTTACCTGGACCCTCCAACATCACTCTTTAAAACTCAAAAGCAAGCTGATCCCAATAGTGTATATATTCCTATGTGTTGATCTTAAAATTAATAAATCCCCTAATAGAATTAAATATTTTTTTACAATCCTAGAATATTTATCTTTAGTGGGGACCACCCTTAGAGACCTCCCCATTATTTCAGCTGCTTTCACTTATATTTCATTTAAAAACAATGCCTACTCAACCACCTCATCTTCGATGATTTAGAGTAGCTCCAAGCATTGATCTTCTTGGATCAATGTGATATGATTGTTCAATGTTTTAGAGGAAATATTATTATCAATTATCTTTTTTGAGGAATGAGTTTCTAAAAGAGTTGGAAAAAAAGAATATTCTATCCACACCTTCCTCCTCTTAAGACTTCTATTACTCCTTGAACTTGCAACTTCATCATCCGAGACACCGGGATCACATCCATTGGAATCCTTCATGTTGAACCCATCATCACTAACTGGTTCCACAATATCTAAATTCCTAACATTCTTTGGAAGGTTTTCAAACCTTCTACTCAACTGCAGCAAGGTCCTGACCACATCATTTGATCCCCCAACATCCCTGGCTCTAAAGGATTTGGCCACATCCAATTCATCTTCACCCTCCCCCCCATCCGATCCAAAACTATCCTACCCCCATAAAAAGTGATTCGCAGCCCATCCTCTCTTTACTGGACCAGAATGACCCCCTTCTACACACTAAGGCTGCATGGCACCACTATATCATACCTCAACCTGCTAAAATTTTCATCCACCTTTGGGCTAGCATGAGGCACTGCATCCTTCGTCATTGAGCCAACACCTTAGACCAAGTCATCATAAAAATTACCAATAAATATAGGATATACCACCCCTATAGACTATGGTGACTGAAAATCCCTGCCTCTTCCTTGAATCACAGAAGCCATCTCTTCCATAATAGTATCCACAAAATCTGCTGGAGCTACCCCTTATCATTATTCTCCCTCTTGGCCTCATGCCGAGTTCCCCGACGACGAACCTCCTTCGATTGAGATAAGAGTCCCTTCAAGAAAACCTCGAAAGAGTATCCCAATATATTTAATGACGAACATAATTCTATGAAGTTCTCATAGATTACCCATTTCATACTCCTGTATTCATCACCAATAATGAACCAAACATAATCGAAAGGCATATGAGATGCATCAAGTTCCACAAAGACCTGTGGATTCAATAGATGAAAAATCACCACAGTACTACTATCTGAACACAAGAACCTACCTACAAGATTACATAGCAGTCTATTGATAGAGGGATTCTAGAAAAATAAAGGAAGTCTGGGAAAACATACACAAAACACAGATTTTGGTGAATCACGGTTCATATGATATTCAAAGGATCAAAAGAAGAGGAAGAATCAAAACACGTTGAAGCTACGCGGGGTGCTCGACAATGATTTGATGAGGTCTAACTCCGATTCAAACTGAATTAGGATGTGATGACTGTCATGTAAGCCGAATGTCATCCTCTCATTAAGATCCCATGTGCTAAAGTCAAACTTTTTGATTTCATCCACTGAAGGTCTCCTCTCCTTGAACTGAGTGACCAACGTGAGATTCAAAAGCGCATTGGTTTCTATGAATTCCGATGTTTAAATCTATAGATTAGGAAGGCCATTAATGTGGTCTAACACTTTAGGGATTAAAAATAATTCCATAAATGGTGGAAGGAAGTTTGGATTGGAGAAGTTCTAGAAAGAATACCCCTCTCTCTCAATGGGAAATGATGCTCCCTCCCCCACCAAGGGGAGAGGATCCGACACAGAGGTGTATAATAAACGATTTATGTGGGGAATGAAAGGCCATCAAGAATATGATGCACAAAGGGGTGGGAGAAAGTTCACTAATGTTGTGAATGGAGAAACAATGACAAAAAATCAACCTCCCACAACTCAGTTCTACAGGTATAAGTAGAAAATAATTATGGTAACCACTACCCAAAACCATGAGCTGGTGATGTTGATTAAGGCCAATAACATAAAAAGATGAGAAAAAATGGGAAATATCATGATTTCCCTATTTCTAATGAGGTGTGTGATAATGATGTGATGAAAGGTACACTTATAATCCGCTTTAGAACTACTGATGTCATATTTTATTCTATATGTACCAACTCTTTCTTATTTAATAATTTGGTAAGGGTGTTAGGACTATACAAAAATAATTAGTTGTGGAATTAGTAGTGAAAACCACTAATGTTATACTGACATCAACTAAATTCTATGATTCCTCTCTGGTTGATGATTGTTGGAATGTGCTTCCTGTAAATATTATAATTCTTTATTTGGTTGAATTTGATTCCATATATGGCAATGATTTCCATTGTCTGCATAATGGCCACATCAATTTTCAAGGAAGGGATGTTATGTTTGATATTTCAAACCCTCCTAGAATCGTACATTAATGAGAAAATAAGTATGAACTTCTAGGGGAGATTATATCCAGTTTATGGGTATTAATTCTCAATAAAAGGGGTTTTTATCTTGAATGGTTGGGTTGAAAATCTATATCGATGATATTACTACTGTTCATGATTTTGTGAATTTCATTCTGAAAGAGTTTCCTCGCCTTCTAGTGAAAACTCAATTTGTTCTGTCAATAGAACTCATACGTAGTTCCACATCGATTTCAAAGACTCATTATGGAATGGATCTGATTAAGTTATAGGAATTGAAGAATAAAATCCAAAAATACATTACATGGGATTCATTCATCCAATTGTGTCCCCCTTGGGGTGCACCTATTCTTATTGTTAAAAATAAATATGGATCAATGAGACTCTGTATTGATTATCAGGAGTAAGAAAATATCAAAATCAATAACAAATATCATCTTCCTCAAATTTATGATTTGTTTGTTCAACTACATTGAGCTCAATAATATTCCATGATTGACCTTCATCCTGGATATCATCAATTTAGGGTCAAGAAAGATCATATTCCCAAGACGACATTTCATACAGGGTATAAACAATATAAATATATAGTGATTCCTTTTGTTCTTATTAATTCCCCTATAATATTCATAGATTTCATGAATAGAGTATTTATACATTACGTCATTCAGTTTTTGTTAGTATTTATATATTAAATTATTATCTATTCAAAGAGAATGTAAGATCATTAAGATCAGTTGGAAATTGTACTAAAGAAAATACTGAAGGATAATCTAAATGAAAAATATATAGACTATGAATTTTGGGTAAAAAAGGTTTTATTTTGTGGTCACATAATAACAAGAGATGATATAACTGTAGATCGATGAACGATAGAGGCTATTGAATCCTAAGCTAGACCAACAATGGTGAATGTGATCCATATATTTATTAGTCTAGATAGAAATTATCAATATATTGTAGAGAATGTATCAAAAATATCAATTCCTCTGACCAAGTTAACTCGGAATGGTGTTATTTTTCTCTAGATAGAAAAATTTGAGGATAATTTCCGGGAAATGAAGAGAAGGCTAGTTAGTGCAATGGTTTATACATTACCCTATAGTGGAGAAGGGTTTTTAATCTATATTGATGCACCCAATAACATATAAGGATGTATTATTTTGTAAAATGAGATGGTTATAACCTATTCCTCACAACAATTGATGACTCTTGTGAAAAATTACCCAACCCTGGATTTGGAGTTAGTATTGATAGTTTATTCCTTAAAGACCTAATGGAATTAGAATTATAGATTAATTTTAAATTTAGATACCAATCATTAATGTCTGAAATATATATTCACATAAAAGGATTTGTACATACACAAGGGAATATGATTAGATTTGATAATGGATTACGACTGCACAATACATTACCACCCATGGAAAATGAACAAGGTGGATGATTTTTTATGTCAAAAGGATCATGCTAGCTTATCCATGACGAGGATAAAAATGATCCAATATTTATATATTTTTATATAATGGATCATGAAATACAAAATAAAGGAGAATAATATTATCTTTCTAAAATTAATATTCAACCCTCAATCTAGGTGAAGATTAGGGAGGCACAGAAGGAAGATTTAGAGCAACAAAAGTATGTCAGTAATGTTCATAAGTTTAACCAGGATTCAGATGTAATGATAAGGTTTAGGAACCATGTATTTGTTCCTTCTATACCATATTTGAAGAAGAATCTATTCAGTGAATCACATACTTCATCATTTTATATTCATCCAAGGAGTACGAAGACGTATATGGAAGTGAAAGAATACTTCTAGTGGGATGGAATGAAGGGAGATATCATCGTGTTTGAAACTTGATGCTTAGTATGAAAATTAGTTTAGGCTGAAATGAAAAATTAAAAGGGTATGTCACATTCATTACCAATACCATAATGAATATAGGAGAACATCACTACGGTTTTGGTCATTTGAATACCAAAAACATATAAAGGATTTAATTCTATATGGCCAATAGTTGACCACCTTACTATGTTTGGATACATTATCACTATCAGAGAAGACTTCTATTTAGATCATCATTCCAGTATATACAATGAGTATGTGGTAAGGCTATATAGAATACCGAATTCTATTGTATCGTATTGGGATCCAAGGTTCACCACAATGTTATGATGAATTATTTACCAAGGAATTGATATTGAATTGTGTTTCATCACTTCTTATCATCCTTAGATAGATGGTTAGTCTGAAAGAACTATTCAAACCCTATAGGATATGTTGATATCTTATTCTCTAGATTTCGGTTTTTATTGGGATCAACACCTCCCTCTAGTTGAGTTTTCATACAAAAATACCTTTTAAATATGGAATCATATTAAACCATAAAAAGACCTCATTGGGATGAAATATATATATCTAATTTGATGAGATGAGGCTGGAGATATAATTCTATTTTAACCTGAGATCATTAAATAAATAGGTGAGAAGTTTAGAACCATTCAGTAGCATATCTATGTAGCTCATTGTCGGAATAAAGGTTATGTTGATAATTATCAGTGTGATCTCAAATGTGAATTTGAAGAAAATATGAATCTACATATTTCACCCTAGATGAAATTTATGTGATTTTGGAAGAAATGGAAACTTATTCAAAGGTATATCGACCCCTTATAGATTTTTGATCGTATCAGGATGGTATCCTATTGCTTTGAACTGCCCACATATTTCTCTCATGCACATGATGTGATCCATGTATCTATCCAGAGAAATCACATTCCAAAACCTTCACATTAACTAAACTTAGAGATAATATCAATGGTGAATGATCTTTATTATAAGGAGCAATATGTGGAAATTCTAGATCATTTATAGAATGTTTTATAAAACAATACCACTAACCAATTCAATGTTTTGTAGAGAAATCACAATTTAGAGGAAGCAATATGGGAACATGTGAATATGATGAAGAAGAAGTATCCTCATTTTATTTACCTTAAGGATGAATTTGTAGGGATATATTCAAATTATGTGGGTTATAATGTAACACCCTGAGATTTTAGGGACCATTTTCTCTCCCAAATAAATTAAATTTTCATTTATTTCATGAAATGAATTAATTAAAAGATTATTTTCACATGGAACCAACATGGAAGACATTACATGACACCAACATGGAATACTATTAACGTAACAAGGACATGGCATTTGTTTCATGAGATACCAACTTAGCCTACGTTACAAACAACACTAATCATTCTATGAAATTTTATTTTACTGTTATAATTATTTAAGTGAGATAAATATAACCAAGACATTAAAAATAGATATATTAATAGTAATAAATAATTTTAAAAAATTATTTATAATTTTTTTATAAATTGGTCATATTGACATGGAAAATATAATTTTTGGTAGGGGCCATATATGTTTAAAAATACCATTTTTTCAAATGAACTGCTTTTAATGTACTATTGTGAAAAATAAGAAAATTAATTTGACACATATTCAGTAATTCAATTTTATAAAATAAAATTATTTTTTTATTTTATAAATAATAAATTATCTTAGGGTGAATTTTTGGGATTTCTCATAGAAGCTTCATTTTTGGATGAATAGTGAATAATATTGAATTTTAATTAAAAAATATGTTTTCAACTAATATATTTATAGGTTTAAATTATATTTTAAATTGGTTTCAATGTTTAATTATATAATATTTGTATCTAATAATACTATTTACGATATTGAGATCAATTTCCCTATAAACATGGGTATAAAAACATTGCAATCTTTTAATGATTTTACTTTAAAAACCCACATTGTCTACATGACCGGGGGATTAATTCCAATTAATTTTTTCATCTTATGTTTTTAGAATATGGAAAAAATGATTATATATTTTTAATCAGAATAATTTATAATTTCTAATATGTTCAACATAGTTTTTAATCAAAAAATAGTAGTTATTGTGAATAAAATTAATTAGAATGATTGAGAAAAAAAATTGATTGATCTTAAATTTAAGACCCAAAATGAAATAGAAACATTAAAACCACCCAATTTATGGAAATTATTAGGCCATTAAATTTACATTTTTTGATTTTTTTGTTTGTTATGACATTATTTATGTAAAAAAATGGGTATAGAAAACATGTTTACAAAAATGCCAAGTGTTTCCTTTCCCTTCCATATAAAAGGCCACCACCTCTCCGCCTTCATCTCACCTCCCAATCCACAAAGAATATTCTACGATCTAACCAATACTTGTAAGAAAATCCAAAAATTTCTTCTATAATCGACCACTTGTATATTAATATATCTAAGGATGCCTTTTCTGAAACTGAACAGAGTTACCCGATTAAGAGGTAATGTCTTCTCTCAAAATCCATTATTTTATTTTATTTCTCCACCCCATACAATGTCTTTATTATATTAATTTATGAAAACAACATTATATTGAAAATACAATTAAATTTACATGATAATGTTTTGACCTACACTTACAAAAACATACATCTAACAGGAAACAAGCATACTTTTTATGTGTACGACGAACTACCACCTCACTAAATAATGATTGATCATTTTTCTATTACAACCTCTCATGGAGAAAATTATGATGAAAAATATGGTTATATATGTTATATGTTATATATATTATAGATATAATATTATTTATTCATTTTTCAATACATATCATTTTACATTTAATTTGGTCTAAATATGATAATTTAATTTGAAAATGTGTGGACTACTACCCCCTCAAAGCGATGTGATTCGTTCATACACTACATGGAATATATAATATATTGGTTTAATGATAAAATATGATATATAAAACATTATAATTATTATTTTATTGATATTATTTACACACACATAGAAAAATATATATATTTCTTTTTATTTCTTACTTTCAATGCGACAATAAAAACAGAAATTTTCTTTCTCACCTTAAATGCGATAATAAAAACAGAAACATCATCAATGTGTACATACGACGTACCATATATATGAATTCCATATCCCATTTCATAATTATATATTCAATAGATTATTATATTTCATATATAACTGTTATAAATTATATTTATATGAATTTTTACATTCTAGAATCATTATATAAGTATAAAGACTAAATATAAAACAAATTAAGACACATGGGAAGAAGAAAGAGGATATTACCTAAAGTGAAACCATAACATAGTATTGATAACAAGTGTGTAATATATGGTCATAATAAAACCATATAGGGTATTATATATAATAATTTTTTTCTTTAAAATATTTATAATACATTTATATTTATTATAATAGTTTTTTAACGAGTATGATGAGAGTCAAGACACAATTTAATTGAATCTCATGTAAATTTTATTTTTGTGAGATACATTCCTTAATCACCTCTCACTTTTTTTGTGTGGTGTATGTAATATCCATGAATTTATTATATTTCAATTAAAATTAAATTTATGGGTATTCACATATACATTTTATGAACTCTCTTTCAAGGGGTATATGTTTCAAAATGTTACCAAATCGGTAACATATTTTTGCCTCAAATTTCCTTTATTGAAACCCATGTATTGTTCTACACCAAAGTTCATTTTGAGGTGTATATATTACCATTTTACATGTTGTATCATGAATATACTCATATTAATGATATTCTAAGTGTCATTTAATTTAAATTTCTTACATAATGTGTGTGATCCCGAGTTAGAATGTTATAATAGTTTATTGAAACAACCTCATTACATTTTAAGATTTTCTGTTTTTATGCTTCCTTGGATGAAATCATATGATCCATTTTTGAAAAAATCTCATGAATTTTATTTTACACTATTTATTCATGACATAATCACGTATTAGTTCCATTTTCCACTTTTCGGTAATTAAGAAAATGTGTTAAGTAAAATCTGACCATCTCTCTCTTCAGTTAGAAATCTACAGTATTCGAAAAACTTGTTCTAAAAGATGATTTCAAAAGATATTTGATGCCAATTTTCAATTAAAATGGAATTTAATTTTTTTATATTTTTAAATTAATTCTTAATAATTTTTCACATATAATTTCAATTAAAAATGTATTCTATTTTTTTATTTTAATCATCCATTTTTAATGAAGAAATTATATTTTCCACATGATTTTTTTTCAATTTATCATACCAAGTTATTTTCCATCTATGATTACATCTATCTATATCACTCATTCACTTATAAGAATTGATATAAATTTTCTATTCATATTCTTTCATGAATGGTTTATTTTTTTATTTGATCATGCTGATGAAACCCATTTGTCTTCCACAGGTTATATGATTATGAATCCAACATCATTAACCATGTTAGGAATTTCATGAAATTGTTATGAAAACTGTATCATGTTCCAATGGTTTTTATATGATTTCATGTTTATGATACCAATTTAATTTTATGTGTTATGAAATGATTATTTATGATCTGGTGAAACGTGTAAATATGATTTAATTATGAGATAGGTGGGACCTATGTCTCTATACAATACATTTGGTAATTATTTATATCTAATGAGATAGACTAAGATGGGATTGGGAATGAACCTTGACAACTACAATTTCTATGGTACTGAACCTTTACTAGGAAGTTTCTATTAGGAGTAAACTCATACAATTTATATAGCCATGGGAGTGAACAATGACTACCATGATTGTTTGGGGAGTGAAACCATATTACCAATATTGTCTTTCTAGGGTTGACTTGGATACTATAAAAATCATATCATTTGCACACATGTCTTCCAAAATTCCATTTTTTATTTTTAGGTTGTGCTTTAATTTCTTATTTTCTTTATTTCCTTATGATTCATGTCTTATTAACAACTATGCTTTATGTAATGATTCATGAATATGATCTTTAATATATAGGGTATGATATTCTATTTTTAGGATCAAGTTCTCAAACCCTCATCCTCACGATTATGATTACATATCTCCCTTGTTTACCCTTACTAATAATTTTATCTCACCTCTTTTTATGCTTCATTTTGTAGGTTATGAAGATATGTATTATATTTGATGTTTCTATGAAGGTTTTTAGTCACGAAGAACCTATTGGGAGATAATTTATTTCACATTTGTATCAGATTATATGTTTCTATGATTCCAAAGGCACTAGACTAGTATGGTATTTGAGTGCCTGTTTTTATAACATTTTATGTATTCTACAAAAAGATGTATAGTTATAATTTATGTCAAGATAGGGTCGTTATATTCCTTTAGTGGTTGGTAAATTTTTTAATTCCATAAGTCCAATCATTGTGATTTTGGTAATCATGATTATTTTACTTTAATTAGAATCAATTATAGTTGTTAAAATTAATTGAAAAGGGTGTCATAGAATGGACATGGATTTGTTCCAATAGTAGGCTACACCATCTATCTTGAAGATTTGATTAGTGGTTATGGAAAAATATGTCATTAATTAATCTATCATAATTAATTTTATTTTTCAATATATTATTAAATTTTCAACCCAAATTGAATAATTAATTGTCATGTTTTACTATTAGTAATACAGTTTTTAGGAAAAATATATGTACAAATAAGGTGATTTGAATCTTGAGTGGGCTTTTGACATATTTTTCAAGATAATTCAAAATGAAATAACATGGAAATTTTTGGAGGTTGTACCTATGTATTTCTTCTAGTTTATTCATTTTATATGTGGGATGAGGTGTGTGGTCTCTCCATAAAGGGTGATTGGTTATTTTTGTTAAATCAATTGGTTTAATTAAAATTAAATTATTATTTATATAATTAATAATGTGTAAAGTCTATGATTTATCTTTTTCACTGGTAAGATTCCTCATTTTTTAATGATCAAGGACCTATTCACAAATTGGTGCCTTCTGATATGAAATCATAGAGGGATATGAACATTAAAAAAATAAATTAACAAGATGTAGTGTCCTTAGTGATAGGTGGTCTATGTGGCCATTAGGTAGATGTTAGAGATAAATTAAGATGGGAGACATAGTGATAGGGTATGCGGGGACCTTGTGATTCCTAAAATTCTGTATAATAATTGAGATGGGCATTTAGTGAGTGTTCTGCCCTCACCATGATGCAAGTACCAGGGTGCGTATAACCAAGGTATACTATGTACCGATTGGGTGAGAGTACCAACCTATGACAACCTTTTATTGAATGAGAATTAATAGAGTATTAGGCCACATCTCCGTAGTGTTTCCTGTATGGATTGACATTAGAGGACAATTAGGACATGAATTGTTTATGAATATGTCAACATATGTGATTCTCATTAAGTGATAGGTTATTAATTAAGAGGTGAAATTGAAAACTAGGGACCCCAATAGGCTCCCTAATGATATATTGAACCTAGAGAGGGTGGATAAAATATTTGGTATAAATGATTTCTAGTGTCACCATGGAACCCAAATTTATTATATTAGCTTGATATGAATATAATGATGATGTTAGGTTATGATCTTAAGAAGATAACCCCTATTATATGAGTCTGGTTTTGGAAGATGAAATATTAACTTTTTATTGTTAGCATGATGACATATTATGGGATGGATATATTACTCCCATGACATTAAATGAACTATCTAGGGAGTTTCACGTATGATTTTTTCATTCAGAATACTATTATTATATTATTAGTATGTAATGTAGGGATTTGTATATTGAGAGGGATATAATAATAATACCTTTGTAAACATCCTTGGATTTATCCTTTTGGACTATATAGAATTCCCATGAATCTGGGATTCTATATATATATATGTAATTTCGTGGATAATTACCTAGGAATCAACTATTAAGTCTACATGATATATATAGACATTTTACATAGAATCAATTTTTTTACCAATTATTTATTTTTAAGAGAATCTACTAGGAATTGTCTATGAGCATAATACTGAATGATTAACTAGTACATTCCCCAAGAAATTCACCATTATTCCCAATACTACTGGGATAACATTGGGTACATCAATGGATCTAGTTCTTGAACTAGATACATTCTAGAAATTAGTCTTAATACTAGTTTACATGATCAATTGACATGCTTAGAGATAGTCTAGAAATGGACAATGTAGGTACAATTAATTAGGGATTTCACGTTAGAACCCATGGATCAATATTGATTATATTTTTATGCACTTTCATATTAATTATTTATTTACCTGAGCATATCATATGAGTACACCATTTATTTACTAGTTATGTATTTGACCACAATGGTGGTTACCTACAGAGTTGTACTCAAACCTTTATTGGGTGGATATACTGCATTGATACCCAATGAATTTTGCAGTAGTAATATGTTTATATTGGGTAGGGGTATAATGGTTCATGGTAGATCGAGATATATAGAATCTATTTTTTGCAGCATTCTTTAGGGTTGGATCTAAAATAGTGGACGAGCCTTAGGAATTTTATTTTACATTTTATCCATGATGTGTTATTAGATGATTGGGTGATGATTTTATTTTTCAGAATGAACATATGTTTATATGATTGTATGATAAATTTACATTTATATAGCATGGTCCAATTTTCTTGTTTCCAAGTACTCTAATTATTATTAAGTGTTTTTTTTGAATATTTTTCTATTATTAAAAACCCTTGAATGGGGTTATTGTCTATATATGTATCACCATAGATCCCCAATACATGTTAAAATCCTCTGGGATACATGGAGGTGTGCATGAGGTCATGGAAATCTATGCTTGGGAATCATTGGGTGGCCTTCGTCTTAAGTATCATAGCATTGATGTGACTGATATCACAAAGTGTATCAATGTTTTTTGTCTTTCTATTTGGTAAAATGGTAGAAAAATGAAATATAAATATTTGGTAGATTATAATATACCTCACTCTGGTGCTTCTCTACTCCCATTATAGAAGATAAGTAAAGGTTATCAGTTCATGGAATTGTTGTTATTGTCTTTTTATATGTCCAATTTTTTGGTTATTATAGAAAATATTTCCACTATTATTTATTTATAATTTATGGTTTCTTAGGGTATTGGGATCAGGACTTGATAAAAAGATATAGGTGTTCATGCATCATTTTTGGCATGTTTCAATAAAATGATAACTAAGCTTTTACTTGGGACTAATATAAAATATACCTTATTTTATCCATTTAAAGTGTCAACAATAAAATATATATTGTTCTCCCATATTACTTGGTGATAAAATTCAACATAAGAACACTGTGGTATATATTCTATATTGAAAGGTCATGTGGATCTTGTAGAGGGGTTCTCCTCGATGATGACCATATAGTCCCTCCGGGAAAGGGATGTATATTGACCATAATAGGTTAGTATAGGCATTAATGCCTTGATGATCATCACATAGTGGCTAGTTATGATACTAGTCCATAGAGAAAAAGTTGTCATTTTTTTAATACAACTACCGTAACTTATATTATGTTTTCTTATATAGATTATTAGTGGAATTATACAAATCTAAAACATATTTGTATACTATGTTGTACATAAGTCATATTAGGAACAATTTATTTATATGTTTAGATATATGAGATCATGGTTTTTGAGGGAATTTTTTTATATGTAGATTGCAGTGATCATTATTTCCCATGTAGAGTGATGAATTGTCTTGTGATATATGATATATGTGTAACATGACCCTAGGGTGGGTGTTAGAATGTGAATTGTCATGTGATATTATAGACAGGAATATAGTGGTGTTTCTCATGAGTTATGATGTGTGACATAGTTTATGGTCTATTTGGGAGATGTTATTGAATTTAGATATGGGTCATGATAATAGGGATTCAAGAATATTTTTTAATGGAGATGCAATATATGAGAGGTTAACTTTTGAGAGGTGTAACCATGGGATTATGAGTGTCCTCATGAATAGGAGGCATTGTATGGTGCTTTAAGATATGAAATCTGTCAATTAGATTTGTTAATGAGTTAATGCTATTGGTATACGAATGCCTTGAGTTTTCATGAATGATAATCACTTGAGGTTTTGGGGAATAATGTAATGGTTTTAATGGGAGTTGTAAGTAGGGTTATCAAACACAGTGATTTGATTCATATTCCATAATGTAGAATTCAATCATCATCCAAGATTGTATAATCTAGGATCCAAGGTGATATGATAAATTTTTTCAATTGTCAAATTATTCTTGAGTGGGAAACTGATCATCCAATAAACTATATCATTGTTGATTATATGAAATTTAAAGAATATAATCAAGGTCACCTCTATTCAGATCTAACTAACTTGAATGATGATCATGGCTAGATTTTTAGTCAATTGATCTAGTTTTTATCATGTGAATCTCATGGGATCATGAGTTGGGTGATGTTACTAGTTGGTAAATTTGAGTACACCAATTTGATTTAGATAATATAAAATTAGGGTGTTTGGTTACACATTGATTCTTTTGATATTTGAATTGATGGGTTACGAGCAGTGGTCTAAGGAATAATCTATTTATTAAATATCTCCAACAATAGTATCTCAAAGAGTTGATAACTTGGGAAATGCCCCTTAGTGGTTATAGGGGGGATCAGAGGTGTATCAAGGTGTCGTGGAATGATCTACCCATGTGTTTTACATAAATAGTACTGTTTGTGATGTATGGTGATGAACCACGTCATTTTTTCACACAAGGAGTGATATAAGTGAATTTTTTTGATGTGATTTCACCATGACTTATTGAAGGGTGGGACCCTCATTGTGGAATAATTTTAGTGGGTTTCGAGGTTGTTGTTCTATATGAGTCATGAAAGGGAAGTAGTTGGTGTCCTGGTCAGTTCATGAGTATGAGAGGGATGACCACCTATGGCCATCATGTGTGGTAATGAATAGAGAATGGGATGTTCAGTTTCCACCCTAATTTTGAATGGTTTTGATGGTATGACGAGATTTGTATTTCAATATTTGAGGTGGAATTTTGAATTTGGTGTATAGGTGAATCCTATTTTAGGTGGTGCCCTATTAAATACAAAAAAAATTATTCGAATTTTGTTTTTGATTTAATATGTGCTTATAACTGGGATCATGGTGGTTTTGAGATTAACCAAGGGTGAGTAAAATAAATGGAATGTTAATTCTAAGGGGGGCAGAATGAAGGATGTTTTTTTTGCTGAGGATTCTAATGTGGAATTGCATTGAAACATGGTTTCTAACATTTATGTGAGAGTTTTATGATAATGTGTTACCATAAGCAATTGATTCATTATGATCATTTACAAATATAGATCATTAGTTTTATATGACAAGATTTTTGGGATGTTTCATCAATGGGAGTCCAACTGTTTTTATGTATTTCTATGTAGCGAGATGGAAACCACACAAATCTGGTCATTTGTCAATAAGGATGTTTTTTGGTAGTTGGTTCGAATGGTGGGAGGAACCATGGATTGTAACCAGACCTTATTAGTTTAGTATTATTATGAAAATATTCATAAGTTCATTAATGAATTGATTGATGAAAATATGGTGTCTTGTTAATGATAGGTGTGGATGAGAATCATCTAGATATTTTTTTGATGGTGAAGAGTGGGGGATATATTTATGATGAATAGTTTGACGGATGTTTAGAGGTTTATAGTAATAGATGACTTGAGGGTTACATATAGAATATGAATATTTGATCACGAATTAATTACTAGGATATGTTTGAAATAATTTGTGAAAAATCACTATGCCTTATTAGGGATGATAAGTGTAATTGTGGGGAGGCTGGAGTGTCCCATGTCTATATGGGTTATAAATATCAGATGAAATTTGAATTTTAATGTCGATGATGTGTTCATTTTAATAGATATGATTCTAAATATAATTTTTATAATGATTACATAACATGGAGATTCTCTTTAATATGTAACAAGTCCTATATATGAGTACTGATGCTAGAGTAGACGTTAGGGAATGGTAAGGTGAGCGCTTAGTTCCTAGGGATTTACCCGGTTGGAATTAGGAACAAAAACACCTATCGTGTTAGAATTATTGATTTATTAGGGCCTTGGAGAATGGTTTTACTATGGGGCATAGAACCTGAGGTTCTCTATGGTGTGAAACACTGGAGTGAAACATCATGGATAAGGTTTCATAGAGACTTTCCCTTGAGGGGATTCCCCTATGGGGAAACATCCAATGCAAAGTGCCTTTCCTGTAATGAAATTTTCATGGGTTGGGTATAACATCATTAGAACCTTCATTTTTTAAATAGATAGTGAATCACCCATTTCACATTCCATGGTGTGGGGGAAAATAATATGTTTCTGGGGGCTACAACAAGGTGTTGGTTGTTTTTAGTGGTTGTACTACCTGACTAAAATTGTCAGTTTGGTGGATTCAAAATTGTTGGTCAAGGCATGTTGAGACTCCTTTGGGATTTCCTAAGGGTGGACAATGGTTTAGTTCATGCGATGGTGCATTTCATTTTAGCATTCCAGAGTAGCTTAATTTTTTTGAAATCCCAATTTTCCCATTCATGATTTTAATACCACTTTACTTCTTTTTCTCCTCCAAAACATGTTGCTAATGTATGTTAAACTACCACGAACCTCTTTGTGACCCATATTTCTGAATAGTTATTGTCCATGATATATTCATAAATTTGAGTTTAGATTCTATGTAATGTATCTATTCTATTCCATTCCCGTATTTTCACTCTAATTTTTGGATACATGGTTCGGGTTTCGTAGATGATTTTAATGAAGAATGATGGAATCATCTTAATATTGTTGAGATTTACTGTGTGATTGTTTAAGGATGTATCATGAAAATTATCACACATTTTTTTGATAATATTTAATTTAATCTATTTCCTAAATGATTTTATCTATGTATTTTTTATATTATTTTAAACTTTTTATTGAATCAGTGTTGTGTGTTAGGGATTTTTTCCGGAATTATGTCATGAGTATGTCATGGTTCTTTCCAGAGTTTTTGTCCAATATTTTGGTTTGATGTGATCAACTACTGAGTTTTAGGACATTATTACTATATTAATTTAATTGGAATTAGTTATAATTTTTAGGATTAATTGAATTGGATTTCATTTCCTAGGAACATGTATAAGCTAGGGGTGGACCACACCTGTTGATTGAGGTATTGTTGAGATTTTGTGAGTCCATATGTTATTAGGACCACAATTATAATTTATTTATCATTTTAATATATTATAAATAATTAAAATTAGAATAATTAATTAATTATGAATCGTCATAATTAGTTATTAGACTTCCTGAATTGATAGAAGGACTGAAAAGGTGAAACAAAACTTGGTCGAGCTTAGGTCAGGGTTTTGTAGTTGATTTAAGATATAATAACTCCAAAATTGAGGTTGTTGGTCCGTAGAGGATTCCCTTCGGTTTATGATTTTTATATGTGAAATTTGATGTGTTTTGTATCCCCTAATGGAGAATAATAAAATTTAGTAAATAAATTATTTTTATAAAATTTTAACACCAATATATGGAATGAATGAAGTGTAAATGCCATGACGTGCTTGGAGTGCCATCTTGGTAGAATGGTCATTGATGTGTACCTTATGATATGTGGAAACAAAGGGATAATAATTGATGTTGTTTACAATGTAATGGGTTCACTCAGTGACCTCAAGGTATAGGTGACTGATGAGGTGAGAAGGATGGCTATGGGATGGAACATGTGAGTCCTTCATATTCATGAAATCATTAGATATAGTTTACATGAGGATTGGTAATGTTTTCGTGCCCTATGGAGAAATGAGTATCTAGGTTGGTATTACATTGGTTGACTATGGATGGGTTAGTTGAGTGGACCAACATGGGATATCCTTGGATGACTTGGGAATTGATATTGGATTTATGACATTTATCTAGAGAGGTATATATATGGAATAGTCTATGAGGACATAAGATGTTTATGAATATATTGAGGGTTATAATTCCAATTGAGTCATAGGTGATGAACCATTTGTTTAGGCTGAGACCTATGGAACCTTTTTTATTCTATATTGATTTATTGAACCTAGAGAGGGTTCACGAGACATTGAATATATTTAGTGACACTTTAATAGTTGATTCTCTCATTTGAGCCTAATATAGATATAGTGATGATGTTATGTCATGTACTTAAGAGGTCAACCCATGTTATGAGAGATTATTTAGTGTGGATTTAAAACCCATGTTTTATTATTAATATTCTCTGATTTTATGGTAGGGATGTAGATCCATAAACATATTAAATGTAATTCCTAGGGCTATTTAACTATGATTCTGAAGTTGAGCCTCATTTTACTAGATTCATATGATTACTTCCTATGATATAGTTGTTGATCCTAATAATATAAGAATGACTTGGGAAATACCCTTCAATAATTCATTAAGGACTATATGGAATTACCAAGAATCTAGGATTCAACATATGGGTCAATGTGATTATCTTAGAAGTTACCCAAGAATCTACCTATGGTAAATATAATTTCCTTGGAATTTATCAATGAAATATATTGTATAGTTGGAAAGAGATTTCCTAAGACTTCCTATTTGAAATCGTCCATGATCCTAATACTACATGATTATGTTGGAATTTCTCCTCTAAATTGGTAATTGTGCATTATTCTCTTGGGATGTATTTGGATACATTGAGATATATAATTATTCAACCTATTAAATTATATGAAACGTGCTACATATTGGTTGGAATGGTCATGTGATATAATAAAAGGAACTCTTGAATTAGAAAATGTAGGTATAGATGATCCAAGGTGTAAGGTTAGAACATGAGAATTTATAGTAGTTATTAATTACCCCTTTCACACTTAATTTATATATCCCTATAATTATATAATTTTCACACACACTATAATTATTTGTTATGTATGGTAACACATTGGTCATTCCATACTGTGTTGTACTCACACCCTAATTTGGTGGATTTAGAACATGGATACATGAGAAAATATTCATTGATCATAGGATAAACATGGGAAGTGGAATGATGTTTCATGATTATGCATGATATCTTAGATCATGTTTGATGTCTATGCTGAGGTATGGATCAACAATGGGTTTTGATACATAAGAATTTTATTTCATTTATTTTAATGACTTTGTATGATTGACATAGTTGAAAATTAATTGATGTTTGGGAATGAACGTGAGACTTTATGATTGTATACAGTATTTGCATTGATAGAGAATAGTTTTGTTTTGTTTCTTATTCATACCATAATTATTATTATGGATGATGTTTGGTTATTTTTATATTTTCCCTAATGTAGTTGTATAATATCCCCCAAAATAATAACCTAGACCCTCGTTACTAGTTAAAATCCTTAGGTATATATGGAGGCATGATTGAGGTCACTGCACGCATAGATTCAGGGTAATCTTTTGTGGTCACAATCTTGGGGAAATTATAGTGGCAGCATGAAATTATTAAGGCTCTTATCAATAGTCAAAATAATATAGAATATATAGAGGCATGCTTGAGGACTTGTGGTACCCCCAGTTCAGACACTAATGAGTATTCCTGGTCTAGGGTGTTACACCCTCAATGATTTTAACCATCCCTTTATGATAGGGAACAACATTAAATCTTTTTATGGTCCAACCTAGTTGATGTAGTAGGATTACTATATGAACCCAAAATTGTATCAATGGAAACTCACATATTAAAATTATATCATATAGTATAATTCAAATTAATTCACATAGAAAACACAATACAAACATTATAAATTATGAGGGAATTAAATAAGTGGTATTTTTAAAATTTAAGTAACTTATACCAATGGAATTGTAACATGACCATTGGAATAGTAATGTTTCCCTTATAAATAGTCAATCATCCAATAGAATAATACACACTCCTAAGAATGTGTAAATAAAATTCAATCATCTAACAAATAAAATTATGATATATTTATATCATTGTATATGTAAATCAATGTTTTGAAATCGATAATGTTTGTTTTGGTGGTTTTATAAGATATAAATGTTTATTTAGAATTTTATCTTCAATATATTGATTTAATGAAAATTTATTTTCCTAAAATATATTCATATATTTATATATATATATTATTATTATTTGAATATAATTTCATGATCCCATAATTAATTTTTTAATGTGTTATAAAATTTGTTATGAATTTGAAATCAGTATTTTTCTAGTAAAAAGTGATTTTAATTAAAAATTAAAAATAATTTTTTTTGATTTTTTTTAATAAAATTTTGTTTATTTTTGAATTCATCGCATTAATAAATGGGTAGGGTTAATGTTTGGTATTTTTCTAAAATTGTCTATTTTTTGTGAATAGTGATATACGGTTATTTTCAGTATGAGGTAAATATATGCATTTTTGAGTCATTCTTGAGTCAGGGAAGATGTAAGGGTCCTTTTTTCGAACTATTAATAATTATGTTATTTATTTTACTCACCATAATCCACACTATTCAAAGTCTCGATTCAATATAATAAACTAACGAATTAAATAATAAAAAATACTCATATCCTCACAATAAATACCACCCCTTTCCACCTCTTTTACTCACAACATTCAAGATTTTAATATTATCAAAATAATACCCAATATTATTATCAATAATATACCCCAATTCATGGATAACTTTAACTTATGAAAATACCAAACCCTTATCCCTATGGATGTTCTCAAAGAGGGGAAATTCCATAGGCCAAATCCATTTTCATTTTTTTTAATTTCTTTTCAAATTTATGACTTATATTATTATTTCCTCACCAACCCTTATCCAAGAGACATCAAAACTCCATTATCTTATATATAATTTAATTTTATCATATTAATGGAATAATTTTTCATCAAACATCTTCTTCTCCACTTTTTGTCCTAAAAATTAGAACATTTCCCATGATGTGTTAATTTATCACATACAAGGATGGTGAGTTTTCATTTTCCTTCATTAACATGAAGTATGATCATAAAATTTTTTTATGGTTATAAAATATTATTATATATATTTTTTTAAATCCTATAGAATTTTATAAAACCATTTTATATAAATAATATTAATTAATAAAATGAAACTAGTTTTGATGATTGAAAACCCACGAAAATAATCTATATGAATATCAAATACACCTTATATAATGATTTATCCTCACCCAAAATAACCAATTGAATTACATAAACATTTAATATTCTTTATGTTTATTAATAACATATTAAATTATTTTCGTATAACCATCCCCATTTTACATGATTTTTCGTAAATTTATAAAAGAAATTGATACTGAAAACCAAGGAAACCGACACTCCGGAATAATGAAATTGAATTACACATTCCAAAAAAATGAAATAAAAGCACTTAATAAAAATATAATACATAAAATAATGTATAAATGGTTATTAATTAACTAATTAACGTGATTAATTTTACTATCAAAGAAATTATTTTCTAGTACAAAACACTTTCAGACATAAGGTATGTGTCTGTACCCAAACATCCATATTTTTCCTTTGGGTTACTATTTCTCTCTATTTACCCCAATGTAATGCTTCATTGTAATTTTAATTCTTATAAATTATGTGTATATTTAAAAAACTCATTTATCTAAATATTATCATCCTTATTTATGTGGAAATTTTCTTTTATAGAAGGCTCTCTTTTGAATTTTTTCCGAAAAGAAATCCTAATTAAAGGGAACTTCCCATATTATCATCCATTTTAATTTTCAATCCATCATATACTCTAAGTCCCAATTATTTTTCCTAAAATAAACCATTTAATCATATAAAAATATATTTTTTCATTTCTAGTTTTATGAAAATAAGAATTCCTTTTTTATCTTTTTATTTTTATAATATTTTCCACAAATCACACTAAAATGTTTCTTTTGTAATGTCTCTTAAACACAATTGTCAAAGGTTTTCACTTTATTTGTAGATAAATTTTCATAATCTATCCATATTTTACCTTATAAATGTCCATATAATATTTAAATTTTCTTGTTTATGGAAACCATTATGATATTCCATTTTTTTGCCTTCCAACTTGAATATGTGGCACAATTAATTCCTTGGGTAACCCTTATGCTTGATTATTCATGTGTAAAAAATATCAATGAGCATGTTATGATGGGTGTTAAAAGATAGAACTCAAATTAATTGTGTTATTTTTAGTCTCATGAGATGTCATGTTGGGATATAGAGTGAACCTGGTCCTATTACGGGACATTGTCCGCCATGTGGAATTGTCATGGTAGTTAGCCTTGAATCCTTATTATGGGATGTTGTGTGTTGTTTTAATATTTTTATGATGCCCAAATCCTAGGTCCCCATGATCTATAATATGTGATTCATTATTTTTATTCATATTCCATTCTATATTATGTCATCTTGTAATGCCTTATAACCCATGTGCTTTACATTATTCTTATGTTTACTCCCTTACATGGGTTTTTAACTCATTCAAAAATTTTATGTTTTCCCATGTATTTCCTATGTATACATATAAACTCAACAGAATTTAGAATCTCTTTATGTATTATTAAAATAAAAATTCATTCTTCTATTTCCATGTTTTATATTTATATACCTAATCATTCAAGGACAATATACTTTACATTACTTGGCTTGTAATTTTGTAGTTAATTATTCTTAAAATCAGGAAATAATATGTGTAAAAGGATAGGGTTTTATATTTACCCTAGTTGGTTCATGAAAAATTGTTGTCAGAGATCCCTTTTTATTTATGATGTAATGTTACTATAGATATAGTATCATCAGAACTCAAGTGCTAGGTCATGAAGATGTTTCTAATCACCACCATTTATGATGAGACCTGAGTTACAATAATTAGTCAGGATGCAAGTCTTTAATTTTAGATTTTTATAATAGATTGTGTGTTTTATATTAAATTGATATTATTTTGATTTAAAATGAGATTATATGAGTTGTTTTATGATTGTTTATGTTTTTGGTTGGAAATAGAATAATAATCATGCGTCCTTATCATGTTTATTGTTAAAAAAACAACGCAAAGATTAAAAAACATATTCCAGATATCATTTAGTGACTGATAAATGGTTGTAACATCTTTTACCAAATTTTTTGGTCATTCAATGCTTAGTTATAAACCCCAATATTTTGTCATTTTTCTTTCCTTGATCTATAAATTTTCTTTAATTCATGTAATTTATATTAATGATGGATTGATTTGTATTTTATAAACTATTTTTAAATATAATTTTATCAAATGATAAATTTAATGTGTTCTCATAAACATTACCTATTGTATTTGTGTTTTAGTGTTTATAAATTTGGGAAGGAGGTAAAATTATCAACATTGTTATGGAATTGTAAATGAAAAGGACTATGTCAAATAAAAAAAAAGAAAAATTACTATTTTTGGATTTGAAATAAAATTAAATTTATTTTAAAATGTTTATAGTGTTAATTTTTTTTATTTGATTCTCTATATATATGATTAATTTTTCTATATTTTATTATGAGGTATGAGTATTGAAATTTGCTTTAACTGGGTCATTTATTCTATGTTATTTGGATTGCGTTCACTAAAAAGGTAATAATTGATCGATAAAATGAAATCTAAGATAGTATTTCATAAGATAGTTTTTATTTCATTTTCTAATTTAGTATCAAGGGATTCCAACCCAACACAAGTATTGAATTGAGTTGTGTAGGCAAGTTATTCAACATATTTAGACCAAATCTATGATTTCCTAAATCACAATTGACTAATATTTCATTATCATCAAGGTTTTTGAGAGGTGGTATAGTTTTAAGAAATGATTTGAAGGATAATTTATTCTTTGAGAAAAACATATATATAAAAATAAAAATATATAATAGTATAGTTTTAATAAATGAGTTATGAAGAGTGAGAGACCATTATTCCTATTTGATTTTAAGATGACATGTTTAGGGAATTTTTCAAGAAAGTATTATCCAGCCGAATTATCAAAAAACTACTAATGTAGAGAAGGTCATGGAACATATGATTCCCTAGTATCGGGATAAAACTCTTCTAGAATATACTTATACTTTATATTAGTTGACTTAATTCTCTCTTAGGATAATCCTCAATGATTATATAAAAGATTAGATCATCAATGGGATCCTTAGCCCATACCTCAAATCAGTGGCGTAAAAAATATATTGATCTATTAATTATAGGTGGACAATCAAACCATAATATTAGAACCAAATAAAACTGGAAAAAATGTGATGGATGGGGCTCTTTATTTTTAATGATTAATGATATTATATTCTATTTGAGGTAGAGAAATGATAATACCAATCATGGTAGATGGGTGGACACGGATGAAATATTTAAATATCCTATAACTTCACAAAAATGATTTAATCTGTCATGTATTTCAATAGTGGGAGGTAAGTTATTTTAATCCCTCGTTATCGAGAGCTACAAAGTTTTACTGGTGATTAATTTCTCAAGTTAATCATTAAAAAAATTACGTTAATTATCAATGAAAGAACAATAGTTCTTGATTCTCTTAGATCCTAGGTATAAGTTTATTTATATGTAACTCTATTATATTTTCTCTCTTATTTATAGAATATTTATTATTTATCCAATCTAGTTTAGTTTTACACGGAGTCTTATTTTATATTTGTGGTCCTCTCAAATTTTTAATCTCACCCCTATAGAGTAAAGTATTGTGAAAATAAGGATAGATATCATTTTAGTATAGTCTCCTCATAGCAGTGTATATTTTCATTACCTCAACATTATAAGTTGAAACCTTTTATGGTGGATTGAATCATAATGGTTCATAATATATTATATTAGAAATTCTTATGGGTTATCTAAATTTCATGAACCATCTTCATTAGAATCCAATCATGGGCCTACAGTGAAGATGAGAGTGACCTCTAAGGCCCACCGCTAATATGGCTCGGGTTGGCGACTAACACCAATGTTATAAAATAGTTAAATGGGTTGAATTACCCTCATATATCATAGTAAAATAATATATAATTAAATAATAAATATATCATTATAAAAAATCACCGCATAATTCATCAAAATTTTATACACAATTCAAGTCCCAAAATATATTAAATTACAAATAAGTCTTATGATAACAATTAAGAAACTCCAAACATCAAGCTAGGGATTTTTAATTTGGTCTCCAAAAACCGTTTATAAACGTTAGAAATGTTTCTTATATATATATATATATATATATCATGTTGTGTATGAGATGTATACTCAATAGGATCACACCTACGATCTCTTATAAAAAAATTCGAGAAGCATAATAATTTCCAATGGAATAAATAACTGATCCACCAAGAACATATGCATGTAAATTATCCACTATCATAAAATTGATCACTCAATAAATTTAACATATAATATTATAAAATATTATCATAAAATATAAAAATGGTACCCTATGAACCCTTCCCTGAAAATTTTGTGATCTCACACCCCTATATCAAATTCCATGTGCTTATCTATTCCATGTACACAAATCACATAACAATGGATGATCCAATTCAATATGTTATCATAAATATATGGGAAATCATATATGTTCCCTCCTTCCCCAATAAATGAACCCACCTTGTGTAACACCCCAATCTTCCATGGTACACTTCTCATTGAATAATACAACAGCGTGTGTTGTACGAAACTCTGAGTTCTAACACACACCACAGACAATCAAAGTAGCTGTTATGAATAGTAATACCCAGTTTTTGAAATTTTATAAATTTTATCTCTCAAATTGGACTTCATTTTTATATTCAGAATATCGAAATTAGCCTAGGGTGAAAATTTGGTACTTTTCGGGTAACATTCATTATTTGATGAATAGTGAAAACTACTAAATTTAAACTAAAAACAACTTTTTTAATCAAAATATTTAATAGTGATAAGTTATAAATTTGAGTTTTTTTAAATTATATTTAGAATAATTTTTACCAATTTATCCAATGTTGGTAATTAGACATAATTTCACATTTAAACCGGACATAAACAAGTGTCAATCATTTGATAGTTATTGATTCTTAAGAACATGCTTTTTGTTTTAACAACGGGAATTAATTTTAAATTAATAAATGGAACATCTATGATTTTAATTTTTTAAAATATACTTCATTATTGAATTTGAAATATCATAATTAGCTTAGGGTAAATTTTTTGGTATTTTTCTAAAAACATTCAATTTTTGATGAATAGTGAAAAACAATGAGTTACTATTTAAAACCTGCTTTTTATTTAAATAATTTTTTATATCATTTAAATTTATTTTAGGTCAAAATAAATTAATAAGACCTATCTAAATTCAATGTAATTCATTGGAGGTAGTTTATAATAATTTTTGATATATAATAATTTTATTGAATTTTTTCACTGTCTTTTACCCACCTCCTAGAGGAATTTGTAAATTGACATAAAACATAATTTTACCGCTTCTGTTAGTGGAATTTCGAAAATTTGAGAGACAAGGTTAACATCAAGGAGTAAAATGTGGTTCAATAAGATAAAAATAATTTTCGGTGAATAGTAACTTTTTACTTTTATTTACCACGGTAAAAAGTAAATAGGGTAATTAAGGTTAAAAATGATATTATTATTACCCTAACACATATCCTAATGCTATTGGATATGTTTAATTCGAAAAAAAAACCTTAGGAATAAAAATTACCCTTTAGGTCCACAAGGATTAGATAAGGAAATTTATTATTATTTAATTCAAAGACGAGTTAAAAGAGTTAAAATCAATGTTTAAAAACTAAAACATTTTTAATAAAGTGTTATACAAAAGATAAATTCGATTATAAATATTCATTAGAAATGAAAAAAATATTTCCTACATAATCGTATTTTAATTATAATTTTTAGACATTAAATAATTAAATTTATTTATGACACAATGATGATGGAGTAATTACCTTATTAATGAAAGAATAAAATAAATGGTAACATAAATATTAAAATAAATATAATTTCAAAGTTTTTATGACATCCACGAATTTTCTAGGTGACTTTGACATGTTAAGTCTGATTCAATGTATCTTGTTCGAAGTAATCAAGTTGATATGACTTTCACAAAAACAAAATACCAAATAGTGTCAAAATTGACATAAAAGAGTATTTAAAACAAATATTATATTATTAATTGATATAAAATTCCTAGAAATCTAAGGATAGTCAAAGGACTTGTAACATGATAGCTGTATCATTAATGGACCACTTGGGGGTCACTTGGAGGTATATAGTATGTTTATTAACTCTATAATATAAAAATAAAAAGTGACATGGTAAGTGTCAAACCAAATAACTAAGAATTAAAAATAAAATATAAGGTTAATATAATGACCCAAACCTATCTAAAATCTGTTGTATGAAAGGATTTCGACCCTTTCTCACCTTATACTTTGAATAATCCACTTTGGATCCATTAGAAATCTAATATGAAGTTATTATAAATTAATACTTTAAGTTTTTCCAAAAGTGCCCCTCCTCCCCCTTATAAAAGGACACCACTTCTAACAAATTCATCACACATTCAAAGCCATTTGGCTTGTCAAACCTCTACCCAAATAAGCTCCATACATTCCTCTCCTCCTCTTAGAAGCCTCACCTTAGGCAGAAGGCACTTCAAGAGTTGTTTTTGGATCAAACCAAAGGGAGTTACCCATATTAAAGGGAAAGAATTCTCTTAGCTTCTTTGCATTTATTTTAATTCTCCTACCCCTAAAATCTTCTTATTATTTTCTTTTGTAACAAAACCAGTATCCAAAATACACTAGGATATTGTTTAGAGATGTATTAGAACTTAAATTACACACACCTCCATCTAATGGGTGAAGAACATAATGTTTCTGTGGATGGCAACCAAACGCCTCACGAAACGATGATTGTTCAATTATCTCCTACCACCTCTCATGGGGGCCATTATGATGGAAATATAATTAAATATGATATTTATGATATTTATCTTATATATAATCTTCTTTAATTCCATTTTATTTCATACCATTATTCTTTTCATGTTGTATATATATACGATAATTTCATTTGAGGAAGTGCGGACTACCGCCCCCTCAATGTGATATAACTCATTTATACCATACGTGGAACATATAAAGGATGGTATTAATGAACTTAAGTAACACATATAAGATAATATATTAAACTGTAATAATAATATAACTATGTATTATTTGTTTTTTATTCTTTTTAAAATGAAAAATGAAATGGAAGTAGCGTTCGTGCATTCGTACGGACTATTGTCTCCACAAACGCGATGAGATTCATTCCCCATCGTATCCATTCAAGTATAATTCTCAATTTTTGATAAACAATAATGTTTAAGGACTTGATATCAATATAGATATATATAATATACAGCCTATCCATAACAAACATGTCTTATATAACAAAACATATAAAATAAAACGAGTAAGATAACACCCAAAACAATAATAATACTAAGATATTATTAACAATGAAATATTAAAAGATCATATATGATATCATATTAATGTATATTATTCTTGTATAATTTAATAAAAATAATTTAACCATTATACAGAATATTACCCTACCCTCGACAAAGGAAAAGTACAAGGTAAGGGGTTTTCATCTCACTCCTTATTCCGGTGAGATTCATGCCATATTGCCACTATTACCTTTTGTTTGGTGTATGTACTGACCATAATTGTAATACTTGTATATTACACTTTCAGTTATGTGTATTTACATATTAACTGTATGATTACTTTTTCATGGGTGTTTTTTTCTTAAGTTACCAAATTGGTGAGGGTTAATTTCACAATCTCTTTATTATCCGAGATTTTTTTTACGTAAGTATATACTGGGACATATTTATTATCCATGTCCATGTTTTATGAAAGAGTTCTCCGAGATATTCTTTGAAGGGACTTGTTAATAAAGGATTATTTCAGATGTTTTAAATATTTATTCTTCTAAATCCTTCTAATTAATGTCCATGTCTTCAAAATGGTTTTTAAGGATTTATTTATATTGACATGAATGTTTTTAAAATGTTAATTCCTTTCAAAAGTTTCAAAGTGGTATGGGACACTTTGATTCGAAAATAACTTTAAATGAAATCTTTTCTAAATTGTGTAACATTAAAATGTTTTCATTAAAAGGGATATTTCAATCAAAGTGTTTAACAAATAATTTCCATCTATATTAAACCCTTTTAATAGATTTTAAACATGTTTTGAAGTAGATTTATTATGATACAAAACATCCATATTGTATTGAATGTTGTTATATGATTGACTGTGGATGTGTTATTTTTATAACATTCATGGATTATAGATAATGTATTTACATTTTGTACCCTAGATATTATACGAATGTTTATTTTAAGTTTCATCCTTTTCATATGAGGAATGTATTGGATATAGTAAGTGACGGGTGGAGCCCACTATAGCTCATCGATGCATTGGTAGGTTTCATGAGACAACTAGACATGGAATTGGGTGAGGCCCTTTCCCAATTTGATCTATGGTTTTGGGTGAGGCCTTAATCATTTTAGACGTCTTGGCTGAGGCCCTGAAAAAATGTTTTAGAATGTCTGGCATTACACATTCCCTCATTATGGAAATAATATTGATGGTTCATGTGGTTATTCGACTAGTAGAATACCCATGATTATGTTTTATTATGGCATTATTTACTCAACTCATATTCTTTCTATAAATGTATTCATTTTTATTATTGGTAAAGGCATGTGGTTTAAATTATTGACCATGCTTAATAATTATGTCATTTTACACTATATTACTTACCCTTACTGAGCGTTTGAGCTCACCCATTTCTATGTTTTATTTTTCCTAGGATTACAAGAAGAGTATTATGATTTTATATACAGGGTTAAACTAAAGGGAATAATGGTGTTCTAAATGAACTATTTATGCTGTGTTTTATGATTGAAATTGTAATGTAATGTTAATGTATGTAATCTATTTTCAAAGAATGCTAAACCGATTTGTCCTTCGGGACATGATTCCTTCTAATCATGCCAATATATTAAAATAATGCACCAACTCTGGGTAACTGGGGTCGGGGTGTTACAGTGGGTATCAGAAGAAGTTTAGAAATAACCTTGGAAGCTATATTTAGATAAACTCTGATTATAGGACATAGCCCAAAGATAGAATTTGAGGATTAGTAGAGAATAACTTCCTAGATTTTTCAATATTGTAGAGATTTTGTGAGTTTTCTGAGCAATACATCCCTTTCTGGATACGAGCAAGTATAGGAGGTTGTGGCACAGATGTGTCTAGGGGTAAAAACCAAAAACACCTCTTTGATCTAGTCTCGAACGGGAACTGCTGCACGACAACGGGCCTTGCTGCACTCTTGGTTATGAAACTCCTGGGGGATATGATTAGGATAATTATCATTTTCTTTACAAACCATTATGAATGGTTGATGAGTATATACTTCCTCAATGAATACATTTTTATGATTATGGATTATATCCATAAACTGTTTAATTTATGACAAGTGTTTTACAAGTTTGGTATTAGGTATTTCTATTCGTAAACTAATCAAGTGTATTCCATTGTTTAGAAATGGCGCCCAGTAGAAGGAATGAGAAGTCCAACAATATGGATCATCCAAAGAGTAAGAAAGATCATATCTTCCATGGTCTTAAACAAGAATTTAGAAGGGAAATAGTCTCCCACATATTATCATCATATGAAGAAATAGTATCATGTATTTATATGATAAGTAAATAATTCTTGGAGTCCTATGGAATTGAAGGGAAGCCAAAGAAAGAAATGATAGAAGAGAGAAGGACAAATAATGGGAATAAGGTAAAGAAGTATTTTCCCATTTGTGATAACTGTAGAAAGAATCAACTTGGAAAATGCTTGAAGGGAATGGGAGTATGTTATAAGTGTGGAGAAAAAGGACACCAAGTACGTGACTGATAGGGTATGCAAAAGGTTTCTAATGTACAATGCTTCATCTACAAGGAGTTTGGACACTACGCAAACCAATGTCCCAGTCATTAGACTGTGCTACAAATGATGTTATTGGATAATAATAAAGTTATTATACTACCACAAATGAGAAATAATTACTAGTGTTATTATGTTTTTATTTTCTAATTATTTCATTGAAGTGTTGTATCAATGATGTACTGGAAATAAATAAGGATTGTATAGCAGTACTATTTCATTGAGGATTTGAGATTTTATGGTACTAAGAAAAGTGACTCTACTATGTGTTAATCTTTTGGGAAATTACATGGTTTAAGGAAAGAGAAACCTTCATATGGTCCTAATTTTGAGGTACTGATTTTGGAATATGATATGGTTGATTTGGGTAAATTATATTGGATATTCTTGACCGCCTTGAGACTGATTAAAGATTAGTATATTACGTCATTGTTGAATTTTACAACATTTTTGGATGGATTAAGTATATCCAGTATTCTATAAGGAATAAGAGAGTATGAATGTAATCAATTCGATTTTATGGTAATTCAGGATGTTTCAGTGTTATAAAAGAATACATGTTGAAGGTATTAATATGCTAGTACGAGGTAAAAATGATCTACATTATGTTTACCTTTCATATAAATTTCAGACTGAGAGTTTATAGAAGTATTTTGGATAAGTCTAAAGGTTGGAAGGGTTTAAGATTGAAAGGTTATTTTGGATTTTTATAAAAGGACAACACGCAGACCGTGTGACGACCCGTCGCTTCGGACAAAGCTGTGGGAATAGAACCCACTACCATAGTGTAATTGGGATTTATCTCCTATGAAGGGACTACGCGAAGATCCTAGATTGTATAATGCAGTTTCCTTTTTTTAAAAGTCTGATATGTGAATTATAAATTCATTATATTTGGAACCCTATACAATTAGGATAAATAGAGTATTTTTGAATTGTATTATGGTTTGGAGTGGAAGATGAGTTTGTGGTAGAAATTTATTAATGGATAAAACGCTAATTATAAAGTATATCTCATTATGATTTTAGCCAATCTCATAAATAAATTCCTCAACATTAAGAAAAGGAATTTAGAGAAAAAACGTTGCCCTAAATATCACCTTAGATCATCACAAATTTATGGCTTTGTGATTGTTGGCCTTTTCATAGACATGTTCTCTAGCACTCTCCATCAGATATTGATGGTTAAATTTGTCTTCCATATCTATATTTTCCTACATAGAACCCTAGTATGTGTTATTTTCGGTATCCTTCATACTTACCACTCTCTATTTTAAATAGATACCTCATTAATCCATTTTTCGATGTGGGATTTGAAATATGATATTTTGAAATGTCAACCCCAAGATTCCAATACCGATCATAAATTTTGAGGATGCAATTTATTGAAGTAGGGGAGAATGTAACACACCTAGATTCCATGGTATGCTTCTCTTTAAATAATACAGTAGCGTGTGTTGTAAGCAACTTCGAGTTCTAACACACACCACGACCAATCAATGTAGCAGTTATGAATTGTAATACCCACTTTTTGAAATTTTATAAATTTTATCTCTCAAAATGGACTTCATTTTTGGATTCAGAATATTTAAATTATCCTAGGGTGAAATTTTGGTTCTTTTTGGAAAACATTCATATTTTGATAAATAGTGAAAATTACTAAATTTTAATTAAAAACAACTTTTTTAATCAAAATAATTAATAGTGATAAATTATGAATTTGAGTGGTTTTAAATTATATTTAGAATATATTTTTACCATTTAATCCAATTTGGGTCAACGGACATAATTTCACATTTAAACCGAACATAAACAAGTGTCAGTCTTTTGATAGTTATTATTTCTTAAAAACACGTTTTTTGTTTTAACAAGAGGAATTAATTTTCAATTAATAAATGAAACTTCTATGTTTTGAATTTTGTATAATAGACTTCATTATTTAATTCGTAATATCAAAATTATCTTATGGTAATTTTTTTGTTTTTTCTGAAAACTTTCAATTCTTGATGAATAGTGAAAAACACTGAGTTACTGTTTAAAACTGGCTTTTTATTTAAATACTTTTTTATATTATTTAAATTTATTTTATTTCAAAATAGATACATAACACCTATATAAATTCAATTTAATTCATTGGAGGCAGTTTATAATAATTTTAGATATATAAAAATTTTATTGAACTTTTTCAACGTCTTTTACCACCTCCTAGGGGAATTTGTAAATTCACATAAAACATAATTTTACCACTTTTGTGAATAGAATTTCGAAAATCCGAGAGACACAGTTAAAATCAATGAGTAAAATGGGCTTCAATAGGATAAAATTAATTTTTGGTGAATAGTAACTTTTTACTTTTATTTACCACGGTGAAAATTAAATAGGGTAATTAAGGGTAAAAATGATATTATTATTACCTAACACATGTCCTAATTCTATTGGATAACCTTAATTCGACCAAAAACAACCTTAGGAATAAATATGACCCTTTAGGTCCACTTTTATTCGATTATGACATTTATTATTATTTAATTCAACGAAGAGTTAAAAGAGTTAAAATCAATGTTTAATAACTAATACATTTTTAATATAGGGTTATACATAATATAAATTCAATTGTAAATATTAATTAGAAATATGAAAATATTTCCTGCATAATGGTATTTTAATTATAATTTTTAGACATTAAATAATTAAATTTATTTATGACACAACGATGATGCATTAATTACCTTATTAATGAAAGATTCAGATAAATGGTAATAAAAATATTAAAATAAATATAATTTCAAAGTTTTTATGACATCCAAGAATTTTATAGGTTATTGTGACATGTTATGGCTGATTCAATGTATCTTGTTCGCAGTAAACAGGTTGTGATAACTTTCAAAAAAACAAAATACCAAATAGTGTCAAAATTGACATAAAAGAGTTTTTAAAACAAATATTATATTATAAATTGATATTAAATTCCTAAAAATCTATGGTTCGGCCAATGTACTTGTATCATGAAAGGTGTATCATTAATGGACCTCTTGGGGGATGATTGGAGGTATATATTATGTTTATTAACTATATAATATAAAAATACAAAGTGACATGGTAAGTGTCAAACTAAATAACCAAGAGTTAAAACTAAAAGATAAGGTTAATATAATTTCCCAAACCTCTCTAAAATCTATTGGTTAAAAGGATTTCGACCCATTCCTACCTTAGGAATTGAATAATCCACATTGGAGACATTAGAAATTGAATATAAGTTTATTATAAATTAATACTTTAAGTTTTTTTTAAAGAGCCCCTCCTCCCCCTTATAAAAGGACACCACTTCAAACCAATTCATCACACCATAAAAGCTATTTGGCTCATCCAACCTCTGCCCAATTATGATCCCTACATCCATCTCCTCCTCCATGAACCCTCACCTTCGGCAGAAAGAACATCAAGAGTCCTTTTTGGTTTAAACCAAATGGAGTTACCCAAATTAATGGTAAGGATTTCTCTTAGCTTCATTTCTTTTATTTTACTTCTCCAACCCCTAAAATCATATTTGTAACGCCCCGACCCTAGTTACCCAGAGTCGGTGCATTATTACATAACATTTACATGATCACAAGAAAGATCAAATCTCGAAAGACCGATTGGTTTAGTAGCCTTGGAAACACTAGATATATTCATAAGTTTTACATTACATCATAAAATGAAAAACTACTACAAAAACATAATGTCTCCATAATCCACACTCATATCCCCACATAATATCTCTGCAGGTCATTCATAATTTACTTCTTCACTTCCTGGGAAAAATAAAACATAGAAAAGGGGTGAGCTCAAATGCCCAGTAAGGATAACAATATAGCGGAAACTTTCATAAATAAGAATAAACATTTATGGCAATGTATAACTAAAACAAAATCCATTCAAACATGAACATTCAACATGGTACGACATAAATAAAATAAAATAATGCCATTTACTTATTCACATGGATATTCTACTAATTGAATAATCACATGAAAAAATCAATAACCACTTTCATAATGTTGGAATGCATAATTCCATACTATCATAACCACATAGTCAAGGCCTCGTGCCAAGACTACAAATAAGATTTTGCCAAGGCCTTTTGCCAAGACACTAGTTTGTCTCATGAGACCTACCGATGCAATTTTTTTAGAAGATACTTACGTTTATAATTGCTAAAATATACTTCAGTGTTTTTTTGAAAACATTATGCAAGCTTCTGAAAACAAAATAACTAATTCTGAGACTACTCGAGTAATTACAGGCCATCATGGGTCCACTCCCAATCCCTTCCTGTCTACCACACTCGAGAGTCGGGTTTTCTGAAAACATTTTTAAGCTTGCGTTAAATACGTATACATTTGTACTGGATTTTCATATATTTGAGAGAAATATCTCTTTTTTTGAAATCATTTAAAAATCACCTAATTATAAAAGAAAACCTTTATTTTGAAAATATCCTTATAATCATGTAAGGGAAGCTTCAAAGGAGTAATAACAGTAGAGAATAACCGGACCTACTGTTTAAGTTTTAAAAATGACATTCTTACCTTAATTCTATCGAAAAGGTTAAAAAGGACCTTGTTTTGAAAACGACGGAAAGATTCCTTTATAAACCTCTTATAAAAAGTCAAACAAGGGTATAGATGAATTTAACCCACATTCTTTTAAATATTAAAAATGTTTTGAAATACATTTTGAAGAAACATGGACGTGGATGATAACGAGGTCCCAGTAGATAATTATGTATAAACAACCTCGGATAATGAAGAGATTGTGAAATAACCTTTACCTTGTACTTTTCCTTGGTTGGGGTAGGTTAATCTCCTGTATAATGGTGAAATAATTGTTATTAAATTATAAAAGAATCATATACATTAATATGATATCATATATGATCTTTTAATATTGATTTGATAATAATATCTTAGTATTATTGTTGTTTCGGGTGTTAACTTACTTGTTTTATTTTATATGTTTTGTTACATAAGCCATGTTTGTAATGGATAGGTTGTATATTATTTATATCCAGAATGATATCATGTCCTTAAATAACATTTTTAAATCATCAAATGATAATTATACTTGAATGGATACGATGGAGAATGAATCTCATCGCGTTCGTGGAGACGGTAGTCCGTACATACGCACGAGCGACAATATCATTCTTTTGATATTAAAATAATATATAAATGGATGGTATATCATATATACAGAATAATTAACATGTTATATTTATTATTTACATGAGTTACACATCATTATAATACCCATCCAAATAATATTATATTGAATAACAATTACACCACGACGTGGAGACGGTAAGCCGTACGTACGCACGTATGGTGACATGTTATTAAAAGGGTGGATAGAATACTGAATATGGTTGTACCATATTTATAATAACATCACAGTATATGTGAGATACTGGAGTTATTATTTTAGAATGGTAAGAACAAAGAAAGATGAAGTGGATGAAGAACGGAACTTGAAAAGGGGTGGTGAAAACATTACCTCTTCTTCGGGTTCTTCTTTTTGATTTGATCAAAAGGGCTCCTTAGGTTGGCTTTCTGATCAAACTAAGGCCTCTAGGTTGTAGTGAGGGAAGTTGGGAGAGTATTTGGGCAGGGTTTGGACGAGCCAAGTGGCTTGAGAGGTGTGAGGAATGAGTAGAAGTGGTCTCCTTTTATAAGGGAGAGGAGGGGATCTTTAGGAAAGAGTGAAAGTATTACTTTATAATATAATTATATTCGGTTTATAATGGACCAAAAATCATTGAGGTCGATGTTAAGATTACTCATTTTCTAAATAACATCAACCAATAAGAATTGTACAGGTTTTAGATAATATTTTAATCATTATAATCTTATTTATTTAAATGATTTATTAATGAGGTAAACAGTGCATCATTATTGTGTCACTAATAATTTAAATTATTTGATGCCTAAAAATTATAAATAAAATATCATTATGTAGTAAATCTTTTTAGCATTCTAATGAATATTTATAATCGAAAATCCAACATTTATAACCCTATGTAAACATTGTTCTTCTAAAAGATGTAAGCTTATGCCATTTTTATTTTTATTTTGACTTTATTAATATAATGTGTCCCTACCACATACAAGTGGCTCTAAGGGGTCCCCAAATCTACCCAAGGATGACCATGGTCGGGTATGTGTCCACTAATAAGGTTAGGACATGTTTTAGGGTAATTTTGTATTATTATAATATTATTTTTTAACCCTTATTTACCGGATTTACCCTTTAACCATGGTAAATAAAATATTTACCGCAGTAATTATTCAAAATGTGTAAAAATAAAAGTTACCTATTTATATAATTTGGACATACTGATTCCAAATATGTAATCCATTTTTCCAAATTCAAAACACAGAAGTGGCAGAAATTAATTTAAAATTAATTCCCGTTGTTAAAATAAAAAGCTTGTTTTTAATAGATAATAACTATCAAAAGATTGACACTTGTTTATGTCTGGTTTAATTGTGAAATTATGTCCAATGACAAACATTAAATTAAATGGTAAAAATATATTTTAAATATACTTTAAAGCCACTCAAATTCATAATTTATCAATATTAATTATTTTTATTAAAAAAGTTGATTTTAATTAAAATTTAGTAATTTTTACTATTCATCAAAATATAAAAGTTATCCGGAAAGTACCAAAATTTCATCCTAGGATAATTTCAATATTCCGAATCCAAAAATGAAGTCCATTTTGAAATATAAAATATATATGATTTCAAAAAGTAGGTATTACTATTCACAACGGCTAGTTTAATTAGTTGTGGTGTGTGTTAGAACTCGAGGTTGCGTACAACACACGCTATCGCATTATTCGAAGGGAAACGTACCGTGGAAGTTTGGGGTGTTACATTCTCCCCTCCTTCAAATAATTGAATCCTCGCAATTTCTAGGGTATTACTGCATAAAAAGACTCAGGTGGTTCTTCATCATAAGTTCCTCGGGTTCCCACGTTGCCTCTTCCATTTTATGATTTCTCCACAAAACTTTTACCAGACGCGTCGTCCGGTTTCTCAGTACTTGTTCTCTTGTATCAAGAATCCTGACAGGCTCTTCACAATAAGACAGATCGGGTTCCAGTTCTAATTCCTCATAGGTGAGTACATGCGTTGGGTCAGGCATGTATTTTCTCAACAGAGATACGTGGAACACATCGTGAACTTTGGAGAGACTTGGCGGCATTGCCAATCGGTAAGCTACAGTCCAAATTCGTTCTAGAATTTCGAAAGGTCCGATGTACCTGGGACTCAATTTATCTTTCTTGCCAAAACGTATGACTCCCTTCCATGGAGATACCTTCAGGAAAACATGATCACCGACCTGAAATTCCAAATCCTTCCTTCGATTATCGGCATAGAATTTCTGCCTACTTTGAGCTGCTTTGATGTGATTTTGGATTACCTTCACCTTTTCTACCGTTTCCTCCACCAGTTCTGGGCCTACAAGTTTTCTTTCACCAACCTCATCCCAACAGGTTGGTGTACGACATCTCTTTCCGTATAACGCTTCATATGGTGCCATCTGAATACTCGAATGGAAGCTATTGTTATAGGAAAATTCTACCAGTGGTAAATATTGATCCCACATACCCTGAAAGTCAAGTGAGCAAGATCTCAACATGTCTTCTAGGGTTTGAATAGTCCGTTCTGATTGTCCATCTGTCTAAGGGTGGTAAGCAGTGCTCAAATGAAGTTCAGTATCCAGAGATTTTTGAAGAATTTTCCAAAATCTTGAAGTAAAACGGGTATCACGATCAGAAACAATCGATAGGGGTACTCCATGAAGTCTCACAACATCATTAATGTATAGTCTTGCTAGACGTTCCAGGGGTAGATCTTCTCTTATAGCATGAAAATGTGCTGACTTGGTAAGACGATCAACAATAACCCATATTGCATCGTTCCATCTAGGAGTCTTTGGTAGCCCCATGACAAAGTCCATCGTAATATTGTCCCATTTCCACTCCGGTATGGGAAGAGGTTGCATGACTCCTCCAGGCTGTTGCCTTCCAGCTTTCACTTGTTGACAAACCATACATCTTGACACAAAATCAGCAATATCCCTCTTCATGTTGTCCCACCAAAAATGTTCCTTCAAATCTCTATACATTTTGGTGCCCCCAGGGTGTATAGAGAAATTGGAACTATGAGCATCATCCAGCAATTCCCTTTTCAGATCAGGTAATCGGGAACACAAAGTCTCTTCCCGAATTTCAAAATTCCATCTTCATACACAAAGTCTCTCAATCTCCCATCATTCACAGCTTTAATCTTCTTCTGAAATTCTTCATCATCGGTCTGAGAACTCTTAATCCTTTCTAGTAAATATGGTTTGGCAACCATTTGAAAAAGCATTGATGTTTCACCTTCCCTCGTCATTCCCATGTCCATCTTCACTAGATCCATGATAATTGGATCCCTTTCAATTCTCATCATGTTCAAAACTCCATGGTCTTTTCTGCTCAAAGCATCTGCCACCTTGTTTGCTTTCCCCAGGTGGTAGTGTATCGTGCAATCATAATCAATGAGTAATTCAAGCCATCTCCTTTGCCTCATGTTGAGTTCTTTTTGTGAGAAAATATACTTCAAACTCTTGTGATCAGTATAAATCTCACATTTTTCACCATAGAGGTAGTGTCTCCATATCTTCAAAGCAAAGATCACAGCTTCTAACTCAAGATCATGAGTAGGATAGTTCTGTTCATGAATTTTCAACTGTCGTGATGCATATGCAATAACTCTATCATTCTGCATAAGGACACAACCAAGTCCTTTCTTTGATGCATCACTATAAATAACGAACCCATCATTCCCCGATGGTAGAGTAAATATAGGAGCATTGACTAATATTCTCTTCAGTTCTTCGAAACATTATTCACACTCTTTTGTCCAAACAAATTTAACCCCTTTACGTGTGAGCTTCGTTAATGGGTTAGCCAATCGGGAAAAATTCTGGACGAAACATTGATAATAACCAGCCAAACCAATAAAACTACGTTCCTCAGTTATACTCGTAGGTTCTGGCCATTCTTGGATTGCCTTGGTCTTAGAAGGATCAACAGAGATTCCATCTTTAGAGACAATATGGCCAAGAAAAGAAATATCCTGATGCCAGAATTCACACTTGCTAAACTTCCCATATAATTCATGCCTCCTCAGAGTCTTCAATATAATGCGCAAGTGATTTTCATGATCTTCATAGGTTTTGGAGTATACCAAGATATCATCAATAAATACCACCACAAATTCATCGAGATACTCCTTGAAAACTCTATTCATCAGATCCATGAATACAGATGGTGCATTAGTCAATCCAAACGGCATTACAGTAAACTTGTAATGCCCGTACCTGGTTCGAAATGCTGTCTTCGGAATGTATTCCTTCTTCACACACAACTGATGGTATCCAGATCGAAGGTCAATCTATGAAAAGTATTGAGCTCCATATAGTTGGTCAAATAAATCATCAATACGAGGTAGGGGATACTTGTTCTTTATCGTTATAGAATTGATCTCCCTGTAGTCGATACATAACCTCATAGATCCATCTTTATTTTTAACAAAAAGAACAGGGGTTCCCCATGGAGAAACACTAGGGCAAATAAATCCCTTATTACTCAATTCCTCTAGTTGTTTTTTTAGTTCGACTAATTCTATAGTGTCCATTCTATAAGGGGTCTTCGATATAGGCCTTGATCCAGGAATCAAATCAATGGAAAACTCAACTTCTCGTTCTGGAGGATGTCCTGGTAAATCTTCTGGAAATACATCTACAAATTCTTTCACAACAGGTACATCCTTTATTTGAACATTCCTTTCCTCAGTGACAGTTATTTCATTCTCTTCCTCCCCAATAATTGAATTATGTTGAGCTACTGGGGGTGGATCTAAATAAGAATTAGGTGGTGACGATTCTGCTCTAAAAATAAGGTGTTCCTTATCATTATCATCAAGAATCGTAACCTCTTTCTTCTTACAATAAATCTTTGCATCATAGTCCGAAAGCCAGTCCATACCGAGGATTATATCAAACTCAATCATAGGTATGACGATGAGATCAGCAGGTAAAGAAAATTTATGTGCTCTAATGGGGACTGATTCACAAAACTTTGTTGCAATGATACTTCCCTTAGGAGTTTTAACTGACAACTCCCTTATTAAATCAAATTGGAAATATCTAATTTTCTTAGCAAACTGGGAAGATATGAAACAATGCGATGATCCGGATTCAAATAATGCATTTGCTAAACTTGAGGAAACCATTAAATTACCTGCCACCACGTCTTTCGGAGCTTCTACCTCAGCAGTAGTGATAGCATAAGCCTGGCCTTGATCCCTTGACCTTTTCAGAGGTAAGTTCTCCTGACGCTTAGGAAATTCATTTGCATAATTCCCCATCTCCCTGCAATTGTAGCACTGAACATTGGTAGCTTCCTTCTTCCCCTTGCAATCAAGAGCATGGTGGCCTTTTTCACCACACTTGTAACAGACTCCCATTCCCTTCAAGAAAGTACCAGGGTGTTTCTTCCCGAATTTACCACAGGATGGATATTCAACCTTTCCCTTCTTCCCCTTATTTCCATTCCCAGATTGATCAGCAGGTCTCTTCTTCTCTTGCTTTGCTTTAAAGTCAGAAGACTTAGAGAAATCATTTTCGGTCTTGATAGCACATGAGACAATGTCTTCGTATGATGAAAAGGATTGGGAGACTAATGATCGACGGAGAAATGGTTTTAACCCATCAAAGAAACGATCAATCTTACTTCTTTGGATACGTATATAATCACCAGCATACCTTGCTAACCTTGTATAGTTAGCCTCATACTTTGCGACATTCTCATCCTCCTTCTGTCTCAGACTTAGAAATTGCCTTTCCATATCTGCTCGATGGTCGCGAGGGAAGTATTTTTCTAAAAACAGATCTTTGAACTCCCTCCATTCCATATTTGATACTTCATCATCTTACTTCATGTTTTGAATCAATGACCACCATTGATCAGCATCTCCAGTGAGGCGGTAAACTGCCATGATAACTTTTTCCCTTTCACTGCTCCCCAATGCCTGAAATATTTTCTCTAGGGAATTTATCCACTGCTCGGCTATTAAGGGATTTGTATTCTCATTGAACATTGGTGGTTTTTTCCTCATGAATCGATCTAACATTGATCCTCCACGCTGCAGATCAGGGTGCTCCATACGGGTAAGGTTATTATTCATAACCTGAGTAAGTTGTCCCAGTATGGTGATTAGCTGATCGGCACCAGTTGCATCACCAACCCCACTATAATTATCTTGAGCAGGAGGGCAATCCCTACATAGAGTGCCTGCATTGATACGGTTTCCATTTCTTTCACTAGGCTCCATTTCTAAACAATGGCATAAACTAGATCAGTTTATGAATCAAAATACATAATCCCATACTTATAAAATACTTAACATAAATTGAACTATTTATGGATATAATCCATAATCATAAAAATGTTTTCTTTGAGGAAGTATATACCCATAAACCCTTCATAATGATTTGTAAAGAAAATGAGAGTTATCCTAAGCATATCCCCCGGGAGTGTCGTAACCAAGAGTGCAGCAAGGCCCGTTGTCGTGCACCAGTTCCCGTTCGAGTCTAGCTCAAAGCGGTGTTTTCGGGTTTTACCCCTAGGTACATCTGTGCCAGAGCCACCTCTACCTGCTCGTATCCAGACAGGGATGTATTGCTCGGAAAACTCACAAAATCTCTACAATACCGAAATTCTAGGAAGTTATTCTATACTAATCCTCGAAGTTCATCTTAGGTATACGTGCTCTAATCAGAGTTTATCTAAATCTAGCTTCCAAGGTTTGTACTAAACTTTTTCTGATACCAACTGTAACGCCCCGACCCTAGTTACCCAGAGTCGGTGCATTATTACATAACATTGGGATGATCACAAGAAAGATCATATCTCGAAAGACCGATTGGTTTAGTAGCCTTGGAAACACTAGATATATTCATAAGTTTTACATTACATCATAAAATGAAAAAATACTACAAAAACATAATGTCTCCATAATCCACACTCATATCCCCACATAATATCCCTGCAGGTCATTCATAATTTACTTCTTCACTTCCTGGGAAAAATAAAACATAGAAAAGGGGTGAGCTCAAATGCCCAGTATGGATAACAATATAGCGGAAACTTTCATAAATAAGAATAAACATTTAAGGCAATGTATAACTAAAACAAAAGCCTTTCAAACATGAACTTTCAACATGGTACGGCATAAATAAAATGAAATAATTCCATTTACTTATTCACATGGATATTCTACTAATTGAATAATCACATGAAAAAATCAATAACCACTTTCATAATGTTGGAATGCATAATTCCAGACTATCATAACCACATAGTCAAGGCCTCGTGCCAAGACTACAAATAAGATTTTTCCAAGGCCTTGTGCCAAGACACTAGTTTGTCTCATGAGACCTACCGATGCAATTTTTTTAGAAGATACTTACGTTTAAAATTGCTAAAATATACTCCAGTGTTTTTTTGAAAACATTATGCAAGCTTATGAAAACAAAATAACTAATTCTGAGACTACTCGATTAATTACAGGCCATGATGGGTCCACTCCCAATCCCTTCCTGTCTACCACACTCGAGAGTCGTGTTTTCTGAAAACATTTTTAAGCTTGCGTTAAATACGTATACATTTGCACTGGATTTTCATATATTTGAGAGAAATATCTCTTTTTTTGAAATCATTTAAAAATCACATAATTATAAAAGAAAACCTTTATTTTGAAAATATCCTTATAATCATGTAAGGGAGGCTTCAAAGGAGTAATAACAGTAGAGAATAACCGCACCTACTGTTTAATTTTTAAAAAAGACATTCTTACCTTAATTCTATCGAAAAGGTTAAAAAGGACCTTGTTTTGAAAACGACAGAAATATTCCTTTATAAACCTCTTATAAAAAGTCAAACAAGGGTATAAATGAATTTAACCCATATTCTTTTAAATATTAAAAATGTTTTGAAATACATTTTGAAGAAACATGGACGTGGATGATAACGAGGTCCCAGTAGATAATTATGTATAAACAACCTCGGATAATGAAGAGATTGTGAAATAACCCTTACCTTGTACTTTTCCTTGGTTGGGGTAGGTTAACCTCCTGTATAATGGAGAAATAATTGTTATTAAATTATAAAGAATCATATATATTAATATGATATCATATATGATCTTTTAATATTGATTTGATAATAATATCTTAGTATTATCGTTGTTTCGGGTGTTAACATACTTGTTTTATTTTATATGTTTTGTTACGTAAGCCATGTTTGTAATGGATAGGTTGTATATTATTTATATCCAGAATGATATCAAGTCCTTAAATATCATTTTTAAATCATCAACTGATAATTATACATGAATGGATACGATGGAGAATGAATCTCATCGCGTTCGTGGAGACGGTAGTCCGTACGTACGCACGTGCGACAATATCATTCTTTTGATATTAAAATAATATATAAATGGATGGTATATCATATATACCGAATAATTAACATGTTATATTTATTATTTACATGAGTTACACATCATTATTATACAATCCAAATAATATTATATTGAATAACAATTACACCACGGCGTGGAGACGGTAAGCCGTACGTACACACATATGGTGACATGTTATTAAAAGGGTGGATAGAATACTGAATATGGTTGTACCATATTTATAATAACATCACAGTATATGTGAGATACTGGAGTTATTATTTTATAATGGTAAGAACAAAGAAAGAAGAAGTGGAAGAAGAAAGGAACTTGAAAAGGGGTGGTGAAAACATTACCTATTCTTCGGGTTCTTCGTTTTGATTTGATCAAAAGGGCTTCTTAGGTTGGCTTTCTGATCAAACTAAGGCCTCTAGGTTGTAGTGAGGGAAGTTGGGAGAGTATTTGGGCAGGGTTTGGACGATCCAAGTGGCTTGAGAGGTGTGAGGAATGAGTAGAAGTGGTCTCCTTTTATAAGGGAGAGGAGGGGCTCTTTAGGAAAGAGTGAAAGTATTACTTTATAATATAATTATATTCGGTTTATAATGGTCCAAAAATCATTGAGGTCGAAGATAAGATGACTCATTTTCTAAATAACATCAACCAATAAGAATTGGACAGGTTTTAGATAATATTTTAATCATTATAATCTTATTTATTTAAATGATTTATTAATGAGGTAAACATTGCATCATTATTGTGTCATTAATAATTTACATTATTTGATGTCTAAAAATTATAAATAAAATATCATTATGTAGGAAATCTTTTTAGATTTCTAATGAATATTTATAATCGAAAATCCAACATGTATAACCCTATGTAAAAAGTGTTCTTCTAAAATATGTAAGCTTATGCCATTTTTATTTTTATTTTAACTTTATTAATATAATGTGTCCCTACCACATACAAGTGGCTCTAAGGGGTCCCCAAATCGACCCAAGGATGCCCATGGTCGGGTATGTGTCCACCAATAAGGTTAGGACACGTTTTAGGGTAATTTTGTATTATTATAATATTATTTTTTAACCCTTATTTACCGGATTTACCCTTTAACCATGGTAAATAAAATATTTACCGCAGTAATTATTCAAAATGTGTAAAAATAAAAGTTACCTATTTACATAATTTGGACATCCTGATTCCAAATATGTAATCCATTTTTCCAAATTCAAAACACAGAAGTGGCAGAAATTAATTTAAAATTAATTCCCGTTGTTAAAATAAAAAGCGTGTTTTTAAGAGATAATAACTATCAAAAGATTGACACTTGTTTATGTCTGGTTTAATTGTGAAATTATGTCCAATGACAAACATTAAATTAAATGGTAAAAATATATTCTAAATATACTTTAAAACCACTCAAATTCATAATTTATAAATATTAATTATTTTGATTAAAAAAGTTGATTTTAATTAAAATTTAGTAATTTTCACTATTCATCAAAATATAAAAGTTATCCGAAAAGTACCAAAATTTCATCCTAGGCTAATTTCAATATTCCGAATCCAAAAATGAAGTAAATTTTGAAATATAAAATATATATGATTTCAAAAAGTAGGTATTACTATTCACAACGGCTAGTTTAATTAGTTGTGGTGTGTGTTAGAACTCGAGGTTGCGTACAACACACGCTATCGCATTATTAGAAAGGAAACGTACCGTGGAAGCTTGGGGTGTTACATTATTATTATTTTCTTTTATAACAAAAACAGTATCGTCAATATACTAAGATATTGTTATGAGAATTATTAGATCTACACTTACACAGAACTACATCTAATGGGTGAAAAATATAATGTTTCTGTGGATGGAAAACAAATGCCACACAAAATGATAATTGTTCAGTTATCTCCTACCACCTCTCATGGTGGCCATTATGATGGAAATATAATTAAATATGATATTAATGATATTTATTTTATATATAATCTTATGTAATTCTATTTTATGTCATACCATTATTCATTTCATGTTGTATATATATATACGATAATTTCATTTGAGGAAGTACGGACTACCGCCCCCTCAAAGTTATATGACTCGTTTATACCATACATTAATCATAAAAAGGATGGTATTAATGAAAATAAGTAAAACATATAAGATATTATAGTATAATGTAATAATAATGTACCTATGTATTATTATTTTTGATTCCTTTTAAAATGAAAAATGAAGTGGAAGTAGCGTTCGTGCGTACGTACGGACTACCGTCTCCACGAACGCGATGAGATTCAATCCACATCATATCCATTCAAGTATAATTCTCATTTTATGATTAAAAATAATGATTAAGGACTTTATATCATTCTGGATATGTATAATATACAACATATCCATAACAAACATGGCTTATATAAAAAAACATATAAAATAAAACATGTAAGTTAACACTCGAAACGATGATAATACTAAGATATTATTAACAAAGAAATATTGAAAGATCATATATTATATTACATTAATGTATATTATGCTTGTATAATTTAATAAAAATAATTTAACCATTATATAGGATATTACCCTACCCTCGACAATAGAAAAGTACAAGGTAAGGGGTTTTCATCTCACTCTTTATTCCCATGAGATTCATGCCATATTTCCACTATTACCATTTGTGTGGTGTATGTACTGCAAATAATTGTATTCTTTATATAATAGACTTTATTTTATGTGTATTTACATATTCATTGTATGATTCCTCTTTCATGGGTGTATGTTTCGTATGTTACCAAATTGGTAAGGTTTAATTTCACGATCTCTTTATTATCCGAGGTTGTTTTTACGTAAGTATATACTGGGACATATTTATTATCCATGTCCATGTTTTATGAAAGAGTTTTCCAAGATATTGTTTTAAGGGACTTTTTACTAAAACATCATTTCAAATGTTTTAAATATTTATTCTTCTAAATATTTCTCATTAATGTCCATGTCTTCAAAATGGTTTTTTCAGGATTTATTTATATGGACATGAATGTTTTTAAAATGATAATTCCATTCAAAAGTTTCAAAGTGGTATGGGACACATTGATTTGAAAATGTATTTAAATTAATTCGTTTCTAAATTGTGTAACTTTTAAATGGTTTCATGAAAAGGGATATTTTAATCAAAAAGTTTAACAAATCATTTCCATCAATGTCAAATCCTTTAGTGAATTTTAAACTTGTTTTAAAGTTGATTTATTATGATACAAAACTTCCATATTTTATTGAAGGTTTTGTGATATGTTTGACTGTGGATGTGTTATTTTTATAACATTCAGGGATTATGGTTAAAGTATTGACATATTGAATCCTAGTTCTTATATTAATGTTTATGTTATGTTTCATCCTTTTCATATGCGTAATGTATTGGACATAGTAAGTGACGGATAGAGCCCGCTATAGCTCCTTGATGCATCAGTAGGTCTCATGAGACAAATAGACATGGAATTGGACAAGGCCCTTTCCCAATTTGATTTATGGTTTTGGATGAGGCCTTAATCATTTTAGACGTCTTGTCCGAGGCCTTGAAAAAATGTTTTAGAATGTCTGACATTATACATTCTCTCATTATGGAAATAATATTGATGGTTCATGTGGTTATTCGACTAGTAGAATAACCATGATTATGTTTTATTAGGGAATTATTTACACAACTCATATTCTTTCCATAAATTTATTCATTTTTATTATTGGAAAAGGCATGTGGTTTCAATTATTCACCATGCTTAATATTTATAACATTTTCCACTGTATTTCTTACCCTTACTGAGCATTTGAGCTCACCCCTTTCTATGTTATATTTTTTCAAGGATTACAATAAGTGTATTATGATTTGATATGCAGGGTTAAGATAATGGGAATAATGGAATTCTAAAAGAATTTTTTATGCTATGTTTTATGTTTAAAATTTTAATATAATTTTAATTTATATAATCTATTTTCCAGGACTACTAAACCTATTGGTCCTTCGGGACTTGATTCCTTGTAATCATGCCAATGTATTAAAATAATGCATGGACTCCGGGTAACTAGGGTCAGGGTGATACACCTTATGCTACAACCACCAGGTACTTCTACCAATATTATATCACTACCAATAGTATATCTCCACCAATAGTATTACACCAGCAACTGAAAAATATAATGGACAAATGGAAATAAGGGAATACGGTGTAGTTATCCATGCACCGAATCATACATGGAGGTTATAGAAATAACCATGAACCTAAAACCATTGGTTTTAAATATAATTACATGACTTAGGTGGTGTATGAAATGAAAATTTAGCAAAATACAAGGTTTTATAGTCACAGACAAGCCCAACCTATGGGTTCCGACAAAAAAACACTACCAAAGCCAAAAACCACCACTATACCATTACCACCACAATCCCATGACCACTACCCCATCTGACATGCATCCAACTCACACTCCCCACATAAAATTAGAACAAAAACATTTTTAATTACATGTTAAATCTCATAGTCTATCTAATTATATATTAACCCATTACTGACCAACTCAAATTCATAATGCCATTTAATTCCACGTTTAATGAAAATATTTCCTTACCTATTTATTATGTTAATATAAGAAAATTTTAATTAATTTAATATATTAATATTCCAATCATTTCATATACAATAAATATATTTATTTTCCATCCCTGGTCACATAACCAATATTACCATTTTAAGACACATTCCACAACTACTAGGAAACTAATAACCCATTCCACACTAGAGATAATGTCACCGCATTAATATATGTGTGACCTGTTATAATATCCATCATGATAACCTAATAATCACAAAAAAGTCTATTTTAAGCAATACTTAAAATGATAACATACCAAAAAATTTTGCACAACACATCCCTTCACTCAAGTTGACACAAACCATATCACTAATACCACACTAGTAATGGATATATAATCAGGGATTCTTCTTTAAAACAACAAAACTTATTATCAGTAACCACATATCTAATATCTAATTTTAAATATATCATAAAATTCATATGACCTAGCATGAAATGGAGACCATATAGAGAATCTATATTTCACACAAGTAGTTAATTGTCATCGTTATTTACTTATGATTTTATTTAAAGGGAAAATTCAATGACTATTAATTTATATAATGGTAGTAATAAATATCCTAAAAATAGAATGAAATCATTTATATTATGAAAAAACACAAATTAAGTAAAACATAATCATTTTACCCCCATTTCCCATCAATTTCATAATTTCGATTTGTTGTCTTCATTAGCATTATTCCAACGATCCACCCAAAAGATAAAAAAATCATGTTAATTAAAAATATAAAAAATAATAATGGTGAGTTAATAAATATCCTACTATAAATAGTCCTTTACTCCACTACTAAAGAGAAAAATGTGGTAATGATGACTGCAAGACAAAACTCACAAAAGGAAAACCTCTAACAACCTGAATCACATTAATCTCCCATAAAATTTTATCCTAACACTCCATAAACCATGAAATAACCACATCCATGGATTCCCATGGGAATTAAATGGTAAACACATTCTAATGGTTGAAGTAACATACCTTAGATCACTAATATTCAATTTCCAATGTTATTTTCTCAATGCTAGAAAAGTGGGCAAAAAGGTCACCAAAAATCAAAGGGTTTCATGGAGATTGATATAATCAAAGGAAATAGAATGTGTAAAAAGGGGATTATTAATTTAAAATTATACTAAAGTGAAATGAATACCTGGAAAAGGGGGTAGGGTCATTCCATAATGGGATTAAAATAAATGATTCAAATAAATTTATCCACAATCGATTCAAAAATCCAATAAACTGAGAGAAAAAACATAGCATAATTGGGATCTAAACACAATATAATTCTATATCTCAAAACAACCATGCCACAATCCAAGAGGAATTGATTGAGATGAGCTCAATATTGAAGAATTTATAAGGAAACATCTATATATTCCATTACACATATAAGATGACCAAACTATAACCTTATAACACACACCCCATCTTGATTAAACACAAAAAAATAGATAAAACCCAAGGAGGATGTCGTAGGGGTCCTAGAAATGGGAAAATACAGAAAATAATGATACATATACTTCCATGGAATATAGGGACATCCAAAACACAATCTAGCATTAAATAAAACATTATCAAATATAAGAAAAACCATAACATCTCAATTAACTCTCTTAGTATAAATTTCTTCTATAATTCCCCATTCTCTTCCTCAACCTCCTCTCAATATCTTGATTGCATATGAAAAGTAACATAATTTGTTTTTAAGGCCCATAAAACTAAATTAGATACCTCAAAATGATTCTAATACCTAGGAATCAAAACTAAACCCATAAGGATATAGTGAACACTGAAACCTCAAACAATTCCCCCATGTGATACCACCTAAAATAACATCACCATCCAGAAGATACAATAACATAAGAATACTAATAATTTAATATATTTACATCTATTCAATTATTATATCACTAAAATTAACCAAGATGATAATAGACTTTGATTCTATGTGCACATCTATGACTCATGAACCCCTATTTTCTTCTCAATATCAACATGCCTCCACAAGACTCAGATCAATGGGATTACATACCCATTCATTATGTTCTCTTGGATGACACAAATATAGATTGATTTATCCACACACATAATTTTACCCTCAATATCCACCTCTCTAAAATAAATTATATAGTAGTAATAGTGGTGATACATAAAAATCACTGACACATCAAAGAAATAATGGACAATGTCTCACTGTATGGGAAGTATCAATTGATAATCCACCTCCATGATATATTGGAACTCATCAAAATGATAAATAAACTATGGGGAGGGGTTAATATAATAACCAAACCTCCACCTCCAAAAATTAAGAGAAAACATAATGAAATCTGGATTATAAGCTAAAACTATTGATCTCTCAACCTCTTATATGAATATTAATCCAATAGTCCTATACCACATTCATCTGTTCTCGAACCATATGAATCTTCCCTATTATGATCTAAACCATATTTGGTCTTAGGTATACCAACTCAACAAATTTTTTTTCAAAATAATAGAGATAATAAATTACAATCATGAAACTCCTTACATGGAACCATACCAATGGAAGAGCGAATGATATTTTTATAAGATAACTCCAACAAGGAAAAGTACTTTAGTCGTGTTCCACAAAAATCAAAGAAACAAGTTTTCAATAAATCTTCCAATATTTGGATTGTTTTTTTTTTCATAACATATTTCTAATAATAGAGATAATTGATAAAAAAATTGAGAGCTTAATGAATGATATACTACTCTATAGAATCACTAGGTAAAATTAGGATCCTAATTAAAGATAATGGTCCCTAGTACCCCCTTATGACACACAACCTCAACCACACACTACCTTGAATGAACCTCTATGGAACCTGACTCATGGATGGACATGATGTGAGTACAAATTATAAATTTATCCACAACATTCTTGTAAAATATGATATTCCTTTGGATTTTGGCTAAGTGGTAAAGAAATTAACTCTGATTTCCTCCCATTTCCACTGAGGATCATTTAATTGCTACAAAAAACCACCCAAAACACAATGATCTCCCTTCTCCAATTTATATATTAAACACTACCATATGATGTTTGTTATGAAATATTACATCCCTATAATCCAAAAATAAAATTACCAACACCCATACACACAGATCTAGTGCTAAAGAATTATTATTTAGATGTTTTCTTTTATACTAACTAAAGAAAACAAAATTTAAACATCCATAATTACATTATCAATAACCAGTATTGAGTTAGTTACATACCCAATTTATTTTATGATTAGTCTGTTATAGATTTAGAAAAAAACCCGTTATATAATAAATCATATGTTCATCCATCAAAATAGATATTTTTCTCATTATACCAAAAAGTTCATATTTTATATAAAATCAACAATACCACACAAAAAATTATCTACACCTAATACACTTATAAACATATCAGGCATAATTTATTTATTCATAAACAAAAGAAATGGAAACATATGAATTTTGTGGTAAAATTATAAATAAGGATAAACATTTAAATTATCAATTAAAGGTCATAACTAATCATATGATAAGAGTATGGTTACAATAACGTAATAAAATTAAATGTTTATAGAATAAGGAAGTCATACCCAATAATAAATGAATAATAAATAATAAATAATGGCATATGAATTTTGAAAAAAACCCTAATTCAATAATAATAGCACATGAAAATATAACATATGCATGAATATGTGTCATAAGAGTGTGCTATAAATATAAGTATAGAAAATAATCCCTTAGGAAAATTCAGTTAGACAATAATATAATAAAAAAGTGGAAAGAGTCCCTTAAAGGACTAGGTTTCTCCTAAATAACTAACATTTCTTCTCATGAGGTATAAGTATTTACCCAATGCATAGGAGGGATATATAATTTCTGGAGAACCATCACTTAGGGGACAAAGTCTTATAGTGGTTTAGGTTCACTCTTATTTCTCTTGCTTTTTATACCCTATGACATAAAAAATTAAAAAATTAAAAAATTAATTGAATGGATATAGAAAACCCATCTATCACAAAATTAGAAACCATAGACAATATATATATATATTCCATAATATTATATGATAAATCATAATTATTATATATCTTGATTAACCCGTGGTAATGAAGTATAATCCATAATAATTTCATTAAAACATCATCATTTGGAATCTATAGAAAGAAGGTGTATGGTTATATTATAGAATATACATAGTGAATCTTAATAGTCAATAAAATTTATTAATATATATGAAAGTAGTTTTAAAAAATAATTAGAAATATTTTTGGAATAATAAGAAGATATATCCATCTCTATTGGTATCCATTAAAAAATGAAAAATTAATAGAATAATAAGAATATGATTTTATTTAAAAATACATGGAAACATGAAAGGAATATTGATAATAAATAATTTATATTATAGTTGGAAACTGTGGTCATGGAGTAAATGCTAAAAAATATTCTTTTCATGCAATTATAATGAAAGTCAAAATATTTCTTGTACTGAAAATATTGAACAGATTCAATTTTAAACCATTATAATGATTGTAAAATAAATATGAAAATAAAATTAATAAATAATTCATATAAATATATTTATATAATAAAATTCATGAAATTATATAATTAATTCAAACATGTAAAAAAATTGGGAAAAAGACACAAATTGTTTTAAAACAATGATTTTAAAGAAAACCCTTTATGAATATTTAAATAAAAAACCACATTAAATAATGAACTCAATATGGAAATAAAATTACCATGAATATAAATACATTAATGATATTAAATTTCAATGATTATGTAAATATACCATATAAATGGAATTGGTGTATAATTCAAAACCTGCCTCAATAAAAATCTCATTGATAAATCCTTAATGTTTTTATCACAATTAATTAAAAATCCATTAAAATAAGAAAATATTATTTGGAATTGTAAATACCATTTATAAATTATAAATTTAATATAATTAATTAATTATATATTGAATCAAAATAATACCATATAAATTAAACATAGTCTACAAAATTAATCAAGTATTATGGAATTGAAATTGTGAATATGACACCACTCCATTATAATTAATTTAGTGGAATGTAATTCAAATTACCTATATAATTAATTTTATTTTTATATTTATATTAATAATTAAATTATTAATAGTTATTTTAAACTATTACATCTAGTTATAATTCCTCAATACAGATATATTAATTGTATATTGTAAAAATTAACATCCATGTGCTTACCATTTTTTTCCAATGTTTGCCTCTGTTTTGTGGTACAATTCCTCATTTCGTGGTCATGATTTAATAACCTAAAAATGTTCATTATATGGTAATATATATGTTCTATATAAATTTATCTTCGCATATATTATTCAAGGAACTTATGTTAGTGATTCACAATGAAGGATTAAAAATTCCTTTTTTAGTGATTATTATATTGAAAAAGAACATAATTTACAGGTTGAGGTATGTTTGAATATTATAAATAAAAATTATTAAAACAACCTAAATTAATAAAAATTAAATATTATGGTGATTTCTTATGTTTTATAAGTAATTCATTAGATAAAATGTAATGATATATTCTGTAGAATCCTAGAACCAATTGTTACTTCAATATATTCACATAGGATACAAGTGATCGCATCCTGAAGGACAAAATATTATAACAGTCTTGGGAAATTGAATACATAGTTTAATCTCACATCACTTTTTAAAACATGAAAAAAACATAGATACTGTAAAAACTATGAACCCATTAACTCATTCAATGATTTATTCTTCATATAATGGTGAAATGAAAACATATAAATGGTGAGATCAGATGCTTAGTGGAGGTTACGTATAGTTGAAAATATCATTAACTGATAAGGAACAATCAATATTTCAAGGTAAATAACTAAAAAAACATTCCATTTAAACAATTAGTTGAAAATTTCCAATAGATAAGTAATAATCAATATGGCATGGTAAATTATAGAACACACATTCCATTTAATCAATAATTTGCGCTCAAGATGCATCAATTGATAATATTAATAAACTAATCTAATCGACAATAATAATTGAATTATCAAGGAAGTAAATTATCAATTTATTATTTCATGATCCTAGTTATTCTAATATCTATATTGTCAATACCTTTCATTCATACTTTTTAATCGATGGGCATGTATACACCAAACCCATTTAAATAATTCAATATAATTGATTCATCTCAAGAGACAATTGATGCATCGAGGATATATATATAAACTATAAAAACCTATAAAAACATTTCTAATTAATTCATAATATATCATATGATTCATTCAATTCATAAAATAAAAGACTAATCATGAAATATCCTTACATAGTAATGGATATCAATATATCAATATTTTCTCAATTGATCAAAAGAAATTCAAAATGAAACACCATATATAGATGTTATACATTTTGGGAAATATTAATATCCATTATACATAAAATATGGATATTTAAAAGAAATATAAGGTCTAATATTCAGAGAAAAGTTAATATTTCTAGGGAATGTTAATAAATACAAAATTAATTAAGAACTTGAATTCCAATACATTCTTTAGTCCAACGTTTCATAAATTATATAGAGAAAGAATATGGATAATGTCATTCAAACATATTCCCAATAAATTATAAATAAAATAAATATTATTTTTCATTTATAAATAGAAATACCATTGAATTATCATTAAAAATTGATTGAAGAAATTAACATTTTCAATATGAAAATAATTTGTAAAAACATAAAATTTTAATACTATATTGCAAAAAAAATAATTGGAACAAAAAATTTAACAGTATATATGATTTTTCAAAAACATAATTGTTATTATGGAAGAAAATTTCTTACATTATGATTATGTTAGAATAAATATTACATTCACATTTTCCATGAAAATTCATGAAGTAACACATTTGAGGAACAATGGGTAGATTCATTTAATTTTTTTCAAAATTATTCTAATAAATCATCTAGATAATATTAAAAATAAGTTTGGAAATATTTTTAGAAGACATGGATATGGAAGAAAAAGGATTTTTAATCAAATAGATTAAACAAGTCATGACATTAAAATACATTTTCTCCATCATTTTGAGAAAAAATGTGAGGAATGTGGTCCTGTTAGACCAAAATTTCAAGAATAATCATAGGATAATAAAATGAAGTTGGATTGTTATAATTCTATAAAATAATTCCCTTCAATTTAAATTCAAGAAAAAATAATGTTCTTTGATCAATGATTGTGAAATAAACAATTAGAAAAATCATAACATTGAAATGATAATTAATCACTAAAGTGATTATGTGTGTCAAAATTAAAACAATATAAAATAATTGGAAATAAGAAATAAAATAATCAATGGTAATTAAACACATAATCATATAATATCAATGATAGTGAAGATGTAACATAACTCGATGAAAATAAATAGTGTCATGAAATTCCATTTCTGTATTTAAATTTCATATCAAATATGACTGGATGAAATAATTTAGTTGGAAACATAAAATATAATAAAATATGATTGAATCGTGAAATTATATGTATACCGTTCATTATATACACAATATAAAATAAATTAGGTTCATAAGAATACAATATGCCTCAAGGAATAAAATTGATCTGAAATACATGATATCATATTTCCATTTAGTTGGGAATTATTCACCCTTTTGTATAATTGATGTATACATGAAATTTATTTATACCAAAACCATATTTGTATTTATAATATTATTAATTATCCTCTAATAACATATTGTCACACATTCTTTAGTAATATATTTTTGTTAAAATTGTTTCAGGTGTTAACTATTTTGTTATATAATGCATGTCTTGTCTCAAGTAGTTTCAATTATTATGTATTTGAAACCTATACAGGATCAGTAGAAGGATATTATTTTTTTGAAATATAATATTAACTCAATTTAAATATTTTTTTGGTCAATATGAATGACGAACATGGAAAATTAATTGTTTCACATCATGGAGACAGGAGGACATACATATGCACAAGTAAAGGCATCATTCCCTTAATGAGTGACAGGGTATAGAATGGGATGATATGATAAATTTTATGACATCCAAATCATTTACTGCACATAAAGGTTCCCTGATATTAGTTGAAAACATATCTTAAATCACATCCCATTGAATTCCATTGGCTTCCAACAAGAACCAAGGGCCGAGGGTGTGTTAGTGGGGAGATTATACCCTCATTTCCAGAGTTTAGAACATTTGATAAATAAGATAAAAGGTAAAAAATTATTCGTAAAAAAATAAAAATATAAAATAGATAGATGAAATATATAAATGAACATGAATGAATCATAAACATAAGCTGATGACGATATGTAATGTGTCTAATATTCTTGAAAACATGGATACAAAGTAGGATAAAATAGATTCTATAAAAAAGTAGAAAAATAGGTATCAAAAAAGATTCCCTAGAATCCCATGCTCTAGATCAATCATCTTCTATAAGCTCCACAGAAAAATAAATAAATAAATCACATGTCTGAAGAAATATAATTCCATTTATCCACACCTTCATTCATGTAATCTGTGTTGGTTCCAATGGTCACTTGGTTAGTGTGTGAGATAAATCTTAGTAGGTCTCCTCCCAAGGCATAAAAAGCATTTATTCCATGTAATTTAAACTAAAATAGTGTGAAATAATGAATATATAAAATTATTGATATGAAGTAACATGAATACATAAGTACCTTTTTTAGCCTCATTTGGTTTCTGATCATGTAACCATTTCATTAATTAATTATGTTTCAGTTTATTCAATTTAGGTATGTTAGTTGAAACTAGTACACACATGTAGAAGTGATAATGATATTTTAGGGATCCAAGACAATGTAAGGTATCATTTAATTTCATTATTAGTGAATGGAATCCAGATAATAACCAAGTAATCTTGGGCCTCAAGGGTCATGATATCTCATGTATAAAACTGTAGCCTTGATATTGGGGTAATAATGTAATCCAAGGGGCATCACCCAAGGAATTCTTCACAAAGTCCATGTTTAAACATGGATAAGACGTTATTATTCCCAAGGGTTTATCAAAGTAACATTGGGACATAATGTATTGTTCTAATGATATTGAGAAGGGAATATCAACTTATTAGGCCATTCTCAATGAAATTAGCACAGACTAATTTAAAAAATATTATAAAATGATGAAACATGAAGGATAATTTATAGACCACAAATATCATATTGATATGACCCTCCTCATCCAGTATTAGCCTCTCATTTGTCATGGATTAGAAGAGATATGAAGAATGAAACATTGACCAGAAAATATGGCATATGAGCCTACAACTAAATAGTTTTGTTGATAGAAAGAAAAAATATAAACTGATAGAAAGGAATTAAAATCTTACCAAATGGATTAAAAAATATGAACAGTTCATAGATTATAATCAAGATGAAAATAATATCCTAAATTAAAAAAGAGCTCAAAGGGGATAAAAAGGTGAGATGGATATCCACTAGAGAGGAAATGTGAGGAAGGGTGTGTTAAAAAGATAACAATTACGGAAATTTTTGTAAAATCACCCAAAATTGGGCATCAAATTGTTTTGTTACATGATTTTCAAACCACTTTCCAATCGTGCACTATATGTTGTACGTAGGCGCATTTAGCACAGTTATGACACACATTTATTGTATCATTATCCAACCCTATAGAATACCTCTACAACATGTTTGCATTTTTTTGAATGGTTTTGTACCCAATATCACATGATTTTATCCAATTGTGAAACCTATAAGACTATAATTTCCTTCCTATCATGGTTATAAGTAACAAAATAGACCATCCAGTATAGTTTCTACTAACCATTCAACTAACTGAATTCTCCCAAAAGATGGTTTACAGGTTCCAATCAAACCTCGGACATCCATGAGACACCTGTGAACTCATTATTAATCTATATTAGGTTAAAACAGTAGTTATAATGAATTCTTGGGGACCCATACCTAAGTCAAAAATTTTATTGTTATATTCTTCCCCCCTTAAAGAAACACATACCATAGTTCAAGTTCCAAGGGAGGATAAACATTTTCTAAGAATAACTATGGCCATTGGGCATGTACGTCAGCCTCCCAATCCCATGTCTCATCCTGTACACAATCATTATTACGTAACACCTATACTAATGGGATAGATCGACCTCACAAAGCCTTCAGTCTCTGGTTAATGATGTATATATGATACTCCTCAAATAAATCATCATCATATAACGTAACATCCTCATTATTAGAACTGTGAGATGGGCCGACAAGACACTGGGGAAACTATGAAACATTGAAGATGTTGTGCATGGAATGGTACCAGTAAGGTAGTGCAAATTGATAGGCTATTAAACCGACTCTCTCAAAAATCTCAAAAAACCCTATATAACGAGGTCATAATTTCCCCTACCTATATATCCATCTACTTGAAATCCTAGGTTATTCAAATAGAATAATATTATCCCCAAACATGATCTCTAGAGGTTATTTATGATGATCAGTAGATGATTTCTATCTTGGATGAGTAATACAAATACAGTACATGATCAGCTAAACATGCTATGAATTCTCCTAGATGAGACAAGGATCATATAGGGATAACTATCCTAAATATAAAAAACATATGGTGAACATAATTACCTACCATATAATATCTCAAAAGGACCCATAAGAATCATTTAATGAAATTTATTATTATAAAAGAACTCCCAAAAAGGGATATTCTTCTCTTAATAATTTCTGAAATCATGGACGGATACCCAAGGAATTTCTTCTAGAAATTGTATCATCTGCTCTGATTTTTTTCCTGTCCGAGGGTAAAAAACTATTATCAAAATCACCTATGTACCTATATCTACCTACAACCCCAACTAAAGCCATGATTGGATGTGATCATCCCTATTTGAAACAATAGTTTTAGTGACCCAGTGTATCCAGATGATCACACAGACATAAGATCATCCCAACAACTCAACTAAGAATGTCTCCTAGAAAGTAAAGATGTGGGTTACATTCATCATTAATTCAATGAGAAACATTCATTGTCAATACCCCTAGTTGAACATGGTAATCCAACTATAATTCCCATTGACAAATATTCCCACTTCCATTTTGGGACTAAATGCGACTGTAATAGGCCTGTAGGTCATTAGTTCTCTGCCTTCACCTACTGACTAGGGGATCAATTTGTGATATTTCATATTATCTTACCTTTCATCCCAGAACACCAATACTAGAATTTAATATGTCAAAGAAACTTGTCGAATCATGGATGAAATTACAATGGAGAAGTTGGGGACTCTCAAATCAGTTACTCTCTCTTATATATATGAACCAAGACACACACATGTATACACAGGATTCCATCTCTATCCACATACCAATATAGAGGTATGTCATATCCTAAAATAATCTCATAGGGAACCAAGACTTCACGATCTAAAAACTTTCTTTTCTTCACCTTCATAATGAGTGAAGAGATAACGATAAAGGGTGAGATGTAAGATTTATCTTCACCAGTGTGAAACTCAACATGCTAAACATAAAATAAGACTATAAATAATAATTCATCATTGGCTTCCAGTACGGTCTGTGCCTAAGTTTTTCAACTCATCTCATATGCTACCACATGGCCTTTTTCCACGAATATAGAAAGATGAAATTTAAAAAACTAAATATATTATACCCATCATCATTTTATATGGTTCAATTCCTGATATTTAAATATATATTCAAGGCCTCATGGTCCATATACACAATAAAGATCTCATCAATCAGACGGTATATTCAATAATGTAAGTAATAGAGAAATACAGGTTGATCTTGGTCTTGCATTCAGAAGTTTTTATGATGATTCCTCTACTGAAGAGATATGTATGCAATGATTCTACCACCATGTATCAATAATTATCACATTCCAATGCCTAATACATCACAGAAAATGGTATTGCCTCTTTTAGGCTCTTGAATAATCCAAATTGGTGCCAAGACAACCCCCCTTTGGGCTCCAAAAATGCATTCTAGAACACTTCAGACCACTTGAACATGAAATTTTTTTTTGAATGACCAAAAATAGGTGAAACAAGTCATGATATGTCTTATATAAACCACATGTATTATCATTACATCCCTATGAAAATCAATATATCCAAAAAAAATTGATATTCCCAAAACACTACAGTACTCACCTTCTCTAGGTCAATGGAGACTCCTCCAAATAATTTTTTTGGTATTTTATTAAATCCACTTTATAGGTAACTGGTATCCTCAAAATAACCAAATAGTAACCAACCCATAATAATTCAAAATTCAAATAAAATATGAAATAACTGAGATCCAAAATTTGATATTCAAACAACCCATGATAGGAAACCTCGATCAGTGAGATATGTCATGCCACGCCCCTTGATAGTTGAGTACACCACACCACCACCAAATCTCCTGAATAATAATGTTGACAATAAACCCAAAACAACTTTAAAATAACACCACACAAAGAATCTATGCCAATGGGATCCGTTCATCAAAATCCACCTTCCTCGTTGATAAGAACACCATTATAACCATCGCTGTCATAAAAATGAATTCAAATATAACATCACATGTCTTCTAGATCGTCGTCATTCTAGAGACCACATATCATAGAAAAATACGGCACACAAAACACATTGCTATACCCAACACCATGTCACTGCAAAAAACAACCTAGACAAAAAAAATCAAACGAACCACCAAATGAAAATAGGAACTCGTCAGTTGGAGAAGAATATAACACAAACGTGAATGGAGAAAATAATAAGAGAGGAATAATCTAGTTCCGTGGGAGAATAAGAACTAAGACAACTATAGGACCTCCTCTAACACCAACCCAGGTTGACCTGGTTCACACATCCATCTAGACCAAAATGGAGTCGAGCACAATGGATTGGTCAGCAAGAGAAATAGAGTAGATGGACACCAGATGCATCCTCAAATACCAACCCAAACCATCTGAATATCCATGAAATAAAAATAATTAGGAATTCTGAAGCACAAGGTCAGATAGGAGGAGGGGCGGTGAGAGAAGTACTCTACCCACAGTAGCATGCATCATTAGTCGATTAGGGAATGAGCGAGAAATAGAATAATGAAAAGACATATCTAATCGAAGAATGATTCTCTATTTCCACTACGTAGAACTAAAAATCTATATAATTAACGGGAAGCAAGAACTTCAGGATAGCTGGGAGATCATGGATTTCCCTGAGCACCGATCTAAGTAGGAATCTATATCACCGCCGAACAGAACTAAAAACCCCTAGAAATAAGTGGAATAAGAATCTTTGGGAGGTCTGGGAGCACTGAGTGAGTTCAGAGGCATTCATCTCTAATAGAGAATAATGATTCTGAGATAATATCACCCCATGAGTGAACATTTTCAATCAATTAGTGGCACCTAGAAATCTTGGAGGTAATATAATGTAATCTCGTTGTACTTATAATGATACCAACCAGCTTATAATGGTATCTATGAGAATGTGAATACACATATATGTTATCCACAAATAATGTGGGAAATGAATCTAGATAGCGATGAAAGACTATATTCATCAGATCAATAATTACAATGGGAATGTTCGTAATATTGAATTACATAACAAGGTACTCATACATACTATACCTACTATGGAAATCTAAACATGGAATGTCTGATGGCTTGACTTTCACAAGATGGTAGCTTAATCGCAGGTCAATCTTATAGAAAACTCTAGCTCCTTGAAGCATGTTCAAGAGATAATCTATTCTAGATAGCAAATAACAGTTCATGATCTTAATATAGTTAAACTACTGGTAATACACTCATAAAAGAATTTCCATACCATTTTTCATAGATAAAAGAAATGGTGAACCTCATGTTTATATAATATGATATAGAAAACAATTGGCCTCAAAGTCCTTCAAATTCCTCTTAAGCTCTGGGAGATCAATAGCTTCCATCCTATATGGAGGAATGGAAATAGGAGATTCTCCTTGAATGAGATCAATTGTAAACTCTACCTCTCTCTCAGGAGGTAATACACAAAAAATTTTGGACATAAATCCCTAAAATGGTCAAAGTCCAGAGGGAATTATTCCTAATATAATCTCTGCTCCTCCATAAAGGGATTTTATATCTGGTGATTACTACATTAATCACATGATGCTGTTGTCTATCTCTACTGATCGGGACATTCCACTCCCCATTGTGTAGATAACTTATACCCCATATAAAAAAATAGGTTCTATAAGAATGTGTAACTACCTACCTCATGGAGATAGTCCCCACATTGGTGTATTCACTATGACCATACACCTAGTAAACATATCTTATGTCATTACACCATAGTAATACTGTATTTCCAATATGAGACTTTATATTATAGACATGGATATTAAGGATTTTTAATAAAATTTATGAAGCAATGTTTATAATATAATAAAGGCTACTATAATAGTACTTCATATTGTAGAGGGTCGTGAAGCCTGATCCATGAGTATCGGCAGTAATGCATGCAACTAAACAGATCGATGACCCTATGAAATAGTTGTAATACCATAATCATGACCACTTTATTGGATTTTTTAGTGATCTAGATTATGAATAACCTAACTACGACCTCTTTATAAGACATTCCTAATAGTTCTACTCAAAATCCCCCCGGGTGCGGCAAAAAAGAACATTCCCCAAAAGGTGGAGCGGGTGTGGGTCATCTTTCACTATATGCTGATGGAAAGGTCTGATAGAAAATCATATGATTCCACATATGGTCGCAATGCTGTCACCCTCAAGGGACACTGTCACACTGAGGCTTTATATTCCCATGTACTCTACACTGATGACAGACCGTAGATCTACTAGAACTGGTACTTTGGATTCTACTTCACTGATGAGAATACAAGAGGGATCAATTCCTGCTACCTGACGAACTAATGGTCTTCCAGTGTACTGATCGTCTATAATCAGTACTATCACTACCCCTCTAGTTTTGATTATTGATAATATCCTTATTTACTATTATATAAAGGGTAGGTATGATAGAGACAATAAAATGTATTTGGATGGCATACTGGAGCCCATCCTTGAAGTTTCTAGCATGCAAAAGCTGATCGTCATCTATACGTGCTGTAAATCACTATAAATCAGTGATAAAATTTGAATAATTTATAACTAACATATCACCATTCTCAATAAGCATCAACTCTCTATCTTGGTTACCTATTTATGTTTGAGGAAATAAGTGCTAATGGAAATTATTATAGAAATCTGCCCATACCATGACCTGATAGAGACCAGCCTGGGTAATTAAACCCCAATAGAGCATATCCAAATCACATAGAATATAAGTATCATGAATGAGAAACTATTATGGAGGCATCTCTATATTCTAAATGATATATAGAGTGGTCTCCAGCCAAGAATCTAAAACATGTGAACTACAATCCACTATGAAATTAAGAGGATGTTTCTTCTAGAACTCACCGGTTAGATCATATATAATAGGTGTTGGTCCTGGATAACCTTACATGGACTATATCATATGTATGAAATTATTAATAACCTAAGAATCAGTTCCCAGTTCTGGCACAATAGGCGATGCCTCATGTGGAAGAAATGGTAGTAATACTGGTAGTTAAGGGTCCACCATGTGTGGTTCATGGTCACTGCCACCATCCTGGTGGATGATAGGATCATTTCTTAGTGTAATGGGTCTAAAATGTCCACACACAATCTTCAGAACAAGCATTGAATCATATAAATAGTATTAAATAAAGATAAATGGATAAAAATGGATCACTAGCCATGGAATCATACCTAAAATACCATCTTAAAAGGTAATATATTAGTTAGTTATCAAATATAATTTATTGGGGTTCCATTATGTGTAGGTTTAACTATTCCTTGCCTCACCATTTTTTAGAAACCATTCAACTCATAAGTCATGTTTCACATTTTAAAATTCTCATTTTCTAATTCCATATATAAATTTTCATTTAATGTGGCTTAACATTCCCAGTGAATAAGGAAAAATACAAATTATCACTAAAATTTAAATACATTTAATTTAATATAATGGATTGACTCAATAAATTAAACATTCCAACCAATAAGTTTATATTGATATATAAATCCCGTACCACTTTGGTAACTTTTGAACCATAAACCACATGAAAAAGTGATCCTAATATCGATATTAAAATCCCCATAATTTTGGAAAGGATTATCATAATATAAATTCTTGGGTAGGGTTATACACCACACAAAAAAACATGCAGTGAATATTGAATGGTTCTCATAGAAGTTAAAAGTGAGATGAAAATAAATTACCTTAATTCTCAACTCAAGTCGTACAAATTTGAACCTAATATTTAATAAATATATGTTTTTTATTAATAAATTAAATTACCATATATATATATATAATATCATATGTGATTTAATTATTAATTTTTTCCCTTTTGTTAACAACTCATTCTAAAAATTAAGTTTCAAGCAATAACTACATCGTTTTTTTACCTATTATTTGGTTTGATATTTTATGTCCACATAATTGTATCATGGATCCCACATATAAATAATGATATACATGATATAAATATTATATATATTCAGTATATATATGTATTTATAGTAATTCATAAAATTTATTGATAGAAAATGAAATTCATCATTCATGGATATGGTAGGTCTTACAAAAGCATGAATGTTGTTTCCATTTTCACGAAGTCTGTATAAAACTATAGGAAAATAATATGTTAAATTTAAATAAACAATATTATATCATATAGATCACTTAAGTTAATTAAATTTACCCGAATTAAAATCCCATTAAATCATTAGTGAAAAATGAATCACATATTGGTTTGTGAGGCGATACTCTGCCATACACACGAATGACAATATCATATCCCCCGTGGAATGGAATGTAAGAAGGTATATGTGGTATAAAAATTAAATATGTATAAATTTTTTAAATATATAATAATTATAAAATTAATATATCCTTATTACCAAATAAATGAAATTTAAATGAAAAGAACAACATATCGGTTTGTGAGGCGGTAGTCCACCGTAAAGATGACCAACATTATTGTTTTCCAAAAAAGTAGGGTGGAAAGATGTTATATAGAATATTATAAATAAAAAGGTATAATATTATAATATGCAAAATATATATTCTTTATATCCTTAATTATATCTATCTTTGAGAGGTGGTGATGTAAAATGAATAAACTCGTTCCACTAGGCGGTAGTTCACAATACACTAGACTGATGATTTCATATCCCATATTATGGAAGAGTATAATGAAATTTGTATTTAATTTAAAATAATATAATATTATTATTTGTCTGATAATTATTTTATTTATATAATAACTATTTAATGTTAATTTATAGATTAGGAAGAATAAATAATATAATACACTTAGTTAGGGATGATACCTCCTATTCAGAAAACATCTTTTGGATTGCATAAATTTTTTATTAGGTTATATTTATGAACCAAAGAAGGATTATATGATGAGATGGAGGAACTAAATTAATTTCCATTATGAATGGATGGAACAATCATTGATGGATGTTTGAAGTGGATAATAGAGTGGTTGACCTTTTATAATTGAGGTGAGTGGCACACTTGTAATTTTGGAAATAAAAAAAGTGTACCCATATTTTTCACATTATAAAAGGATCCAAAATTATATATTCTCTATTTATATAGGTAATATGGTTTATAAATGACCACAAAAAGGGTTTTCAATGTGTTTCTTGGTCCTTTAACCACTTATCGTTTTAGTTCCCCCTTTAGAAAACCCATTCATAGCTTAATTGTAATAATTAATATTTAATGATTTTAGTATTCATTGTGGAAAAAAATAAGATTTTATTATTATAGAAAATTTTCTTTTATGATTCAAAATATGGAATCCTTTTTCCAATTCCCATTCATATATGTTACAAAATTTAATTTTAAATCAAACCCACAGATGCAATGACAATGTATTTTTCCAAAGAAAAAATGTTGAAATATGTATTTTCTTTACCAATATTCAATATAAAATCGATTTCAATGAAATAAATTGGATTAATTTCAATATAATTTTAGTAATTTTACTTTTAAAACCATATTAAATGTTTTTTATTTTTTTAATTCATTAAAATAAATGAAAACTCTCAATGTAAACTATATTTTTTCATTATTCAAGGAAAAAATTTCCCTGTCAAAAAATTATCCAAAATTGAGCTTAATTTTATTTTGAAATTTTGAATTGAAAATAAATTTCACATTTTTAAAATATGTTTATACAAGTTTAAATAATAAATATCAAATTACCTGTGAAAAGATTGAAAAAATGCACTTTCCAAAAATATAGTTCTCTGCTGTAAAATGGGATTTAGTCATATCTCTTATCTAAAAAACTAATAATATGAATGTTAAAATTTTGATTGAAAATATAATATATCAATTTCATTAAAATAATTCCCCAAAAGTGATTTTTTATTTATATATTAAAATGTGTTTATGTGTATAATTTTTTTTCGAAAAATATATCCTTTATTTTCAAATAGTTTTTATTTTTATTTCTAACTAATTGGTCACCAAATAATTAATATTATATACATGTGTAAAAAATTTATTTTTATAAATTTTGTAATTATATTAATAACCTCTATTCCAATGAAAATTAGAAAACTATCATATTAAATAAAAATTTGTTTAATAGTATGTCGTGTTTCATTTAAACACAGTGTTGGAAGTAACAGAAACAAAACTCAGTGTTTCATGTATCACAAGATAAAATAAATGATTTCCAAGATGAAATCACTATCCATATAATGAAAAGTATTTGAAAATTATATTTATTTTAAAAAATATATATATTTTTATATAAACTTTTCGTGTTATATTACCTAATCTATATATTCGTTAATCATGTTCCCAATGTTTCTACTAAGCTTTTTTTGTTACCAAAAATAAATATGATGTATTTGGTAAGTCATATCTGATGGTTACTTTAATACATTAGAATAATCTACCAAAATTTATGTTTCTAAGGACGAAATATTTTTATATAATTGGTAAACTAGATATATATTTGAATCTCATATTATAATTGGAAACATAAAATATAACCTAGAGAAACTAAAAAAATATATGCATTGTTGAAATCATTAAAAAATATATTCTTCATGTCCTAGGGAATGAAAAAAATAAATGGTGAGATCATATTCTCAGTAAGGGTTATTAACATTTGAATATTTGTTAAATTAATAAGGCATAACAAATATCATAATTAAAATAACTGATTTCACATTCTATTTAATGAATAAATTGACTATAATAATTAAATATTGAATAATCAACATAGAAAGGTAAATAACATATTTCACATTCTATTTAATCAAAAACATGAGAAAAAAATGCATCCATATATAATATCAATGAAATAATATAAAGGATAATAATATATGTATTCATAATGAAGGAGATTATAAATATTGGATTCCAAGATCTCAAACATCATGATACTTATACCATCAAGACCTTTTTCAAATATTGTTTAATCGAATGGTATTTATAAAACCCCAATTAAATTGTGCTAGCCAAATCATTCTTCTTAGGAGAGAACTAATTCATAAAGGTTATATATATGATAAAACCCCAACCATCACTTCATGTCCAATTAATTCCTTATATATTTAATGATCAATGTAATTCATGAAAAATATAACATATTAAAAAATAAATAAACCGAGTAAAAAGTATAAATTTTTCATTATTTCTCCATTTAATAAAATATACTTCTTAATAAATAATCATATGTAAAAATGTTATATGGTTTAGGAGGTAGTTACATCTATGATAGATATATTATGGATATTAAAATGAAATTTAATACCAAATGATCGTAAGAAATTTATTGTTTTATGGGAAACATAATTCTAAAAAAATTAATCATGAATTTGAATTTGAATACTTTGCGTAGCCAAAATGACCGGAATCCATTTAAACAATGAAAAGGTTTGATTCTATTAGAATATGTTCCTAGTATATTATAATTAAAATAATGTCTTTTTTCAATGGTGAATAGGAATACCATTGAAATATAATTAAAAATTTCATGAGGAAAATACACATTTCACATGGAAAATAATTTTTTAAAACTAGAAATTTGTAGAATATTAGGGAAATTTTTTTATTTGAATACAACAATGTATAATTTTAATGGATACTTAAATACAATTTGTAGTCATTATGATGATAAATTCCATACATTTCTATTATGTTAAAAAATATTACTTTATCATTTTTGTATAATATGTCAAAAAATACATTGATTGGAAAAATGTGGGTAGATTCCTTTTAACACATTTTCAAAAGTAAAACTGGGTCAAAATATCATTAATAAACCCTCAGTATAATATTAAAAATATTTCTGAAAATATATTAATAAAAAATGGATAATGAAGGAAAAATATATCCTAGTGAAAAGTGTAAAAGAATTATATTTTTTTAATATTCTTTTCTTAATTATTTTATGTACCAAAGTGAGGTTAATTGTAAAATTAATTTAATATTTTTTGAAAAAATAGAGGTGAAGAATAACATATTTGTTTATTAGAAACTTCTCTTATAATTTCCATCAATATAATTTTAATATCAAATAATCATGATTAAAATGGGATTTTTATATAATCCCTAGAAAATATAATAACATTGAAATGAGAATTAATTAATGTTGTGATATTGTGTGAAACTTTTTAAACCACATACAACAAGAGGAAATACAACATTGAATAATAAAATTAAATTACACACATATTTTTAGAATGTCAAAGGTATTGAATATGTAATATTACCCAATGAATGGAATTTGATTTATAAAATTCCTTACCACATGGAAACTTTGAATTTAAATATCCTTTTATTAAATAATTCAAATTTATACTTAAATTACAATGCTATTTTATGGATTTAAGATTTAAAATTTAAAAGGGGAATTATATACACCATATGAAGGAATTTAGGGGCATAACATTACAATATTTCTCAATGAAGGTAAATTTAGAAAAAAATCCATTACCCCATGCTTCACATTATCTAAACCCGATTAGAAATCTTGTATAATGGTTCTATACATACTATTTATTTATAGCATAACTATATCCATATTTATAAAATCATATAAGATCCTATTAGAAACTATTATCACCCATTCTTTATTAATATTACCTTATTACCATTGTTTCAGTTATTAAATATATTTTTTTCGTGCATATTTTTCCTTGAGTGATCCATTTACTTTGAATATGAAAAATATCCATCAACTATAGATTTTTATTAATGATATAATTATAATATTTACTCATTAGATTCATTTTTATAGTCATTCAATTATCTTGTACATGGAAAATGAATCGTCTCACTTCATAGAGATGGTATGTCGTATGAATACACATGCGACGATATCATTACCTTAATGGATGAAAGGTTAATGAATTGGTTGATATATTAATTTTATAGAATTATTACCGAGTCATATTTATCTTATATATTAACTCTCCCCATAATTATTACTATCCATGTGGTTTGTTGATAGAACACAAATTACTTCTGTTCGTGTCGAAGTAGTCCACCGTACATACAAGTGATTGCTGGAGATAGATAAATATTATAGAATCAGAATATTAATATTTCACTATAATTTAGATAATATTATTGTTATATTTTTATTTTTAATACATAATTAATGGTGGAAAAAGATTTAAATAAAAATAAGGTACATAACGAGGAAAATTACCTTTACTTATAAGAACCTCATTTGGAAATATCATTCAAACCCAATGGGTTGTATTATTGGAAGAAAGAATATCTATAATGAGTTTGAGGATGTTATGGAGTGATTTTATTAGGGTTTATTTTATCCATATGTCTATAGAAATGTGAATAAATAATGAGAGGGAGTTCCCTTTTTTAATTGAGACGGGTAATTTTATTAATCTAAAAAAATTCAATAATGGGAAGTCACACTACCCCCAAGTTCCACAAAAATTGATAAATGATAGATTTTTTGGACTTTAAGTGTTATCCACACCTCCACCATAAAAATGAAAAAAATCATAAATATTTTATTCCCTTATCATCCATGTTTATTTAATTTTTCAGTTTTATTTTTCAATATAGTAATGACTTTTTTAGCCTTATTAATTTATCTATTATGAATAATTAAAAAGTGTCCTATTAGAAAATTTCAAACCAAATTTTATAAATATGAAATCTAATTTATCAAATAACAATTCAATGGGTCTAGAAAATTAATCATAGTAGAAGTGTTTGTAACCCACACATGGGTATAAAGATGATTGATATAAAATTAATTAAACAAAATCAAACTACATAAAAAATTTTAATTGGCAAATAAATTCAAATACTGATTGTAAATTTATATTAATTAACATATTTTAAAAAATTGATTATTTTTCAAAAAATCATATTTTTCCCTGTTAACTTAAAAATAACTCATTTCTGAAAAATATGAGAATTTAAAAATATTATTTTTTGATATAAAGGTTAAAAAAAGGTATTCCTTATATAAAATGTAATTTATAAAATTATTATAAATTATTTTTATTTCCCAAGCATAAGATATGAAATAAAAACATTTTTAATGAAAATTTATTTTTGAAGCCTAAAATGATTTTATTGAGAACTAAGTAATTATTTATAAATATATCATTTAAAAATTATATATATTTTCATAATTTTATTTAAAATATTCTTTACTTCCTACTTAACAGCTTTTTTTATGAATGATTACATTAAATAATTATATTTTAATAGTATACCATAGTTCTCTTAAAACTATGTTTTTCACATTTTATATATTATCGTACATAATGTTATTATTATAAACATCACTTGGTGGTACATAAACATTAAAATATTGTACCTATAGTTTATGTACCCAATCAAAAAAATTACATAGTTTTATAGTTAAATGGGTAGTAAATTTTTATTAAATAGTGATAATATAACATTTACTAACATTTAATGAATTAAAAACAAATTTTTATAGTGAAAAATTAAAATCACGAATAGTTATATGAAGAAGATATAGCTAAATAATAAAGTATAAAATATCAATTTCCTTGAGATCTTGAAAACACATATGAAGGGCCTCGTAAAATAGAGAGGTTTATTAATTCTTCTTAGGATCAGTGGCTAACCAATGTGGGATAGGCCAGTTAGCAAAGAAAATATATAATATTATATGGATGAGTTTGATTGTTTTTTATTTAGACATTAAGGGGTGGAGGAGGGCTCCTTTTATATGTGGGTAGAGTGGAAGTTATGAAATATTAGAATCATAATAAAAAAATGGAAAGTCATTATCAAGGATAGTGGATCTGAATTATCCAAAGATAGAATATAATATATTTTACATAGATAATATTCTCATATAATCAATTTTATGTATTTTTTATGACATTTTATGGTACTAACCTCTATTGTAATACTATTTAAACTATTTTTACCATTTCAATATTCTCTCACTTTTACTACGTTATCCAATTTATATGAAAAATATGAAATAGATATTATAATAAAATTTGAAAATTCACATATCTAATTCAAAAAATATCTTACAATTTTAAATTTATAGTGGTGGTAAAAATTATTTTTAATAAATGTGTGTTTAATGAAATTGTTAATAGTTTTAAGAAAAAAATGCATTTTATGTGTAAAAATTTATTTACCTAAAAATATTATATAGTATAGATTCCAATTATATTTATTATATTATTATTAATAAAATAATATTTTTTCTCCTTTCACAGTAATAACAAACCAAATGGTTCATTTTGAAAACATCATTAAAAAATGAATAATTTTTTTATTATAATAAAATATAACATACATTATAAAATTCCAAATATATTTATCTAATGTCAACATAATAATTTCTATTGCATTATTTTAATTTTTAAATTTATATTTTCTCAATCCAATGGTTTTATTAATTTTTAATTAATGTTTATATCAAGATGATGTAATAAAATTTATAGTATTTGTAAAATGAAATATTCACTATTCACATAAAATATACTATTTTAGAAAAATCCCAAAGAATTATGCTAATATAATTTTAAACATTTCTTGTCTAAAAAAATAATTTCATTTAAAATAATAATAAATTTGTGAATTTAAATTTTCAATATAAATATAAAATATGTTAAAATGTTTTTTAGGAAATTTTCTGTTTAAACTTCATGAATTCTCAAATTTATATAATATAAATTACTAATGTGTGTTAATTTATTTATTTTAAAATTATAATGTTTTATTATAATAAACCATTAAAATGGTAATTTTATTTTAAGATGAATACAAAATAAATTAATAATTATTATTCAAAAAATAATCCATTTTAACATAAAATAGTTTCACCCACATTCCATTTAAATAAATTATTAATCATATAAGAATTAAATTTAATCAATTCATTAATATTAAAACACATAAATAATTAATGAGTTGTAATAATATATAAGGAATTAAAATATATTTCTTCATGATAAATAAATTAATTATTATTTAATCTACTCGAGGTTTTATTGTTATTGTAATTTTCATGATAATGTTCCATGATGTAAAATAATAATATATTAATTTATACCTTTTATTACAATAATTTATATCACAATCCATTTTAATTTATTGTTGTGCATTATAGAATATATATAAAATATATTTATTTAATGAAAAAATCATACATAAATTTTGGATTTTAACCAAAAAAACACGTCAGGCCATGGTACATTTTGAATAAACCACGATGCACAACTAAGGGTGAGTAGTGGATCATAGGGATACAATCCTCACACATCACAATTGGAAAAAACATCTGCTCTAGACACATCATTTCCACCCTTATAGAGCATCTGCATGAAGAATACAGTCTCGTATCACCTCAACCTACAACCCACACCACTAATAATCCTCTATTCACTGTATTCGAGATTATTGCACCATCATATGAAATAATAATTCTCTACCATCATATTACTTTTCATCAAGAAATGTTACTTTTAACTACTCCATCACTCCCCAAGAATTCAATGATTCATAGAAATTTTCTACCCTTGACTTTCTACTAAGTGAAGTAGTAAGTACATTCTCCTTCTAATGGTACAAGAGATCACAATGTCATAGTACTACAAGTACTCCATCAACCATTACATTTTAAAGACTGTATCCTAATGAAATAAATCATACATCATGTTATTTTTTCCATGAGGACTACATCGAACTCTCTAATGAGGTTATTTATCCATAGTTATAGAGAAAAAAGCATGTCTTCTAACTCTAGATCATGGGTGGTATAGTTACGGTCATGTGGATGTTACTTATTATAACCATAAGAGATCACATATCAATATTTCATCAAAATTGAACTCGAACTAATAAGGTAATAATCAAATAAAATATCAAACAATGATCTATATTACAGAAATTAATATATAGGGGAACTATTCAATTTCCCTTTTAGGTTGTCAACGACTTCCACAAACTGATTATTCAAGATGAAATACTTTACTTATTAGTTTCAGATATTAATAGGGTTCTAATATATAATAATTCATAAAAATAACATCGATAATATCCTTTGAGACCAAGGAATAGACATTCTTCGATTCATCTAAAAAAACGACCACCTCAATATTAATTTGATCTTCTACTACACCCTATGAAGAACAAAAATTTAATATTAAATTATCTTTCCATGTCCAAAACATACATTTAGAGTGATTTCTATATTTTTTTAGTGTTTCAAATAACCATAAAACATCTTTGCGGTTTTCAAAATCCTCATAGTTTTACATTCAGTATATTTGGATGTTACCAATGAACACCACCACAAACAGATCAATGCACTAATGGAACTTTGATTTCTTGAGGACCATATAATAAATTGGTGTGTTTTTTATTGAATAGCATGAATACGATAATAATCTTCCCATATCTATAGAAAAATGCGCTATTCAGGATGTCCTCATGTTTTATCTTCATATATTTATATCATTACTAAAAATAAATATCTAAAACCAGATTGATCCCTTCAACTAATAATTTTTTTTATATCCTCATTAGAGGATAATGGTTCTTGAAAATCATTTAATTAAACAACATGTCATCAATACAATACCTTATTCCACTATATAAATTTTTAATGAATAAAATAAGAGCATTGCATGGAGACACACATGGTCAGATGAGGACCTTCCACAATAGATCCTCAACCTAAATTACCTACTCCCACAAATTCAATGATTATATCTAATAAGTATCCATTTATATCAAATAGGAAATCAGTGACATCAATATACCAATATCAATATCATGTCAAGGTGGTTGGCTGAAAACCTTTTTAAGAATATGATATAGTATCTATTCAATAATACTAGGAACCACCACCAATAATTCCTCTACTGATCTGAGTAAAAACATTTCTATCTAAGATAAGTGAGGTTATACATGCCTATTTCTCATCTGAAAATTTCCCATTACGTCAAAAACCATATAATTGACTCTCACAAGAAAATTTTTACCCTTACTATGAAGAAATATATAGTTATATATAGATATATATATATAATATACTATGTGTAGGCCATGGATGATATTGTATAGTTTTATTTACAATGGGATAAAATCCCACACAGATTGATGATACCCCATCAGTATTTCTTTCCCCAAGATGACCTCTAACATGGGTAGTCAACACCTGGGGAACTAGAATCCTTTCCACCATTAGTCATGAGGGAAGATAAAATTGTCTGCATAACAAAGTCATGTGATGATCCATACTCAAAAATTGAAAAAGATAAGGAAGTTGATAAACTAGTCATACATTGAACAAAAAGTGGAACTTCTTCCAATTGAATTTATATATCAAGATATTGTATAAATTCATATCACATTCATTAATAATAAGGTCCACCTCAATGGAAGAAACATACACTTGTGTCACTAAGGGTTACATATATCATCAGACTAACCTCTAACATCTTTATCTCCCCTTGATGGAACATAAGATAGCTTCCATTGTTGCTGGTAAGGAATAAAAGGAAACTACTATTTCGACTGATAATAATACTATCTACATATACCATATTGACAACACTAAATATCCATCCATTTATGTGAATTATTAATATAGACATCATAAGTTAAATACATGAACATGGTTCTCTCAATAAGTACATAAAAACTAGATTCCTAAAAAATAATCATAAAGACTACATAGGTTGTCCTCTAGCCAGTCAAAACCATGATTTACCTAATTTTTAACACCCCCCATATGAAGAAATATCTTAATGATTCTATGTTATATTCCTTATTAAATCTAACCCACATGTAAAATGTATTTTCTCAATCACCTCATACTTCATATACACCTATAAATATATGGGTAACATAAATGTTGTGATGAAATAGTACAAATTTAGATGTAATTCAAACTCAAGGAATCATTTCCATGAATCCTAATTAGGGAAGAATTCATTATGAAAGTGAATGTGGTTCTTAAATATTAACCTAATATCTCACACACGTAGGATTCCCTATTAAATGATATAAAACTATTACATATTCACCCCTTTCATCACAGATGATAAAAACTCATCACAGAACCCCTATAAAAGGAATTCCTTGAAACATATATAGCCATCCTATCCACAAGATATAATATCCACCACTACCAACCCTCCCCACTTATATGAACATAAATAATAAGAACCTAATACTCAAATTAATCAAAAATCATACTGAATTCAATATTGAAGTCGTATAGGTAGAATTATTTATATATACTAGAAATGGTTCCCTCATAATTTACCTTGCTATTACGCATAGAAACACATAAAATCCTCCCCTAAAACTCATATTACAAAATAGGTTTATCTATACAACGGTAAAATTTGAAATTTCCCATCCAAGTGGGGACTTAGACAGTTCCACAATCAGGAAGATAACATGGCCTGAAGTGCACCTCCACATACGCTTAATTATGCCTTGTAGTCGAGAGGGTCTAAGTTAGTATAGTGGGGGAGACTATACCCACTCATCATTTTAGAGAAGCATTAATAATAAATAAATAGTCAACAATGGATGCATAATATAACAGATTTCACATAAAGAACAAGTATAATATTAAAATGTGGAAGCTTAAAGAACACGTAAACAGAAAATGTTACAAAAATACATAGGATAAGCCATATAAAATGGTTTCATGTTATTATAATGTACAAACAAGGATTTGGGAATATATGATAGTAGTTATATGAAACATGTATAAAAAAGTACAATGATATAAAAATATATCTACACTATCATCATGCCTATATACTCAGTATTATTCTCTAGTGCTCCTTGGTATACGAATAAAATCAAGCAACAATGAAAGGGTTATTTCCCATTTCCAAACCTGCAATCATGATGTCTAATGAGGTACCAATAGTGTCCCATGTAGGTTGTAAGTTAAAATAATTAGTCCACCACCAATGGTTTAAGAAATAATACATTAATTTAACATTGGTTTTCAACATTCATCTATAATGAATAATAAAACATTTGAAAAATAAATACCAGTCGGCTCATGTTCTTATAGGAATCATTGATGGCTCTACCTCGTTAGGCATATGTTGGTGAATATCTAATGAGTAAAGTTATGTATCCATAAATATAAACATATATATATTCATATATAATAAGTATACAGATATATATGAACTATATACTTGAGGATATGTATATTCATATTCATTGATACTAGGTGATGGGTGGACAAGGGGCATAACCCAAGCCTCAGTAAACAGTATAACTAGCAATAATATCCGTCAAATGGTATAATACCAAAATATCATATGATTGTGATACATTTTGTTCATCGATCGAGATGGTCAGGTGAGTCCTCTTGACCAACACCTAAAGCAAAGGAACATTGAAAATTATGCTCATTACCTGAATGGAAGTATAATAATTGATACATAATTCCCATTACCCAACATATGTGACCATGAAATTACTTTCTGAACATAATTCCTTACCCATTTTTCAACATCAAAAAAATTAGGAATAATTAAAAAAAATTACAATGTTGGTTCACCTCTAAATCATTTATAATCACATGGAATAACTAAACAAAGCCTCTTAATTTGTATAATTTAAATATATAAATATGCAACATGTGGTATAGCCTTTCTACCCACTTTTATTAAATTAAATCATTCCAAATTATCCGTAAAGAAAGGAAATTCCAATTCAAAGTCAATACAATCACATAGATGGTGTTTGGCCATTTATGTATTTACATAAAATAGGGAAATTTGGTAGTCACACCCAAAGTGTTTCATTTTACTAGGTAAACGTCCTATAATAATTCAATATGATCTATGGGTGTAACTATAAATGGAATAATTAATAACATTGGATTAGATTATTAATGTCAATGTGTGGGAATGTCTGCTGCGTGACACTACAGTGAGATAATATGAAAACACAAATTCATTTTGGAATGATTTCTATTCCACCTAGCTTAGGTATGTATGTGAGCACTAGTCCAACCATAGGCTTTGATTCAAATAAGAATGTAATGAATCACCGAAATAGGAAAATTACATCAAAATTTGGAAAATGATCTCTAACGAAAATAGTGAAGATATTAGATGATAATCTAATATAAGAAGAAATATTATTACAGAGCATAACCTTATATTTCTAATGCTTCTAACTATGGTCCGATCAGAGTTTAGATGAGAGAGTTATAATGATCCCTAACCAAAGTGGACAGAGATCTTAGGGGAGAGGATTGATTTTCCTAAATAAGAGGAATGAGTGATGAAGATTAATTTTGAGTTAAAAACATATTAGTGGAAAAACATTAATTACTCTTTAAGAATTGGGTCACATAGTTTGGCGGCATGCTTGGACAAACTGTGTGCCAACCATACTCCCATCCCTACCAAAGAATCTCTCTCACATGGGCTAGATAAACTTTTTGACAAACCTTGTGTATCTGAAGTTGAAAGACAGTAGATAATGTCTTAATCACTTCTCATGGTTGTATGAACCAGATTGCATAGTTTTGGACAAACAATGCGGCCTCCTACTTTTCAACAAGTTCCCACACATTCAATTTTCACGGTTCACACTAAGTGTGCACTGACCATCTGACCCAATATATTAGACCCATTTCTAGAACTAGGGAATTAAACATTCCATGGAGGATTCAAGATCATCCTTAGGCCATTGGACACATTTACCAAAATAAAACAAGGATTAAAACTGAAAAAACAAATGATCCACACCTTTAAAAAAATCCATCCCATTAAGACCTACCCCCATATAGAAAATCATCCATTGTATAGCCTTCAGGGGGAAAATAGGGATCATCTGAGTAAATATTCTACCACTAGTCATGGATGTCAGCGTCCTACTCTTTGTTCACATCATGTACTTGATTGTGATACCATTTCAATCATACAATGTGATCTAAACATCCTTTGATTGTTTTCATTGTATAATCCCTAATACACACTCAGTATTCATCAATGGAAGAATACACATCTAAGTCAACCTATTTTTGATGTATAACCTATGATGAGAATTGATAATCCAGAAAGAGTTTATAAACATGAATAACATAAAACATAAATTGGTATCTTTTTGGATGTACTATTTGGTAACAACATTTCCAATTCTACCTAAAACCTAAAAAGGTCTAATGAATTGAGTAGAAATATTTCCCAACATCAAAATCAATTGATGGAGTATCCTAGGTGAAATGAAAACAAAAACCAAATTCCCAACCTTGAACGAAATAGTTCTTCATGGGTGATTAGAATCTGAATGATACCTGGACCGATATGTCCACATTAACATCCTGATTAACAGAGCCTGCTCTGAATTCTCCAAAGTGAGACATTATCTATGTAGTTATTCCTCCCCTAACTCTAACTAGAATAGAGTCTATTGACATGGAATACCATATAAGACCTTATAAAGAGCCATCTTGAGGGTATCTTGAAGTCTACTTTTTTGGGTAAACTAAACTGGTGGATTTTATTTCTCACAAGAATCTCAAAATTGAAGGAAAAATGCACATATCATGTCTTCTAACTCCTTAATTGTATTTTATATCTGACTATCAGTCTGAATGTGATAGGCCATGCTTAGAAGAAATTAGGTAACCAAGCCCTTCTATAACCCCTTCTATAACCATGATGTGAAATGGGTATCTCTATAAGATATGATGGATCATAGAGAAGCACAGAGATGTATTACCTCCTAGACAAATACAATTTCCATCTCATATACCTAGAATTTCTATCAAATAGGTAAGATGTGTGCTACATTTGTTAATGGATCAACTACCTCCAAACAATATTGTTTCCTCATTGTGATCTCGAAAAACCTACCATCCATAGAGAAATCATCTCACTTCACCTCAGGTATGTATAATTCCTATAAAATCACTTCTATTCACTGATTTTCCACCATCACCAACTGGCAGGTGGAACATGAAGTGAAAAATATGGATTTCCCCAATTTCATATCATTCCAAAAATTCTAGAAATGTAATTCTCAATACATCTTGTTGACATCATGATTCACTACCGATATTGAGGCATGATATTTTCACATCATCTCCTCCCATATGTCTATTGGCACCAATACGTGCCCCCATATGTGTATTTTCTTATCCTCAATCATGATAATAAAGTTAAAAGAATTTTCATCTTATATCCTTATCCTCAAGCCAAATCCCCAGTGATTTGAATGTTTTCTCATCATTATATGTTGTAGTAGAGTAGATATCACTCCTATTATAGATTTTAAATTCATCACATCATCATCCTAAACATAAAAGTTAATCAATGGAAATACGGACATAGGCCACCACCTACCACTAGCACCATGAACCGTAAGTGCCTGGGTCAGCTAGCTCAGAGAATCGACTACTCTATTTCCTTTATTATTCTTATAGGGAAGCTCAACATCAAGGGATTATAGATACTCAAATCAAATTTTTTTCTTGAGATTCAGATCACAATTATTAAAGATATAGTTGAGTCAGTTGTGTTCCATGAATACCATAAAATGCATTCGAAATAAATACAGCATCCAAAATCATTATTCATGAACAACCGTAGATAGATCAAGATCATGTTCTACCTAATTCTGCTTGTCAGGCCTCAACTAATGATACTCAGCTATCATTAATCACTCATCTTTCATCATAACTTATCCCTTCTCGATTCCGAATACATTAAAATAAACCATCCAGTAGTTACATAGCTCTCGAAGAATTATAATCGGTGATGAATTAATATTATCCATCATCACTCAAAAGGTGCTTTCAAAATAATATGACTTGAATAATTTCACACCCTTATATGTAATGTCTATAAGAGGTATAACTAGCTATGAGAAATCCAAAAAAAAAGTGTCTGCAATACACGGATATCGCTAAGAAACTCTATATATCAAAGGCGTTATTCAAATTATCCACGGAAACTATATCTATGTACTTCTATATGTCTATTGATACACTATAATTAGAGATTATATGAATTAATAAGTATACATTATTGATCCAAAAGTGTCATATGGCAATATTTGGATAATGAAAGTGCCCTATCAGTGTATTCAGAACGTTCTCATGATTTTGGGCACGGTTGTGTTGAGAGGGAGAATAATCTAATATTTCATACACTAATACTACCATGAATGAATCTATATATAGGAAGAAAACCTGATTCATCATAGCCATATAAATGGATAGAATGTTCATTAGACTGAATGAAAATAATTAGAACTCAAAAAGACAATACCTACCTTAGAAAGCTATTTATTGTATGTCTGATGACCTGACCTGAACCTAATGATGGTCTGAGCTAAATACAATATTTGAGAACACCCTCACTTCCCAAAGCTAATATATGGGGTCTTATATTCATTATAATGGATATTTATTCTTAAATTTTTTTGGTTCAACTATCATTATTTCATGCAATGACATAGGGTACCATCCACATTTGGGGGAAATAGAATTGGTGAACACTGAGGATAAGTGTTGGGGAGTATAGAAGACTTAGCATCCTAGTCCTCTAACTACTTCATAAAGTCGATAATATTTGTAGGTAACATCTTGTAAAGTGGAATGAACATCAGTACTAGTCCCAAACTAAATCAATGGTGAATTATACCTCTCTCATAGAAGCTTGCCTATAAATTTCACCAAGAAAGACATCCCAAAAATGAGCCACCATGGGTGGGGAAATTGTAGGTCATATCACTTTATCACCCCTAATACTACTAACAATTCATGATATCACTCTACCATGATTGTAAATCTTATGTCCAAATCGAGATGCATTGACCTCCTATTCTCCCTTGTGAACATGTCTATCACCCTCTAGGGATTTACATGTCACCCTCCTTTGACAACAATCAATATGGTATCGATAGGGTACTAACAATTTCATCTCGATAATCCAATAAAACCCTATCATTTTATTGATTAAAATATTCCCCATTAAAAAATATGTACCTATCATGAGGGTAAATTACTTACAATGGTATAAATGCTCTGGTTTGATACCTATTCGGGTATCAATAGCCATCAAACCACTAAAATATTATATCCTGTGGCCATGGATCTCCTAAATTTCCTCATGAATAAATGTTTGATATGCGCTTGTGTCATATAATGATGTCACTATAGTTGAGGATACTGGAATATTACCGCAAATAGTAGAATGTATGGCACTCCAATACTCCTAAATAGGTTTCACTATATATAAGTATCACATACTTTGAAATTCAGTCACAAATTGACTACACTGAGTAGGACCACTCTAATAGTTTTTCAAATCTAATGTCAGATTTCATGTACCTCCACCACTACCTCATCATAACCAGGTGATGGACTTCAAGATGGAAACATGGAGAGATATTATCATTTTCCCCCCAAAGCATTGGGTTTGTGTAGACTCTCTCTCTCAAGGTACTGTTGTAAAATCCATACAGAATCATTGTAGATGGCCAATCCTTCCACAACATATACAGTTATCTATATATTTTAGGAAATGGGGTTTTAGTTTTTCTGATTCCCTAACTACTGACATATTATAAAGATTTCAGTATGAGTTTCCTGATTTCCACTACCCCTATGGCCATCCTTAGAGTGATGCTTACATCTACTTAAAGAAACACCTCCATCTCTAGGTGATGAAATGACCTTTCTTTCACTATTTTCTTACCTGAAGTTTCAATTACTAATGAGGGGCTGGTTAACTATCTTAGAAATAACAGTAAATTAGGATATTTTAACATTTTATTAGATTGAATACAACAACCCATCCTTAAATATCCTTGCATTCATTAGATCATCTACGGATAGATTCAGTGTGAAATTTTCCAGCTCAATAAATTTAGATGAATATTCTATTACATACATAACAACTTGTTGTAGGTTCATGAACTCTCTAGCCTTGACATCCCAAAATAAATATAGAAATAATTAATCATAGAAGACAATATGGATGTCCATCCAAATCATCCCTTAATGTTAGTTGTCCTAGTAAATGACTTCCCACCATAACTTTTTAGAACCACGCAATATATAATTGGTGAATTTTACCAATATCTCTAGAGGAATCTTTAGGAACAAAAATATAGAAAGCATGGCCTCTATCCTTGTCTCAGTATACTTTGGTCTTTGAACCCATAAAAAGGAGGGAGTATTCTACTATTGGAACACCCAAATAAATACTTCAACTATTAGGGTTTTTCAATTAACTCCTTATATATAATTCACCATAAAATGGAACCCTCTGGAATATGAGAATTGGTTCCAAAATCAGGAATATTAGGTGTTTCAATAGGTGGTACTATGAGTTTTATAACTATAATATTTGGGCCTACCACCTCAAGTTCATTTTCATCACTTCATTCCTTATGTACGACTCGAGGATGTCATGGTGGGTGGATTTTAAAATGGAAAATAAATTACTCTAAAGATAATATAGCAGTTAAAAGAAAATAGATGGGTAATATGATAGGTACATAGCATTCCTATGGGAGATATCACACTTATCTTCCTACTCAAAAATTCAAGGCTTGGTGATAAAGAACGACCATAACAGGAAATTAAAACATAAGATACAATCCCAAATACCCTCCACAAATGTCAATATCGGGTCTTGGTCCCATATACGGTTATAATGGTTATAATATATGGAGTTTCAATTGTAATTTATTGAGGAGACCACCATTTAATTACAATTGGCATCCCCGTATAACAACGACCACTAAATTTAATGATTTAGATTCATTTTATTTTTTACCCTTTTATATACAAATAAAAATATACATTAATGTAAATTTAAATGAATCAATATTACAAATTTCTAAAATTTAAACATATTATAAATCGAAATTGGTATGTAATTTAATTAGGTCCTCGGAATTACATATGACATTATGATGTAACATGTCATAAGATTTGATTTGATTACATGAATCATCATTTAGTATTTTTACAAGTAAATTATCCATAAATCTTCATTGGAATTCATGTAACCAACCAACTATCATTATTTTGGTCTATGGAACCATAAGGTCTGGAACCCAAAACATTGTATAATTTAACCATTAAAATTTCAACATCAATCTATGTGGGGGACCATTTTTTTGATTGATGTAGGAAATTGAAGTAATATATTTATAATTACATGCAAGATTCCTTAACAAATTATATATACATATCAAGGTACAAACTATATACATTAAGAAAATTCATGTATAATGTAGATATGGAATAGTAAAATGCTTGGAATATTAGTCCTAAAGTGTCTATAATGATGCATTAGATGTTAATTAATTTCCTTAATGGTCTAATGAAAATACAATACATAATAAATAAAATAATTTCAATAAGAATTATTTAAAAAATCATGTGGGTTAGCTACTCCTAGAAACAAGCTAATTTACGAATTCTCTTACCTTACTGTTTTCTAATATTCCAAAATAAATAAAAAAGTAAAATAATATTCTAATATGACTTTGTAACAACAAGATCCTAGAGACAAAAAAATGGTGCGTCCTGAAGATGGGTCATATGGACTCAAGTGAGCCACCGTATGAAGAAGTGGATTCTTAATATATTTGAGGGAATGAGGTGGTACAATGGGTAGACTATAACCTATTTCTAGAGTAGCACAATTGTAATAAAAAATAAAAATACAATAGGAGAAGTATAATTTAACAGATGGAATAGTGGGAAAAAGAAAAACTATCAACTGTGTAAGAATAAACAACTAGGAAATAAGGAAAAAGACCAAAATCCATAGGACAAGTCATATTAAATGATGTCATATCATGTAGATGTACAAAAAGGAAAGATGGGAAAAAAGACATTAGTCTTATACAGTATACTGTACAAATTTAAAAAATGACAACACACAACTCTACTACCATAATGAGCATATGCTCAGTCCTCTACTCACATGCTCCATTCTATAAGTGAAATGGATCAAGAAATGGTGATAGGGAACATTCCCATATCATCATCTATTTTCATGAACTCTACTCTAGTACTAAAGGTGGCGTGAATTGGGTGTGAAATAAATTTTGTAGTTGTAACATCCTGGATCCAGATTCCATGCAACGGGTGCCCCGAACCCAGTTCGCCACATGACCACAAGCATGTTTCCCCAAACTCAAGAGGCTACCGACTAGCAGCGAGGGCCTAGGTCTGATAGTGGGTAAATTATGCCCTCATTTTTCAAAGTGTAGCCCATCAAAATGAAATAAAACGTACAGAAACAATGGAAGCAGTAAACTAGAAACAACTGAATTAAACAAATGCAGTAGATATAACCAACCAGATATATAGATATGATGAAACATGTCTCAAATTCTATGAAAACATCTAGATCAATTTAGACTGTAATAAAATACAATACAATACAACTGAAGTACAGAAATTCAAAATAGAACAGCCATCAACATCACAATCCAAAGTTTGGTCCCATGCTCTCCTACACCCTAGCAATAATCAAGTACTTGTATGGGGACCATTTCTTATCTACACCTGTAGAAACACAATCTGTTTGGGCTGAAAAGCTTGACCCAAACAAGGTGTGGTAAATAAATTCCCAGTAGGCACCCACTAATGGCTTGTTCCCAACTGTGTGTAAACATGCAACATCAGTGTGCAATATTAAAATGCAATAAAGTATGTAGTACTGAAAGTAACTAACTTAACGAGTTATATTTCCATTTTAATATCTATTTAATCATTTAATTAAAAATACCACCACAATTAATATTCTAATTATACAACCAATGTCCTCAGACACGTAAACTCCTACCCTCAGGTAAAGAGAAACCAAACACTGGAACTTTCCCACCAGCATACGGATAATGCCCATAGGTGTACGAGGTGTCTCCCACAGACACAGAATCAACTGCCCATAGTCACGGAAGAAGTTTCCCACAGGCTAATAGTACAGTGCCCACAGGCTAATCACAACACTCTCCTCAGGCTAAATAGGTAACCGGGCCAAGCCCAATATGTAAACAAGCAGTAAACAAGCAATTTCTCTCAAGGAAATTTTATAATGATTAAATTATAGACATATTATAAACAAGGCATACCGTAGGGTATCATGGACAAATAGATAAACAGAGGAACGCACCACCAGGGTGGTCCTGGATCCAAGCAGTGGTCCCAAATAGAATTTTAATATCACAATTAATTACCTATACAATTCATGGTAGTCAAAATTGTCACGGAGTCAGCCACACGACACCCCAACATGGGTTTGTGGTACTAAAATACAAAAAACACAGAGCAATTAGAAAAATAAACACCAAGAAACCTACCTTTAATGCCAATGAATTTTATACTTGAACGTAGATTCCAGAAATTCCCAAGAATGATGTAGATCTAAAGTGAAAGAAAACCTCATTCAATCTCAAATAAATCCCATTAGGGAAATAATTTGCAAGAGACACACCATGGAAGGAAGCTCTTACCCGTGCGGTTCCAATGAGATTGACCCAGGCGGAAACAGATTCCAGACATGGGCTCAGTGGATCTCCAAAGCTCCGGACTTCCTCTCCCAAGCCCTCTTCCAGTTCTAAGCCTTCACTATCAATAGGGGAGGAAACTTCCCATTTTAAGCGAAAAAACATAGTACACGGCGTGTAATTCAGTGTACATGGCGTGTACTTCCGAATTTTAAATAGTTCCTCTGGTGGCTTCCCGCCAGCGAGGCACTGTTCACCTGCCGACATGACTACACGGCGTGTCTTCACTGGTTCACGGCATGTGTTGTCACATAGATGGCCACCGCTTTACTATTCGCCTACCGACAGACTACACGTCGTGTAAGGGACCACTACACGGCGTGTATTCGGTTCCTACACCCTTCATTACTGACATGGCCACACGCCCCGTGTAATCATCCCACACGGCCAGAAGTACAAGACGTGTGGAAAAGTACACGGCGTGTACTTTCCAAAATTTAGGATTTTTCCCCATTTTCCATATTTTCTAAAAAAAAAATTCAGGAAAAGAGAAAAGGAGAAACACGTACCTTAAACGTATGAACTAGGTTCATAAAAACTTCCCCCCTTAAAGAAAACCATCCCCAAATTTCCCTTCTAATGGTGGCGATGATAAAGGTGAGAATAACTATGGCCACTGATCACGTACCTCGGTCTCCTGTTCCCATGTTTTTTCCTGCACTACTCCATGTTGCTATAAAACCCATTCAAGAGGAACTGACAAGCCTAAGATAACCTTCGTGCTCCTATCAATGATACGAATTAGATGCTCCTCAAAGGACGCATCTACCTAAATCATAACCTCCTCAGGCTGAAGGATGTGAGATGAGTCTGAATGATAGCGGCACAACTGAGATACATGGAAGATGTCGTGCATGGCTTGGTACCTCTGTGGTAACTACAGCCGATAGGCAACCGGCACGACTCTCTCCAGAATCTCAAATAGCCACACAATCCTCGATGAATGTTTACCGTGTCTCCTGATCTTCTTGTGTCCCAGCCTCGGTGAAACACGCAAGAAAACCTGATCCCCGATCACAAAATCCAATGGTCCTCTATGGCGATAAACATAAGATTTCTGACAGGACTGTGAGGTAGCCATCCACTTCTGAATCAATTACACCTGTTCAGAAGTCTCCTTCACAAGACGTGGTCCCAGTAAAGCTGCCTCACCAGCCTCTAACCAGTACAAGGATGACAGAAACGACCTACCATATAAAGCCTCGTATGGTTCCATCTCAATAGTTTCCTAACAAATGTTCTTGTAGGAAAACTAGACTTGGGGTATGTGCTCCTCCCAAGAGCCCCCAACATCTAGGACGCATGCTCGCAGCATGTCCTCAAGAACCCATATCGTATACTCTGACTGGCCATCAGTCTGAGGGTGGTATGTTGTGCTCAAGAATCACCTGTGTACCCAGTGCCCTCTGAAAACATTTCTTGAAGCAAGACGTAAAATGGGTGTCCCTATCTGAAATGATAGAACGAGGGATCCCATAAAGATGTACGATCTCTCAGATATAAATCCTTCCGATCTTGTCAACACGAAGGTCTCCTTGATCGGCAAGAAGTGAGATACCTTTGTGAGTCTGTCCACAACAACCCACATGACATCATTGACTCGAGGTGACCTCGACAAACCAGTCACGAAGTACATCATGACATCATCCCATTTCCACTCTGGAATGGGTAACTACTGTAATATTCTGGCTAGCCTCTGATGGTCCGTCTTCACCTACTGATAGGTGGAACACCTCGTAAAAAAACTAGCTACATATCTCTTCATACCCGACCACCAATACTGACGTCTCAAGTCTCAGTACATCTTGGTAACCCCAGGATGAACTGACCAAGCTGAAGCATGAAACTCCCGCATCAGCTCCTCGCGTATATCCCCTGGAACCCATATTCATCCATGGGAACACAAAACCTCATCATCACCTATCGTCCAACTAGCAGAAGGTTCCTCCCTTACCATTGACTCCCATAGAACAAGGCCTTCTGGATCAGATAGTTGTATCATCCTCACTCTATCTAGGAGGGTAGAAGTCACAGATAAAGAGGAAAGATACGTATACCCATGACTATCATGCACCTCCAAATGCATCTCAGAGAACAAATCCATGAGCTTTCACTCATCACTGGACTCCTGCACAGCTTGTACCTGAGTCTTCCTGCTCAGTGCATCATCTACTGCATTACCTTTACCAGGTGTATAGGAAAGCTCAAAATCAACAGACTGAACATATTCAACCAACCTTTTCTATCTCGGAGTCAAGTCACGCTGAGTAAAGATATACTTGAGAGTTGTGTGGTCGATAAAAACCTCAAAACTTTCTCCCAGTAGATAATGTCTCCAACAACGCAACACATGCACAACCGTAGCCAACATGAAATAATGCATCGAGTAATTCCTCTCTTGTGGCATCAACTACCGAGACCCGTACGCAACAACTCGATCACCCTACATCAACATAGATCCCAGGCCAATACCCGATACATCACAGTAAACTGTATATATCTTCCCCTGCTCTGGGAGTATCAGGACTGGTGCTGATGTCAACCATACTTTCAGGTCCTGAAATTCTATCTCACAAGCCTCCGACCAAATAAACTTCACACCATTCTTAGTCAAACCCATCAATAGTGCTGCTAAGCAGGAGAAGTCCTGGATGAAATTTCTGTAGTAACCATCCAGCCCTAAGAAACTCCATATCTCAAACACGTTCTTAGGCTGCTCCCAGGAAACTACTGCTCTCACCTTCTCAGGGTCTACTAAAACTCCTTCCTCTGAGATGATATTACCCAAGAAGTGAATTTGGTCTATCCAAAAGTGGTACTTTGAGAGCATAGAATATTGCCGATGCTCTATCAGTGTACTCAATAAGATCTCAAGATGGGTGGTATGGTCGTGTATAGTGTGAGATTACACGAAGATGTCATCCACGAATACCACCACAAAATAATCCAGATAAGGATGAAACACATGATTCATCAGAGCCATGAAAACTACTGGCACGTTCATGAGTCCGAACGACATAACTGTATACTCGTATAGAACATACCTGCTCTTGAAATATGTGAGAGGTATATCAGATGGTCAAACGTGCAACGGATGATATCCTGACCTCAAGTCAATATTCTAGAACACTCATACTCCACGAATCTGATCAAACATACAATCAATCCTTGGAAAGGGATATCAGTTCTTGATCATCAACTGGTTCAGCTTCCGATAATCCACATAGAGTCTGAGGGTACCATCCACCTTATTCGGAAAAAGGACCAGAGAACCCCAAGGAGAAGTACTGGGTTGGATGAAACCCTTTTCCTGTAACTTATCTAACTACCCCTTGAGCACCTACAACTCTGGTGTAGACATCCTATAATGAGGAATGGAAACATTCATGGATCCGGGCATAATATAAATAGAGAAATCCACGTAACTCTCTCGAGATAAACCTGAAAATTTATCCAGGAAAACATCCATGAGACGATCAACCACTGGAGGGAAATTCATCTGACAAGTCACCTGGTCGTCTAGATATAAGCTCGAAATCTAGGCTGTGACTCCACCTCGCCAATGATGCTCTGGTCCAGCTTGACTCACCTGAACATCCCATTTTCTCTTGTATAGAAACTCTCCTCCCTCTGGTGATGTGAAACTCACCCTGCGACGATAGTAATCTACAAAGGCATGAAAGGGAACAAACCTGTCCATCCCATGAATAACATCATAATCTGTAATCTCTAAGACATAGAGGTCCCAAAGGAAGTGACACCCACCAACCTCAAGGGGTCACTCCTTGCTCTGACACACACCAGCTGTTCTAGTCCCCAACAGAGTCTCTAGCGTTATGATAACAGAAGAAGTAAAAACCCAGAGCCTAAGGGTCTCCACAACGGGTACATATATAAAACTATGCGTAGAACCTGTATCGAAAAGTACTGATGATAAAATAGAAGATACTAGAATAGTACCTCTGACTATAGAAGGTATGGGGTCCTACTTCTACTGGGTGTGTTGCACTGCATATGCATGCACAGTGTCGCGGCCTTGCGACACAACATGGCTACCTTGAGCTGTCCCGCCCTACAGCCTCTGAGATCCTGGTGTCTGGCTACCATGACCACGACCACCATCTCTTTTTGCATGCCCTGACGTATTCCAATTCCCCAAGAGGTAAGAAGCCACTTGTCCTGCTCCCTCACACAGAGTCTGCACAGAACCCCTCTCACTAGCCCCTAGTGGAAACACCCAACAAAAGTGCTGTAGATGACCCATCCTGCCACAAGCTCGACACTCCACTAGGTCTCGTGGACACTATGGCCTCTTGTGCCCCTCTCTACCACACTGGTAGCACATGACCAGTCCACCTAAAGCATTTTTCTGACTGGTTCTGCCACCCTGAGTGAAGTCCACCTGTATCTTCCTCTTACCAGTAGAAATAGTACTATTAACTGGTGTTGAACCGCCCTGGCCCATACCACTAGATTCCTGAAGGTTCCTCTTTTTAATCAGTGCCTAGTTCACAATAGCATGTACATTAGGCTGCCTAAAAACATTCACCAGTGCTCAGTTTTCATAAGGAAGACCATCCTCATAGCCCCTAGCTCTCAGCGTCTCATCGCCAACCAGAATGGGTGCAAAACGCTGATGCTCGGTGAAACGAGCCGAATAGTCCCTCACAAACATAGTGCCATGCGGCAGATTCATGAAATCCCAAGCTCTATCTTCCCTCAGAATCTCTGGAATGAATAAATCATAGAAGACTGCCTGAAAATCATCCCACGCCATGTCTCTGTGATGCTCTGACTGGGTGGTAACATCCCACCACCTCTTGGCCGAATCACAAAACATATACGTCGTGAGCTTGACCCTACGCCCTGCACGCCTCTCAAGATGCTCGAAAATAGTCTTCATCGATCCTAGCCAATAACCGACAGCCTGTGGTCTGCCATCCCCTGAAAACATAGGCGGATGCTGGTTCTGGAAGATACATGTCAGTTCATCCATAGATGTGGCAGCCTGCAGTGCTCCCTAAAAGTTCTGCATGAACCACATAAAGCCTTCAAGGAACTGCGCCTCCGTGCCTGTTTCCGGTATAACATTTGGGGCCACATCTGGATCTGCTAGAGGTTCCACTGGTAGATCATGTCCTACCATCTCTAGAGTATACTTATTTCCTCTCTCCTGTCGAACGATGTGTGGTTGTCTAGGTGGCATGACTCTACATGGTCAACACCCGCCTTAGATTCAAGATTAACAAAACTGAAATTGTAGGAACCCCAAAGGAATAAAATGGAGGAATGAATTTCAAGATTTTGAAAACAAGACTACATAGTGTGTATAATCACTACACGGCATGTACTTGACTTCCCTTCCCCGACTTGGGTCCCTCGACATGGCTAAGCCACATGGCTTCTATTTGAACAAAACTACACGCCGTGTATGTTGTTATTTTCCAATTTCTTGTGTCACTTGTGACACGGCCGACTACTCGCCTAGACACTAAATGGAGTGTTTCACCCGCACACAGCGTGTACACCATCCCATTTCCCAGCCACATGGCTAACTCCACACAGTCTATCCTTGGAAAAGACTACACGGTGTGTCCCAAAGGTACATGGCGTGTTCTAAACGAGTTTCACTGACCCATGTTGTTAGTTACATGGCCGGATACATGGCTCATCCTACACGGCGTCTTCAATATAAACACAGTGTGTACAAAAATGGAATTCCCCGACCCGTGTTGTTGGTTACACGGTCGGGTCCCCAGGTCACACTACACAATCTTCTTCATTGACATGGAGTGTTCAGGAAACGACTACATTGGCCCATGTTTGTTAGTTACACGACTGGTTCTCCAGGTCAACACTACATGGCGTGTACATCCGGTACAAGGCCTATTCGCCCCAGGAATTTCCCCTTCCCCGTGTCGCTGCCCACATGGTTTGTGACACGGGAAGAGACTACACGACATGTACTCTGGGTACACGGCGTGTACTCAAGAAGTTTATTTTTCTTCCCCAACAGAAGTTCATACACGGCGTGTTCAATTTACAACATGGCGTGTATACTGGGTTTCCAGATAGTATTCCTCATAAACTTCCCCAGAACCCAGAAAATACCAAAAAACAACACCTATGTGAAACATTCTTACCCATAAGGGCCCATACACCCTACGAATCAAATTTTGACATCTTATCTGTGTTATAACAAAAATAAACAGCTAATGATCCACCAAATTCCTGTCAATGGGGGCCCATACTCCCAAAAAAACACAGTTTGGCATCCATTATTTTAACCGTCTCATACAAAAATACCTTATCAAAGAGAAGGTATCTATCAAGCAGCTCTCACAACAACATTCTTTTCTAGCACACCAACTATCACAATAACATGCAATTTCTAATGCACCTACATGGCATAGAAACTATGCATGACATGTGATTTCGAGCATGTGCCTAAATGATGCATGAGATGGAATACACTCATCTCATCGGGTTGCAACTAAATAGAACCCAATGATGAAATATAAACAACACACCCACAAGTGCGTCACCCAATGGTGAAATCACATCAACTGTAAATTGAAAAATCAGTAAAATTGCAGGATGAGGAAAAATGGATTTTTCCCTATACATGGGTTAGCTACGCCCGGGCATGGCTTATTACCAACCAACATTCATCCTATCCCTGATTACAACTCCAAATAGTAAGTCAAAAAAAAACCTCTGATACCACCTTGTAACGTCCTGGATCTGGATGCCACGCAATGGGTGCCCCGAACCCGGTTTGCCAAATGACGTCAAGCGTGTTTTCCCAAACGCCAGAGGCTACCGAATAACAGTGAGTGCCCAGGTCTGCTAGTGGGGAAACTAAGACCTCATCTGTCAAAGTGTAGCATAGTAGAATGGAATAAAATGTACAACAACAATGGAAGCAGTAAACCATACACAACTTAATTAAACAACTGCAATAGATATAACCAACCAGATATATAGATATGATGCAGCCTATCTCAAATTCTAAGAAAACAGCCCTATCAAGTTACACTAAAATACAATACAATACAATACAACTGAATTACAGAAAAGCAAAACAGAACAGTCAGCATCATCACGAACCAATTGTCAGTCCCATGCCCTCATACACCCCAGCAACAATCAGGTACCAGTATAGGGACCCTTTCCCTTATCTACACCTGCATAAATGTTATCTGTTTGGGCCAAAAAGCATGAACCAAATAGGGTGTGAGAAATAAATTCCTAGTAGGCACCCACCAAAGGCTCGTACCCAACTGTGTGTAAACATGAAACAACAATGTGCAGTAATAAAAGGCAATAATGTAAGAAGTACTGAAAGTAACTAACTTAACCAGTTATATAGCCATTTTAATATCCATTTAATCATTTAATTAAAAATACCACTACAGGGAATATTCTATGTAAACAGCCAATGTCATCAGACACGTAAACTCCTACCCTCGGGTAAAGAGAACCCAAACATAGGAATTTTCCCACCAGCATACGGATATTTCCCATAGGCGTACAAGGTGTCACCCACAGGCACAGAATCAACTGCCCACATGCAAGGAAAAAGTTGCCACAGGATTATAGTATAGTGCTCACAGGCTAATCACAACAGTGCCCTCAGGCTAAACAGGTAACCAGGGCAAGCCCAACATGTAAACAAGCACTAAACAAGCAATTTCTCTCAAGGAAATACTACAATGATTACATTATAGACATATTATAAACAAGGCATACCCTCAGGTATCCTGTCCAAATAGCTAAATAGAGGAACGCACCCCTCGGGGTGCTCCAGGATCCATGCAGCGATCCCAATCAGCATTTTAATATCACAATTAATTACATATACAATTCTAGGTAGTTAAAATTGTCATGACATCAGCCACATGAAAACACAACATGGGTTCGTGGTACTAAAATACAAAAAACACACATCAGTTGAAAAAAAAAACTGCAAGCCACCTACCTTTATCACCAACGAACGTTATACGTGAATGTCGATTCCAGAAACGACCAAGAATTAGGTAGATATGAGGTGAAAGAAAAACTCATTCAAATTCAAATAAATACCATTAGGGAAAGAATTTTCAAGATACACACCAGGAGAAGGAAGCTCTTACCCGTGCGGTTCCAACGAGATTGACCCAGGTGGAAACAGATTCCAGACGTGCGCTCAGTGGATCTCCAAAGCACTGGCCTTCCTCTCCTGAGACCTCTTCCGGTTCTAAGACATCCCTATGAACAAGGGAGGCTACTACCCATAACAAGTCCAATGATCTATAATATCCACCATAGGGTACAATTCATGAAAAACATATTTGTGCAAGATAACTTTCCCATCACACAATATTGTGTGGTCAGTCTTCATGCCCCACACCCAAAACAAAAGAACATGGAATGTCATTCCCATTACCTGAAAGGAAGTATAACGATGTGAAAAATCTTTCCAATCACCCAATATAAGAGTGTGTGAACCATTATGATCATCAAAATATCTTAACCATTGTTCCACAACCAAAAACATTGAATAATAATATTTATAGAAAATTGGTTTTACCTCTAAAACATTTATAATCACATAGAAAAATCATCTGAGGGTGATCAATTTTTGTGTTTCACATTTATAAATATTAAAAAAGTTCCAGGGAATTTCCACCCACATCCATTTAATTAAATAATTCCAAACTCTTAGTAATGTATGGTAATTCCAATTCCATGTCAATAAAAATACGTCAACTTTTTTTTATTTAAGCATTTATATAAGAGATAAAAATTATTTAGGCACACACAAAGGGTGGAATTTAATGATGTTGACATCCTCTAATAATTTTATATTTTCAATTGGAATAATTATCCATTGCATAATTAATAAAAAGGAATGGCACATTTATGGAAATGTGTGAGAAATTCTATCCTATACTACTACGGTAGGATACTATTAAAAAAAATAAAATTTTGGAAAATATTTCAAGACCACCAAACTTAGTTCCATTTATGACCACTCATATTTCCCCAAACATTGATTTTAACTAGAATAAATGAAATCTACAAAATATGTAAAGAACCTAAAAATAGGGATAATGATCTCACACCAAATAGTAGAAGATACATGAAGATATACTAAGATATGAATCAATAGGATTTGAGATCACAAAATTATCTAACAAATTATTTCAACATATGTACGATCAGATTCTAGATGAGGGTGTCATCAAGTTCCCTAAAAAAGGAATAGGGAGAGATCATGGGGGAGGATTGAGTGTCTGCAGGAGGTTAAATGATAGATGAAGAAGAATTTTTAGGAGAAATCATTTTAGGGGAAAAATAATAAATTCCCCCACTAAAGATGGGTCAGATGGGTTGGCCACACCATAGGCCAATAATTCTCCCTTCACCAACCTAGAATCTCCCTAACACCATATAGGCACATGGTTCGAAAAACCATGTGCATCCAATGGGAAAATACACTATCTCATATATGATACATTTTACATGTCCATGCACCCTAGATCACATGGTTTCATAGAAACCATGTGGCCTCATGATAGGAAAGAAGTTCCCCCACAAAAGTTATGTCACACAGTCAACACTAATCTTGCGCTAGCCTTGCGTCCCACTCAATTTATCCAATTTCTCGAACTTCGTGCTCAAAAAAGCTTTGGATGCTCTTGATAAAATCCTTAGGCCATAGGAAACATTTAACGAGATAAAAAATATTTGAAATAAAAAACAAATGAGTTTTCCCTACATAAAAATAGAGGACGTTAATACTGGTTTAGTCTACTACAAATCACCACCTTGAGATTTATGTGAACTATATCATAATTCTATCTCTGGAAGAAAACAACAAACTCATAAGCCCTATAGAATAGAATCATTTTGAAAATAATTTAATTAGGTTCATTTTACTTTATAATGATCACCACATTCAATCATTGGTTAAACCAAGGATGATTATTATACATATCCCAGCCCTCCATCCTATAAGTTACATCACTTCACATAATTAGTTGAGTATGATTAAGGTCCTTGGATAGAATCAAAGGCAACCTAAAAATCATGCGTCCTAGTTTGTCTCCCTTGTTTATGTATTATAATCATTACTAAAATTGTTTCCATACCATCCAATTCGAATATCCCCAATTCTTAACTACAATATAAATTATTTCTCTTAATGTAAATATTTTATACAACTCAATTATGACCTAACAAAACTAGGATACCCTCATTGACCTATAGTTAATATGAGAGGCACCACAAAGTCCACATCCAATAAGCCTTGTCTTGGAGACTAGTTCCGTAGGTATAAAAAATATAAATTGGTATAATTATTCAAATATATCATAGCAGAATAATATGGAATCCACCATTAAACACTAGATAATAAAAAAACATCCCATAATGGATGTCAATTTCATATAAGTTACAAGTCACCAAATTAAAATCATTACCAATTAAATCTAACTACAAAAAAACCCTATAAACTCTTAGCACCAATAAAGTGATGTCTTTCTCGGTCTCTAAATCTACCATGGAAACTTGAAAGTATTGTATATATATATATGTATATATATTTTTGTGTGATTACAAATTTTATACCTTTTAGTCTTATATCCAATACTAATTCTGAAAATGATTAAGATTCATACTAATAATCCGCATAATAAACATCATAACCATCTAGAAACAATATAGCTCATCTATCCCCCAACCTCAAAATAGATCACCCACCAAATAACAATTCCAATATAGTAAATTATTATCAAGGAATAAAAACAAGGTACCCCATAACCACATCATGAATAATTTTATATTATCACACACAAACATCAAACATCTTTTTCTCATCCATCCCATATACACCTATCATATAGAAATAATAGTTCTAGTTTAGTATGGTATAATGAATATCAAGGATATAAACCTCATGTACTCCTCCTCTAATGTGTTTCACAGAATATATCCTTCCACTACTATGCACCAGTAGAAACATTATACCTCCACCAACTATATAACTCCAATAACTGTACATCACTATAATCTATCAAATAATACATATAAAGGGAGATTATATATGAGGGGGTTGTCAACCATCTTCCCACACTAACATGTCTATTATAGAAAGCACTAAAAACATTTGGGAAACGGTATAAGTACCCTACTCAATTTGGGAATGTATAAAAATAATATGAAAATACAATGTATCATATTTATATATAATACCAAACTATGGGTTCACATTAAAAAACCCCATATGTGTCCAAAAACAACCACAACACTATGATGACCTCCATCCATTAAATGTTGTTGTTTCATCTATAAAATAAACCCATATCCCCTACAAAACAACCACAATATACATTAAAATTTCTAGTTAAATATCACATTTTATCCAATTCAAATTTTAACCATTACCAACCAATTCACATTCATTACTCAATTTACTTCAATATTTAATAAAAACTCATCCTTATTCAGTTCCTATATTTATTTTATCCTTGTAACATTCATTTCATGCATTGATATTGAAATAATATGATATATAAAACTTCTATTTCTTTTTAATCACATATCACATTATCATTTTTACCCATTCATTCCACTTTCCATTATTACTATGAAATTAATAATACCGCCACACCACAAAAAAATCAATAAATCAATCTTTAAAACCTAATTTCAATAACATATTTTTGGAAGACCAATCTATACATAACAACATCTATCACCACCAATACCAACACTAAAAATTAGTCACTACACTACTAACCAACCCATCCTTATACCCAACTATCCATAGCCCCCATCAGTAATAACACTCAAATTTGTGTGATTCAATCAGGTCAACTAGTAGAAAAAAATGTATTATATCGACATAATCCACCTTTATAATTTCAAATTTTATACATTCCATGAAATTAATTTCATATCTCAGGCATAGCTGACCACATAACCAAACTAGATTTTATAAAACTTGAATGTTATAAAAATTAATTTATTACCCTTTTATGTAAATGTTTGTTTGAATAACAAATTTTCACAAGAATATATATATTTAAGTGAAAAAATAAATTTTCAATATAGAAAAAATCATGTAATATATCAAAAATAATAAAAATAATAAATCATGTAAAACAAAATTCGTTCACCTCAATTCACTTCAATTTATTAAGAAATATTTGTTAAGTTCATTATTTCAATTCTTATAATCCCATAGAAAGTAAATAAAGGATTTAAACTTCCATATATCACACATAAATGTGGAGTGTTATCAAATACCCTCCCTCAACTAAATAATTACAACAACTATAAAAGAGAAATACAAGGGAGAGATGACTTCAACCTAAAACCAAATAGGGGAAAAACTCCATAAACTATAATTAGAATAATAACCCTTAAAATCACAACCAAAGTCTCCCAAAATTAGGAATTAATCATTTCCATGATTTAGTTTGGGAAAATGTGAGGCAACTATGGAAAATGGGATGGAAATCGCCTTAGAGAAAAAATAATTAATCTCTAGAGGTTGAGTATCAATTTAAAGAATGCCGGGATACTACTTATCTTCAATTCAAATGGGATGTTACTAGATATTGATAAAATTGAGGGAAATATAACGTTTTTTGAGTTGTTTTTTTAATTTATACTTATATTGGTGGTGAATACCTATCACTATACTTCATGTATGGTTTCACTCTTGTATTGGTTTCCAATTTTTTTGATGCATTGTGGGATTATCATGGATGGATAAAATTTTCTGGGTACAATGAACTAATGAATGGGGATTTATGTATGATTTTATTAGTGAAGTCAAGGAATAAATATGTAAAAGTATTTATTGGTGATCATTGGGATCAGAGATCATCAACATTGTTTTGGTAATTTCTTGTAGAAAACTAGATTGTCCATTTAATGATAAAAATTTTCATTTCATAAATGGTTTACATAATGTGAAAAAATTAGAGGGACGATTTTCCATGTCTTGTTTTGAGTGAAACAATATACATTCCATGAAACCATTACAAACTGTGAATTGGTAGATTAGGAATTTATTTATCATAATGATACACCTTTTTTAATATACTTGAAATTTATGGAAGTTACACCATAAAAGGAATTCACAGTGTCAAATTTTTAGGTTCAATGGATTTAATCATTTTTCAATCATATCATTTTTTAGAAATAGAGTAGAAGCATCCCTCTAGAGGGTTAAAGTTATTTTGGATGGTCTAAAACCTTCTAAATCACGACATCATGTGTTTGACTGCAGTAGAAGATTCAATGCAAAACCATATTATACTGTCTTTATTCGTATTCATTTCCATTGGTCAAGATAGTGGCATTGGATGCATTTTCATTCAGATTTTGATTAATTGGCGTTTTCTATTAATCCTTTGAAATCATCTATCATGCCATGACATTCTAAGTCCAATCCATTGTTATCAAATCATGGTTTTGAAACTCTAATATGTTTCCAACATTCTTGGGGAAGGTGTATCATTGAAGGTTGTTCTAATTATTGGATTTATATAGATTTTCAATTACTTTAAAATCAAATGTATGAACATTTTATTCGATTAAATTTATAACTCGCATCATCATGAACATAATGGAATTAAATATCCAGAGACAATACAATACAATTCCTATTTAAAATAAATTCAATATATCATTTAACATTAAAAGCATGAAATTATTAGTTTGTATGTGTTACATGAAATAAATACTATCTTTAATTGCTATGTAATACATAAGAATGACTAATACTAAGAAATAATATATTAAAAAATTATTATTATTTAATATAATATGATATATATTACTTATTAAATTAGTAGTTATTAATTGTATAATATAACATATGATAATATATATTTAATAAAAATATAATACTAAATAATTTGTTACAATTAATTATTTGTGAAAATAATAACCAATTGTATATAAAGGTAATATTTTTATAGAAACTATTCATTTGCTCACAAGGATGTTTTATCCTAATAAATTACATTAATTAAAATTTGTGAATTATATTAATGAAATATAAATTTAAAATGTTCTATCTAATATTTTAGACGCCTGTCCAATATATTCTATTGACACAAGATAAGATTAAACCCAATATTACATATAATACCCTATATTTTTATGAATTAACTTTTACCTCATTTTAATGGATACACTATTTTAATTCCAATTTTTGTCACATGTATAAATATTATTTTTCAAAATAAAATTCAATCATGAAAAGTAACATAAAATTAATATTAGGGTGTATTGTTGTAATTTTTCTAAGAAATCTAATTTTTTGATTAATGGTAAAAAATGCTAAATTTTAACCAAAAAATATTATTTCAAATTTTTTTATCAGATTAAATTATATTTTTATAGGATTTCCGTATTAATTAGATAAATTATACATATTTAATAAAATTCAGGTCCTTTGAATATATATTACATTGAAATTGGATATAAAAACTTAGCAAACATTGGAATATTTTTACTTTAATAAACTTGTATTTTCGTCTTGTTTGTAGGATTAAATTTAAACTAATTTACCTCAAATATTCGATTAGAAATTCAAAAAATGTATTCCATTTTTTTAATAAAAATAATTTATAATTTTTAATAAGTTTATCATATTTTTTACAAAAAATATCATTGAAATCAATATAAATTAATTACAATGAGTAAGAGAAAAATTAGTTAATCTAATGACTAAACATTAATCAAAAGGGAATAAAAGACCTAGAAACATATAAAAATTCCATTTTATAGGAATATTGTTACACCATACTCTATTTTATCTAATTTGGATCGTTATTATATACAATTTATATGAGAAAAAGTTGAATGGAATTCCCCTCCCATAAAATTAAAATAATACCACTCCTCCTCTATTATAAAAAGGCACTCACCCCTCCCACTTACTCACACCCCAAGACACAATGGATTGAAAAAAATATTCCATAACATCTCATAAACATCCCTACCGTAATCCTAGAATAATCACCTTGGGATGAATTCAACCCAAGGAATCCCTTGGGTGTAAACCAAAATGAGCTACCTAAATAAGAGGTTGCATCCCTCCTCGAGCTCTGTAGTTTATTTTCTTTCTCCACACATTCAATTATCCTTAGTTCATGATAAAATAACAAAATAAGTATCCATAACATAATAAAATGTTTATTTGTTATGGTTTATACCTTAAATTACACACAATAAATCTAATGGGTAACGAACATACATTTTATTTGTACGTCAAACTATTGCCTCACAGAATGATGATTGTTCTTTCTTCTTTTTCCACCACTCATGGTGGGAATTTTTATGTAAAAACTATTTTTATATGATACACACACACATATATATATATATATATTATATTTTCAATTTATTTATGATTCTATATATTTTATATATAATATATCTTTAATCATTCTATATTGTGTAAATAAAATGAAATCGTTTATGGATGTGTGGTCTACCACGTTCTCAAAGTGATGTGGTTCGTCCATGCTATACAAGGAATGTATAAATGATGGTTTTAATAAACAAATTTAAAGTAAATGAAATATAAATTAAACTGGAATTTTAATATACATATATATAATTTAATTTTTATTCTTTTAGAATATGACAATGAAATGAAATTATTGTCCATGAGTACGCACAACCTACCATATCCAGGACCAATTATTTTCATTTCTTATGTAAAAACATTTTAGATTATTATAAATTAATTTATAAAGAAAATATATGATAAATAAATTGTGTTTTTAATCCTTTAAATGATGAAATAATTATATACGTAAGAAGAAAAAAATAAAACATACTAAAAAACAATGCAATTAACACCTAAAATAGTGAAAATAATGAATGATTATTAACAAATGAGTAATAAGATATTATAAAATGTTAATATATGATATTATAAATATGATTATGGTTATGTTATAATTTGGTAAATTTTTTGAAGCTAATATAAATGATTTTAAAGGATGTGCACCCTTAAGGAAACACAGGGTATGATATTTTCATCTCACTTTTTATATCAATGTGATAAATGTCATATTCACTACTTACTTGTTTTATGTGGTGTATATAATATCAAATTTAATATATTATAACATGAATTATTTTATATTCTATGTATTCAAGTCTTCAAATTAATATTATTTCTTCATGATACTTATTATTTTAATTTTTAAAAATGGTATGTGACACATTTGAATGTTTATAGATTATTTTCCTTAAGAATAATTATAATGGTTTTTCAATGGTATTTCAATTCATTAAAGCATAAATTCTAAATTTTAATTTAATTTTTATTTATGTTGTAAATACTAACACTTTTGATATGTAATATCTTGATTCATTCATTCATAATGAAATTTTGAGTTTTAATTTTTATTTCATCCTAGAGATTTACCCTTAAATATAACCATATAGAAAATAATTTCATAACCCCAGTAATATTCATTATTTTATTAAACATCCTCTTTATTGTTATAATTCTAGGATTATGAGTATAAATAATTAAAATATTTTTGATTTTTTTCAACTTATTTATGTAAAATTATATTTGATTCTCATAATCTACTCATTGATTGATTCTCCCTACATTTTTATATTATTTTAAAGGTTATACATTAAAATCCCAATTTATTCGGGAATATTTACATTTGAATATACATTCATGGAAAATTTATGAAAATTGTTCAATTATCCATTTTATTTTTCTATCCTATGGATATTCTTGACGTTTTGTTGTATTAGCACCATTTTCCTTCTCTTTAGTACTCAAATTGTTTAAGAAAATGTTTTTAAGAAAAATTACTTTTAAAAATTAAACAATTTTATACATATTTTTTTCAACCATATTGTCAAAGGTATTGATGGTATAGTTTTTCATATTCTTAAGACAAAATTCCCAATAATTAATACGTTCCAAAATTTTGATTTAGTTATTATTTATTGCTAATATTTTTCATTGACAGAAAATTGATTCATTTTATTCCTTGCTCATTGATTAAATTTAAGATGTTTCAATTTCATATCAGTCCATATTGACTTTTCTTTATCTAGTCACTTGAATCGAATGTGTTCTCTTTTATTACAATTCTATATTTGTTACCCAGTATGTTAATTTTTTTAATGGATCGGGCTGAAGCCTCATTTATTATTAAACCAAAGTAATGGACTCTTTAACTAGGTATAGGGAGAACCATTACATAACTCAAAGGCCCATTGTGAATTTATCTCATTATATGGCATGTAGGCCCAAATTTTTGGCCCAAGGCACATTCTGTGGATAGTCTTGATACAGTACCCACATGCTACAGTACCACACAGTACCTACCACTGCTATAGTGCCTTACCTCCACTATAGTGTCCTACCGCTGCTAATGTTCCCTTCTTTGCTATAGGGTCACTGGTGCTACAGTACGCTACAGTACCTGTGACCATTGGGTTTTGAACCCCCATTTTTGATGTAGGATTACAGGGTGCCTAATTATTTACCTTTCCATAATGATTATTCTAATTGTTTCATTATTTCTTCTTCTATGCATAACCCTTACTAAGAATTTGATCCCACTATTTTTTATTACCTTCTCCCAGGAATCAAATAATTATACTATGAAATATTTTCAAGGATACTCTAGATGTAAAAGGTTATTATCCAAGAAATGAGAATATTTATGTTGTAATTAGTAATAATTTTTAATAGAAGACTCATGTATATATCTGAGTTACCATGAGTGCTAAAATCTTCAGTCCTTTAGGATTTGATTCCTTGGAATCATTCTAATTTAATAGTTGTAGATACTGGATCTGCGGTTTTTTGGTAGGTTTCTCTTGTTGGTATTAGATGTAGCTTAACATCAACCTTCAAAACAAGATTTAGTATAACCTATATTATCAAAAATATCCTAAAGGTATACTTTTAAGATAAGTATAGAAGAATATATGATAACTTTATTAAGGATCAGATTAGATGGGTCTATATAAAAATACATCTTTGGGTGTATACTACAAGTGGACATGGTTCTGGAACAAATGTACGTAGGGGTATCAACTCCAACATGGTGTGTTTGGCCTGACTTAGCGTAACTTGGTACAAGACAATGTGCATTACTACCCACATAGATTGACAATCACTTGGGATAGACATAGGTTAATTAAACATTCCAAAATAAACCCTTAGAATGGATTTTAAATGATATGGATAATTAATGTCCTATGTTAAAACTTAAAGAAAGTAATGATCTATGATGAAAATAAATGTATGAACTATTTATGCATTGATATTTTATTGAAAATTATACTTAAAATGATATTTAGTGATTAAACATATTTCTAGGATTTATATGATATTAATTTTGGAAATTATATTCACATTTTTTCAGAAATGGAAAACTAGTAGGTCGAGTGATGACCCACCAAGTCCATCAAGGCCACATGACTTGAACACATGACAAATGGACAATAAGGAGTTCATTCCTGCCATGGACTATACAATGCCCTCATTAAATTTTCACTATTCATTGTTAATCAATTTAATGAATATATGTTAATTATGAACCTATAGTGTTTATCTTTTTTATAGACTAATGACTTAACCATATTAGTTTTATATAATAGTTATATACAAATAAAGAGACTTGTTTTTATTTTCCTTGTAATCCATTAAATGTTTATTTTAGTGCTTCATAAATCGAAGATAATTTTTGGATACCCATTTCATAAAGTAAGGGATGGATTATAATTTTACCAAATCAGTACATGAATATGGATTTTTTATATGAAATTAAAATGTATCATGTAAGTAAAATTCTTTATATTTATAGGTTGAAAAGTAATTTCTCAATATAATGAAAAGGATCTAATTTTTTTACTTAATAAATTAATTTTTGTTGAACTGAGAGACTTTTAAATCATCACATATTAATGAATTTGAGTCCCTAAACAACCATTTATAATTATCTTGTGTGTGATTTATGACCTCAATTAATCCCTATAACTATTTATTCTTTTCCTTTAAGAACATATATTTAAAGTCCTCTAATGTTATTCTATTTAGAGACCATGTTTTATGTTGTTCCACGTGACCATTGTATATCCCCTTATCTCTTTCCTAGAGGATTTATTATGAACCCTTATCACCTTGAGAGATTTAAAATGTATGAAATATTAATAAATATATCACTAATATAGACTTTAAACTACAAGGATACACTTCAATTAACATGTGTATAATGTGACACCATAATAATCTAAAGTAGAAACATTGTATTTGATAGCATGTATGACACCCAACACCAAACCTGTAACTGAATATAATATCTTAGGACTTTATAATATCATTAATATTTTAGATAAAGTAAATCCATCATGTATGATTCAATACATGAAATATTGGGTACTATTTTTCTATATACAATAAATACTTTCTTTGACAGCTTGCGTTACACCCAAGATTGAGTTTTACTGAGAAACAATATATTATTAAAATATTATTATTTAATACAATATGATATAAAATAGATACTAAATTAGGGGTTAGGAATATTATTAAATAACATAAGAAAATATATGGTTTATAAAAACATAAAAATAATTCATTAGTTACAGATATTAGAAAATTAATATAAAAATCAATTTAATATAAAGGAAATATCTTTAGAGAATAATATTATTATGTTCATAAGGCCTCATTATGCTAAAAAATTAAATTAAATAAAATTAGTGATTTATATTAATGAAAAATATATTATATATATTCAATAATCTTTTTGGACATTTATTCAATATATTTGAAGGACGAAAGACAAGATCAAACCCAACATTACTCATAAAAAACCATATTTTTATAAAGGATCTTTTATCTCCTTTTAAAAAAGAATCTATTTTAAATCTATTTTTTAAATTATATAAATCTTATATACTGTTATAAATTTCATTTTTTAATTAGGAAGATAAAAGTTATCTTTGAGTGATTTTTTTATTTTTCTGAGAAGTTTTATTTTTTTATGAATAATGGAAAATTCTGAATATTAACTCAAAACGGATTTTTTGTCATATTTATTTATAAAGAAAAATTATATTTTATTTACTGGATTTAATTATTATTTAGATAAATATTATATCATTTAATAAAATTTAAGTCATTTGAATCAATTTCACAATGAAATTGGATATAGAAACATTGCATCCTTTTGACCATATTATCTTTTAAAAACCCCACATTGTCATACTGTATGTAGAATTAAATTAAAATTTTATCCTACCACTTATGTTTTAGGAATTTGAAAAAATCGAACCATATTTGGAATAAAATAATTTATAATTTATAAAATGGTCAATATAGTCTTTCACTAAAAATATTAGTGAAATTAATGAAAATTAATTACAATGATTTAGAGAAAAGATAGTTTAACAAAGGACCAAACCTTAAACATAATGGCCATAATGACCTAGAAACCTGTCAAAAATCATTTATATAGACATATTTCCACCCTAACATATATTTTATCATATTTGGGTCATTACTGGAGTAATAATACATGGTAAAAACATTGGTGTAATTCTCTTTCCAAAAATTTACAACAGTGCCACTCCTCACATACTATAAATGGAAGTCACCCCTCTCACTTCCTCAAACTTCACAAGATTCTTTGGATATACCAATATAATCCACAATATCTCTTCTAATTCCCTCCCACTAAACAGGAGGCCTCATATTGGAATGAAATCAAACCAAGGAATCCCTTTGGTGAAAACCAAAAGGATTTCCCTGAATAAGAAGTAATGTCCTTACTCAAGATCGTTAGTTCTATTTCCTTCTACCCTATTTAAATAATACGAATTATACGGTAAAATAATAAAATAATAATCCTAAATAGACTATAATTATGTTATTTTAATTGTTTTACCTATAATTACACCCACTTCAGAATAATTAATAATGAACTTACTATTTTTGTGAATAGCGAGCTACCACCTCACAAAATGATGATTGTTCGTTTTTCCTTGACAAACATTCATACTGAGAATATGGATGGAAACACTATACATATATGATATATATGATATTTATAATTTATTTATATTTTTATTGTTTTATATAGATCATTCCTTCATGCATTCCATTTTGTGTAAATTTTATAACATCATTTGTGGAAGTGTGAACTACCGCCTCCTCAAAGCAATGGGATTCATCCACACAATAAATGATATGTATAATTTATTTTCATTAATAAAACAATGTAATATATATGATATATATATATGATAATATAATTATGATATAAATATTCATATATATCATTTACTTTTTATAATTTTATAATATTATTAGTAAAGGAAATTAATGTTCAAGTGTACGTACGACCTACCATCTCCATGAACGGTGCATTTCACTTCTTATCTACAAATATTATATATTATTATTAGTAGAAAAACATTTAAAATATATGAAATATACATCACTATTTTATTAATTGGGATTTTTAAATCATGATTTACAAAAGAATAAAAATTTAAAACACTCTAAAAAAGCATGACAATTAACACCAGAAGTAGTGCAAATAATGAAAGATTTCTTACAAAAGGGTAATAATATATTATCAGAACAAAATATATGATATTATAAATATTTATATTTTTCAATTATAGGTTGGTAACTTTTTTAAAACCATTATACATGATTTTAAACTATTTTCACAAAAAAATAAACACAAGGTAAGGTATTTTCATATCACCTTTTATATTTGTGAGATAAATGTCATATTAATCACTTAATTCATTTGTGTTGGATATCTACTAACCGTTTTGATATTTTATATCATGAATTGTATTATATTTATTGTATATAATTCTTTATTTTTAATGATATTAATTCATGATAGTTCTGATATAAATTAATCAATATGGTGTGGGGCACTTTGGAATGATTAATTATTGTTTTTATCAAGAATAATTTTAATGATATTTAAATTGTATTTCAATTATTTGAAGAATACATTATTATTATGTCCCAAATTTCATAAATATTGTGAAAATAATACCACATTGACATATAATATCATGATTATTTATTTATTCATGATATTTATATTTTTAATTTTAATTATTTCATCTAAGGGGATTTACATTAAAAGTTACCCATGTAGAAAAGAATTTCATAACCCTACTCATTTTCATTGGGTTATACAACTTTCTCATTGTCCATAATATTATATGATTATGTTTATTAATAAATTGGCTATCTATTTATATATTTCCACTTTTTATTTTTATTTCTATTTTATTCACATAATCTAATAAATGATGGATTCTCACTTCAAGATTTTAATAATTTCAAGTTTTTATGTCACAATCCAATTTTATTTTGTATCTTTTATACTTGTATTTACATTAAGGAAAACTATAAGACCATTTTTTAGAAATCACATTAATCTTCATTTCCTCTAGTTATTCATGACATTTTTCAAGTATTAGTACCTTTTACCACTCTTGGTTAATCAAAATGTTTTTAATAAAACATGAATTCATTTATCTATTTAGTAATAGAACCTATTTTATTTTAAAAAAATTTATTAAAAAAGTATTTAAAAAAAGATTTTTAACAATTCCAAATTGATTTATAAAATATATTTTTCCCTTTTTTCTTTTACCAATGTTTTCATAAGAATAAGTTTATCTCTTTCCAAACAAGGCATTTATATATCCTTTTTCATGTAAAATCAATGTTCTTTTTACCTCATGTGACATTTACAGCTTTAACCACCATCATTTAATTTATTCATTGTTTTCATTTTTAAAAGGTCAATATTAAAAAAAAATATTTTTAATGAATTTTTTTTTAAAATTAGTTTTCAAAATTAAATGATATTTTTCTCAAGAATGTTTTCAAAAGATATTTTTATAGTTTCCATATTAATAAATGACAAAAAACTAATTTTTTACACCAAATGGGACATGGTGTTTTGATACCATCATTATTTTTTCAATGGATTCTTTATGATTGATTTCTCAATGGAAACTATTTCCATTAACTTCCTTGATTTCTTTTAATCCCCTTGAAATATTGAATTGTTATGATTAATTAACATTTAATTTACCATTAATACCCAATTCATTTTTATGGATTTGAGTCTTTCCTGAACCATATAACATTTTTTATTGGGTCTTTACAATTAAACTTATTTTATAATTGTGAAATATTGAAAAATTCTTATCTTATAATTCATAAAAATATTTCATAAGTAAAATGGTTTAAATCAATTAGTTGAAATGTGGAATACTTTGGATAGGTAGTGACCAGTGGGGCCCAAAACTTTTATTTCCCCATGATGCATCAACAGGTTCCCATGAGAAATATTAATTGGGAAATTTAAAAAGGTTTCTACCAAGACTGTTAAACTCTCTTCTGAATGTTCTAGACGGTATAAGATTTCATGTTCCTAAGACATGACATAAAAAAATTAAGAATTTCCATTATTTTGATTTAGTTATTATTTTTCCCGGATATTTTACATCAAAATATATATGGATTCATTTCATTATCAATTCATTTATTTAATTCCATGCATTTCAACTTATTACCTTTTCATATTTATTTTTCCTTCTCTTGTAATTTAAATTTAACCTTATTTAATTTATTAACTTTCCACATTGTTTATCTATTAAGATTATTGATTATGTGGAATGTGTGTTTAATTATTTACCTTTATGTATTGATAATTCCCATTGACTGATTATTTCTTCTTATATGCTTAATCCTAATGGATAACAAGAGCTCACCCTTATTTTTTTTTCATTCTGCTAGAAATACATGAGGTATATGAAGAATGATATGAAAATATTATCTAGATGGAATAAATAAATAAATAAATAAAAAAATATAATAGTTTCTATAGGATACAATTATATAATACTCACATACATACACATATCACACAAAACCCCAAAAGGTAGGACATAATACCCTCTACGGGATAGCCCACCCATCATTCCTTATTTATTTTATATTGATGTCCCAAATGCCTAGTAAGAATGAAACCCATTACATAGACAAAAGGCCCATTTTTGTTGGGCTAGAGGCCTAGAGAAACATCATGTCTATATAATTCATTCTTGTCTCACCAACCATTTGTCATCGGCTGCCCGTATCTTGCATACATAATCACCAAAATTTCAAACATCCCCCATTGAGCCTAGGATACCACATACATCCATCATGCCTCTCTCATAAAGCCCCCAAGGGGTCCACTAGGAATCAAATCATGGTCTCCTGAATAAATTTATAATCTATGTTATAAGAAACATTATGTTTTAATTAGGGTATTTATTTATATTACAAGACTCATGTATGTATCTAGTTTACCATGATTTCAAGACGCTTTAGTTCCTCATAATTTCATTCCTTATAAACATTCAAATGAAATTGTATTTGAAATTGGATCTCTGCTTATTGGTCAATATATCTATACTTTTTTGGTCACATCCTTGGTATTATTGAATGAAAAGGATGGTTTTATATTTTAATGGATTTTTTGGAAAGGATTCATGTTTCAAATGTATTAAAATTTTAAAACTATTTTTATTTTGAAAATTATTTAATTAATTATGTTAAAGGGTGTTTATGGTTTTAAAATGACTTCGGAACCATATTACTCATTGGGTATCCTTGGTTTCATGTAAATAGACTCGTCACTATTTGGGTGAGTAATTACATGAGAGGGTTTATGTCACATTATTGTGTATAATTACGTATAGGAGGAATTTTTTGGATCCTCTTTTTTCATAGATTTTATAATTTTCTTTCATCTATAGTACACATCCCTATTTGTCGGATCTTGTAAATGTGTTATTTTTTATTTATACCTACTCTATCACATGATATATTATTTTCAAGTTATTTTTTACCTATTTTCTTTTATATTAGATATTTTAAGTGATTTGGTGAATATGGTACGCCTTTATGGAAAATAAAAGAATGTTTAGAAAATGTGTTTATTTTTAAAAATTAATTATAATTTGGTATTGGTTTAATGGTAGAACATTTCCATTATAGATTTTATAACATGTATAGATTATTTTTTGGGATCCTATTGGGATATTTTATCAGACCAAATTTATTTCATGGGGTTATTTAGACCTTTTTTCGGGACTCTGATAAAATCACGGGAATCATGAATCATATCGGGTTCTTTTAACTTTTGCCACCTTCGTAGTGGGAGGTTTTGGTGGAGATAGTTGGTAAAATAGAGACTTGGTTAGTTTGGACTTCTTTATCTTTCCATGTTTCCCTTTTTTCCTGAATTTTCATGTGTCATGGAAATGTGTTCTTCTCTTTTGAGTTATAATTTGATGATTTTTTCTATAAATGAGACTAGTGATTTATTTCTATATCTCACTATATAGAGATCCAATCATGGTGTCCTATAAACATGACTCAGGATGATTTGTAATCAACTCGTATTAAAATAAATAACAACCACAATGTGTTCAATGTACTTCTTGGGTTAGGATTAGTGTTTATTTGGACTAGTTTTGGATTGTTTTAATTTGACTGGCATGTTTGAAAAATAGACCTGACCTACTCACATTCGTGTTTGAATAAATGTAACCAAGTGTAGTAAGATATTGTTTCCAAGATTGAGACTTAGTGGTTATAGTTATTTTAACGAATTAGATATGGTGTTTTTGAAATTGGAATGATCCACTATTTTTAGACCATGGTTTTTGAAAACCATAATTTCATTAAATTATAGTTGTTTAAAATTATTGATATCGATACATAAAGTAGGTCCAATTATTTTGGAATCTATTTGAGATTGATTGGTTTTTATCTTGTTTATTGGACAATTGCTCCTAGAATAGATAATCCCAATCTGAGCGAGGAAGCTATGACATAACATTCATAGGTGGATTATTAATTGAACCCTTCATTGGTATACCCTATAATCTACACTATTTATAATATAGTTTATGAAAGTGTTGAGAACACATGACCTATAGTGGATCATGAATAATAAATTACTATCCAGTTTCAACCATGATTCCATGGTGAAAAAAATACCATCATAATTTGATGAATTTCATGATTTTTTAGAAGATATTAAACATTATTATTACTCCTAAGAACTCCCATGTGGGGTTTTCCATGTATATTCCTCTGGGAATGGGAATTATATGGTGTGAATTCTTGGCGCTTGATCATGATATTTTCCACCTAATTATTAGCATGTATAAGATGATCAATCTTAAGTCCAAGATTGATTATTATCACCATTGGATGTTGTATTAATATTAATATGGAATCACTCATGTATTTAAGGCTGAGTTGGACTTATGGTATCAGATATTGGGACATGTTTCGGGTTTATCAATTCCATAAGCACTATAAGAGTGTTAGTGAGATCGAATGGAACGACTAGAAACTAAAAATTCCCATGCAAGATCTTAACAATTGTCTCAATTATATCTTCTTCTCAGACTCTCAACTGGTGGTACCCTGGTCGATGGTCAATCATTGAAAAATATAGAGCCCATCTAAGCTGGTCAAAGAGAGAATAAAAGGATGAAGACCTAGATTATATATATATATATATATTTAATTGGAAATTGAGGAAAAATAGTCTGTATAGTAATATGTTCAAATGTTATTTCGGAAACAAGAAGAAAACTTTTTGGGGTATGTTTTATCATTGAAGGGCATATAATTGGATCCTGAAATGGTATATGTACTTATAGCATGGGAGTGGACTAGAAATATATTTTATATTTGAATATTCAGGGTGATAGATAGTTATTATAGGTGGTTTTGTTGATACTACTATAAAATTTCATTTTTATGAAAACATTAACCCATAAGGGTTTTATTTATGAATGGAATGAAAAATGTCGTAAATATTTTGAGGAACTAAAGGTAAGATAGAAATCAACACTAATTTTTATTTTTCCAAAACTCTGTTTAGGTAATGATTTTTTTTATTCTTATGGAATGGGTTTGGAGTGTGTCTTCATGTAGGAGACAGACGTTTTAGAGTATGTCTTACACTAGTTATTTCATCATGAGATGATCTACACTACCAATGATCTTGAGTTGGATGTGGTTAAAATACCTTCAAAAAATGGACTCACTACCCCTATGAGGAGTGGTTTACTGTATATTTTGATCATAATAGCATGAGGAATATTTTTAGAAACATGGATATGATGTTACCAAAGTGATTCTAAGTGGAATTTATCGATACTTTTTATTTTGATAATTCTTAGACTCCTTAGAAGGTGAATTCGGTCACTGATGCATAGAGTAAATAATTACCAACACATGTAATGAATGGATTAAATGAATTGTAGTCTTTGATTATTTTATTACTTATATGTTATTTAGAATAGAATAATCATGTGTGTATTTATGTATGGAATAAATTAACGCTGACTCATAATTTTAGGAGTGGGTTTAGTTTATGCACGTAACTCACACAAAATATCATCAATTAAATGGAAACCACTATAGTTAGTAAAATTTTTGTGAGTGGTCTCAGTCTCCCATTTTATTATTATATTTTGGAAGTAGGTTTATTGTCCCTTTATCTTATGTATACGAGTTAATAGATAGTAACCAACATTCTTTTAGGTATATCCGCCTATGTACTACCAAGATAGATCATGATTTGAGATGTCAAAATTGGAGGCCATGGATGAGGTTTTTTATTGTGGGTTTTGTATAATGGGGTCTTAATTTTCCAATAATTAAAGCATAGCCCTAGCGACTTGGTAGTTTTTTTCCATCCCATACCAATTCTTGTATGGAAATGGGATGAAATTTTCATGGAGATTGTTGTTGGTTTACCATAGACTCCTATTCTGAAAGATGCAATTTGGGTGATCATTGATTAAAATAAAATTGATTAATTTCCTACCATTTAGGGAGATGATGACTATAGAGAATCTTGTAAATTTTTTCCTAGAGTTTGGGAGACATCATTTTGTTAAATATATGGTTATTAATGAAAGTGACATAATGTTCAACTCTAGGTTTTGGAAAGGATTAAAATAGGCAATGGGTTCCCAGTAAAAATTATGAAAAATATATCATCTACATGTGGATGGAAAAAACAGATCGGTCTGTACATGTTCTGGAGGATATAATTAAATATTATGTTATTGATGTTAGTGGTTCTTGGGAAAAATCATTTTCATTTATAGGATTTTTCCTATAAATATATTGAACAGGACATCTAAAAAATCAAACAAAATCTGGATTTGTATTGGAATCCATGTACATATCCCCTATGAAGGGTAGAGATGGGAGGGCGATCCTTTGATGGACATAGTCTTTCATAAAAAGGATGGAAAATATACCGTTGATCTATAAAAAGTATTAATGAAATAGAGTAAACAAAAAAATTATGTTGTAAATCCTTAAGAGCCATTAGATTTTGATGTTGTAAATTTATTTTTTCATATATTTTGATGTCATGTGGGACATTTTTGATTTGGTATGTAGGGTAAGTTGCCAATGAGATTTGTGGGGCATATTGATATCATTGGCCAAGGGAGAAATGTTTCCTTTCTGTTAGACATAAAATCTCATTTAACGTAAATCAATGACATGCTAATTGTTTACCAGCTAAGATTTTATTGAACAGATCCTTCCCATGTGATTGAATGGGAGGATGTTGATCTTGAGCCTGGAATCATTATGGATAAAAATCCAGTTCATATTAATAATAATTGAGAGAAATTATTGTGGGATAAAATTATTTCTTTAGTTAGTGTACTTTGGAATTGTGGATGTGATATCCAAGAGATGTGGGAGTAGTAATTGTTTATGAGGAAATAATAGCCCTTTATTTTTTTAATTCCATGACCTTGAGAACTTTTTGGGAAATATTATGTTTATGGTGGGGATATTGTAACCCATTGTTACTTTCTTTAGGGTATTCCTTGACTCTTGTATAGTTTTCCACTTTTTTCTAGGTGTATCGTACAATTCATTGGCATGGATGTCATTTTTGGGGAAATGTAATAATGTTTTGGGAAGTGTGTTTGTTTTGATTAGTGGAATTTTAAAATAAAATCAAAATTTTAATTAGATACTCCTCCTTGGGATCAGAGATATTTCAAAATGGTTTTGGTTTTTTTTAAAACATGACATTGTTCAACTTTTTGTCCATATTCATATCATGAAAGGGATACACGATGTGATCTTGTTCTATAGAAAATCTAATGAATCCTTCTCAATGAATGAATATTTTAAAATATTTGAAAAAAATATAGTTCATGAATGGGTCGATTGATATTTAATTTAACATAAGGTGATTCCTATTTTGGTATACTTTAAATTTATGGATTTCAAACTATGAAGGGGGTTCATGATGTGAATTTATTTTGTTCTGTTGTTTTAAAAACTATTCATGTATAAATTTTTTATCTGGTAATAAATACTCCATGTTGATCTATTGGTTTATTTTCAGATATGTTTTGTGACCTGCCTCATTCTAAATCTACTTGTTCATCATTTAACTCAATTGGTGGTTCTGTCGCATATCCCTAGTATGTGGTATTTTTTATTCTTCATTACCATTGGTCATGATAGCTGATTTGGATATTTTTGTGATTCATATTGTGATGAGTAGGTCTTTTAAATTGATCTTTTTAGTTTTCCATCATGGCATGTCCTTCAATGTCTAATCTATTTGTTTCTAGTCTCCATTGTCGAATTTTGTTAGGGTTCGTTTATTTCTAATGTAGGTGTATCTATATCGGTGATTCTAATTCTATTATTTCAATACGATCATGTAAATTCATTTTGGATATTGAATGACCATTCAAGATTTTACATTATAATGTACTTGCTAGAAAGGACTCATTTTTTTGAAGTATTTGAATTTTAAAAAGGCTTTTTCACCCCAAAAGAGTTCGATTAAATGCATTAAAGGGTGATTTTGAGTTTAAAATGACTTTTGATAGATCTATCACCATGGGAGACGATTAGTAATTGGGAATAGTCTTCTCAATATTCATTTGTTTTATTATATGATATTTTTTATGTCACTTTAGTGTGTCTAATTTCAGTAGAGGTTATATTGTCTGAATATACCATAAGACTACTTTTGGGGATTTTTATTCACGTCCAGTACATATCCATATACATTGGATCCTAGAAATGTGTGTTTTGTCATACATATCCTATTCATCACATGATAGATATTTCATGGATCATTTTTGTTATTTTTTTGAGATATTTTTGGATTTGGGAAAATGTTTTTTCATTAATAGAAAACAAAGTAATGCTTATAAAATTATTTTAATTATGAAAACAGTTATAAACTTCATATTTTTTAATGTTAGACATAGTGAAATCTCGATATTATAAGTTTTATATATTATTTTTTGGTATCCTAATTGACTTTATGATCACACCCTACTTTTTCCAATGGCCAGTTTCTAACCTTGATTTTATTGAATCTGGTAAAGGGATGGGAATTATGTTGCATGTAAGCTTCTCTATTCATCCATCAACTTCGAAGTGGGATTATTTTGGGTGACAGTTGGACACATAGAGATATATATAATCTATTATAGTTTATATTTATTGTTTTTAGTTAATTTTTATTGAATTTTTGTTTCTCATGGATACATACTACATTCATACACATTAGAATTGGAGGATTCTTTAGTTATACATGAGACATGTGGTTCTTTTCTCTATCTCACCATGTGGTGGGATATTCTGGTAGTCTTGTCTTGTAGACATGAGTACCTTAATTATAAGTATTTATCAATCAGAATACCTATCCTAAAGTGTTGTTATCACTTCCTGGGTGTGGATCAGTGTTTTGGAAGACTACAACTAAGATTGTTTGAATTTAGAGAGTATGTGTGGAAAAGGGGTCTAGCCAACCAACTCACATTTCTGAATCTGTGATACCTAGGGTGGTTAGAGATTTTTTTAAAAATCATGATACTTAGTGGTTGAGGTTATTTGAATTAATTTTAAATAAGATATATTTAAATGGGGATTTTACCTTTTTTTATGTTGTATATTTTTGTGAAATACATAATTAATTTAAATTATTATTATTCAAAGTAATACGTTTAGATACCAGAATTTGGTCCAATAATTTTTAAACCAGATTGTGAATGTTTGGTTTTTTTGTTTATTAGTAAATTCTCATAGAAGAGATATTCCTAATATGACTTGGGAAACTACGAGAAAGGTTTCATATGTAGTTCCTCTATTGTACCCTTCATTAATAGAATATCTAATATACACTATTTAGACTCTATGTCAATTATGTTTTCGAGAACCCTAGATGAGAAGTGGATTGACGATTACAATTTACATAGCATCATCCACCTATCTTCCACAGTGATTATAGAATCCAGGAATATGAATAATTTATTTAGTAGATTGATAGGATATTAAACATTTATGATTTTTTGGACAGTTAAGGTGTGGTTTACCACATTTATTCTTGAGGGTTTAGGAAGGAGAAAGGGTAACTTATTGGTCCTTGATCTAGATATATTTGACATAATTGTTGGCATCGATTATGTAATTAGAGTTAAGGGAATGATTGATTGTTGTCACCATTGAGTTAAATTTTTATCTCTATATGGAATCAAATATTTCATTTAGGGTGAGTAGGAATCTTGGTCTGGGAGAGTAGAGAATATTGGTCCTTATGCTTGGGTGATCTCATGTTAGTTTTAAAAAATGTTCCAAGATGTCATAGATTCATGTTTGAATAGACAACTTATTTTGAAGGTGTATTTGTTCCCTATGGAATTTGTAATGGATCTTTCTAGATAACATCAATAGAGAGATTATAATGAAAAATCTTACTTCCTTCATGCTATATCAATAAAAACTAGTCTAAAACACGATTTAGTTCAAGTACACTTTGTTAGGAGCATAATGAAAGGATGAACCCCTATGTTTGAAAAATACAACCACAACTACATAGAGGAGCATCTAAAATATAATATAATATTCCATCTGACCTTCCAGGCCTCAGTATAGACCTCAACATCATAGTCTCGTCCCCGAGCTAAAATTTCCACTCAAACAATACATTTTGAAACTCATCACTCATTATAGTCTCCCAAACACCAAAATAATCCAGTGTAATAGGCTCAGATGGTACCAATCATTACAAAAAATCACAACATGTGATGACTAAGGATGACCATAATAATATTTATATGTAATCTCTAAAATCATTTCTAGATGATAATATTTTAAGATCCCTCAGATTGATTTAATTCAACATATTGAATCAATCCTAGTAAGGTTTTGGTATATCTAATAATGAACTATATTAATACATGATTTTAATATATCATACCAAAATATTTCATGGAAATCATGAAAATAGTGTAACATATAGTATTCATCTTTTACTGGATCTCATTGAGATATCCATTCTCATTCTCCTCAAGAGAGGTCAATAATATATTATACCTTTTCCTTTTAAATTTACAAATAATTTTTTTTGGAAATAAAATTCCATTGTGTGAAGAATTTTCACACAATAGTTTTAAAATTTTAAATTATTTTTATAATTAATGTTCTATAGGTTTTAATATTTTTTATTTTATAATATTTTCTTATTTATATGTTATGTGAAGGGTTGGAACATAATTAATGGTAACTAAGAAGCCTTCTATTATGTATTTATATCCTAAAAAATTAACTAATGACTAATAGAATCAATAAAATTTAATCAAATACATTAAATAATTAGTTTAATTAAATGCACATTTTTAGTTTACAACTACTTCTATTCTCGAATATTAAATGTACATGTATAAGAGAAATTGTGTAGGGGTACCCGTACTTATGATGAAATTCTATTTTCTAAATTTCATATATTTAGAGAATGGTTTAGTTATCTATGTGGATTTACTATGAATAAGACCCTAGGTTGGTCTAATGATGTTTTCATTGCTAGCACACAGTTTGGTAAACTGTATGACCAAACCATGATACCATCCAATAAATATTAAAAATTATTTTCAATTTTTAGTTGTACCCATATGAGCTATATGTTTCCTTTCTTTATCATTTTTATTTTTCCCAACTAAATAGAATCTATGGAAAAACTATACTCTCTCTATAATAATTCCTTAGTTTTTTACTTATGAGTATCTCTGATATTTATCATGGTAAATATTAAATTAACCCTTTATTTATGCTATGTTTCCAAACCCCTATTATATTTTTTCCTATTTCTTAGTTCCCAGGGGCCATACTGTGCAAATATCTTTTCTCATGTTTTCTTAATTTCGATATTTTTGAGGTTTGGGGATACTAATGCTCCATTCATGATCCAATCTAGTGATTGTTTATCCCATTCCAGCCCTCTAGGTAAGGGACATTGTATTAAAATGAAAGTATTTTCATAATCTAGTGATTATTGAGTATTATACAACACTTTTTACATTTATAATCTGTATATGAAAGATGGTAAACATGAATTTAAAATGGCTCTCATTGTATTACTGTTCTTTAGGTTTGACCTAAATAGGGTTTCCCTTGGGTTTTAAAAACTATAGATCAAGATTTATATTAATTGAACATTTTTAATTTTCTAAAATTATTATTCTATTCATTTAAAAATACTTTTTAATCAAAATGGTATTTTGAACTTCTTAATGATTTTCAAATTATCTTTACATAGGTTATATTATGTACTGAATGGAATGTTCAGTTTTAGTTGTATTAGTATTAGACCATAATGAGTTTCTTAGAAACACTCCTACATTACTACATGGGATATAGGTTTATGACATTAACCATATTATTTGATGAATTTTCTCCTTATATATGTTATATCAGATATGCTATATATTATCATTATTTGATGTTTATGAAAATGTAAGGGGATGATTATTAAAGGGTGATAGGAGGAGAGATAGGTAATATGTTGTGACAAGATTATTTTATATTATTTTATGATTTATAATTTGTTTGATTACATATATTAGCTAGATAATAGGAACCCTTGGTATTTTGTGGGAAATTAGAAGATTATTTCTACACTAGTTATGATTTCAATGTGACTTCAATCCCTTATTACATGATGTGACTATTATTAAAGGGGTACTACCTGATGATTCATGTTGGAGAATTTTGGGAAGATATATGTTATGAAAATAATTAACGACATAGAGATGGTTCCAACAATGTATTTCTTGGATTGTCTCAATAGTTTTAATGGAGTTTCAAATGATTTTTATAGTTGGGTATGGTTTTTCCTTATCGGTGAGTTTTTATTACATATTGAGTTCATTTAATAATATTAACACATGATTTATTCAAAATCATCATTTATGGTATTCTTATTTCCCTATTTATGTCTCTATGATTTTTTTATGTTTTATTACATAATAACACTAGTACTCAACCCATGAATTTTAAAAACATAATCATTTTAATTATAGATTCACATACTCAAAATAATATGTTGGTGTAATTAAATTCATTAGAAAAATTCAATAATTAATGTAAAAGGAAATGATAATGGAAAATTATGTAGTATATATTAGAGGAGGAAAGTGAACTTGAAGTCATATAGTATATATAATTGAACATCATAGTGTATATTAAAGATAATGGATTTCGAAGAAGTGAAAAATGAAAGATATATATATATATATATATGGTATATTTAGATCAATGAATGTGTGTGGAATATAAATATGAAATTTCCATTTGAGACATATATAATTAAATTACAAAAAACAATTACCTATTGATGGAAATTTTTTCAAATTACAAGAACATTTTGACTTTCATATAAATTTCCTCACTAGAGGTGCCCAAATATGAATCTTTTACCATGTTTACGTAATCCTTTGATGATTTTGTTGAATTTATCTACATTAACAGTCCCATTAGTTTATTTGATAACACTTGGGGATTAAATTGATTATTAAAATGTTAAAATAAAAGATCATCCCTTCTCTTACTTCTGCATTCTTTTTGAAAATTCCAATCGATTAAAGAAGTTGTAATAATCAAGTGTGATCACACATAAAAATTTAGAATAGTTCACTACTATTAAATCAATAATACATTATCTAAAGGGATATGAACCATTACATGTTTTAATATAACCAACGAATTTAGATTTTGGGTCTATGTGTATTTCCATCATTACATCATCGCAATTTCCCCCATTCTCCCTCTTGGCTCATATATACATCATTGAAATCATCTATATAATCTAATTGTGAACCTCCAATATACATTTACAAAACATTTGATATGGGATACATAAAAATACAAATTAAAAATTCTACAAAAAATTAGATACAAGAGACATAAAAAAAGTTAATTATGAATTCACTAATTCTTCCACATTAAGAATTTACCATTAAATTAGTTTGACCATAAAAAATAAGAAGTAATAATTTAATTGTTTTCATTACCAATTTTTGTAACTTTTGGTTACTCATCCTCTCATAGATCAATGGAAACCATAATCCACCTCGGTCTAAGTATGTATTTTAGATGTGTTTTGAGAGAATTTTACTCCATGAATACTTCTATCCATTTTTTCACCATATGTGAAGATAATTACTTCATGAAATTCCTTTCGTGGAGGTTTTATGGGATGGATTATAAGACATCCTTCATCCTATATAAAAACATGAAGTCATGATGTAGGTGGGAAAAACGGTCAAATGGTTTATTAATAAATCAGATTTAAAAAATAACATTCAACAGTAGTTCAACAAAATTTAATGAATCCAACAAAAAACCCATAGGTCTACTTCCATCATTTTTGAATATCCTAACACTTTTCAATGACTTGACTCGAAATGTAACAATTCTATAGATGACTCATGTTTTAATGCATATTGGAATTGAAAAAATTCTGTGGTGAGGTGAAGATTGAGAAGAATACCTTTTAAAGGTAAAAAAATTCATGGAGAACATGAATGGAAATATTATACATACATGGGTCCTATCATTGATTCCCTTTTCTGGCCGGCCACATTAATGTTCAACATTTAGTTCCTGGAAAGGATGTTTCAAAGAGTGATAATGACGCGAACACGAAACATATATGTATTTAAAAATAGAAATCTACCATGAAAACAATAACATCGTAAATACTCATCAATGTGAGATGTAAGACAATAATCATGAATAGAATCTGTGTACCTGTATGCAAAAAAATATAGACCTGCTTGAACAAAATTTAAAAAAATTGAAAACAATATGAACCTATTAAAAAAGTATGAATCTATAAAAAACCCAAACTCTTCATTCCAACTGTTCTAAAACACCTCCATCATGGTATAATCTACTTTTTTTTTGAATCCTAGAGAGATAAAAATCAATTCTTCAACTAAGATCCCCCACAAAACATTCAAAAGACCCCATATTTTTTCAAAAAAACCCAATCCCCCCCTTACACACTTCTTGATTTTATACTATATGTGAAGCATTTTTCATAACCAAAATATATCTTCCATAAAAAAATATTAAATTGAGTTTTAGTATGGTCCCTAATAAATATGTCCAAGAAAAACAAAATACAGGCTGCAATAGATAAAAGGGGAAGGTCTGGAAGGAAATCATAGAGCATTGAGGATCTCATATGCACTTGACAAAGTGAATTGTCCACCTAATTCGATTTTCTCCACATTCACATTGAGGTTATAATCCAATATATCAAACCTACATGAATGGATGTCGAGATACTTCTTAATATGATCATGTTGGATTCTAGGAGATTTGGTGTATGATGCCGAACATATCATTAATGAATGATGGAAGATTTCATTAAATAAATAATTTACAGTGGTAATAATTTATATATAATATAATTATATTTTAATAGTATATTTAAGGTCATAAACTATTTTAATCGAAAATATTATTTATGATAAATAATATAAACACTATATGTGAATTCATATATGGTATAAAAACATTCAATATATATAACTACAAAATGAAATTAAAATTGATTTTTTCAATCAATCATTATTTGATATTTGTTCTTCACTACAGATAGTTAGATACATTCAAGAAACACTTTCTAATCATGCACAAAAACATACTGAAATCAAAAGTAGTGGAGATAAAAAACTAACCTCGTAGCGGGGTAAGAGACCCAACAATGGTCTACACATCATTTCCTCCTTCAGTATTTATGTTTTCAATATCTCCTAGTAGTCATGATTGAATTCCTATAAGAACTGAAATCATTCTATTATTAGGTGAATATTGAGAAAAATACCTTGCTAGGGTATAAATTGTTTTTGGAGAAAATTGATCAAAATATTAGACAAACAAGGGTCCATTCATCAAATCACTTTTCTAGCCAGCCACATTAATGTTCTAAATTAATAGATTCAAAAGGAAGTTTAATAAAGGTAAAATGACTTGAAACACATACGTACTGAAAAGTAGAAATCATTATTGAATCCAATAACTCCTTACATACTCATAAAAGTTGGAAATCTGATAGCAATCATCAACATAATCGATATTCCAATATAGAATAAAATATGTACCTAAATGGAAAAAATAAGAACAAATTATAAAAAAAATATGATCATTTGAAAAAATATGATTCTCGAAAAAAACCAAAGTCACCTTTCCAATATTATTAAAACAACTCCATCATGTTATACTCCAAGTGTGTTTCAAATCATAGAGAGATAATAATTCGTTATACAATTTAGCTCCCCCACAAAACATCCAATCCCACCAATTATTTCATATGAAACCCAAATCCTCCTATAAAAAAATACATAATAAAATAAAGAAATACCTTAGACACATGAAAATTTTATACTATATATATTTTATGTTAATCCTTTTGCATAACGCAAATATATCTTTCATAATAAAACATGATATAGAGTTTTAGTATGGTAATAGATAGATATGTCTAGGAGCAACTTAATATAACCTCTAACAGAGAACATGGGAATACCTAGAAGGAAATCATAGAGCTTTGAGGATCTCTTCAACAATTGACACAATGAAATCTCCACCCGATTCAATATTTTCCACTTCCTTATTGAGGTAATCAACCAATAGAGTTGACCTTCGAGAATTGATATTGATCCCATTCTCAATAATATAAATCCTGGTCCCAAGAGATTTGGGGTATGCAGCCGAACATTCCTTTAAATAAGTAAGGAATAAATCATTAATAAAATCATTTCCACTAGAAAATACCTTTAATACCCTATATATGTTATAATTATATGTTAATATAATCTATATTAAATCATAAACTATATAAATAAAAAATATAGTTTATTTTAAATCATATATACAGTATATGAAAAATCATACTATATAATAATGTTCCTTAGATATAACTACTTAACAAAATTTCAATGATTTTTTCTATGCATATCTATATGAGTTATCTTCTTTGCTATGAAATGTAATCAACATTCATTAAAAACATTCTAATCATGTATAGAAATAAAGTGAAACTGAGTGACATAAAATTAAATAAAAGGTTGAGGAGAATTAAAAATGACCTCATGGAGGGGTGAGAGGCCTAGAAATGGGCTTCCCACCATTTCCTCCTTGAGTAATAAGGTCATCAAAATCTTTTAACATTCAGTGGGGGTGGCCTTCTGCCAATGATTTATTGTTCTTACCAAGGAAAAATAAATATTGCACTATAAAAATAGAAGAAACAAAATAATCAATAATTCAAAAAATAGAAAAAAAAGAAACCAAAATCACATATGAATTTTGAGACCATGAATCAAGGGTCCCAAAAGAATACCCATGAATCTGAAACCCAAAAAATTAAAACTGTGAAAATAAAATCTGAAATATAATCCTCATATTAAATGTTTGAATCAAGAAATGAATGATGTATAAGATTCTAGATGTGTAATCTAGAATCGTGACCAACTATATTTCTCATTTAGGTACATTCCCACACTATCTAGGAAAAATATTACTCCAATAGTGCAGCCTTCCCTTTCATTCCTCAATTTAGAGTTGAATCCAATAATGGAATCCATAAACGTTCTATTTTCGATGTTTTTTTCTCTCCAACAAAAACATGTACAAATAAAAACTAAAAAAATCATTACAAAAGATGAAAAGTGATGAAAATTAATAATAATGATATTCCATGTTTATATGGTTACAGAAAAAAATCATTACAAAATATGGATATTTCATCACTATGAGCATGTGGAAAATGTAGTGTTAATGAGGACTATCAAAATATGGTATTGCTTTCTATGGCCTTATGCTGAAAAAATCAATTTTTTCAACATTGACATATTTAAAATAAAAAGTTTTGTATGTGATTGGAGTTTTAAATTTACTTGTTTGATTGAATGTTCATCTAAATTTGTGATGGAAATACAATCTAATTAAAAAATAATTATTTATCAAGGCCAGAAAAATCATTGAAAATATCTTTTCCCTTATATTATTACATTTAGAAGGTATAATTGGATTCAATAATTTGATACATGATGTATGATTGAATCATCTATTCAGACTGATCGCGACTCTAACCAATTTATTCCATGAAATGTAGATAGCTTGTCAATATGAAAAAATAAAGTAATTGGGAAAAGTTGAAAAATACAAATAACTCCATTTGGATTCTAATTATTTAAAGGATTGTGTCAATTCCATGTTTCAAATTATAAAATTCATGTCTGAGACAATTCAATTCCAAAAGCAATATAATCACAGATGAGTAATAATTATTCAATTTAAATGATAAATGAGTTTATTGTATCTATGAATATCTATACAAGTTGTATAACCAAACTAAATATTGTAGCTTCATATCTCTAAGGGAAGCTTGATCATCCACGAATAAGATGTGGATTAGTTCAACCATGAAAAGGGGACGTAATGCCAATTTTAGATAATGAATGAATCCAAACTGATGGTCCACTTATCCTGGAAATCTAATAATGATATAACCTTAAATCCAAACTGATGGTCCCTCTAGAAGGTAATCCTTATGCATGCTCCATGATCTAACTTCCTCATTTCTCACTCTCATTACCCATATCATTCATACCTTGGTCTATCATTGTGATGAATCTCTTCCTTGGAGACTTTGACAAAGCCGCTATCTACGTAGGACATGGTCGATTAGGGTTGGATTTAGAACCTGTAGCCACAGGAGGTGGGTATGATGAGTGTGATGCTCAAGAGGAAAATAAAATCAGTGTAGACAAATCTGTAATCAATGAAACCTTACCTGAACTGAGAAAAGAGATACAGATGTGAAATAGTAGTTGAAGGTGGAGACCATAACAAGGGAGAAGGAGTGGACCGAGCTAGAGAGGTTTTTACTCAGTGGGGGATTCATAGTCATATGTGGAGAAGAAGTAAGATGAGATGAGTGAGTTTGAGGGGGAGTCATTGTCGGAGGCAGAGATGGATAGTAGATCTGTATGTAGTGGAGAATTAGGATGAGGAGAGTTGAGGAGGTGTCTATAGGATGGAGATGGGGATTCAGTAGGTAGAAGTGGGGATGTAGAGGATGCTGAAGTAATCAGGAAGGCTGATGTAGAGGCGGAGCTGAGATGACGGGAGGGGAGAGAGATAAATATAGGCAAGGTAATTGAGAATCACAGCAAGGAAGCCACGATATGAAAATCAAGGTGGTGGAGACACATGTAAGAGGAGTGAATAATTTTAGTAAATTAATTGTATTTCTATTTTATTACCTCAATTTGTTTTACATATTATTTATTTTATGTTTTTATCTATTTTAAAAAATAATTTTTCATAGAATGAAAAAATATGAAATAAGGGGAAAAAATTCACATAAAACATGTCGTTTTAATCTAAGTGATATAATAGTGGTTTTCATTCATAAACGGGACCAATGCTATTATTTTAAAAAAAGGTATTTTTTATCCCCCTTAGGGAATGAAGTCTTTTTGTTGGTATTTGAATGGACCCTAATTTCTTTTAAAATCTTGTTTATTAAGAACCCCTGTGTTAGATTAATCTATTCTTACCCTTTTTCAGTCTAAAATTCTTTAAATTTTATATAAAAATATTTTCAAATGATCCTTTGTGGAACCATTTTGGGAATTTTTTCCCCAAACCCAATATACACACCATCATGTGTATGTTTTTCATATCTCTTCTACAGATTTATAGGTTATGTTCAATTGTAGAAAAAATGCCCCATTTCACCTGTCACTTGATATTTTTGGGCATATAAGAAACCCAATGTCATATGGTGATGGTATTTTTTGTGAATTGGGATTTCCTTTTATCTTGGGAAATTCATCCATTATCCAATTCATCCCCTATTTTACTATAGTATTCTGTTTCATTTGGTTTTTATTCAATTTCTATGATGTAATTATGAGGAATATTGGTTTTTTCATTTTACCTTTTATGGTTTCTGTTTAACATTAGAACCATTTTATTTTGAATATATGATATAATTGAAATTTATAGGAGAAATGTGAACAATTCTTAGTAGGAATATGTGACTTTTCTATTCACATTTGTTCAGTGAAATAATAACCATATACAATTGTCAGATACTCTCAATGCTTATATCTAACACACAAAAACCCTGAACATGCATGAGTCCTTATAATAGGCTGATATTGGTCACATGGAATGTTTACTTGGGTAATGTTTTGACAAGAAACACTATATATATTTCATTTTTTTTGATGTTACAATATTTATAACCAAATCCATTTACTAAAATTTTTAAAACATACAATTAAATTATTGGTAAGCATGTGGACCATCTAGGGTGGCTATATAGTGGGTCCAAGTCACATAGATGTTGTGTTCAGTCATGAAATCCTTACCAAATATTCCATATCCAAATTTTATCTATCCTAATTATCTCTTTTCCCTCCACAATTTTCCACTTACATGTACAAGTATACCGTGGTATTTTTGGTTATTTCAATTCATCTGTTATATAATTCATATAATCCTCAGATACACATTGGATGGAAAGGTACATTCCTTATTTCCAAATGATCATAAAAATAACAATGATTTAAGAGAGATGATTGATGATATATTATGAAAGGAACACTTGTTCTTCATTTTATATTTATAAATGGTTTTGATATCATTTTTTTTCTCTATAGAATTGATGTTTCTATTTCCTTTTAATTCATAATATTTTTTTCAATATATAGAAACCTAATAAATTAATATATGTTTGAAAAACCATGTAAATATTTTCATTTTACAAAACATTAAATAGATATTTTTCCATGTCTTTTCTACAAAGACTTAAAAAAGTAGGAAAATTTGATAATTGTCTTTTTGATAAGATTATAAAAAATGCCACATAGTAAAACAAGTATTTTTTGTTTCTATAAACCATCGAAGTAATTTGTCATATTAACTTCTAATGTAAAGTAATTTAAATACACCTTATTTGTAACCATCGAAAATTACACACTATGTACTTTTATACCATTTGTACATTGATAGAAATCATCCGTTTCAATCTTTCATAATGTGTTAGAAGATATAGGTAAATATTTTATCTCTATATTCATAATGGGATATAACTCAAAATATATTCTAGAATATATTATGTTAAATATTTAATTAAATCCATATTTATACATTACATTTATAGAAAAAATGTTCTAACAAAACTATCATATTGGGATTTCTTATAATTCATAGCATCAATGAAATATTTTCCTCCAAAATTATCCTATAATGTATATTATATAATTTAGAATGTATCTTCCATGTAAATTTTTAACAATTAAAATTTTTGGTCTTCCAAAATATGTCATTGATATTTTTTACCATTTTCATTAAATTATTCAGTTATCAAAAGAGTTGTGGGACAAAACCTCATGTAAAACATTAAATGAATTTTAATAATCTATGATAATGTTGATCAATTCACAAAGAAATCATTGATAGACCTTGTACAAAATTGACCCCCATTCTACAATTGATGATATATATTCCCTTCTATAGGAACTAGATAATATTTATGTCACATAAAATTTTATATAGATAAGTTTACAAATTTAGTGAATTCATTTATAGTGAATATTGTTAGTGTAGTAAAAAACAAGTCCTATTTCTTTTATACATAAAATTATTTGGCACTAACCTCTAGTAAAAAATTTAAATCATAAAAAAGTGGTCAAAAGTTAAACATCAACATCATTTATTAGAAATTGTATTATAAAAAACATCAACCTCATAATGAAATATTTTTTATCCATATATACATGTGTGGAAATATTGGAAAATAGAAATATATTAGGCTATGAAATATGCTATAAAATAATTTTATGATACAATTTCATTTCATTTTTTCAATATCACATTATGAGCTTTTATTAATATTTCTAAAATTGTTAATTTTTTGAACAAATTTATCACCCTCGTTAAAGAACCGCCTTAATTAAATGATAATAAACCATGTCTATAATGTTTCTAATGAATTTAATATTATATTATAGTAAACTCTCTTTGGATAAATTATTCAAAATTGGATAATTAAATATATAAGGTTAGTTAAAATGACTGAGTATTAGTTGACGAAAGCTACCTCTCCAATGTACCGTCCAGTCATGCTTCTACCAGTAGTGTAAATCTATGATTTCCAGGATCTACCATCAGGGTGTGATACCATCTAGTGGATCTACTACCACTACATGGTATATCTAATAATAGTAGCTACAACTATTTTTAGATGTTTCCTTTATATTTTTATACCATTTAATAGAGACACCACCATGGTAAATCGGCCACTACTAATGGGTGCATCCACTGAAAAGCGTTCCTACCACCAAGCGTATCTACCACAAGATTGTGTAGACTAAAAAAATGTTAGATAACTCCAAAGTGAAGCCATTACTAACCAGAATTAAAAAAAATTAATACCTCAATTGAAATTTTATTTATTTAGTTATAGAAATAATCATGTGCTATAAGAATGACAATTCTTAAAAAACTCCACAATTGTTGTAAATTCAATGTCAAAAGTTTCAGATTATTTCTCAGTATAAGGATCTAGATTAATCTACTTTTATCCATAAATGGATAATTATATTACTTGAAAAGCTATAAATTCTAAAGAATCTCACTTATGCATGCAAGTGCATGATTCACATTTTTGTACATAGAAATATTGACTCTCTTATGTTGAATCATGTAAAATATTTGATACACATGTGTATGGATGAACCGAATAAAATTGTAGACAATAAATTTATATATTTTCTAGAATTCCATGACACTATTTTTCTATATTAATAGTTTAACATGTTCAATCTTCATAAAAGAAAAATTCAATGATTACTAAAAATCAAAATGATTCAGATTGAGAAGAACAACATTTCTCTCATTGATCAAATCTCTATCATTAAATTTTTATATCATTCTAACCAATGTTTCTGTTTTTCAATGTTTATCAGTAAAAAACTATTTCTTATGCTAAAATAGATATTGATTGAAATTGTGTATCAAATCATTTTATTTATTCCCTTCTAAAAATATGGAAGTGGTAATGTGTGACTTGTACTTGTTTATATTCTAATGTTTGACTACATTAGAGGATTTGTGTCTGGAAATTTTTTTTCTCATTTCTTATTAAGGTTATGGGTGCAATGAAAACACATGGTGGTCAAAGGTAAAATTACATTTTCATTTAATTTCAATTTCCCCAAAACCTAATAGAGGATCCTGCATGTTATGTATGTCATTATGTTATTTATATTAGAATATATCAATTACCTCATCTTAGTATAATTTCATCATAGTCAATATTGATCATTCAAAAAGACCCAATAATAATGCATTCATTTGATTTGTCAGTAACATAGGGTATAATCTTTCTAGAAGTGATCCATGAATGTTTGTAATAATCATTGAGAAACAATACATGATATCTGAGTGCTAGAAATGAAAATTGAAAGTCTTGAAATGTTCTTTCTTGACCACTCATTATTTATTATTGAATAAATATATCTTACATTCTCATTCTTGGGATGGAGGGAGAATGAGGTGTTTAAAGAGATTTCTTTATGAATAAATTATTTCACTTTTTCAATTACCTAAACATTAGAGATAATAGAATATTTATAGAGGTTGGGGTTAGGATAGAATATTTTTTAATTACGTGATCGACCATAAATAATAGTAAAACCATTAATAAACAATTGGCCACAAAATAATAATAATAATAACAATAATAATATTTTGTGGCATCCTCTACATTGCGCAATTGTTAAATAATATTTACGGGCTAGTAAGTAATTACTTATCACTGGACACAACCTTTGTCACTTCAAACTCCTCGGTATTTATTGAATATGAAAATAAATACTTTATCCGTAAATAAATATTTTATTCACATAAAAATGAATAAATATTTGATAAATATTCAACAAAAAATATACATTTTTTCACATGTCACTGAATAAATCTTTATTTAATTTATGCAATCAATTGATCATTAATATGATTATTACTAGGTCTTGAGAATAATATTTATTTCATTAATTAAATTCTAATAAAATTTAACCAATATCAATGGAAACACATAGTTAATGAACCTCAAGGATTCTTTCTTCATAGAATTAGCACCAGTGAAAAAAGATGATTTAATGTGTATTTTTTCAATTTAGGTATCATTGTTTAACCAAAATCTATATGGGTGACATAAAAATTAAGGTTTTCAGCCTCAATTTTTTTTTATAATTGTTGCAAAAAATGACACGATGCTTAGTTTTATGTTTTATTTTCAGCGTTATTTTTTATTGGACACTGATTCCTAAAACCAAACAAAAAACCCTTTTCTATGTCATTTTTTTGTTAAAACTCCACCAAAAATTATTTTTCGGTTTCATTATTGGGTTCGATATCCTATAAAATCTGAAAAAAAAACATAATTAAATTGAAACCCATGTCATTTTATTTTAATGATTTAATGTCATTTTCTATGAAAATTATAACCAAATGTAAAAAAAAATGAAATATTTTGAATTTTAAAAAACCATAATTATCAAAATCCCTGTAATAAAAAACTAGTATACAAAAATCATGAATCATGTAACATTGGATAGAAATCATAAATACATAAATAGTTTAATATAGTTAACTAAAAAATTATCTACACATTTGTATTTTAATGTATAATTAAAAAATAAACACCTAAAAATTACCAAATGATGAATGTTGGTTATTTTTGAAGCATTAATTTGATATCATTACATTAAAAAACTATTATAAAAAAAATAATTATATGATTTCTGAATATATTTTATTAGGAAAATTTATTATTAATCATAATCCTAAGAATATACAAACCTTAAATCCTAATCATACTAAAAAAGTTCTTCACGATCAATGATCAAAGATGGTTACGTTATTATTGGATGTACGAATCAACATCATTGATCATATACAATGACATTAAATGATAAAATATTTAAAAAATGAATACTATGATGGAAAATATAAAATAATTTATATAACTAACCTCATCACAATCAGCCATTACACTAGTTGTGGTTATCTCCTAAATAAATAATAGAATATTATAACAAAAATCGATATATACATGCTGATGATGACTTTAGAGTTTATAAAATAGTAACCTAATCATAAAAACAATCATATATGCATATATATATATATATATCCCAAAATCAGGAAAATATCTAATATAAAAAATAATTACCTTTAATTTCACATATTTTATTTCATTGGGATTCTTTATTGATAAGTGATCTTGGTTATAAAATTTATATGACCTGAATTTTCATATATATTAACAAATAATACATGTATAAAAAATGATAACTAAACGCAATGAGCATATAAAAAACAAAAAACAAACTTGTCTAATAAGGATGAATATTGTCTACAAACACCACCCAATAAAGAGATAAACCAATATAATATGTTTTCACTTAGGAAGAATATTCCTAACATCCAATGACCCAATTTTTTTTTAACATTTAATGACATTTAAATGAAAATTAATTCATCATTATGTGTATTCTATTACCCTTCACGAAATGGCATAAACTAACACCCAATTTTCATCATTGACAACCTCCCACATATATATGCCACTATATTTTCGGACGACCAATATTTCACATCCCTTAAAATTTATTCTAGATCTATGAATCCATAAACACATGTACTGTCATTTTGAATAAGTATCATGTGTAGATACCTAAAACAATTAATATAGTTAAAAAATTTAAATCATCGTTAATTAAAAAAATTATACTTGAATGGTCAATTTACATACATAGTAACCAACTGATACTCATTCATGATGAGATCTTTAAAATCTATTTGATTCATGATATATTTGTGGAATATTCAAAATTTATATTCTATTCCACATATATTAGATGACATCCAAAACACATAGATATTTTACAAGGATTGAGAAACATATGAAAATCATTTTATCCCATCAGAAATATCAGATGTATCTACAATTGGTTGTTCCTGACAATTTTGTTACTTTGTTCCATTTAATTGGACTTTAGATACTCCTTTATAAGTTAAATTCCAAGAAAACATAATATTTATTTTTCAATCCTATCTAACAAATATTAATAATACGCATACCACATATGATAAATGATAATGATGTCTAGTTGGAAAAAGTTAAAAATGACCCATACAATCCCAAAATCTGGTAATCTTAATTGTAGGGTATGGTAGTAGGGTAGTAGGATCAATAATATCATTTATCAATACTCTATCCTGAACCATATGAATAATCTCTTAATGTAATGAATCCCCAAAAACTGAATGAGTTTATATGATACAATATATACATTAGTATCTCATGCATACAACTCACAATATAAGTTTGGGGATAAGCGAGGACATGGAGGATTTGAGTAGGCAGGCAAGGAAGGTTGGGCAGGCTGGAAAGGTTTCACAATCTTTGATTGTCTCATCATTCATTCTAACATAGAATATTTCATAGATGCTTCAATTTTATCAGCCATGGAATGTTTTATATCTTTTAGCTGATATTTTAAGGATTTCATTTTTGGGTCTCTTGATAGTTTATTTTGATGAAAAAATGGTATTTGTATACTAACACCCTCCCTATATCCTCTTATATAGATAAGGTATTCTAGATTTCCTATTGTCGTAGATATGATGTCCACCCTACCCTTAGGGATAAAATTTCACTCTGTTGATTTCTGCTAATGTTGATCAAGTAATAAAAAATGAAATGACATATTACTAATGTTAATTTATATATTAAAAAATTCATTAAAATAAAAATTATTTACATACATTATTTTAGTTACTTCTTTAGCATTTTATATATGATACGTTTTATATTTTCTTCTTCTTGACCTTTTAAATTTCACATAGCATGTTGGTGGAAATGGATGAATTAATAGGTCCTCATTAGAACCACTAGTGGAGTGATATTATAGTGCTTCAAACATTTCCTCAATAATTTTTTTCTCCAATAAATCAAACTATCCACATTATAATGTTTGTGGGTAAACATTCATCAATATGATATATTGATGGGATTTCATGATGGAAAATTATATATAATGTAAACTAATAAGTCATTCGGTACATGTATAAGAAATTTTACAATTCAATATAAGACAATTATCATACCTGAAATGTTTCATCATGTCAGGAGAAAACAAATTTCCTTTTTTTATCATCATATTGTAATCCCCCCATCAATATACCACTAAATTAAGGCATATTTTCATAACTTCATTTATTTATTCATAATTTAATGTCATCTATTGTTTCATAACCTAAATATTGTTGATTAAAAATATATCATATATAATAGATGAGATAAAATAAAGAAATTTTGATATTTTACCTTCACAGATTCCCAAATCCAATCTACCACCATCTTGCTGAAATATTTCTAATCAGGATATAAGATGATTTTCCTAAAAAACCTTTTCATGCTGATATAGCTAATAAATTTCATTACATTTGTTCCAGTTTCATTATTATTATCATCAAATCTAATATGTAATCGCTCTTCTCTATGATAATGATTTAGATGTTTTTAAATATTTAAAGCCCCATTTTCCAACTTGAGGATTTCATTTCTGAATACTAAATGCAGAAGACTCCCTGGATATAGTCTCTTCATTAGTCCTGCAATAATTTTTTTAAAATATTAAAATTCTGATTTCATTAGTTAATTTTATTTCTAGATATTTAATATTATGAACATTGTAAAATAATGTAGTGTATTTTCATCGGTCTTTATATATGTTTATATCATTATAATGGGAAAATGTAGTGAATTTATTTTGTTCCTAAATATTATTATCGATGTCAGTAATTAGAAAACATGAAAATAGAGACATGTAATTAAAAAAAGTGGCATGAATTTGTATGTTTTTTGTAAAATTAATGATGTTAGGATTCTTGACGAAAAATATATTGAAAGTGTACTATTAAATGAAAGAATTACTTCTAAAAATGCATTATCATTTAAAAATTTAGATATCAATGTTTGAAAATTAGTTCGAATGTGGGTATATTTGACCAAAATAAAATAATTTATGTGGGGAATTTAAATGAAATTTTTTTCCATAACCGTGGAATATCAAAATTTAACAGAAAAATTCATATAAATAATAAAATATATATAATTAAATTACAAATAGTTATTAAAAAATACATTTTTAACACATGTCAGTTTCAAAATATAAATATAAAGTAAATAATTACGATATTAATTTATAGATTAATTTATTATTATTAGATATCCCCTCAACATGATCATTTCCTATTTCATTAACTGTGTCTACGTTATAGTATTTTTTAACTAGAAAATGTGTAACAGATAAAGATACCTCATATAAATCAATAACATATTCATTATACTCATTAGTGAAATAGATTATTTTCCCTTGACAAATTATGGAGCAATAGACATTTGATGGATCGATGAAAAAAAATATTTTCATTCCATGTGTGGACAAGATAATGGTTCCACATTATTACTAAATCTTTTCTAATCAACTAATTTAAACCCATATTAATCAGTTTAAAAACACTATTAATTTCAACCCAATTACACATATTCATTGTGACTCAAAGTTTTACATAATCAATTTCCCATATTTCATTAAGAACTAAAAAATATGTTGTTGATGAAAAAAATTAGTTTGTATCTTTGTCACTCGAAAAATGTAGTTCTTCAGCAACATCCCTTAAAAAACTATTTTGAATGGTAATCTTTTCATCCAGCTTCTTTTTGTAAAATGTGTACCCAATAATATCAATACCATACCATGTGATCACATTAAGAAATGTCCCCTTCCAACCATTTCAATGTTTCTAATAATGATCTATCTATGATGAATTTATCTTTAAACCATGAATCAAATGCCTGTTTAGACTCAATCATCAACCAATTTTCATTTCTTTTCATATGTTGCAATGTTAATTCTATAATATGTGATGATATATATGATTGAACATTAACTGTGTTGTTCAAATTGAAGAAATTTTCCAAAATTTCTTCGTCACATTGAAGGATTTTTATCATTAATTCTATATTATCTCTACCTTCACCTTCAACTATCATATGTTATATATAGGGAGTCTAATATGCTCCAATTCCTACAAATAATCATTACAGAACACAATCACCTCTTTCAATACATATTTTAGAATAATAGAGTCCTATGGTCGATAAGTATTTTTAGCATATCCCTTCAAAATTTTCAATTATATTTCAAAAGGATATATACATTGAAAATAAATAGGCCCACATATTCTTAAGTCATTCTCCAAATGAATCACCTGATGAACAATTATATCAAAAAATGTAGTTGGGAAATAAATTTCTAGTTGAAAAAAATAAGATTTTCTTAATTCTCCAAAACATATAAAAAATTATGATCAATGTATTGTCTATAGATGTAGTTGAAAAAATAACATAACATGATGGTTTTATTTCTAACAGTTGTTGGAAATATACCATGAAATGCGATAGGGAGAGGTTATTTCATCAATACAAGACTATTATGAGATTTCATACTGGTTAATTTACAATCCTTAAATGACACCAAATTAATCACATTTTATGAATAACCACTGGGTACTTTAATAAAATGAAGACACTGAAAAAAATTTATCTTCTCAATATTTCTAAATGTGTGATAAGGCGAAGGTATATATGAAATTTTTCTTTTCATATTGGGAGCTAACTCAAAATTTATTCCCCTTGATATCATGTCCAATATAACATGAACTACATTTTTATCATTCCTTTTATTTTTAAAAAAGTTACAATCAAACTATCACGTATTTTTTTATCAACATGCATAACATTGATTTTATGCTTTACCATTAAATATCTCTAATAAGGTAGTTCGAATAAGATAGATCATTTCTCCTAGATATTTTTGTGAAGATAAGAACATATTTTTTTCCCAAATTTCAATTGAATATTTTTACCCTAACATAATATTCATCAACGGAAAATGGTCGAGGGGGATGGTTGTATTCCTATAAACCATTAAATTATTTTTAAAAAATTAAAATAATGATGATCAATTAAAAAATATCATCTACATCCCAAGTACACTATCCTTCTTCCATTATCAAATTGATTATAAGGACTCTTATTAAAAAATTATACATGATTTATTTCCCTTAACATTGTATCCAGATAAGATTACATATGCAGGAAATTCGTTTATAGTGAAATTCATCATAACAAACAAAATAATATACTCATTCCGAAATGACACAATAACATTAACACATGTCTCCCATAGTAGTTTCAAATCATCAACTTATAGTTCAAGATACACATAAATATCATTTCCCAAATTTTTTGGTACAAAATTCATCAAGATCATCATAAAATATTTCTTCCACATACATAGATGTATAGACATTTTTTATAACACCATCATAACAGGCCATGAACTATGATGGTTAATCAGTTTCAAATATAAACTCATTCCCTCAGAACGGAATCCCATTCTGATATTTCTAACATCACTTCCAAAATAAAAAACATTATAAACTCTATTCCACTACGTTGATTCAGCAGGGTGACATAAGATACCATCATATACGTTCTCATCAGAATTTCAACATAAACTTTTTCATTAATTGAATTTTAAAGTAGAATCTATAAATGAGGAATTATTGGACGGTACCAAATTTCTTTTGTAGGAGGTGTGATTATGGTACCTAATAATGAATCATATTTGAATTATCAGAATCATATGATTGAATTATTAGATTATAACATTAGATAGTAAAACATTTATTTTTCCTAATGCTAGATTTCAATACCGGAGAGAGAATCTGAGTTGAATTTTTCATCCATCTTATATCACGATGTCTCACATGCCGTACAACTTCAAAAATAATCAAATTATTCCCTCTATAATACACAATAATTGGGGAATCATGTATCTTTTCATACCCCAATCCCATCAGGCGTAATATTTTATTCAACTCATAATTGGAATCTGGAAGCTTGTTTCCTTCTTGAAGTAGCTCTTTTAAAATATCATGTATGTTGAAGAAAATTTTATCACTCCACCCATTTCATGCTATCATGTTATATAATCTAAATACTTCTAATAATATTGTATATTTACTACAAGCTAAGAATAATGGGTTCCCATAATCTCCACACTATTGTTCTATAGTTTATGTTTTTTTGGTGGTCTCAGCACATAAATCATGAATTAATTATTCAATACAATCCACTGCCTCACTATGAATATTTTCATCAACATTGGATATTGAATTTTCAGTTTTTTTACCATTCTTGATCCAACTTGTATAATTACGGCCAAAACCATAACATATGAGATGATCCTAGATTTCTAAGGGGTTTAAATTTCTCATATTCAAACACTTCTGACATGGAAATGAAATCAAATCAATGTTTGGAATATTTCATTAAGAAAATTATAAGAATTCATCAACTCCTTTTTCATATTCATTAGTGTTTATTCATAAATTTATGTAATAATAATCCATTAAATAAATGATATCACATTATAATTGTTGAAAATATTAAAACATATAAACATTTAATTACACACACACACCTATATATATATAGATAAATTGTAATAAAAAACACATTTAATAAAAACAATTGATCATTAGATAAGAAACATCAGATATGAAACCCATTTAGAAATAGTTAACTAATTGTTTTCATATTATGTACATGAGTTTTATTGGTATTATTATTTAATTATTTTCAATCATTTAAAATTTATTAGTTTATTTTACATAGTTTTTACTTTATTTTGTTGTTGTGTGTGTCAAATGTATTAATGATTACATTAATTTAATCAGTGGAAAATATGAATTCATTACATGTGAAGCCCCTTTTATTAACAAATGATGACACCATATATAACTGATCATTTAATAATATAGTCAAAACCATTTGATTATTTTAAAAAATAATTTTCATTATCAACATAAATAAAATTCCAAGAATATTTATAATTAAAAATACAATACAATCTAACAATTGAAACAACTAAAAAAAATAATTAAATTATAAATAATTTATCTTTAAGATTAAATTGAAATATACAAAATTCAGAATTTAACCAATTAAATGGATCCTTATTCTGAACTTCACATACTTGAATGTGTTAGAAGAATAATCACAGCAAGACCTATACATAATTTATTCTAAAATTGAACAAAAAATATGAAAAAAAAATTCAAAACATAATTGAATTTTGTCCATAAATAGGATTACTAGGAAAAATTAATTTAGTGGATGCTGAAATAATGGCATAGGATGATTAATAGATACAACAAATCATGAAAATCGAAGAAAAGTAACAGTAATGGTCATTTGGGATCATCGGGTAACCTTTAAAGTATTTACGAGTTAGGATAGAGGTTTCCTAGATCCAAAAATGATGTTTTCCTAAACCAAAATAAATTTAATTGTTTTTGGAATCAATTGTTTTAAAAATCAATGGTGAAGAGTCCATCAAAAAATTTGGCATCAGATTTTCTGAAAACTGACTCAATTTTTTTAGGTATTTGGTATAAATTTTTTAAAAAAACATACGTAGTAAACATATTTGGATTTAGTTTTTTGGAATTAATTTTTAGTAAAAGTAATTCCAAGAACCGTATATAATTTTTTTCACGTTGTTATTAATTAAATATGATGCCCAAAACCTCCCGCACATAATTTTTTCATCGGTTTAAGAAAAATGGTATAATTTTTCAAACGTTAAATCCCCTATTTCTACTAGTGTAGGTGGGCTTACAAAAATTCCAGGATTACAATCTAGAAATAGGAAAAGGCTCCCTAGAGAAATAAATTAATGTCTCAACATTAATAAAACCATATTAATTCTACCTATATAATATAATCCCATTTTCAAAAGATATTAATCAAGTGGGTTGCATGATGGTTTAATTAACCTATATGATCAATATGTATTAATTTATCTTTTTGAAATAAAAAGGTTGATATGCCATTTCCACGTAATTTAGGTGAAATTCATTATCCAATAAAAGGGTCAAGATATTACCTCATATAATGATGGAAGGGATAAATCATTCCCCAACTTATCCACTAATGTCATGTAAATTGTGATTCTCCCAATGTATATTACATCCCACCTACATATGGAATTAGAGTTAATGGTAGTAAATATATTTCATCATGTCATGAAATACAACAATGATATTATTAATGTCTATGTACCCTTACAAATTCTCCTAGAGATGAACATTAGAAGAAAAAAAACTTGTACACTTCCTACGACTAGATTTCCTTCCTAATCTCCCATATTGGAGAATACCATGTCCAATATTCTTGAGAAGAATCCTCATCCTTTCATAAATATATTCACCAGATGATATATATACTATTTTCCCCATCATAGTATGTTAACTAATCGTAAAACTTTATTAATAATTTTTTCACATCACTTTATGTTTCTCATCAGAGTGGGGAAAATAATGAACTTGTCAATACGAAAAATGTTCAATGAAATTATTTAATTTATTTAAGTTATAAAAATGAAATTTTTTTAATATAGTGTCTAATTAATATTAAATACATCGAACATAAATGTAATAAATGTACAATCCATTGGTCCTATGACACCAAATCTGAAAAACACTTACATGGTCTGCAGCCAACTACCAACTACATTTAGTTAGGCGCACCGCATATAAAAATAATGTTTCTTATAAGTCAAGACACAATCCAACAGTCCTTTGACATTGTATTAGATGTAATTATTTCTCACATAAACCTCAATTATCTAAGAAAAATATCTCAAAAGATGATACTTTTGAAGTATATGCTTCATCCCCTAATGTGACCTAGGATCCTTTATTAGAGTCTCCACTATATTATCATAAAAATATATTGGGATTGGATATTTACAAATAGGTATCATTTCATGCTCCTGGACATTTTTTTATCTAAACTACATCATTAGCTACCTTATAAGCCATTATATACTTATACTATGTTATAGAATCTATAACATATAACTTCTTTGAGCTCTTCCAACTCACAATATCAATATACTATGGGAAGATGTTTTCTATTTTTTACAACTTTTTATCTTGATTTGTACGTAAAATATAACTTTCATATCCTTTGATTACTATTTTTTTATCTCATCAAATGTCCAGGGAAATTTATTTAACACACCATAGATATGTAAGGATTGATGTGAATTCTACACAATATTTTTCACCTTGATCAGCTTGGTATATACCTATTGGATTTACTGTGGAGGTAACATATAGCATGGTACATAAAGCAGAATACGTTGATGAACCAATATCTAACATTTATTGAATCCATTCCATTTTTTTCATTATTCATGTCTGTAAAGATTCATTATATTAGAATGTTGAATGCTGTGTGACATTGGAAACAGTAACCTCATGGATTTTACCACATATAATAACTTTAGTATCATGTCAATGTATATACCTTTACATAGGCCGTGTAGTCTCATGGATCTATTACAATGGAACTTAATACAAATAATATATGGTACCTCACATAATTCCATCACAGAGAATCATATATTCAATGACACCTTAAAAGAATATAATAATTTTAAATCACATCCAAAATGTAATATTTCAAAAATATATAATATTAAGAAAATGTCCACACTCCTGCTAAACTATTTAAATACATATGTGTCACATTCAATCATTATAGAACCAAATTTTTGTTATAAACTAATCAAAAATAATGTTCCGTTACATATATTCTTTCATTAATCCATAAATGGTTATTTGTAACTTTCATAAGTTTTTGAAAACCTTTGGAATCATGAACCCATTAGGTTATGTCAAATATAAATCATTTTTAAGGTTTTTATTATGGATGAATATTTTGAAATCTATTTTTATGTCACATAATCCGGGAAACCCCTATTTAAATTTAAAAATATGATAGATTTTAGAATTGAAACTTGTAAAAAGGGTAAATTATTTTCAATTCAGTGCGGTGGTTTAAAACATTTTGCAAAAAAAATTTCTATATAGGTACTATATTTATTTTGATGTCCAATTTATTTATGAATAATGATTTTAAATTGATGATATTTACATCTAATGGATGGTATACCAAATTTGAAACATTCTTTTGGTATAAAGAATCCATTTTGGAATTCATGTCTAATTTCCACATGGAATCATCCGTGCCACTTACTACATAATTTTAGGTTTTAGGGTCATTATTTTCAACTAATAATGAGTCACCAACATAATTGAAAAGAAAACAATATCATTAGTGTTTTCTAATATCTCTTGTACTCTTGTACATTTGTTGTGTTTCTAGAATTGTTTCTTATTCTATGGGGATTTCTAGAATCTGTTCATGTACTAACTCTTTTGTACCATAAGCCTTAACTTAATCCAATTTTATCTCTCTCCCACTATCACATTAATTGATTTCATCCTTATCTTGTAATATGGAATGTATTTCCACTATATTCTTTTTATATGAGGGGTTTTATAGGTAATATAACGTTTTTCCTTTTGGTTATCTTATTATTTTACACTTTGTTCCTAGAGTGAATGTTTGTAACCAAAAGAGGTCTTAGCAAATTCTTCACTTCCCCACATATGTAAATTTGATAACATGGGTTTCCTTTTACTAAAATATTAATATGGAATAACATTTATCAATTTATTTTGTATTGGTTTAGTAATTGTGAAATGGTTTTTAATGTGTATCCCTAAAAGGCAATTGGATGACTCACATTACACATCATTTAACGTAAAATTCCCAACAAGGTGTGGTTCCTCCTTTCACATATACTATTCCATTATGGTGTATTAGGAAGATTGTGTTTTTAAGATCCCATGTTATTTTAGGTGTCTCTATATCTTCATATTTCATTTTAGCCTTGGTGGCCAAGTCTTGTTTGAAAATAGAAAACATTTATTGAATAAATTGACGTAATGTTCTAGAATTTAATATTTTTGGAGATAATGGGTTCCAAGGATAAATGTATTAAGTGTTTCATTGGTCTAGGTTGATTTTTAAATCTATGAATGTGGTTTTGTTATTTTTAAATGGAAAATGGGATGAAATATCAATTTCATCATAGTTTCACACAATGTAATGGGATTATAAATCATGTAATTGTTCATGGGATTCACTAACATAAGTACGAGGCATTGTGGTTTTTATTGTATTTCATGATAAACATTTACAGGTAGTGTAATTACATTACACGACATAAAAATTCCCAACCTGATTTTATAAATATGTTGGGTGGATGATTTTATTTCCAATTTATTTCAACTTCACTTCTCTCATTCATAGGGAATACTCCTATTGATTTTGGGGTAATGAATTCCTTTTTAGACTTCCCGTTTGGGTGAGAAATCCACAGTAAGTCCCTTTGGTTAGGCATCTTCCTTCTCTTCCTTCTTATACAACCTCTAGGTGGAAATCATTTACTAAATTTCCGTCTTGGTTTTGAACATTATTTTTTCTGATCTAGTAACCAATTCATAATTCTCCACACCTTCTTCCTCATGGTCATTTTCCATTGGAAGCATTGTTGGATCATCTGTCAATGGTATGGGGTCTAAATATTAACCTTGTTGTTTTATTATTATCAATTTTATGAAATATTTTGATAGCTCCAATGTAGTGTGTTCCAAAATCAATTAAATAAATGAATGGGATAATCCCTCGATGTCATTGGTTGGTAACTAGATTTTGAACTAGATTCCCATTGGATTATAAAATCATTGAATATATTGAAATTTGGTAGTGGATTAATGTATGCCATTTCATGACATCGGACCTAGGATGTTTTATTGTTATTCTGTCCATAAATTTTTCATTAATTCTGATTATATTAATTTTTAATCAATTTTGAATTAAATTTCTTGTTTAATATGATATAAGAATGGAAATTATAATAATTAACCATTGAGACTAGTGATGACATATTGTGATATATATGTTGTAGGACGAGGAATGTGTTTCATTCTATAATGCTTATATATCAGGTCAAGCTAGAAACATTCACACATATATGATTTAATTGTGATATTGTGTAGGCTCAGCCCAATAACATGATGTAATGATTATAAAGAGAAGGATACTCACAGTCCCATGCTATAATTATTAGGAATCTTTGACCCCTAATGTTTTAATTCTTATTATTATTTGACCTTGATTATTGTTACTATACCATGGCTATATAGTTTTTGTTGGAATGGCTCCAATAATTCTCAGAGATATTCTAGCATGGAACTGAATAAGGTTATTCTACCTTAGTTATATGTTTGAGGATTCCATGATTATAAGAATCAATCAGAGATATTAACGAATGGTGTCAAAGAAGGTTATGGTTTTATTTTATTAATATTTCAATTAATTTATAATTTTTTATCAATTTATTAAAAACAATTTTTATTAGACCAGTTTATAGAGACACAGAGGTTTCAACTTACTGAGTTACACACAAACCCTATTCCTGCTACCATTTAAAAGCTGATAAAATATTGTTGATCCAGGTTTCAATAATGTAAATGGGTTTACTGTTGATTGTTTTTTTGTTGATGCACTAGAGTTTTGAGATGGGATCGACGTGAGGTTTGGGAGTCGAGACATTGAATATTTTATTTTATTCTTTTACAATTTTATTTTATTGTTCTATCATGTCATTTATTTACATTCAAACACATAATTACATTATTCCTTTTCATTTATTGTATTATTTAGTGATATTTTATTATTTTCATTTTCAATATATTAACTCTAATTATTTCTTTTAATTTATGAATTGCTTCTAAGAGAATTACGCTTCACACCAGGGGTATAGTCTCCCCACTATACTATTCACACCCATGCTACTATTCGGTAACCTCTAGTGTACGAGGAGGTGTGCTTGAGGTATCATAACCAACCAAATCCATCCATATGAGAGTGTGCCAAATTGGGGGACATTAAAATGTTGGGATAAAATCCCAATGTCCCATAAAAAATAAATGAAGTATTTATAGATATAATATCCACGACAGCCTAAGTGATGTTTTTAAATATTCTCACTATGATAGTTGTCAGCTACATTCTTGTATTCCTAAATTTTTTCAAATTTATATTTCTTATACATAATTTTTTTCACATATACATATCTACATAAATCATCTGAAAAATTTACGATCAATGAGTATCCACCCCTCAGTTCAAAAGGAATTGTTCCACACATGTCTGTATGAACTAAATCTAGAAACACTTTTTCCCATTCCCCATTCCCGCTGAATGGGGATTTGGTCATTTAACCTTGTAAACATTCATTATATACACAAACTGGTTTTAGTTGAATAGAATCTAAATATCCACCTTGAATTAATTTATTCAAGTGATTTTTGTTTACATGAACAAGCAGGTGGTGTCAGAAATGGGTATGGAATGAGTCACATGAGTTTATCTTCTTATCTTTTTCCATTACTCAATTTTCAATGTATAACATATAAATACCATTACATAAATGTTCCATAACATTACTAATTCTCTCATTAATAAAGAAGTAACTTTTTTCCTAATATGAAAATAAATCCATCTTTATCAATTTGGATACTAATATAATGTTCTTGGAAGAAAATGACATGTAATAAAAACCTTTCAAAAGAAATATCATTATAGGTTGTAATGTTAGGTGTTATCCCTCGAGATATACAATATAATTTTTTTTCTCTATTGGTTTCTCGTAGATCTATCTCCCCTCATCCTCTTCTTCTAAATCTACTTCATTCATGTATTTAAATATGAATGTTAGCAGCACAAGCTATATCAAATACCCAATTTGAAGAAATATATAAATTTAATCCAATAATAGATGCACCTATTGATTCCACTTACCTCTTAGTATTAGTGTATATATTCTTCTACTGGAACCTATTTCCACATATAAAACAAACAAACCCATATTATCTTCATTTCCCCTCGATAAAAATCTTCATAAAAGGCCATTGCGAAGATTCCATGGCCTTGGGGATTTTATATTGTCCTTTTTTCTTTTCCACCATAGGAACCAATAGGTTTTCATGTTTGGTCTCATTATCCACCTCGATAAGAAGAGTGATAAGATTTGGAAGATACTTGTAAATTTTATGCATAATATAATCCATAACAAAGAAGGAAATGCTTTGAGGGGGTGATGCAAGAATGTGATCAGTGAATAATTATTTAGGGAGTTAAAACCATAGAACCCCTTAGTTCTATATATTGAAATTGATCTTAACTAATTGAGGTCCACATAGGGAACCTTGACCAATATTATTGTGAATGATCTCTTTTTAAGTCTCAAACAGATCCTTTTTTGATATCTCCTGATATTTTCCACGAAAATTCTCAATAAACATAGATGTGTCTGCATTTTTATATGACTTAATGAGAACCCTAGAAATAGATGAAAGAATTAAAAATTGAAAATCTAACACATCATTCATATTATTCTCAAGGACTATGAAATCCTAATAACTCACATCCTTGGATGGCCAATTAGGATATTAGGATTCCAACATGTATTATTTATGTTTGTGGTTTAAAACAACTCGAAGAAATTTGTATCATTCCTAGAAGTTACGTCCAGTTTTAGTATGATATTACTATAATTTTGACCTTTGGGATATTATAGATGATGAGAATTCAATTTTTTCTAAAATTTAAAATATCATATTATTAGTGAATATGTAGATTTTTAATTATGTGAGATATAATAGATTAATAATTTTTAGTAAATAAAAAACAATTTTATCATGTACCAATATCTCTCACCATTATACTCTGATAGTATAGTTTCTAAAACATTCTTGGGGAAATGATCCATATTACCATTCAAATAACCCCAATAAAGATTGGTCAATTTAATTGATGGTATTATGTAAGAAGCTATTTTATAACTACATTCATGAATCCCCTTGATCCATTGAGTGGACTCCCCAATCATGAAATCTTGACATAGATTTTCACAAAACATTCCTCAAAATTACACCAAGTCTAGAAATGACAAATCATATTGATGTAAAATGGGGAATTAAACCCAAAAACATCATATAAACTCCCTTATATTTTCATGTTCTGCAAAAATGGTTGGTCAAACACTCAGTTCAATAGGTTTGTTTCCTAATCAAGAAATATAAGTCCAAATCTACCTTAATATTTATTTGTTGGAATTTTAATTTATTATTAATAACATTTCGTAATTTTAACCTTTACATATATTTTTATTTTAATTGGATTTTAGTTAAATAATTATCAATGTAGGATAATTAATTTACTTATAATAAATTTATGTAATTTCTATATTTCCCCTTTAATTCAATTATTTATATGATTTTCGTCTTACATATATAAAATAAATAATGCATAAATAGAAATAAATTAGTAATTTAAATGGGTCAATCATGAACTAATTCATGGTTTATTTAACTAATAGACTTTTAATCAACTTATTTCATAGGGAAATAACTAAATTATCAATTCTTAGTATGAGTTACAACATTACACTAGTACAAAATTGTATCATTGAGTTTTCATCATCATGGTTCTATCTTGAACAACCTCCATGTGACATTGGATTATATATTAATTATAATTATTTATTACACACACATGTGTCTGTAGCCAAAGGATTAGTTAAAGGAGATTAGATAAATAACTTTGGACATGTAGGTGCTACATAATTATGAATGGAGATATGACTCATATACCATAACTTAATTTAGTATTAAATAATTGAAAATCCTTGAACTAAAAAAAATTAAATTAATTCAATTTCATACACTAGTCTTGGTCATGTTCATGTTTGGTCTTACACAAAAAAATTATGAAAACGTAACTAGCTAGAATTCAATTTTTTTTCATTTTTTATTATTAAGATTTATGCATTTTCAATAATTAATTTATGAAATAATTAATTTCACTATCATCTGAATGATCATATGAACATAATTATATATACCCATAATTTATGGAATTCATTGAAAATAAATGGAAGAACCATTATTGAAATAATTTTTATAATAAATTAATTGATAATTTAAAATTATTTAAAAGTTTTATTAAATTTTCAATCCCTCATTGTTGTCCAAATTTATAAAATAACATATTAATTGTGTGATATTAAATTTAATGAAACATTGAATTCTTTTATTTAATAGTAAACTACCAATTATATATAGACCATCTACACACCACATATCATGGTTTCCATTAATCAATTGTATATGCATGGGTTTGTGGAATTTACATCGGTCAGAATGGAAGGAGTTTACAGACTACCTACACATCAAGTGTTCCACATATCGTGTCTCTAGGATGCACACCTATGTCTACATCACGAGTTTTAGATAAATTAATTGATGAAATACATCTCATTTAATGAACATATGTGTCCTGTAAATTATAAATTCTCTAGGTTGTCCATTTCTTGTGGTTTTACCATTTATAATGACAACAAAAATTTCATGATTTACAACGCTAACCTTTGTAAAGTTGACAAAAACAACAACAATTCATTCCTTGTAATCTAATAACCCACATGACATCTTGGATTGGTCAATATGTAGAATGAAATAATTTCTCGACCTGTAGTAACAATGTGGTGCATAGTGTACCCCTTGTCACATCTTGATATTGACCAATATGTTTTAATCCATGAACATTCATGTACTCATTATGCAACCCATTCTTACTAAATATTTTTTTGCAAGTTCACAATGGCATCTCTGATCATTATTTATCTGTTCATAGATATATATGAAAATGAATCACTGAATGGACATGATTAATATCTCAAAGAAAGTTAATTAAAATTTTATTATATAACTAAAAACATAAAATGATAATCTAACCCCAATTTTACATAGATAATTAATCAAATAAATAGTTATACATTTAAATGTTAATGCTCTGATACCACTTGTAGGTTATAAGTATAGGAAAACAACATGTTGGGTGAAGGGTTAATTATAATTCATCTAATTTCAATTTCCTAAACCCCCAATAGGTTATCATATAAATTATGTTTAAAATTAATTTATTTATATTGGATGAAATTAATTACCTCATATTAAGTTCCTTTTTTTCTATTCGATCTTCAATATTCTAGAATACCCTTTAGGATTTACTTCCTCGTGCTTGTGAGGATACATCGTTTGAGTTACTTTCATGAAGAATATTTGATTTTGTAATATGTTATTAATCCATTTAAATATACACTGTATCAGAATGATAATATGTAATGAATTTGTCAATGATCTACCTAAACTAGAATTCCAGACATACAATGTCTATATTCCCTTTTAGAAGGGAAAACATAACAAAATCTCTCAAATCAAAGAAATACATCTCATGTTCTCAAACATTTGAGTTGTTTCACATGGATTTCTTTTGAAACACCAAAGCTTCCAGGTTAGTAGGAAAACATAATGATTATGTTATAGTGGATGATTATTCATGTTATATATGGGTTTTTGTATATTCTCATAAAAGTAAATTTATTTCTTATTTTTTTAATAAATACTAGATATATATATAATCTTATATTAAATAGAATTAAATTATAAATAATTTATCATGTTAATGAGTTGAAAAATAAATATTTTTGAATCATTATACTCAAAACATGGATATAGTTAAAACATTTCTAAACCAAGGACCCCACAATAAAATGGTGTAGTAAAAAATAAGAAATATAACCCTTCAATAAATTAACTAGACTAAGCTCAAGGTGTGTTATTTACCTCCTTATTTTTTTAAATAGTATATAAATATGGCATTAAAAATAAAATATATAGTTCGAGTTAGACCAATTTTAAATAAATCCCCATATGAGTTATTGAATGGTAGAAAAATAAAAGATAACTACTTATTAGTTTTTTGGTAATTCATTTATATTCAGTACAAGTGATTTATTTTAAAATCATTTGTTCAAAAGTGATGAAATTATTTTCTATATATTTTATACATTCCCTAAATCATACAATGTATTTAATAAATGAAAAATATTGTGGAAGAATCTATTCGTGTCTTTTTTGATAGAACAAAAAAAACCAAAGAACTTATTATAAAATATGGAGGATGATTTTTCCAATCTATATATTTATTCCAAACCTAATGAAAATGGTTCCTTACCTCCTATATTAATATCTACTAGTTCAATGGGAAAAATTAAACCTCAACCTATAGATGATTCTGAAAAGAAAAACACTTCTACTCATAGAGATATTAAGTTAGAAAGATATCCGCCCTTATATGTTATTTTTGGTGACCTATAAAAAGGAACTATTACTATAGATTATCCTAGAAACCATGTTAAACATCAAGATCTCTTGTCACATAATTATCATATTAACTTCATAGAATTAATTAATGATGAATTATGGTAAATTAAAATACATGATTAATTAAATTCATTTTAATCAAATATATTATGGGAACTACTTGAATTATCCATAGATTACCTTAACATGGGAACTGAATGGTTGGTTAGAAACAATGTCGATGAGTTGGGACAAATTACAATAAATAAATCCAAACTGGTTTGAAATGGATATAGTTATTGAGAAGGTATTGACTATAAGGAAACAATTTCACAGGTTTGTATATTTGAATCCATTTGAATGTTTATTACCAATGAAATAGATTTAAATATCAAACTATATCAAATGGGTGTCAAAGTAAATTGTTAAATGGTTATATTGTTGGTAATTCTTTTGGAATCAACCCCATGTAATTAAAAAGACTTACTTTCAAAATATTGTATTTAAATTAAAAAAGTATAATGTTCTTTAAAAGATGATCATAGAACTTGGTATGATAGCTGGAGTTCTATTTTTTCAAAATGATTCAATAATGGAAGATTTGACCCTATTGTATTAATTAATATAGTTTAAAAATTTGTTTTCTCTGTAAAAATATACAATGAATATAAAATTATTTTATCTCATGAATTATATTTGTAATGAATTTTCAAGGATTTTGAAAAGTGAATTTGAAATGAGTTAGATGGGTGGACATAGATTATTTTTTATTTTTTTGAATATTTAAAATAATGATAGAATTATCTTAAACCATAATAAAGACACTAAAGATATTTTAAATAAATTCTTTGGATATAATTAATTATAGTGATAATACTACGAGTTTAAGCTATAAATTGAAACTTAATTAAAAACAGAAACCAGTTGATCAATCCACTTACATAAGTATGATTGGAATATTACTATAATTAACTACGAGATGACCAAATATAATGATTTTTGTATATATGTGTCCCTATTTCCATGAAAATACAAATAAACCAAATTTTTTAACACTCAAAATAATTTTTCAATAAATAAAAAATACAACCAATTTTGGATTATAATTTTCTAGAAGAATATAAGATGAATTAGTGAGTTATTGAAAATTGAATTTTTTTGGTTGTATGCTATGTAAAACAAATTTTCTAGTTATATCACCTTTTTGAAAATTCATTAGTCTCATATTATAATAATTAATAATTTTTTTAATTTTACATTGATGAACCCGAGTTCAAAACTGAATGTAGAAGGAGTGCATATATTTTTTTGGAAAAAAACACTTCACTAGACTATGGATTTTAATTTCATCATTTCCCAATAAATTATTATAATTTATGTTTTATAAAAATGTATAAAATAATATATATCACTAAACTAAAAAACACATTTTTATAAGACATCAATTTTTAGAGACTAATTTCATGAGGGTAATATAACTATTGAGTATATTGGTAGTGAACATCAACCTATTTAAAAATTCATAAATCCATTGAATTTTATGTGATTGATCTATTAAAACATGAATATCGATTGTTAAAAATAGGTCATAATTAATTTTTGTATTTTTTTTATGTTTTATGTATAAAAATTACCTAACTGGTACTATAGTGGAAGATTTACTATGAGTGATTCATCCTTGATGATCAAAAATGAGTAACGCTACAGTGATACTCAAACATGAAATTATATAGTGACATAGTACTGTTACATACTATCCTTACATGGTATCATATCTTTCTTACATGTTGTGATATTATTTATAGGTACTATTAGAATCTACCATATTAAATAAAATTCCTAGTTCTAATATTTATATTTTTTAATTAAAAATAATATTGGTTATATTTATATTCATTATTCATATTAAAATTATTTAATTTAATTTTTTGTTAATCCCTAAATAATAAAATTTATATAAAATTTTAGTGTGAGGAACCCTTTATCAAATGCTGTCATGGAGCCTTTTCTCTTCTTTATAGTCCCCCACCTTCTGTCTTCTTTATTCATCCCTTGAACCAGTGTAGAAATGTTTCAATTGAAGCATATTAATGAATCTACTAATAATTCAAATCCTTAAAAGATAGAAATAAAAAACTGATTCATCTTATAGAACCGAAGAATCCCTATCTTATTTCTGGTGTTGTTATATCCTAGAAGGAAATAAATTTCATTTTGTTGTATTCTAGAAAATCACTCATTTTGATTATGATCAAGGAATAAGATGCATTGAATTATTCTCAAGTAATGAATAATCAAAGTATTGTAGTTTGGTTCATGATTTTAATCAATTTTAAGAGTACCAGTTTGGAGGAAATAAACATTTTATGAAAACAGTGATATCTATAAAAGTTATTGTATTTTCATTGAAGAAATGTGCTATATTTTTTAATGTTCCTCAAAAAAGTGTTCATTAGGGATATCATATATCCATTCCAATTTGTTGTGTGAACTTCATGATAGATGATGTTGTGTTTAAGTAGACTGGTAATTAAATAGGTTTATCAGTTGAACTTGGTGGAGAATGAAGATTTTTATTTTATTTTTTTCATGCATATGTTATGTCAAAGAATGTGAGATTTTATCATACTGAGGTATTGGGAAATATTATTCGTATTTCCAAAAAAAAAAGATGATACATGATTAATTTATATAGATATGTGATGGTTCCGATGTCAGAGCTATGAGATCCCTCATCAGGATCAATCTATCTGAACTACCCTAATATTATTTCATCTATTTTGGAAACTATAAGTTTAATACATAAAGGTTAAGAATATGTGAGTAATTTTGGTGGTTTTTTCAAAGTCAATTAACCCATAAAAGGATAAAAGTTAGTTGGAACCCATGATTGAAATTTTTTTAGTAGATAATGATAAAATATATTAATGTATTAATAAGAAAAGTAATCATTTTATAACAATATATACGGTTAACCCTGGATTGGATCCGGAACAGGTTATAGAGTATTTTTCAGATGAAGAAGATGAATCTGAGATTGATGTGGGATAATCTATAAATAAGGTAGAGGAGTGGGAGCTTGTTGTAGTGGAAGAGGGACGTAATCCGGATGTATTGAAGACTCCTAATGTACCTTATAGATCTATTAGTCAACCACTTTCCCATCATTGTAGAGATAGTTTTCTATAAGAGTATAATGAAAAAGATGAGACTGAAGTCTCTAAAGATGATCATTTAGTGATATATTCTTCAAGGAATCATGAGTAATTGGATTTACTTTCTAACGATTCATAGAATGATGCTGATTGTGGAGATGAGGATGTGTGGACCAACCCCTATAATACTTTCACTGAGTTTATTAGGTCATCAAGTTGAGATTAGTAGGGCATTTAACTATTTGCTTCAACAACCAAGGAATCTGATGATATAGAAGATCTGACTACTTCAATATGTCATGCTTTTGGAAGACATGTTGATCTAGTCACCTCAAAACGACATAATGATGGAGAACAATACAATAAAAATAAATTTTTAGTGACATCTAAAAATGGGATGGATTATTAATAATTAGATGATGGTGATGATCATGGAAGTCCATCAGAGTATTGTAAACATTCTATCTCGGTTTTTCATATAGATCCAAAGTGGACATTACTGGATATAATTAATGAATATAATCTTTTGGAGAAGTTTTATACTGAGTTACCTACAATGGAACATGGACATGAGTACGCCTCCTTTACTACATAATAGAAGACCATTCCTCCTCCTTTTCTCCACCTATTTCAATGTATTTGACTCGAGATTATCTATAGGACTTTAGAACGTATATTTTATCAGATCATAGTGGGATTATTTGGACCTCCTTATATATAAAAAATATTAGTGATGCAGAAATAAGGATGATAGTTACATTTTTATTTTATCATACCTAACCCAAAATGATCATGAAGATGAGAATCATTAATATAGAAAAAGGAGGATAGTGTAATAGATAGATTCTATTAAATGTGCAATAGAGTATATGTGTGCGAGATTTCCAAAGAGAGTGGTTTCTATTTTGGAGAGTTTTTAGACTTTCTCCTCTCCTAGAGAATCAAATTTTAGTGACACGACTCTGTCTTAACATTATTCAAAGGTATTTGAAGTGATTTAATTTTATATAGAGATAATATTTTCATGTTGTGATGGGTGATCTATCTACGTCTAATGGGGAAGAGATTCACATGATTAAATATCATTATGAGTGAATTTATAAGCTCATTAGGGAAATCCATAATGAGTCTTGCAGTGATAAAGAAACCATAAATAAAGCTTTTATGTATTATATATCATGGATTTAAACCAGGCATGATATTAATTATCATTTTATGTTCATGGACTAGAGTTTCTGAATGCCTCATATGACAAGGGCCTTCATAGAAAAATTGACCCTATTGATGAACATGATAACACAATTAAATATGTTCATGGAAAAGAAGGATAATTGTATAAACGGTATGGATCATAGTGGTACTGTGACCACTCAGTTTTTTGAGTTGATGGAACCATTTTTGTATACCATTAGGAAAGTTGTCATTTAATGTCCTTCAAAACATATGACCACCTCCATTTATTCACCTTAATCAGCACCCTTACATCTCCCCTTTTTTATAGTTATTATATTTTAACATACACCTATTAAGGTTGTGTGGAATATCAATCCTGTGGTATTAATGCATTATATACCTCCATCTCTTCCTTCCCCACCAATTTATAATTAAAGAAAGGACTCGGTGGATCCTTCCTCCAGTCAGGATGAGGATACTCCATCAAAATATGTTTAGGGTTTGATGGGGATTTTGTTTTGGATTGTATTACCTCTACTTATTAAATATTTTGAAAATAATTTTTAATTATAAATTTCATTTTTCTTCCTTAGGACTCTTATTTATTTTCTTATTATTTCATTCTTTTTTATAATCTAAAAAATGGGAGTAATTTTATGAAATAGAAGGAATAATTTTGTAGAATACACATGAAATTAAATTCATTAACTAAGAAAATTATATTCCGTCTATTATTTATCTATTAAATCTTTTGTGAATGATTATGTTTCTGGATTTTTTAACATAAAAAATGGGGATTTTGTTCAATTTGTCAAAGAAACTCATTATTTCAATGATTATAAATCACATTTCTAATGTTTCAAGTTAGTTTAATCTTTTTTGATGGTATATAAGTTTCTAGATAAATTATTAAAAATAGGATATTTAATTATCAAACATTAGATGTAGTGAGATACTATTAGTTGAATCAAGATAAAAACCCTAGTTACTATTATTTCATGATGATATCACTAGTTCATTTTTTGGATTTCCCAAATCTAAAGTCTGGGTATGATACCATCTAGTGGAGTTACTACCATATCCAGCCATGCCCTACTCCACTAGATGTTATTTCCACCTGGTGCCACCACTAGATGATTCCATCATTAAGTAGAGATACCATTGAAGAAAATCTACTACCACAGGTCTGTGATTCTACTTCTAGTTATTTTCATCACAAAGAGTATCTACCATCGAACAATGAAATCACTTAAAAAAGATACCACATGTTCAATAAGTGTACATACTATCAAAGAATTTAAATTTGGAAGAGTTCTCAAAATATATGCTTTCACAATATAGATACCATAGTTATTGATAATTATTTTCAAAATTAAATCCCCATTGTAAATAATATACAATTAATGCTATAAATAGGCATGTTAATTTAATAATGATTATTCTTAAATAACTCAAATACTATAATTAAGTCAAAGTCAGACCTCCCATATTTTCCACTCATTATGAGGATCATGATTATTCTCTTAGTATCATACAATGAATAATTTGATGACTAAAAATGATATAAATTGAAATGAAGCTCCCACATATGTGGAATTACATGTAAAAATGTTTAGAAATTGAAATATATATTATCTATAACACCCCAAAAATATAAAGGTGGAATATTTAATTAGATAGAGTATATGAAACACAACACCAAGTATATTAGGGAATATAATAAAATGGGAATTTATAATATTTTAACTAATTTAAAAAAGTTCAATATATTTAGAAGATTTTTCTGCGTGTTATACAGAGTTAGAATATGTCACATGCAACAATGAGTTTCATTAATTACTTACTTAACATGAAATACCTATTTTTACCAAAGAATAATAAAAATAAATAAAATATTGTCTTTTAAATGATAAGATAAATGGTAGCTGGTTAATTAGTAGTTATGAAAAGGGTTAACTATCATTAGAAAATTTATCCTTCACAAATATATCAAATGAATTTACATGATATAAATTAATTCTAAATGAATATAAGAACCTATTCAAAATGAAGGGGATGTTTTTATAAAAAATATTTTTTTGTAGGCAAATATTATTTAGCCTGTTATATTAAATTATTTACAACCAGTGAGTGATATAAATGTAATATATATTATATATTAAATAAAAAACATATATTTGTAACAACCCGAATCTGGAGCCCCACTAATGGTTCCTCGTACCCTTTTCTACACATGATCTCAAGCGCATTTACCTAAATGACAGAGGCTACCGACTAGCAGTGAGGGCCTTGGTATGTTATTGGGGAAACTATGCCCTCATTTGGTAAGGGGTACAACGTAAGGAAAACAACATTCAAGAGGGGAAGAAGTAACAACATACAAAACTATGACCAAATAGCGGAAGAATAAATATATAGCAATGACGATAATGATGAAACAGGTACAAGTATATAAGGAAATAAGCATACAAAACAACATGCTGAAATAAAACTGAACACAAAGTACTAATGCAACAGCAACGCCAGCAGCATCACAAGCTGTATCTTGGTCCAATTCTCTCCCGCTCCACAGCATGTCAACCACCTGAAGTCGAAGTGCGCTTGCCCTTATCTATACCTGCAACAACATTGTCTTCTTAGGCCCAAAAGCATGTCCCAAATAGTGTGTGAGACAAGGTCCCAGTAGGCAACCACCCAAAGTTCTGTGCCTAACAGTTAATGAATACATGGCAAATAAAGTACAGGAATAGTAAACAGGAAAAAACACACCATCTACAATTTACCATCTAGATTATAAACTATACATGTAATAATCAACATGTAAAACAAAGGTAACCCCCCTGGGTAGTTCTCAATGCCTAACACTTTTGGTTCAACCTATAATTACTAGAAACCCCCTGGGAGGCACACACAGTCTCACCACTCTGGTTCAGCTAAATAATAGACTCTCTGGGGAAGCACTCACCATAAATTCCCCCTATTGTCTTGTATCGTACTAATGGCTCCTTAGGGAAGCACTCAACGTCAATTCCCCCTATGTCCTACATCGAGGAACTATAGAATCTCTGAGGAAGCACTCAACATCAATTCCCCCTGTGGTATCACAACGTAAATTAAAGACCCTCTGGAGAAGCCCTTAAGTCCATTCTGCGTTTGGTCCATACACTGGTTTATCTCAGCCCTGTGTAATATAAACATGCATAAAACACGTGTATCTCCCAAGTAAACCTCAAGAACTACTTGGCTATCATTCTAAGGCTCGACATCAAAACAACAAAACAGTCCCACTATCCTACAACTAGGCATGGAAACTGGCATAATGACAAACATGCAAAGCAAGTACGACAAACATCCAAAGTACTACAAAAATTACTTTATTCAAAAAGGTAAAACTCTGTTATATAAATCAAGAAAGCAGGAAATCAATCAAGAAAAAACAGGAAAAACAGAAAATTATTATTCAAGGGAATTGGTGGAATTGAACAAACTATTCAAAGAAATTATACAAAAAGGCACAAAACACCTACCCCAATCCTAGGAGATCAATATATATGAACAATGATGACAAATTCTCCTTATAATGTTGTAGATCTATGAAAATATCTGAAACACATGAGCCATGATAACTTGAGAAAGTTGAGGAATTGGAAAACAAGGCTCAAGATGAAGGGAGAACTCACCGCTGCGATTCCAACTCAATCAACGGTGCTCAAAATGGAGAATGGACGGATTGGTGGAGGTAATCAAAGATTTGCTGATCCTCAGCGCTCTCGGATGAACGGAACCTAGAAGAATAACTTTCTTTGCGTCCGGCATGACCCCGGTCCGTTTAATGAAAAAAAAGTACACAGTGTGTACTTTTAGAGTACACGGCGTGTACTAGGTTTTCCCATACTCCACTAAATTGGCCTACACATCATCCCTACACACCGTGTGTGTGGGATGGACACGGCCAGCAATGGATTTAGTGGCAAAAGAGTACACACCATGTCCTTATAAAGTACACAGTGTGTACTTAGAAAACTTCCAGAAACTCCATTTATCTCAAAAACTCCAGAAAAAGGAAAGGCATACCTGAAACGAAGATCCGGGTTCTTAAAAACATCCGCCCTTAAATAAATTCATCCCCGAATCTCCCTATCAATGCATTGAAGAAGAAATCTCGAAAAACTCCAGCCACTGTGATCATACATCGACCTCCCTCTCCCAGGTCTCATCCTATACTCGCCTATGCTGCCATAGCACCCATACAAGAGGGACATACCGCCCACGGAGAACCTTCGTACTGCGATCGACAATCCGTATGGGATGATCCTCAAACGATGCATCTGCTATGAGCTCAACCTCCTCGGGCTGAAAGACATGAGATGGGTTTGAAAGGTAACATCGGAGTTGAGAGACGTGGAAGACGTCGTGCATGGCCGGATACCTCTGGGGTAGCTGCAACCGATAAGTGACCGGCCCAACTCTCTCCAAATCCTCAAACGGCCCAACGTACAGTGGTGAAATCTTACCCTGCCTCCGAATCCTCTTATGTCCCATCTTTGGTACGACACATAGGAAAACCTCATCCCCAACCTCGAACTCCAGATGTCATCTCCACTGATCATAATAAGACTTCTTCAGAGATTGTGATGTATCCATCCTCTTCCGAATCAGCTCTATTTTCTCTGAAGTCTCATGAACAAGATGAGGTCCCATCAATGATGTCTCTCCTTCCTCTAGCAAGCATAAGGTTGATCATCATGACCTGCCATATAGAGCTTCTTATGGTTCCATCTGAATAGTCTCCTGAAATCTGTTGTTGTAGGGGAACTCCACAAGAGGTATATGCTTCTCCCAGGAACCGATAAAGTGTGGAATGCTAGCTCGGAGCATATCCTAAAGCACTTGGATCGTGAACTCGGACTGTCCATCAGTCTGGGGATGGTATGCTGTACTCAAAAGTACCTGTGTATCCAAGGCCTTCTGAAGTACCTTCTAGAACTGAGAGGTAATGCACACATCCCTGTTTGAAACAATAGAGTGTGGATCTCCATACAGACAAACTATCTCTCTGATGTAAATTCATCCCAGATCATCAACACTGAATGTCTCTTTGATCGGCAAGAAGTGAGAAACCTTCATGATCCTGTCGACGACAACCCAAACAGCATCGTTTTCCCAAGGAGACCTCCGAAACCAAGTCACGATGTCCATCGCAACATCATTCCACTTCCACTCCAGAATGGGTAACTACTGTAAAAGGCCTGCTGGTCATCGAGGCTCCACCTTCAACTACAGACAAGTAGAGTATCTCATAAAAAAACCAGCAACATCCCTATTTATACCTGGCCACCAGTACTGGCGATGAAGATCCCGATACATCTTGGTGATGCTAGGATGGACTGCCCAAATAGAGAAATGAAAATATCGCAGCAGCTCCTCGGGTATGTCCGTTGGCACACATAAGAATCCCTGGAAATGCAAGATCTCATCCTCGCCCACTGTCTATCCAGGAAGAGGGTCCTCTCCTGAAACACTCTCTTGCAGGACTAAGACTTCTGAGTCTGATAGCTGCCTCATCCGTACCCGATCAAGACATGTAGAGGTAACAACTACATAAGATAGGAAGGTATGTCCCAGTTAATCGTGCACCTCTAGATTCTTCTCAGAGAACTGATGCATAAGCTGCCACTCACTGCTAGCCTCTTGAACTTCCTGAATCTGAGTTCTCCTGCTCAACGCATCTACCACCGCGTTTTTGTTTCCCGGCGTATAGGCAAGCTCGAAAACAAAAGACTAAAGATAATCAACCCATCTGCACTACTTCAGATTCAGATCACACTGAGTGAAGATATACTTGAGACTCTTATAGTCATTGAAGGACAAAAAGTTCTATCCCAGATTACTGTGTCTCTAACATCGTATGGAATTGACAATATGTGCCAACTCCAGATCGTGCGTAGGGTAGTTCCTATCATGTGACGTCAACTGCCGAGGCTGGTACGCAACGACTCCATCTCCCTGCATAAGCACAGTGCCTAGTCTGATACCTGAAGCCTCAAAATAGACAGTATAGCTCTTGCCTGGCACTAGAAAACTAGTATCGGTGCTAACTTCAATCTTCCCATCATCTCCTGAAAGGCTGACTAACAAGAATCCGACCATAGGAACTTTGTCCCCTTCTTGGTCAGACCGGCCAATGGTGCTGCTAGGCATTAGGTTTCATGAATGATGCATCTGTAGTATCCAGCCAGCCCTTGGAAACTTCGTACTTCAAAAATGTTCTTCGGATGCTCCCAGGAGACTTCAACTCCCACTTTTTTTGGGTCCAAAGATACTCCTACCTCTGAGATTATGTGACCCTAGAAGTGAATTTGTTCCATCCAAAAGTTGCACTTCGAGAGTTTATCATAGATCCGATGCTCTCTCAGCGTACTCATAATGATCTCAAGATGTGTGGCATGGTCATTTCGAGTGTGAGAGTACACCAAATATCATCCACGAAGACCACGGCGAAGGAGTCCAAGTAAGGATGGAACACTGGGTTCATCAGTTCCATGAAAACTACAGGTGTGTTCGTGAGACCGAACGACATGACTGTATACTCGTATAGACCATACCAGCACCTGAAGGCTATCAGAGGTATATCTGATGGTCTAACGCACAAATGATGATAACCAGACCTCATGTCGATCTTTGGGAACACCTGGTCCCCTCAAAGCTGATCAAAGAGTTCATTGATCCATGGAAAGGGATATCGGTTCTTGACCGTCAACTGGTTCAGCTTCCGATAATCCACATAATGCCGAAGGGTTCCATCTTCCTTCTTCGTAGACAGGATAGAAGAACCCCAAAGAGAAGTATTAGGTTGGATGAAACCATTTTCCTGCAACTCCTCCAACTACTTCTTGAGCTCCTGCAACTTAGGTGTAGCCATCCTATAAGGATGAATGGACACAAGTGCTTCTCCTGGGAAGAGTTCAATAGAAAATTATACCTCACGCTCTGGAGGAAAACCTGAATAGTCCTCTAGAAAGAAGTCCATCAAAGGATACACAACTAGAGGAATTTCCAATGGTGAAGTCCCATGATCATCCAGATAAAGACTAGTAATCTGGGTTGTCACCCTTCCTAGCCCATGATGCTCCAGTCCTGCTAGACTTGCCTGAACATCCCATTTGCCTCTATGAAGAAAGGATTAACCCTCTGGTGAAATGAAACTCACTATGTATCGATAGCAATTGACGAATGCCTAAAAGAAGACCAACCATTCCATCCTAAGGATGAAATCATAGCCTGTCATCTCTAGGATATAGATAACCCATAAGAAATTATACCATTCAACCTCGATAGGGCACTCTCTACACTGGAGTATACTAGATCTCCTCGTCCCCAAATGGGTTTCTAGTGTCAACGAGTCGGCAGAAGAAAAGACACAGAGCCCAAGGCTCTCCACAATAGCAACATTGATAAAGCTATGCGTAACACCAGTATCGAAAAGTGTTGAAGATAAAACTGAGGCTACTAAAATCAGACATCAAACTGTAGATGGTTCGGGATCCTGCTCCTAATAGGTCTGCTCCACCAAAAAGATATGGCCTACCCCGCTGCCATGTGACCCTGCGCGACCACTCTGAGCTGAACCTCCATGGTGGCACCGAAGGACTGGTGACTGACTTCCATGGCCTCAACCTCCACCTCGGCCCGAATGTCCGAAAGAACTCCAGTTCCCCGACTGGTGTGAAGCTATTGGTGCAGCACCTGAACGTGGAGTCATGGAATAACCCTCATCACCAGAAACTGGGGAGAAGACCTAGCAGAAACGCTGAAGGTGACCCATCATGCTGTAGGATGGGCACTCCACTGGGCCCCTCTGGCACTGCGGCCTCGTATTCCCACTCCTACCGCATTGGTAGTATACGACCTGGCTGCCAGAAGATGTATCTCTCCTCCTTGGGCCACCCTCTGAAAACTCCTTATAGAATTTCCTGCTATCAACTGGAGGAACACTAGATCTGGAAGTAGAACCATCCTGGCTCGCAACTCCGGAGTCTCTCATATTGCACTTCGCAATCAGTTCATGGATGATGATGGAAGAGATGAATGTCAACTGGAAGAGATTCACCTGCGATCGGATCTCCCACCTAAGACCGTCCATGAACATCCATGCCAAGAACATTCCATCTCCACCCTGGAGGGGTGTCAAATGCTGCAGCTCAGTAAAACGATAGGAATAATCCATAACAGATAGAGTACCCTACTCTAGACTCATGAAATCCTAGGCTCGATTGGCCCTCAGGGTCTCCGGGTAGTAGTAGTCATAGTACACGCGCTGAAACTCCTCCCAAGGCATAACCTGCTGATGAACCACCTATGAGATAACGCCCCACCACCTCTTGGCGGAGTCTCGGAGTATGTAGGTTGCGAGTTTGACCCACCTCTCTGGAGGCGTCTCCAGATTCTCAAATATAGTCATCATGGCTTCCAACCATGACTCTGCAGCCCGTGGTCCTCCTTCCCATGAGAATGTAGGAGGATGTTGATGTTGGAAAACCCGCATCAAGTCTTCCATAGTCATGGTAGGAGGTAGTGCTCCCTGAGATGTCTTCATCATCCTTATAAAACCATCCCTGAACTGCGCATCAGCACCTGCAACTGGTATAACAGCCAGTGCCAAGGCTGGCCCGACTGGAAGATCAGTTGGAAGTCCCTAATCAGCCATATCTAGAGTCTGATCACTGCCTCCCGACTGACGTACAACTGGATGACGTCTCAGATGCATAGCCCTGAAATTTCAGAAGCACAACTTTGATCAGGATTAAAAAATATAGAGAATTCAAGAGTACAAAATGGGAATAGGGGAAGGAAAACACACAAGTTTACAAAACATGACTACACGGCGTGTATAAAATCTACACGGTGTGTCTTCTTAAGCCACTGACATGTGCATGTACCCCTACCCTACAGGTCGTGTAACACCTCAAACTACACGGCGTGTTGACCCCACACACATCTTGTACTTGAAGACTATTCCACTGCCCGAGTCTCTTTACATGGATAACCCACACGGTCCGACATAACCCGAGACTACACGGGTTGTTCTGAGCAAACATGGCATGTACTAGACAAGGATTCAGAGGCCCGTGTTGTTAAATACATGGATGTCTACATGGATGAACCTTACACGGCGTGTTCCAAACAAAAATGGCGTGTATAGGTGAAGGTGACACCTTCCCGTGTTGTTCGTGACACGGACGAGTACCTGGACAAGACTACATGGCGTGTTATGAAAACAACTCATGGTGTCAAAGAGAAGGCAACACCGACAATTGTTGTTTGTGACACGGCCGGGTACCTGTACATGACTACAAGGTGTGTTCCTTTACAACATAGTTTGTTCTACTCGAGGTTCCCCGACTCGTGTTGTTAGTGACACTGCTAGGTACATGGCTCCGAACTACACAGTGTGTACCAACCGTACACGGCGTGTTCCTGATGTTATATCTACAAAAATGTGTCCCTGCTCACATGGTCAGTGACATGGTCTAAAAACTACACAACATGTAGTCAAAAAGTACATGCTGTGTATTTTGGGATTTTCTAGGCAGTAGCTCAGAAACTACACAGAAGCCTAGAAAACACAGAAAACAAGTCAAAGAGGTACAAAATTTCGATTTGTGAGGCCCATTACTCCTCGTGAATCAAAACATGGAATTCATTTAAAGCAAAGTAGAATAACAACAATCCTCTAACAAGGAAGCATAGATTCTATCGATCATTTATCACAACAGCATGCATAATCTACACAATGTCAATCACAACAACATGAAATCGCTAATGCATGCTAGATGGAATGACAAGAGTGCATGGAATGTGATTTCTACAAGTGACTATATGATGAATGGGATGGGATAACCTCATCTCATTGGGTTTCAACAGAAATAGAACTGCAATAGTCATGACAATAACAACACAAAGCATGTGAATTACTCTAGGTGAAATCATATCAACCGTAAAATCTCAAAACCAGCTAACTGCAATTAACGAGGTAGTATGGCTTTTCCATGTACACAGGTTAGCTACTCCTGAGCACATCTTAATACCAAGTACTGGATCCATCCTATCCCTGGATAAAGGCCCTAAATGGTAATTCAAGAGAAAAGAAAACCCTCTGATACCACATTTTAACAACCTGAATCCGTAGCCCCTTTACTGGTGCCCCGTACCTGCTTCGCCACATGAACTCAAGTTCATTTCCCCAAATTCCAGAGGCTGCCGACTAGCAGTGAGGGCCTTGGTATATTATTGGGGAAACAATGCCCTCATTTGGTAAGGTATACAAGGTATGGAAAAACAACAGTCAATAACAGAAGCATTAACAACATAAATAACTGTAACCAAACATAAGAAGAATAAATATATAGAAATGATGATAATGATGCAACATGTATATGTATCTTAGGAAATCAGCAAACACAACAACATGATGAAATACAACTGAACACAATTTACTAAAGCAACAACAACTCCAGAAGCATCAAAAGCCATAGCTTGGTCCCATGATCTCCAACTCCATAGCAAGTCAACCACATGATGCTGAAGGGCACTTTCCCTTAACTATACCTGAAACAACATAGTATTATTGGGCCCAAAATCAAGGCCCAAACAGGGTGTGAGACAATGTCCCAGTGGGCAACCACCCAATGATCTGTGCAATACATTCAATTAATACATGGAAAGTAAAGTACAGAAACAATAAACTAGAAAATACACAATAGCTACAATTTATAGTCTAGCATATAATCTATACATGTAGAAATAAACAAGTAAAACAACGGTAACCTCCCTAGGTAGTTCTCACAGACTAACCCTTATGGTTCAACCTATAAGTACTAGAAACCCCCTAGGAGTCACACAAAGTCTCACCCCTTTGGTTCAACTAATGAATATACTATCTGGGGAAGCACTCACCGTCAATTCCCTCCATAGTCTTGTATCGTACTAAAGGATCTCTAGGGAAGCACTCAACATGAATTCCCCATGTGGTCCACGTTGAGGAAATACTGAGTATCTGAGGAAGCACACAACATCAATTCCCCCTGTGATCTCACAACGTAAATTAAAGACACTCTATAGAAGCCCTTACGCCGATTCTACCTTTGGTCCACACACTAGGTTCTCTCAGCCTTATGTAATATAAACATGCATAATGCACAAGTATCGCCCAAGTAAACCTCATGAACTACTTGGCTATCATTCTATGGCTCAACAGAAAAATAGCACAATAGTTCCACTATCCTACAACTAGGCATGACAACTTGAATAACGCCTAATATGAAAAGAAAGTACAAAAAACATCCAGTGTACAGTAAAAACTACACTATTTATAAAAGTAAACCTATACTATATAAATCATGCAAAAGGAAATCAATCAAGGGAAAACATGAAAAACACACAATTCACGTTCAAGGTAATTGGCGGAATTACACAAAATATTCAAAGACGTTCTACAGAAAGGCATAAACCACCTACCTTGATCCTAGGAGATCGATATATGTGAACAACAATGACAGATTCTCTTTATAACGTCTTATATCTGAGAAAATTTCTGAATCACATTCACCACGATAACTTGAAAAAGTGGAGGAATTGAAAAAACAAGGATCAAGCAGAACGGAGAACTCACCACTGTGATTCCAATGCAATAAATGGTGCTCGATACAGAGAACGGAGGGAGAGGTGGTGGCTCGTCGATGTTGCGAGGATCCTCAACGCTCTCGGATGAATGGAACCTAGAAGAAGACCTTTTTGTGCATCAGGTGCGACCCCGGTCCATTTAATGAAAAAAATGCACACAGTGTACTTTTAGAGTACACGATGAGTACAAGGTTTTTTCGTACTCCGCTAAAATCGGCCTCTACATCAATCTTATGCACCATGTGTGTGGCCCGTACATGGCTAGAACACATCTTGAGCAGTAAAATAGTACACAGTGTGTACTTATAAATTACATGGCATGTATATACAAAATTTCCAGAAACTCCATTTTTCTCAAAAAATCCAGAAAAAGGAAAGACGTACCTGAAACGAAGATCCAGGTTCATACAATATTCATCCAATATATTTTAAATCCATAGTATTTAAAAAATCTCAAATTTATGTAAAAAAATAAAATATTTTTATAAAGGCAATTTTACCACATTTTAATGATGAACCTATTTTCATTCCTATTTTATCACTTTTATAAACATAATATTTAAAAATAAAGATAATTTTTTTAATAAAAAACATAAAAATTATGTAAGGGTGAATTTTTGGTATTTTTTTGTAAAGCGTCATTTTCGAATGAATAATAAAAATACATAATTTTAATTTAAAACTATTTTTCAACTAATTTATATATAAGATTAAATTTTATTTTACCATTATCAATGGTTAATTAGAATTTTTTATTATAAATTATTATTATTTAGTTCATTGAAAAAAAAATTACTTTAATATTTAATATAAATACATAATAATCTTTATAATGTTTTTACTTTTAAATCTTGCATTGTCTTTATGTTTGTGGGGTTGAATTTAAATTACTTTCTGCCAAAAATGATATAGGAATTTGAATGAAATGGATTCCATATATTGAATTAGAATAATTTATAATTTCCAATAAGTTGGAAATATTTTTTGAGTAAAAATATTAGTGAGTGTAATTAAAATTAAGGACAGTGATTAAAGTGAAATTAATCATAAAAAACAACCAAAAATAAATTTAAGCAGCCAAATGACCTTTAAACATGACCAAAATCCATTTTTTAACAATATTCAGACCCTATACTCTGTATTATATAATGTTTTCCATTATTGGATCCACATTCAATGGGAAAATGTGGGTGGTATTCCCTTTTCCAAAATCTACATGAGTGACAGTCCTTTGCAACTATATAAAGGCCTCTTCTCCTCCTACTTCCTCATACCTATACATACACTTTTACTCAATCGTGACCTAAAAAAATAGCTCCACCACATCCCCCATCATCTAATAATCCTTTTTATGAGTATAAATCCATCCAATGAATCCCTTTGGAAAAAACAACAAGAGTTACCAAAATAAGAAGTATCATCTTTCCTCAATCTCATTAGTTTTATTCATTTTATTCACCCCTAAACTATTTTTTCCATTTTTATATAAAAAATGATTCATGAATACAATATGATTATTATTTTTATTCATTCAACCTAGACATATATATACTTCAATCTAATGGGTAATGAACATACCGTAGATGTGTACAGAGAACTACCACCTCAGAAAATGAAGTAGTTTATTCTTCCCTTGCAACCATTAATGGTTAGGAATTATGATGGAAACACGATTTATAAATTACTTATTTGAATCTTAATATGTATTTATGCCTTTTTAATTTAGTTTTACAACATACCCTTATAATTTATATTTTCAGTTAATACAATATTGTCATTTGTGGATGTGTGGACTACCACCTCCTAAAAGCTATGTGATTCAATCATAGGATACATTGAATTTATAAAGGATGATTTTAAATAAAAAATGTATAATAAAAACATATATTTGATATTTATTAAATAATTACCATTCTTGGAATACAATATATATTATTTTCATTATAATTCTTTCACACACTACAATGTGATAATGTCGGCCATAGAAATGGGGACTACCACCTCTTTGACACGATTTGATTCCTTTTACATCATAAGAATTATATATACATGTATATATGATTACATAACCTGTTATTTATGATATAAATATCAATATAGAATTATATCATGTTATTTACATTCATTCCATAAGAATCACTAAAAAACGAGAACGTTACCCATGTGTAGGTGCGGCCTACTGTCTCCATAATAGTAACGTTGGTTCATTTTTCATAACTATATTCAATTATTGGTTTTAAAAATATAATTGTTATATAAATATAACAATTATGTAATTATTATTATTAGGGATATGTTATATAATGGAAGCTCGGACCATAGCTGACCTACAAATGTTTTCTGACACATAAAGGGAATTTTGTTAAAAAACCAGATGTAAACTTAATTGATTATGTAGTTCAATACAACATGGTAACAATTGAGAAAAAATTTATGATGAAACTGAAAAATGTTCTCAATAAGGTCAATAATTAACATCCATCCAATCTCACAAAGTCCATAATTTTTTATTGATTATTGATAATACACCTTTCAATAGGTGAGGTGGAACCCTTACAAAGTCCACATGAATATGTATTACATGGCCCTGTTGTCCTTAGAGGAATTTATTTCCTGAAGGATTCAAATATTACATACAGCCTAGACAAACTACTTGGAAATTCTCCTCCCAGTATCTTCATTGTGAAATCATCTCTCCTCCTTCACATGGTTGTTCGGCGAGGCTGTCTTGTGCATGCATAGGCTTGACCCGATGGAAAGTGCCATAACTTGTCATTCATCCAATCTATGTTGATTTTGATATGGTGAAAACTCATTTCTCATCTTCCTATAGAGATTTTTTCATGTAGGTTGTCTGGTTTGCATCTATACAAAAGGTGGACCCTAGGCCTTGAGGTAGCCTGAAGTCCATACTGTCCCGAAGGATTGGGTGGCCCGAAGGCCTTAAAGGGCTTGGGGACCAAATTGGTGGCCCGATGGCCCAAACAGGGGAAAATTCCTAGCTGCTATAGTGCCAAAGAGTACCTTCTACAGTTCTCGCTACAGTACCTACTATAGTACTGCACATTTCCCGCTACAGTACTTCTATAGTACCTACTACTATACTGATATAATACCCCCAAAAATTGTGTCCTCACCTGGATTTGACCCCGGTTCACCTCCATGCACATAAGATTCCTCACCAACCAGGATGAGCCTCATCTGCGACTAAATTTTTTCATTAAGGAATAAAAAGACATAAGAGACAAATCATACACAATGTAAGGGATTTTCATTTCAATTTTCACATTTTTGGAGATAAATGTCATATTCAAAACTTACATATTTTCTGTGGTGTATATAATTCCCCATTTGATATATTATATAATTAATCCTTTTATCATCATTATATTTAAAATTCTAATTTTATTTTATTCCTTCATGATCCATATCATTTTAAATTATTCAACGTGGTATGAGACACTATAGAATGTTTAAATATTATTTCACTAAAGAATAATTTTAATGATATTTCATTTAAATTCATGGATATTATATTATATTTTATCATAAAAAACCTTTCGTTTTCTTCTCTTATGGTTAATGATGAAATTTTTCTTGTAATAGTTCCATTTTTACACTATTTGGTACTAAATTGTTAAAGAAAATATTTTCATGAAATCCCAACATCATTTCAATAATTATTTGGAGGACCTATTTTCCTTTAAAGACAATATATTATTAAAATGTTTTCAAAAACGTTTTTATCCTTTTAAAAATGATTTATTTAAGACCTTTCTACCCATTGGTCATTTACCAATGTTTTCATGGTCATCTTCTTGGCACATTCTTAAAAAATTTATTTTTATATCCTTTTTACCATGGAATTTTTTTTAATATATTATGTCATAATAAATGTACACATTTAGTATCTTCTATTTATTTTATGGAAAAAATGTATATTCAAAAGGATAAATTTTATATAATTTTTTTCAAAATTTATTTTCAATGAGATTTTTCAAAATAAAATTATTTTTTCATCAATAATGTTTTTAAGATATGTTTTAATTGTATTTATATTAATTAGTGAAAGTAACCATTTATCCTACTCCACATGGAATATTTTATTTTGATACCATACTTTTTATACATCAATATGGTTTATTATTGATTTGGAAAAAGATAATATTCAAATTTACTTAATTTCACCCTTTTAGACCCCTTGAAATATTCAATTTCTTATGATCGGTTGACATTGAGTTTCCCCAAATTATATTTATTAATCTCCCAATATATAATTATTGTCTAAAAAATTATACATTTTTATACTATTTTTACATTGAAAGTTATTATATGATTTAGGGAAAAATTTATTAATCTCTGTCCTTTTATCAAAATGGATATTTAATAAAGAATATTTTCTATTTGATATGAGGGATTCTTTGGACATGAAAAACATAGTTCAAAGTCTATTTATGGAATCTTCAAAGAGTTTAGTACCACTTAATTTAAAACCATTGATGCATCGGTAGTATCAGGATATGAAATTAACTGGTGAAAGAACACTTTATGTTTATTTACAAGAATAATCAATGGGTTTTTACCCATTGTATTAAATTTTCTAGAGGATACATCACGGAAGGAGATGTTTTTATGTGACTTAGAAATTCCATTTAATAATTACTCATTTACTTAATTTTGATCTAGTTATTATTTATCCATAAGACATTTGGTTAAAAAATCCATGGATTTATTTCATTACCAGGTCATTGATTAAATGTCTTTTCTTCCAGTTTCTCAGCATTCATTATGGATTTTTTCTTACACAGTTATTTGAATGGAATGTGTTTATTGTTATTAAAATCTTATATAGGTTATGAACATCATTATTTATTTTTCTATTACATGTTATGTATGATTAGTTATTTATCTTTACTTAATTATTTTTCAAATTGACTCATTATTTTTTATGATATCCTTTACATGTACTAAGAATTTGTGCTCACCCTTATTATGTTTCTTTTTACAAGGAATCAATGAAGAATTCTATGAACGATATTCTAAGATATACTAGATGGGAAGAATATCTCCTTGAACATAAAAAAATATTTTGTAATTAGTTTATTTATTTTTAATACATGGCTCCTGAGTGTATCTACTTTACAATTACTATAGAACTGCTCAATCCTTCAGTATTTTATTCTTTCTAATCATGAAAATTAAATGGTAGTACACATTGGTTCTGGGATTTCTGGGGTCATGTCTCTATAGTGAGTGTAAAAAGAAGTTTAGTAGTAACCTAGTACATGAAAACAAGCCTTACTACACTCATGTTTTGATAGTCCTAGGGGTACTCTTAGATAAGTTACATTCTCCTTACAAATGGTTATGAAGGATTTTGACATTGAGTAACCTAGGTTAAGCATACGATGTTTTATATTTAGGATAATGTGTGTTGATTATGAAATTCAATAAATGATATTATGGATAACCCCTTGACCATGTAAGGAAAAATGTAGAAATATATAGATGATATTTTAATGTAATATGGGTTGTATTGATAACAATAAATAAAATATTATTTTGAGATTAACCTTAATTCAAAAATGCCCATAATATTTAATTTATAAAATATATTAATATGGTTTCAGAAAAGAATTAACAATATTATGGGTGATAACCAGTCAAATCTAGCATTTCCTTTAGGTTGGAACTCATTATGAAAGGAAGATTTAGGTTTAACGCCAACCACTGATGTACAAAATGTCTCGATTAATATGTAATTTTTTTGATGAACAATATGGTGAACCAATCGTGTAAATTTTAGTTTTAGAGATTAATGTATGAACCATATTGGATTTGGATAATAGTTTGACACCAATAGTTTGACTTTTAATTATTTTTTGCCCCTTATGATTAATTAATTATTTATTTATGGGCTTGAGGGATCAAAGATAATATTTAGATACCCATTTCCTGAATGAATGAAAGAATTAGAATTTCATCAAAGAAAAAATGATTTTTTTTTTTGAAAGATCTTATGTAAGTGTATTAACTTATATTCTTATGTAGTGAAAAAATTACTCCACACTAAGAAAATGAGAATTTTTTTTAATACCTTCATTTTTGTTGTAGCGATGGCCTTTTAAATTATTAATTATTTATGACATAACTTCTTGTTTATAATTCTCTTGTTTTTTATTTATGACCTCATTCACATCTTATAAATATTTAATATTTTCCTCCATGTACATATATCTTATTTCTACTAATGTTCTCCTACTCAGAGACCAAATTTCATGTTATCCAATGAGATATTTGTACATATCATTCTCTCATTTCTAAAGGATTTATTAAAATCCATTCTCTCGGTGTCGGATTTTAAAATTTTAAATATCAAACAATATATTAAAAATGTCAATTTTAAATTGTGATTATTGAATTTATTTAAGGTGGGGGATACGTAATACCCTAAAAATATAATCTATTAACATTTGATCTCATTAAGTGTATAACATGCAATACCCTGAACATAAGGGAATAAAATATCCAGAGTATTTATTATATGTTTTATATTTATAATATTTTAAATATCTTTTATATCTTGAAATTTACATTACACAGAGATAGCATATATAAAACGAAAAAAATCAATTTCATTGATTGCATTTGTTACATGATAGACCGAGTTTTTCCAAACAGTAATATATATTTTTAAAATTTTATTATTTAATATAATAAGACATAACCTATTTGTTAAATTAGTTGTTATGAAAAGGGTTAACAATATTTTTAAAATCTATGGTTTATAAAAAAAATAAAATGATTTCATATGTTATAAATTATTTAAAAATGAATATAGTAACCAACTGAATATAAATGGAATGATTTTATAGAAAAACATTTTTATGACTACAAAGATAATTTAACCCAATAAATTAATTAATTATAATTATTGAGTGATATTAATGAAAATTATATATTATATATTGAATAATATTTTGACATTCATTTAAAAGATTTGATAGTCATAACATAATAACAAACCCAATTTATACATAAAACACTATATATCAATAAAGTAAATTTTTACAACTCCTAATGGAGAACCTATTTTAAATCAAATATTGGGATCTTTTATATTCCTTGTTATCAAAATAAAAATCATTTGGGGAAAAAAAATATAAAAATTGTGTGTGGGTGAATTTATCATATTTTTATTTGAAGTCACATTTTTAATGACATTGGAAAATAATAAATTATAATTCCAAATAGCTTTTTAATCTAATTTATTTATAAGGTGAAATTAAAAATTAAAATTATTCTCAATGTTTACTTATAATTTTTTCAATTATTCCCATTTTGGTCATTGGATTTAATTTCACATTGAAATAGAAAATAAAATAAATTTAACCTTTAAAATATTTTAAAATTAAATACATGCACTACCGTCCTATATATGGGATTTAATTTTAATTCATTTATTCCAATTATTTGATTATTATTTTAAAAAATAGATTCCATATTTTTAATAAAAATAATTTATAGTGTAATATTTTCATATTATAAATTTTTTTACAAAAAATATTATCGAGATTAATTAAATTTGAATTCAATGATTAATGTTAAGTTAAGATTAAAAAAAATTAAAACATTATATTAAGGACCCAAATGACCTACACACTTGTAGAAAAGAAATTTGGAAGAGATATTTTGACCCAATACTACCTATTATAAATTTTTTTATATTATTGGATTGCCATTCAGTGGGAATAATTTGGGGGGAATTCCCTTTTCCAAAATTTACAAGAGTGTCACTTCCCCACCTTAAAAAATTCCATCCTCTTGTATGACTTCCCAACACGTATTAAGACACATTGTATCAGCCTATATCCTTCAAAATTTTCCTACAACATACAAGTAGTCATTATATAAGCCATCTGTTGGTAAAAAATACAACTGAGGAATCCATTTGTGAAATTTTCCTTCAACATACATACAATCATTACATATTATTATTAAATTATTATATAATAGAAAAATTATAATAATTTACTAGTTTGATTGGTTTTCAGAAAAAAATTTAAGAGCTCTTAAATGGGTGCATGGATCTGAAATATGATGGCACTTTTTCATTTGGGAAGGTCGGTTTACCCTAGGTGCAACTTAAGTTTAGCCAACGCAACACTCAGTGAGAAAACCCAAAAATGGAATAATCGTTAATAAAATAATTAAATAAAATGGTTTTAATTTTCAAATTCTTATAACTAACGAATGGTGGATTAGATTAAAAATCTAGGACCACTACTGAGCTCATGAGGGTATTCATTCTTTAGGTAGATCATAACATTGGATGGAAAATGCCATTGGAGGAAGTTAGCTATTGGTCATAAATAAACTAATTAAGTAACTATTATTTTATTTTAAAATCAATATAAATCCTAAATGGTAACTGAGATTGAAAATATGAGAGTATTGCTGATCTCATGGGGGGGGGGGGGTCTTACCCTTAGGTGGAGCCTAACCTCGACTCTCTCATGTCGAGGTTGAAAGTAAATTTTTGATCTTTTTTTAAGGTACGTCCTCTAATTGAGTGACCGATATTTTCAAAATTTTTAACCAGTGCTCAGATCGAAAATCTGAAGGAACTATTGATCTCAGAATACCGGGATTCACCTAAGAAGGATATAATTTTAACCAGAATAGTTAAAAGAACAAAAGATAATATTCAGAAATGTTGGAATATAATAAAATAGAATAAAAAGGTATTTTATTTTATTTTCTCTCTATTGACCGGTCGACGGTGGTGCTGCAGTGCTTCGATGAGACGAAGATGAGGCACATTATTAGAACTCATTAATGGCTTGAGAAAACTTATTGTAACGATGGATTAATAATGCATTATAATGACGATGTTCCATAAATTAAGTTGTGAAATGACTTGACTTCCCAACATAACAAAGATGTTGAGGCATGTTTTATTTTTAATAGATTGATGCATTGGTGGAAAAAGGATTCAAACTATATTGATTATCTGATGAATCACTCAAATATTGCATCTCCAATTAATAATTAATAATGTCGTAGGTACATCATCGAATTCAACGTACATTGAAGAACGACGAATTCCATTGAACTCTTGGACCCTCAATGATGAAACTTTGTGTAAATGAATGCCAACATGGTAGGGGTTTGTTTTGATTCCTGATTTTCCATATTCTTATACTAGATGATGTACATTGATTAACCCACAAACATGTTAATCTATAGATTGTGTGTTATTTCTGGAGGGTGTCATTCCTATTTTTTCTATTCGGGATTAAAACTTTTGTAGATAGAACATCAATCACCAAGCCTCCCCATGTCTTCCAACTTCTAACACGGAGGGCGCCAGATGACACGAAGAAGGCCCGAGCCCCACCTCTTGTGTGTTATTCATGAACGAAATCTTATGTCGATAAAAAAGCATAATTAATGGTATGTTAGGGAATGCGACATCGCAAGGAGGCCGTAGGCACCGGCGGCACAGAAAATGGACCACCAGAGCACATCTAGTGATCGGATGAAGACCCTGTCGATGACAACATAGGAGGGTGGCGCACCATGAAAGTGCACCATAAAAACCTGGACAATCGGATCTGTGGCTTTCCCACATGGAGGAGGCCACGACGTTGTAGGAGGGTCCACCGGCCCCCAAGCTGCATCACACACGGAGGAGATGCGGTTGACAGAATGTGGCTGGGGAACATCCCCGTAGATGTCCCATGGGGCAGGAGGTGCCATACATGGATCTCAGTCCTATCACATTAGGACCAGATATGACTGGTCTACCATTTGTAGACTGGAATGTATTCAGACCTGACCCACACCTAGTGTCCTGAACGTACACTGGTAGGACCAACCTGCGCCCATCATGCTGGGCCAGATGAGACCGGGTTGCCGGGCTACCCGGCAGGCTAAACCCTCATCCATACATGGTCGAGTCTAGTGAGGCCCAATGGGCTTGGCCTTCTAGCTAAGTTTGACTGGACCGAACCAAACCATAACTGTCCAGGTCAAGTTAGTTGAATTAAATTGAGGTATGTTGGACCCCCGGGCTGGGTGGGTCAGGTCGGTCCGACCGGGTCAAACCGATTGACATGTCGTATTAAAAACAAGGACCCATATGACGAGTTAGCCCTTATGAGATACTCTATAGGTTTTTTCAAATGGTATGGCGTATGCCCAGGTTGGGTCAGACTCAAATCCAACAATGATCTTTTTACTAAAATACCCATATATTTTTAATTGGGAATCGGTTCGACGCATCATCTATTTCATTGGAACCCTTACCACAAGATAGACCATTTTATTATTCTATGTTGTACATAGTGGAAGTTATTGTATGTCAATTTTCTAGAGCATTTATGTGGATCCTTAGTGTCCCGACAGATGATAAGCTATTCATCAGGGATGAGTCTCTTAACAGTATGAAATGATCATCACTATTACCGATGAACATTTACTACTCTAGAATATAAATATTGTGAGATATATCCATACTTTGTGGGTTTTCATTAAAGTTTCATTGTGTAATTTATCCTTAGTGGACTTGTGTCCCCTACTAAGTAATCTGTAACTCACCCCATCATGGGCTTCACCCGCATATGTTGTGTCTTGGGCAGAAAATGGACGTTTCGACAAAGGACATAGTTGTATGGGAGTAAGCAGGGCCTCGTAGGATTAGGTGGACAGGATATTCTACTTCATCTTCTAGTAACAACACTAATCTTACCATCAGGTGGAGTTTTCAGAAAATGGCTAACTGAGTTCCTTTGTACATTGTATTTTTTAGTTCTTATCGCTGAGTTTGTATTCTAGACCACATAATATCATTTTTACTTGTACTTAGCACTAGTTTCAGTATACTTGTTTTCCAATTTCAGTTTACATTACATGTTTGGGCATGTATGTCCATAAATGTACTCAGGAAAAAGCCTCCAACATGCAGGTTGATATCTTCAATGTAGGTCCCCATCCCCTTGCCCCTAGGAGGCAGGCTTGGGGTAGTCACGGTACAGGCCCCATGGGATGGATCATGAAAATGTGGTATCAGAGGTGGTCAGTTCTACCTCAGAGACAGAGAGTAAGATTTTTTTGTTTTCGGAAAAAATTGTTAAATATTCCAAGTCCAACGTTCAAATTTGAGGAGTCCAGTGTCAGTACGTTGGATGATGTATCCATACACTAGGACCCTGAATTTCATTTCCAAATCAGTACATGAAAACAATGACGACATTTGTTTTAGAAATGTTTTTCACTTTATCCCATTTTGATCATCTCACTAGGTATAAGTTATTAACAATGGATTATCATGATTGGCTTTCAAGATGCCTTCACATAGATTTCCATCCAGGGTTCCAGTGCATGACTATGTGGATGGTCCATAGATTGATTGGGCTTTGATATAGGGATTGTTTCCCAAGATGGTACCATCGGGTGGTTTCCCAACACACCCCACCTAGTAGGCCTTCAGTTACTACCGGTGCTACCGGTAGAAGAAAAATGTATTCCCAGTGCCTTACATGAGATTCAGTGATAGATACCCCTTAGGTTTTTAGGTGAGCCTCACTCATAGGTGGCTAAGGACTGGCTTGATGTTGTGACTGAGGTTCCATCTATCCAGTGGACCATTAGATTAGATGGTGGTCCTTGTACCGATCCTTCTACGTGGCTCAGGAGGGCGATTGAAGAATTTAGATTTTCATTATCCTACGATGAGGTGTCATTTCAATGGATGGAGCTTTAGAACCATTCTAAAAGAAGATTTATCTTTCCATATAAATGTAAGGGGTATGTTCTTCGAAGTGATTCAACATATTTAGTAGGAAGAAATGTCAGTAGCTGATTATTTCATCAAGGCATACTAAGCATTCTAGTTACTCGATTAATACAATACAACTATTGTTTCAGGGCATGAACCTCCGAGTGATATGTGTTTACAGACATCTGAGCTGGTATTGTTCATCTATTCATTCCTCCATTTATTAGGGTGATAGAGAAAACCATTGTGGTTGAAAAATCATTGGCTGAGCAGATATAACTATTCAATGTATGTAGTGGAAAATTTGGAAACTGACGTTAGTCTCAAAGACAAGTAGTTTTGAAATTAATTGAGAAGATTAAGTGATAGGGTCAAATGAATCATTAAGGAAGAATACTTGGAAGATAATCTAGTGGAGAAATTGGATACGGTTTACATTTCGACATGTTACAACAACCACCCCAATGTGGTACCCACCGAACTTATGGAGCTCGAGGATAGAGGAAGGGGGTAGCTGCATGCAGTCAAGGATTATAACCCAAGGGCTCCATGAATGATTTGAGGTATGGTTTGTGTCTATTACTAGATAATGTATTAATAAACATAGGTACATATCATTCCTTCTGATCATGAATCTAGTTCAAGACCTAGAGTTTCTAGTTAAATAGTTCACATGTTCATTACGTCTGGATATATCAGTGGGAGGAGACTCGATAATCACACTTATGCTGACGATGTGATCTGACTCTTGAGGTGAGAGTTTTGGTTCGAACCCCTTGGTGGTATCGTTGAGGCCTTATGACTTAATTTTGGGTATGGAATTTCCATCAGTAGTTCATTATCATATTTAGTGTTTTAAGAAAAATAATGTGGTATATTTGTAGCCTTGGAATGGGGTTTTCCTTGGTATGTGAAAAAGGAGACATATGTGATATGGGATTAACTCATACATTGGAGGGTGAAACCAATCACTCTTGAGTCAGTCAGCCATACTACAGTGGTAGAATATTTTTTGTGTTTTGAGATCAAATAGTAGTGGTGGAGTGTGGGAATGACCTTTCAAAAGATGTTTCTAGGATTTACCTCCCCGCAGGGAGAGGGCCTTATTCATCATTCTACACACTCACATGGCACAAATATCAACATCAAGATATTTAAGGGAATTCATGTATCATCATGAGTAGGAGGTTTAGGTGGGGTATTTGCAAAGGAAGGTCTTAGTAAAACCCAGTTTTCAAGGTTATTTTTGGATTATCGACACTTTAACCAAGTATCTATGTAGAATGAGTACACACTAACAAAGGTTTGATGGGAAAATCAATTAGTTAAAATTTGTATCCTTTCGAGTGGATGGAAAGGTTCTCGTAGGATCTTTAGTAGTTGAGGCAGTGGTTATATCTAGATTTCCTCCAAGACTATGACTTTGATATATTCTATACTCCTCAGAAGGGGAACATAGTGCTTGACATTCTAAACAGTAGGTCATGATTGTAGCTGATGAGTGACAGCCCATAGCAGCTATCCACAATGCAGATATCCTTCATGGATGATAATGGAGTAGTATACCTCAATTCTATGACTGTAACTACCCCACTCCATCAGTGAGTTAGGTAGGCACAACTGGTGGATGTTGACAGCAAGGCCTGATGTGCTCAGATATCCTCAGGAAAAGAATTTGATGAATTGTCAATAGGTTGGGAGAACATCATCCTTTTTAAAGGATACACCATAGTATAAGTGATATAATGGGAGAAGTTGTTGATGGTGTTCCATACAACTGATATGGTATTGTATCATATAGTGGAAAAGATATGTCAGGACCTCCAACATTTTTACAAGTGGCCAGGGATAATGAAATTGGTGGCAGAGTTTGTTTTACGATGCCGCACTCGACAACAAGTGAATGATGAGAATCTGGTACCATAACCCTTATCATGGCCACATGAGGAACCAGATTGGAAGTGGGATGATATCTTGATAGACATCGTGATGGGATTACCATGCACATCTAGGGGCCAAAAATCTCTCTGGGTGATCGTTGACTGACTCACCAAGTCACCTCACTTCCTACACATCAATGAGCAGGGATAAATATAGGGAATATGATGCCTCTACATCCAGGAGATAGTGCGGCTTCACTAGGAGACTTTGAAGATAATCTCATACTATGATGCATGATTTACATCCTGGTTGTGGAAAGGGTTGTAGGAGCCGTTTGGGACATAGATACACTTCAGAAAAGTTTTCACCCCCAAATAGATGGTCTGACGGAGTAGAACATATAGACCATAGAGTGCATGCTACATGCTTATGACCTGGTTTTTGTTTACAGTTGGGAAGACCACCTACCACTGATTGAGTCTTTATACAACAATAGCTATCACTCCACTACTGTCTTGGAACTATTTGAGACCTTGTATGAATGGCGATGCATATCACCACTATACTAGACAAACCCAGGGGAGTCAGCACTGATGGGATCAAAGTTAATATAGGCTATCACTGACAAGGTGTATATCATCCAGGAGAAGATGTGAACTACACAGAGAAGACAGAAGTCTTATGCTGACAGGAGATAGATTCCCTTGGAGTTTGAGGTGGAAGGCCAAGTTTTCCTTCTAGTCTCACCATGACGGGGATTGAAGTTATTTGGCTAGGGCGGAAATCTATCTATGAGGTACATCTGACCATTTTAGATCCTGAGTAGAGTTAGCGAATCGGAATACCACCTAGATCTACCCTAATACGGTCACTGAGTGTACAATATTTTTCACGTGTCACACCTGAGGATGTACATGCATGATCCATATCACGTCATCGAATTGGGTGAGCTGGGCATTGGTGAAGGAGTGATATTTTCCATGTTCCTGATTGAGATAGAAGATTAAAAGGAGTGAATCCTTCCTGGACATTCAATTCCTCTTGTGTACATTCAGTGGCAGCATGGGAATCTCCATGAGAGAAAATGGGAGCAGGAGGCTCAGATTCATCCACAGTACCCCATTTGATTGTTTTACCTTTGTTTTGGATTTCAGAGATATAAAGAACTATGGTGTGTAGAATTTAATATCCCATAATCCCTATATAATTTTTTTTATAAAAGTTATATTGAATTATTTCGAGACTAGGCATTTATATCGCATGCAATTCGGAGGATCGGAGTGGCAGGAATTGTCCGTTGAAAAACAATTTGCATTAAATAGGGCACCTGAGCAGTTTGTATAAAAAAGTGGAATAAGTATTAAATGGGTGCCCAGATAATAAATCTGAGGGAACCATTGCATTTGGAATGGCAGTTTACCCTAGGCGTGACTCAAGTTTAGTTGTCACATCCCTCCAGTGAGAAAATAAGAAAATAGAATAATCATAAATTAAATAATAATATAAAATTATTTTATTTTTTGAATTCTTATAACTCATGAACGGTTACATAGATTAAAAATATGATACCACCACTTACCTCATGAGGGCATGCTTTCCTTAGGCATATCCCAACATTGGATAGTACGGGCCAACATTTAAAGTTAATTTTTTTCGTGAATAAAATAATTAAGTAACAATTATCTTATTTTGAAATCCTTATATATAAAAAATTGTAGCTCAGATTAAAAATCTAATAGTATTGTTGATCTCATGATGTTGTGTTCCCCTTAAGCAAATCCTTACAATGACTGGACTAGGTCGGGGGTGAAAGTTAATTTTTGAAATTTTCTTCAGGTTCCTTCTAAAAACGTGTGATTGTGTTTTTCTAACATTATAAACGGTGCTCGGATTGAAAACATGAGGATAATTTTTAACTCAGAATGCTGATATTCTCGTAGAAGGGACATAACATCAGATAGCTATGTTCGGTTGGAAATTTTATTTTTCGGACTTTTAAAAAAATAATAATATATCTTAAAATGCTAATTTATATTATTTTCTCACTGTTGAGTGGCGGACGATGGAACTGTGGTGCGGCCAACAGCGGCGTTGCAGTGCGGCGACGAGGTGACTACATGGTGCATTAATTGAACTCATTTATGTATTGAAAACCCGTAGTCTCACAACACTTTAATAATGTGTAACTTTGAAGATTTTTTTTATAAATGAAATAGCCTAATGACGCGACGTCGCAACGTATCAAAAATATTATTACATGTTTTATGTTTAATAGTTTATCTTATTGATGGAATGAAGATTAAAAATATGAGGATTATATAACTAACCTCCAACCAATTTACACCCCAACAATGAACAACGAATGCCAAAGGGATGCCATTAACTATGATGTACTTTGAATAAAGATGAACACCATCGACTTGTTGGACCCTCAAGGATAAAACGATGCCTAAATGAATGTTAGTGAGGTAGGGGGTATGTTTTGATTCAGGTTTTCCCCATTATTATTCTAAACAACGAACATGGATTAACCCACAAATAGGTTAATCCATGTACCATGTATTCTTGCAAAAGGGGATCACTATTCAGTTTTCTATTTGGTATTAATGCTTTTGTTGATAGAATATCAATCCTTGAGGCTCCCCTTGTCTTATATCTTATAAAACAGTGGGAACATTCCGAAATGAACAAAGCCCAATACCCTCCGCTTCTATGTTCATTATGAATAAATTCTCAAGTGGATGAAAAGAACGAATCGTGGCCATTATAGGAAAGGTGATGTACCCAGGTTGCCTTAGGTGTAGGAGGCACAGAGAATGGACCACTATAGCACATATGGTGGTTCACCTAAGTCCATGGCAGTGACAGGGATGGAGGTCGGTGCAACGCGGTGGTGCACCGCGACGCCTCCGATAGCTGCATTGGCTACTGTCCATTGTAAAGGAGACTGTGACACAACACGAGGGTCCTCTGTCCTCTAAGTCGGCAGGCGGTGGTGAACCAATGTGGCCTTATTCCGTGTCTCATGTGGAGGATCCATGATCGATCAATCATAGCTGGGGAATGCCTCTAGGACATCCCACGGGGTACGAGGTGCTGGAAGATGCTCTCAGCTATGTCTTAGATGTATCTGATTGGACTGTTCTACATCTGGTGGATTAGGCATGAGGAAACCTGAACCCATGACCAACAGACCTGACCCCACATCAGTGAGACAAATCTGCATTTCTAGCTGGACTTGTTCCCTTCAGGTCAGGTTGGATGAGACTGGATTGTCGGGCAACCCAGCGGGATAGACCATCGGCCAATCTGGGCATAGTCAACCGATGTCCATTGGCCCTATCTACTATCTCGAAAAGACCAGACCGACCCAGACATGAATCAGGCTAGGTCTAGTCAGTCGAATAAAACAGGGGTATGTGGGACCCTCGATCCAGCTAGGTGTGATCAGTCCGACCAGGTCGAATAGAGCCATGACAGAACAAAAACATGTTTAATAAAAAACTAATAACATAAAAATTGGGTGTTTTATTGATGCACTATATATGGAATGTGGACCCTCAAGAATAGGTGGTGTTTCTGAGATACTCTATGGGAGTTTTGGGGGGTATGGATTATGCTCGGGATGGATCATACATGAATCAAACTAGACCCTTTTTACCAAAATACACATATCATATAGATATTACATATGTTCGAAACCTTTTATATTGTGTTGGAAACCTTATGAAGAGGAAACACATTGAGTTATTCTACGTGGGACTTTGTGGTAGTTAAGGTACGACAGATGGCTCGAGCATCCGTGTGGATACTTTGTGGCCCAATATACAAGCATTCATTCATTAGGGATGAGTCCCTCAATAGTAAAAAACGTTCATAACTATAACTGATGAACATTTACTACTCTAGAAAATACCTTTTGTGATATTTCCTTACATTGTGGATTTTCTTTTTGGTTTCTTTTTGGTATTTCTCCTTTTTTGACTGGGGTCCCCTTTGGAGTATTTAGTCACTCACCCCTTCACAAGCTTCACCCACAAGTGTATTGTCTTGTGTAGATGGTGGATGTTTTGATGATAAAATTGGTGGTCTATGAGTAGGTGGGGATTAGTAGGATTAGTTAGATAGGATGTAATAATTCGGCTTGCAGTAGCTTATTGACTCTTATCATTCGTTGTGGTTTTCAGAGGATGGATTCTCGAGTCCCTTTGTACACGAATTTTTTTTGTTCATTTCGTTGGTTTTGTATTCTGGACGACATGATTTCAGTTGTACTTTGTTGGACTCCCCATGTATTCATCATGTTTTAATGATAAAAAATCTTCTTAAACCTATTTACCTCCAATAAATTATATTCCATCATGTGTATTTGTGTTTAATGTTTTATCATTCTTTAATAGGAGCCATGAAATATATTAATTGATCTACATTCTATCTTCCTACTTTATTCTATCTTTGATCTACTCTCATAATACTTTCTTTGACAAATTCTTAAGTCTAATACTTTATATTATCATTAATATTTATGCCTAAACACAGTTACTTTGAAAAGCCCAAGACATCATGAGTCTGCCAATGGCTATGAATTTCTGGCACCATAATGCAGACACCATGAAGCAAACACTGTGATGCAGACACTGTGAAGCCAGACACAGTAAAGCATACACTATGAATCCAAACACTGTAGAGACCCTAATATTGACGTACATGGACATTAAATTACTTTTGTGGAATACTTAATACATATCAAAAACAGATACACAAGGACCGTAACAGTTTAGTGTCTTTGGAAACATGGAACGTAATCTTCTAATCATGGTGAAAGATCTTCAACATCTCCCATATAGAAATTCCACTTTTTGATTCCTGACCTAAAACCTTTCTTTTGATCCTGGGGGAAAATAAAACATAAAAAGGGTGAGCTCAAATGCTCAGTAAGGGTAATCATGGGTAAAATAAAACATACCATATACATTGGAACATAAAAACATGAACATAATGTTTAAACATTAAAATCTTGAGGAACGACATAAAACATGGAAGTACATAAGGCATAGATCATAATAGAACATAAACCATGATAAAATAGCACGGGAATAAAACATTTAATTATGGCATCCATTAAGTACATGTAATGATTTCCATAGCAGCCAAGGCATTGCTGCCAAGACCATCTTAGTGGACAAAGTCCCATTCTGAATCGAGTTCACTCCTCGTTTCAATCATGTAACAATGAACCGGATTAACTTACCGTTCAATCCATGTCTATCTCATGAGATATAAAATCTTTACCCAAAGCATTGGAGGGAGATATATGTCCCAACCATCTCATAATGAAATCATTTTTACTTGTGCCACAAAATAAACATACATCATTCATAATAACCCAATAAATAAAATAGGTTTCATAAACATTATCCCATCATCACATATTCCATTTAAATGAAATGGATATCATTTCATAATAAGTAAATTGAAAACATGTAAATCATAGAGACATTACAATTGAAACATAAACATGTGAAATAATGTCATCTTAGATGAAAATTATTTTGATAAAACAGTTTAAATGAACTCTTGAGGAAAATATCCTTTTTCCTTCTAAATCATTTTCTTTTCACAAAATGTCATGCAATTTTAGAAGAAAAGGTTTTTGTTGAAAATATTCATGAAATATTTTTATGGAAGCTTCATAAAAATAAGGCTTTATAAAACCATAAAAATCCTTTCATGTCGTATACGTTAAAAAAATATTCTTATCGTACTTTTGTCGAAAAAGTAAAAAAGTACCTCGTAACGTAAACAAATGAAAGATTCCTTACATACCATGTAGTAAAAGTAAAAAGTGGGTAAAAAGGAATTTAAACATACATGAAAACACTTTTATAAAACATGGACATGGATGAAATAAATAACCCCAGTAAATACTTACAAATATGCAATCTCGGATTAAAATGATATTTGCAAAATTTTCCCTTACCTTATGTCTGATATGCTTCGTATGTATCCAAACCTCTTGTATAATGATTAAAATAATGTCATTGACTTATTACAGAATCACATTCATTATTATAAATATGATGTGTGTTCTTCTGTCTATTTGGACACACACTGACTCATAAGTTGGACTAGAGGCTACTGAAATCCTCACAACAAACTCTTTATACATTTGTGTATCCCACATTAAATAGTGGTAGAGGTCTGAGGACCTGGACAACTTGTGTGTTGTTGTTGATACATTCCCACATAGAACTGTTGTAGAGGGATAAAGACCTGTATAGTTTGAGTACTATTGTAATCCCCAATCCAGGGTGTGGATCAATGTTTTATATAAACTGTTTGAGAGAACTATGTCTCAACTTGAGACTGAAGCACTTGGTTAAAAATATTGTGCATCTTATTTTAGTATAAATTTATTTCAATATTCCACAACTAATTACTATTAAATTCAAATATGTTATAATGTAACTCTGATAGTTGAAGTAGAAAGTGTTTGTAATTATTGCAAACCAGTAAGTTAGTTTCAAAAGCTATAAAAATATTCAGATTAATTTAACTAACAAATAATCATTCATTGATAGTCTAATTGAATAGTTACAATATTTATAAATTCACTACAATCTATCTTGTTTTATGAATTGTTGTAATTCAATATAAATATTTTAAATATAAACTTCTAATAGGAACTAAATTCTCCCCCTCTTGAGTATCCACTCTATCCAAGAATTGTTATCATAGGGTTGATAACAGTTTTTCAAAACGCTCTGTTTCTGAGAAATGTTTTTTAAAACACTATGTTTGTGAAATGTTTGCAACTATGGTTTTAGTTGTATCATAATGATCTCAAAATTTTGGGTAATTCTATATTTGTGTAACATTGTATATCTATTAAAAACGTTTTTATTATGGATATATACCAGAAGGTATAGCTACCCTTAGTTAACCTTTCTTTAATGTTGTTAGTTATTCCCAATGGAAAATCAAAATGAATATTCACTTAGAAAGTATGGGATTTGACATACAGACTACTATAGAGACTCAATATACTATTCTAGAAACTGTTTGAACTACTTGGGATGAACCTACGAAAGCTACAGACAATAATAATTGTAAATAAATGAATGCCATGTATTATGCTTTTGGAGATGAAGAATTTATTCGAATATCTTCCTGTAGGACTACTTATGAAAAATGGGATACTCTAGCTATTTCCCATGAGGGAACAACCAATGTTAAAGAAATGAGACAAAATAAAAACACTATTATGTGTGATAATTTTAAAATGAAATATGATGAATCTATTTCTGGTATGTATCTCGGGTTTAATGAGATAGTCAATACAATGTGCTCACTGGGAAAAGCTATTCCAGCAACAGAGAAAATCGTGAGGATACTGAGATGCCTACTAGACAGATAGAGAGGATCCTCTATCTCTATACGAGAATCATGTGACATTGGAAAGCTATCTGTGTTGGAGCTGATTGGTAAGATAATGATGTATAAAGAAGTGCTAAAGGTATACAAAGAGGAATATGATGAACCTAAGAAGAAGTCAGGGGAATTTAATTCTACAGCCTCAAAGACCAACGACATGGAGAAAGTCTACATACCTTTTAGAAGCTCAACAAGTGAAGGTTTAGATTCAGATGGTGATGAAGAGATGGCTCATATAGCCAGGAGATTCAAGTAGATATATAATAAAAAAAATCAGAAAATCAAATTATAATTGTATGTATGACCAACAAGGCAATCTGAAGAGAGATTGGAAGAATGAGGATAAAAATGATTAGTTAGTCTGTTATGAATTTAAAAGGAAATGACATGTTAAGGCTGACTGTCCAAAAATGATGTTTAAGAAGAAATATGATTATAAGTAAAAAAATTTAAGAAAGCCCTGAAAGCTACATGGATTGATTCGAAAGACTTCTCAAGTGGATCAGAGGCTTCTAATTCTGAAGAAAATAATCATGCCAACATGTGTTTCATGAATGAAACATCTAAGGTAACACTTAATTCTCTTATGGAAAATGATTATAATTTAGGGAATGAAAGTGATCCAAATAATGATAATAATTTGTCTAATGCTGAATCATTTTAATACTTTAATATGCTATATGATACTTGTAATGAGCTAAAAGATAAGTAAAAATCATTGAAGAAACAGTATGCCTTGACTAGTATAATTAAATATGATCGTAGAATAGAAAATGAAAAGAATTCACAAATATTATAGGAGAATTATGAACTAAAATTGTCTAATGATAAACTTAGAAAAGGCATAGAAAAGTTGACAAATGGAAATAACAATCTAACTCAAATTCTTGGATATAAAGTTGCACCAATGTATGCTATTGGTTTAGGATACCAACCTGGATAGAGAAAGTCTGTTAAAAATAAATTTATTTCAAAATCTGGATAATATTCTGCTAGATCAAATTCTGGTAGTTCTTATGCTTCATCTAGCTATTCAAATTCATATAGACCAAATAATGATTATTTATCAACCTTGTTTGAATATGTTAATTATAGGAAACCAATTAGATAAATATGGGTGCCCAAATTTTTACATGCTATCCTTTATGGACCCAAGAAAATATGGGTACCAAAATTATCTTCTATGTAAATCTATTTTATAGGAAACATTTTTGAAATTTTCATGTAGGAAGATATGGTACTTGGATAGTGGATGTTCAAGGCATATGATAGGATATTACTCATGCTTCAAGAGCTTAATCAAAGTTGATGGAGGACATGTCACCTTTAGGGTTAACTGGAAATGAATGATCATCAGCTTATGCTAGATTGGTGACACTCATTCAATTTTAATTTCTAATGAAAAATTTTAATATGGATTAAAATACAACATGCTAAGTATTTCACTATTGTCTGATGATGGTTTCAATGTAAAATTTGAAAATCATTCTTGTAATGTTTTTAATTATATTTTTTTTGATATTTACTGCATTAAGAAATGAAAATTTATATGTTATAGATTTGAATTCTTTATCTAAACAACATGTTACTTGTTTAAATGAGTTTGGTAAAGTATCATGGCTATGAGACAGAAGGCTAGTACACTGCAATGTGCACTCACATTGAAAACTGACTAGGAATGGTTTAGTTAGAGACTAACCCAAACTAGAATTCCCATTTAACAATGTTTTTAATGCTTTTCCAAAGGTAAAACAAAAAAAATTTCATTCAAATCAATAAAAAAAGTTTCTATTCTCAACCTCTTGAGTTGGTTCACATGGATTTTTTTGGACCATCTAGAATTTCAAGTCTAAATGGGAGCACTATGTTAATGTTCATGTAGATGATTTTTCTAGGTACACTTGGGTATACTTTCGTTCTCAGAAAAGTTATTCTTGTTCTTATTTTATTAAATATTATAAGTCTATAGAAAACCTTATTGGACATATCATCAAGACCTGGAGAAGTGATCATGGCTGTGAGTCTGAAAATCAAGAGTTTGAATCTTATTGCTCACATAATGGCTATAGTCAGAACATATCTTATCCATGAACACATCAATAGAATGGTTTATTAGAAAGAATAAATAGGACTCTTCAAAAGATTTCTACGACAATGCTCAATGAATATGATTTTCCAATTTACATTTGGGTTGTAGTTGTTAATACAACTATTTAATTTGTCAATAGAGTATTGATTATACCAATTATTAAAAAGACTCCATATGAGCATTGGAACAACAGAAATCCTAAGGGTAATTAATTTTGAGTTTTTGGTTGAAAAGTATTTATTCTCAATAGCAAAGACAATAATGAAAAATTTTCTTCCATGGTGATGAAAGAATTTTCAAAATAACTCAATATGAATTAAAGCCTGTAGAGTATTCAATAAGAGAACCAAATGTCTGGAACAATTTTTACACATAAAATTTGATGATGCTAATCCACTTGAACCTACGTCCCCTCTTGAAAATATTGAAGAAGATATGTCCATTCTAAACCTTAACGAAAAGATCAGTGAACCTTTTGTTAAGACAACCAATTCTGTAAATTTTGCAGAACATGTTTCTATTCAACCCGAACCTATAAATGAACCTGAAATTTCTATCCCTACCTTTTAGAGACCCACTAGGACCCTTAAATACCATCTTTTAGATGCTGTAGTAAGATAATTAGATAGAGGGACACAAACTAGAGATTCTATGGGAATGTAGGTTGAACATCAATATTTTCTTTCACAGCTTGAACCTAAAAATACCAATGAAGAAATCAATGACAAATTTTCGGTGATGTCTATGTAAGAATAATTGAATCAATTTTATGGAAACAAATTTTTGAAATTAGTAGACCATCCTAAGGACACTTTGATCATATGCACGAAATATGTTTTTAAGAATAAAGTTGATGAATCTTGTAACATAGATAGAAACAAGGTTAGACTAGTTGCACAAGGATATATCCAAGAATAAGGAATTGACTATTAAGAGACATTTTCACTAGTATCCATACTTGAATCCATCATAATAATGCTTTCCTATGCTGCACATCTGAATTTAAAACTATATAAAATGGATATTAAGAGTGCATTCTTAAATGGGTATATAGGTGAGAATGTTTTTGTTGAAGAGCCCCTGGATTAAGAAACCCCCATTTTCCAAATCATATTTTTAAAATATCAAAATTTTTATATGGTATGAAGAAACTTCCCCAATCATGGTTTGACAGATTGAGTACTTTTCTTATTTCTAATGGTTTTACAAAAGGAATAGTTGATCATACCCTTTTTATAAAATGAATTTCTAATGATGATTTAGTTGTTCAAATCTATATAAATGAAATATTTTTGGATCTTTGAAGAATTCCTTATGTGTTGATTTTTCTAAAATGATGCAAAATGAATTTGAAATGATTTTAATGGGAGAACTGAAATATTTTCTAGGATTTCAAGTTTTTCAAAATGAAAATGGTATTATTTTAAATCAAAGTAAATATACAAAGGATATTCTAAAACGTTTTGTATTGGAATGAACTAAAAGTAGTGACACTCCCATGAGTACCACATGTAATTTGGATCTTGATGAAGATGGAATATTTGTTGATCAAACCACATATAGAGGAATGATTGGATGTTTACATTACTTTACTGCTAGTCATCCTGATAATATGTTTAGTGGGTGTATGTGTGCTCATTTTCATGAAATCCCTAAGGAATCACATTTAAAATATATAAAGGGAATTTTATAATACATCAACCATACACCCAAAATAGGACCGTTTTATCCTAATGGAAAATATTTTGAATTAGTTAGTTATTATGATGCTAACATCACTGGCTCTATGTTAGATTGAAAAATCACCTCTAAAACATGTCATCTTTTAAGAAAGTCCCTAGTATCATGGTGTAGTAAGAAAAATAATCCGGTTTCATTATCTACTACAGAAGCTGAATACATAGCTGCTTGCAGTTGTTGAGAACAAAGTTTGCAGATGAAACATACATTACTAGATTATGGATATCAATTCAGACATGTACCTATAAATTATGACAACACAAGTGATATTACATCTCAAAGAATCCTGTTTCACATCCTAGGACAAAGAACATTGATGTAAAACATCACTTTTTAGCAGATGATTATCAAAAATTTGTTATCACATTGGAATTCATTGGTTCTGAATATAAAATTGCTGATATATTCACCAAACCATTAAATTTTGAGAGAATAAACTACATCATACATGAACTAGGAATGATAAATCTCAAATAGTTACCTTATTATTAATTTTTCAGGCCTCACTGTTTGATATATTACTGGGTTATATTTTATTGATTCATGATTATGGTTTCTCAGTTACTGTCTCTCACGTTTACTGTCACACCGTAATGTTTTAGGGTTATGGTCTCACCATTAGTATTTTGTACTTATTGTCTGACGTTTACTGTCTCACCATATCGCGCACTGAGAAGTTCATTCATGGTCTAAACGTGAAGCTTGTTTACTGTCTCACCATAATGAACAGACACAGTCTCACCATAATTTTTTTTTAACATTTTAATTTAAACTCATATCCCAGTAATTATCCATTTCACTTTTTTTATTTTCCCACATTTTTTTCATCATTTTGTATTACTAAATGATAAAAAATGGATGTATCACTCATTTCATCGCATGAGGTTTATCCTACTTACTCATATCGAACCCTTATTCATCCTTGCAACTGTTTTCTCACTTGAACCTTTAGTTAATGTCAAGAATGAAATGTTCATCATCATCGACACTTGAAAAGAACAGCTCGATGAATAAGATGATTGCACCTAAGTTAACTCCCAAAGTACATTTAATTTCGTATCTAGTAAACTGTGTTGTTTTACCTGAGAATGTGATTTTCCCCAAATGATTTCTATCAATTAAGACTCTGTTATTGAGAGTGTTAGAACAAAATGGCTGGTTAGAGTGGTTCTCGAAGGAAGATAGACCCATCTACCCAATGACAGTGGCTAATTTTTACCAGTATGTCCAATTCTCCATTGATTCTGATGAGAGTTATATTTAATGAAGCTGGGTCAATGGATAGGGATTCACTTTCTCTTTGAGGTTATGTGCCGCATGCCTTAGGATACCTCATGAAAGAATCTATGAGTATTATCAGAGAGGACCTCCACCTTCAACTGATTTCTTTGATTAAGAAGATGCCGTGAAAACATAAACTGAAAATGGCTCCCAGAGAAGAGCCATTTCTACTAAATTAAATGGAAAAAAAATCTTTTGTTCATGTTTGTACGGAATTTGGATAGTTCAAGAAAAGGTGATTTTGATTTTTTAAAATATCATGATGTGTTTTTGATTCACCTCATGAAAAATTGGTATAAGATCAACCTGTGCAAGTATATCATACACCATATGTGTGAGTTGATCAATGTCACATCCATGTCCTCTTCTATATTATAATATTAGCTATTCATAGCCATGCTTCAATCCAAGGGTATATTTAGACATAATGAGGAAGTAATTAAAGACTATGAGTGTTGTCTCTCAAAAGCCATTATCAAAAGAATTAAGATAAACGAGAATTCATGAAAAAATGAATGGGTGGAAGACATTGATAGAGTTTATGAGAAATTCAATCTGGTGTATTAGCCCTCAAGAAGAAGAGATATTTCTACTCCTGGTTTAGAACCAGATGAGATTGTTGAGTATCCTGATGAAGAGGGAAAAGAGGATGAAGTGACACTTAGAGAAGTTGTTATTGTTGAGGAAGATAGGACTACTATTCCTCATGTAGTTATTAAAGAAGAAGTCCCTACACCAAAAGAAGCTGTTAATTTGGAAAGTCAACCAGAAGCTGTAATAGAGTCAGTTTCCAATGAACCTGAAATACAATACATGGAAGAGCCTATAGTAGTAGAGCCTATAGTGAAAGAGCCACCAGTTTTGCAATAGTTCAATATTGAGGAACTCCATATGGAATAATATATTTTTGAAATCATACCTACATCTAATGAATGGATGGAACTAGTTTTTTTGCTCGCTAGAACAAAAATGTGTGAGGAACTTAGAGATGAGTCTATGGAACTAGACCAAGATCCTAAGCCCCTAAGTCTTGAGAAGGAGGCATCACTTGAGGGGGAAGAAACACAAAATCTTGAGTCTGTTGAAGCCTCACATCCAACTGAGTCAAGTCCTGTATACACTAGTATAAATTTCCCAGATTCTATGATGTGGATGTCTCTCAAAAGGTTACTGAAACTGGTCTTGATATGTACTCTCTATTTCAATTAAAATCAATCTACAATTTTGCAGCTGAGAAGGAACCTGAGGCTGTTCCAGTCCCTACTCCTGAACCCTTTTCTGAAAATCCATCCTTTGTGAGTAAGGATGATTTGAAGGAATGTGGTGATACCATCATTTCTGGAGTTGAGAAAATCATGAATACCCAACCTTGTACAGTGGAAATTTAAGTGAGTGAGATGACCCACTATTATTGGAGAAAATTATTTAGAAAATACAACCTACGATGCTCCATGAAATTCAAGAAGTAAGAGTTGAAAATAAGCTTCACAGTAATGTATTGAAGTCCCTAAGAAGTATAGTTTAAGACATGCAGAGAGAGCTGCATTCGAGATCAAAGTTTGTTTCTCCTCCTGTAGAATCTGTTTCTCCTCAAATCCCACAGGTTGTTGTGTCTCAGATTAAACCATATCTAGCATCTTTAGATGAAAAGAACACTGAAAGAAACAATGAAATTGTGAAGGAAATGAAAGAGCTTGTTTTCAATCTCAATAAACTCATAGTTGAGTATACGGGATGTCTTAAAAAGGTGCTGAATCAACTAAAATCTCTAACCACCATTGTCAAAGAAACCGGTCACTCCTCTAAACATTCTTTGGATTGTGATTTTCCCAGATCTATAGTTAAAGAAGAGCATCAGAATGTACACAGTGGTATCAATGTGGCTTCTTTATCTGAAGTGATCATGAACAGTGATAGAGTTCTTGACCTTGTACAAATATAGTCCAAAATTTCTAATGATTCTTAGTTAGAGATTGCCAAGAAAGTGGACTTCTACATCAATAGAATATTCTCCATGGCCGATATGACAATCAGTTTCAAGTACCTTGTAGAAAATCTGGGGCTTCCTTGGATGACTCGTGCTTTCAAGACCCAAGCCCAGAAGCTCATAGTGATTAATTGATTTTTGGACATGTTTATGGAGAACAAGGCTGATTTTGAGAATGCCATGTGGTATGATGGAGAAATCATTACAGATATCATAGAACTATTAAGGACCTATCTTCATGTCTAGAGTAAAACCATTTTTGCTCCAGCGGTTGCACCTCTTAGACCTGGGCTGCCTACCTTCACCTCTGCTCTAGCCACAACCACTATGTCTATTGGCGAATCACTATGTCAGATCAAGCCTGTGATTCTTGATCAACAACTTCCTAGATCTTCCATAGCTCTTACCTTGGCTCCCTCAGTCTTTGAAGGTCATCCTTTATCATCTTTATCAACCACCTCACTGCCTTCTACTACCTCAACCACTGCCCCTGTGGCTTCTACTTCTACCACTGCAGCTAAAGAAAAAGAGAAGGCCAACCAATGAATAAGAACAGTGATCACTTTTTTTATAGGGATGCTTTTTCTTTTGTATCACTCTTCTATTTTCTAATGAACCATTCTTGATATTAATGGAATGTTTCCTTTTTTACTTCTCTTATTTCATATTTTTTATAATCACAAAAGTTGGAGAAATTTCTATTTGTTATCCATTTATCTCTATAATTGAATCCAATGTACACTTTAACATAACATTATTTGTGATCATCAAAAAGGGGGAGATTTTTGGACTAATCCTGTATTAATCATGTTTTAATGATCACAAATTTAATTCAACCTAGTTACCTCCTATAAATTATATCCAATCATGTGTATTTTTGATTAATTTTTTTCTCATGATTTAAGAATATCCATTAATGATCTTAATTTTTCAACATTTTGTTTACTTACAATATATTATCCTTGATATAATCTTAGAATATAGTCTTTGAAAAATGCTTAAGTATAATCTTTTATGTTATCATCATTATTTAAGTATGAACACAGTTACTTTGAAAAGTCTATGATACCGTGATTCTGCCACTTGCTATGAATTTATGGCATCGTGAAGCAGACACCGTGAAGCAGAAAACATGAAGAATACATCGTGAGGCCATACACTGTGAAACATACACAATGAAACTAGACATCGTGAAGTAGACAACGTGAAGCCAGACACCGTGAAATCTAGACACCGTGAAGCCAGACACCATGAAGTAGACACCATGAACAAGACACCATGACTACGATACACCATGACCATGAGACATAGTGAAACTCAGTCACCGTGATCAATCTAAACACTGTTTGAAGGAGACACTGTTTCCATGAGTAATTGGGACACCATTTCATAAAATATTTTGTCCACTTTCAATTTAATTTCCAACGGTCTTATTTTGTTCTTTTACAATAACATCTATTAATTAATGTGGGTTGTTAGCATGTCAGGGAACCATACCTCATACCTGTAAAAGGTAATCAATCCCATTGTTGGAGAAAAAGGAATAAAAGGAATATCAAGCTACTACATACATACACGAATACATATACGTAAGGAAGAATAGAAGATACATAAGAGACATGTACAAGAAGATACACAAGTACATGAAGAGAAAAACACATTAAGAACTCAAAGAACACTCATAAACATCAAGAACAGAAGTTCAAATAGGAGGTTCAAGCACTACATAGAATACTCTTCCATTCAAGATGAACACCTGTACTGGAAGTGAAGAAACCAAACCACGACACTCTGTTTTGCTGAAAAAATATAGCGAAGGACTCAATGCTTCTTCTGGTCTAATCTAAAGAACTCCAGAGCTGGACTGACATCACACAAAAGCATTCTAAACTCATCACCATATTATTTCTCTGATGTGATCATTTTTATTACATTACGATATGTGTGTGGTTTGGTCTATTTGGACACACAATGCATCATATGTTGAACTGGAGGATATTGAAATCCTCACACCAAACTCTTTATACCTTTGTGTATCCCACATAGAACTATGGTAGAGGTCTAAGAACCCGGATAACCTGTGTGTTGTTGTTGCTACTTTCACACGTAGAAATGTGGAAGAGGTATGAGGACCTGGACAGTATGAGTACTATTGTAAACCCAGATCCATGGTGTGGATCAATGTTTTATATAAACTGTTTGAGAGAAATATGTATCATCTTGCGACTGAACATCATGGTTAAAACTGTTGTGAATCTTATTTTAGTTTAAACTATTTTCAATATTCCGTTGTTAACTACTTTAAAATTCAAATCTGCTTTTAAGTAACTCTGATAGTTGAACTAAAAAGTGTTTGTAGTTACTGTGAAGAAGTATGTTATTTTCAAAAACTAACTTAATCTTCAGATTTTTTTAAATGAGAAATAATCAAGCTTTAAGAATCTAATTGAACACTTACAATCTTTACAAATTCACTACTATTTAACTTTTTTTATGAATTGGTGTATTTCAATATAAATCTTTTATACTAAAATTTTTAATAGGAACTCAATTCACCCCCCTCTTGAGTATCCACTTTGACCAACATACTTGTACTCATCACTTTTTTCAACATACATGTTCTCCCTTTTTGGTTTAGGGGATGTGTTTGGGCAGGTATGTGCGTGAAGGTACTCGGGTAAATACCTCTAACTTGCAGGTTAACGCCTGTAGCACTTCTTTCCATCCCCTAGCATAAGGGACGTTAGATTGGGGTAGTCTTGGAATGATCCCTAGGGGTTGGGTCGTGACATTAAGGATTATACCTAAACTTATACAGATTTTAATCTAATGGATAATGAAATTAACATTTATGTGTACGAAAAACTACCTACTCATGAAACAAAGTTGTCCATTTATTCCCCCACCAACATTCACGGTTAGGAATTATGAGGGACACAATATTTATATATTATATATTAGGAGCTTATTTTTTAGGCTTATGTAATTTTTTATACCACATACCCTTATAATTTCCATTTTGTGTAAACACGCTAATGTTGTTTCTAGAACTATGGACTACTGCCTCCTAAAAGAAATGTGTTTGGATCACATGATACATGGATTGTAAAAACTATGGTTTAAATTAATCATATATAAAAAAAAATATATTATATATTCATGAGATAATTAACTTTCAAGAAATATAATATATATCATTTTCGTTATTAGCCTTTCACACATTAAAAAGTGATAACGTCATTCATGGACATGTGGACTGCCAACTCCTAAACATGATGTGATTAATTTTACAAAAAAATAATTATATATTCAATTATATATGATTATGTGAAATTGTATTTATGATATATTAATCATTATTTAAAGATATAGTGTTATACACCTTCTTCCTATAACGATCATTTAAAAATGGTAATGTTATTGATGCATATGTGTGGCCTACCGTCTCCAAGACTGTAATGGAGGTTTATTTTTTAAAACCATATATAATTATTTGATTTAAAATTAAATTTAGTTTTTATTGTAATAATAATGTCATTATTATTATTTTGGATATGTTATATAATGTCCCCTTTTAACAAAGTTGGCCTACAAAAGTTTTTTTAGCACATAAACTAAATTTGATCAAAACACCCATTAGAAACATAGTTGAATAAGCAGTTGTATACGACATAGTAATAAATGAAATAAATTTTATTAAAAACATGAAATTTTTTATGCGAATTAAATAATTAACCTATGTTTTTTAGAGTTATATAAATACAAATAAGAAAAATCAAATGAAAGGTGAATTATTTTTATCTCAATTTTTACATCTATTAGATAAATTTCATATTCACCACTGACATCATTTTTTTGGTGTATCTATTGACAAAAAATTATTTGATATTAATATTATTTAAAAATTCATTTAATGTTATTCTTTCATGTGTCTTATTCTTTAAAATATTCCAATGTGGTATGGGAAACATTATAATAGTTAAATATTATTTTCCTCATGTATAATTTTAATAATATTTCATTTCCCTTCAAGGATATTATATGTCTGTTATTTGAAAAATCTTTCCATTTTACTTTCCTTTGTTTATTCATGTTAATTTTCATGTTATTGTACCATTTTTCTACAATTTGGAACTCATGTTTTTTATAAAATATTTTCATGATAATATGAATTATTTTCTCTCTTTAGTTAAAGAAAGTGTTTTATTATAAAGTCCATTTTTTAATAAATTTGTATTAAATTTTTTTTTAACATTATCGTAATTATTTATTATATGTAATTGTACCCTTTTTATACAAATTTATTCAAGGTATTATTCTTGTTTCCTTCTGAATAATGAATTTTCCAATCCTTTTATCGTATAAAATAAATTTTCTTTTTACCTCATACAACATGTATCGGTTTATCCTCTATCATTTCATTAAAGATTCCTTTTCCTATTTTAATGGTTAATTATTAAATAAACTGATCTCAAAAGTGATTTCTATGAAATAGGTTTTCAAAGGGTTTTTCAAAACAGAAGTATAATTTCCCCAATAATGGGTTTTAGATATCTTTTATAGTATTTTTATTCATCAATAATGACAACCCTTTATTTAACTCCACCTAGGATATGTTGTATTAAAACCAATGTTACTCTCCCAATGGATAGTTTATGATTGATTTCGCCAAGTATAATATTGAAATTTACATCCTTCATTCCTTTTAGATGCCTTGATATATTCAATTTCCAAGGATCATTTGGCATATAATTTCCCCTTAATATATATATCATTTTCCATGGATATAATTATTTTGTGAACCATATACCATTTTTCTTAAGGTTTTTATAATATTTTTTTATTAATTAATGAAAATATTAAAATATCATTATCCTTTATTATAAATGGATATTTTATAAGGAATATTTTCTATTCAATATAAATAATTATAAGGACATGAAGACACATGTTGGGGACCACATAAAGAATTCCATTTAGTTTGGGGACTAGTTAATGTCTAATCCTAGATGTTTATATAGTCATGGGAGAGGAAATAAATTGGATACAAACCCATTGAGTTTATTTCTTAGAAGAAAAGATGAGTTTCTACCCATGGATTTAATAGTGTGGGGGATATATCATGATTAGAGAGGTTTTCTTTTGATATAGAAATGATTAACAATAATTAAGGATTTCCTTCATTTTGATTTAGTTAATTATTATCCATTATATTTTTCATTGAATTATATATGGATTAATTCCATTCCTAGTTCATTGTTTAAGTGGAATGTGTTTCAGTTTTTTACCTTGAAATATTAATTTTTCCATTACCATTTATCTGAATGCCACATGTTTCATTTTATTATATTTCAATATTTTTTATGAACATCATTCTTAGATTGTTCATTACATGGCATGTGTGTTTTTTTATTTATCTTTCCATATTTATTATTCAAATTGATTCTATATTGCTTCCATTGTACATTATCCATACATAGTATTTAATACCACCCTTATTATGTTTCCTTTTTTGAGTAATCCAAGAAGTGTACGATTAATTATATGCATATATATACTAGATAAAAAATGTTATCCTGAAAAGAAACGTGTATGTTGTAATTAGTTTATTCCATTTTACACATGTATCATATATGTATCTAGTTTAATATGGATACTCAATAGATTAGTCCTTCGAAAATTGATTCCATGTAATTATGAAAAGTAATTATTGTAGATATCGAATCTGGGATTTCTAGGGCCGAGTTACTACATTATCATAAAATGTTACAAGTTTAATCATTGATACACATGTGTGAAGAAAAATCCTAGGAAATTGTAGACTGAATACAAGAGGAGTTTCTAGACGTCAAAAAAAATCTATTTTTTCACATTTACTATGAAACGCATTCAATAACCTTTCTAAGATAGATTAGTGAATTCATAAGCATGTGATGCTATTCATATTGATTAGAACTATATTTTTCTCCCATATTATATCTTTTTCAATATTTTTTAGAATTTATTAACATATGTTATTTTACTCTACTTATCTGTAAAACATTATTTCTTATGCTAAACTAGAGATCTCATGGCACACTTTAATATTTATATTCATTTTCATTCTCATATAAAACCATTGAAGATGTCATGGTTGACTTCTAATTGTTTTTATTCTCATGTATATTTATCTATGTGTCTTAGTGTCTGGACAAACTTATGTGATGTTTTTCTTGTAGATCTCTATATAGGTTTTGGATTACATTATTTCACAATAAATGTCTTAGTAGAAGGTTATTTCCAAGATAAGGGGATTAATTCATGGATTGATATAGAACCCCTACTTTAATTTCTATGTTCCCTCATTTTATATGATTTACTTATTTTTTTATTATATTTAAATAAAAAAAGTATTTTATTTATTATTAAACAAAACATTTTTGTGATTGTGAACATAAATAATTGTTTTATATATAGTATTTTAGACGAGTATGTTATTTTAAAAGTTTATGGTTTTCCAAAATTAATTATAATATGCATTGAAAATGATTTTTAGGGGATTTTCTAAAGATGAAATTATATAATTCTATAATTTTTCTTATCTAGGTATTTTCAAAAATTGGTGTATATTATTTTTAAAATAATTTTTATAACAAACATTATTTGAATCATAATTGTAAACCTCTTCTGTTGATCAATCCCACCAACATATTTTATTCCATTAAGGTTACTCGATATAGTGGTATAGATTTAAATTAGATATTTTCTCATCTCCATGATATCACATCCAATTTGTATCATTTGAATATATAAATAAAGAAATAAAATTAGAAAATTAAAATAATAAACATGATTTCCAATGTCAGTGGTTTAGTTCATATATATGGAGATGAATAATATTTGGATCTCCATATATGTTATATAAAAATGTACTATATTTAATATATTTTGATAAAATATTCAATTACTTTTTATACATCACATTTTTTGTGTGGAAAATTTTATTTTCTTGTACCGTATTCTAGATATAATATTTTTTCTTTTATCATAATCAGAATTTGGATCATTATTTCCTTTAAAAATTTTCTCTTTCAAAAAATTAATCAATTTCTCGAATACTTTTATTATCAAACCATTAATTTCTATTAACATAACAAATCAAATCGCTATTGATAAAACTATAATTTTTTTGCATATTGGGAACACTGGTTTTATGTAATCTCCGAAGACTAATTCAAAAAATTAGATCTTTTTAATTCTTTCAACACCAACATTTTTATTTAATTCATCAAGATGAATTCCATCTCACACTGAAAAAATTCATCATGGTACGATATTGAATTCATTGTTATTTCACCATGTTATATCCAACTTGTTTAACTATGATAAAAATCGGAGAAAATAAAATAGTCTTTTATTTATCAATATATTAATTATCTCATATTCAAAGACTTCATTCATGTATAGGAACACATGACTATATTTTCCATATTATTTTTAGAAAACATTAGGATATCATTAATCCTTTTTCCTATATACTTCACTTGTTCTATGTGAATATATGAAATTTGTATCTATTAATTATTTAACGCCCCGACCATAGTTACCCAAAATCGGTGCATTATTAAATAACATTGTCATGTTCACAAGGTAATCATGTTTTGAAAGACCGATCAGTTTATTATTATTGGAAAAAGGATGCATACATAAGTTCAGCATTACAACATGGAAAGAAATACAACATTAATTAATTCAATTAGAAATATCCAAGCCTCCTAGATTATTCCTCCAAATAACTCATAACTAACTTCTTCATATCTTGGTAAAATGAAACATAAGAAGGGGGTGAGCTCAAACGCTTAGTAAAGGTAAGCAATACAACGAAATATAACATAAATATTAAGCATGGTTAATAATTAAAACAACTTGCCTTTACCGATAATAAACATGAATACTTTTATGGTAGGAATATGAGCTGAGTAAATAATTACATAATAAAATAAAATCATGGGTATTATACTAGTCGAATGTCCACATGAACCATCAATATTATTTTCATAATGTGGGAATGAATAATTCCGGACATTTTGAAACATTTTATCAAGGCCTCGGCCAAGACATCTAAAAATGATTAAGGCCTCGACCAAAATCATATATAAAATTGGGAAAGGCCTTGGCCAATTCCACATCCAGTTTCCTCATTAGGCATACTGATTCATCGAAGAGATATATTAGACTCCACAAATAACTTAATAATTATAATACATTCCTCATATAAAAAGGAAGAAATATAATATAATAATTTGTATTAAAACTAGCATATGAAATGTCAATACTTTATCCATAAACCATGAATGGTATAAAAATAGCACATACAAATTCAAACATATCATGAAACATTCAATAAAATATAGAAGTATTGTAACATAATATATCAACTTCAAATAAACTTAAAATCCATCAAAGGACGATGGAATAGATGAAATCAAAACAATTTTTAGAGAAATAACACTTTCTATTTTGAAATAAATTTAGAGGCACATAATTATAAAGAAAACATTTATTTTGAAATATTATTATAATATTTTATGGGAAGCGTCGACAATGTTATAATGGTGGAAAATAGATGTGTTGCCGTATTTGTCAAAAAGACATTCTTACATTAATTTTGTCGAAATGGTTATAATTTACCTTGTTTGGAAAAAGATGAAAATATTAGTTTCAAAAAAATATAAGATAAAATAATTGTATAAATTAATTCCAACCATTGTATATTAAATAGTAAAAATGTTTTGAAATACATTTTAAGAAACATGTATGTGAATGATAAAGAGGTCCCAGTAGATAATTACGTATAAACAACCCAAGATAATGAAGAGATTATAGAATTAACCCATACCTTGTAATTTTCCTTGGTCGAGGGTAGGGTAAACATATGTATAATGGTTAAATTATTTTTATTAAATTATATAGGAATCGTAAACATTAATATGATACCATATATGATATTTTATCAATGCTTTGTTAATAATATGTTAGTATTATCATCATTTTGGGTGTTAATTGATTCATTTTCCATTATATTCTTTGTTACATAATTAATGTTTTTTATGGATAGGATGTATCTTATTGATATTCAGAAATATATTAAGTCCTTAAACATTATTTTTAATCATCTAATGAATATTAGTCTTGAATTGATATGATGGGGAATGAATCTCATCGCGTTCGGGGAGACGATAATCCGAACGTACACACGAGAAAAAATATCATTCTTTTGATATTAAAATATTATATAATTGGATGGTATATCTTATATACACAATCATTATCATTTTATATATATTATTTATATCAATTAAACATCATTATTATACCCATCCAAATAATAATGTATTGAATAACAGTTACACAACAACGTGGAAATGGTAAGCCTTACATACACACGTATGGGGACAAGTCATTCAAAGGATGGAAAGATTAATGAATATGGTTTTACCATATTTATAATAACATCACAGTAATATATGATATTGGAGTTATTATTTTAGAATGGAAAGAACAAAAAAAGAGAAAATGGAAGAAGAAAGGAACTTGAAAGAGGTGATGAAATATTAACTCTTATTTGGGTTCCTCCTTTTGATTTGATCAAAAGGACACCATAGCATGGATTTATGAATAAATAATGGCTTCTAGGATGAAGTGAGGATAGATGAGATGGTATTTGGGCAGGGGTTGGCTGAGCCAAAAGGTTTTGATGGTGTTAATTAGAGAGAATGGTGAGTTCTCTTTTATAAGAGGTTTTAGGGGCACCTTAAGAAAAGAAAGAAATATTATTTTATAATAAAATCATTTTTAGTTTAGAATGTCTCCAAAATAGTTTATTTAAAGGAAAATATGTGGATAGGTCAAAAAACACTCAACCAATATATTTTAGATAGGTTTGGGTCACTATATTAACCTTTTATTTTAGATTTAACGCTTAGTTAAATAGTTTGACATTTACCATGTCTCTTTATATTTTTATATTATATGGTTAATAAACATACAATACAATTCCAAGAGATACCAAAGTTATTAATTAATGATACACATATAATTATATATTTATTTTTTCCTACACATAAAATTTTAGGAATATAATATCAATTAATAATATAATATTTGATTTAAAACAACTTTTATGTCAATTTTGAAACTATTCAGTATTTTGTTTTTTATAAATTAATAAAGGCATTATTACTTCGAAAAAATACATACAATCAATCCTAACAGGTCACATTAACCTATAAAATTATTTCTTGGAATCAAATCCTTAAAATTAAATTTATTTTAACATCTTTAATACCATTTATTTGATTCATTCATTAATAATGCTAATACTGAAAAATCATAGTGTCATAAATAAATATATGTATTTTATTTCTTAAAATTATAAAAAAATAGTATGTGGTATTTAATATTATTATCTTTATAATGAATAGTTATAGTCAATTATATTAATTATATATCCCTATATAAAAATTGTTTTACTAAAATATATTTTCTTTTGTTATTTTTGTCTCGATATTAAATTATTTAATATAAAATGTCATTATCATTTCCAAGTTACTTCATGGTGTCCCAAAATTGACCGAATAATGACCATGGTCCGAAATGTACCATAAATTATGGTTAGAACACCTGTTAGGGTAACATAATATTATTATAATATCAATTTTTTAACCTTATTTACTGGATTTACCCATTTAACCACGGTAAATAAAATATTTACTGAAGTAAAAATTCTTAATTTCAAAAAATAAAAGTTATATATTTACACAATTTTAATCAACTGATTCCAAATATGGAATCCATTTTTCCAAATTCAAAACATATAAGTAGCAGAAATTAATTTAAAATTAATTCCCATTGTCAAAACAAAAAGTGTGTTTTCAAGAAATAATAACAATCAAAAGATAGACACTTGCATACATCCAGTTTAAATGTGAAATTATGTCCAATGAACAACATTGGATTAAATGGTAAAAATATAATCTAATTATACTTAAAAACCACTAAATAGTATAATTTAGCACTATAAGTTATTTTCATTAAAAAAGTTGTTTTTAATTAAAATTTAGTATTTTTCACTATTCAAAAAAACATAATGTATTTAGAAAAATACCAAAAATTCATCCTAATCTAATTTCGTTATTCTAAAACCAAAATTAAAGGCCATTTTGAATGATAAAAATGATAAAATGTCAAAAATGGCTATTATTATTCATAACGGTTAGTTCGACTGGTTGCGATGTATTAGAATCTCGATGTTGCATACAATGCAAGCTATTGCATTATTCAAAGGGAAACATATCGTGGATGCTTGGGGTGTTACATTATCCCCTCCTTAATATTATTTCATCCTATAAATTTCTAGAATATTTCTGCATAAAAAGACTTAGGTGGTTCTTCATAATATGTTCCTCAGGTTCCCACGTTGCCTCTACCATCTTATGGTTTCTCCGTAGAAATTTTACCAAACGAGTCGCCTGGTTTCATAATACTTGTTCTCCTATCTCAAGAACCATGACAGGCACTTCACAATACGGCAGATCGGGTTCCAGCTCTAATTCCTCATATGTGAGTACATGCATTGGGTCAGGCATGTATTTTCTCAACAGTGATACGTGGAACACATCAAGAACATTGGATAGACTTGCAGGTATTTCCAACCTGTAATTTACAACCCCAAATCATTAATGAATTTCAAAAGGTCTGATGTACCTGGGACTTAATATTCCCTTCTTAATAAAATTTATTACACCCTTCCATGGATATACCTTCAAGAAATCATGGTCTCATACCTGAAATTCCAAATCATTGCCTCGGTTTTCAGCTTATCTCTTCTACCAACTTTGAGCTGTATTTATATGGGTTTGGATTACCTTCACATTTTCCATCTTTTCCTACACATGTTCAGGGCCTTCATGTTTTCTTTCACCAACATCATCCCAATAGGTTGGTGTGCGATATCTCTTTCTATATAATGCTTCACATGTTACCTTCTGAATACTTGAATGGAAGCTATTGTTATAGAAAAATTCCACCAGAGGTAAATATTGATCTCACATACCTTGAATGTCAAGTGAGCATGATCTCAACATATCTTCTAAGGCTGACTAGTCCATTATGATTGTCCATCAGTTTGGGGGTGGTAGGTTCTGCTCAAATGAAGTTCAATATCCAAGGATTTCTGGTGTTTTTTCCATAATCTTGATGTAAAATGTGGATCACAATCAGAAACAATCAATAGGGGTACTCCATGATGTCTTACAAATTCATTAATATACAATATTTCTAAACGTTCAAGTTATAAATCTTATCTTACTGCAGGAAATTTTGATGACTGGGTATGATGATCAACAATGACCCATATTGCATCGTTCCTTCTAGGGGTCTCTGATAGTCCCATGACAAAGTCCATCGTAATATTATCCCATTTCCACTCAGGTATGGGAAGAGGTTTCATGACTCCTCTGGGCTATTGCCTTGCATCTTTCACTTATTGACAAACCATACATCTTAACACAAAATTATCAATCTCCATCATCATGTTGTACCAACAGAAATGTGCCTTCAAATATCTATTCATTTTAGTGCTACCAGGGTGTATAGGGATGTTGGTACTATGATCATAATCCAACAATTCCCATTTTAGATTAGATATATCAGGAACAAAAAGTCTCTTCCCAAATTTCAAAATTGTATCTTCATATACATAATAACTCAACCTCCCATCATTCACAACATTAATCTTCTTTTGAAACTCCTTATCATCAGCTTGAGAACATTTTATCCTTTATAATAAAGATGGTTTGGAAGCAATTTGAAATTTTTTTTATGATCCTCCTTCCATGGTTATTCCTATATCCATATTTATAGATCCATGAGAATTTGATCCCATTAAACTCTCATATTGTTCAAAACTACATGATATTTTCTGCTCAATGCATCTGCCACCTTATTTGCCTTACAATGGTGGTAGTGTATAGAGCAATCATAATTTTGAGTAGTTCAAGCCATCTCCATTTTCTCATTTTGAGTTCTTTCTGTGAGAAAATATACATACAAATATTTCGATCAGTATATATCTCACATTTTTCATCATAGAGATAGTGTCTCCAAATCATCCGAGAAAATATTACAGTTGCTAATTCAAGATCATGAGTATGATAGTACTTCTATTGAATTTTCAGCCGTCGTGATGCATATGAAATAACCCTATCATTCTACCTAAGGACACAACCATGTCTTTCTTAGATAAATCACTATAAATAAAAAACCCATCATTAAACGATGGTAGAGTCAATATACGATAATTCTCTAGTCTTCTCTCCATTTCTTCAAAACATTCTTCATGCACTTTTATTTTTAAAAAAACAACCCCTTTTCATTTAATCTTGGTTAATGGGTTAGAAAATAGGGCAAAATTATGGATGAAACACCGATAATAACCTACTAAACCAGAAAAACCATGTACCTCAATTATAATCATCGGTGCTATACATTCATGGGTTTCATTGGTCTTAGAAGGATCAACCGAGATTCCATCCTTGGAGGCAATATGCCTAGGAAATGAAATTTCTTGAAGCCAGAATTCACACTTGATAAACCTCCCATATAATTCATGTATTCTTAGAGTCTTCAGGATAATGCAGTAGTGATTATTGATGATATTTGTAACTTCTTTAGTATACCAAGAGATCATCAATAAATACTACTCAATTTCATCCCGATATTTCTTGAAATCTCTATTCATAAGTTCCCTGAAGATAGATGGTGCATTGGTCAATCCAAAAGGCATTACTGTAAACTCGTAATGCCCGTACCTGGTTCAAAATGTTGTTTTCAAAATTTCATCATTCTTCATAGACAACTGATGATTTTTTTATCGAAGTTAAATCTTTGAAAAGTATTGATCTCCATGAAGTTGGTCGAATAAATCATCAATCTGAGGTAGGGGATACTTGTTCTTTTTTACTATAGCATTGATCTCCGTGTAGTCAATGAACAACCTCATAGATCCTTGTTTATTCTTAACAAAAATGACAGGGGATCCCAATGGAGAATCACTAGGGAGAATAAATCCCTTATTTATCAATTCCTCTAGTTGTTTCATTAGTTCCACTAATTCCATAGTGGACATTCTATAAGGGGTCTTCGATATTGGCCTTGAACCAGGGATTAAATCAACGAAAAACACAATTTCATATTCTATAGTATATATAGGTAAATCCTCTTGAAATACATCAACATAATCTTGCACAATTGGTACATCCACTATTTGAAATTTCTTTTCCTCACCCGCAGTTATTTCATTCTTTTCCTCCCTAATAATTGAATTTATTTGAGCTATTGGGGGTGGATCTAAATAAGAATTAGGTGTTGACAATTCTTCTATAAAGATAAGGTATTCTTTATCATCATCATCAAAAATTGTAACCTCTTTCTTCTTACAATAAATTTATTCATCATGGTTCAAAATCCAATCCATACTGAGGATTATATAAAATTAAATCATCGGTATGAGGATAAGATCAGGATATAAAGAACATTTATATACCCTAATGGGAACTGATTCACAAAATGTTGTAGCAATAATACTCCCCTTATGATTTTTTACTGAAAACCCCATTGTTAAATCAAATTAGAAATATCAAATTTTCCTTTTAAACTAGGAAAATATTAAACAATGCGATGATTCAAAATCAAATAATGCACTGGTTAAACCTGAGAAGCCCATTAAATTACCTACCACCTCGTCTTTCGGGGCTTCAACCTCAATAGTAGTGATCTCATAAGCTTTTTCATGATCCCTTGGTATTTTCTGAGGTATGTTTACCTGATGCTTAGGACATTCATTTGCATAATGTCCCATCTCCTTGAAATTGTATCATTGAACATTAGTAGTGTCTTTATTTCCCTTAAAATCACCAACAAGAAGGCCTTTATGTACACATTTGTAGCATACTCCTTTTCCATTTTTGCAGGAAGCAGGGTGCTTCCTTCCACAATTATCACAGGGTGGAAATTCAATTCTTCCCTTCTTCCATGTTTCCTTATTTCCTTTCCCAGAGTGTTCAGCATATATTTTCGTTTCTTGCTTTTATTTAAAGACATAAGACTTCGATAATTCCTTTTATGTTTTGATAGCACACGAGACAATATATTCGTATAATGAGAAGGATTTTGATACTAATGATCAATGGAGAAATGGTATTAACCGAGAAAAGACATGGTCAATATTACTTCTTCGGTTATGTATATAATCTGCAGCATGCGTCTATAATGTTGTAAAGTTCACTTCATACTTTCCGATAATCTCATCCTCCTTTTGCCTCAGACTTAGAAGTTTTCTTTCCATATCAACTCGATGTCCATGAATAAAGTATTTTTCTATGAAATTTCTTTAAACTCCATCCCTTACATATTTTATACTTCATCATCTTCCTTTGTGTTTTGAATCAATGACCACAATTGATCAGAAACTCCATTGAGGCGGTAAACGACCATGACAAATTTTTCCCTTTCACTACTCCCCAAGGCATGGAATATTTTCCCTAAAGAGTTTATCCACTTCTCAGCTATTATTAGATTTTTAACATCATTGAATTTTGGTGGTTGTTGCCTAATTAAGTGATCTAACATTGATCCTCTATGTTGTGGATCAGGGTGATCCATACGAGTAAACTTATTATTCATATTCTGTGTGAGTTGTCCCAGTATGGTGATAAGCTGATCAGCACTAGTTATATCACCAGCTCCACTATAATTATCATAAGTAGGAGGGATATCCCTACATGGTTTGCATTCATTGATAGAGTTTCCATTCCTTCTACTAGGCACCATTTCTAAACAATGGCATACACTAGATTAGTTTATGAATCACAACACATAAATCCAATCTTGTAAAACAAATAACATAAATTGAACAGCTTGTGGATGTAATCCATAATCATAAAAATGTTTTCATTGAGGATGTATATACTCATAAACCATTCATAATGGTTTATAAATAAAATGAGAATTATCCTAATCATATCCACAAGAGTGTCGTAACTAAGAGTGCAGCATGGTCCGTTGTCGTGCACCAGTTCCCATTCAAGTCTAGCTCAAAGTGGTGTTTTTGGGTTTTACCCCTAGGTACATCTGTACTAATGCCACCTCTACCTACTAATATCTAGACATGGATGTATTTCTTGGAAACCTCACAAAATATCTACAATACCAAAATCTACTAATTTCTTCTATACTAATCCTCAAAGACTATCTTTGGGCTCTGTGCTCTAATCAAAGTTTATATAAATATAGTTTCCATGGTTTGTACTAAACTTCCTCTGATACCAACTATAATGCCCCAACCATAGTTACCTAGAGTCAGTGCATTATTACATAACATTTGCATGATCACAATTAAATCATATCTCGAATGACAGATTTTTTTAGTATTAATGGAAACAATATTCATACATAAGTTCAACATTACAACATGGAAAGAGATACAACACAAATTTATTCCATTAGAATTTTCCAAGCCTCCTAGATTATTCCTACAAGTCACTCGTAACTAAAATCTTCATATCGTAGTAAAATGAAACATTATAAAGGGTTGATCTCAAATAATTTGTAAGGGTATGCAATATATCAGAAGAAAACATAAAAATGAATCATGGATAATAATTGAAACCACATGCATTTACCAATAATAAACATGAATACTTTTATGGTAGGAATACGTGCTAAGTAAATAATTCCATAATAAAACATAATCACGGGTATTATACAAGTCTAATGACCACATGATCCATCAATATTATTTTCATAATGAGGGAATGTATAATGTCGGTCATTCTAAAACGTTTTTTCAAGGCCTTGGTCAAGATGTCTAAAAATGATTATGGCCTCACCCAAAATCATATATCAAATTGGGAATGGCCTCAGCCAATTCCATATCTAGTTCTCTCATTAGACCTACCGACGCATCGAGGAGCTATAGGGGGCTACACCCATCACTTACTAAGTTCAATACATTCATCATATGAAAAGTTTTAAATATAACATAAACATTCATATTAAAACTAGCATACAAAATGTTAATACTTTAAACATTAACCATGAAGGGTATAAAAATAGGACATCCATAGTCATACATATCTCAAAACCTTCAAAATAATATATAAGTTTTGTAACCTAAAAAATAAACTTCAAATAAACATAAAATCCATCTAAGGATGTTGACATAGATGAAATCAAAATACTTTTTAGAGAAATATCTCATTCTATTTGGAAATCATTTAATAGTCACATAATTATAATTCAAAATTTTATTTTGAAAATATTCTTATAATCCTGAAAGGGAAGCTTCGATGATTTTATAATGGTAGAAAATAGCTTCACCCACCTTATAAGTTAAAAAGACATTCTTACCTTAATTTGGTCGAAATATTATAAAGTAACTTGTTTGAAAAAATACGGAATGATTCATTTAAAAAATATATATGTTCAAATAAGGGTATAAATTACATTAAACCATTTTATAGTAAATAGTAAAAAAGTTTTTAAATACAATTTAAGAAACATGGATGTGTATGATAATGATATCCTAGTAGATAATTACTTATAAAAAACCTCAGATAATGAAGAGATTAAAGAATTAACCCTTACCATGTACTTTTCCTTGGTAGAGGGTAGGTTAACCTCCTATATAATTGTGAAATAGTTCTTAATAAATTATACAAGAATAATATACATAAATATGATATAAAATATGATCTTTTAATATTTCATTGTTAATAATATCTTAGTATTATCTTCATTTCGGGTGTTAACTGATTTGTTTTCATTTATATTCATCGTTATGTAAGTAATATTTTTTATTGATAGGATTTATATTATTCATATTTATAATTATAATAAGTCATTAAGCATTATTTTTAATCATATAATGAAAATTATTCTTGAATGGATATGATGGGGAACAAATCTCATCATGTTCGTGGAGACGGAATTTAGTACGTATGCATGAGCGGCAATATTATTATTTTGATATTAAAATAATATATAATTGGATGGTATATCATATATACATAATAATTATCATGTAATATTTATTATTTACATCAATTACAAATCATTATTATACCCATCCAAATAATAATGTATTGAATTACAATTACACCACGACTTGCAGGCAGTAAGCTGTACGTACACACGTTTGGTGACATGTCATTCAAAGGATGAATAGAATAATGAATATGGTATTACCATATTTATAATAACATCACAGTATACAAAAGATACTGGAGTTATTATTATATATTGGAAACAAAAAAGGGAGATGAGGTGGAAGAAGAAAGTAACATGGAAGAGGTGATGAAATATTTACCACTTCTTCGGGTTCATCCTTTTGAATTGATCAAACGGGATCCATAGGTTAGATTTATAACTAAATTAAGGCCTCTAAAAATAATTTTCCATAGTTCAGTGGGTATTTGGGTAGGTTTTGGACAAGCCAAAAGGCTTTTAAAGTGTGAATTAGAGAGAAGGGGGAGTGCCCTTTTATAAGAGTGGTGAGGGGAACCTTTGGAAAAGATAGAAATAATATTTTATAATAAATAAATTTAATTTTATAATGGCTCCAAAATGGATTATTTAAAGGATAAGGTGGGAATGGGTCGAAATCAACTAACCAATTTCTTTTATATTTGTTTGGGTAACTATATTAACCTTATATTTTAGATTTAACTCTTCATTAAATAGTTTGACATTTACCATGCATCTTTAAATTTTTATAAATATATGGTTACTAAAGAAACTATATACATTCATGAGAACCTCAAGTGGTACCTTAATGATACACCTATAATTATATATGACTTTTTGTTGATCCTTAGATTTTTAAGAATATAATGTCAATTAATAATACAATATTAGTTTTAAAACTCTTTTATGTCAATTCTGACACTATTTTGTATTTTGTTCATTCTAAATTCATAACATCATTATTAATTCGAAACAAATTACTCAAATAAATATTACCATGTCACAGAAACCTATAAATTTAGTGTATTGGATCAAAACAATCGAATTATATTTATTTTATCATCTATAATACCATGTTTTTTATTCTTTCATTAATAAAGAAAATACTGCCTCATAACTGTTTCATAAATAAATATATCTATATTACGTATAAAAGTTTTATATAAAATATCCTGAGGTAGAAAATAATTTTACCTTTATAATGAATATTTATAGTCTAATATGTTATTTATATAATCTCATATAATAATTGTTTTACAAAAAGATATTTTCTTTTGTTATTTTTGTCTCTACTTTAAATTATTTAATATATAATGTTATTATCACTTCCAAGTGGCTCCATGGGGTCCCAAAATTGACCCAAGGATGCCCACGGTCTGAAATGTACTAGCCAATAGGGATAGGACATGTGTTAGGGTTATTTAATATTATTATACTATTAATTTTTAAAACATATTTACTGGATTTACCCCTTTAACCACGGTAAATAAAATATTTACTGAAGTAAATATTCCTAATGTCTAAAAATAAAAATTAATTATTTAAACAATTTGGACATCCTTATTAAAAATATGGAATATATTTTTATATATTCAAAACACATAAGTGGTAGAAATTAATTTAATATTAATTTCTGTTGTCAAAACAGAAAATGTGTTTTTACGAAATAAAAACTATCAAAAGATTGACACTTTCTTATGTCCAGTTTAAATGTAAAAATATTTCCATTGACCAAAATTGGATTAAATGTTAAAATAATAATAATATAATTATACTTAAAAACCACTCAATATTATAATTTAGAACTATAAATTAATTTTATTAAAAAATTTGTTTTTATTTAAAATTTAGTATTTTCCACTATTCATCAAAAACTATATATTTTTAGAAAAAAACAATAAATTCACCCTAAGATAATTTCGATGTTACAAAAACGAAAATAATGTCCATTTTGAAATATAAAATTGACAAAATTTCAAAAAGTGGGTATTACTATTCAGAACGGCTAGTTTGATTGGTCGCGATGTGATAGAATCTCGAAGTTGCGTACAACGCCAGCTATTGAATTATTCAAATGGAAACGTACCACATAAGCTTGGGGTGTTACAAATTATCTAAGACAATAATTTAAATTAAAAACATATTAAGATATAAAAAATATAAATATATAAATATAAAACATCTATATAAATTAAATTATATATACATTAACAAATAAATATATAAATATAAAACATTTAAACATATAAATACAAAAATATAAATTACATACATATAAATTTGAAACATATATAAACATATAAAATTTAAAAAAACCATATAAATATATTATCATATAAATTTAATACATATAAACATAATAAAAAAAATTTATAAATTAAAAATTAATAAATATATAAATTAAAATTTATAATATAAAAATTTAATATATATATATACATAATTAAAACACATATATATATAGATAGTATTGAATTTAAAAATTATAATCATTAAAAAATATAAATTTGAAAGAAATAAATAAATATACGCATATATAAATATATAATATAAATACTTAAAATATAAATTCACAAATATATTTCAAACATATAAAACATTAAACCATATAAATTAAATTCATATAAACTGCTATATTTAAAACAATGTATCATGTAATCATATATATCAAAATGAATAAAAATTTAAACACATATATAAATAATAGAATTTTCAAAAAATATAAATATGAAAATACATAAAAGTAAACATAATATGGAATAGTTTATATAATTTAGTTTTAAAAGGAAAATATTTTTATAGGTTATTTCAAAATTAAAGGAAATTTAAAATCAACATAATTATCAGATATATCAATCAGTACAATATTTTTTATATTATCAAAATGATAAATTCAACAAAAATAAAAAATACTTCTAAAAAAAATATAAATACTACTAAAAAGAAAAACATGAATTCTTAAAAAATTACCTTACGCTTCCAAAAAAATACATATTTAATAATAAATAATAATGTTTGTTATTTAACCACTTAGGATAATTTAAGAAATATAAATTCAAAATAAAATAATATTTGACAAAAAGGAAAGAAGACTGAACTTAAAAAAACGTAGATGATAGAGTTGAGATCCATTTAGAGAGATGATGAAAGTGGTAAAAAGAAAATAAAGGATGATGGAATGAGACAAATCATATAGAAAGGGGGAAAAGGGAGTATAATCAATATTAAGGAGGAAAAAATAATCAGTTTTAATGGAATAATCCATCCCTTATTCTTGGTGATAAGGGTATCCAAGAATCTGGTGTCGATAAAATGAAGGAGGGGCATGCTCACAAATTTTTTAATTTTTTAAAGGGTATTAAAAGTGGTATTTATAAAACATGATGTTAACAATAGGAATTTAAAATATATTTTTATAAAAATAAATCCAAAATGAATAAGAAAAAAGTATTTTAACATCAGTTATTAGATAACCTACATAAAATTATTTACTAGATATTTTATATATTCATCTAGTGATAATAATAACTTATAAAAGGAAATATTGATTGGTATTGGGTAGTCTCTCATGTATAATACATTAATGTAAATAGAATAAAATTATTATATTAGTATAATAGAATATTAAAACTAAATTTTGATTATATTATAATAAAATACATAATGTCGGGAAATAAAGAGAGTTGAATGAGATCTCATACCACAATTAAGATTTTTAATGTAATGTTGACCCAAGGAACCTATAAAACTATTAGAAAATAAAGATATTTATGTTGGAGATGATTTATGAGATAACAATAAAGACATAAATAAAAATTTTTGTGATATGAAATTATATGATGATTGGTTATTTATAAGTTTGTTTAATTGAATCATATGGAATAAGAATTTATTATTTTATATTCCCATTATCTCATGGACTCTTATAAATTATATAAAGATACAAGAACTCTTTTAGTGATTTAATATAATGCTAAATGTAATTTTTTTTCAAGAGAACTATTATTACAATATATTTGTATACTCATAAATTTAGGTTTTCATATATATATATATATATCACATTCTCGTATATTTTATCATTTTTCAACATTATAATTATTTTTATAAAAAATTGTAAATTGAAACCATTATATTATTTTTACATATTAATTCTAAATATATAGTCCATTTTATGAATTCATAATCCAATTATTATAAATATAACTTTTAATTAAAATTAATAAATTCAACAATTAATTTATTATAAATGGGAAATCCATTGAATTAATATTATAAATTACACCTAAATTCCAAAAAAAATCTAAGATAAAAGACTCATTACAAATTACAAATAATCCATAATAGTATGTTTTCAAATAGTTATAAATTCATTGGTTTGTAATATTAACATTGATCTTTTGGTGACATTCAATGTCGAGATATTTTATCATGGATAATCAATCAAAAACTATAATTATGATTTTTTCATGGGTTCCTAGTCTAGTGAAACCGCTAGTGATGCTACATTTTCCTAAGGTCAAATAAATTTAATTTATATAGGATGTTTTTATGGGTCTAACTTATGGTTTCTCCATTTTGAAAAAATTAATAAATGTCATTTCCATTATAAATAATGATTTATTATAATTGTAAATTAATAATTGATATACTACCAATTTCATTATTTTTCAGTTTTCATAGTGACCTATAATCATAAAAATGTATTCTATAAATTCATTTTTGAAAATAAAAGTTCTAAATTTTTTTCTTTGTTCTCTTATATTTTCCAATTTTTCATGTATTAAAATTCGATTATATTGATCTTGATATATCTTTGATGTTTATTATTGGATATATAATAGGAAATGATTTATTAGAATCAATTTATTTATATTTTTCTTCTGTTAATTGTTAGTTATAGAAGCATTATCAATTTTTTATCTATTAATTTTTCATTATTAATATGTATTATGGATATATTTATTTATTTATTATATTAATTCATAGGTAATTTCATTCTCCCCAATATAAGTGTATCCTTGAAAATTTTAAAACACAATTTGATTTAAAAATAACCCCAATTAAATATTTTTATATTCTATATAGTCATATAATATTGGTTCATAGTACTACTATTTTCTTAATAGCATTTTTACTTCATGTTGTCTAATTTCATAGAAATTTCTCACACTACATAACAATATAAATTAATTATTCCTTATATGATACATTAGGTTCCAATTATACCTCATAAATGTGATATATATATATATACATATAGGTATTAGTGATCAATAATATACTTCCATATTATAAATTAATTAAATACAACATGTACTTGGAAAATGTTCAATGTTTATAAAAATAAATGAGCCTCCATTCATATTAATTCCATTATTTTAAATAAAACATTATTCCATGGACATGTAATTCAATACATAATAAATATCATTATATCCTTCCAAGGAAATATCTTCATAAATACCTGTTAACCTACTAAAAACTATAAATCTAATAATAAATTTCATACATTTATCTAATTCCATTACGAGGTTACATTTATGTGTTTTGATAGACCTCTACATTTATTTACATCAAAAAAATTTACACACTATTATTTTATCCAAATGTGATTGAGTTTTATATTCCTTCTATTTGACAATGACATTTGTTTCTGTATAAATATATCATTGGGTGAAAATCAATATGTCAAAATTACATAAATGAATGGGTTTTATCACAATTTTAATGGAAATAATTTTAGAATGTTCTTAATATAGATTCTATTGTTTAGATGGTTTCTTTGAATTATTCATCAATATGAGGTTTTTAAGAAATGATAAAATTTATAACAACATATAGTTCTTGTTGGATTTATTTCCAAATTTTGATGTAAATAATGGATGATAGTTAAATATAATAATGGGAGGTGCACCATTAAGCCATTACTCTTCATTTAGATAGTGAAAAACCATTATTATAGGGGATTTATATTCTATTATTATTTAAAATTGAGTTCAAATTTTCAATCAATCACCCATTTTTGAAACAAAAATATCCCCATTTGAAATCCTCATGAGACTAGTGAAAATATCAACTATGATATTCCCCCACTTTTATACTAGTACTATATGTGGTTGTATCATCCCATTAGGTAAATTAAATGAGAAATTAATATAATAATATAGAAACCACATTGAAGTATTGTAATAAATTACATGCATTATTTTATACCACTAATATTTCTCTTGAATATCTATATACATCTTATTACTCTTGTGATGTAAAGAGAAATTGGAGCTATAAAAATCATCCAGCAATACTTTATTCAAATAAATAATTTATTATATTATTAATCTCCTTCCAAATTAGGGGACTCCATTTTTGTCAATGTTTTACACAAGAATCATTTCTTATTTTATAACTTCAATTTTATTTATAAACCATTATTCATATCATTAACTTCCCTTTATATTATCTTGTAATAATGATTAATCAACCAAATTGGAATGAAATGAGGCTATTGTTTTATTTATGATTTTAAATCCAAATTTAACATAAATTTCATAAATGGATCATATACTTTATTTATAGAAGGAGGCGTTATATAATACTTTTCTACATGATTCAATCGTAGCATTGATCACTGTTCCATGTTGATAATGAATAGTGTGGTTATAATCCTTTAATAGCTCATGTCATATCATTTACCTCATGTTTAAAATATTTTATATGAATTTATTTTTTACACATTAATGGTTCATATTTACATAACACATTTCCCTACGTAGATTATTATATATTTTATGAAAAAATATAACTACTTAAAATTCCACATCACGTGTAAGATATTCATGCTCCTAAATTATGAATTTTAATGACGCATGCTAAATCGCCTTATCATTTTTTATCAGGACATTACCATAACTGGTCATCAAATACCTGTTATGGATGATGAACCATAAACATCTACAATGTGAGGTTAGTATATGTGGATTAATCAATATTATCTTATTCTTTTAGATGATTTCCATATATTCTATAGTCATGATAAATATAACCTCCCATCTGTGTTAACAAAGTTACTGGGTCAGCTAATCATGAAAAATAATTGAAAAGGTGTGAATAATACATATCTAGACCACAAATTATATACATATATTTCATACTTCAAGCCATAAACCAATCATACGTGACATAATTCATTAATGGATTAAGTAAAATATATTAACTATTGACTACATGGCCTAAAAAGATTGTTTTTGTAGAAAAAGTTGACACATACTAGAGAATAAATTTACCATTTTAATTAAACATAGTGAAAAAAACATATATATGTTAAAATTAATTTCAACATATAATGTTTTATGATGATTAAAACCACAACATGGTAGAATTTATCCACGTCGTGGTCATGTGAATGGAAATGTATGTGTTATAAAATAATTCATGAAGACCATTGTTCCATTTATAGTCTGTTATCATGAATGATTATAAAATTATTTAAGTTTGTATGAATGAGTTTGTTAATATTTTATAAAATATATAAATATTAAATTATTTTATCACAGTTTTTCAAATATAAAACAACAATTTCTACGACGGTTTCTTATAGTGAACTATTTTGATACTTTTAGAATGATAAAACATTGAAAATTTATGAAACATTTAACAATATAGTGAATTTTTGAATAACACATCCAATATATAAAATCGGGTTGATATCAAAGGTAATTTTTATGGTTCTTAATCAAATTACTACCATTTCATTACTCTAATATTTTTTTCATTTATTTTTACACCGTGGTTTCAAAAGGTCAGGGAAGAAAACAAAATCCTATGTAATTATTATCTGATTTATAAAACCTATAAACTATACTAAGACGAATGGTTCTATTAATCACATATAATGTATATATATGAAGATCATGTATAATATATATGAATGATAATCTTCAAAAACAAAAAACTAATGCATGTTCTTTATTTATTATAATCAATTTGAACGAATTATTTGATATTATAAGAAATTGGTTTTATTGATTTACTTTTCTCTATATTTTTTCATATTTTGTCCCCACAAAAACCCAAAATGTTATAAATGAATCTTATATAAAATTTTAATTGAATATGTAATATATAAAAATTCCAAAAATTGTGTTTTTTAACCATGAGGTATTATTTTAAAAACATAGTTTATGGTGGTATTTAGAAAGAAATTTTTATTTATATTTGGTATAATTTATATAGATTCATTAAATTAAATATTGGTTTTATATAAATTATTCATTAAAAATGTTTTGAAAAAATAGATAGTTTTAAATCATCTATTTCACATTGTTTTACTGACATAAAATTTTCATGGGTTGTAAAAACATTATATTGAAACATGAAAAACGATAAATTTTATGAATAAAACCATATTGTGGTTAGAAATTGTGATATTCGAAGGCTCTTCCGAAAATGAATTTTGAAAATGAAACACACTATATTTCATTTTATTGAAGTTTTCATATCCGAGTAACAACACCACGTCTAATAGAAAATCACAATATATATATATATATATATATATATGATTTATTAAGAAATTAGTTTTCTTAAATTCTCCAAATAATTCATCAACCAAATTTCTATACCACATATGGAGGCCTATATACCATAAAGTTTTTATTATAAAAAAATGGATTAATGCTAATTTATGTGGTTTATCGATTTAAACAGTGTCTACATATTAAAAATTATGATAAATATAAAAGTGTCAATATTATTTTAGGAAATTTTCATAAATTATAATATGAATTACCAGTATTAAATTACATTATTTTGATACATATTTAATTTTTATTATAATTTATTTGGTGTATATATTCCTAAAATATAAATAAATAATAAATATAAGATTTTAAAATAAAATAAATTTTTTACACAGTTAATATGATGTGTTAATTTACTATGAAAAGTAAATTATTTCTAATTTATAAATAGTTATACATTTAAAATTAAGGAGTTCATATTTTTTATATATAAATGATCAAATATTATGTGGGTATATTTATAATATAAATATAACGTCATTATAATTATATGTATTGAAATGTCTATAAAATGTTGCTTATAATATAAATTTGTAATAGTTTATGGATTTATGATTTTTTAGTGTTTATGTCATGTATAACTATATTGATTAATTATTTACTTGTATATTCCTTATTTTTTCTCTATTCATAATGAAATTTTTTTATATCAGTAATTATTATGACTTAGTTAAAAAAATATTAATTTATTTTTTTATTGATATACCATGCATATGAATATTAAGATGTTATGTTTAACTAATAATGACCAAACAATCATTATTTGATATATTCCTTCTTAATTTTTGCAAGTCTCATATATAAGTATAAGGTATAAAATAAAACAAATTAACCATGTAATAGAAACCAAAAAAATTATTGAATCAATATAAATCACTGAATTTTTAGAATATATTTTCATAATTAAAATAAAATTCTATTTTTATTATAATGAAAATAATAATAATATAAGTAGTATTTGGAAATCCATCACATTTGGGTAAGATAGAAATATCAAACAATAAAACCACACAATAAAAATTGAAAATATGATTGGATTTATATAAATTATTTAGAAAACCTTGGGAAAATAATAATTAATTAATGGATGATGGAAATAAGTGGTATTAAAAATTGTATAAAATTTGATATGGATATCAGAATAGTAAACCAAACTATTAGAATAGTAACCTAACTACATGAATAATTTATTTCCCACATAAATAGAAAAATTGAAAGTAAAAAATATTTAACATGATTAAAATAAGTAAATTTAAATAGTAAAATAATATATAATAAATATTGAAATTAGAAAAACCCAAACAATTAGTTCTTATTTTTAATAGTGTATTTTATGATATTTACTAAAAAAATCCTTATAAAATATTAATATTTAAATATTTAAATTACCTCGTTTTAAAAAATATTTTGAAATAATGAATATCACTTTTTAGATAATAATCATGAAATTTTCTAAGAGTGAATTATTCGTAGAAATTTTTTAAAAGATGATTGTTCGGTAAAGAGAAAAAATTAAAATCTATCGATAAATATTCTGTCTTAATTACATCATTCATGGTGTAATAAAAAAATAATAAACAATATATTGGTTTTATTGAAACAAACTATATTTAATAGGATAAATAATACATTTCAAAACATTTAATTAAATTTACAAACCAAAAACAATAATATCAACATGTCAAAAACGATTAAGTGCACCACATAAAAAAATTCATTTTTCATTAATTATATTTTTTAACCTAATAATTTTTTTATAACTGTAGGAAAGTTATAAAAACTCATAATTTTAACCAAAAATAAATTTTAATGTCAAATAACACTACTATTGTAAATTTTAATTTTTATATAATACTGTGATCATTATTTTAACCTAAAATACCCCCTCCTCTTACATATATACCACCTCACAGCCATTGTAGAACCACGACTAAAATTCAACCATTTTATTATGAACATACAAATTATATATTCCTATGATTCTTTTTAATCATTATCAATTTTCTTATCTCACCCAGATTCCACAGATCTAAGACATTAATCCATTACTATTGTGTAACTCTAAATACAGGGTAATGTCCACTCATATATCCATTCAATTATTTTTATGCTATTATATCCATTATATAAACCACCTTATTTTTATAAAATTATAAATTATAAAATTTACATAATATATGTTTTATTATTATTATAAAATATTTATAAAAATATTCTCCCTCTATTGGTAATGCTCTGTTTTAATCACCTATAATGACAGTGTCAATTCCTTACTCATCTCTTCCATTATGGCTAGAAATTGTAGATTATATATTCTATTATATATATTTTTTATGTATTTATATAAATCGTTTAATAAATTAATAAATAATAAATTCCCATATATTAAAATGGAGAAAGTGAATAAAATAAGAATATACATGTCATCGCATTATTTATTCCTTAATAAAAGTAAATAAATTAATTATATTGGTATGAAATTTTATATTATAACAGGGATTATTGGATAAGAAAAATTATATAATTTTTATTAATCTCGATAAAGTTATATAGGTGGTTTAGTCATTATAAATACAAATAGGACAAAATCTAAGGGGGTTCTCATCTGTTCCCTTATTTGGGTTTTCTATCCCATTATCTATCTCTTCCTTGTGATTCTATTAAATTAATATATAAATTTCTTATATTATTTTTTCATTTTATTTTAAAAGGGATATTATGTTATTTATTTAATTAGAATTTATTTTTATCAACCATGATGTTCTTTATGAAGATTTTTTCCCAAAATATCCCCTTAATTGTTGTCATGTTAATTCTTCTTCTATTTTTTGTGGTTTGACATTTTCTTAGTAAATGACAGGAATATATAAAAATAATAATTCTTCCCATATTATATTTAGAAATTCCATGTTTATTCATTAGCTTATTTATTATGAAATCATTATAAAATCCATTCATTTCACATGGTTTTATTTAATGTTTATGATAGATAATAGTTCCCTTATTTTAAATAATTATGAGAACATTATTATGTGATTTTTGAGCCCATAATTCTATTTAAAAATAATTAATTAGGTAATTTTTTATATATTAATATATTATTTTGTGTGTACATGATGAAATTATAATTTTAAACATATTTTTAGGAAGTTGGTAAAATTATTCACATTTTGTATGTGGTATGATGAATATAGATTTTTACATAATTTTTTTGAGGGTTAATTATTATGATTCTGACACATTCCATGTGAGGACATGATGTATTATTTCATTTAACCCCCCCCCCTTCCCAATAAATTTTAATTTTTTTTCTATTTATTTTAATCTTAATGTAGTCTAATAGAAGATATGGGACTGTTGGAGGAAGGGAAAAAGTAAAAGAGGAATATATTTTTGGTCTGGGTACCATAACATATCTAGTGGACCTAGACTAGGTACCAGATTGGATCTTAGTTTCTAAAGTTGTTTTCTTTTAAATAACTGGTATCATAACCCAACATCTTCTTACCTGAATATTACATCATTTTTAAGAGAAACAACATATTTTTGTTACAAATTAAGGATCTAATGATTTAGTGTCTTGATAAAATTTCGCATATAAAATAATTGTACATAAAAAACCATAAAAAATTATTTAGAAATGTATTCTATATACTTATAAAATATCATTTTCTACATATTATCGATTTTCACATGAGGATATACATCAAATAAATGGGTGATGAAAAATCACAATTAGAGGAGCAATAAGGGACAAAATTAAAATAAATTGGGTGAGAATAATAATAATAACTATATCATAATCATAAGATAATAATAATTATCATGGGAAAAAATGTTATACTATAATGGAATGAGGTATATGCATAAAATTGAAACATCATGTCATATTGGTCAAATACCCCAAAAAGTTATGAAAAAATATATCATCATGTTCACACCTAAGGTATGTGATTAAATCATAACTTCATCATTGTGAACTAAGATAGTAACATGTCCATTAATAGTGCAGATAATGTCATAAGATACATCTCATTACTCAATGCATTATAGGGATATATAATTTTAGGACCACCTTTATCATCCTAAATTCCCAAAATCATTCATGTCACATATAATGTATAACAATTATTGTCACGAAAGAACACATTGAAAGGAATGGGTTTCATATGGATTTAATAAATAATACATTCCCGAAAAAAAAATTGGTTTACTAAATTAATGAGATAAAAAATTATTGGAAAAAACGTCATTCTACATTGAAGATGAAACAATACACGATGATTCAATGGTAAGTTATTAAGTGTTTTTTAAAAAGCATTATATTTCACATCAAATCAATTTAAAAAGTAAGATAACATGTATAACCTAGAAAATAAAATCATAGAATAGTTAAAGGGTATTTAAGTTATATTAGGGGAACATACATACGAAAAATTATGAGAAATATGGATAAACCAATGAAAATGAGATGGATTCGGGAATCCTCTTATCTTCAATCTTGGTTTATATCTTTGTTTTTCTGCATACTGAATAATAAATATAAACTTATTAGTTAATTAACCAAAATTTAATTATTTTTAATCTTATTACTATTAATTAATTAAAATATATTTTTAATTTACTTAACATCACTGGTTAAAGGGAAGACATTTAGATATCATATTTTTCATAAAAAAATTCACATTTTTCTTTCATTTTACTCTTTTGTTCATTGTAAATTATAAATTAGTATATTTAATTCTAGAAGATGGAAATAGTTATATTTATAAAATTATTTTTTTATAAATAGTTTTTTATAACCATCTATCTGGTTGGTGATGTGAATGTTTTGGAAACGTTATCATTGGTGGTTAGCTGACTGTTATCATGAACGTTGTCTAATATGGGAGAAAGAGAGTTGTAAAAAATAAGTAATTAAAAATTATTATTCTTATATTAGGCTAAGGAAATAAATATATTATTATGAATAATTTATAAATAATCTTAGAAGATTTTTTATTTGGATATATAAGTCGATGATGATGAGAGGAAAATACAAATGAGATTTGATTAAAACAAACACTCTTATCAGTTTTTCATCCCTTGTTTGACACACGACTCCTTTATGATTGGAGTTTGATCACTGTAGAAAACCCAATGGGTAATAAGAGGATTACACAAGATTATTTTGGTAGATATTTTTTCATAATGTGGGGGAGGAGGTATTTTCCAAGGGGAGGGAGAGGGGTTATTTTCAAGTTTCTATTTTTCATATTTTTAGAATAAAATATTGAATAAAATACTATAGGAAATTTAGAACATGAAATAGTTATGGTTTTAACATTATTAATTTTATATAAATATTATATAATGTGTTTCAAAATTTAATCCCCTTATAATTCTAATTCAGTATATTAATAAGAATATGAGTGGGAAAATGAGGGAAAAAATTTATGGAATATTATTAACATTAACCTTTTGTTTAAAATCATAAGGTTTTAAAACATGTTTATTGTATTCTAATGACTAATTTATGCAATATATTATATATTAATAAAAAAATTCTATAAATTATTAGGTCATTATTGCATCATGAATGATTTATTTTAAGATACATTTGTTATAGAAAAAATATTATTTTTACTCTTCACTTGAATATTGACGTATATCAAAAAATTATCAAAAACACGACCATAGAAAATTTTATGTGATTATTTATAAAATTAAATGCATTTTTGCAAAAAAATATTATAATATATGTCTTGTTAAATATTAACATAAAAATTATGATATTTTATGAAATAACTTATAACAAAATTATTATAATTATGCTTATATTTCCTTTGAGTTTTTAATCATGAAATATAGTATTTGGAATTATAATATTTATATTTACCTAAATAGATAATTATAAATACTATTTTTCTCACATTTTGTAATTTTGTTGCTAAATTACTATTCTAATTGTCACGTTACTATTCTTTATATACAGGTTACTATTCCAAATGGTCAAATTATTATTCTTTCCCTCACAATACCTCCAATAAATAACACTTAATCGTTTATTTATTCATCTCAATTCCTATAATTGCTCTTGATTCCCATTTTTTATAATGTTGACTGGTCAACTAATATTTTCTTGTATTTATATGTTTTTTTCATGGATGGGATGATTCTAGCTGACTAGGGTGATCTAAATTTTTTCATTTTCTTTTTTTTGTTTTCCACTATTTCTCTTTGTAATGTTTTACATTTTAATGGGTTTAGTAATTGACAAAAGTAATGATATTCATCAATGAATTAAATTATTTTTTGTTTCTATATGTTAACAATGTTTATAATTCATAAATAATATAATTCACCACAAATTTATATAGGAAAGGTTTATTATTTAAAAAGTATGATTAATTACATTCTTTAACCCTTTAAAAATTTCTTCCCTAAAATTTCAACTCACATTCTCAGTTCAGAAGAGATACGGGTAATTAAATTTCATTATTTCACATAGTTATTATGTCTTTTTTGTTAGCCCTTAAAACATTGGCCTAATGATTTTTTTATTGAATAAAAATGTTTCTCTATGGTCTAGGATCCTCCTTGAATGCTCCTCATACGAGAGGTCATTATCTAGTTATACCACTTGATATTTCAACACATGATTGTGATTGGGTATGTACTTCTTCATGAGAGATTCATAGAACACATCATGATCATGATCCATTTTTGGACGATGTTTAAGCTGATGGGGGTAACAATTTAATGAAATTAGTGATTTCAATGTAGTAAATGTTCCTTGGATTAAGATTATATTTTCTTCCAAGTATAATGACTATATGTTCCTAGACCTAAATATTACATAATACAGGTATTTCAATAAGATTTCACTTCCTTTCATTCCCAAATAAATTTTTAGTTTTTTGTTTAATTATTTTAGGACATAACTCATAAATCTCATCCGAAAACCATAAAATGTTGGTACCATTAAAACAATATCCATTTATTGAAAAATAAAAACAAAATTAACACACACAAAAACCACATGATTTCATTGGGAAATCTTCATAACATTTAAATTGACTTTCTTCTTTATCGTACAAATTATTATAACATGTGAAATACTTTTAAAAACATGGTAAGAATATAAAAAACACAATAAGTTATATAAAAAGAAGGAAAGAAACCATTAATCAATGAATACTTATAAATATGTGAAATTATTTTCACGAATACATACTTCTCACCCATATATAATTAATTTTGGAAACATTAGATTTACATAAAACAATAGAGAAAATATATAAAACAATAAGGGTTTATTGGGTCATTAAATACATATATTGTAACCCTCATGACTACTTTATGATATATAACCCTCACGACTACCATACAATGTAACCCTCATGACAATCATTTGCTTTCACCATAGTAGTTAAACATCGAGTAACCATACATCAAACCTGTAACATACACATATTAAATTCATTGGAGGAATATATATGACCCACCATTCATTAAAAAAAATTCCCTAAAACTAGAACATAATTATAAAACATAAAAAAGTCCATAAAAATATTTCAATTGAATTTTGAAAAATACAATTTTAAAAGTTTATTTTTAAAGGAAAGTGCCCAACAAATATCATATAAAAGAAGTTAAAATTAACATAACAAATGTATTATGTCTATAAACATTAATTAAACATAATAAACCATAATACAAACTAAATTTACTAAACAAATAATCTCATTAGTACATAATTAATTAAGAAGAAGGTTAACCCAAAGAATGGAATTTGGGTTAAAAATTTCCTTACCTCTGGATCATATTACTTGAAATGTGTTTAAACATCATTTATATTGATTAAAAGAGTGTTATTAATATTTTATGGAAACATAATCATGTATATATCACCTTATATGATAATTTTATTACACAATTCCACCAATTGATTAATAATATTATGTTATTTATATTTTTTCAGGTGCATTCTTTCCATGCATTCCATGGTTGGTTCATAAAGTATTTTCATGTCAAATGGAAGAAAAACACTTAATGTGGAAGTAAATGGCGTCAATATGTCTCTTTAATATTAAATTATGCCATAAATCATTTTGGTTATATGTTTTGGAAATGAATCATTAGATAAATCATTAGAGGTATTTGTTTAGATCATTTTGGTTGTTCATTGATAATTAAAAACTCGTTTCATCATATACCATTAATATTTTATATATATGTTTAATCTAGAACACATGAAAGGTCATATCATTAAATTTAGAATATTATTTAGCTAATAAAATGGGTTTACAAACATATTTTAAGGAATTAATGAAAATTGAAGACATAATGATCATGATGTATATAAATAGAGACATCACATAATTTTTTTGAATAAGATTTAGAGGAGGGTAATAATGATAATAAATTTTACCATAAACATGATAAAAATAGACAATATATATAATATTATAGATTTTATTTCACTTGGAAAAGGGGATGTGAATAGATTATAATAAAAGAAAACAATTGAAAATAAAATACATTAAAACGAAATAGGATTTTTAACTATCGATATCTTCCCCATGAGATTCTTCTTATGGACATTGGTTTTGGCCTTTTGGTGAGACCATCAGGTCATAGATGAGGGGAAGATAATTGGGAATGGGATTGGGTAATACTTAAACAATGATCAAATAATGAGAGTTTAGAGCGAATGAGGGGGGAGTGATTGTTGTATTTATAGCGGAGGAGAGGAGGGTATTTCCATTATTTTAATCAATTGATAAATATTTTTTGCTCAATATGAGGAATATTCTTGATTACATTGACCCAAAATACTAAAGAGATCATTTGGTTTTAACCAAGGGTTATTATCAACCATAATTCAAGGAATTTTTTATTTAAAATATAATTTATATATAAAGTAAATTACTGTATTTCACTATTCATATAAATTTTGAGTATTTCAGAAAATAAAAATAATTCACTCAAAACAATTTTTCGACATATAGAATTCAGAATGGAACAAAATTTTATCCAAATAATTTGAAAATATAATAAAATTAATTTTTACATGAAATCATAATTTAATTCAAAAATATCAATTTTAAAACTGTAACAGATTTTGTAACACCTAAAAAAATTATTCATGGACACATGAATTATTAGAAATACAATTATTTGTGAGGTTAATATTCACAAAAAATTTTGTTTTTCTTATTATACTCCAAACAACATACTCATAAAAACAATGTATGTTCGTTTTTTGATATTCAAATAATTGAAGCAGTAAGATTATAATTAACAGCTAGATTAAAACTATATCTATAAAACATAGTGTCACTATGAAGTGACATATTGTTTCATGCATTTAAATTAATTTTTAAATCCTTGTGGTTTTACATTATCCCCACCTTATTTAAATTTCATCTTTATTATTTTATTTAATTACTATCAATTCCAGGTACCTTACCCTCATATCATTATCAAATTCCCATGTTGCTTCTTCAACCATGAGGTTTCTCCACAAAACATTTTCCTTGGGGATTAATTTATTACAAAAAATTTGTTCTATTTGTTCAAGAATCAAAACATGTTTCTCTTTATAATAAATGATCTCATCTAGTTGAATTGATTCTGGGACCAAAATATGAGAAGAATCTAGCACATATGTATTCAACATCAAAACATGAAAAACATTTTGTACCTGAGATAATCTTAGAGGCAAAGAAAATCGGTAGTAAACTAGTTAAACATTCTCTATTATTTCATAAGGTCTAATGAACAATGTATTAATATTTTTTTTCTTACGAAAAATCTTAAAACATTTACATGGTGAGATTCTAAGAAAAACATAAGCACCCACCTCAAAAGAAAAGTTTTTCCTCCTATTATATACAGAACTTTTCATCCTTCTTGTGGTTTTATTCATGTTTTTTGGATTATCTTCACAATCTAAGACACTTCATCTACTAATTCTGGTCCCATCAACATCATTTCAACTACTTCTCTGCAAAAAGTTAGTGTTCGACACCACTTACCATATAATTCATCAAAAGGTTCCATCTATATACTAGAATGAAAACTATTAGAATAAAAAAAATTAAACTAAATAATTTTGTTGATCCCAAATTCCCTTATAATATGTTGAACAAGCTCATAGGATATCCTCCAAAGTATGAATCATCCATTTTGACTACCCATTATATTGAGGATGAATAGTTGTTCTGAAATTTAATTCTATTCCCAACGACTTATGATGTCCTTTATTAATGTGTGTAGTGAACCTGGGATCATGGTAAGATACAATGTATAGAGGAATTCCATGTAACGTGTCAATATCATTGATGTATAGTCGAGAAAAGTGATCCAAAGGCATTTTATCTCAAATTGGAAGGAAATGATATGATTTAGTCAGTTGATCAAGAATTACCCAAATTTAATTATTACCTATACAAGTATTTGGTAGTCCCACAATGAAGTCCATGTATATATTTTTACATTACCACTCTAGCACTGTTAAAGTGTGAAAGATCCATTTTAGTAATTGGTTCTCTGCATTATCCTGTTGACATGTCAAACATTTCCTTATAAAATATAAAATATCTATATTCATTACATCACACAAGTAATACTCATGACTGTCTCTATAAAAACTATTTCTCCTTGGGTGAATTGAAAAAGGATAACTATGAGCCTCACACAATTATTCTATCATCTGTTGAGAATAAAAAGAAAAACATAATCACATTCCAAATCTTATAACATAATATTTATCATTGCTAAATTTTGGAAACTTATACATTTTAACCAATTATAACATTTTTTGTAACTCCCCGTCTTCCTTTTTTGATTTCTTAATTGTGTCATACAATGATGAATGTATTGAAACCTGAAAAAAAGGTGAGGATTTTCTGGCACTAAAAAAATCCAAGAAAAAATTATTTAAATCAACAATCAAATGGTCTTATTCTATCCATAACATAGTTAATTATTCATGATGTTTTCGACTCAAAGCATCAAAAACATTTTTTTATAATTCGCAGATGGTAATTACCATCCAATAATAATCCTTTATTAATTAAAGATATCTTCTCAGCCTCACGTTTTATTTATTTTGAGTGAATATATAAACATTAGACCTCATTGGTCAGTATATATTTTACATTTCACTATGTATAAATTATTTCCCCAAAATTATAAGGTGAAAACCATAGCTGATATTTACAAATAATGTGTTGGATAATTTAACTCATGGTGTTTTAGTTGTCTTGAAGCATAAGAAATTACATTATTATTCTACACCAAAAAGAAACCAAGTGCCTTTAATTAATCATTAATATAGATGAAAAAATCTATATTTCTATAAGGTAGTGTTAGAACTGAAGAATTCACCAATAATTTTATCAATTCCTGAAAAAATCATCATATTATTTTATCAAGGTGAATTTAAATCTTTTTTGTGTTAACATAGTTAGTGGACTAGATAAACATACTATTGTTTTAACAATACTCTAATAGTAGCCTGAAAAAACAAGAAAACTACAAATCATGGTTATATTTTTGGGTATTAGACATTCTTTAACAACTTTTATGTTAGTAGGATCAATAGTTATGACATCTTTAGAAACAATGTGACAATGGAAAGAATTTTTTTGTAACTAAAATTCACTCTTTCTGAATTTTCAATATAGTTTCTTTTCTTTTAAGGCTTTTATAACAACCCTTATATGATTTTCATGCTCCTTTTTGGAATGTCATCCTCTTTCACCAATAGCTGATTTTACCGAGATCCCAAGTCAATCAGGGAAAAATATTGATCTCTATAGAGCTGATTGAACAATTCATCGAAGTAAGGTAAAGAATATTTTCTCTTAACAGTAATGTTATTAAATTCTCTATAATCAATGAAAATTACAATAGAACAATTTTCTTTTTAATGAAAAAAACTGGAGATCCACATGGTGAAGTGCTTGGAAGAAAAAATCATTTATCATGAAACTCTAGAAACTAATTTTTCAACTCAAGAAGATCCATTTGAGGAATTCGATATGGGGGATTTGAAATTTTATTAGCATCATGAACTAAGTCTATTGTGAATTGGGCATCCCAATCAAGAATTACACTGGGTGAGTCATCAGGAAAAACGTCACAGTATTAATTTACCACTAGCACATCATTAATCTAAATAGATCCATTATTTTCAACAATATTTGTAAGATATAAAACATTTTCAAGTTTCAAAATTTTCTTTTCTCCCGGTTATTTAATTAGTTTTATGGTTTCATTCTTATATACAAACTAAAATACTTTTTGAAAAAAACTTCTTTAGCTCTACAGTCAATCTTTTCAGGATAAACAGAAATCCAATCCATACCCTAAAGGACATAAAATTATACTATGGGAGAAAATAATATTTTTAGGTAATTTCATTCCACATATAACAGTAGGATGATTATTAAAATTCCTTTTTTCTATATCATTTACCCCTGATGTTTTAACAATAAGTTCTAATCTTATTTTTTGAGGTAATATTTCCAATTTACCAGAACATTTTGCAAACAAAAGGAATGTGTAGACCCCGTATCTGAAAAGAAATTAGAAAAAATATGATTAAATAAATGTTTTACCTGATTCCACTTCATTAGATAGATATCTAATGGTCGACGTAGTAGAAAAATATGTCACAACACATTTCATATTATAGTCCCGCTACATCATATCATTCAGTTGTTTTATAGAGAGGTATTTTCACAATGATCCATCTCTCCTCATATAAAACACATTTTTAGTTTTAATATCATGATTAATATTAGGATGATTTTAATTATTCTATCAGGACATATTTCCAAACATACCACATCAAAAACACTTCCCAATTTTGGTCAAAAATTCCCCTTGGTTCTTTTTACCAGAAATTTCACTAACTGGTAACTATACTTTCTTACCATAATATTTCATTGATTTATTTTTACCCATTACTTTACATTTGGACCACTTTTTCTATTTTTTTTAAAAAAAATACTTGTGATCATTAGATAACTCAATTTCTACCCTCTCAACACATCATATAAAAATCTCATAAATTTTTAATTATTAGGAGGCTAATTCCTTTAAGTATCTTGGCATTAATGAAGAGTAAAAGTTATTGATTCTTCTATTAGGATCCCATATAAGATTTGGAGAATACCATCATGTCAGGATAAGTTTTCTTCAAAAAAGACACTGAATGTTCCTCCTTTTGTATCAATTCATGGAATTCATTTTCGCTCCTATATCGATCCTCCATCAGAAAAAAAATTTCAAGCAAAAGTCTTTTAAATTAAACCCACTTTAAATCTTCAATCTCTTTTATATCCCTAATATTATTGACCATTTACCACCTATGATAAGATTCACCGTTAAAATAACAAATTGAAGACTAAGATTTTGATTATCTAAACATCCCATGACATTGAATATCATTTAATGGGCTTTAATCAATCCTTCAACTACTGCAAGGTTATAAGACCAACTAAAAGCAAGATGGTGTTGGATCATAAATGGTTCCAATATCATCATGTTACTTTATGGAACAATTGTATATTCTCTAACATAATAGACACAACTATTTATTTCCAGTATTAACAAATCCATTATATTCACAAAACACTCTGTTCAAATTTCTACTATTCCTGGTTGTGTATTCAAAAAGATATCAGTCTCTTGATTTCTTCCAACTTCATCTTCCACATCTCATGAAAAAAAATCCATTTTTAAGAGACATATCATAGGTGAATAAACGTGGTATCTATTAAATGATATACAATAAAATGTAAACATATGGTAAAAATAAATCATTGTATTCTATTACAATCATAATAACTCCTAAAGTATCTAAAGTGTTCTATAATACCAACTATAATAATTATGCCATAAACATTATAAAATTTATTTATTTGTACTATATTTCATTTATTTAAATTTCCAAAAAAAAAATTAGTTATGAGTATTATAATGTTATCACAAAACTCATACATATCAACAAACAATAAAAAATGTGTGTACCATTAAAACGGAACCCTTATATTCCAAAACATAATATTTTTAACACCAAACAACAACATGATTTCCTTAAAAAATATTCATAACATTTAACATTACTTCTTTATTTCTCATACATGTCCTCATTACAAGAAAAACATTTAAAAACATTGGAGGAGTATAAAATTCTATGTAAGGGATATATAAATAAAGAAAGAAAGCAGAATTCCTTGAATACTTGTAAACATATGAAATCATTTTCATAATGAAATACTTCTCACCAATATATAATTACTTTGTGAAACCTGAGATTTAAATAAATCATAATATAACATATATAAAAACATAAGGGTATATTTTGTAATTACATTAATAAATTGAATCCATTGTGGATACCTTATTATTTGTAACCCTTGTAGAACATTACAATGTAACCCTCACGACTACCTTATGGTGTAACCAATGCATTTATACATGGAGTAACCATATGGATGCCATTCATCGTAAAAATAAATAATTCATTGGGGGGATATATAGGTCCCATCATTAATCCTAAACATTACACAATAATAATAACATAATCAAAAAACATGTATAATTTCATGAAAAAATTACTTTTGAATTTCAAAAAATATAATTTTAATAGAATATTTTTAAAGGAATTTCCCTTACCAATATCATATAATAAAGGTGATAATTATTATAATGATTGTATTAGGTGTATAAATTATAAATACTTTTAATAAGTCATAATATACACAAAATTTATTAGACAAAAAATCTCCATTTCACATAATGTAATAAGTATAACTATAAGTCAAAGAATGAAATTTAGGTTATGAATTCCCTTACCTCGAGTTCGTATTAGATAAAATGTTTTCAACCCTCTCATATAATGGTAAAAAGAGTGTTATTATTATATTATAGAATCATATTAATTTTTTAACACTATATATGATCATTATATAATATCAATAATCCAATTAATTAATAATATATTCTTAATTACATTGTTTCTTGTGGGTTCTTTACATGGTTTCCATGGTTGGTTTGTAAAAGATTTTTTTCGAATAGAGGTGACTCTCTAAAAGAGGAATGATATAGTGTTAATATGTTTCCCGAATACTAAATGATACCAAAAATCTTTTTGGTTATATTCTATGATGATCAATCATTAGGGAAATTAGTAGTGATATTCATTTAGATCATTTGGGTAGTTCTTCGATAATTATAATCTTTTTTAGTCACATTCCATTAATATTTTTCAAAAATGTTAATTCCAGAACATAATAGAGGTCATATAATAAAATTTAAATTCTATTTAAATCATTAAATTTTTTACAACCATATTTTATGGACATATTGGAAATTGAAGACACATCATCCATGATGTTGGTCAATCGACACATCAAAGACTGTGTTACTATTTTTTGATTAAGAGGAAGTGGAGAGGAATAATGATGATGGATTTTTTATAAACATTATTAAAATATAGATTATATATAATAATAGAGCATTAATTACTATTTTATAAAGGTTTGGGTGAAAAAAGTATATGATAAGAAAATAATTGAAATGAACACCCAAGAAAATGAAAGAGTATTTTTACCTCTTGATCTCTTCTCATTAAGAATCACATTATGACAATTGGATTTGGCCTTTTGGTGAAACCAGAAGGTCTGGGAAGTTAGTAATATCCTTGTAATATAAATTAGAGTAATTTATAAAGTTATAAATGTATGAGAGGTGTGAGAGGAATGGGGGAGAGTGGTAGTGGTAATTATAAGGGAGGAGAGGAGTGGTTTTCCATTATTTTTATCATTAGTTTAATATGTTTTCTCAGGAATACGAATAGTCTTGATTCATGTATCCAAATATATTAAATATATCATGTCAGTTCAAAAAAAGGTTCTTACATCATCTGTGATGCTAGAAATAGTGAATTTAACATATAATTTATATATACGGTAAATTACTGTATTTCACTATTCATCCAAAATTCGAATATTTCAGAAAAATACCAAAAATTCATGTTAATTTTTTTCTGTTTTTTGAATTAAAAAATGAACTCCATTTTAAAAAAAATCTCCAAATATTTGAAATTTAATTTTTAATTAATTCATAATTTATTACAAAAATACCAATTAAAAAATGTAAGTTATTTTATAACAGCTTGAGACATTAATAATGGTCGCAAAAATTATTATAAATTAATTAATCGGTGAGGTTACTTTAAAAATTATTTTTACTAATATGAACCTATAAAACTTTCTGATCGCAATGGATTATATCTATTTTTTGAAATTCAAATCAAATAAGTAGAAATATTGTATTTAATGTCTAGTTTACTACTCCTTAAAAAAAGTGTCAATAATAAGGGAATATTGTTTTAGGAATATCAATTTATTTCCAAATACTTGTGGAGTTACAAGGACTCTCTTTCATGGTTATATTAAAAATAAAACATTTTCTCCTACTTTAATTTTTTATTCCATCAATGGTTGTCATAATTGATATTTTTCTAACATTGATTAAAATTTATATTTGATTGTTTTACTTGAAAATTCTATTTTATTATTCAAAAATGATCAAATCCATGTTTCTTAAATTCATGAAAATCTTTCCAAAATGTAGGAGTTTTATATCTCTTAACATACAGAGCTTGGTATGGATCCATTTGAATACTATATTGGAATATGTTATTGTATTAAGGAACAACAACACAAAGATATTGATCCCATGCCCATTTAAATTCCATTTACCATGCACTAAATATTTACTTGACAATATGAATTGTCCTTTAATATTTTATATTAGTTTAGGGGTGATAGCTTGTACTGAAATATAATTAAATATTGAATCCACATTGAATAAGTCTCTAGAATTTTTATGGGAACCTTGAATCCTGATCATAGGTTATCAAAAGTGGTACCCTATGAAACCTCACCCCATACATTTCATATTTTCTAGAAATTTGTTATAGAACGAGATATTCTAGATTATGATTAATTGTGAAATTTTTGTGAGTTTATCCACCATAACCCATATCATATTGTTCTCTTTAGATGTATTTTGGAGTCCAGTTCCTATTTTTTGGTGATGTTCTCCCATTTTAATGTGGGTATAGTAAATTGTTGCATCATCGCCATGGAATTAAATCTCTCTACATTAAATTGAAGTCAAGAAAATCATCTAGAGGTATAATATGAATTATCCTATTATATTTTTCCCCCCATAAGTGTTCATAATAATCACATTACATCATTGTTCTTCTAGGATTGATGAAAAATGATTACCATTGTGCATTATAAAATAGCTCCATCTTTATATCTGGTTATGAATTCTTACAATACCTTGATCAAAATATTATTATACTATCCATATTAATGTGGAACTCATGAGGCTTCCCTGATATTACTTCATCGATACTTTTTTGAAGATCCAGATCATTCCTTTGTGGCGCCTTGATCTTATATTAGTATAATTTTATGAAATAATTTGGAAAATATATGATATATTACACATGATTATGATTTTCATATCCATAATTCACATATAAATAGACATATGGTCATTGTCAGCTTGTATTATGGTTATATTACAATGTTATTTTCTACTAAGAACATCAGCTACCTTATTCTCCATTCTCATATGGTATTAAATATATCAGTAGTAGTACTTTGTTATATATAACCATTATATTTGAAAAATACTGATATAATGTTTGTTGAATATATACTTTAGAATCTTGTGATATGTATATATATATCACAATTTTCACTATAGAGTAGGTTATGGAAAATATTCCTAGAAAATAAAACAAATTCTAAATCCCAATCTTGTATCATGTATTTTTTCTCTTGGATCATTATTTTTCATGAGGTTTAGGAAATCACTGTTACATAACCCAGTCTTCTCTTTGAAGAAACACTATATATCACAAATCAATCTGCACTTTTTTGTAGTGTTAGTAAAAGCATAGTGATTATACTATTATTATGTTTCATAATTCCTTCCACACATTCTAAAATCCATTCATACTTTATCCCATTAGGTTGAAACGTAGTTATCAAGATTGAAAATTGTGTGAAATTTCTCAAATAAAATCAGTAGTACCCACCAAGGCCAAAAATAATGATGGATTTCCATGACACTAGTGGGATCATTCCGTTATTCAATTGCCTTTCCCATTGAAGGTACTATAGATATTCCCTCACATTTGATGGTTTCCTCAATGAATGTGGTTTAATACATTTTGAAGTCACACTTACTGGACATAGTGTACATTTCATCATTTCTTAATATCACCAAAATAATGCTTATATGCTCTTCATGTTCCTCCTTTATCTTATATTTAATGATAATATAATCAATAATGTCTACCAATAATTTTAAGGTAGTCTATAAAGACATTATTCATCAAATCCATGAATATTGGATGAGAATTAGTAAGTCTAAAGGGAATAACTATGAACTAAAAATGTCCATACCTTATACCAACACTACTAAAAAAACACCATTAGCGACCGCCATTGGCGGTCGCTATAGGTGGCCGAAATGCCGCCTTAAGCGACCGCCTGGAGGTCACTGTAGGCTGACTCGCGGCACCATTAGCGACCGCCATTGGCGGTCTCTAATACTGCCCAGACGGCAGGCTAAAGTGACCGCCAATGGCGGTCGCTAATGCTGCCTGGCAGGCAGGCTATAGCGACTGACAGAGGCGGTCGCTAAACTTGAAAAAAAAATTTAAAAAAAATTCATACCATAATATATATATATATATATTTATTTATTAAATCAAATATATATATATAAAAATAATGAAAATATTGATATATAAAATATTAAATAAAATATGTATATTTATTTATTAAATAATATATATATATATATATTAATGAAAATATTTATATATATAATATTAAATAAAATATTTTTCTTTTTTTAAATAAAATGTACAAATTTTGTTTTTTTCTTCACGGTGGAAAAGCAGACATAAAACATGGTAACAATCATAAAAAATGGAAAACAATTAAGCGCGCACAACACTTAAAGAACGCATAATGAGCCCTACCGTGAAGACCGCATGTCCGATTGGCGTGCCGTCTGCGTGTACATGTCACGAATAATAATTAGATTGTTTCCCTGTGATTCCAGGTCAATCCAATGTGGTCCTCTATGATTTTGAGCGTGAGACGCCCGTTTTGGCCGTTTATGACACCGGAACGGCATTCCCGGTCACCGCGGGCACACGGTGCGGCCAATTGATGTGTAGTCTTCTTGAACACGTCACAATTTACTCACCCTTTGATGTCGTCTGATTTCAAGTCATTCGGACCTCGTTCGGCCCGTTTGGACCCCCCCCACGCGCGTTTATCAAGTGCACACAACACTTAAAGAACGCATAATGAGCCCTACAGCGCAGACCGCATGTCTGATTGACGTGCCGTCTACGCGTACACGTCACGAATAATAATTAAATTGTTTCCCTGTGATTTCAGGTCAATCCGATGTCGTCCGCTATGACTTTGTCCGTCAGACGCCCGTTTTGGCCGTTTATGACACCGGAAACGCGTTTCTGGTCACCACGGTCAAACGAAAAATCTGATTGATGTGGCATCTACTTGAACATGTCACAATTCACTCACCCTTTTTTGTCGTCTGATTTCAGGCTATTCGGACCTCGCTCGGCCCATTTTGACCCCCCAACGCGCCATTTCAGCGCGCGCCGAGCTGCTGAAAACGACGCATTCGGTCGTGCCGCGCGCACCGCACGTCCGATGGACGTGCGGCCTCCTCCTGCATCTCAGGAATAATATTCCTATCGTTCTCGTGTGGTTTCAGGTCTTTTGGAGCACGTTTTCTCCGAATTCAACCGCCGCACGCCGTTTTGGTGTTTTATGACTCCAGAAACGCGTTTCTGGCCTCCGCGGTCAAACGGAACCTCCGATTGATGTGTCGTTTGACCTACCATTTCACAATTCACGCAACGGATGTTGTCGTGAGGTTTCGTGGGATTCGGAGGTCGTTCGAATGGTTTTGACCCCCCAACACGCCATTTCAGCGCGCACCGAGCTGCTGAAAACAACGTATTCGGTCGTGCCGCGCGAACCGCACGTCCGATGGACCTTCTGCCTCCTCATGAATCTCATGAATAATATTCCTATCATTCTCGTGCGGTTTCAGGTCGTTCGGAGCACGTTTGTTCTGAATTCGACCGCCGCACGCCGTTTTGGTGTTTTGTGGCTCCGGAAACGCGTTTCCGGCTTCCGCGGTCAAATGCCACCTCCTCTTGACGTGCCGTCTACCGGACCATTTCAAAATTCATGCAACGGATGTTGTCGTGCGGTTCTGTGGCATTCGGAGGTCGTTCGGGTGGTTTTGACCCCCCAACACGCCATTTGAGCGCGCACCGAGCTGCTGAAAACGACGTATTCGGTCGTGTCACGCGTACCGCATTTCCGATGGACGTGCATCCTCTTCTTGCATCTCAGGAATAATATTACTATCATTCTCGTGCGGTTTCTGGTGTTTCGGAGCACGTTTGCTCTGAATTGGACCACCACACGCCGTTTTGGTGTTCTGTGGCGCCGGAAACGCGTTTCTGGCCGCCACGGTCAAACGGCACATCCAAATGATGTGTCGTCTGGCCTACCATTTCAAAATTCATGCACCAGATGTTGTCGTGCGGTCTCGTGGCTTTTAGACCTCGTTTGGCCTGTTTTGAAACCCCAACGCCCCATTTGAGCGCGCGCCGAGCTGCTGAAAACGACGCATTCGGTCGTGTTGCGCGCACCGCACGTCTGATGGACGTGCCGCCTCCTCCTGCATCTCAGGAATAATATTCTATCGTTCTCGTGCGGTTTCAGGTCTTTTGGATCACGTTTTCTCTGAATTCGACCGCCGCACGCCGTTTTGGTGTTTTATAACTCCGGAAACGCGTTTCCGGCCTCCGCGGTCAAAAGGCACCTCCGATTGACGTGCCGTCTATCCAACCATTTCACAATTCACGCAACGGATGTTGTCGTGCGGTTTTGTGGCATTCGGAGGTCGTTCGGGTGGTTTTGACCCCCCAACGCTCCATTTAAGGGCGCGCTGAGCTGCTGAAAACTTCGTATTCGGTCGTCCCGCACGTACCGCACATCCGATGGACATGACGCCTCCTCTTGCATCTCAGGAATAATATTTCTATCGTTCTCGTGCGGTTTCAGGTCGTTCGGAGCACGTTTTCTCCGAATTCGACCGCCGCACGCCGTTTTGGTGTTTTATGGCTCCGGAAACGCGTTTCCGGCCGCCGCGTTCAAACGGCACCTCCGATTGACGTTCCGTCTGCCCGACCATTTTACAATTCACGCAAAGGCTGTTTTCGTGCGGTTTCATGGCATTCGGAGGTCATTCGGGTGGGTTTGACCCCCCCACCGCGCCATTTCAGCGCGCGACGAGCTGCTGAAAACGACGCATTCGGTCTTGCCACGCGCACCGCACGTCCGATGAACGGGTGGGTTGTACGGGTGTGCGGGGGGGGGGGGGGGGGGGGGCTGTCCGGGGGTGCGGGGGGCTGTACGGGGGTGCAGGGGGGCTGTACGAGGGTGCGGGGGGGGGGGGGGGGGGGGGGCTGTCCGGGGGTGCGAGGGGGCTGTACGGGGGTGCGGGGGCTGTCCGGGGGTGCGGCGGGGCTGTACGGGGTGCGGGGGGGGGGGGGGGGGGGGGGCTGTACGGGGGTGCGTCGGGGCTGTACGGGGGTGCGGGGGGGGGGGGGGCTGTCTGGGGGTGCGGGGGGTTGTACGGTTCTGCGGGGGCTGTTCGGGGGTGCGGGGGGGGGGGGGGGGCTGTACGGGGGTGCGGGGGGTTAGTGTTTTTAAATTCACGCCATAGATAATATTAGCTATCATATAATAAACAAGAAAAGAAGGAAATTATAAGTACACAACCTTCTAATTTAAATTAAATCAATACATACAGTACATCAATGTCAACCCCACCAGTAAAAACAAAAAAACATATCTCGTGAATATATGATGTGTCACGCGTTGTCATCAATGCTACCTCTATCTGGTGGGCCAGGGGCCTACAACAAATAAACATTATAAATATTTAAATAACCAAAATAATTTAAATTAAATAAATAAATACATTATATAACTGCGTCGTATGATCCCCTGCACCATCAGCTCGACGCACATATTCCCGCAGTGCTCTAACCTCAGTTGTCAATTGCGCATTTGCCTCCTCGGAAGCGCGCAGTCGTGCCTCAAAATCTGACATCTGCTGTGTCATATGAGCGACAGCAGGACCGACAACTGCAGCGCGTGACACTACAGAACGAGGAATCCCTGCTCCATAGGTCAAACTATAGCCATGCCCATCCCGACCGATAATGCGATGAAAGATCTCATCGCGTCGCATGGGAAGCTGTTGCTGGCCCTCTAGCAGATGTTCTAACTCATCTTCAAATTGAGCCTGTGAAATATTTAAATATATATAAATATATATATGTTAATATATAGATTTATGTAATTATTGGTAAGTACAGACACTTACTATCAATGCTGCAACCTCTGGATCATTGCGATCACGAGTCCTCATCCACACCGACATTTTATCAGTTGATGCACCTTGCTCTCGCAACTGTATATTAAAAGAATATAAACAAAAAACCATATTAATTAATAAATTAAAAAATGAATAATATATACCTCATGTCGGATCTGAGACACGTGATGAGTCCCGAGCCTGTGAGGTGGTCCCGACAACGCTCGATTCTCAGAATGGCGTGTTGACACCTCCTACATTCAATTCATTCAAATTTCAAACAAATCACATATTCTTGAAAATATATATACACCAAAATAATTATTATAAAAAACACAACACCCTCAGTAGACCAATATTCAACCAAGTCACACCACTGAGCCGGGAGGACACCTCTCGGGACTTTTTCCAAAATGTCTAGGGCACCCACATTTGGTACCCAGTGGTCCCTCTTCACTTTGCCTTTATAATCTTTCCACATCTTATGGCATTCGCTCATACACACGAGCCTAAACTCTTCAGGGCATACTTTCAAATTTTTCTATAAATAAAATAATCAAACATATTAGTATACTTTATACATAGAAAATAATGTAAAATGATTTTCTTACCTGAACCTCCCTCCATAGACGATCTAATGTGTCCTGAGGGATAGAAGCCCAGTCACGTGTGGTCAATGGAAATCGATGTGGGTCACGTATGATATGACCCAGCTGACGAATAAATTCCGGGGCATTCGGTCCCATAGGATAAAACACCTCATCAAATGAAACATCTATCGTCGTGTCAGAATTCCATGATAATATGCCACGACCAGGGCCTCTCCTGCGAGAGGAAGAAGCAGCCGAGCCTGATCCTGTTGAAAACAATTTTATATATAAATTGAAAAATGTTATATATATATATATGTATGTCAATTACATAAAAAATATAGACAATGACATTCAAACATACCTCGACCCTGAGACATAGATTCCTCAGATAGATGATGTGGATCTTCTGCCTCTTCCCCTGACATGTCTGCAGTCATAGAAAACATCCGTAATGAGTCCAAAGTGGTTAAAAGATAAATTGGGTTGTTCTTAAAAAATAAAACTTGTACAACTATTAATCGAACAAAAAATGGATTGAATAATTAGTTGTGAATGAATTTTAAAAAATCATAAAGTTAACAAAACAGATATACAAATTATGTACAAAACCAGTCAATGCATAGCCAAATTTCAGATAGAACTAATAAAAATCCAAGCAGCACATGAATCAGATGAAGAATACCTCAAAGGGATGATACACCGACCATAACATCAATAAATCAAGAGTAAAAACAACATAAATATTTATGATTGAATTAAAACTTACAAAAGTGAGGATAAAACTTATAAAGATTTATAAAATGATTAGATAATTTATGATATCCAACGACATTCTACTGAATAGTGGGAAAACAATTATACCTTTCATTAAGCATGAAAATTGACCGTTTCTCCTTCAACAGCCGCTCTGACCCAATAAATATCTTCTTCACATTGAACTACGGTATGTTGATCAAGTTGTTGGTAAACAAATGGAACAGTCTTGGGTTCATATTCTTCAAATAAAAACACTCCTCGCCGAGACATTTTGACAACAACTTGCCAACATGGATCCAAAGGCAAAGTAACGACGAATACTTATTCCGCTTGTGATGTCAAAATGAAAGGTTCATTCTCAACTCGTTCATTATTTCTGTATAACATATAGTTAAAATTCACCAATGAAAACTGATATTGATCGACTTTACATCCACACACTGGATCAACTCAATTACACTTTAACAATATATACTTCAAACCGTGTGTGTATACAACTTCAATGATGTCTATCAATTGACCATAGTAATA